>CM057456.1:1090863750-1092360000 GCA_016271365.2 Neoceratodus forsteri
GTACAGTATTCAGCACCTGGAACACGAACCTCACGTTCATCCAGATGACTTCCTGTTCCTTTAGGTAACAGATCTGGAAAACATTGTGCTTCAAATTGTTCCTCCCATATGCTGAAAGGGCTACCTTCAACCTGTTTCATCTGATACAGGTCAATGTTATCACCAATGGGATCTCTGCAATGTAGAGGGTGAATTGTGTACTGTTCATACACATCTTCATGAGTTGCAGCATCAACCTTTTAAATGCTTGGTTTCCTAGTGTCTACTAGTCCAAATTGAGCACTCATCTCTGATGTTTCATGTACATCAAACTCATTATAGAAAGGATTATTGCTCTTCAGATAGTGTAGAGCACTTTTCACTTTCTGCACATTGACATCTTGCCAAATGACCTGGGACTTGTAGGCACACCGTTTACTAGTATAATTGTGCTGTTTTCCTTTGAGATTGTCTCCACAGTCTCTTTCAGAGGATGGGGTAAATACATCAGAGCCCCTTTCAGAGACTTGACAAGCTCTTTTTGGGGCACTTTACATGTTTTTGTGTTCAACCGTAGAATTGTCTGAAACAGTTTCATGGTTTGTATCAGTATCCACTTAAACATATTCATTGCAGCAATCTCAATAGGTGTGACATCTGCCTCCATGTTGTTCAAAACAGATCATGTTGGCAGAGTGTTACTTTTCAACTTTGAGAAACAGTAGTGACACATAATGACCACTGGGTCCAAGTCAAAGTCACTCTTTACTAGTAAGTAGGACAATAATCATGCCCACATATCATTAAAAGATTTAATCTTTTACAGATCAGCTGTTACAGACTGCGACCTGTAAAGTAGTCTGTGACATGAGACATACACAGAGTCAAATTTCTCTCTCTTGGCCATTTCAAACTTGGCAATGGGTTTTCCGAATGTTTTCAGTATCTCGGATTCCTGAAGAGTGAGACTACATGATACAGTGACAGATGTGTCATCACAGGGTGCATCATAACGTTTACTATTGTGTTGCACATCCTGTATCACAAGTTTTGCAGCTTCCATGTCTAATGCTGTAAATGACTCATCAAGCTGTTTGTATACTGACAGAGCTTTTCTCACCTGGTATAGTTTGCACACAAAGCTGAGCATTGCAGGATTGTGTACAGCAATCATACGCATGTGATGAAATACACTCTGGCACACACTGCTATCTAAGAAAGCCAAGGAATGTCCCAACAGCCCTTTATGCTTGCGAATTTCACAGAGATCAATCTTATGTAATAAGTTGCATCTCTGTATCTTCTTTGTTGCAAGGAAGTTCTTTACAAACTGTGCAATAGCATCACACGATGCTTGCCTCAGATTACAAGTGCCATCACATCTCCATGATGCACAACTTTTGGTCGGCGTCTCAGTTGCTGAGTCTGTTTCATCATCTGAGAAACTTGGTTCTTCACCACATGTCACTCTCAACACATTACAAGCCTTATCAACAGAAATAACAAGTTCCTTGGAAACTGGTTTGTAAGACTCCTGTCAAAAAAAGTCTCTGAGTGCTGTTTATGTAGCCATAGGTCTTGGAAGACTTCACAAAAGTTGTCTCTGTTGAGAGTGTCAACATTTTGCAGTCTACTGTGAATAGACTGCACTGTTGCAGTGAAGCATTCAATCTCTCTCATCATTTTGTTCCACAAACGTGAAAGAACAGCAAGTGCCATATTCACAAATCTACGAGCTCTAAGTTGTAGTTTCATCAAGGACAGTTTACTCTTTAGTTGTTTGCCTTGATATCTCATTACTGTAGAAATAATCTGATCAACCTTAACCTTTGAAGCTAACTTTTGGAAGAATTTCAACTTGCTAAGATGACCACAAATAACAGAACTGTGCTTTTGTTTATGGGCTGCAATATAAATATTTCCAATCTGTGCAGCTCTGCTATGCTCTGCTATCGCAACATAACAGTGAGGGAGTGAGCACTGTTCATTTCTTTCTAAGCAAGAAACTGAGGCAGGCATCTGATAATCACCAGGCAACCTTTTTCTGTTGATAGACCTTGCACTGTCCTTAACTTTCCTAGTGGCATTATTTCTGCATATAGTACTCATCAATATATTGTCACTGTTATACTTATCCCTTCTACGCTTACTCTGTTGTCTATGTCTTGTAGGATTCTCTCTGCAAAAAACCACAGGTTTCAGCAAATTTAATGATACAGGATCACACACCTATAAACCAAAGAAAAATATTGTATCAGTCACCTGTTGCCATAAATATTTGCCAATAAACACTTCAAATAAATACAGTCACAATAATGTCACTGTGTACCTTCAGCTAATAAATAACGTACAATCTCTTAAATTTTCAACCTATGTGAACAACCCAAATTGAAATGCAGAATATTCTTAAAGTTCACAATTTGTAACCATAGAACTGTTCAACCTTTGTAAAAAATACAGAATTGAAATGTAATATGTTGTCGTATCTCCAAGATGTTTACAGCAAACGTTTTTGAGCTACTTGACCAATGAACACTATAAGCACTATGTTGTCAAGCACAAAACAATGTTACACCTCCAGTTTTCAAACTACATGAGCGTGCCCAATAAAGATCTATAATGTTTATTAGGTATACAAATGTAAGTGCAAAAATTCTTAAGGTCCATGGATAATTGTCATTGAAATGCATAATGTTGTTGACTTCCCAAAATGTTATTGTGAATGTTTTCACGTTCCATAGACAACTCTCACTGAAAAAACATTATGTTATCAAGGTAAAAAAATTTTATCAAGAAAGTTTTCAAGTTCCATTAAAATGCATTATATTGTTGAGATCAAAAAACATTATCGTGAAAGTTTTCAAGTTCCATGGCGAGATCCATTGAAATGCATTATGTTGTTGAGGTCATAAAATGTTTTCACAAAATTTTCCAAGCTCCATGGGTGAGTACAATTGAAATGCATTATGTTGTCGAGGTCATATAATGTTAGCACAAAAGTTTTCAACCTACACAGACAAGTCACATTGAAATATATTAAGTTGTCAAAGTTAAAAAATGTAACCATGAAAGTTTTCGAGCTCCACAGACATACTCCATAGAAATGCATTATGTTCTCGAGCTAAGAAAATATTACTGCGAAAGTTTTTGAGCCCCAAGAACGAGTCCCATAGGAATGCAGTATGTTGCTGAGGTAAAAAAATCTTACTGCGAATATTTTCAAGCTCAGCAAACAACTCCCATATAAAACAACATGTTGCCTAGGCCAAAAAATTTAACTGCAAAAATTTTCAAGCTACAAATAATAAAGCATGAGGTTCTCCCATACACAGCATTGAAGTATGTGTGCGATCAAAAAAATGTTATCTTGCAAACATTTTGTTGTCGAGCTTCCTTGACCTTCTACCTTTGTCTACCATGATGCTTTGCAACCAGGAAGTGGGTAAAATCTATTTCTAAAAACACTAGCGACCAGAAAATGGTGCAAAAACGACACATTTAAGCAACACATCTGTAATATATTGCTAAAAACACACAAATACATCATATTAATTACTAAATTGGTGAAAATGAGACCAAATAATGAACTTGCTCCACTAAGAGTGCCTATGTTTCATTTTTCTGAAAAAAACACCCACATACCAAATCTTGCAAATCATAGACCACTGAGACAAGACTGACACTCCACAATAGCAACTAGTATCACACCACTAATTTATGCAAAAAAAAAAAATTAAAACCACAGGAAACAGTTTGACAGCCAATCCTACTGCAATAAAAACCATGAAGAGGAAGAAAATAGCACCATTTTGATGAAAACAGCCTGCAAGTCCAGCACTAACAGACAGTACATCATCTCAAAATTAATTGAAAATGTGAACTTCCAGATATTGTTAACTGTTAAAAATAGTGCTGTTTTAAAGCTAATACCTTCCTATCTTCAGAGGTCTAAGTTGCATAATGTTAAATTATTGATTTCATTGTAAATGTTAACAGTTTAAGACAGACCTTGAAACAATACTCACCACCACACATGCCAGTTCAAAAGGGACTCCCACAGAGCAAGCACATGTGTATAAAGCTAGCTAACGGCAAATCAGAATGCATCTTCTGCTGTGTTCTTTCAAAGCATCCAATCAGAGAGCCATTATTTCCCACCAAAACAAAATTGTGTTTAGTCTGTGCCACAGCCAATAACAAAATATTTTCTGGCACAGACGAAGTGAAATTATTCTAGTGGCACCTCAGAAGCAACAACAGCCAATAAATATGTAATTTAGTACTGTTGCTATCTGTCTCAGGAAGAATAAAAAATCAATTAGAAAATTACTGCCACAGTTGTTCAGATGCCACTAGCCAGCAACAGACTCAGACTATCTCACTGAGCTCTCTGTCACTCTGTGTTACAAGAAACTTGGAGCATGGCAGAAAACTCCAGAATCACTGTGTGGATGGTAGGCAGCAATTTAATTTGTCGAGGTGGTGAATATGCAAAGAGAAGTCACCTTGGCAGTGACTCGAACCTTCCCAGTTGCAAGGTTTACTGGTTTGTCAAGGGAGGGATGAGATGGGAGCAGCTCATGCCAACCATGCAAAAACTCTTGAGCAACTCCTTTGCACCAGACATACTGCTGATCCATCTCGGAGGGAATAATTTAGGTGAGAAAAGGTGAATAGATTTAGTAGCTGAAGCTAAATTGGACCTAGTTTCACTTAGAGAGATGTTACCCACCTGTAAAATCATATATTCAGATATTACAGAGTGTAAGTCCTGGTGTGCAGATCAATATATGTATCTGCTCGACAGGGCATGGAAAAAAACAAACATGCACATCTTTGCATTTTTATGTGATCTGGGCATGCACACAGTATGTCATCCTGAAATTAAGTATTTTAAAGATTGACTGTACCTGAGAAATGGTGCAAACTTCTAAGACACTGGCAATTGCCTGGTTTTAGGAGACCTCCGATATAGCATCCTCTCTGTGAGCTGAAGAAAAGTGTGCCTTCGGAATGTGCTCAAACCAACAAAAGGCTCTTTTAAGAGCCAACTGTCTGTCAAAAAATAAAACTAGAAACACATTTTAAAGAACTGCATTCAACTAAACAATACTACACAACACAATGCATGTCGGGCAATCATAACATCACACCTGATCTGCTTAGACTCAATCTTATCACCTTGGCCCAGCCATGGTGACGGTGGTGTGTGCATGGCGGTGGTGGATTATGTGCATATTTTTTGGAGGGGTGGTTGTAATAGGTATGTCTGTGATATTGGAGAGAGCAGTCTCATTTTCCAAGAAATAGCAAAACACATTGAGCATCTGCACTTTGTGTCACCCAACCATACGGGCTGCTGTGGGGGAAGGGGGTGATGGAGTGGGCAAGGTATGTGTGAGTGAGTAAGGGGGGTAGTGTAATTTTGAAGAAATTGTACAACTCATTCTACATCTGCTATCCACTCATGGTGGCTACTCGGGAGGAACGTGGGGGGGTGTATGTCTGTAGCGGTTGGGGGGAGTATAATTTCCAAGAAATAACAAAAAATGCATATTTTTATTTGCACACCATCACCCACCCATGGGGCTACCTAGGAAAGGTGGGAGACAAGGTGCATGAATGGGGCTGTGGATGGGATGGGAGGAGAGAGAGTATACTTTTCAACAAAGAACAGAAGGCATTGTACATCTACAATCCCTCACACACTCGCAGGTATGATCAGGGGAATGAAGTGGTGTTAAAGTCTGTGTATGTCTGTGGTGGGGGGAGGATCACAATTTAAAAGAAATAAGAAAAGTAATTGTATGGCTGCAGTCCCTCACCTACCTATAGGGGCTTTTTTTTGGTGGGGAGGAGGTCAAGGTCTGTGTGTGTGTGTTTTTCCATACTTTAGAATAAATACCACAAGTCTTAGTATGTCTGCACATCCTCACCAACCATGTAGACTGCTTGTGTGTGTGTGGGGGGGACAGGGGGAAGTTAAGCTGTCTCTGTGGGAGTGTGGGAGGGGGCCGCCTGTCATTTTCATAAAACCACCCAATGTGTTATGATGATTTTACATTCTATTATACATACAGTATTACACTAATATTGTATTCATTTTTCACATCTCTACTTCACTTACAGATATGAACAAACATTGGACAGTGGAGCAGTTGTCTATGCTGCTGGAGATGATGACCAAAATCTGCGATCCATGGATCATGATGAGGGGCACAAATATGCCCCTCGAGGAGACATGGAAGGGTGTGTCCAGGTACCTCAGACACAAAAAGGGTCTGGAAAATAAGAGGTGGAGGAAGTGCCGGGGGAAATGGAAGCTACTCTGGCAAAAATTCTACAAATTAAAGGAGTCAGGGAAGCTGCCAGAAAAGGACCGGAACTGGTACAAGCCAGCCTACCAACTGTGGCTTCAGGCAGGCAAGCTACAGTTTGGAGAAAGAGTCCTTCATTGTAAGTACAGACTTTTTTTTACATAATAAATACTTAAATGTAACATAAAATAACACCACCAAGAATGAATCATACGATGTCAAGAAAAGTTCCTGAACTCTGATTAACCAGTGTGTCACTGACAAGTGAGATTATCACACCACACCCTCATTGTATTGATGTGTGATCTGATCATACTCATCTTTCTTAATAAGCATATATATATATATATATATACATATATATATATATGTACACACATATACATATATATATATCTATATCTATCTATATATATATATAGAGATATATATATATATATATATATATATATATATCTCTCTCTATATATATATATATATATATATCTATATATATATATATGTATATATATTATAGTGGCATGGTAGTAAGCCACTATAGTTAGGGTTGAGTACCCATTTAAGGTTAAAGTGTGAAATTTTGCATCTTAATAACTTTGCCACTGTAGGATGGATTTGCCTGAAATTTGGCAGGCACTGAGTGATACCATAGATCTCTGGATCTGCCAAGTTTTGTACTGGTCGTATATACAGTTGCAGAGTTATAATGTGACATTCTGTAGCACAGTTACGCTTTTTTGTGCACTCTTTGCTCGTGCCTACAGGTCACATAGTTTGCAAGACCAGTCTGAAAATTTCAGGAAACATGTGGCCAGGGTCCCTGATGTGCCTTTCGAAGACTTCGTGAAAAAATATTAAATGGTTCAAAAGCTATTCAAAAAACAAATTTCCCATTATAGTCAATAGGAAAAGTTAACAAAAGTTCAACAGTGTTGCAAATGCATTTTTTAGTGTCGCAAATGACCCTGTAGTGTCGTGAGTCAGCAATTTTTTTTTCAGTTAATGATCACAGAAATGCTTGGCATTTAAATTTAGGACCCTCTAGGGGCACAATTCTTTTTGTGTTCACCATATATACAGTATATATATGCCACACAAGAAATGTACTAACATGTTGAAAATCTGCTATTATTTTGAACAACACCAAGTCATTCTATGACAGCTATAATACAGTCCCTTGAGTTATATCAAAAGTCAGTTAATCAACCCCAATGGGCAATATGATACTTGTCTTCGACCAGTGCCACATCACACACCTATGGAGTGATTAACTTCCTCTTAATGTAACAGCTTGTCATGCCTTATTGCTTAATTATGAGTAGCAGTCACACAGTTTTTTTTTCTTACCACAGTTGCTTGACAGTTCAGACTACACAGGTTACCAAAGCACATCTTTTCCCTGTGCAAACAAATTGTTATAAAAGAAACGATTTATCATGATGAGCACGTATTCCTAATAGACACATTCTCGAAAATGCCAAACTACGTATCTGAGACAAATATATTTTTTATTAATATAGTTGAGCAAGTATGCATGTTCCATTGTCATATTACAGTTGTTGTGGACAAACAAATACTCATTCTGTCTGTTTACCAGTTTAGTGGTGTTTCAATAATTATTGCACTTAGTTCAGAGTGCATTTTTTTTTTCTTTTTTGTATACCATAGTAAATGATAATGAAATTGGTCAGCAACGGACATAGTTTAGAGGAGACTATTTTAGTATTCTAGTTATTTAAAACATAACTAATTTGTTCTATTACTCAGTCTACGCTACTGAATGTGTGAAAATATTACGCTTAGAGGAATCTGTTGCTACTGAGGCCTTCAACTGGACAAGCATTTTTTTCCCAACCCATAAGGATGTACCACAATATTTTTACGTCTACAGAGAGCTGTGCACCAATGAGCTCCCTTAATTTCTGATCCCCAGGGCATGATATAATATAGTCATTCTACTATTTATATTACCACAAACAAGCAAAACAAACATAAAGTATCATGAACAGGTGTAATATTTTAAACCTACATATGCAATCACATCATTATATTTTTTGGTAAAATTTGTGTTTGTATTGTTTTTTTCTAACAGCTCCTGAAGCCACAGCTGAGCAAACACCAGCTGCACCAGTCCCGGTCCCTGCAGAGGAGGGGGAAAAACCTGTCCAAGAGGAGGAAGAAAAGGACATAATAATAATCACCTCTGAATGTGAGTACCACCAGCTGTACAGAGACAACATAAGAATAATCTATCACATAAATGAGAGGCTGTCCCATAAAAATATTCATTAAAAAACTGTTCCATTGTCATACAAATGATCATTCCTCATAAGAGTTAATATAATGTATGGTAAGTGCCTATTATCCACCATAATCAGCAGTCACACAGCTTTGTTAAGCACTGTTTAGAATTTTAAAAGTTGTTAACCACACTTCAGAACTTCCAAACAGTGGCATAACAAAAAAGAATGCATCAGAGTTCCATAATTCTCACACATAGAATGCAAACAGTGTTTTTTTGACCACACATTATAAAAGATAATGGCTGGGAATTGGGTGACAACCACACTGAAATCACCTCTTGTGGTTGCTAGGGTTACAGTAAACCTCTCGCGCTGCGCTCTCGAGGTTTACCATGTTGCCCAAGCAACCACTCTAGGAGATTACAGCATGGTTATCACCCAATCCCCAGCCATTTTCCTCTATAGTAATTAAGCAAAAATACACAACAGGGTGTGGTATATCATGAAATATTGTCACACCTCAGGTACATTGTGATGCACAAGGCTACAGGCCAAGTGTCTCATGCACCCAAGAAGTGACAATATCCCATGATATACCACACCCTGTCATGTATTATTGTGATTATACAATGGCCCTGAAGTTTTTTTTAAATGGCTGATCTTGGTAATCAGTTTTGGACTGTGACGATATTGTGAGATATCACCACAAGTCAAAGTCTGCTTCAGCCAATCAGCTTCCGGGATTTCTCCTCTCCATTTTATAATAGGCAATAATGTATATGTAAGTGTCTAATGTTTTTTCCCACACAACCAACTTGTGTGATTTACCATAAAGCTCAAGAGCAAAGATCACCAGTTTTAAATAGTAATCACACAGCTAGGGATGTCTATAAAAAATCCAGAGTATGCAGGATGTTACCTGATGTACAGATGCAAACTATGGTGTAATAACCTCAAACACTTATCAGTTCATTACTAAACCTCAGGAGCATACCTTGAACAAATTTACCACTGGCCTACCAACCAAAATACAGAATTACAGTGCAGTCATCACCTGTACATCAGTTAATATCAGTCATACTATATGGTATTTGAGATAATGATTTCCTTTTCCCCCACCCCCCAGTTCACGCAAGTTAGCCTTATTAACAAATCAACACTACAGACACATGCTTCTTTAAAATAAAATATATATTAGAACAACATTGGGACTGCATAGTACAGCAGCTAACATTTCTCTCAGTTATGACAAGTGTAGATTCATAAACAGTTAACTGTTACAATTGGAATGTAATTTAAAACTGTGATGAGACTAACAATCATGTTCCCTGTAAGCAGAATAGTAAATGGCACTTCATTCCATGTTGTTAGCACATGGCTATGTCCATATATAAAAGGGGTTAATAAGTTTCTGAACTCACAAATCTGGGATTACAAAATTGTGAATAGCTCATTCTCAGTGACCAACAAGAGAACACATGCATTATATAGAGAATAATAGATGATTAGATAATTACTGCAATATATCAGAAATTAACAGCTACAGTGAATGAACAGTCACACTACAGTAAAACTCACAAATGTTTTATTTTCCATCCTACTGTTACAGAACCACTGGAGATAAGGGTCCAAACCTAAAAAAAAGCAGAAGAACGGGAACAGCAGCCAGAGCCTGGAGCATCTCACCGTGTGTATATCACACATGAAACTTCCACACCATGTTAGAGTTTTACAAGTAAACAATACACAAAATATGGGTTTTCATTCTGGATAGAGTTATCTGGTAAAATAATAGTAGTCATTGGTCTTTCAAAACAGTGTCTGCTTGCCTGACATTCTGCAGTTTCTTAATCAGTGACATTGTAGATACTAGCCAAACAAAGTGTTCATATTTACAGTAATAGAAATATTTGTGACATATTTCATACAACTGTGGCATTCAATAGCTACAGAAAATCCTGCCAAACCCTAGCAGGTGCTGCAGGATCTGAGACCTTCACTTAAACAGTAAGTAAAGCAAAGCTATGCATATTGGAGTCAATAACCATAGAACTGCCTATTACCAGCATATACTCAAGCTATCAGCATCATAGTATAACAAAGACCTGACAGTGATGCTTGCCACTACTCTAAAACACTCCATACAGCACTAGAGTTCATAAAAAAGGCAGGCAAGATTCTATGATGCATATGTAGCACATATGAGTGCTAGTCAATAAGAAACTGGACTGCGCGCCTTACACACCTCCCAGCTAATTATACATGGAGTCTGTGTAGCTCACTAGTGCAGCACACAGCTCAAAAAGGACATTTACCTACTAGAGAGCACCCAGAGTACAATACATCCAACTGTTTGAAATACATGTTTTTAACTTCTTTTCCTTTCAACGTGAAAGTGACTTCACCTGTCTCTAAAAGTTCTAGGATAGTTCTGTAGCACATTAGAACAGAAACACATTCCATCACCTCAAAACTGTAGTGCAACAGTGGATAGGAAGAGATTGAATATAGACAATACTGGATGGGCAACTATGCAGAACCACTGAGTTATGCCACAGAGGGGTTCTGGTTCCCTCAAACCTCGAGAGCGAGGCTTGAGAGGTCCATGGGAATCAGAACCCTGAAGTGGCAAAACACACTGGTTGTGCATAGAGTTGCTTATCCTCTATTTACTATAATGTGTAGTAGTATGTGAAATATGTCTTTTGTGAGCTCTTTTGCTTTCAAAATGAAGTTGACTGATAAAGTCTCTAGAGGTTCTAGAATGCTGTTCTACCACAGCATGGTAGAATAACATTCCATGACCTTTGAACTGTGGTAAAACAGCATTTTTAAATTGATCAAATTCTATGCAAACAATACTCCATGCAAGCAACAGTGCATGACAGGGTGTGGGTTTATAGGCATTTAATTCATGCCTGGGGTGCGTTATGAGGCACGAGGCCACAGGCCAAGTGTCCTCACAGCACCCCAGGCATGCATTAAATGCCTATAAATGCACACCCTGGAGTGGGTTATTGCACTTATAACATGAGTGTCCCAAGAGGTGTCAAAAAATACACAGAAACATATTTTTTCTCTGTGGAAACACAGAAAACAGTGATGTATTCTGCTGCCTCAGAAAGTAGTCCCTTCTACAAATCAGACCCTCCATGATGTCTGTGCTGCCTGAACTGTGTTGCACACAGTCCCGATCATGCCTATTGCTCTGCTGCTGAATACTCTGTCACTACGTGCCTGTGTGTGGCCCCGGAGTGTAGATGGAACTCAGATGCCTTGCATGCTACTAGTGCAGTGCCTCACCTACCAGTGGCCTGGGATGACAGCACACTACAATTGTCAGGAGTCATGCCCGGGATGCAGTGGCTACTCCTCATCATGTTGTCACTCTGAGGGAACTGTGCTGACTGGAGGGACAACTGGAGGGAGGCAACTTGAGGGGACAGTGCTACAGGTTGCAACATGTGCTGGCCGACCTCTCTGTCTCCATGCAGCATGCGAAAGGGTTGCAGGTGTAATCATGGGTACATACATGTATCATGGGGAAGCTCTCAGGGAACCATGGTGTGACACCCAAAGCTCAGTAGCTGTGAGACTGTGATGCTCTTTTACCATGATTGCAGTGTCACTGACACTGTCCTTCTCTGTGGGTAGAGCTGCGTGCACTTCTGATGATCCTGTGTCCCTCCCACTGTCATTCTATGACTCTTCTCCCATGTTTTAATATACACTATGATATGGTTAACAACACTCCATTATGCACTATCACAACTTAGTTAAGCACTGTATTTTCCATGGTAAATATGCAAGTTCAGAGAACAAACAAGCACAGCAGTCTTGTATTTCAGTACCTGCAAGTTATGCATCTACCAAGAATTCACAGTAATATGTTCAGCAACAAGAGTTTCACAGATCATCAAATATATGTACATTGCTTGGTCATTTCAATGTCAACATGCAAACTATGATTGTTAAAACAGCATATAGAGAGTCACAGAGAATTGTATTTTGCAGCTACAGAACCCAACATATGATCCTCTTTTTTCCCTCTTTTCATTTTTTTCTTCAACAGATCTTCATCAGACACACAGCCGCCATTTGTGAGTGACTGGACACTCTGATTCAGGGACAACAAAAACTCAAGAACAATTTGATAAAATAATAAAATGATTAGAAACAACAAACAAACAACTAGCGAACAACAGTATGAAATTAGGCCACATGGAAACCCAAATTAAAACAAATTCAACTCAAATACAGTACCTGAATCAGATGGTCCAGTCACTCACAAACACCGTAATGAAGTTGGCCAACAAAGAAACATTAGCAACTGAAGAGGACCCTGGTCTCCAGTAGGAACAGCATCTGCCCCCCACCCACAAATGTTCTGCACCTCCCCCAACAGAGTGGTTTCCATTTCCTCTGGCATCCTCCTAACTGGCCACCGCCTTCCATGTCTCCTCAAAGCCTCCAGCAGCATAGGCAGTGGCTTCAAATCTGTCTTAATATTTTTTTTTTCTGTTTCTCTTTGGTTTTTCTTTTTATAAATAAAAATAAGTGTTTGTTTTTCTTACATACATCAAAAAAATATATATGTTTAATACCACAGTGGCAAGAAATCTTTTTTTTTATGTTACTTAGAAAAATAAAAAAACAGAAAGCAATCAGGATATATTTTATATGTTTTTTAAGACAATCTATTTTTTTCAGAACTACTAGCACTTATTAGATGTAATATATGTTGAATAAATAAAATATATATTTATATCATTAACCTCCTGTCTTTTTTTTCAAAGCAAGCTTCCAATACAAGCATAGTCATCCGCATTTGTGGCAACCACCCAAAACAAATATGTGTAAGTGGGAGCATGGGGCCCACAACTAAGTGGGAGCATGGGCACCCCCCCCCATAAATATGTGTAAGTGGGAGTGTGGGGCTCAGAGATAAGTGGGAGCTTGTGGCAGTCCAGAGCCCATGCTCCCACCAAGCTACCCATTGGAGTATAATTATACACATCTGTGGCAAAAAACTCATCTCCCAAAACAAATATATGTAAGTGGGAGCATGGGACAGGGAGGTCAATGGTAATGTGGTGCCCTTCGGATCCAACATTCCCACCAAGCTACCCATTTGTGCATAATCACACACACCTGTGGCAAACAAAGTACATCTCAAAAAACAAATATGTGTAAGTGGGAGCATGGGACAGGGAGGTCAATGGGAGTGTGGTGCCCTTCGGTTTCCACATTCCCACCAAGCTACCCATTTGTGCATAATCACACACACCTTTGGCAAACAAAGTACATCTCAAAAAACAAATATGTGTAAGTGGGAGCGTGTGGCCCTTCGGGCCCCATGCTCCCACCAAGCTGCCCATTTGTGCATAATCATACACATCTGTGGCAAACAAAGCACCTCTCCAAAAACAAATATTTGTAAGTGGGAGTGTGGGGCCCTTTGGACCCCACACTCCCATCAAGCTTCCCAGGGAGGGAGTGTTAGTGTCATACACCCATAAGGTTTATGTGTCTGTCTGTGTGTGTCAGAGTAGATGGTAGTCAAGTGCAGGGTGGGGGAGGAAGTGGACAGTTGATATATGAGGGAATGGTAGTATCATTGGGCCAAGAACAGTGTGTGTGTGTGTGTGGGGGGTCTCCACACTCCCACCAAGGTGCCCATTTGTGCATAATCATACACATCTGTGGCAAACAAAGTACCTTTTGTCAAACTGATATCTGTAAGTAGGAATGTGGGTCACATTTGTGCATAATTATATATGTCTGCGGCACCATATGCCCTCATGGCACTGTGCTTCCACTTACACATAAGTACAGAACAACACAACTGCCCCAAAAAGCAACCACACCTTGTAACAATCATATGCATATGACACTGCAATACTAATTTCCAAATATCTCAGTAACCATACAAAGTAGAAAAAAATTCAAAATTCATGATACTAATGGTTTCCCAACCTACTTCAGATTTTTGTGATGAAAAATATGTATCTTGAACCATTTTCAAGATACGGGCACTGAAAGGCGTGACACAATGTTATCCTATGGGAAAATTTCTCAACTTTGGAAAGCTATAACTATGGATCTGTTCAATGTTTTTATACCAAACCACCAAACAGCACATCTGTGGCACTAGAGCTTGCCACCCTGAAAATTTCAAGCTAATAGCACAATCCACCTTGTCACAATGAAGTGACAAAGAAAACAACACATAGCAAAATGTGTTCTTGCAGTGTTACCGTGATTACTTTAATGTTTTCATGACTCTCCTATCTCTATAATGGGAATGTTATCGCGCACAGAAAAATGTTGCTACAGTTACTTTTGCTCCTGAGCTCGAATGTTTGTGTGGCAACAAGAAATGTTGCCGTGATCAAAATACAGTAAAAATTTAAAAAACATATTTGCAGACAACCCACACAGAAACTAATGCCAGGGTCATGTTCCTCAGGGCCTGATTAGGTAAACACAACTGTTGGTATTTACCAAGTTCATTATTTTTGAATTTCAACATTTTTTCTCTGTCGCTAACTGAAAAACAAGATGGCAACAGCATGGAAACAATTTCGGAGAGCTTGACAACAAAATTGTGATCGCGACCATTTTCACAATGCACATATAAATTTTCTGTTAGGCTATAATGGGACATGAAAAAATTTAATAACTTTTGAATGGAGCAACATTTTTTCACCAAATCTTCAAAAGGCACCAGTTCAACCCAGGACACATGTAAACAAACAAATTTGAAGCCACTCAAATGCATTCTTCAGTCCATTATGGCTTACTGATAAATGTGCAAAAAAGTGTGATTTGTCACATTTTGAGTGCCCCACAGTTCCACAACCATACATCTGACTGGAACAAAACTTTCTCGATCAAGAGATCTATGATAGGCAGTTATGCATTCCAAATTTCAGGCAAATCGGACAAACAGTTGCAAAGTTATTAAAGTGCACACTTTGAGGTTTAATATAGAAGTGACCATGCAACCCTAACTATACTATACATAGATATATTATGGTAGCACGGTAGCTCTACCATAGTTAGGGTTGAGTAGCACTTTTAAGGTTAAAGGGTGAAACTTTGCACCTTAATGACTTTGCCACTGTTCAATGGATTTGCATGAAATTTGGTTTGCATGGTTGGGCATGGTAGATCTTGGGATCTGCCAACTTTCATACTGGTCGGATATACAGCTGCGGAGTTATTAAGCAACATCCGAATGCGCAATTACACTTTTTTGTACATTCTTTGCTCACGCCTACAGGTGTACGGTTTGTGTGAAAACTTCAGGGAACATGTACTAGGGTCCCAAATGGCCTTTGAGGATTTCATGAAAAATATTAAAAAGTTCAAAAGTTATTCAAAAAACAAGTTCCCATTATAAGTCAATGGGAGAAGTTAACAAAAAGTTCGAAAGTGTCGCAAATGCACTTTTTAGTGTCGCAAATGGCCCTAGTAGTGTTGTAAATCTGCCATTTTGTTTTCAGTTGGTGATCAGAAAAATGCTTGGCATTTAAAATTGGGACCATCTAGGGACACAATTATTTTTGTATTTACCTAGTCGAGCCCTGAGGATGCTAGGCATGTCTTTATTTTGGGGTTAAACACCCCAGAAATATATGTTTTTCAGATTTCTGGAAAAAGTAGTGTCGCAAAGTAGTGTCAAACCTGCAACACTTTCACAAATTTTTGTGAGAGCTTTTGCAAATCACGACACTGCTTTTCCAGACTATGGCCAAAATGACAAGAGTTCTTTGCCACCCTGCTGCAAAAGAACGGTTTGGTCTTTTGAGCTGAAATTTGGAGGGAGGGCAGCCAACATCTCACAGGTGTGTCATTTCATGGTTTGGTGAAAATATATTGCATGGTTACAAAGTTACAGTACTCCAAAGTTGCCACTTTTTTCCCATAGACTAACATGGTGGTGTCTGCCGCGCCTTTCGGGGCTCGTATCCCGAAAATGGTGCGAGATACGGAATTTTCATCGCAACAATGTGTAGCCCATAGAACTATGCAACAGTGAAAAGCTAGTCAGGAAACTCATGAATGATGTGAAATGTAAAATTTTTTTTCACATCGTACGGTTCCTGAGATATTCGCATTTCAGTATTACAAATGCTTGTTTTCTGCTCACAAGTCATTATTATGCATACATTCTTTGTTCACAATGTGTTTCTCTATGCAGCTGTTGGGCAAAAACAGGGTGTGCACTTCCATTACTGTTGCAGATAGTGTTTACACTTGCGTTTTCATGACCATTTGTGTTACTGTTCCCATGTTCGCCACCGTGTGCATTACCGTTTGCGTTCCCATTTGCGTAGGGCTTGCATTAACATTTCCATTTCTGTTTCCTTTGGTGTTATTTCTGCTGTTAACATTACCATTTGCCTTTCCAATTGTGGTACCGTCACCATGCACATCACAGTTTGCGTTTTGTTATGCACTTGCATCTCCTTTTGCGTCACTGTTCGCTTTGCGCTTGCTTTTCTACTAACATTTGATTTTTCATTTATGTTTCACTCACCATATGCACAACCATTAGCAGTTCCATAACTCTTCCACTTACTGTTACTATGTCACAGAAAATCATGGGCCCCGCGCTCCCACCACCACATTCCTTTCACTATTTCTACTGCACATTTTCAAAAGGAAGGGAAATTAGAGGCAAAAAACTCCATTTAGTGCATTAGTTAGGGTTGTTCCACAGCAACAAAAGTGAGAAAATCTGGTGTTAGGGTTGAAAGCCTCCCTTGCACCCCCAGCTCGCAACACCAACCGCCAATGGGGTGTGCATTGGGGTTGTCGGTCCTAACTCTCACCACATTCTCCTATACCTCAGGTTGTTTACACATGTGATGGGTGAGAGTTTGTGCTTATGATGAAAATAACACAGTTGTTGGTAGAGGTAGGAGTTGTATGGTGTCAGTTAGGCAATGCCAACCCTCTCAGGTCAGGTAGTGTATCCTGACTGGAGAGTCATAGTTAAAGAAAGTACATAGAGATAAATGGTGACCCTCTGTTGCAGGGGTGTAGCCAGGGATTTCAGATCTGCACACCAAGTGGACTCACTGCTACCCCCCCTTGTTACATTGGGCTACCCCCCCCGGTGTAGCCAGACAATATATTAATGTACACCAGGACCATGTTTGTTGTCGCATTTGGCACAATAAATACAACTTTTGTATCTCATTACAATGGTTGTTGCCATGCATGGGTAAATACAAATGCCATGCATTGTTCCCTAAGACACCCACATACCAGCCCAGAGCCTGTAAAGTTGTATTGTCCGTGGGATGCAAAGAGAGTATTACTGACCAGTCCTTCTAGTTTCACTCCTATGACTAAAATTACAGAAAGGTTCAGTATTTTCTTTTAGTTTTCATGGAAAAAGGAAGCAGTTCAGAGCCTATTTGCTACCCCCCTTAAATAAAATTGCACACCATGGAGTGCTTGGAGTATGCCTGCCTACACCCATGCTCTGTTGTTGCAGGGACAGACATGTTAGGACAGGTAGGTGTTGCATGGTATCAGCCAGGTAATCCCCCCTTAACAGAGACACACAGCAGGTACTGTGTCCTGAGTGGATAGCAACAATAAACAAAGGCTATAGGCATTGACGGTATACATCTCTGTTAGCAGTAGGACACATGTTAGAACTCTTAGGGGTTGGATGACATCAGCCAGGGAATGCCCCAGCATCTGCCGCATCATGCACAGGAGGTACTACTTCCTGAGTAATACTAAGAGGGAAATGAAGGTTTTAAATATTTATGTTACAGGTTCATGATTGCAGTAACAGAGAACTTGGAGGAGTTAGGAGTTGGATGGTGTTAGCCAGGCAATGCTGTCCATCACAGAGCAGGTAGTGCATCCTGAGTGTAGAGTGATAGGAAAGAAATGTCTATGGACATCAATGGTGCACCCCTCTGATTGTAGGAACATACAATATAGGGCAGTTAGAAGTTGTGTGGCATCAGCCAGGGAATAGCGCCCCCTCCCTTGTAGATCAGAAATTGTATCCTGACTGGTGAGTCATGGTAAAAGTGAGGGTATGAAGATAAATAGTACAGCACTTTTATTGCAGAAACACACAAGTTAGCACAGTTAGTATTTTAACGGCGTCAGAAGGGAATTGTGTGGCCTTCACTCACCCCCCAGGCCACGTACTGTATGCTCAGTGGAGGCACATGCAAACAAAGTTTATGGATATATATGGAACAGCTCCATTACTACACAAACACACTGGTTGGGATAGTTAGTAGTTGTATTGTGAGGTAGGTAATGTTCCTGTTATGGCTTGCAGGACAGGTAGTGCTTCCTGAGTGGAGAGTCACAGTACAAAAAACATCAATGAACGTTACTGGTACACCACTGTGGCTGCAGGGGCATACTAGTTAGGACATCTAGTAGTTGCTTGCTGTCAGCCAGGGAATGGTCCGCCACTCCTCCATACTACAGAGACAGACAGCAGGTACTGTAGCCTGAGTGGAGATACACAGGAAATGAAAGCTATAGACATCGATGGCATACATGTTTGTTTGCAGGAGTACACATGTTACAACAGCTAGGAGTTGGATGGCATCAGCCATGCAATGCCCCCCCCATGCAGAGTAAGTACTGCATTCTGAATCCAGACCTACAGGATACGAAAGGTAATAGATGTAAATGAGAGAGCTCCATGATGAAAAAAAGCACAGTTGTTTGGCACTCCTCCCAAGTCAGGTAGTGCATCCTGACTGGAGATCCACAGTTAAAGAAAGTACATAGAGATAAATGGTGACCGTCTGTGGTTGTAGGGACAGACAATTTAGGACAGGTAGGAGTTGCATGGTGTCAGCCAGGTAATTCTCAACCCCATCACAGAGACGCACAGCATGTACTGTATCCTGAGTGGATATCCCAGTAAATAAAGGCTATAGGTGTTGACGGTATACATCCCTGTTTGCAGGAGGACACATATTAGAACATCTAGTGGTTGGATGATATCAGCCAGGGAATGTCCCACTCTCTGCACCATCATGCAAACAAGGTACTACTTCATGAGTCATATTAACAGGGAAACAAAGGCTATAAATATTTATGTTACAGGTTCATGATTGCAGCAACACGGAGCTTGGAGCAGTTAGAAGTTGCATGGTGTTAGCCAGGCAATGGTCCCCCTCTCAGAACAGATAGTGCATCCTGAGTATAGAGTGATAGGAAAACAATGTCTAGGGACATCGGTGGTGCATTTCTCTGGTTGTAGGAACACATAAGTTAAGGCAGTTAGAAGTAGTGTTCTATAAGCTAGGCAATCCCCCCGCCCCCGCAGGTCAGGTGCTGCATCCTGAGTGGAGAGTCACAAGGAAAGAACAGTAATGGATATAGATGATACAGTTCCATTATTGTATAAGCACAGTGGTTGCAAGAGTTAGTGCTTGTATTGTGAGCTAGGGAATGCCCCTGCCGTGCTTTTCAGGAGAGGTAGTGCTCTCTGAGTGGACAGTGACAGGAAAACAAAGGCCATAGACATTCACGGTGCACCTGTGTGGTGCTAGGGACATACAAGTCAGGCTTGTTAGGAGTTGCATGGTTTGAGCCACACAATGCACCACCCCCATAGTACATGGACAGTCAGAGGAAAAGAAAGTTCATAGACATTTAATGGTGCACCTCTGTGGCTGCAGGGACACACAAGTTAGGACAGTTAGAAGTTGCATGGCTTCACCTAGATAATGCCCTCCCCCTTCTGTCCTGCAGTACACTCACATACAACAGGTGCTGTGTTCTGAGTGGAGATCCAAAGGAAACAAAAGCTATTGACATTAATGGTATACATCCCTGTTTAGAGTAACACACAAGTTGCAACAGTTAGGAGTTGGATGTTGTCAGCAGGAATGCCTTCCCCTCCTCAGAAGACAAGGTAGTGGATCCTGAGTGGTGAGTGATAGGAAAAGAAAGTCTTTGTATATCAGTGGTGCACCTTTGTGGTCAGGGGACACAAAACTTAGGACAGTTAGGGGTTTCACTACATGGGCCAGGCAATGCCCCACCACCACATCAGGTACTGTATCCTGAGTGTAGACCCACAGGGAAGGAAAGGTTATGAATATAAACCGTACAGCTGCATGATTAAAAAAACACAGTTGTATGTACAGTAAGGAGTTGTATGGTGTCAGGTAGGCAATGCCTCACCTCCCCTGGGTAGGTAGTACGTCCTTAGTGGAGAATCAGAGTAAAATAAAGTCCATAGACATTAATGGTGCACCTCTGTGGTTGTAGGAATACACAAGTTAGGGCAGTTAGGAGTTGTATGGCATCAGCCAGGCAATACTACTCCATACCTCCCCCCCCGCGTAGGTCAAAAATTTTGTCCTGAGTGAAGAGTCATAGTAAAAGTGAGGTGATGAAGATAAACAGTACACCACTTTGATTGCAGTAACACACAAGTTAGGACAGTTACAGGTTGCATGGCATTAGCCAGGCAATGCCCCTTCCCATGATCAGGTTCTGGACCTTGAGTGGACACACATTGTTAAACTCAAGCCATGCATATCAATGGACCCTCTTGATTGCAGTAATGGAAAAGTTAGCATATCTAGTAGTTGCATGGCATTGGCCAGGTAATGGCCCCGTGACCCCCTATGCCACGTAGTATGGCCTGAGTTGAGGCTCATTGTCAAAATAACAGTTTCCTATGGCATGCAAACAAGTAGTGCTATCATTAGCTGTGTAAAATAGCCATGCATTCAAAATAATAGAATAAAAAGTCTTTGTTTTTAAAAAAATATTTATTTAAAGGTTTTTTAACAAAAAATGTATATAAAAAAATCAATACAAAATATAATGATTGTTCTGAGTAATACAAAAATATATATCTTTCATTAAAATATTCATTTGAAAACTTTGATCCTTACAAAAGATTATAAAAAAATAGCAGAAAAATAATCAACTGTACATAATTTAGAAAACAAATATGCATTCTTGTGTGAAAATAAATGTTTATTATGAGAACATTTTTACTAAATTGTTAATTTTGGAAAAAAATGTTTGTTATTTATTAAATAAATATTTATTATAAAACTGTGTACTTGTTGAAATTTAAACTATTTACAATTGTTTGGAGGGAGGTGTGCTGCTGCTTGAGGCAGCTCAGGGAGGAAGCTGGATACATGTGGGGGCACATTGGGAAGTGGAAGCTGTTGCGCCAAGGGAGGAGACACCGGGAAAGCTGCGGAGGCTGTCCACGAGTGGTCAGGGAGACTAGATGTAACTGTTGCAGGGGAAGCAATGGTGGTTTGTGCACTGCTACCTGCTGCTGTGCTCACAGGCTCAAGCACAAGGTTGACAGTTGCCTGCTGTGCTGTCAGGAGGGACAGTATTTTCACCTGTTCCTCCCACAGGCCTAACACTTCTTCTTTTAGACTGTCAACCTTGTGCGCAAGTCTTCGAGCACAGAGGCAGTGCACAGTGATCCGTTTTTTCCATGGTACATCTGTAAAGAGAAAATAAACATCTATTAATATGTAACAGTGGCACATGTACTTTGATGGCTCTGTTAAATCTGATGAGATATGGTTTCTAGCCTCATTTCTTTACAATGCTTGCAGATACGTATTTGTTTGTTAAGATACAGACAACTTATGCTGATGAGGAGTTGTCTATCATCACTCAGGCAATGACCCCTTTTAGCTTTGCTACACCGTCTGTGGAGGTAGTCTATCTTGACTGTATAGTGACAGGTATGTTTGGTAAATGTAGATGAATGGTACACCTCCTTGATTGCAGGTGTACAAAAGTTAGTAGTTGGCGGGTGTGACCGATGCAATGTATGCTCAGTGTCACTACCCCACTGAACCACAAAATAAGGTGCTATATTTTGAAGGGATACCTACAGGTAAAGGCCTGCAGGTTAATTACTGGGGCACCTAGGCTAACACACACCTGTCTACTGTACGCTAAAGCGCTGGTACTTGATCTTGATGAGCGCCTCAAATATCTGACCTGTACCTTTACAAAAAAGACTCTCCTTGGGCTATCCCTGCCTGGATTGACCACCACCATCTGCCGCTCTGTCCCACTAGTTCATACTCGGACCTCTGGGAAAACCTTTCTTGTTATCCCTAGAGCTAGGACCTCTCACGGCCAAAGAGCCTTCAGCTTTAGGGCCCCCTCCTGGTTCAACACACTGCCCCCTCCATCTCCGAAGCTCCAACTATATCGTGCTTCAAAACGTCCTTACGAAACCACTTATTAACACCCGAGGCTGTAATAGCCACTAGTCAAAGCCGTACTCAATACTAATGACAAAGCTTACTACTAAGCTGCTAAGGACAACATAACTCTGGTATTGTTTGCATCAATCCTACCTGTACCAGCTTGTTTGTATCTATGTCTTAAGTTACTGTTATACTGTGTTATACTGTTATACTGTGTATTTTGGTTTGTCTTACTGTGACAAGGTACCTTTGTAAATGAGACTATGGCTCAAAGGTTTTCCAAACTGCTGTCTAAATAAATAAATAAAGTGACATCATGTACATTTAGGGTATATGTTCTCTGATTGTTGATTCATACAAATTAGTACAGTTAGGAGTTACATGGGTTGTGGTAGACAAGGCAGCCTGACCTAACCCCTGACTCATTTGCCGCATAGGAGGTAGTGCATGTTGAGTGAAGAGGCAGAAAAAGAAAAAGGCTATCACATCAAATGTATATGTCACTGATTGTAGGAACACAGAAGTTAGGAGACTTTGTACTTGTATTATGTCAGGGAGGAACTGAGCCCCACTCCCCACACCATCTAAGCAGTTTCTGCATCCTAAGTGGGGAACCAAAGCAGAACAGGCTATAGAGATGAACAAGACAAAAGTTACAGCACTAACAAGTTTCACATTATCAAACAGGTGATGTCTGCCCCCCCATCCACCTCCACAACAGGTACTGAATGCAAAGTTAACAGTTGTTCGAAGTAATTTATGAGATGGAGCTGCATGACATATTTCTTTACATTCTAAGCATGTTTCCATGAGAAAGAACTTCTGAAAATGTTCTTCACAACTTACATGATAGGTCATCTCGAGCATTCGAGCAGCCAGTGTCTGAATACTATCAGGAACTGTTTTTTCACCCTTCACTAGACTACATCAGTATATCAAACATGATCTTCAAACAATAAGTAACACCAGTAACAAAGAATGTCTAATTTTAAACAATCACAATTGTGTTATAACAATATAAGACTTGACGCTGTGGTTGATGCCAGGATTTACCCATGGGATGGTGTGTTGCTGATATGTTGGCTGCACCTTGGGACCAAACAACATGTCATCCATGGGTAAATCCTGGTATAACCCACAGCCTCTTATGGTATGTTGTTTAAATGTTGCGCTTCAGAACAGGTACTGTTTCCTGAGTGGGCAGTCACAGGAAGACACAGTACTTATCAATGGATGTAACTTTTTCTTGATTGTAGTTAGACACAAGTTAGCACACTGAGGAATTGTGTGCACTCAGTGAGGTAATGCATCTTGCTCAGTACAGACCAGATAATGTACCCTGACAGATATATGACAGGTAAAGTGAAGAATCCACATCAAGTGTTCAGGTGGAATGTTTTAGTTAACACAGGCTGTGATATAACATGTCCTAATAGTCTGGTTAGCAGTTAATGACATTTGTATGTTTGTGTTACAAGACTTACATTCTGTACTGGTGCCAGGCTCTTGCTTCACTTGCATCTCTGCTGTGCCAGCAGACTCCCTGACCACTATAAAATTCGTAAATATATTTTTTAATATGGGCCATCTGAATATGTTCATGTTAAACAATGCTGTTATTGTCTTAGATACCTATGAATGTTATGATTGTGGCATAGAACAATATACCACAGTTAATAATTTGCCAGTTCACAACTTGTAGTTGTCAGATTTAATGAATGGTTACCCAAATATGATACAATGGCAAGAAAGAATGTCAAGTTCTCATTGGTCAGTGTCACACTGGACCCATGGTGTTATACTGGCATAATACCACGGATCTAGTACCAGCACAGAGATGGCCGAATGCCCTGTCAATAAAAGAACTGGTACAAATGCCATTAAACCCTGATCTTGTCAACTGACTGAATTTAAAGCATTCCCGCTCTTGTAGTTGCTGCTGCATACACTCCAAAGCCATACCGGTGCCGGCATCATTAATTTCTGTTGCTGGCAAGAAAGTCCAACCCTCAGTTTATTTCCCCAAAGAACAGATATATTTTTAAAGGAAAGAAAGCCGTCATCTAAAATGGTATTTCAGGTGTCACAACTGTAGTGTGAGCACTGTAAAATAGCCACGCTCGACACAGAATTTACAGACTGCTTGTTCCCTTATCGCCATCTCTATCAGCCATTATCCTGACAGGTGTGTGTGGGGGGGGAGGAGATGCAGAGCCACATTTTCTGGAGGCTGAGATTTCCTGGAGGTGCCAGCAGGAAAAGTCAGAAATGTACAGGATGCAGAGTCCAACTAATTAAAAAAGTGACTTTCATAGCAGACAAACAAGGCAGACAGACAAGGACAAAAACCCTGAAAGGTGGGACTTAAGAGTGTAAAACCACAGTGACAACACAGGTGCTCTACCTGGTGGGCAAAAGAAAAAACAGGCACTACTTTTTTAAAAAAGGTACACCTACACATTTAAAAAAAAAATATATATATATACCTGTAAGAGTAATTGTTGTGTTTGCTTGCACGCATGTGCAAGAAACACATTGCGTCAGCTTTCTTCACAAGGGGGTTGTGGAGGTTGTGGAGGCGCGGCAGTGTTGTGGCCAACAGCAGCAGTCCATTTTTGGGCTGGTCTCTGTTGCACCAAAACAGCAGCATGGTGTCAATGATGACAGTTAACCGAGAAGGCCACTAGATCAAAGTAATTGAACCACTGCAATCAGGGAGCGTCCCGTGAGCGTGCAATCAGCTGTTCGTACACTCCCTGACTTCAGTGGCCAATTACAAAGCTGCAAGCTGCCAACGCCCCTTCAGTGTGCCTTCCTGGTGAAATAAACCTCTATGTGCCAACAGGGATGCCCAATCCCCCTGTTGGCATGCCCCCTCATTCATCATTTGCCGATGGGGGAGCCCACTTCCCGTCGGCATGATGCTCACCTCCCCAAACTGTTTTTTGTCGAGGGGGTGCCCAATCCCACTCAGCTCTTGTCTCCCTCTGCCCCTGATAGGTGTCAATGGGGTGCCCAATCCCTCATCGGCTACAGCACCCCCCAAACAGTCAGTTGGCATGCTGGGAGCACACCCCAACATGCCCAAACAAAATGTCCCTATAAAAAAGAAAACCTTCCAGTGATGTTTTTTTTTTTATAAACCTGTAAAGTAGAAAATGGTCCCCCGTAGATTCCTCCCAACCCGCACCCACCCTCTGCGTACCCACCTCCCCACACCCCCCTTACCCCATACTTACCTCCGGAGCCCAGCGCGATGATCTTCGGTGGACCGGGAACACGTCTGCACTCTTCAAAGCTGACTGCAAACTGAGGAAATGCCGGTAAGCTGTATAATGGGTTAGATAGGGGTTTTTCAACTTTGATGCCTATCTCAGGCATTTTTGGGAGTTTTTTCGCCAAATTTTCAACATAGGGTTTTTGGGACCCCACCTCATGAATTCTGTCACTGTCATTTTGTTAATTGGCCCCGAAAGGTGATTTGGCAGTCACTGTGTGGAACCACCTTTTGGGACTGATTTATGAAATAACAGTGTCACAGTTCATGAGGTAGGCCCCAAAAAACAGTATGTTAAAAATTTGGTGAAAAAATTCCCAAAAATGACGGTTTTACAAGCATGCATTGCGCTATTCCTACACACACTCATAAGTTCACAAATTTTCAATATTTTCACTCCAGATTTTCAACATTGCCATTTTACCACCTCGCCTTATGAGCAGTACAGCTGTCATTTTTCACATCTCACCCAAAATGTGTTTCCACGCATGTAGTGCACAATGGCACAGTCGGTGTGCGAAATCAGTGTTCAGCACACATTAAGAAAATCATAGTGACACTGTTCATGAGCAGAGGTGCTAAAATGGCTATGTTGAAAATTTGGTGAAAAAATTCTCCAAAATGACTGTTTTACGAGCGTACATTGAGCAGTTCCTACGCACGCTCATAACTTCGAGCATTTTTAATATTTTCACTCCAGATTTTCAGCATTGCTGTTTTACCACACCTCCTTATGAACAGTACAACTGTCATTTTTCATATTTCACCCAATATGTGTTTTCGCACATGTAGCGTACAATGGTGCAGTTGGTGTGAGAAATCAATGTTCAGGACAGATTAAGAATATCACAGTGACACTGTTCATGAGGTAGGCCCCCCAAAACCCTATGTTGAAAATTTGGTGATCAAATTCCCCCAAATGACTGTTTTATGAGTGTGTGTTGCACAGTTCCTTCACATGCTCGTAACTTCGAGCATTTTTTATATTTTCACTCCAAATTTTCAGCATTGCCATTTTACCACAACTCCTTATAAATAGTGCAACTGTCATTTTTCACATTTCACTTGATATGTGTTTTCAGACATGTTGGCCGGGATATTCAGACTGTGCCCAGCTGTGGCGCAAGCCTGGGCACAGTGCAACTAGGCTGTGCCAGGGTGAGGACCAGACGATATTCAACGGTGCTGCACCATGGCTCAGCACCATTGAATATGGCACTGAGGGTGCAAGCATTGCACACGGCGCAGTGGCTCTGCACCAGGTGCAAGTGGCAGAATGGGGAAGGGGAATGCACCAGCACAAGTGCACCTGCGCTAGGCGCATCAAAGCGATATTCAGAACTGCACATGCAAATGAGGCCATTATGCATGCAAGGCACAAATGGGACCATTTGCATTTCATTATGGCCCCATTTGTATGTGGTGCACCAATCCCCAGCAAGTTGCGCCTGGCACCCTGCCAGGCTGCAGCAATCAGGGGCCGATGCCCTGCAGTTCCCCTGCCTGTCCACCTGATTGCAGGCATACATGAACAATATATCCCTGGCGGTCCAGTGGATCCCCCCTCACCCAATCACAGGAAGAAGTATAAGACAGATCCCTGGTGGTCCAGTGGACCTCCCTCACCTGATTGTGGGCAGAAGTAAAACAAAAATCCTTGGTAGTCCAGTGAACCCCCCATCCGATCACAGGGATAAGTAAAATAAAAATCCCTGGTGGTCCAATGGACCTTCCCCCCTCACCTGATCACAGGCAGTAGTATAAATGATTCCATGGTGGTCCAGTGGAAACCCCCCCATTGCCCGATAGTGGGCACAAACATACAGAAATACCCTGGTGGTCCAGTGGTACCCCCTCCCCACCTGCCCACTATGGTACCCCACCACCCTGCACTCCCCCATTCAGCAGCAAGTGGTAATACCCCAACCGAATGCCGCTCAGCCACCCGCCGACTGACAGTGTACAGTTTGGCTGTATGCCTATTGGTCCACTGCGTGGGCCAATGGGCGTGCAGTCAAACATACTACACAGTCCCAAACTGTGAATGAACACAATTCGGGACTGTGTAGTACAGTTTGACTGCACGACCGACCGGCCCATGCAGTGGACCAATAGGCGTACTGCCAAACTGTACTCTGTCAGTTGGCAGGCAGCCAGGCGGCTTGCAGGCAGGGTGCTGCTGCCCACCACTGACTGGGGGGTGCGGGGTGGTGGGGTACTGCAGTGGCAGGTGGGGAGGGGGTACCACTGGACCACCCGGGTATTTCAGTATGTTTGTGCCCATGATCAGGTGATGGGGGGGTTCCACTGGACCACCATGAAATCATTTTATACTACTGTCTGCAATCGAGCGAGGGGGAGGTCCACTGGACCACCAGGGTTCTGTTTCTTTGTTCTGTCTGCGATTGGGCAATGGGGGTACATTGGACCACCATGGATATGTCTTTTACTTTTGCCTGTGATTGGGCGAGAAGGGGGCCACTGGACCACCGGGGGGGCTGTGTGCCCTGATATGGTGTCTGGGGAGGTCAGGTGGCCACTCATGGCAGGCGGCTGCTGTGTTGCACCATGCAATGTGGCAGCCCACCTGTGGGTGTTTCTGACTTGTTCCATGTTTTTCAGGAACATCTTTGCGCCCCTCCCTGTGTGGCACAATGTGGGGCTGCACCGGCATATGTGCCGCACATCCCGGACTGAATATCGGGATGTGCCGCATATACATGGGCACATCCCCTGCCATTGCGCTGCATACATTAGGGTTGTGCCCCAGTGCATCGGGATTTGGGCAGCTCAGCTTGCCCTTTTCAATATCGCACTGGGATGCATTAGTGGTTTGCGCATGGCGCAACCTTGTTGCGCCATGTACATCCCTTTTGAATATCCTGACTGTAGCATACAATGGCGTGGTTGGTATGCAAAATCAATTTTTGGGACATATTAAGAAAATCACAGTGACACCATTCATGAGCTGAGGTGTTAACATGGCTATGTTTAAAATTTGATGACAAAAGTCCATAAAATGATTCTGTTATGTGCATGCATTGCACAATTTCCACACACCCTCATAAGTTCACGAATTTGTAATATTTTCAGTCCAGATTTTCAATATTGACATTTTTCCACACCTCCTTATGAACAGTACAGCAGTCATTTTTCA
Organism: Neoceratodus forsteri; assembly: GCA_016271365.2. Classification (NCBI taxonomy): domain Eukaryota; kingdom Metazoa; phylum Chordata; order Ceratodontiformes; family Ceratodontidae; genus Neoceratodus; species Neoceratodus forsteri. The sequence continues at coordinate 1,090,892,943 of CM057456.1, forward strand.
CACCTGGACAAAATGTGTTTTCGCACTCCTGGTGCAGAATAGCACATTTGCTGTGGGAAAATAGTGTTCAGGACAGATTAAGAAAATCACAGTGACACTGTTCATGAGCAGAGGTCCCAAAATGCCTATAATCTGCTGTAAAAAATCCCCAAACTAATTACATTACGGGTGTACATTGTGCATTTTCTATGCACACTCGTGACTTCACCAGTTTTTGTATATTTTCACTCCAGATTTTCAACAATGCCATTTTTTTACACCTCCTCATGAACAGTACACCTGTCACTTTTCACATCCTGTTCAAAATCTGACTTTGCACCTGTGGCGCCAAATGACGTAGTCGCTATGCAAAATCACCTTTCGCCTAAAGAACTGATAGTGTCACTGTTCATGCAATGGGGTCACAAAAAGCTCATGTGGAAAACTTGGAGTAAAAATACCAAGAAACGCCCAGGGCATTAGGTTTTTTGACCATAACACCCTATCCTGTAGGGACTGACAGGTGTCAGGGGTGTAACTTCGGATTGTTGACAGTAATGTTCATGCCATTCCACCTCCACCCCCACCGTGCAGCCAGTGATAGGCATTGAGGTGCACCTGGGACCCTTTGCTGCCAGAGTTCACCCCATTCTCCTATGCTGCACCCATTTCAGTGTATTTCCTTATGGAATGAGGTGAATGTAAAGCCCAAACACTCCAAGGCACACCTCGACACTTGTCAGTGTCTGAGGTGTAGGGTGAGGTGAAATGCCATGACCGTCATGGGTGATGGCCCAGAGGCACACCCCAATGCCTGTCCATCTCTGCAGGGTGAGGGTGCAGTTGGCATCAGTTCAACACTTCAATGCCATTCCTATACTGCATCTGTCTAACTCCTGCATTACAACTGCTAATGCCAGCAAGCAAACGTTCAGCATTGACAAATGCTTGTTTATCTTGTTTTCTTCTGTTTAACTCAGGAAGCATTGTATAATAGCAATAATGCACTCTAGGGTGTGTGCCGTGCTGGGATAACCCGATGGCTGGGATGTTGTATGCACTTGGCATGCGGTCTCGTGCCCAACCTCCCCAGGCGTGGCATTATACCAGCATGATACACACCCTGTCATGCATTATTCCTTTAGTGTTCTAATTTCTTACTATATAAATACTAGTAAAATAGAGACATGAACATTAATTAGATATGTCTGTGATTGGAGATGTGTACAATATAGGAGAATGAAGTAATAAAAATAACATTGCACATGCAAAAAAATAGACATTTCTTTTTTATGTGTATACCAACAACACAAGGGACACATAGTATAAACGTGCAATAAACCACTCTAAGATGTGGGTGGTGTGGGTATTTGCCCATGCGTGGATGTTTGATCACTTGGAGTGCGGTCTTTTGAGTGAACCACAGAAGCGTAGGTAAAGTCAGGATCAGCCACAGCCTGCCATGCTTTTCTCTTCATTAACACACTTAGGAGTTGGAGAGATAAAACCAGTTAATTACAGACATGCAAATTGAGGTCATGTTCTTACCTTCTGACTCGACAAAGATGACACTGTTTGAGTCAGACTGTTCGACCTCCACAGCTTCTGCTTGTGCTGGTACTACCTCCGCATGTGGTGGGGAGTGCCTCTGATGACCTGTGAATAAAAGATAATAATGATATAAATTGAGTATGGAATGTGTATGCTCTGTTATTTAACACAGATTTCTTTCAAGAATAGTTGTGTTGTGTATTACTTGAGATGACCGTAGGTGAGGTACTGTATATCAGTTGTGGACCCACAAGAAAATTAAGGTAGTGGATATAAATGTTACAACTACATGATTGAGTAGCACAGTAGTTGGGACACTTAGCAGTTGTATGGTGTTATGCAGGAAATGCCCCCCCCAACTGAGAAGGTGTTGCATACTGAGTGTAGAGTTGCAGTGAAACAAAGCTTATGATAGTAATGGTAGAGCTCTATTGCTGCAGTTACAAGGTAGTTGGGACAGTTAGGAGTTGCATGGTGCCAGATAGGCTACAGACCCCCCCACCACCTACGGCCTGGTACTGCATACTGAGTGGAGACTCACAGGGAAATAAAGGTTATGTTTATAAATAGTACACTCTATTATTTCAGTAACACAATAGTTATGATACTTATGAGTTACATGCTGTCAGATAGGCAATTAGACCCCCCACCGCCACCACCACTACACCCCCCCGCCAAGCAGGTACTGCATCCTGGGTAGAGACTCACAGCAAAACAGATGTTATGGACATAAAGAATAAAGCTCTGTAATAGTGGTAATACACTACTTGATACAGTAACGAGTTCTATGGTATCAGGTAAGCAATGCCCCCCCCGACACCACCACGCCAGGTCGTGCATCCTGAGTGAGAATCTAAAAAAAAAAAAATAGATTTATACAGTAGTGTCTGCTAATCCTGTAACCTCATTGGCCAAAACATGTCACATGACTGTGGGTAAATGCTGCATTAAGCATGGCTGAGGAAATGCATTCATAAAACAACATAATAAAACACATTTTACAGATCGGTTCATTGTATAATCGCAATGAGGCAGTCCAGGGTGTGGGTTATTGGAGGTTTACAAACTTCTTGTGTGGTTAAGTCACTCAGCTGCACCTCGTGACACACCACACAAGACATGGGTTAAGCTGCAATAACCCATACCCTGTTGTGCCTTATTGCTTAAATCAATGGTGCGCCTATGTGTTTGTAGGGACACACAAGTTGGGACAGCTAGGAGTTGCATAGTGTTACCTAGTGAATGGCCCCCGACTTCCCCCAGAGAGGTAGTGCATTTTCAGTAGAGAGTCACAGAAAGAGAAAGTCCATACAGATTAACGGTTAATTTTAGTGGTTGCAGGGACACACAAGATAGTACAGTTAGGAGTTGCTTGTTGTTAGTCAGGAAATGTACCCTCATGTATAGCTGAGGTACTGTATTCTCAGTGGAGACCCACAGGCAAATAAAAGTTATGTATATAAATGTTTCAGTTAAATGATTGCAGTAACACACTATTAGAGACAGTTAGGAGTTGCACGGTGTCACCTAAGCAATGCCAGACCTCCAACAAAGATCAGGTCCTGCTTACTGAGTGGATACCCACATGATAATAAAAGTTAGGGATACAAATGGTACAGCACTATGATTGCAGTAACACAGTACTTTAGCCACTTAGAGGTTGTACGGTGTCAGATAGGAATGCCCCCCACACTCCTCCCCCAGTAGGTAGTGCATCCTGAGTGCAGACTCTGAGGAAAGAAAGGTAATGGTTATTTATGCTACACCTACATGATTGCAGTAACATACTAGCTAGGACAGTTAGGAGTTACATGGTGTAAGTCATGCAATGCCCCTCCCACCCCAGGACAGGTACTGCATTGTGAGTAGAGAGTTAGAGTAAGAGAAACTCCATAGACATCAACAGTGCACGTTTGTGGTTGCAGGGGTAACACAAGTTAGGATACTGAGGGCTTGTACAGCATCATTCATGCAATGCACTACCTCTGTTCTCAGAATAGGTATTGCAGCCTGAGTACAGACAAAAGTTAAGGGAAGGACAGCTACGGAATATGATTCTGATTTCAGTAAGACATAAGTAAGGCCACTTATGAGCTCAAGGTGTCAGCCAGCCAATAACACCCGCACCCCACCCCCCCACTCCCAAAGACCAGGCACTGCACTTTGACTGCACACCCATTGTAACAGTGAGGCAATATACATCATTGTAACATCACTGTTATTGGAGGTACACAAAAAATTCTAATAATTTTTTTACACTCTGTGTAACAACAAAATATTGCATTATGGCAATAACAGCCTTTAAGCTGTGTGGTGTGGTTGGATAATGTGATACGTCAGGTAGTGTAAGTACTAAACTTGTGGTCTCATACCTGACTACCTGAGGTGTGGTCGTATACAGCACAACAGTCAGCTTATTAGTGATGTCTGATTAAGAATATGCTATCCTGATCGACAAATGGTTTCTTTACTCAAGGTGTGTTAGGCGCTCCCCTGCACGAGACTTTCTGGCAGCCTCCCACATCTCATATGCGAGGCAGTACCAGCACTTGTCAGTTTCTGGTATCTTCCCTCTGTTCTTTAATAGATAGAAGCGCTGGTGCAACAGCTTCCAATTCTTTTTGCACGTGTGTGTGTCCTTGTTTTTAATTTTGTGCACAATTCACAAAAAGCTGAGGATGCGCCCCCACATACTATCCAACTTCCTGTTTGTACTTCTCATGAGGACTCTTGCATTGCCTCTTGCCTGAGCTGCCTCAAGCAGGCAGCACACCTCCTGTAGACTCCATAGTCTCATTTTTGGCTTTTTCTTTTTTCTGTCTGCAATAAATAGAGAGACAACAGTATGTTACTGTGATCTATGGTTACGTGTGTGTTTCTGCTCTGCTCAGTTTTTTTTACTGCAGATGTACATAGAACAGAATTTTGGCAATTCAATAGCTATTATAAGAACTAATGCTATATGGGTACACTAATTGTTAGATTATATGGTTTTAACAACAGATTACTGCATGCATAGTGCTGTGTTTAACTGTTGCTTATATGTATACTGAAACCACATTTTTGAGATATTTATACTACATCTTGTTAATGGCAACTACATGTATGCCACAATTCTGAGCATGGTCATGTATGTAAGTTTGTGTAGTACTGTGAAACTGAGATGCCATGTATTTGTGTTGTGTGTGTAATGTATGCAGCTTTTCTATTTTTTGACCAAGGTTTTGTGGCTCTTAGAAGAACCTTTTTTTATGATATCAGTGTTAACAGTCTGAAATGTTTAGAGGACTGTGAGGATTCCATCTCGAAGGTCTCCCAGGAAAAGGCAATTGCCTGCATGTGAGAAGTGCACACCATCTGGTAGGTATAGCCAATTATTACAATACTTAATTTCAGGGTGACGTATGGTGTGCATCCCAGACATATGCAGATATCCAGAAATTTGTATGTTTACCTTTCTCCGTGCTCTGTCAAGCAGGTACATGTGGTGTTCAGCTTGCCAGACCCTATGCTCTGTAATATCAGATAAAATGATCTTACAGCCAGGTAACATACTGATAATAGAAGCAAGGTCCAATTTTGCTTCTGACACTAAATCTACCCATCGTTTGGTGCCCAAATCATTGCCTCCGAGATAAATCAACAGTATGTCTGGTGAAGCTTGAGTCCTCAGAAGTCTGTGCATTGTTGGCATGAGATGCCCCCACTTCATGCCTCCCCTGCCAAACCATTTAACAGAGCAATTTGGAAGGTGCAGGTCCTTTCCAAAATTACTCCTCTTAGCATACTCTGAAGCTCGCCTTATGATACTGCTGCCGATGATCCATGCACTCCTTTTACTGTTTTCTGCCATTTTGAGTTTTAAAGCTGAGAAATGGACAGAGAGCTACCAAAAAAAATCAGTGTTTCCTCTGCGGTGCCTAGACACAGCTGAGTATGAAAGTGAAAATTCCCTCTCTCCTACAAGATTGCTTTGGTGGGCTGTTCCAAAACACAGTTATTTTAAAGATAATCGGTTAATGCTTTCTCATGGCTGGTCAATACAGAGGATGCACTGAGTATGATTGCACTGAATGGCTGCAGCTCATGTCAAGCAGAAATGTTTACAGATTTCTAAGTGGGAAAATACTACATTTTCATAGGGTAGTTCATACAATCACAGCTATAGGAAGTTCTATGATTGGTTGCCTCTTGTGTTATCATACACATGCTGCTAGCTTTCTGCCTCCATTTGCAGCTCTATCTGTGCTAGTAAGTACTGATTGGCACTCTGACTTTAAACAGTAATAACTTCTTTTTACAGCATAATAACTTATTTGCATTGTCATAGTCAAATACACAGTAAAACATGTTTTGTTTAATGCTATTTTTCTGTTGCTAAGAGTTTAAATAATGCTAGAAAAATTGTATATAAAACGTAATGTACTTACACAGTGTAATGCAGGGTTTGTCCTTTTTTTTCTAAGATAGCTGCTATGTCCTTCTTCTCCACTCTTCAGCACTTGTGATTGGTTGCCTGACGTGGCCTGAACAATGTTACGTACCTTTGGTGGCAGCATCTGTCAGTCAAATAGGAACCAATGTCTGATTGGCTTAGCCTTAAAGAGGGGGTTGTATTGATGTAATTATTCAACACTTTCGGGCATTCAGCACTACTTTTGTGACACTTTTGTGCACTCGACACTACTTTTGCGACACTTTCGTGCATTCAACACTACTTTTGCAGCACTTTCGTGCGTTTGAAACTACTTTGTGACACTACATTCAACACTTTCATATGTGCAACATTGTTTTTTGCGAAAGTGTTGTTCAAAAGACACTATATTTTGCAAAAGTGTCTCACGTTCGACACTACTTTTGTAACTTTTTAAAAAAACAGTTTTCATTAGGTAAAACAGTACTGTGGATGCTTTACATTGCCCCAGTGCTTGATTTTTGACATTTTTAGATATTTATTCTCATATTATTATTGAAGTTATGTTCTGCAGCATTTGAAAAGACTGTGTATTGCTTTACTGATCTTCACTTACTACAGTAATTATCTCCACAATGTTTAGTAGGCACTAGTATTTGTTGGTCTTGTATGAGATATGGATAGTGCGTGATACTATGTAATGTTAGAAGCAAACTAAAGAGATGAATTCTAGCTTATTTTTTTCTGAACTTCCCATACAGGTGTCTGATTCTTCTGTAAGATTGGTATACTGATCTGTGAATTGACAATCAGGGAAGATGCCCTCTAAACAGAGACAGAAGTCCATGCAGAGACGAAACAGGTATAATAGTAGTTCACTGTTGCTTAAGACTAATGCAAAACCCAGTGATGATAATTCAAGATGTAAAACGATTCTGCATTCCAGTAAAAGCCTGAATTCAGAGCTTCATCACTGTGCAGGAAAAAAACGCGCTTGCTCAACAGCAAGGAAAGAATGTGTAGCTAAGCAACAGTTGTGCAGATCTGTGAGCCGAAAGGATACTGTTGCAAAGACACCCATTAATACACATGGTAAGCAGCATCATAAATTCATGGCTGCTGATGGTCATCTGAGGAAGCAAAAGTATTTTCGATCACTGGCTTCTAAAGCTAAGATTGACAGACTTTTTGCTGCTGTGATGAGACAAAAGAGCAAAAAAATAAAGAGTCATCTCAGTTTGATAAAATTGCGCCTCACAGTACGTGCATTTGTTAATAGAGCAGTTTTTGTTCTTCAACGTTTGTGGTGTAAGATGTCTCATGTACTTGAGCAGTTCAGGAAAATTGTGTATGACATAAAGATGAGGCTACAATGGTATCCTGTCTTGACCCTGCACAATTTTTGTGATGTTTTCACAGGACGGTGGCTGCACACCCAGCACTCAGAGGCATATTTCTGGGAGGAGTCATATTACTCAGAGAAAAAGGACAGCAACTTGTGCATTGATGAGTCTGTTAAAGTGCGTAATGTGCTCAGTGTGTGTGATGACATGATAATGGAGTCAGATGATGAATGTGAGGCAACTACTTGGCCTCGTAAACATCACTGTCTCTCATGGACATGTGATGAGACTTGCAATCAGAGGCAATCATCATTTGACAAAATTGAGCACTATATCAACCTGTTTGTCATTAGTGATCATAAAGACAGACATAAACTGTTTGAAAGTATAGACCCTTGTGAGATCCGTCCACACACTGGACTTATGGGTCACTCACTTGCATGCCTAGATAGTGATGTTTGTGACAGTGTCTTTCACCACATGCGTACGCTGGGAGTGCATTAATCAGGCATGTGCAACTTTGTATACAGGGTCTATAAGGTGCGACGAATTGTCGCTCAGTATACTCATCTGAATGAGTTGCTGCAGTCTGGTGATATGCATGGTGCCATGACATTTTTGAAACAGCTGTGACGTGTTAGCAGTGTCACAGATACTGTGATTAATCAGTCATAAATTGCTGATATAAATTCTGTCTCTGTCTTAGAAACTGATATTCTGAAGCAGTTTGGGAAATCAGTTGCCAAATCTGAGTTGGCAAAGGCAGAGGAATTTGACTCTGTATGTGTGTCATGTGACCGCCTCTGTTACGAAAAACAAGCGGTCACAGTGAACCTGGAAACCTTGTCACCATACAGTGACATGTGGTTTCGACTGTCAGCATTTCTGCTGTTAGAGTCTGAGTTTCAGTCAGACCCAAGCATTGTGCTGTGCAAGCACTGTTTTTCCAAAGTGAAGTCTAACATTCTGCCACCAAGGTCAGTCTTGAACAACATGGAGGCACATGTAACACCAACTGAGACTGCCACGTTGAATATGTTTGAATGGATTCTTATTCAGACTATGAAACCATTTCAAACTATTCTTCATCTGAACACAAAGCCATGGAACATTCCACAAAAAGAACTCATTAGATCTCTCAAGGGTTCCGTCACGTATCTTCCACTTCCTCTACAGGAAAATGTGGAGGCAATCTCTGTTGAAAACACTTTGGTGATTCTTGTAAATCCAGCAAAGTCTAAGGTCATTTGGCAGGATGTTGTCAATGTAGAGAAGGTGAAGCTTGCTCTTACTTATTTAAAGAACAGCAATCCATTTTATGCAGACCTTGATACTGATCACATGACTAGTGTTTCTGTTGATCATGATGTGTTTGAAAACACAAAGCCAATGATTGAGAAGATCAATGTGGAGACAAACGATAATGCATATGAACAGTAGACAATTCACCCACTACATGGAAGAGATCCAGTAGGGAACAACATTGATCTCTATCAAATGAAACAGATGGAAGGTGAGCTTGTCAGCATTTGGGAGGCAACATTGGAAGCACGCTGTTTCCCAGATTTATTCCCAAGAGGGTCAGGTGGGCACCTAGATGAAAGAGAAGTGCGTGTACAGGGTGCTGAGTACCGTATGAGCTGTGTGCTCAGTAAGGATGGTAAATTCAGGCGCAACATACAGTACCTGTTTCATCTCCTGTGGGAGAGTGAGCTTAGCATACTGTCTGCTTCTATTGCTCATACTATTCATCTCACAACTCCACTTGATGGAATAACAGCTGCACAGTTCCTGGAGAAACTGAAGCAGAAGGATGAAAATGTGCAAGTGAATTTGTCTTCCATTCTGTCAAGTCTACATGGCACCAAAGAATACTGGTATCGCAGACACTCTGAGGTGATGACCATGCTGCGAGAGTATGGTCCAGCCACATGGTTTGTCACACTCAGTTGTGCTGAGTATGCCTGGGATGAGGTCATAGAACTGTTAAAGTGGGCAAACTGTGATGTAGAGGGCATTTCATCAATGACTGTCAGAGAAGTGTGCTCACTTGACCCTGTGCCTGTGACAAGGCATTTCTACAAGCGAGTCCATGACATTCTGACTTTCATTTTGTCAAAGGACAATCCGCCTCTTGGTATTGTGGATCATTACTTTTGGAGGACGGAGTATCAGGCATGAGGCGCTCCTCATATTCACATGTTACTGTGGATTAAGGATGCCCCATGCATAGGTGAACATGAAGCAGCACAAGTGCTAGCATTCATTAAACAGTACATCACTTGCTGCATTCCGGACAAGTATGACAGTCCTACACTGTGGAAGTTGGTGCAGAAGTTTCAGTGCCATATTTGTGCAAAATACTGCCACCGGGTAGTGAAGAACAAATCTGATTGGTACACAAGATGCCGTTTTGGATTACCCAGACGTGTTTGTCAGGATGGTTGCATGAATGAACTTTTTTCTGCTATGCGACACCACTTGAAGGCAAAATCAACCAAGAGGGTTTATGAATTACCCAGAGAAGAGAATGAGGTGTCCATCAATGACTACAACCCTACTCTTCTAATGTGGCAAGCAAACACAGATGTTCAGTTTGTGGCCGACAACTCATTGGCTCTGGTTCGGTACGCCACTTCGTACATAACTAAACATGAACAGACTAGCTTGCAAGATCTTTGGGAAGATATTGCCAGTTCAAGCAAGTCACTGACATCTCAGTTGTGGTCACTGGGGTCAAAGACTCTATCACACAGAGAATGTGGTGCTTATGAGGCCGGCAGTCGCTTGATTGGTACTCATTTGTATGGCAAGTCTGGTGCTGTGCCCTTTCTCAGTGTAAACTACAAAGAGAAGCATAAATGTGTACTTATTCTTCATGCTGAGATTGAGGAACTGGCTCTCAAGAGACTGTCTTCAAGACATATCTTGAAGAATAGCCTCATTGACATGTACTACCCCCGTAGACACAAAGACATGGATCAAATATGTTTATTAGAGGTGGCTAAGTGGTATGACTACAAGATGGATGTCTCACCTGATTGTACACATGAGATTTACAAGGTTAAAGGAGTAAGTTACATTTAGGCACATCTGAGAGTAGAAAGCACTACTACTTTGCTCTCCTATTTCTATTTAGACCCTGGAGGAATGAATCTGAATTAAAAGGTGACTGTGAAACATTCGAGGAAGAATTCAATCACAGTCATGAGACATTCAAAAGTGAATACTCTGACACATATATACAGAGGCTAGACACTGAGAAGGAGCAACTTGGGAAGACACAGAAACTACTTGAAGAGGACACTCCTGTAAGTTCACAGGAGAATCTTGATCCAGAAGGACAAGGTATCCTTGGAGAACCTCTGCCTCTGAATGCCCCAGAAATACTCATGTCAGAAGTGGAGAGTGCTATGGAACATGGCACACACTGCAGTGTTGACCCAGCTGAGCTGAGAGAGAGACTCAATGAGCAGCAATGGGTGGTTCACTCTGAAGTCACTGATGCTGTCTGGCATGGTTTACTACATAAACACAAGAAATGTGACTGTCTTGACTACAAGCCACTGCTGATGCTTGTTAGTGGCTCAGCTAGGACAGGGAAGAGTTTCCTTATATAGGCCATAACGGCAGAAATATGGAACCTGACAGGGTCATCAATGTCTGTTGGGGTTAGTGCTCCTACTGGACTGGCTGCATACAACATTGGTGGAATTACGTTACACTGTCTCTTCATGTTGCCAGTGGAGCATGACAAAGCAGGAGAGTATCGCAAACTGTCATTTGAGGTTGCATCTCAGCTTCGTTCTATGTTTACTAAGATGAAGTTACTCATCATTGATGAGATTAGTATGGTCTCCAATGTAATGCTTGTCTGTATACATCTGCAGCTACAGGAGATCTTGGGGACTGACTATGGAGATGCATTTGGTGGCAAAAGCATTGCTGTATTTGAAGACTTCTTACAGCTTGCACCAGTTAATGCAGAACATGTCTTTGCAGCTCTGACTGTCAAGCAGGCTAAGAATACACTAGGCTGCTTTGGAGGTTTTAACCTGTGGGAGTTATTTACCTATGTTGAGCTGTATCAGAATATGCGACAAAGTGGTGATCTGGCTTACAAGGCACTGTTGGATCAAGCTCGTACAGGTTCTCTGTCACCAGAACATGTTTCAATGTTACATGGTTGAAGAATCAGAATGGATACTACATCCATAGAAACAGCATGTGGTGTTTTCAGTGATGTGTACTCCACAGGCACACGCATTGTGTGTCTTATGCCACAACTGAAGAAATGTGTTGAGTTCAACAGTGTCATGTTGCAGAGAGAGAATCAAGAGATTTTCACACTGCATGCTGTTGATACAGTTGGTGGTGTCATTCTAAGTTGAAAAATGGTAGCAAAGATGACTGAACGACTCTCTGAATTGAAGTCAGATGTTTCACACACAGCTGGACTGGAAGCTGTATTTACAGTTTGTAAGAATGCACGTGTCATACTATGACACAATCTTGTTGTGGAGTGTGGCATGGCAAAAATGGTGCCATGGGTAATATCATTGACTTCATTTGCAATGTTCAGAAAATGTTTATTGAGACACTTCTTGTTCACTTTGACAACATGGAACTTCCTGTACAGACTAATCGTACCTGTTTTAAATTCCAGGTATTTAAGGGTATCTATGTTAACAGGAAACAGTTTCCAATATGTGTTGCGTATGCTGTTTCAATTCACAAGTTTCAGGGCTTGAGTTTGGATTCAGCAATGGTGGACATAGGGACAGACATTTTCAAAGATGGCATGAGCTAAGTCGCACATTCATGCATAACGTAGTCTTTCTGGATTGCACATCATAACACTTGCACCTCAGAAGATACACACTGACAAGCGATGTATTGTTGAGTACAACAGATAACGTACTGTATATCAGCCAAAGATGTCTTTAATACCACTACCTACGTGTTTGGTTGTCTCACATCCGACAGTCACAGCTACACCTGGCAACAAAAGAAAACAAGCTTCTACAACTGATTCAACTGTACAGAGTGGTAAGAAGGTCACAATGTTAAATACAGATGCAGAGCTGGCTGTCGGTCAGAAGTTAGTTGGTATGGCTGTTGTCCCAGTGTTTGATAACAGTACAAGAGTAAACTGCTATGCTAATTTAGCAATGCAAGTGTTTCTACACATGCCACACTTTGTGCAGACAATATCTGCTTCACAAGACACTCCTTTATCGAAGGCATTGAAGCAGGTTGTCAATGTGGCTTCTGATCAAGTTAGCAACGTACAGTCACTTTCACCTCTGCAACAGGTGTTGGGGACATATGATGGATGCAGTACATTTGCTGATAACATGCAGCAGGACACTAGCAAGTTCATGATGGCAATCATAAACAGCTTGGATGAAGATGGGATTCCAATGCATCAGTATTTCACTGTGTCATATGTAACCAAATATGTATGTGTGTTATGTGGTCATTCAGAGCGAGAAACCACAGAAGACATGCTTTGGATTTCTCTATTTGTGCCTCAGGTTAAAAGTATCAAGTTCTGGCAGCTGTTCACCAATGCAGAAAGTGGTCACTTGTGTGTAAGGTGTGGAGGTACATGTACTCAGTCCATACGTCTGAGGGCTTCATCTCAATATCTTATGCTTGTATTGCATAGATTTGACTCCAATGGGCTCAGAGTTGACACACCTATCACATATTTCACAGCTGGTAGAATTGTATTTAACCAAGCAGTGTTTGATTCTTATGCTGTGATCTATCACTATGGCCAGTCGGTACATTCCGGACATTACACTTGTTTGTTGAGGTACAGAACTGGCTGGGTTGACTGCAATGACTCAACAACCTCTTTCAAACAGAGACTACTGCGACACTTAAAAAATGCATACGTTCTGATATTGAAGAAATACGACAATCTTCATGTGTCAGAGGATTAGTCACACAACATGTGACATACTTTGCTGTCCATTTTGTTACAGAGTGACTTATGGTACATTATCATACCTTTTTTACAGATGTACAATCATTACCACATTGGTAACATATCACATGGTTGAATAGCATATGCTTACGCAATGTGACGTATAAGATTGTTGTGTTGATCAGTGACACAGTGAAAATAGTTGCAGTGGTCTTTAATCGGCACCAGCTGTCTTCACAGTCACTAGGAAAAAACACACTTATATGTCTAAGAAAGACTTTTTAATGTCAAAAGAGAAATTTCTATCTAGTCGCCCTCTTCTGTCATTGTCTTTTTCTTATGAGTATGTTGTATGGAGACATAACAAGTACTACTTGGCACACTTGTCAAGTCTGTGCCTCTACTAAGGCACAATACTTGTCCATGTGCATTAAGATAACAGTGTTACATATCTGTTTGTTACAGTGTTCTTTATTTTAACATTATTAGGATCTTTTATAACTAAAAGGTTAATTTTTCTCAAAACATTGCTTTTTAAAAATTTAAAATTCTTTGACCACGACTCGCTAATGATCCTAGTCCATGAGCCAACAAAATCCTAGTCCATGAGACAATCCTGGTCTGCAAGCCTTGTCCATCATTGAGCAACCAGATAGCTGGAATTTCATGACCAGATGTCCCTGGGCATGACTAGATGTCCCTGGGCATGACCAGATGGCCTTAATGGCATGACCAGATGTCCCCTCATGGACTAGAATTTTGCTAGCTCGCAGACTAGGATTGATCTAACAGGCCAGGATTTTGCTATCTCATGAATGAAGAATTTTTAAAGGTATAAAAACTTTACAATTGCATAGCTCATTAATGGTTTGGTCATTTTACTTAACATGTACAGGGTATTGAGGGGATGCCCTACAGCTGTGAATTATGCTGTTAAGGTGCTGGGGAATTAAGCGGTTCCATAGAAATGCCATCACGAAGTTGAGATTTTTCCCATAGGATTACATTGTGGGGTCTGTCACGCCTTTCTGCACCCATATCTCAAAAATGAAGTGAGATACAGAGTTTTCACTACTGGCAGCTTAGTCTATGATGCTGGAAAAAGATCTGAAACCATAGAGTAAGCCAGCAGTGGAATTTTTTTGTGGGTTGCATGGTTAATGAGATATTGTCAAATTAGTGTCACAAGGGTTTGAAGAGTGCCTGTCTAGTGCTTTTTGGTGCCCATATCTTGGAAACAATGTGAGATACTTGTTCACTCATTCTTTGTTGCATGAACTACTCACTGTCATGGTTACAATGGTACTTGAATTTGTTTTCTAGCTTTTACGGTTCCCAAGATATGGGCAAATTACTGTTACAAGGCTTCGGTGCCCAATTGGGCTGCTGTATGGCTCTGTAGCTATGTGTAAGTGGGAGCACGGGCCCACTACAGATGCATATTGTTATGCAGAAATGGGCAACTCCCCGTGCTCCCACCAGTACATTTTTCAAAAAGTAAGGAAATTCATGACAAAAAAACTACATTTAATGCATCAGTTAGGGTTAAAGCAACAGAACTAAGGAAATGAAATGTGAGGGTTGAGCCCCTAACCCCACCACACAACACACACTCCCATCCTCCAGAGACTGACAGACACCGGGGTGTATCATGGGGTCATGAGGCTTAACTCTCACCCCATTCTCCTTTAATATTGCATGACAACCTGCTTACACATGGAATGGGGTGAGAGTTGGGCCACACAGCCCCATGGCACACCCTGGTGTCTGTCAGTCTGTGGAGGATGGGTGTTTGGGTTGTGTGGGGGCGTTAGGAGCTCAACCCTAATGTTTCATTTCCTCACTTTTGTTGCTTTAACCCTAACTGATGCATTAAAGGCATTTTTTTGCCATGAAATATATATATATATATATATATCTACACTGACTTTGTTTTTTTTTCTCTTTTAGATATTTCCTGAAGAAGATCTAAGGTCGAAATGTAGATTTGAAACTCTATTTTCTATTTTCAGCATGCATTTAATATAACCATTTTGTTTTGCTCTCTCTCTCTCTCTAAATATATATATATATATATATATATATATTCATCGCAAAAAAACTCTGTCAATGCATCACTTAGGGTTCCTATTACAGCAACAAATGTATGGAAATTCGGTGTTAGGGTTCCCTACCCTACCCCTCCACCCCACCCTCTCCAACACCAACAGGCATCAGGATGTGCCTTGGGGTCATTGGCCCTAACTGTCACCTCATTCCATGTGTAAAGAAGCTGAGATGGTACAGTATAGGAGAATGGGGTGAGAGTTAGGCCCAGTGGCCCCAAAGCACACCCCAACACCAGTTGGCATGTGGAGCGTGGTGGGGTGGGGTGAGGTGGTAGGGTTGGGAACCCTAAAACTGAATTCCCATACTTTTGTCACTGTAGTAGGAACCCTAACTGATGCATTAATGGAGTTTTTTGCAATGGAATTTCCTTACTTTTTGAGATAGTATAATAGTATCCTTATTGTACTGTGGAAGTGAAGGGTCCTTTGGCCCCTGTAATTCAATTCCTCTGTAGATGTGCATGTGTATGTAGATGTGGAAGCACAGAGCCCTCTGAGCCCTGCACTTCCATCTGTTGAGCAACAGGGCCAAAATTGTGAGCATAGCCATCTTATTACCCCACCTCATGTCCCTCGCTGCAGAGAAATTGTGAAATGCAAAACAAAGCATAATTGTGCACAACTGCAATGCCATTCTGTGCCACAGGTGCAAAAACAAATCTTTGGCAGGATGTGTAAATTTACAGCTGTACTGTTCATGAAGTGGTGTGAAAAGGACTATGTTGAATAATTTGGTGGCAGAATATTGAAAAGTACCAAAGCTATGCGTGTGCGTAGAATAAATTCAATGGCCGCATGTAACTCAGGAATTTTTAGGAATTTTTTCACCAGATTTTGAACATTGCCTTTTTGGAACCCAACCTCATGGACACTGGCACTGTCATTTCATTAATCAGTCCTGAAAGGTGATTTTGCACTGGGAATGCACCATTCCGTGCCACAGATGTGAATACATGTTTCAGGCAGGATGTGAAAAATGACAGGTGTACTGTTCATGAGGTGGTGTGAAAAAAATGGCAATGAATAAAATTTGGAGTGTAAATATTAAAAATTGGCAAACTTATGAGTGTGCATAGAAAAATTTCAATGACCGCACATAACTAGGGCATTTTTTGATATTTTTGCATCACATTTTCAACATGGGCTTTTTGGAACCTCATCTCATCAACACAGGCACTGTCATTTCATTACTCAGTCCTGAAAGGTGATTTCACACAGATACAGTGAAATCACCTTACGGGTCCGATTAATGAAACAACAGTGACAGTGATCATGAGGTGGGGTCCCAAAAAGCCCATGTTGAAAATTTGGTAAAAAAAATACCAAAAAATGGCTGAGATATCAACATAAGTTCAAAATGCCACTGATAGCCATTATATGGAACTTACCTTGATTCTTCAGTTTGCTGTTCAGCTTTGAAAAGTGTAGACATGTCCTGGTCCACGGAAGATGACAGAAGATGATCTCTGGTGGTAAACATAAGGCAAGGGTGTGTGTGGGGGTGGTGGGTTGCTCAGTGGGAGGGTTGGGATGGGGGAGTGGGGACAGGGAGAAGATGAGGGACCATTTCCTTTTTTCAGAAAAAACACGATGTTGGGGGACTGTTTTCTTTTTTGTAAGCTTAATTTTGTTAATCATTGGGGACACTGGGGGTGGGATCACCAGTGTCATACACTGTTGGGAGGGGGGATTACAGTGCTAACAGGGGGACTGAGCACCCCCTATCATCAAATATAGTAAAAGAAATGTTTCAGGACACTGAGAGTGGGCTCCCCAGTGTCCCACACTGGCAGGGGGGAGGTGGGCTTACATTGCAGACTAGGAGATTGGGCACTCTGCTGTCAGAAAATTCAGAAAACTATTTTTTGGGAACTGGGAATGGGCTCCCCAGTGTTCCACAATGGTGAGGGGAGGGGCTTACAATGCCAACAGTGGGATTGGGCACCCTGCTGTTGGCAAAATATATTTTTATGATAATTAACATTCCTCGGCTGCCTTCTCCTTAAACTGAGTAAAACGGGGAATAAAGTTTTGTGTTTAGGTAAACACCCCTGATGGGGGCTGAGGAATTCAATTCTGGCCTTATTGTTTGTTAAAAATGGCCAGAAGATGTTTTTGTTTTTTTATAGGGGCCACTGTTTTTTTCCTGTTAAAGTAGTGCTGCAAATTTGTGGCAGTATTTGCAAAAAGAGCTGCAAATTTGTGACAGTTTCACAAATGTAGTGCCACAAATTTGTGACACTACCAATGGCCGAATGCAAAAAACATATTTCTGGCCAGTATTTCAAAAAAATAATACCAGAATTGTGTTCATTGGGCCTCGATTAGGTAAGCACAACTGTTGGTGTTTATAAAGGGGGCACTATTTTTTGAATTACAGAATTTTTTAGCCATTGGTAACTGGAAACAAGATGGCAGCAACACGACACTACTGAACCCATTTGCTGCAGCAAAAAGTGCTTTCGCGAAAGCAAAAAGTGCTTTTGCATGGCACATCTATTTTCTTGCCATTGACTATAATGGGAAACTTTAAAGTTTAGTAATATTTGAATGGATTGATATTTTTTCACCAAACCTTCAAAAGGCACGTCTGCAGCCCAGACCCCATATACCCTAACAATTTCAGGTCAGACCCCAAAGCTGTTTCAGAGATGCAGCCGAGCAAAGAGTTTGCACCTAAATGGTACATTTCACATTTTTTGCCACCCTGCAGCTCCAGAACTGCACCATCGACAGAACAAAAGTTGCCATATTCAGAGATCTGTGGTATCAGATGCTGCATGAAAAATTTTGGGCACATGGATCATATGGTTGCAAAGTTATTAAAGTGCAAGATTTTAGGTTTAACATGGAAGTGTCCGGGCAACCCTAACTATAGGGGTACTACCATGCCACTATAATATCTATCTATCTATCTATCTATCTATCTATCTATCTATCTATCTATCTATCTATCTATCTGTTAAACAGGTGTGGTTGTGCCTGTATATTAGGTTTCAATGGCCAGTTCTATGTTAAACCCAAATTTTTGAACTTTAATAACTCTGCAACCATTTGACCGATTCACATTAAAGTTAGCATGTACCATCAGGGATCAAAGATGTCTGGATGTGGCAAGTATCATTCTGTTCAGATGTGTGGGTGCGGAGATACAGAGTGACAAAAAATGTAAAAATTACCATTTTTGTGTAATTTCTTTGTCTCCACGTTTCTCAGAAACTGTGTGAAGTTGTGGTATAAATTTTGCAGGACATACAGGTCTTGGGTCACAGATGTGCCTTCTGAAGATTTTAAGAAAAAATATTAATATGTTCAAAAGTTATTACATTTTAAATTTTACCATTATTTCCTATGGGAAATGTTAGATGTCCCTCTTAAAAAAAGATTCTTTTTTCAAAAACAAGGAATCTTTTGCTACAAAATGCAGAATCTTTTTTCATTCTGCCACCATCTTGTTTTCAGTTATTGAAGTAAACAAACTTAAAATACAAAAAAATATTGGGTTTTGGTAAACACCAACCATTGTGTTTACTTAATTGGGGCCCGAAGAATCGGATTTCTGGGGTCAGTTTAAAAAAAATGTCCAGAAATATGTTTATTTTATCCATGGAATTCTTTTACCTCAAATCTCAGAAATCTTTTTTTGTGAAAAAAGATCCTGTTTTGCAGATTGCGCCAGAGGATTCTGTTTTGCTGTGAAACAGGATTATTTTTCTGCAATTTGTGAAAAAGGATTTTTTTATAGAGGTGTTTCTTTGTCACTTCATAGAAAACAAGTGATTTGGAATTTTGGGCTGACATTTTCAGGCTACAAAGGGCTTGCCTCACAGATGTGCCTTTTGCAGGTTTGATGAAAATATAATATTTTGTTCTGGAGTTCTGTGGCTTTACAAAACAAACTTAAAATACAAAAATTTGGGGTTTTGGTAAACACCAACAGTTGTGTTCATGAGGTGGAGTCCCAAAAAGCCCACATTGAAAATTTAGTGAAATAATTCCTAAAAATGGCTGAGCTATGCATGTTCATTAAAATTTTTCTATGCATGCGCATAACTTTGGTAATTTTTAATATCTTGACTCCAAATTTTCAACATAGCCATTTTTTCACACCACCTCATGAACAGTACAGCTGTAATTTTTCACATCCTGCCCAAAACATGTTTTCATACCTGTGGCATGGAATGGCATTTTGGCATGAATTTGTAAATTCTCACCTATGGGGTTTGTGAGGTGGGGTCATAAGGAGACTATAAAATGTTGTGTCAAAATATGAAAAAATGCCAAAATTATGACCATTCATTCCAATTTCACTACGCCTGCTCGTAACTTCAGAAATTTAAAGATAAAATGCACACCTATTTCTTAAAAAGCTTGAATTCATTTGAATTCATATCCCTGTGTCATGAGTAGTGTTTCCTGAAAATATCATGCTGTTTGGTTTTGTGGTTTTCTTTAAATCAGCATCTGTTAATGTGCTATGCAGTAACTGAAAACTGAAGAAACAGTGAAGATGTTTCTGTCCCTGTCAGTGATCAATGACATAATACCTGTCCTGCTTGCTGCTTCTGCAATTAAGTCCCTGATTGCTAAATAAGCTGTTGCAGTCCCTAGTTAGAGCAGTCTGTAGAGCTAATTGTTTTCACTTAGAGTTTGTTACTAACCCATCTGGTTTGAGTTTAGTGAAATATGCTTAAAATCTATCTTTCTGGTCTCATAAAAAGTTGATCATTTGGGGTTCAGTACTGAATTAAAGTGGTATGAATGAATCTGTGAGAAATAACATTTTCTGTATCACAGATCTCAGTTCTCTGTCATCACAACTCTGCATCTATATTTCATTGAAAACAACTGTGTTAATGCCCCAGTTAAGGTAATATGTTTTCCAAGCAATACTCTCTACCCCCATCCCCCAAGCAGCAAAGGGGAAAACATTAGGGTTTTGGCTCCCCTGAGTCTTGTCAAATCAGTGCTGGAGTCTTCCTTGTGGATCTCAACCCTAATGCTCACCCCTTCCCCTGAGCAAACCATGTCAGATGTGAGCTGTTTTCTTCAGGGAGGGCCCCCAGGTTGTTGGCAACATGTGGTGAGACATACTTCTGTATGAGCGTATCAGTACGGGGCACTGGCTTGGAGCTTTGTGCTTTGGACAGGAGACAATGGGCTGGGGAAGGGGTGAGCATTAGGACTGAGAACTCCAAGGAAGATGATTTTTGTGAGCTCATGAAAAAATATGCCTTCTCATGAAGGAATGTGAAAAGAAGCTAAGTCCAAAATCTTGTTTCTTGAGAAGGCATCCTCTTTGGTGAGATTTTTGTGAGTTCACGAAAGAAGATGGGTACTTATGAAAGAAGACTGAAAAAAAAAACAAGTCCAAAATCTTCTTTTGTGAGATGAAATTCTTCTTTCATATGGCCCTTTTCCTCTTTTGTGTACCTCACAAAAGAAGAAAACTGACTTATGAAACAAGACATGGTAAGGAGTTTTGTGATGTCCCAAAGACACAATAAGTCCAGAATCAAGCTAAACAGGTCCCGTTTACCTAGATGTGCTTGTGTGTCTCAAGTGTATCATATTTATGGATTTTGAAATAAACAGAAACAAGATGGAAGCCATACCAAAAGAATATTTTTTTCTCACAAAAGAGGACATCAACCTCACGAAACAGGAATCCTCTTTCATATGGCTAAATTCTTCTTTTGTATCAAACATCTATCCAAAGCACGCTACTGAGCATGCTCAGAACCAACATTTTTAAATCCTTATAACTTGGGAATGGATTAATATTTTTTTTTACTTTACCAATAAAAGGCACAATTTTAGGGCAAGTCCTTTCTGCCCTGAAAATTTCAGAACAAAATTCCAAACTGTCTGGGCTGTAGATGTGCACAAAAATGCAGTAAAAAACAACATTTTTTTCCCTAAATTTGTATTATCTGGATTTCAGAATTTACACATCCAACTCTAATGAAATTTGCCTAATCAAGAAACTTTGTCCTCCAGACCATACATGAAACTTTTGTGCAATTCTGTTCAACAGGGGGGACGCTATTAAGGTGCAAAATTAGGGATTTAACAATAAACACAAAACTCAACCCTAACTATAGTGGCGCTATCGCATCACTATATTATTTACACATACAAACATACAGTATATAACCTTGGATCATAATTTTTTTCATTTGATTGCTCCAGACAAAGTCACATGACATTGCTTAGTATAGACTGTTTCCCTGTTTTCCCTTAACAAGGGGTGATCATTTTTAATAATGGGAATAGTTCATTTACGCAAGCATGCACCTGCACACCCACATTATTTACTGTCTCTTTACTACATACAACATTTTGGAACATGCAGTATCACTCTGCATTTACTTAGCTGGCCAGACTTATTTTTTGAAGTGTAACCACACCATCACATAGTGAGGAACCACTCCTTCCATTGGGCCCCAGGCACAAATCAACTAATTTAAAAAAAATATTTTTTGCCAGACAGCATTGACAGATGGCTTGACCGTTGGTGCTACCACTCTTAGTCACTGCTGCCACTGACTGATTGCTGATGCTGATGGGAGGTTATTTGTTGTCCCATTGGTTGCTTCACTTGTTGTTATGAAACTAATACAAACCATAGATTCCACTGATCTGCTGAGATGCTACTGTACAAACAACTGCACAAGTCAAGGAACTTTCGTGAACTTTCTCCACCATAGGCACTTTCCTTTCTTTACCTGCCAACCACAGTTGTAGAAACTATTTAGGGGAGGAGGAAGACATCAAACCTAAAAACAAGGTTCAGTAAAACAAATATTAACTAGAACTGAAGGCTTATAAAATGTATATTTATTGTGATTTATTTTTTCAGACTGAGAAAGGAGGGCTAGGAAATTTTTCCTGTTTTCAGTCTTATTGGGGGGGGGAGGTAGGTGGGAACAGATGCAAATGGACATAGAAACATAGACGTTGACGGCAGATAAGGACTGCAAGGCCCATCCAGTCTGCCCATTTCTTTTTCTGCCTTATGAATGTGCCATTGGCCTTTGTTCTGTCAGTGGCCTATCTTTTCATACTCATCTGTATTGCTCCCTTATGCCTATCCCATGCCGTTTTGAAGCCTTGCACTGTATTCATATCCACCACTTCCTGAGGTAGGCTGTTCCATGCATCCACCACGCTTTCTGAGAAAAAGAACTTCCTCACATTACCCCTTGATCGGCCTCCCTCTAATCTCATGCTGTGTCCTCTTGTCCTGCTATTTGTCTTTTATTGAAACGTCAGACTCTTTCACCTTGTTAATGTCCTTAAGGTGTTTGAATGTTTTGATCATACCACCTCTCTCCCTCCTTTGTTCTAGGGTATACATATTGAGCTCCGTTAATCTGTCCTCATATGTTTTCTGATGCAGTCCTTGCACCATTTTGGTTGCCCTTCTCTGGACTGCCTCAATTTGGTTAATGTCCTTGTGAAGGTGTGGCCTCCAGTACTGCACACAGTACTCCAGATGGGGCCTAAACAGTGTCTTATGAAAAAGAGGATTATTACGTCCCTCTTCTGACTTGTGATACCCCTACTAATACACCCCAACATCCCCCTAGCCTTACCTTCTGCTTTAGTGGTCTTCTTGGATGATTTCAGGTCATCGGTGATGATGATGCCCAAGTCTCTTTCTTCCCTTGTGACTGCCATCAACTCTCCTCCCAGTCTATAGGTGGCTTCAGGGCTTTTCTTCCCTATGTGCATGATCTTGCACTTCTTTGCGTTAAACTCCAGTTACCACTCTTCTGACCATTTTGCTAATTTATCCAGATCTCTTCTCATTCTTCCTACCCCATCTGGATCATCTACTCTGGTGCAGATCTTAGTGTCATCTGCAAACAGACAAACCTTACCCTCCAGTCCTTCTGCAATGTCACTGATGAAGATATTGAAGAAAACTGGCCCCAGGACTGATCCCTGAGGTACCCCACTTGTGACTTGCATCGCTTCTGACTGTATACCGTTTACCACCACTCTCTGTTTTCTGCTCATCAACCAGTTTGCCACCCAGTTGACCAACTTCTGACCCACTACAAACCTACCCAGCTTATTAATCAATCTTCTATGTGGAACAGTATCGAAAGCTTTGCTGAAGTCAAGGTAGGTGACATCAACTGCTCCTCCTTGGTCCACCACTCTGGTTACCCAGTCAAAGAAATCTATGAGCTTAGTTTGACAGGACCTTCCTGTTGTAAACCCATGCTGTCTTGGATCCTGTGCTCCTATAGATTCCAGGTGTTGCACTATCCTTTACTTAAGGAGTGCCTCCATAATCTTGCCCACCACTGAGGTAAGACTGACTGGTCTGCAGTTCTCTGCCTCCTCCCTGCTACCACTCTTGTGGAGCAGGATCACATGAGCTCTTTTCCAGTCTTCTGGGACCTCTCCTGTGCTCAGAGACTCACTAAACAGTTCTGATAATGGCTCTGCTAGTTCCACCCTTAGCTCCTTTAGTACCCTGAGATGCATTCCATCAGGTCCCATTGCCTTGTCCACCCTGAGCTTATCGAGCTCTTGTAGGACCCTTTCTTTTGTGAAAGGACTACTGCACACCTCCCTCCTCACTGTGTCCACGATGCTGAGCTGTGGGCCCTGCCCTACCTTCTCTTCAGTAAATACTGAGTAGAAGTATCTAGTTAGGATAGATGCTTTTACATGGTCCTTCTCCTCACATGCCCCCTTATCCCCTTTGATCTTAGCAATACCCCCTCTGGACTTTCTCCTTTCACTGATGTATCTATAGAAAGACTTGTCACCTTCTTTTACTGTTTGTGCTAGTGTTTCCTCAGTTTAGGCCTTTTCCTGCCTTACCTGCTTCCCTTAGGGAAGTTTGGTATGTATCCCTATCTTCATCCCACTATGTTCCCTTATATTTCCTGAAGGCCAGCCTTTTGGCTCTGACCTTTTCTGCTACTGTTTTTGAGAACCAAAGTGGTTTCCTTCTTCTTTTGCACTTCCTTTTCTCTCTAACACAATGGGATGTTGCTTCAAGTATTGCATCTTTAATGCTTGCCCACTTTGCCTGTACCCCCTCACCTGTATTTCATTTTGCCAGGGCTAGCTTAACTCTGTTGGCCATCTTATCAAAGTTAGCTCCTCTGAGGTCCCATATGTTTGCCTTGGAATGGGATGATTTTGTTGTAGTGGCTAAATTGAACCATACTATGTGATGGTCACTGGCCCCCGGTGACTTCTACCTGGAGATCTGTGATCCTTTCCCTGTTAGTCAGTACTAGATATAGGATAGCCCTGTCTCTTATGGGTTGTTGTACCAGTTGTTTGAGTCCTTCCCCCTGCAGGAAATCCACCATGTGTCTTGTTCTGGCAGATGTTCCTGCTGGTATTGATCAATCTGTATCTGGCATGTTGAAGTCTCCCATTATCAGACCCTTCTCTTTAGCTGTTATATTTTGTATATCTTCTAACAGTAATGTGTCTATGCCCTCCCCCTGGCCTGTAGGCCTGTAGACAACCCCAGCTCATATGGCTGTCTCATTTCCTGTTTCCAGGGTGACCCACAGTTCTTCTGGCTCCTTATGTGTATTCTGAATTTCTGTAGCTTTGACATTTTCATTGACATAAAGGGCCACTCCACCCCCCCCATTTTGCACCTTGGTCTCTTCTGAACAGTACATAGCCAGGTACTGAAGTCTCCCAAGTGTGGTTACTGGTAAGCCATGTCTCGCTAATGGCTACTATGTCCAGTTTAGCCTCTGTCATTGTTGTCTACAGGTGTAGAATCTTGTTTCCCAGACTGTGTGCATTTGTGTACATGATTTTCCATTGGCCAGATTTCAATGTGTTAGTTGTTGGACGAGGTCTGGTGTTTCCCCTGTGTGTCATATGGGGAGCTGGACCTTTTTCCTTACCTGGTGATGCAAATGAACTACAAACATGCTGAACTCCTGTTTGACCACTAGCTGAGGGGGTAGGAGTGTTCCTCCCATTCAACTTATGGGATGCTGCACCCCTCTCCCCATTTGCTAGTTTAAATAGTCTGCAAAGATGTCAAACTTCTGCCCCAATGCATTGAATCCCTCCTTAGTCAGATGCAGTCCATCAAATTTAAAGAACTTTCTCTCCCAAAACTGTTGCCAGTTCCCTACAGATTTGTGTCATTTTTCTTGGAACCAGCCCTTGAGCCTCATGTTTAGCTCCCCTATCTCCCCTTCTCTGACTTTCTGTCCATCTTACCCTCTTTCCCAGACTGACAGGATCTCAGAGAAGGAGATGCCAGATGAAATGGATGGTAGTTTGTCACCCAGTCTGGCCAGGTGTTCCTTGGTCTCCACAACTGACCGACAGGCGAGATTGTTAGTCCCTATGTGTACCAGGACATCAATGTTTTCTCCTGCTTCCTGAACAATTTTAGCAATGCGTTCAGTGTTTCTCCACGCTGATGTACCTGGGAGACATCTGACCATTACCCCTGGCTGGAGATACGTATCAACTCCCCGAATCATGGAGTCTCCTATGATCAGAAGTTTTTTGGATTCCCTTTTTGCTTTTTTTGTTTTGGGTGAGTTTTGTTGTGCTAGCTCCTGTGCTGCAGTGTCCTGCTTTGCAGTGCCCTCTGCCCCTTTGTTTGATTTCAGAGATAGAGGCAGGTATCTGTTTGTAGTTTTTATATGGTTTGTGGAGGTGATATGTTGGAGAACACCGAGTGATGGGGCACCCGATTTGCCCCTTTTAACCACCTGCCAACTTTGCAGACCAACTATTCTCTGCAGTTGAGGTGCTTATGTTGGATGTTGGGGAAGTGACGGGTGGTTCTTATAATATATTTCCTCTTGAATATGCAATTTGAGGAGTGTAATCTCTGCCCATGCTGCCTGGAGCTGAACCCTTAGATTTCCAATGGCCCAGCATGTAGGACAGTGTCCTAAATCCTGTAAAACTGCCCTTCTGAAAAGTGTTCCACATTACCTGCAGTTAATGATATCCATTCCAAATAAGTTGTTGGGTTTATAACCTGGTCAGAGTAATTAGAAGGAAGAAAATGAAAGCAAAAGTTTGATTTTGTGTTTTGTTTGCTTGTTTTTGCATAATTTGTTATAACAAGTTAAATTACTAGTGTCCCTGTAAATGAGGTCACTATGTGCTTACCCCTCTGATCCGCCCCTTCCTGCTTTGTTACAGGAAATGTCACAACTGTGCTACCCTATAAAAGGAGTGTGGACTGTTGTGGTTGGGGATGAGGGTGGGTGGCTGGGCCCTTCCCCTGCTGAAAAAGAAGAACCACGGATTAAAGAAAAGAGGTAAGAGCAGAAACAATCAGCCAGCAACAAATGCAGTAGCCCCAAAAGCTTATCCTAAAGATAGATTAAAATGTAAAACCTGTAAAGCACCACCTGTAATAATTTCACAGAAGGTATACCCTGTAAGAAACACTTTGCTACAGAGAAAAATAAAGCAGTAACAGAAGATATACCTTGCAAAAGACAATTAGAATCAGAAGATTATAGCAGTAATCTGTAAGTACACACCTGTAGGCACACCATGTAATAATGCAGCAGAAGGTATACCCAACAACAATTTGAATCAGAGAAAAATAAAGCAATAACATAATTAGCAACAAACAGTAACAATCCCTGTGAGTACAAAATATAAATAACAACACACAGTAAATCTGCCTAGCCAAAAGAAGCCTTAATCATTTTCCTTGCTCTGGTAAGGTTGTTTGCTCTGTCCTTTCAAGCTACCTAGAAGAAAAGAGCTCAGGTGAAGCTAGGTGCCTTGGCCAGCAAACATAGTCCTCCACTGGTTACTGAACCAGGTTAACCTGTTGGTGGTTTAGTGAATGTGGGAAATATAACTAGGACACAATGGAAAGTCTCCTACTCTTGTTGAGAAATGTCATGCGATCTTTTACATCCACCTGAATAAAACCACCAGACCAGGCAAATGTCAACTGAACATCTCAAACTGAAAGATGACACCTCTGACAGCACAATGTCCTTCAAACTTAATGTTGGGACATCAGTATGGTTGCTTTTAACCAAGTGAAGGGTTTCTCCCTGCAGATCCACAAATACTATTTCATGCAGCACATGGTGTTCACTGGAGGTCTCCCATTCAACTACTGTCCTGACCTTGCTTAGCTTCTAAGGCCCAACAGAATTAGGCTCCAACCTGGTAAGGCTGTGGCAACTGTTGAACAATAGATAATCCTTCAGGGACAATAGTTTTCCACTAAATCCCTAATCTGTGGACAATAATTGTATAATATTTTTTTATGAGGACCCTGTAAATTACATTATAATCCAATTATATAAATCTTTACTGGCATTTGGTCCAAATGGTGGTTAGTAACTACTGGTACATTATAATCTCTTATTCTGATGATATATTTATTTATTTAAAATTTGTTGAGTGGGAAAGGCACACTAAGCTGGACCTAATTTCTGGGTGTGACCTGGGGGAGGGGACAACAAGTGGGGGAATTGCAAACAAATCATTCCCAAAGTGCAAAGAATATCAAAACTCACACAGAGCAAAACGTACATACATTAAAGTGTCAAAGACACCGTACAAGCACACAAAATATTGGTTGATGGTCAACCAATGGTCATGTAATATCTACTGTATGTGATCCTACAGTTCAGTCAGTGGCTGGCCAGTGCAGTGTGAGGTGAGCTGTACCAGTCACTGGGACTGCTCAGTTTTGGGGGGGCAGGGTGGTGGGTCTCCGCCTACTGGGGTGGGGGACCACTAGCTCACCAGTGATGTGGGTATGTATTTATGCTGAATGGGATCAGAGTTTGGGGAGGGGGAACTACTAGACTACCAGGAATGGGGTCATGTTTTGAATATACGGGGATGGGGATCAGGAAGGGAGAATCACTAGACTACCAGAGAATGGGGTAATTTTTTTAACATACAGGGATTGGGGAGGGGGGACCACTTGAATACCAGGTAATGGGGTCTTTTTGAACAGACACAGATCAGGGTTTGGGACTGGGGGGGACCACATGTCTACCAGAGAGAACAGGCGATTTATGTATTTTTTAACACAGTTCAGGGAACGGGGAGGGGGGAACACTAGTACTACCAGGGAATGGGGTCTTTTCTGTAACATACAAGGACTGGGGATTGGGGTAGAGGGGACTGGCCCGGCACACTTCATGGTAGTGCAGGCATGCAGATGAGCCCAAAATGGGCATGCAAATGGTCCCATTGCACCATTCATGCCCAGTGAGCTCATCTGTATATTTGAGCTGAATATCACCCATGGGGGCTGCAGTGCACACCAGTGTATGCCATGCAGTACCCCATGGGTGGTTGTCAGTCTAGCACCATGGTTGCACTGTGCAGAACATGGCAATCCTCTGCTGTGCACCATGCATCCAGGGTTCAATATTCAAACAGATTGTGTGGTCTGTTCAGGTTGCACAATCTGTTTGAATATTGTGCCAGAGCCAGTTGGCCCATTTTTGTTTTGTGCGGTGCACTGTTTTACACTCTCATCTGGCCAGCTCTGAATATGAGGGCCTATTTGTAGTGGATTTCAGCTGCATGGTCACAGACATGACAAAAAAATTAGGTCTTTCTTGTATTAGGGCTAATGTCACAAAAGTGAAATTGTATTTTATGGAAAGGTTTTTTTGAGCCACAAAAGCATCTTCACAAGTGAGGAAAGCAGGGCTTGTTTTCATGACATGCTTCAGCCTAATTACATCAATATCATAAAAAGTATTTATTTAAAAGCAAAACTTTAATAAGCCACCCTACACTGGTAACCACACATGTTTTAGTTTTAAGTTCTGACAGAATTTAAAATTTTTGATGTGCAAAGAGGTCCCCCCCCACACTTTTGTGACTGCTAAGACTCAAAAAAGTGGGTCTGAAAGTCACAAAAGCAGATCATGACTCATGAAAACTGGGCCTGTTTTAATGAGATGGAACAGCCTAATTTCATTAATATTTTAAAAACTATTAATGTAAGAAAACTGTTCTTAAATCACAAAAGTGGGTTGCTACTCACAAAAGTGACATGCATCAGTTTCACAAAAATGCAGTTATGAAAAATTGATTTAAAAATTAACTGTGCACACACACAAAAAAAAAAACATTTTATTTTCTTGTAGTTAATAATTTCATTAGCATTTTCCAGGTTAGACATTTATAATATATTGGTATAAGGCAGAAAATAAAATCATTGCAACTATATTAATATGAAAGGAGATGAAATGCCCTCTAATCAAGGGGGAAGAAGGACATAATATATGTATGCAAGGATTAGATTGCACTCACTTTTAAGCCTTTCTAGGTTGCAAAAGAGTAAAATACAATAATACTAAAATAAATAATTAAATGCAACTTTTTACTTCATGAGAAAAGATCAAATGCTTTTCTGAAAAATAATAAAGTGGAAATAAACAAAAATTAAAAAAAAATCAAGGCCAACTCCTCAAAAATGGATTAAATCTAAAATAAATGCAAAAGGCTCCCATTTAATAACCTAAGATAGCAAACATTAAGTTGTAAGTCTCAGAGGTCAGAGCATAATCCAAACCTTTAATAAGTTAATCTTGTAACAAACAGTCTTGCAGTCTGTATAGGTAATCAGTGAGAGCACAATGTCCAAGACATCAGCATCCTGCATTTCACTTGTTTCTTCTGCAATCATGGATACAAATTAAATAGTGATGACAGCCTGTAGTGCAGTCTCATCTGTAAAAAAATAAACAAGACCAGCTCAAGTTATTTAAGTCATGCAGATGTTGTAACACAAACTGTGCCCTGATGTCCGTTAAAGATGGCATTACAATCTGTGTTGCATTTCCCAAGCAAAGTCTGGAAACATTTACCAGCAGCCTCAAGCACCTTGGCAATTCAGGCCTTTGCAATCAGCTGGATTTCATACTTAGGTGATAAAGAAGCAAGAAGGATTGAAGGCCCATAATTGCTCCTATTGAATTAATAATAACTAATGTTATGACTAGAAATAATGAGTTTATCGAGTCGTTACTTAAATTCGGATTTAGTTTTACTGATGATAACCTGAAGGGAAAGTCCATTCCAGGAGTACACGATATGTAGTGTGAAAAAATATTTTCGACCAATATAATTACATTTTTTACTATATAACTGCAGTGGGAAACCGCTAGTATTATATATGTTGTTTTTAAGTTCAAATCCCAGAACAGATATCAAATACGGGTCCTGAATAATATCGTACATAAAGAGGATGTCACCTCTAATACACCTTGTTGTTAATGGCATGAGTTTTAATATTTTAATTCTTTCGTCATATGACTCATTTTGTAAACCACTAATATGTTTCATGTATTTTCTTTGTATCCTTTCCAAAAGATGAATTTCTGACTGTCTGAATGGATACCAAAGTTGAGAGGCATATTCAAGGAGTGGTCTAATATAAGCCCTATATAGGGGCATCATCACCTTATTGTCCCTGGATTTTGTATTTCTTTTAATTAACCAGGTGACTCAATTTTCTTTATTGATAGCCTCATTAATTTGAGCAGACTGATGAAAGGTGTCTGAGATAATGACCTCCAGATCCTTTTCATTAGAGGAAATTGTTAATGTTGTACCTCTTAATGTAAACAATGTTGAAGGGTTAAGAGGACCCAAATGCATTGTCTTACACTTGTCTGTTTAGTTTCATCCCCCACTTTAATACCCATTGAGTTATTCTATCAAGATCTTTTTGGATTGTAAGAGTCTGATTCGGGTTTGCACAGGGGCCTCCTATCTTGACATCATCTGTATACTTTATAGCTAAGGAATCACAATTTTTTGTTAAATCTGCAATAAATGCTTGCAACAGGCAGGGGCCCAGGACAGAGCCCTGCGGTACTTCGCTTGTAACTCTGCCCATGTTGGATAGCTGACCGTTAATCATAACTCTTTGTGACCTGTTATTTAACCAATTAGAAATCCAGTTTATTATATTTTTATTGATAGTGTTATTAAGTTTAGAGATTTGAGTCCAATGTGGTATAGCATCTGAAGCCTTGCTAAAATCAATAAAGACTATGTTGTACGGTATCTTACTATCAAGTTGGAAGCTAACTTCCTCGTAGAAACATATGAGATTGGAAACACAGCTACAACCTTTTCTAAATCCATGTTGTTCTGTGTCAAGGCTATCTAATGTAGGGGTGACAAAATCCTTAATGATGCTTTCTAATAATTTGCATATAGGAGATATCAGGCTGATTGGCCTATAATTTTCCCCAGTTGCTACACAGTCCCTTTTTATGTATGAGGATTACATATGCTGTCTTCCAGACATCAGGGATAAAGTTGGTCAATAGACATTTTTCAAATAGTAGCTTCAATGGATGGACAAGGCAATCTGCCAAAGTAAACAGAAGTTGCCCAGCTATACCATCTGGACCTGTACAAGTTTTACCATTAAGTGTGGTTAATTTTCTCTGGATGAGGCCTTCGAAGATCAAAACAGGATTGTCCATTGAACTAGTTTGTATAACATCAATCTGTTTTGACTGAAAAATAACACGAAACCTAGAGTTAAAGATATTGACCATTTCAATGGGTTCATATATTAAATTATTATTAATTAGTAATGGCTCAACTTGACAAACTGTTTTTTTGAGGGAATTAATATATGAATAAAAGAACTTATTGTTATTCTTATGAGCGGTGTTGGTGAGATTAAATTCCCATCTTGTCTTTGCTTTTTTGATTCTATGTTTGCATTTTTTTTAAATTTTTAAATAAGTGGCCTGATTATTTTGAGTACGTGTTTTTAAATAGATTGAATATGTTTTGTTTTTTTGCTTAATAAGTTTAACTAGGGATTTATCAAGCCATTTGGGACAACGTTTATGAGTATTATTTTTAAGTTTGAATGGGATGAAGTTATCTCTAAGATGTGTTGAAGCATTTTCAAATATGTCCCTGTTATTTTGTATAGGTAAGTTTGAGAAAATGGAATCCCAATTATTAATGTTCAATACTGATTTCATTTTGGGTAAATTGGCTTCCTCATAAATGAAAATTTTTGTATTGCAACTAATACAAGAGAAGGTTTTTCTAATTGTGAATTGAATGGAGTTATGGTCGCTATTGCTGATTGGTGAACTTATGTTTATGTTTGATACCTCCACATTCTCATTATGTATTACTAAGTCCAATATTCTATCTGCCCTCATGGGATAATGCATGCTTTGAATTAAATTGCGCTTTTGGCAAGTAGATATTGTTTTTTTTCCCAACCTTGAGGAGACAGCCTGATCCTTCCAAGAGATATCACCTAGATGAAAATCTCCCATTAGTATGATCTCCCCCCAAACTCTCTAGCTTGTTCGATTTCTTGTAGGAGTGCGTCGAACATTTCAGTAGTAGAATTGGGTGGGTGATAGCAATTCCCAATAATAATACAATTGGAGTTATTTAAAACTAGTTTTATCCATAATGATTTGGTGGAACAATTGGAGGTTTTTATTTTGTTTGAATATCCATAGTTTGTAAGTTATTTTTTGCATAAATGGCAACCCCATCTCCTCTTCTATCAACTCTATTAAGTTTGTAAGAAGAGTATCCTGGAAGACAGTTATCCCAGGAGGCTTTATCATCACCCCAGGTTTCAGTGACTGCCATGATATCAATATCATCAGTAAGCACTCTTACCTCAACTTCATCCATTTTATTTTGTAGGCACCTAGCAATGACATATTTTCAGTTCAGTTCAACTCTCAGTCTCCAGCTCTGTCCTCTCCCTGGTCAACTATGGGCTGGTGATTTATAGTTCTGCCACTGATATGACCCTCATAAGGGTTGCCACTGCCCTTTACAAGGCTTGCAGACTATTGCTAAATGCTGACCACTTCACGCACACTTGTACCCTGTATGGTCTGGCCCACATACTACCGCTTCAATCCAGAACCAGATACCAAACTTGCCAGCTAGGGAGAAAGGCCAAACTCTCCTTAACCCCTACCTGCATTGCAGACCTGGTGAAGGAAGCAAGCTCCAAATACAACACATGAAGAACAGTGACAATACAGCCTGATGCCCCATTTCGTAGAACTTCGCTAGGACAAAGATCCTTCATGTACCGAGCTCCACTATGGCTAAATGAGATCCCTGCTGCAGCTCTTAATACAACAAATGTTCAGTACTTTAAAAGAGAACTGCAGCAATACCTGCTGAACTCAAACGCCTGTGACTGCCTTACCTAAATCCATATCTTCAACCTGGATACCCCCTCTTAAACACCTCTGACTCCCTTATCTGAGTCCATATCCTAAACCTGGATATCCCCCTCATCTGTCTGAGCTTTCCTCCTGTTTTACCTACCCTGGACCCCCCACTTGCCATCCCTGGCCACCCCACCAGCTCCCTCTAACTCCCTCCCCTCCATACTCCCCAACACCTCCCCTTTCCACCCACTTTCCCCCTAAATATTCTCCTTCTCCCAATCCCTTTCTTTCTCTCTCTCTCTCTCTCTCCCCCTCTCTCTCTCTTCTCCTCTCTTTCTCTCTCTCTCTCTCTCAATAATCTACCCCTTGTCCGTGCTCTCCCCCCTTTCTTTTTCCTACGTCTTCTGATACTCTACCTTGACAGGCTCCCCCGGGGCAGCTGTGCCTCATGTTGCTAATTGGGAAACCTCATTCACACTCTCCCCCCTTTCTTTCTCCTACCCTTTCTGATATTCTACCTTGACAGGCTCCACTGGGGTAGCTATGCCGTATGTTGCTCATGGGGAATCTCCTCCCGCTGTTTAATTTCAGTTGTCTAGGTTACTCAATTGTATTATTTATCTATTTTCTGTATTACGTAGCAATCTTATGTTTTGTGTTAACTGTCAAGTTTTTGTTATGTCTCTGCTGTTTTACATCCTGATGTGGAACCTTTATAAAGAGCGTATACTCAAAGGTTGTTTCAAAATATACAAATAAATAAAAATATAGCAAGTTTAACTTATTATTAACGCATTTTGTTTGAAATGTGCTAGGAGTGTTCAGAGTGGTAGATCTAGTCTGCCTCTCCCCCCAAGTTTAATCAGTTTAAATGTTGATTGATATGAGATGTGATGTATTTTCCTAGTAAGGTGCATCCATCCTGGCTCAAATTGGTCCATCACCACAATATAACTCATATCTATTAGAAAATTCTTCCCAGTGGGCAATGCAAAAGTGTTTTTGCTTTAGGCATCACTTCCTGAGCCACTCATTAAAGACCTTAATTTTCTGATTTATTTCAAAAGATGCTTTCAGAATAGATAGCATTTCTGTGAAACCAATCTTGCAGCCAACATCAACTAATCTATTAGGTAAGGCCACTATATCTTTTTTCTTTTGGATTTCTGCTTCACTGTAGCACAGTGGCTATAACTGTTGGACTATCTGTAAACTGTTTGCTAAGAGACTTGGGTATCTGTAGTTTATACAAAATCAATATTCCCTCTATGAGGTACTCCAAATGCCTTCACAAATACAAAACTGCCCTCAAACAGTTCTGCTGTCATAGTATTAAATGCCATCAGAAGTTTTTCAGTACCAAATGTTAAAGGTAATCAGATGATGCTTGTGCTGCACTCCCGTGACAGATATTCAAGCCATTCTGTTTTGCGATTCAGAACAATGGAGTCTCTAAATATTGGATCTTTGTTTGCAGTTAAAACAATATAGGTTTTAGGGCCATGCAGTCTTTAATCTGCTGAGGGTTTATCTCAACTTGAGTACTAATTGTGGTCAATTAATTCCTAAGTGCATCAAATTTGTGTTTAACTCATTTAGGGAACATTGTTTAACCAGGAGTAGCACACTAAGTGTGTTTCCAGATGTGACCTGGGAGCACAAGGAAATTAAGTGACTTGCTCAGGATCACACAATATGCACCTAGGTGGCCTGGGATACAAACCCAGGTCTCCAGATCTGCAGCTCAGAGCCTAAACCCACTGTGCTGTACTGCCTCCCAATGCTGATTCTGACATTTTTGTGGATTTGTTCAGTAGCTGATTTATGGCTGTCAATCTGCCTGCTGAAACATGGCCCTCTGATGATCTTGTTTTGTTAGCAGTGTGTGCTACATGCAGGTGGCTGAGGGTCAGAGCCAGACTCAGTAGATAGCTCCTCAGAGACACCATGCACTCCCGACCATCCATGCCCTAATCCAGCAAGCAGAACAAAAGTGCCCAGAGTTTCTCTTTTTTTATTTTATCTTCAGTTCCTTTTTTGACACATTTGAGTTGCAGGACAGTTATTCAATGCTTTACATGATTCTGAAGCTGTCAAGAATCAAATAAATAGAGTGTATTTCTGGTTTGAAGAATCACAGCTTTGGAGAGCAAAAACCCAATGCAGTCATTTTTGTAGCCAAACTCTGCCCATTTTACTTGTTACCCTATGACTCAAGGACAAGCTACAGGTCTAGGCCCATGCCCAATATATCTGGAGATTAAATCTACACAGCTTTAGCTCTCCACATGGGGTCAATGACTCAGTTATAACTTTCATTACATAGAGAATGAAGCAGGACATCACTCATAATTTTTTTCATGCAATAGATCATTCATTACTTTCTTCATGTAGTTACCAGATGCCTAAGACCTGTAGCTTGTCCATGGGCCATGACGTTGGGGGCTTGGGACGGGGATGGAAGTAGGGTTGCAAACCCCAAGGAACACCACATCACCAATTTGCCAAGACTCCTGGGACGCAAAATCCTATTTTTTTTATTTGCTTACATTGTCCATTTTGTATTCTTTAACCCTAATACCTGCATTAATGTACTTTTTTTGTTGTGAATTTCTTTTTCTGATAGTGGAATCATATCCTTATTTGTACTGGTCCCTTTGGTACCTTTGCAAAACAGAATACAAATAATATCAAGACATCCAAACATCCAGATATGTGCCATTACTGAGACCTGGTGGCATGATGAGGATACAGTATGTGGGGAAGCAATATCCAGCGTTATAAACATTTCGGTAAAGAAATGACAAACAGGTGAGGGAGGAGTGGTGGTATATGTGTCAGATTTTACAACCACAGAGTTGATAGTCAGAGATGGAGACGATAACATAGAATGCATGTGGCTTAAGATTATCCCCAAGTCTGTAAAGAAAATCATACCAGGCCTAGTTTATAGACCACCATCATAGGAAATGAGCCAAATAAACAAATGTATAACTTTCTGGACAACTTAAATCCTGATAATAGAATTATTTTGTTAGGAGACTTCAGCATGCCCAGCATAAATTGGGGAATAAGGGAAGGAAGGATGAATACAGAAAGGAGCTCTTTGGATATCATGAATAAGCTTAGCTTAGAACAATACGTAACATCAGGTAATAGAGCATATAACATTCTGGATCTAGGACTAAGTAACATGGGTGACCAGATAGTAAATTGCAGAAC
The DNA here is from genome assembly GCA_016271365.2 of Neoceratodus forsteri. Classification (NCBI taxonomy): domain Eukaryota; kingdom Metazoa; phylum Chordata; order Ceratodontiformes; family Ceratodontidae; genus Neoceratodus; species Neoceratodus forsteri. Next base: position 1,090,929,662 of record CM057456.1, read on the forward strand.
AACAGAACCATTAGGAAGTAATAACCATGAGATGGTAATGTTTGAGGTGATGGAGGCAACTTGTAAAGTAAATGGTAGGACCAAAATTAAATGTTTTTGGAAATCAGACTTTCAAGGGATGGGGAATGAATTGAGGAATTGGGACTGGATGGCAGACTTTAATAACATAAATCATAATGAGATGTGGGACATGTTAATAAGGAAATCAGATTATTTAGTTGAAAAATACGTACCCAAAAAACTGAAGCACAACAAAGCAGGAAGGATACCACCATGGTTAAAAAGAAACTTTGGGAGACAAATAATGAAGAAAAGGAAATCATGCAAAAGGGCCAAAAAGATTAACTCCATGGAAACCTAGATAGGCTATAAGGTGATTGTCAAGGATTGCAAAAAGAGTATTAGGAAGGCAAAGCAAGAATATGAATTGAGGCTGGCAACAAAAGTAAAGGATCATTATGAGTCATTTTACATCATATAAACTATAAGTAGGGTGGTAACGTACAAGTAGGGCCACTTGTGGATGAGAAGGGAGACCTGGTTATGAATTAAACACATATAGTCCAGATGTTGAATAACTATTTTTGCACAGCGTTCAATGAAAAGATAGATAGTGCAACACCAGATCACCTAGATGGAGATGGGATGTTGATTAATCTGGTGGAAAATGATATCAAAATAAGGCTGCAGCAGTTGAACTCAAACAAGGCACCAGGATTGGAGGGAGTGCACCCAAAGGTGTTTAAGGAACTATCCAAGGAACTAGCAGGACTAGTTACCAAGATATTTCAGTCATCCTTGGACAATGGTTCTGTGATAGATAGCTGGAGGAAAGCCACTGTTATTCCTAGATATAAAAAAGGGACTAGGAAAGAATGTAAGAATTACAGACCAGTAAGTCTGTCATCAGTGTTGGGGAAGGTATTGGAAAATATAATAAATGATGAAACAGAAAAGTTCATCAAGGACGCTAGCATGGCCAATACTACTCAACATGGATTCACAAAATGAATATCATGTCAAACAAATACAATGGAGTTCTTTGGCAAAGTTAGTAAGGGACTGGATGAAGACTATCCAATGGATGTGATATTTCTGGATTCTAGTAAGGCCTTTGCACAATGCCACATAATGTATTAGTTGAGGTTTTAAGGAATTTAGGGATTAACATTAAAATAGTGACTTGGATTAAATCCTGGCTAGCTGATGGAAAACAACAGGCGAATCTGCATGGCATCACCTCTGAGTGGGCTAGTGGTACCACAGGGATCTATCTTGGGGCTGTGTTTATTCATTATTTATTTATTTAGCTTTTGTTAACCGGGTAAGTGCACTAGCCATAAAATGACTATTTTCAGGCACGACCCGGAAGAGTACAGACATGCAGAAACTTAACAGGATAACAAATTATAAGTGCTTTACATACAATGAGTTTAAGAGGATACAATATATCAGAGACATACAGAGTAGACCATTCATAAGTTCATAGGTGCCTACCTATGCAATGAATAGAGAGGACCTTGGACAATAAATTATCAGGTGACATATCATATGAACAGAACAAGGTACACAAAAACAGGTAATACAAAAGGAAGAAATAACCATTGAGAGCAGAGGGTGTCATTAAGGAAAAGGTTGGTAAGTGAGAAAGAGTGGAACAAGCCATGAAATGAGATTATATTAGTGTATGTAAGTGTAAGGGAGATGCCTGCAGTGCAAGATTGTATATGGGCAGGGAAAGGGAGCCGGGATAGGCTGAGGCAGTAAGAGGGTTATATAGATGTGAGGAAATACTATTGTATGGCCAGAGACATCAGTCATTAGGTAGGGTGAAATCAGGAACAGGTATCTGCAATCAGCAGATTCAGGTGCAGTTTTCTCTTAAAGCATGTGTGGGAGCTAGAAAGTCTAATGTCAAGGGGAAGGGAATTCCACAGCTGTGGAGCTGCATGCTCAAATTCAACAGTTCCTTTCCTAGTGCGGCACCTCGGCAAATTCAGAAAGGATTTATCAGCTGATCGTAAACCATGGAGTGTGTCCCGAGGAACAAGCATAGCTGCAAGACACCTAGGGGTTTGATTTCAAATTATCGAATCAATAAGATAGCCAAGGTAGTATTTCCTACTAGCTAACGGAGACAGCCAACCAAGATCATTATGAAGCTGACAGTGGTGTTTAAGCCAAGGAGTAGAAGAGGCATAGTGACATATGTTGTTATACGTAATATCCCATCTGAGTAGGTCAGTTTTATGAGCAGCCCCAAATAAGGGAGCCCCATGCGTTAGGGTAGCAGAATCCCTCTTGTAATAGCCATTTTAGCTGATGGCATAAGCATTTAACTAGTCTTATATGCAACACCCAGTTTGGAGTTGACAGCTCTAAAAATAGACTTTACGTGAAGATTAGGATCAAGAGATTGATCTAGCAGGATGCCCAGGTACTTGAAAGAGGTCACACATTCCAGTAATTGACCTTCTAAGTCCTGCACCATCAGTGCTGTTGTGCAAGCCCAGAGCTTTGGGGCTGATCCAAGCAGCATGGCATTAGTTTTGCTAGTGTTGACAGCCAGTTTGTGGTCATATAGCCAGTTTTGGATATTGTTAAAGTCAGAGGAAAGGGTTGTGTTGATAGTGTCTATATTAGTAGAACTTGTATAGATGACAAGATCATCAGCATATAGAATAGCAGAGCAGGATTTTAGAGCAGCTCCAATGTTATTTATATAAAGAGAGAATAGGAGGGGCCCTAGGATGGAGCCCTGAGGCACACCAATGTTAATGGTGGTACTGTTCGATAGAGAGGAATTAAATTTCACCACTTGAGTTCTGTTTGTCTGGTACCTTTCATACCAGTCAACAACGGAGGAGGAGAAATGCAGGTGTCAAAGCGAGGAGAGAAGCAAAGTGTGATCAACAAGGTCAAAAGCCTTTGTGAGGTCAATAAAGACAGCCCCAGTCAGATTGCCAGTATCCATTTTTGAAAGAGTGTCTGTGGTGAATTTAAGGAGTGCAGTCATTGTGCTATGTCCTTTCCTGAAGCCATGTTGGGTATCCAAGAGCAGGCTATGTGTGACATCGATTAACTGTGAAAAGGGAGTACGGCTCTCCAAATTTGTGGATGATACCAAGATTGGCTCAGTGGTTCTGTATTTCATGGAGGTTAAAAATCTGCAGAAAGAATTAACTAAACTGGAACAATGGGTAACCCATGAAGCGGGCGCATGAGGAAGGGCGCCGTCCATTACGGCGACACCTTCCCTGCGCAATCCACTCATGGCGACCAACAAGTAGGGAGACCAGATGAGGGGGTTGGTGAACTAGCAACAGGATGTCGCTATATGTATGCGTAGAAGTGGGAAGCGAGCACTGCGGCATGGGCTGGGAAGGGTGGAGGCTGCAAGAGTGTCGTTGCAGTTTGCCAGTCGAGCTGCATCATGGTGTCGGGGATTGATTAATGGTTGGGGGTGGATGAGGTACGGGTTCGGGTCTGGGTGCTAGTGCGATTTGTATTGTTAGCCTGGCGAACCTTTTTATTTCCTGCTTTCACCCCAACATGCACCCCCTGGGTTGAGAATCCTTAAGTAGGGGGGATGCGGGGCAAAGCACCCACGAGGGGGTAGTAGTGAAATATGTCCTGGTGCCATTGTGCTGGGCTGGGGTTGTCAAGAGTGCCGAAAATGTGTTCGGCACTCTGACTGAGCGATAACGGTGATCGCCTTTAGGCATTCGCCGTTGTCACATAGACCTGGAACAATGGTCCATGAGTTATAAACTGGATCTTAATGTAGTGGAATGCTCTGTAATATATTTAGGTAGAACACATAAGAAGACTAAATATGCTGTATACTAAAAGGCCAGATTTTGAGAGATTATAATTAATGACTTCAGATTTAAAAGACACCGTCATTGGACTGCAAAAAAGGGCAAATGGAATTTTGTATCAGAAGACACATCGACAGCAGGGACAGCGTGTAACACTTCACAACAATCAATTGCTTGTAGGGCACACACTCACAGTATGCTACAACACATGCTCACTGTGTAGTGTCACCCTGTGATCTACCACAGGTAGTGTGCATAAGGACACAAGTGCCACTCCTGATGGTAACAGCACTGCAGTGTAGGATTTTTTGCCTCTTCTCCTGCCCACACCCCTCCAGCTGGATACAACCAGAATACCTGAAACTTACCTCTTCAGTTGGTGTGGCCGAGGGTTGCCAAGAGAGAGAGGTGCTGTACTAGACAGACCTGGAAACCTTCAGGATTGTGAGACACTGGCATTGCAAATAAGGACACTGACACTTGGATCAATGAAAAAATAAGGTAAGCTTTACTGAAAGAATTGTAAAGCATTTTGCAGGCACAAATGACAGTCAACACACACTTTTTGTAGTTAAAAATATCAGAAGTGAACATCATATGCAAAATGCAATACAGAATAACACTTTCTTTTGTTTCTTTTGCAGGGTAATCCACCCCATCAAATTTTCCCCTGGGGACTGCAAGCAATCCAACACCCTCCAGCCCTCCAGATAACACAAATGGTCCCAGGATTAAGCCCTTCCCTGGCCCTGGTCATTGAACCTTTTAAACACTTTAGCCTAAAGTGTGTGCAGTGGCTTCTAGGCCTTGTCCCACCTCAGACAGCCCACTCACCACTTGCCCAAACACCTTTTATTGTCCTTGCACTACGCTCTACCTCAGGCTTCAGATGCTGCGCATACAGGAATTGCCTTAAGGGCGTGCAGTGGCTACCAGGCGTTGTTCCCACTCAGTCAGCCCACTTACCCCTTTACCACGGATACCCTCCCTGGTATCCCACACAGCAGTTTTACCTTTAAAACTCTTAAGACTTTAACAGTTCAGCGTTTTATTTATTTATTTATTTAACACATCATAGAAATTACAACTCTTTGAGTCGTAGACTCATTTACAAAAGCTCCGTGTCAAACATAATCATACATACAATGAGACAGTACAGCAGTGAGACATCACAGTTTAAACAAAGGTATTTACATACAATAGCCAGGGTGGCTGTTGACCTATACATGTAGTAGCTAGGGTATTGATATGAATACAAGTGGTACAGTTACAGAGTAAGTGCAGCCTCTGGGGCATTGTCATATATCAGAAACAGTGAACAGTAATGAAGATGCCCTATACAGTTGGTCCTTTACAGTTGGTTGCTATGTCAAAGAGGACCAGCCTAGGGTGGCTCTGTGAGGGCCAGTTAAGAGGATTAACAATTACACTGGCATTGGTGCAAAGAGAGAACGTGTTTAACTTAAGCAAATAATCAATAGCACATAGCAATCAGTTTTAAAACATTCATGTAACACACACTTCACAGCATTTGCACACAAACATTCAAGGACACAATTCCCCCCCCCCCCAAGTCTTTTAAAATCCAGTCCTTCAGCTAGACAGTAGTCCCTTTTTTGAAGAAGGATTTGAGGCAAATTAAGATCAGTTCAGCGTCCTTTTCCTTTTTAACAAATCCCCAAGGTTGAAGAAATTTTTGTTTACTGTACCACATTCCTTTTGACTGCTGAAGGAGATTATTGAAGGCCCTCTGGAGTGAGCAGCTGTGAAGCTGGAAAACTGGAGAAGTGATGAATTCTTCCTGTAGCAGCCTTTTTTCTGTGAAGACAACTTGTCAGCTTCTGGAGTCAACAGGTTCTTGAAGCAGCAGGCTAACCATACTTTCCTTGCTCTCACTCACTACCCTGTCTGATGCTACAGTGGGATACAGGTGATCCCCTATTCACACTACACTTTACTTAATTGAGGGCTGTCCCCCAGGCTCTATCACAAACAGCAGGCCCCTTATGACTAGACACCCTCTTCACATGGGTCCCTCCTTCCTGGTTGCTCTACCTGTTTGAACTCCCCTTACACTGGCTGTGCAGCTCCTTATATCTCCACAAATCATTTGCATATGCTAATCCCTGGTCACTGAGTAGACACTGACCTGTCCAGAGGCTCAGGACCAATCAAATACCTTTCTGCAGCAACATAAGCCACAATAGAATCAATAGATTTTTGAACTCTAACTGCTTTTTCTGAAGATTCCGAGGCTGTTTTCCCTGTCAGCATGGATTCCCATTTATTTCAATGTATTTTTGTTACATAAAAATGATCATTTTCCCAATGTTTAAGCACTTCCAAACTTTCCTCACTAGAATGCCCATATTCCAAGCTTTCCACAGAATATTTTTTTTTATAAAAATTCTTCCACAGGAACCTCAAGTTGCTAAGGGTTAAACTTTTCTCTCAGTAAATTATTCAAACATTTTCTGAGTGTCTTTTACTTCAGATTTCCTCACAGACAGTCCTTTCTCCTTTAAATAAGCTACCTCTGCAGTTTACAGTTAAAAATCTAAATATTCATTTCCCCACACTTAGTCCCACCTTCTCTATGCCTGAACTGCATGAATTATGGCTCCCAGAACCCACTCTCACTTTTCAGGTTAGCGACTTCTTTAGAAACATAGAAAAGTGACAGCAGAAGGAGACCATAGGTCCATCAAGTCTGCACTAGGGTTCTGAAGACTTGATGTGTGTCCTGGGATCTAGGCCCCCTTCTTCTAGGTGTCAGCATGGCTCAGTTGTAGCACATCCGCCTCTGGACCAGAAGGTCGTGGGTTTTCATCCCACACCTGGATTGTCCTTGCACCTAAAAATCGCTGGCATCCGAGTGCAGTATTGGGGGGTGCTGTGCTGCTGGGGTGTGCTGTCCTTCGGATGAGATGTTAAACCGAGGTCCCTTCTGCCCATCCTGGTGTTGTCCTGGTGGGTATCCAGGTGGAAGTAAAAGAACCTAGGGCACTCTTCGCAAAAGAGCAGGGAGCATTCCCGGTGTCCTGGCCAACATTCTACTTCCCATAAACCAGTTCATGCAATTATTCAGGCTGTGTGTGGGTGATGATGTGCGATATGGCCACCACCACACATTCAGTCACTTCACTACCAGTCTAGCATTGCTTGTAAAGCGCTTTGGGATACTGTGTATGAAAAGCGCTACATAAATGCCGATTCTTCTTCTCTTCTTTTTACCCTTGGTTCCCTCCTGAGTTCTGGCTCTATCCCACTCTTTTTCGAAAGTTGATACGGTATTAACACCTACCATCTCCACTAGTAAGCCATTCCAGGGCTTCACCACTCTCTGTGTGAAAAAATGCTTACTCACATCTCTTCTAAAGCTCCCACACCATAGTTTCCATTCATGCGCCCTTGTGATCAAGCTGGTGATCCTTTGGAAAAGCTCTGTGTATGGCACCTTGTTAATGCCCGTCAAGAATTTGTGGGTCTCAATCATATCTCCTCTTTCCCTCCTTGTCTCCAGTGAGAACAAGTTAAGCTCCCTCAGGTGTTCCTCGTACAAGTGATCATGGCGGCCCTGTATCATCTTGATTGCTCTTCTCTGTACAGTCTTCAGCCTATCCCTATCCTTTTTCAGGTGTGGATTTAAAAACTGGATGTAGTACTCCAGGTAGCGTCTTACCAGGGACCTGTAGAGTGGGAGGATCACCTCCCTTCTCCTGCTGTCAAAACTCCTCCCGAAGCACCCAAGCATTTTGTTTACCTTGCCATATGCTTTATTGCATTGGCTCGTTTGTTTGGGGGTTTCACATATGATTGACCCCTAGATCCCTTTCTTCCTGAGAGGTGTCGGGTTTGACCCCATTGAGCCAGTAATCCATCCCTGAATTACCCATACCCAGGTGTAGCTCTTTGTACTTTTTGGCATTGAACTTCAGCTGCCATACTGTATGTTAAACCATCTTTCAAGCCTTAGTAAGTCTTTCTGAAGTTCCCTAATTTCCTCTATGCTGTTGACTGTACCACCCAGTTTAGTATCATCTGCAAAGAGCATGAGCTTGGTCTGAATGTCCACTCCTATGTCGCAGATAAATATATTAAACAGGACTTTTTTTTTTACCAGGAGAGACACACTAAGCTGAAGCTTGTTTACAGGTGCGACCTGGGAGCACAAGGAACTGACTTGCTCAGGGTCACACAGTATGCAAGTGGGGGCTGTGGGATTCAAATCCAGATCTCCAGGTTTGCAGCTCAGAGCCCTAAACCACTGCGTTATACTGCCTCCTTGTCGTAGGACTGAACCCTGTGGTACTCCACTGGTGACACTATCTTTGCTTGACCTTACTCCATTTACAACTACCCTTTGGCTTCTGTCCTTAAGCCAATTTCACACCCACCTAATTAAGTTTTCAGCAATGCCTAGGTCCTCCGTCTTTTTCAGCAGGTGCTTGTGTGGTACTGATTTGAAGGCCTTGCTGGAGTTGAAATAGAGGAGGTCCACCGGGTGCCCCCTATCCACTTCCTTGGTTAACCAATCCAAAAAAGTAATAAGGTTTGTCTGGCATGACCTGCCTGTCACAAAACCATGTTGTCTTTTATCCTGGATATTGTTCATCTCCAGATATTCCACTACACCCTGTTTCACTAGGGTTCCCATCAGTTTCCCCACTAAAGATGTGAGGCTGACTGGCCTGTAGTTGCCTGCCTCCTCTCTGCTTTCACCCTTGTGGAGAGGTACTACCTCTGCTTTTCTCCAGTCCTCTGGTACCACTCCTGTCAACAGTGAGTGGCTAAACAAATGTGTTAATGGATCTGCCAGTTCCTCAGCCAGCTCTTTTAGTACCCTTGGGTGCAGTCCATCAGGCCCTGGTGCCTTGTCAGTTTTAAGGTGCATTAATGCCTTTTTGACCCTGTCTGTGGTGATTTTCAGAAGCTCTATCTGTGGGATTCCTTTATCAGTTTGTTTTTGGCTTTATCCTCCAAAAGTATATCTCTTTGATAAAGGACAGTTAAATCTATAGTCCTGCCAAGTCTGAGACAAAACAAACAAAAACTGGCTTGGCAGTACATTTAAAAAAAAGGTTTCTCTCTGCAGTTTCACTAACCGACCCATGCCATCCCAGCACACTGAGTTCATTTAAAATGGTTCTATTTTAAAAAAAAACTAAGCATTTCTGTGGCACAATTTTATGTTTATAAGATTCCCAGAACTCCTCTCTAGTCCCTTGTGGCCATTTATATTCAAATTGATATTTTCTTTGTGTTTTCCAGAGTGAATTGCGATGGGTCCCCTCATTCCTGAGCAGCTTTACTACAGCTCACAAATGGCTCCCGGCATGAGCCTTTTTATTTATCACTTGTTTTGTGACAGGAGCTCCTTGGAGCTTGATTATGGACCATGCCCAATGAAAACTGAGATTAAAATGTTGGAGGGGGCTCAATGTAGATCCATCAGGATGGTGACGGTCTCAACAATTTAAGCTATGAGGAAAGCCTAGATTCATTGGGATTATATTCTCTAGAATATAGACATCTATGGGTGGATCTATGCCTAGCCTAAGGAGATCTTACAAACCAAGATCTTTGGGATTGTTTGGGATTAGAAATCAAAAATCAGTATCATAACACTAGATCCCTCATATTACATCTGACTGGGGAAATGAATCATACCAAGCAAAGAGCTTATTGATTTAATCAAAGGATAGTGACTACATGTGGAATGCCCTCCCACTGGAGGTGGTGGTTAGTAGAAGTATGACTGAGTTTAAGGCAAATATGGATGATTACTGCATGAAGAACAACATAACAGGATATTCCTTTTGAGTAAAGGGTGAGGTTTAAATTGTCATTTGCCTTATTATGCTCATAGAATGACCTATGAGACCTAAGATCTGACATATTTTGGGCCCTGCATCACCAACCACCTTCATCCCTGGATGTGCAGGGTCCTTTGGGCCCTCTGTTAGTACCACAATCAGGGTCCTGTTTGTAACCAGACAACAATCACCTTCATGCCAGGTCATGCCCAATGTAGTGGTCTGTCTGGCTTTGGTACCTGCACACAGCCAGAAACTAACCATTTTTATGCCAGGATGCAAAGGGCCCTTTGGGCCCTGCATCTACACAGTGGTCTGTCTGGCTATGCACAGGGCCCTGTGGCCCTGCACACAGGCATACACTAACCACCACTGAGCACTGCACCAGTACAATGTTGTTCCCTAGCCAGATACCAACCGCCTTATGGCAGAACTTACAGGGTTCTTTCAGCCCTGCACCAACACAGTGGTCTGCCTTGCAGAGTACAGGTTCTTCACTGGCACACACTAACCATCATCATTCCAGCACCAGCAGAGCAGTGTATCTAGTTGCCAATAGCTTCACACAGGGTGCTGTGGACACTACACAAAAACAAGGTAACCTACACAACCAAACCACAAAAAGTATATCTTTCTTGAGCTAATAAAAATGTCCCACAGTTTCTTTTAAAAATATTCATGAAACAAATAAACCCCTTTCAAAATCATTTTTAAACAGCACAAAATCTATCTCATGAAATCATAAACCTTTTTTTGGTTTTCTCATGTGTGCCTTAGCAAATTTCCATATTTTGTTAAAAAAATGGCAATTTTTGATATGATGCATCAAAAATAAATCACCCACACAAGTTACGGCAATGAAAGTTACCTTGGCCCCCATTTTCAGAGCTGGTGGAATCTGCAGCGCATATAGATGTGCCGCTCAAAAAAATGCATTGGCACACTCTGACGGGATATTCAAACAGGATGTGCAACAGATTAAACATCCAGTTTGAATATTGAAACCTGGATGGGTGGCACAAAGCGGGTGGTCACCAGTTCAGTACAGCACATCCAAGGTCAGGGCTGAAGACAACCAATGGGGGATGCAAGGTGCATCCCGGATGTACTGACACGCCCAAGGGCAATATTCAGCCAGAATATGCTAATGGACTCATTGGGCATGCATGGCACAAATGGGCCACATGCAAGCTCATTATGCTCTCATTAGCATGGTAGCACTGGGCTGAATGCACCAGGCCAGCCCAAGGCCAAGTAAAAAACACAGACACCCCCTCCAGCCCTGGTAGTACTATAGGTCATACTAAAAGAAAGTAGGTGCAGAGAAGGCCGAAGCCCATATAAGTGCATCTCCAACCAAGCAGGCTCAATGTCCCTTAGCCAATAAATACTGGTCCAATTTGTATTTAAAATCTATAGGGTTAGTACGGACTACTACTGTATCTGGCAGGATGTTCCATAAGGGTATTATTCATTGAGTAAAGAAGGAATGCCTTTTATTGTTTTTTGGATATGTTAAAGACAGTTGATGGTTATGACTTAAAAGGTTGCAATCCAGGTTGCTAAAAGTCATTCCTAGGTGTGACAACATTTCAGTATCATTTACTAGTTTCTGCTTTAAGAGGAGATCTCCCCTAATTCTCCTTTGTTCCAAGGAGTACAAATTCATTTCATCCAATCTCTCCTCATACACCATACCATGCATATTCTTGACCATTTTAGTCACTCTTCTATGGACACCCTCCAATCTGTTCACATCCATTCTGTGGTATTGACTCCAGAGAGGAGAACAGTAATCCAAATGTGGTCTCACGTATGCCCTATAGAGGGGTAGTATGCACTCCCTGTCTCTTGAACTGAAACTCCTCTTTATGCATCCCAGTAATCTATTTGCTTTATTTATTACATAATTACAGTGATTTGGGAAAATTAGATCCTGTGAGATTTGTATTCTTAAGTCGCTATGAATCACTACAGCTGAAAGCACTTGGTTATTTAGGATGGCTTGTTTTTGAACATTTGTTGTACCAATATGCATAATGACATATTTACTTGTGTTGAAAATCATTTTATTGTTATGTGCCCAAATTTCTAGTGTCTTAAGGTCATTGGCAAGCATAACTCTCTCCTCTTCCATTTTCACTTGCACTGCCAGTTTAGTGTCATCAGTGAATTTTACTATAGTACTTTGAAGGTTCTTGCTTAAGTCTGAAATATAGATGGAAAACAATAGTTGTCCCAGTACCAACCCCTGTGGGACACCAGTCTAGTGGCACACCCAATCCCTGAGCCCCAAGTTGTGCAATAGAGGATCCATCCCTCTTTTCCATAGTGCAGGGTCCCCCCACCCATGGCCGATCCCTGATTGCAACAATGAAATGCCCAAATCCCTTTTCCATAGTGTAGGGACACCCCAGCCTTGCCTGATCCCCAGTTGCAACAGAAATCTACACCGTACACTTTTCCATAGTATAGTGTTACCTCCCACCTGTCCCTGATCCCTGTTCATAACAGAAAGCTACAGCATACACTTTTCCATAGTGTATTGGCCCCCACCCTGCCCTGTCAGGACAAGACCCCCTCACCCTGCCCCCCCAACTCAACCAGAGCCGGTGACTGGCTCATATTATGGGGAAAGTTAGAAAGTTATAATATTCCTCGAGATTTACTAGATATACTTATAAGACTTCACGATAGCACATAGCTAAGGGTTAAATATGATCATGATGGGAACTTAACAACTAAAATCAATTCAAATTTAGAAGTGCGGCAGGGTTGCTTGATTGCTCCATTTTGTTCAACATTTATATTAACTTGATTCTTAAGTCTCTGGATAATCCTGACTTCTATTCACCAAAAACAGGTCATCATGCAGTTATTTTATTAGCATACGCAGATGATGTGGTTTTGATTTTGACCTCTTTGCAGGGTCTTCAAAGAAAGGTCACCCATTTTTTAGACTATGTAATAAAGACAAACTGGTAATAAACATGGGAAAAACAAATATGGTTGTGTTTGGAAATAGGTCTGGTAAACAATACACCCTATACATTGATAGAATTAAAGTAATGACAACAACATATTACAATTACCCGGAGTTAAGATTTGCGAATAACTTATCATGGACTTTACTTGCAAAAATTATGCTACAAAAGTTAAAATCATCTTTTATGGCATTCAAAAAATTCCATAGTAGAATGGGACAATCTTCCATACTAGGATTAATTACAGTAATTAATACTAAGATAAAGGCTGGAATCCTATATGCTACTGAAATTTGGACTCCATCTAGCATAAAATCTTTAGAAGTAGAAATAAATAAAATATATAGGTATCTTCTGAAAGTTCAGCAGTCAGTACCTGCAGAAATTCTAAGAAGAGAGTTGGGTCAGTTTCTTCTAAGTACCTTGGCTACAAAAAGAAGAATTATATTTACATTATGATTATTTCTTTATCATGATAATCGACTTCCTTGGATGTGTCTTGAAGAACAAATAAAGTATCATGACATGGGATTTACACCTGACGTAATTAAAATCATACGTGATCATATTCTTCCCTTGGGGCTAGGAAATACGTTATATGGAATATATAAACTTCCTTTCCCTCAAATCAAACAAGTGATAAATATTAGAATAAGAGATGATATTGTTCAACAAGATCTTACAAGAATTAATGATCTGCGTCATTTCAAATGGTATAAAATAATAAAAACTGATCATAAATTAGAGCCATACTTAACTGTTCTTGGAAATCCCAAACAAAGGAGAGTGCCAACTAGATACAGATTCAAGCTTTATAAAGTGAGATATACTTTTTACAATAAAAAAAGATCAGGTACTAGTAGTCCAAACTGTTGTTGTCACATGGGAGTAGTAGACGATCTTAAACACATATTATTACATTGCCCACAATTTGAAATAAAAATAAGAAAGCTTCTGGCTCCAATAATAGCTACCCTTGGTCTCCCCTCAGATCAACTTGTTAAGTATTTACTTAACAATGAAGACCTGAATGTACTGGATAGATTGTATAGATATTTGAAATCTTGGACTCTTTAGTATACTTGTTGAGCATTGGACATAAAATGATCCCTGATAAATGAGGTGAGCTAAACTTTAGTAATAATGTATGCACAGTTTTATGATGTTTTATATTTGTAAAATTTGTTAATTTTGTATGACATATTTATATGAACTTTGTAATGACTTAGGTCGAACAAATACATTTAACCTACCTACCTACCAGTGACTGGCTCAGCCCTCCTCACACCACCATGGCCAGCCGCTGACTGAACTGTCAATGAACAGGTACTGTATACAGTACACGCTCACTGGCTAAACAAATGAGTGTGTACTATGTACAGTACACATTCATTGACAGTACAGTTGGCAGCTGGCCGTGGTGGTGTGCGGAAGACTGAGCCAGTCACTGTCTCCGGTTGGGTTGGGGGAGCGAGGTGGGGGTCCTGTTCTGTTGGGGAGGGGGGTCACTACACTATGGAAAAGTGTACAGTGTAGATTTCTGTTATGATCGGGGATCAGGGATGGGTGGGGTGTACCACTACACTATGGAAAACAGTACAGAGCAGAATTCTGTTGCAGTCGGGGATCGGGCATGGGTGGGGGACCATTACCCTATGGAACAGGTGGATGGCTATTTTATTTCATACATTGGGGTGAGGGGATGGGTGGGAGAACACTTCACTGTGCAAAGGGGGGGTCATTATTCATTTTGTACATAGGGGATGGGGGGGTAGGACTAGATCACCAGGGCTGGCAGGCTGCAGTGCAGCCGGCTGCTATTATACAGCCTGCCTGTGGGTGGCTGGCCAATCAATTTAGGCATGCCTTTTCCATGCCTAACTTTGGGCAGCTCATTTCTGGGTTGTGGTGGCAGATGCACCGCAGAGTTCGACTGAATATTGCGGTGTGCGGCATAGTCATGGAACCACCCCCTTTATTTGCGCCACATACATTAACTCTACACAAAGGTGGATTTGGATATGCGTGGTGCATCTCCCCATTTGAATAATGCACTTTGGCACATTTTCTGAGATGCGCCATGCATCTCCATTTTGGGCTGAGATGTGCCGTCTCTCGCCTTTGAAAATGTGGGCCCACGTTTTTAAATTGTTACAGTGCAATCAGTTGCCTACATTTCTAACTGTTATGAGACCAAAAAAAGTGGTGAAATGTAAATCATGAAACCATAAACATTTATGGTTTCATCGCTCTTGATTTTTTTTTATTAATATTTACTGATGACAGGTACCAGGGAATCCTCCATTCACAGTAATATATTGACCACTCAAACCACAGACCATGCGTGCACCTTAATTTTCTGTTTTCAGTGTGCAGAGATTCTTTTTGTGGTCTTGCGAAAACTAACTTTCACAAAATCAATTTTTAAGCCTCACAAACCTGTTTTAACTGTGGAAACATTACAAAAATTGTTTAACAAAAATTTGCTTATCCTTAGAATGTTCATTTTTGCTACTGTGCTTGAAAACATGCCACATTTTTGTAAATTACTCAAAAACAGAACAAGTTAGGAAAAACTAATTAGCAAACAACCACCTCTGTGCAAAACTCCATTACACCTGAAAGTTTCAGTTTTCAAATCCTAAGTGTTTTTGAGCTGTCGATCAGCAAACACGTGGTCCCGGATATTCAAACTGCACCAGGCTGTGGTGCAAGCCTGGGCGCAGCTCAACTTTGTTGCCCGGGGGTGTGGCCTGGGTGAAATTCAATGGAGCTGCGCTATGGCACAGCAGCTTTGAATATCGCACCCTGCCACCCCCACTGTGCATGGTGCAGTGGCACTGCGCCAGTGCAAGTGGCCAGAGTGGAGCATGGAGATGCGCTGGTGCAAGTACCATTGCGCCATGCACAGCACCTGTGATATTCAAAAGGGGCCATGCAAATGGGGACATAATTTATGCAAGGCACACAGGGGTCATTTGCATCTCATTACGGTCCCATTTGCATGCCATTAGCATGCAGGTGTGCCTATCCCTGACGACTTGCGCCTGGCATCCTGCCAGGCAGCAGCCGTCGGGGACCGAAGCCCCCTGCAGCCTGATCACGGGCATTCCTGTAATATAAAAAAAAAAACATCCAATATCTCTGGTGATCCAGTGGACCTCTGTGTGTCCAATCGCGGGCATCAGTATAGTCCCCCCCCACGTTCAATATCCCTGGTGGTCCAGTGGATCGATTGCAGCCTGATCACGGGCATCTGTAACACATAACAGACCCCTACCACCTTGGTGGTCTAGTGTAACCCCCTCACCCGCCCACTGAGCTCCACTGCCCGCTCCCCCACGTCAGCCGGCGGGTGGCAGCACCCCACCCGCCTGCCACTCTGCCGCCTGCCGACTGACAGCTAGGTAGGGGCTGCCCGCTGACTGACAGCTCGGTAGGGTTGCACGCCCATTGGTTCACAGTGTGAGCCAATGTGCATGCAGCCCATACCGTACTACTCAGTCCAGATATGTGAATGAATCATTTACATATCTGGACTGAATAATCCGATATGGCTGCGCCCAATGGCTCACGCTGTGAACCAATGGGCGTGCATACTGAGAGCTGTCAGTGGCGGCGGCGGGGTGGCAGGTGGGTGGGTGCTGCTGCCTGCCGGCTGACGGGGAAGCAGGCGGTGGGGCTCAGTGGGCGGGTGGGAGGGGTACACTAGACCACCAGGGTGGTAGGGTCTGTTATGTGTTACAGATGCCGTGATCAGGTGGCGATTAGTCCACTGGACCACCAGGGATATTGGATGTGAGGACTATACTGCCGCCGAGATCGGGCACATAGAGTCCACTGGACCACCAGGGATATTGGACGGGGGATTTCACTCCAGGGATGCCCGCGATGGGGCATGGGGGGCGCTGCCAGGTGCAGCAGGAACTCGGGTGGCCACCCACAGGTGGCAGCTGCCATGTTGCGCCCTGCAATGTGGCAGCTCACCTGTGGGTGGCCATCACTTGTTCCTTTTTGTTTTGGCTTAACTAGTGCAGGCGCAGGTAGGGGTTGTGCATGCATGACTCTGCACATCCCGGGCTGAATATCGGGCTGTGCAGGTTATGCATGGGCACGCCCCCCCACCTGTGCCTGTATACATTACTGATGCGCTCCAGTGCATCGGGATTTATGCGGCGCACTTTTCCCTTTTGAATATCGCGCTGGGGTGAATCAGTGGGTTGCGCATGGCACAACACTGTTGCGTCATGCCCAACCCTTTTGAATATCTGGGCCATGGTCTTAATTTTGGTGATTTTATGTATTTTCAACCTTCTAAAACTTAGAGATGAGTTGGCTGTTTAATGTTAAATGCCAGATTTTACACATTAATAACTTTGGCATCATTTGACAAAAAAGCACAAAATCTGGCACTCTCAGTCAGGCTGTCAGAGTCTCAAGTCGTGAAAAGTTTAATTGCGGCATCTTGTTTAGTTTGAGAGATAGAGCACACACACAAAAAAAAAAAACAGAACAAAATGCCCTACACTGTACTTTACATTTCATATTTTTTGTTCTCACCTACAGCCTAGACAGTGTGGAATTTTTTTCAGGAACTTTTCAGGGTTGAAGGGGCTGAGAAACATACACTTTGACATCAGATAAGGACCACTTAGCCCACACAGTCTGCCCATTTCCCTACCTATTCGATAAGCTGCAGATCCTAGCTAACCAATAGCCTGCTGCCCTCCTACCCCTGACTAGAATTGCCTTATATTTGTCCCATGCATTCTTGAATTCCCCACTGTTTTTTGACCCCGTGACTTCCACAGGAAGGTCATTCCACACATCCACCACCATCTCCGTAAAAAAATATTTCTTCATATTGCCCCTGAGCCCCTCTGTCTTCAGCTTGTGCCCCCTTGTTCTTGCATATCTCTTTTTCTGAAAGATGCTACCCGCATCTGTGCCAAGGGTGTGCCTTTGGAAGGTTTCATGAAAAAATATTAAATGGTTTCAGAGTTATAAGGATTTTTGACTTAACCGACAAATGTGAACAGTAAAAAAAAACCACTGCGAGTGCTTTTTCCATAATTTACTTGTGTGGGAAAAAATACTGATCATGTGGAAAAAAAACATCATGCTGACTCATGACAGCCACCATTTTCTTTTCTTTTTAAATCACAAACATTGAAAATACACAAAAATGATATATTTTCAAAAAACAAAACTGAACTTAGCTAGACTGGTCATGTTTAACTACTGTAGATTCTGGTGTTTGTTTTTTAATTTCCTGGGAAATACCTTTTTTGGACACCCTAAAATCCAGGATGCCTAGCTTAACATGAGAATCCGTTCACCCGCATGCTCTGTATGACAACAGCGGGACCTTCTGGAATATTGAAGCTGCAGCTAGAGTCGTGCTGCTGGCTTCAGTTCAAGCAGTGAGCTGGCAGTCCTCTGCTTTTTCTGTCTCTGTCTCTCTTTCTCTCTCTTTCTATATATGTCTCTGTTTCTCTTTTTGTATCTGTCTGTCTGGCAGTCTTATCTGTTAAGTTATCCCAGTACTATTTCTGTCTCCTGCCTCACCTCCAGGTTGCTTACCCACATTTCCTAAGTGAACTGGAGTGCTCACTCCCTGATACCTCTTCTCTTGAACCCCCTCCCCTCTAGGTCTCCTACCTCTGTTCCCCCACATATGTGACAGCATCGGGGTGCCCACCTTACATATGAACATACGAACATGTGAAGAAGCCAGCAGAAGAAGGCCATTTGGTCTATCAAGTCTGCTCATATTGCTGGGTCCACAGCTTGAGCTAATGTCCCTGCCCTCCCTCTGCACTCCTCCCATCCTCCCTATCCATGATCCTTACTTTCCCCTATGCCTATCCCAGTCTCTCTTAAAGCTGCCCACTGTCTTCAACTGTCTTGGGTGCCGCTGAACACAGAATATCACCTGCAATAAAGAAAACCACCCCAATGTTTTTTTTAACCCTGTAACAAAGAAAGTGATCCTTCGCAGATGTGATCCCCCACACACACCTCACCTTGACCTCCCACTCAGCACCCACCACCCCATTACCCCCCACACACATCCTCACTCACCTGAACACATCCATGGTGTAGACCTACTCTCCCATCGAAGGCACATCTTGCTGCTGGAACCGATAACTGTGATATGAGAAAATCAGATAAGTGTGGTTTAATGTATTTAGAAATATAGAAACATAGAAATTTACATCAGGTAAGGACTACTAGGCCCATCCAGTCTGCCTATTTTCCCTACCTACTGCAAAAAATGCAGACCCTCCTTGATCTCCGGCTTTACCTTCTCGTTCATATTGCTAGGGTTTCCCCTATGCCTGTCTCATGCATTTTGGATTCCCTCACTATGTTTGCCCCCACCACCTCTGCTGGGAGTCTATTCCATGCATCCACCACCCTTTCTGTGAAGAAATACTTCCTCACATTACCCCTTAGTCTACTCCTTTCCAACCTCATGTCATGCCCTCTTGTTCCTGAACATCTCCTTTTCTGAAAGATGCTACCCTCCAGTACCCTATTTATGCTCTTT
The DNA here is from genome assembly GCA_016271365.2 of Neoceratodus forsteri. NCBI lineage: Eukaryota > Metazoa > Chordata > Ceratodontiformes > Ceratodontidae > Neoceratodus > Neoceratodus forsteri. The sequence continues at coordinate 1,090,948,836 of CM057456.1, forward strand.
AGATATTTGTAGGTTTCTATCCTATCTCCCCTGTTTCTTCTCTCTTCCATGGTGTACATATTGAGGTCTCTCAGTCTTTCCTCATATGACTTTTGGTGCAGGCCCTGCACCATCTTTGTTGCCCTTTTTTGAACTGCCTGAACCCTATCTATGTCCTTACGGAGACGCAGCCTCCAGAACTGGACATAGTACTCAAAATGAGGCCTCACCAATGATCTGTACAGTGGCATCACCACCTCTTTTCTTCTGTTGGTGAATACCTCTCACCATGCACCCCAGCATCCCACTGGCTCTCCCCACAGCACTGGCATATTATTTGGCCTCTTTAGGTCATCAGATGTGATTACCCCAAATTCCTTTCCTGTTTGGGGACTGTCAGTATCTCCCCCCATCATGTAATCCTCCCTTGGGTTCTTGTGCCCCAAATCAATGATTTTACACTTTCTCGCATTGAATCTCAGCTGCTACACTCTAGACCATTCCTCCAGGTTACCTAGGTTCTTCCTCATTATTTCCACCCCTCCCAGAGTGTCCACCCTGTTGCAGATTGTAGTGTCATCTGCAAAGAGGCACACTTTCCCTTCTAGCCCCTCTGGAATGTCAGTTTTGAAGACATTGAAAAGGACTAACCCCAGAACTGATCCCTGCGGCACCCGACTGGTTACCCTCTTCTCCTCAGATTGAGCTCCATTTATCACCACCCTCAGTCATCTATCACTCAACCAGTTCCTAACCCAGTTTACCACCATGTCACCCACACACTGGCTGCCCAGCTTGTTCACAAGTCATCAGTGTGGAATAGTATCGAAGGCCTTACTGAAATCCAGGTAGGCCACATCCACCACTCTCACTGATTCACTTTCCTAGTCACCCAGTCAAAGAAATCAATTAGATTTGTTTGACATGACCGTCCTGCTCTGAATCCATGCTGTCCAGGATCCTGTGCTCTGCTGGATTCAAGGTGTTCCACAATCCTTTCTTTGAGTAGTGATTCCATAAATTTCCCCACTATTGAGGTGAGGCTGACTGGTCTGTAGTTTCCAGCCTCCTCCCTACTCCCACTTCTGTGAAGAGGGACTATATCTGACCTCCTTCAGTCCTCTGGAGCCACTTCCATATCGAGTGACTAGTTGAACAGGGCTCCCAATGGTGCTGCCAGCACCTCCTGTAGTTCTCTTAATATTTTAAGATGTATCCCATCCTGTCTTATTGCCTTGTCCACTTTCAGTTTTGTGAGTTCTTTTAGGACTCTCTCTTTCATAAATGGACTGGTGTCCACCTCCCTCCCATATTTCTTCATGTTGCCTAACTGTAGTCCTTTACCTTCTCCTTCTTCTTCTGTGAATGCAGAACAAAAATATTTGTTCAGTACTGATGCTTTTTCCAGGTCCTCTTCCTCACATTTCCTTTCTTCCCCTTTAAGCCTTATAATCCCATCCCTGTTTTTTCTCCTTTCACTAATGTACCTATAATAAGCCTTGCCCCCTTTTTACCTCCTGCACTATTTTTCCTTCCGTTTGCACCTTTGCACTCCTGACTGCTTTCCCTGCCTCCTTCTGTTTATCCAAGCACATTACCCTGTCCTCCTCTTTTTGTGTTTCTATGTATTTCCTGAAAGCCATCTTTTCCACCCTTACCTTTCTGGCCACTTCCTTTGAGAACCATAGTAGTTTTCTGTTTCTCTTGTCCTTGTTTGCTTGCCTAATGCAAAGGTTTGTTACCTTCACTATGACTCCTTTCAGATGTGCCCACTTTTCCTCAACTCCCTTCATTTTTCCCTCTTTGTCACAGCATTCTTGAGACATATCCTCATCTTAGTAATGTCTGCCCTCCTGAAATCCAGGACCCTTGCCTTTGTGTGGCCTGACTTTGCCACTATACTCATAGAGAACCACACTGTGCAATGATCACTGGACCCCGGGTGTCCACCCATCCTGACTTCCATAATTCTGTCCCCATTGCTAAGTACCAGGTCCAAAATTGCACCCTCCTGGGTGGGCTCTAGCATTAGCTACCTGACGTCTTCCCCTTGCATGGAGCACAGGATGTTTCTGCTTCTTGCCGATACAGCAACTGGGATGCCCAAATCCATATCTGGCAGATTGAAATCACCTACCAGAAGCATCTCCCCTTTAGCTGCCATTGTGTGGATGGATTCCACTAAAATCCTGTCCACCTCCTCCCCTTGTGCTGGAGTCTGTTTCTCATGCCCATATGAATAACTGTGCCATTGCCTGTCTAAAGGGTGACCCATAGTACCTCCACCCCTCTGCATTCCCTGTATATCAGTCTCTCTAATATCTTCCCTGATGTAAAGAGCTACCCCCATTCCTTTTAACCCCTCCCTGTCTCTCCTAAACAGAGTATAACCTGGTATTGCTACATCCCAGTCATGGTTTCCAGTATACCACATCTCAGTAAGATCCAGGTCAGCCTCCATCATCAAGGCCAATAGGTCTGGGATTTTATTTCCTAGGCTGTGGGCATTAGTATATATGGCCATCCAAGTTTTGGCATTTCTCCTTCTATCATCCTTCCTTTTTGACTTTTTGCCTCCTCCATTTGTCCTTCCTGTATTTAACCCCCTTCCTCCTGTCTGCTGCTGTTCCACCATTTATTACTTCTATTTATTACATTTAGTTACCTCTGGTGATATCATGACTTTATGGTCCTCCATGTTGAATGCATTATCTTGTGGGGTTGGGGAGTTTGATTCTCCCTGCTTCCATCTGCCACCCCCTCAACTAGTTTAAATGCTTGCCAATGAAGCATTTAAACAATTAACTGAGAGCAATGGTCCCCTCCCTGAACAGATGTAGGCAGCCACCCTTATATAGGTCCACATTCCTCCAGGTGGGTCCCCAGTCCCCAATGAAGCCAAAACCCTTCTCTTTGTACCAGTTCTCCAGCCAAATACTGAAGTCCCTGATGTGTAGGTTCCTAGCTTTCCACCTGCCATAGACAGGCAGCACCTCCGAGAAGGTCACAGAGCTTGCTACCTGCCCAAGACCCTTCCTTAACTCTCTGAACTCCTCCTACACCCTTTCTATCTCTATCTCATCCCTAGCCAGATCATTTGTCCCCATATGTATGAAGACATCAAGCTCCCCCCTTCTTGTTACTGCCATAGCAATTTTTGGGATCCTTTTCCCATTCCTCCAAGCTGTGCTTCCTGGTAGACACTTTACCTCCCTTTCCTCCACTGTACCTGTCCCCAAATCCACTCCACGGACTATGGAGTCCCCCATTTCAATGGGGTTTGAACTTTGATTCATAACTTTCAAATTTTTATAGATGTTGGCCCCAAAACTTCCACAAGGCCTTTTTTGGACCCCCACCTCATGACCAGCTATGATGGACTTATGCAAATCTGGCCCAAAAGATAGTTTTGTGATCACTTTACAAAATCATCTTTCAGGTGGGATTTATAAATTTTCACTGCCATAGTTCATGAGGTGGGGTCATAAGAAGGCTATGTTGAAAATTTAGGGTCAAAATATGTAACAATGGCAATGTTATAAGTATTTGTTGACATTTTTCTATGTTCATTCATAACTTTGGTAATTTCTATATACTTTAACCCCAGATTTTTAGCATAGCCATTGACACCACTTCATGAGTGTGACAGCTGTCATTTTCCAAAACGTGGCCAAAATGTGTTTTTGCAGCTTTGGCGTGGAATGACATTTCAGCAGGGATTTGAAAATTTTCACCAACAAGGTTCATGAAGTGGGGTAATAAGAAGGCTATGCTGAAAAGTTGGTGTGCAAATATGGCAAAATGACCAAGTTATGATTGAACATTGCAGTATTTCAACATTCACTCATAACTTCACTAATTTTCAATATTCTGTCTCCAGACATTGAACATAGCTATTTTTTGCACTACCTCACAAAAGCGTCAGGTGTCACTTTTGAAATTCTGGACAAGATATTTATTTTTTTATTAGAAAGAATTGGATTACATTTGCCTTTGAGCTAAGAGCTCGTTTACAACGGTTCCTCATCAGTACAGTGAATTACAGAGATACAGAGACAAGAAATAATACATATTAGCAGTAATAATATACAAGGAGACAATCAGATGATACAGCGTAAGATCTTAGCTAGTTATAGACTAGAAGAGTAAAAAATGCGAACATGTTGAGACAGTTCTTGTCATAAGGGCTGCGGGTGGGGAAACAGAAGTTTTATTTTTACTGGATGGTAGCCTGTAACCAGCGCCTGCTGAGAAGGACAGGACCGAGAAAGGGAAGAATAGGAGGTGAGGAGGTGTGATCAGAGGGCGATGGGAGATATGTTCCTGCACTCCTGTATTTTGGCCAATATAATATAAATGCCACATGCCGTTTTATAAGCTGAGTCATAAAACAATTATCTTGAAAATTTGAAGTCAAAATTAAAAAATATATATGTTAATGCATCAGTTAGGGTTGGTATTAAAGTGTCAAAAGCAGGGAAATTCGATGTTAAGGTTTCCAATCCTTACTCCTCACCTCCCCCAAGCAACAAAAGGACAAGACCACACAAGCGGCCACAGACAGTCATCATCAGGTAATCCAAAAAACATACAATGTTATTTGCTGCAAATGGAAATCCTCGATACTGGTGTATGTCTGGAACATCCTCCCAGCCTAGATGGTGGGGGCAGAAATGGTAACGGGATTCAAGAATGCATGGGATAGGCATACGGGAACCTCAATGGTAAGGAAAATGGAGGGGGGGGGATCGTAGATCAAGTAGGATCTATGATGTTCCAGTATGTAGGAGAATGGCAGACTAGGTGGGCAAAGTGGTCCTTTCAGCCTTTCTGTAGTCTCAGGTAGCCATGGACACCATAAAACATACACATTTGATGGCCCTGTACTTCTGCAGATGCAGGTATAAGACTTACACCCCGACCTCTGGGTGCAGAAGCACAGATACCACAAAATCCATAATATGAAAAGTGCAGCAGTACTTCTGTCTGCTGAAGCAAGATCCCCAAGGGTCCTGTGCATAGGCTTCGGGTTGTATGGGCCCATGGGGCATTTGCCCCTGCAATATTTATTTGCCTGGGCTGAGCCCCAGCAATATTTTGTCTGCCACATGCTGCCTTTTTGTTTGTTTGTTTTTCAATGTGTGTTTGGTGTGCAGTGCACCCTCTGCCGCAATGCTGTGACTGCCCCCCCCCACACACTGCTTAATTGGCTTGCGTAGGCATGCCGCGCGATGCTGGCATTATTTAAAATTGGCGCATTTTTTTTTGCCTGCTTGGAGTTGGTTTGGTACCTTCCCCCCAGCCTAAATCACTGTAACTGGTGGTTGTCTGGTTGGCATTTTTCAACTTGCCGGATTGTGATTGGCTGGGAGGCAGGGCTTTTTAGGCGCGATAGGGAATACGTATGCATCTAGGCTGGGCGATTCATTCTGTGAGTGAGAAGGTGGCAATGAGGGTGAGGAGCTCAGGTGAAGGCAATGTTTGTTTTCCATTTAATCATATCCGGAAGGAATCCGTGCGGCTGGTCGACTAGGCCTAGAAGTTAAATCTTCAAGTAGACATGCTGATCTTGAGCTTTGTGCCGAGTTTTCTTTGTACTATTATCTTTATTTCTGTGCACATGGTATCCATATTTCCCTTTGCCCAGAACACACCCCAAAACGAGCTGTTCTTGCTCAGTGTGCCCCACTATACATGTCAAAACAAACTGTTTTAAGCTGTGTGCCCCCAATACACTTCTAAACAAGCTGTTCTCAGCTCAGTGTGGCCCCCCATGTGCACATCAAAACAAGCTTTTCTTAGCTCAGTAGTTGAAAGGTGAGCTCATCCAGGTCCGGGCGTCGCTGAGGAGAGCATCAAGTGCCAAGGACAAGTGCGGTGGTCAGCACTCAGGCAATCGGCTGCAGTAGGCTGGGTGCGAGAGGTGTCGGGGGGAGAGAGAGAGTCTGCCAGTACAGGGAGGGAGTCACGGCCAGTCGGGAGTCCTCCAGGATGACAGGACACAACACCACATGGTAGGGGTAGGTCCACCCAACAGGCAATATTGGCAAGTTGCAAAAGGCAATGTAAGAGGCAGTATAGTGCAGTGGTTTAAGACTCTGAGCTGCAAATCTGGAGACCTGGGTTTGGATCCCACAGCCCCCGTTTGCATACTGTGTGACCCTGAGCAAGTCACTTAACTTCCCTGTGCTCCCAGGTTGGACCTGTAAATAAGCTTTCAGCTTAGTGTGTCTCACCTGGTTAAACAATTGGGGGGAAAAAAAAAAGGAAGACCAGGCAGCAGGCTGAGAGACCAGAGCAGGTGCAGCAGACTAGTGCTGCAACAGCGGTGCTGTAGCCTAACAGAGAGGTCAGGGTCGGGACTGGGAGTACAGTGAGTGCTGTGGGTGGGTTGGGAGGTTACTTGTCTCCTCGAGCATGCCAGGTTGGGCAAGGGTTAGGGTCATCTTGAGCCTGGTGTAGGCAGGCCAGGCCCCGAAAGTGGGTCAGTGACAGTCACGTGGTGCGGGTGGTGCTGTGGGGTACTGGGGTTGCCTGTTGAGGCTAAGGAGGCCAGGGTCGATCGGGGTAATTCAGTCCTGGTGGCCAGCAGCACACAGCACCAGCAGAGCATCCATACAGTAGCAGAGGGTCAATTTGGAGCCTCTTGGAGGAGCAAGGTGAGCAGAAAGATGGAGGGCAGAGGAGACTAGTGCCCACATCATCCCCACAAAGGTAGGCAGCTGCCAGCAGACTAGACTAGGAGCATAACAATCATTCATTGTGCAATCATTTATCTTTATCTTTGCAATTGCATTTGACTACATTAAGCCAGGAGGAACTGCTGTGTTATGTATAACGTTATTTTTAATTTTTATTTCTTATTATGTGTAATACCATCCTCAGATAGGTTTAAGGTGGAACACTGCTGGACTGGAGGACTGTCTGCAATGCCACATTGCCACCATTTTCACAACTGCATGGCCTTTTTGGGTTGGGGTTATCAGAGCAGGTACCCAGCAGCATTAATTTAAAATGTAAATCTGCCAGCCAGCCATCATCCCATGGCAATGGGTTCAGATTCAGCACCAATTCAACACATCGGGCACAAACACACAGAGTTTGTAAGGGACCTCAGCTCCTTAGATTGGTAAAAAGGGAAATACTGGTATGCAAAAGATGGCAGCAGCAGCCTTCAGTTCAGGAGGTTATCAACTTTAAGCTGCACAGTGCAACGTGGTTTGGTGTGATGGTAAACTGACTATATGGCCTCCCTGTTTTACTGTCGGTATTTACCTTTACTGCTGATCTTGTGCGTTGTTCCGAGTTTTCTTTGTACCATTATCTTTGTTTCTGTGCACATGGTATCCATATTTCCCTTTGCCCAGAATGCACCCCAAAACAAGCTGTTCATGCTCAGTGTGCCCCACGATACATGTCAAAACAAGTTGTTTTCATCTGTGTGCCCCCAATACACTTCTAAACAAGCTGTTCTCAGCTCAGTGTGCCCCCCCATATGCACATCAAGACAAGCTGTTCTTAGCTCAGTGTGCCCCCATATGTACATCAAAACAAGCTGTTCTTAGCTCAGTGTGCCCCCCCATGCACCTTGAAAGAAGATGTTCTCAGCTCAGCGTGCCGCCCAGGACGTACCTTAGTTGAAACAAGCTATTTTTTAGTTCAGTGTGCCCTCCTGGGGCCAGATTATTTAAACAAACATTTTTAAAAATCTTATTCCCCATTCTTTACTACCAAAGATACTTGCATGAAATCAAAAGCCTTTTTTGCCCTTATTGGCTAAATCGGTGGAAGAATTCAAGAGGGCATTGAACAAGCATATGGGACCGAGTATCAGGGTGGAGGGCGGGGGCTGGCAGGGAGAGTGAGGTGTAGGGGAAAAAAAGGGCAGACTAGATGGGCCGTTATGGTCCTTTTCTGCCGTCAGGCTTCTATGATTCTATGATCTGCTCCTGCTGTTTGTGCTCTAAGTTATAATACTCTGCCTGTAACATCACACTGTGGAAAATATGGTGATGTCACAAGCAGAGAATTACGACTTCAGTGGCAGACAAGTGGCAGGAAAAGAAATTCTGTTGGGAAAAGATCCTTTTCAGGCAACTATCCTTAGTAATGTAGAAAGAGGGCAAATAAATACAGCCAATGTAAGAAAAAACCGGAATTTAAATCTAAATATTATGTTTGTCATTTTTCCATTGACTTCTCAGAAGCTCAAGTGAACACTGGGGTAGTGGCCAGTTTAACTCCTTCCCTTTCTCTCCTCATAGTGTCAGACTGGCTTCTTTTGCACTGAGTGCAGCCCCTCATTGTTAACAGCAGAGGCCTGAGTGAGAAGTCTGCACTTGTGGAGACCTAGTGGCAGCGCAGCCAGCCCCAGTAAAGTTTATTTGGCTTCTCATAGCAGCCATGAAATAATGACCATGACTACATGTAGTTATCATGATGATGAAGTCTGCATAAGGCCCCAGAGGACCAGTCTGTTGGCATTGGCAATAATGTATTACCTCATTTGCATTAACCCTAAATGTAACAGTGTTTTTGTTGAAGCCATTTCTCATTCTTGTCTCAGAAGAGTATCGGTGGATGCTAATTGTTGGAGTAGTGACCACCATAGGGAGGTGGGTACCTGGCAGTTACAGTGTCCTGGGGGTTGTGCTGACTGGTCATAAATCTTTCTCTAAGGCACTGCACAATTTACATAGATACGGAGTTACTGTCGGCAGATAAGGGTCTATGGAATGGCCCACCCAGTCTGCCCATTTGAGCTTCTTACTTTAGTTCCCTATATGTTTTAGTCTGTTGCTCCTTGCCCCCCTGATCTCCAGAATTCCCTTATGTCTACTCTCTATCCCATGCATTCTTAAATCCCGCAACTCTTTCAGCCCCCAGCAGCAGCAGCAGCAGAAAGAACTGCTAATGTAATGTTCTGAGACTGCAACTGTTATCTTGTCTGTTTTAACTTATTTTTTGCAAAAGCCAAACAAAACATCAGCTCCCATTTTCTTTACACCTAATCCTGTATACAATGAGAATAACAAGTTCTGTTTAGAGGCAATGTATCATCTTGCTTAATTGGCAATGTAGAAAAGAGGGTGACAGGGACTGCAATCTCTTGTGGTATGGATGGATCTGAGTTGAGAAGGGAGAAAGCAAGCATTGTCATAATGGAGCACCATCAGTCATTAACATCACCAACAGGTATCAACATCTGGCTATCCAGCCAGGTTTGGGAGGGTCAGCGCAGACATATGGGGCTGGTTGGAGCAGTATAGGCACCAAGACATCGCAGCTGTCAAGTAGGATGAAGGAAATGGCTGGGTGGAGTGGCAGGAAGGTACTGTAGTAGTCATTGTGGACTCCATAATTAGGGCAGTGCCTGGGTGAGATAGAGGGGGCATTGTTGACTGAAACACTTGTTTTCTCAACTGGATTGATTGCAGTACTAGGAGGTGAAGTGAGTTGCAAAGAACAGAGAGTATTTGGCAGGGTGCTGTAACGTGTAATTGGGTGTGTACTTTTAAAGTCATAAACCTTTTAAGTGTCTCAGTCTCACAGAAAATTAGGATTTTGAAATTCATAATGTCACAATGTTTTGTCTGTTACGTGGTAGAAACATAGACAATGTTGGCAAAAAAGGCCATTGGTCCATCCACTCTAAAATAGTTCTTCCTGAATAGAGTATAACCTGATATGACCATGCCCAGCCCAGGTATGATTTTCAGTGCACCCCATGATTCCTGCGAATCCTGCTGTCACTAATGTCAATCTATGTAATCCTGTTATGGGGTGTAACTGCTGCTTGTGTATTTGTTTTTCTACAATTGTTAGTACCTCCTGTAATAAGTTGTTCCTCCTAAGTTGCCTTGTATGTATCTTGTATGTTTTGTACTCTCCCAGGTCGTTCCTGAAAATAGGCATATTACTTGTCTAGTGTACCTACCCGGTAAACAAAAGCTAAATAAAAAAAATAATAAATTCAGTAATGGCCACAGCCCACATTCAAAATAAAAGCTACAGTAGTAGTCCAGGTTGCCCAGTGCCCCTGGTGGAATTGTTCTTAAATCAGTTTGAATATGCTGCCAGCCCTCACCCTGTTTATGCATGGTCTGTCTCCTCCTGCGGAATGTGCCCAGGTTCTGTTCATGCAGCAGCACCTAGTGGGACTTAGTGTGCTGCTGACACTTTGGGTGACCAGTGTGAGGTGCACGGTGAAGGCCCTGGGGTTTACCTGTGATGATATGGTGAAAACAATGCTTTATTATATAGTGGGTAGACTGTATGGACCTCCTTGCCCTTTTCTACTGAAACAGCCTAATAGTTATGTAATCTTACTGTATCTTATATCTTTCCCCTATATAAAGGGCAGCAGCATCAGGAGCGAGTGAGCACCGAGTGGTGCACCAGCTAGCCATTCTAGCCCAGCAGCAGCCAGCCAGCATCTGAGAGGGACGGAGGTGAGTCAAGTCAAGTCAGCGAGAGCAGCGGGCCAGCAGCAGCCAGCTAGCAGCGGGTGGTAACATAACCCCCCCCAAGAGATCCATCGGGCAGTAGCACTGCCCCCCCAGCCAGTTATGCCCGACATGTCACCAGTTAAAGTTTAAAAAAAAAAAAAAAGACACTTTTAAATGGTGTTTCAATTCCTCTCCATACCTGGGGCCAGGGTCTAAACATGCAGACACCCACATTATGACACAAGGTGCTCTGCTCCCATAGATCCCTGGTGGTGGTGGGTGGGTTGACCTCTGACCCTTGCCCATGGAGTGGGGCTTTGACCCCGCCCTAGAACCCTTGACGGTTAATCTCTGACCCCTGGGCCAGGGGGGCAGGGCCTTGACCCCTGGGCCGGGGAGGGGCCTTGACCCCTTGGTAGGGGCAGGGCTTTGACCCCTGACCCCTGTACCCCATCAAAAATGTTACAAACCCGGCTCCTATGGTCCTGTGTCTCTTCAGAGGTTTTCTATATGCAAGAGGGCTGCTGTTCTGAAACCAGAACTTGATATATGTCTTACATCTCTGACTGAAGAGACACAAAACTCTCTTTGCTACAGAAAGGCTGGTCCCATAGGGGCATAGAGGAAAAAAAGTCTTGTAATTTGTATATATTGGGTTTGTATCTGGCTGGAGGGGCCTGTGCTTCTTTATACAGTAGCAGTATAGTGATTTCAATATAGAAACACAGAAACAGTCTGCCATTTTCCTACCCACTGTAACACCACAGACCCTACTTGATTTCCTGCCTCCCCTTTCCTTACCAGTAAGGTTTCCTTATGCCAACCCCATGCATTCTTGAATCCTGTTACCATTTTGGCCCCCACCAACCATGCTGGGAGGATGTTTCAGGCATCCTCCGGTATTGTGGTTTCCTATCTGCATTGACAATTGAGTGTGTCTGTTTTGCAGTTTGCATGCTGCAGATACAACTCCACGAAGGCAGCACATCAGTGCAACTGCAGATGTGTCATCTGGAAACACTTGTATGTTGTTTGTCTTACCTGATGATTGCTGTCTGTGGTTGCTTGTGTGGTCTTATCTTTTTGCTGCTTGGAAGGGGGAGTTAGGGTTGGAAACCCTAACATCAAATTTCTCCACTTCTGACACTTTAATATCAACCCTAACTGATGCATTAATGTAGTTTTTTGCAATGAATTTCCTTACTTTTTGAGAAAGTATAATCATAGCCTTATTTGCTTATGGGAGCACAGGGAGCAGAGGGCCCTGTGCTCCCATCTATTTATAAGTGTATATTGATTGTAATTCACCCACATTTCCCTGTGGGAACACAGGGCCCTCTGGGCCTTGTACTGCCATCACTCCATAATGATATCCATATGTCCATGTGGGTCCATGCATGCATACTGTAATTGTTCCTTATTTCCATATGAGAGTGCAGAGTCCTACAGGCCCTGTACTCCCTTCAGTCCACAGTGGGTGGCTGGAGCAAAGGGCCCTCTGGGCTCTGTGCTCTCATCCATGCCTGGGGGCCCTGTACTTCCATCATTCCATAGTGAGTAGTGTGAGCACAGGGCCCTCCCACCCATGCTATTATAATTTTCCCTCATTTCCATGTGGAAGCTCAAGGCTATCTGAGCCCTGTGCTCCCATCAGTACACAGTGACTGGTGGGAGCACAGGGCCCTCCAAAGCAGTACTGTTGATATGTACAGAATGCATGCCACAGTATCAGTCACCTTTGCCCTATCTGTTAGAATTCACCAACAGTTTCAAACAAGGCCTGGAAACATGCAAAACAGCTTAGTATCCCTTAAGATGTACTAACGTGTGAATCACAGCGAATCTGTATCTTGAAGTGTTTTTGAGATATAGCTGCTGGAAGATGCCCCGACCATTACAATGCTATCCGATGGGATGTGCCAAAACTTCAAAGTCTTATAACTATGTGGCACATTAATATTTTTCCACTGAACCACCAAAAGGCATATCTGTGGGGCAAGCCTTTTGTACTCTGAAAATTTCAGTCCAAAATACCAAGCAGTTGTTTTGTTAAGAAATGACAAATGTTTATTTACTGTTTGAACAGTAGTAAATGGCTATTTGCTGTTTGAACAGTAAAGTTCAAACAGTAAATGGTTATTTATAGTTTGAACAGTAAATGGTTATCATTCAAACAATAAAGTTCGAACAGTAAATGGTTATTTATAGTTCAAATTGACATTACACACAATGTGTGGGCCCTGCGCTTCTGCAACCCACCAAGGGAAGACTTGATGGATGGTATGGTCCCCATCTGCCGACAACTTCTATGGTTCTATGAACAGTACAGTTCGAACAGTAAATGGTTATTTATCATTCTAATAGCCTGCATTGGTGTCTATCACAAAAATTGTTTTAACTCAAAAATGGCAAAACATTTTGTTACCAAACCATTCAAAGGCACACCCTTGGCACACACCCCATCATCCCTAAAAATTAAAAGCAAAATTTCATTCTGTGTGGGCTGTAGATGAAGGCAAAAAATCCCATGCTATCCTATGGGGAAAAAAAAGCAATTTCTTCCCTTTTTGACCACTTTATATCGCAAAAACCGTACAAGCTACCATCACGAAACTTTCCAGATCTTGTGACACTGACAAAATGACAGCCCACCACAATCTGTGGGCTATTTCATTAAAAAACGCCAACGTTATTAAGGTGCAAAAATTGAGATTTAACATTGAAGTTCTGTACCATCCCTAAATATAGGGGCGCATATAATACATAATTCTTAAGAAACATTGTGTGTGCCAATCTTCACCCCAGTGGGATTGCTTTGTGAGCCTTTGTCAGTGAGCTAAGTTAGAGGGTGAACTCAGTGGTCCCACTGGTTTTGGTGAAGTTGGGGGCGGTGGCGCTGTTATATGACACTCCCCAGCCAGGGTATGAATGCTGCAGGGTTGTCTGCATGGGCCGGGTAACACAAAGTGAAGATAGCTGTCCTTTTGGCATAGGGCCCTGCACCTCTGCACCCATGGGTGGCAGAGGACCTTGTGCATTGGCTGACAGATGGACTCTTTGCCTGGTGCATCTCTATCTGTGGCCACATGGAAGCACAGGGACCAGAGGGCCCTGTGCTTCTGTAACCCACCAGACATCCTCATGAATTCTTGACATCTGTTACTGCACTTCTGTAGGTGGATGGAGCCTTCCCTTGGTGCAAGGCCCAAACGGCCTGCGTGTCTGCATCTGTTCACGCATGTTGACGCAGGTCCCAAAGGGACCTGCGTGAATGAGGATATGATGCCACTATTTCAAAAGGAAAAAAAAAACATTCTTTGGAAAAAGTGTTATTAATGCAACAGTTAGCATTCAAGTTAATGCCACAAAAGCAGGGAAATGTGACATTCGGGTTTCCAGTTGTAACTCCCCATCCCTACCCACCAAGTAGCAAAAGGAAAAAACACTAGGGTTTTGGGTCTCTGAAGTCTTGGCCAATCAGTGGTGGGGTCTTTCTTGGGGTTGTCAACCCTAATGCCTACCCCATTCCTGAGCAAACAATAGCAGATGTGATCTCTTTTCTTCACATACGGCCCACAGCAGATTGTGTTGGAAACATGTGGTGAGGTATTCTGTCTCCTACCTTTGAAGAGTGTGTCACTATTAGGCACCGGTTTGGAGCTGTACCTTGTGGTTTGGAGAGGAGGTTATGGGCTGGGGGGAGGAGGGGTTGAGCATTAAAGTAGGCAACCCCAAAGAAGGTTGTTGTTTGGGGGGTGGGGTGGGGAGTTAGGGTTATAAAACCTAATGCCACATTTCCCTACTTTTGTGGTGTTAAGTTGAACCCTAATTGGTAAATTAACAAAGTTTTTTTGCAAAGAATATTTTGTATATATACAGTATATCTATCTATCTATCTATCTATCTATCTATCTATCTATCTATCTATCTAACTATCTATCTTTCTATCTATCTAACTATAATACAGAGGAAAAAGGGAGAGGGAGAGAGATGATGGAGGAATGTGGTGTTCAAGGAAATATATATAGGAAGGGTACTAATAAGATGTCTGATATCTATATATCAGTATCTGGTTAGCCCCTGAGATATATACATTTCCAATTATACAATGGTTTTTAAAAAGCTGCTTTCTGATTGGCTGATTGGCACCTTTTCCCTGTTGTAAATCCTGCGCTATACCAACAGGAAAAAGTGCCAGCCGCCAGTCAGTCGCAGCAGAACCCCCCTTTGAAATCACTCCAACCATGTCAAACTCAGCACTGGCAAACCCAGTGCCAGTCACCGCATGGAACTCTGACCCCAAACAAGACAGTACTAAACCATGGTCTTCTAAGTCCCACTCTGTAACTGTCAAAAATACAAACAACCCTCAACACACAGGTACCCTGTTGTACGTCAAGTTACTGTACCCACCATTCGGGCTCACCTAAGCACATTTCAAGACAGCTCACCTCTCCTCCAACATCTTCACCCTCCGGTTCCATGACTGCAGAACACAGGGACTGGTAAGACTGTCACAGGCTCCACAGTTCCATCTGGCCATTCCTGCTTCACACTGTCTGATCTTGGCACGCTCCACTACTTTAACTGCTAAGGCACATGGCTCAGAAAAAAAAAAGCACCACCAACTTTTTCCTGTGATTACCATGACCCAGAAGCTGAAAAGAGCCAGGGACAATTTCAGCAAACCACGGCACCAAAATACAATCCCACATGTGTGCACAATGCATCAACTATGGAAGCAGTCCTCTGTAGTTGAAATCAATTGCGCACCTACTAATGAAAGCTGTCCAAGTGCCTAACAGAAAAAAGGAGCCTGAACACACTAAACTGACGACATTGATCACAGAATAAAAGATTTCCTGACTCCAGAGAAAGAATGGGGGATGGGTATGGAAAAACAATACTGCACATGAGCAGCACAACAGTGTCCCCACCATCCAAAGACTATTTTTTCAGGCGCAGCACTAAATATAATAAAAATAATACAAAATTCAAAGAAAAACAATTTTTTCTTTATTTTTAACACAAAAAAATACAGAATGCCATTGTATAATCACAATATGCCACTCCAGGGGTGTGGGTATATGGATTGATTTACCATGCCTGGTGTGGTTTACTCACTCGGCCTGTGGCCTTGAGTATCCAGTGAAGACGTCTACTGCAGGATGATGACTCATGAAAAAGGTGACCAAAACATAGCATCGACACTTCTGGGTTGACCACTGGTTCCTTCCCATCCCCAACTTTGCCTCCCCCAGAGTTGGTATCTATAATAAGGGGGGAGGTGGGGGGGGATGTGGGGGTGAAGCCCCCCGCAAGAACTTTGCCAGATGTGGTCACGATGTGGGTTCAGCACCGTTATCATGCTTCACCATTCCACAGTCGCTATTATGACACTGAACCGTGGCCTCATGGCCAAACCACACCAGGCATGGTAAATCCCACCATATACCCACACCCTGTTGTGGTATATTACTTAAATATAGCGGACTTTTGTGTTGCGAAATACATATGCAGTGGGGCTGGTTTAAATACCTGACTTATCCTGATGAGTTGTGCTTGTACTCTGTGACTTTACAAGTAGTGGAGCGAAGTGGAACCAGGAGTGAAGCCACAGAGGCCAAAACCAATGTGTCAAGATAAATCATTTATTTAAAAAAAGTCTCAATTGCATGTGTTTAATTTATCAGATTAAGGGGGGAGCTGGTTAGCAGTAAATAAACTGGAACTGTCAGGATAAATCAGGGAATTTTGAGGATAAATAGTAAGTAAGTAAAAATTTATTTATATTGGTGCCCTTCCTCAGAGTCCCAGGGTGCTTTACAATTAGGACAAAATTAATCAGCAACAGGGTACACAGAAGATTCAGTACATCAAATAATTACATAATAATGAATAAAAACACAGCTGGGACAGACTTAAAGATGGGAGTCATCAGTCCCTACATGCTTGGTGGAACAGATGTGTCTACAGACCTCTCTCTTACAGGCCTCCACTGAGGGGACCTTTCTAATGGCTATTGGGAGGGAATTCCACAAAACCGGACCTGCCACCTCAAAGATCCAGTCACCCGACATATTGATTCTTGATCTTGGTACAAAGAGGAAGCCCCCCTCGCAGGAGCAGAGAGAGCACAAGGGCACTTAAGGGTGTAGGAGATCTAACAGGTAGCCAGGACCTCATCTATGTAGGGCCTTATAAGTTAGTGACCCCACTTTGGAGGAGATACGCCACTTCTCTGGAAGCCATTGCAGTTTGTGCAGCTCCAGAGGTGCATGCCACATCCTCAGAAGTCTGGGCAGTAGTCTGGCATCTGTGTTCTGCACCAGCTGCAGGCATCATAGTGTACCTCCACTGACCTTGAGGTATAGAGTATTGTAGTAGTCATGCCAAGATGTCACAAATATGTGTACTAGAGTCACCAGATCATTAAGGGGGATAAAGAATTTAACCTGGAAGATGTTCCTTAGATGGTAAAAGCCACTCTGAACTCTGACCAACACCTGAACCTCAAGTGTCATCCCTTCTAGCAGCATTATCCCCTGATTTTTCACCTTTGTGGCAGCCAAAAGCTTCAGTGAACTGAGCCAAACCCAGTCTCCTTCTCAACAGCTGGTACTTCCCCCATGGTCCGAATCAACTAATAGCACCTCAGTCTTGTCAGTATTGAGTCTTAACCAGCCCAATGACATCCAGTCCCAGATCTCAAGTCAAGCAGTTCTTAAGCACATCCACTGCATCTGACATTCTGTGTGCAAATGGCAGGTACAGCTGTGTATCATCTGCATGGTAGTGTAGCCTCAGACTGTACCATCTAATAATCCTTCCCAGGGGCATGATATACACTGCAAACAACATAGGAGAGAGGACTGAGCCCTGGGGAATACCACAGTACAGTGACATTGGGCATGAGGAGAAATTCACCAGCACCACCTTATGTGTCCTGTTTCTGAGGTAGGACTCAAACCAGCAGATGAAACTGCCAGTAAGCCATATGTATTCCCATGGAAATCATGGAGCTGTGAGGATAAATCATTTTTTTCCTTATTTTAGACTATACAGCTATGTGAATAATACATTTATTTATTTTTTATTCAAAATCACACTCCCAGTGAATAAGAAAAGATGGCAAATTTTCACCTTTAGATTGCATTGTGATTATTTCCGGGTTTGCTTTTTGGTTTAGCTTTTGTGTTTTTGGTCCAAATGTTTTCCTGTAGTGTAGTAAGATGGTTTTGGTTCACCCATATCGGTGCGACAGTCATTTTGTTGATGCCAATATGGGCGAAGGCAATACACTGCCTGGCATTAGGTCACCAGGCATCGTGGCTACTGGGACATGTAGTGCCGAAGTGCCGTCCCAGGAAATAGTCCTGTTTTGAGGGGGGATCTTTGAAATGGTTGGACCTGGGATACCCAGACACACTTCCTTTCTCTGATATTGCATATTCTGGATTCAAGTCCCAGTAGATCACATTATTTCTTTCTCGCTACAATCTGTGACATAAATTGCTTAGCAGTGGCTAATACTGTACCAAAAAACAAGATTATTCCTAGTTGCAAGATATGCAATACCAGAGAAAGGAAATGTGTCCAGCAACCCCCGGTTCAGCCATGTAAGTCTGTAGTTCAGTGGTTAGGTCACTGGTATGGTATTCTGGAGGCCTGGGTTCAGTTCTCAGTAGGTCACATTATTTCTTTCTCACTACAATTTGTGATCTGTAGTGTAGTGGCATTTTTGTTTAGGGTGTTGTATTGTGCCTGATGGTTTTCCATAGTGTGAATTCCTGCATATAAGGAGACATGGCTGGGCCTGTTAATCCTTTACTCAAGCATGTTGGTGCCTGCAGTTGGGTTAGGTGTGACATCTTAAGTTTGGACTGGTGAGTGCCTGCAGTCAGGAATGGCATTTGTCTGTGGCTGGGAGTGGCAGTCGAAGGAGCTCAGAATTGATGGCAGCATCATGTAGGGCATGGTGGCAGCTGCTGCAGGCTGAAGTTGCCAGCAGCAACATGGAGGTTATGGTGCCTGAGGAGAGAGCTGAAGTGTTGAAGGTCATAACTATTTGATAAAACACAGCGGAGAACTGTTTGGTTCCTGTTAGGCTGTGTATGATTTGTTTTTATCTGGATAGTTTTTTTGGTAGATTTGGTAATTTATTCAGAGTGTGGTGTGGCTAGTGGTTTCATAGCTACAAGACTGGTGCAATTAGTTTAGAAGGTATGTTAATCAATGTGTTGATTGATTTGGTAATTAGTTATAATTACTGTGGTTTCATAGGGTTTTATGTACTATGAACATACTTTTAATTAGTGTAGCATGTATTTTTAATTTATTTTCTTGAGTAGTGCATGTACTTTTAATTCAAACTTTTACTGTTGGGTATACAGGGAAATAAATGTTGGCTTTTTCAACAGGAGAAATTGACCTGTCCTTGTAATATATATTACTCCATTCATGTACAGTACTTAGATATAACGACTGTTGTAGTCCACCATTAAATTGTGTTGCAAAACAAATACAAATCCAGTAACTAAAATGCTTTTTAATTCTTTAAAAATCATCTAAAATGTGTCATTTGTTTTGGAAGGACATCTCTTGTGGTTGTAACAGTGTTTCCTCTTGCATCCCTTTGGGTGCAAAAACTGTACAGCTTCACTTCACAGGGCTCTTAACCAAAGAAGGTATAAGGAGGCACATATTGCTGCAACAGCCAGTCTCCTGAGTCACTGTCATCTATAAACACAAAATCACATCAACTCTGAGCTGAAAGTGAGGGGGCAGCATAGTTTCTCAAAACAGGAGGTTTACTTTCCATATACCACAGGCATAAATTAGCTGCATTGTGATTAAAAAAGATACACAATGAACTTGCTTCATATTGTAATGAGAAATTAAAAAGTGTAAATAGGTACTATATTTAAAAAATAACCAGCTGTGCATGTATGGGCAATTAAGCCACATACAAGATGCACGTTTGTCAATATTGACCATATGTACAGTGCTTACTTTATTTTCCAGCATTTTGTACATAAAAAAATTGTTTTTTGGCCATAGTTACTTTGGGCAATTAAAAGGAGACTACAAAAAAAAGGTATTTATATATGGTATAAATATATATTATTTGCG
This sequence comes from Neoceratodus forsteri, assembly GCA_016271365.2. NCBI lineage: Eukaryota > Metazoa > Chordata > Ceratodontiformes > Ceratodontidae > Neoceratodus > Neoceratodus forsteri. Next base: position 1,090,968,395 of record CM057456.1, read on the forward strand.
ATATATATATATATATATATGTGTGTGTATATATATATAAAATACAGCATAAGGAAAGATGGGTGGAAATCAAGGTGGCCATTCCTGAGGCAACAAAGTCTTGCATGAGAACAGTAATCAAAAGAAACTGGTACAAGAGACTGATGTCGTTCTCTGGAAAGGTCAGGGAAGCAGTAAGAGCCAAAAAGAAGGTCTTCACCAGGCACAAATTAAAACAAGGGAAGGAGAAATGTAGAGAGTATCTAATGAGAACAAAGGAAATCAAGAAGGCAGTTATAAAAGCAAAGATAGACACAGAGCTATGGATTGCAGAATGGTCGGGGGGGAAACAGTTCTTCAGATATATTAGGGAAAAGGGAGGAGGAATTGCTAGGCTAACGGGGGAGGGGTAGAATAACTGAGGAAGATGGGCAGAAAGCAGCTGTTATTTATTACTACTGCTCTGTATTTACAAGGGAAGACAGAGGGCCTGTGCAAGACAATGCATTAAGGCGGCTATAAGGGGGATCCCTAAGATGAGGCAACAAGCATTTATGAATGAAAGAGTTCAGAAAGGGCGAGCAGCCCTTAAGGTAAATAAGACTACAGGGCTGGATGGGATACATCTGAAGGCACTCAAGGAACTGGCAATGGAGCTAACTGAGCCCCTAATAGGATTATTAAGAAAGTTTGGTTGAGACAGCGGTAGTGTCAAAAGACTGGAGGGTAACGAACATAGTCCTGCTCATTAGGGGGACAAGGATCAACCAGGTAACTACAGACCTGTCAGTCTTACTTCTAATTGTGGAATTGTGGTTAAACTGATGGAGATACTAGTCAAAGAGGACCTTGTAAACTACCTGGAGCACAATGGATTCCAGGATAGTAAACAGCATGGGTTTGTGGCAGGGAGGTCTTGTCAGACCAACCTGACAGTATTCTTTGACTGGATAATGAGGGTAGTGGATAAGAGCCATGCTGTGGATTTACTTTATTTTGATTTCAGCAAAACTTTTGACACAGTGCCTCACAAAAGGTTGCTGAAGAAGCTAGAGGATCTGGTTGCAGTGAAGGACACAGTCAAATGGGTGAGACTCTGGTTGGAAGGGAGATAGCAGAGGGCTGTGGTTAGTAGAGTCAAATCAGAAGAGAGGGAAGTCACCAGTGGGGTGCTACAAGGATTAGTCCTGGGTCCAGTCTGCACATGCCCCTGCATTACGACATTCAGCAAGGGAGAGTGTGGGGGTGCTCTCAATTGAAATGAATGGGATTTAATTTTCCTTCCTATCTGATACCATATGATGGTGAGTTGGAGATTAATGAAGGCCACTGCTCAACTAACAAGGGCCTTGTTGTCAAGTAGTGGCCTTCATTAATCTCCAACTCACCATCATACGGAATTAAATAGGAAGGACAACCGAGTCCCATTCATTTCAATGAGGCATGCCCCAGTGCTATCCCTTGCCGGACATCATAGCATGGGAGCATTGTTCATCGATCAGGAAGTGAAGGAATTTGCTGGCCACTTTGTCAGGGCCAAAGTACAATCCCTCCTATCTAAATACAGACACTGAATAAAATATTGAAAAAGGGGCAGAATGAACTTCACCGACACAAGGTATAAAATAATATAAGTCAGGTTGGAATTTAAGAAAATCACTTTAACATGGACTGGGATACAGTACATGAGGAGTCAAACATGTTCAACTAGTTAGGTGTCACACTTCTTAATACATGCATATAAAGATAACATACTCTTAAAGATATGTCCTTAGGGGTACACCAGCCTATTAAATAAAATCTGCCACATATAACACAGCTAAATAAAGGGCCAGATATTCAAAACTTTGCCCCGGCCAAAAACCGTTTGCGCAGGTTTAGCGCGGGATTAGTGCGGGTCTGCTATATTCAAAAGGCCAAATAGTGCGGGCAAACTGCATTAGCGCTGAGCAAAATTATAATGTATGCAAGGCAAACTGACATGAATACAGGCGCAATGCTATATTCAGCAACTAGCGCCGCTATGGTTTTGGCGAACTTAGCGCTGACACTTAGTGCGGTACATTACCGCCCAGAAAAGCTTGTTCTTAACCCTGGGCAACCAGCTTTGCGTGACACTATGGCTTTTCGCGGTGTTTGCGCGGGTTTAGCGCGGGTTTTGCGCGACCCTAACAAAGAAATATGACACATAGATAAAGTCAAACATAGAGGAAGCATGCTGCTAACTGATGGCATCACAATGATGCCATCATCTACCACCAGTCCCAGCCATGCCAGGCAGTAAGTGGTGACCCTGCTGCCAATGGACAGTATGGCAGTGTGGCCATACAGCACACACCTGCGGACCACACTTCTGTGGACACCAACAGATGCCAGCACACACATGCAGCACTGTGGGCATGGAGGATGTTGAGGGGAGTATGTATGGGTGGCGAGGCTGTGCCACAGACCAGATGTGGCCACAAGGCTGTGCACATGGGCCAGTATTGGAAATACCCCAACACCAGTGTGCCTTTCGGATAATATATGCCCCCCCCCCCGGCCACATACCGCACAGCTGTACAACTGTCACAGCACACAAAGCCAGAAATGTACATGTCACTGTGAGCAGCCCATGCCACAGGTACAGCATCTGTGGGTCACACAACAGCATAACAGTAATGTCCACTGTTAGTAAACACCTGCAGGTTGGGCCTCTCACTGTGTATAGTGCAGTCATCATCACTGCCCTACACACCAGAGGCAATGCTGTATCCACACACTACTGGCCCCCTTGCTACCGTAGTTTCTGCTGAGCACTGTAGCATGACCTACAATGTGACAGTTGCATGCAGCACCACCACCATCTGTGCCTATGCTGTGTTGTCCCAGTACAGCTGCAGGCAGCAGCACATGTGGAAGTAGTGTTCAAAACTGTAGAATATTCCCCAAGCTGTTTGCGCAGTGCTAACACATTTGCGCGGGTTTAGCGCAGGGCCAAACAGTTAGCCCGGTGCAAACTGCATGCAAATCAGGTCATAATGAGATGCTAATCTGGATGTTTGCCCACAGACTACCTAAGTAGGCTCATTTGCATGTCACTTTTGAATATGGCAAAGTTTAGCCCGGCAAACGTGTTTGTCTTGGGCTAACGGTTTAGCCCCGCGCTTAAACCCGCAACGCGTGTTAGCGCCGCGCTAACAGTTCGGGAATATTTTACAGTTTTGCACACTGTATTTCACATACGCTGCTGCCTGCAGCTGTACTGGGTCCACGATTTGCTGGCACACACATTGGCCACATAGTTCATCTCTACCTACCTTCACATCGCTGTACACTGTGTTGCTGTTGTGGTTTGCACTTCTGGTTGCCATATTCAGAGCTGTCTTATTCCAGGGCTAAGTTTGCCCTTCACTCCCAGCCCAGTTTGCCTGGCCTCATTCCCATGCTATATTCAGAAGCTGTTTGCCCTGGGCTACTCCTTTTGAATATAGCTTGCTCTGTGCTCCAGGCTAAGTTTGCCTGCCGGGCAGTGCTAATTTTGCCCGGGGGCAAAGTTTTGAATATCTGGCCCAAAATGTTTTGTTTGCAAGTCCATGAGCTGCATGAAAATTACTTATGAAATATAAATTCTTGAAAGTTCAAAGTGTCTGGTTCCTAAAAAGGGAAATGAGTGATTCATGCATACCCAACTATTTGTTACCACTTAGGGTGTTACCCAAAATGGGACTGTTAACTCCACAGTAAAAATACACATAATGGAACAGAATTGAATGTACCCAATAGAAAATTCTTTATACTGATGTGGAAACTAACATAATTTTAAGTAAATTTACAATACAATGGAGCAAAACATGAATCCAATAAGACTGAATGGGCCAGATATTCAAACCTTTGTGCCTAGCACAAATCCATAGCGCTGGAATAGTGCTGGATTTGCATGAGGCTGCAATATTGAAAAGCCCTATTAGCGCTGGTGCTGTGTGGTAGCGCCGATGCTAATAGGTAATCGTATGCAGGTGCGTGGACAGGAGAGCGCCCATGAATGCCAGCAGCGTGGCATATTTAAATATATAGTGCTGCGCTACAGGCATTAGTGTGACCTGTAGCGCGGTGCTAAATACCACCGGAAAAAAGCTGGCAATAACGAGGCAGTGCCCCCCCCCATCGTGGACCCCATAGCTGTGGTATAAGCCCTGGTAGTTTAGTGCCGCCCCAAGCAGGTATCCGACCCCCATTCCCCATAGAAAGAGAGAATCTCTGTAGTCTAGTGGTCCCCGCAGGTGTCCGACCCCCGTTCCTGTAGAAAGAGAGATTACTGGTAGTCTGAGTGGTCTCTCACCCCCAGCATGTCTCGACCCATTCACAGTAAAATTAAACTTATTCTCGGTGTTTAGTGTCCCCCACCCCCCAGCACATACCGCGACCACTTCTCCTGGTCAGCAGCAGTTTTCTCCTGTTCAGTATTCCACTCGTGGCGCGCTGGCCCGGCCAGCTTCCACCCATCTGCCACGAAGAGACTGATGAGTGGCTCAGCCTTTCTTACACCACTGACGGTTGGCCTCCTCGATTGAGGAATGAATGAGCCTGTACCATACAGCCCATTCATTTCTCAGTTGGCGGCTGGCCGTGGTGGTGTGAGGAAGGCTGAGCCGGTCACTGGCTCTCTTTATGGCAGATGGGTGGGCTGAGCGGGAGCGGTGCTACCAGGTGGGGAGTACCACTAAACTACCAGGGAAAATAGCTTACTGTTATTGGAAACGGGGGTCACAATACATGCTGGGGGTTGGGGGACCACTAGACTACCAGGGAAAAAGGGTTTAGTTTTACTGTGAACGGGTCGGGATACGTGCTGTGGGGTGGGGGGGACCACTAGACTACCAGGCAAATAAGGTTTAATTTTACTATGAATGGGTCAGGATACGTACTGGAGTATGGGGAGACCACTAGACTACCAGGGAAATAAAGTTTAATTTTACTGTGAATGGGTCAGAATACATGCTGGGGGTGGGGACCACTAGTCTACCAGGGAAATAAAGTTTAATTTTACTGTGAACAGGTCGGATACATGCTGGGGTGGGGACCACTTGACTACCAGGAAATAAGGTTTAATTTTACTGTGAATGGGTCAGGATATGTGCTGGGGGGTGGGAGGACCACTAGACTACCGGGGAAATAAAGTTTAATTTTAATGTGAATGGGTCGGTATACATGCTGGGGGGGGGGACCACTAGACTACCAGGGAAATAAAGTTATATTTTACTGTGAACAGGTCAGGAAACATACTGGGGGTAGGGAGACCATTAGACTACCAGGGAAGTAAAGTTAAATTTTACTGTGAATGGGTCGGAATACGTACTGGAGGGGGTGGGTGGACCACTAGACTACCAGGGAAATAAAGTTTAATTTTACTGTGAATGGGTCAGATACGTGCTGGGGGTGGGGGACCACTAGACTGCCAGGGAACATACTTTCCTTTATTTTCATGGGGGTCTGGATCTGTGCGGGGGGTTGGGGACCACTAGACTACCAGGGTCACCTGTGTGTATCAGGCACACATATGCATGGGCGCATTGTATGCATCCATACCTACTGACTGTCCCTGATTTTCAGGGAGGTCCCTGATTTAGCTTCCACATGTTCCTCTGTCCCTCATATAACATGTGTTTATGTGACAGAACACCGACTGTGCCTGGCAGCACACAGTTCCTGCTGCTTCCAGCCTGTACTTCTATTCTGACCAACAGGGGATGCTGTGGGTATGCCTTGGCCTGCAGCGTCCAGCCTGTATTTCCATTCTGACCAAAAGGGGGAGCTTTGTGCTCCATGCAGTAGCACAGGGCATACTGCATGGTAATGTATGCTAAGCAGCACTTAATGAGGTGCAAATGTACCTGTTTGCCCACGGATTACCTAAGTAGGCTCATTTGCATGGGAGCTTTGAATATAGCCCCTGTTTGCCCCCGGCTAACCAGTTTGCACCAGGCTAATGTGTTAGCACTGTGCAATCAGGTTAGCCCCGGGCAAATCTCACTTAAGCACAGCACAGTTCTGCAGTGTGTGGCTTACATTGTTGTTTGCAGTCATACCTCTGAACCGTCCCTAATTTTCAGGGACGTCCCTGATTTTACCTCAGAGTTTTATTCTGTCCCTCCTATAAATTGTGTTTCCATGACCAAACAGTGGGGGTTGTAAGCATAAAATAATGTCAAACATTAATGTTACAGACGTGTTCTTCCTTAGAAAATTCATTTTATACTACACCACTTATTCTACCAGCTTCCTGAGTGGATATCACCACTTTTTAAGATGTGCCCCTGATTTTAAACCTTTGTCCCTGATTTATGAGGCAGGAGGTTGAGAGGTATGTTTGCAGTAGATGTGAGACATCTCTGTACAATCACACACAGTGTTCTCCACCTGCAACACTGGCTTGCTACAGAGTCTAATGAGCTGCAGCTGCAGGTTGCACTTCCCTTTTGCTATATTCAGTGCTGTCTTATTTCTGGGCTATTTTTGCCCTGCACTCCCAGACCGGTTTGCCCGCCTTTCTTAGACTGCTATATTCAGTGGTTTAGCACCGGGCTATTCCTATTGAATATAGCTTGCTCTGTGCTCCGGGCTAAGTTTGCCCACCGGGCAGTGCTAATTTAGCCCTGGGGCAAAGTTTTGAATAGCTGGCCCATTATCTACAGAATTGTTTCAGCAAAAATGCAAACTCAGTTAAACTAATATAGATCTCCAGCAGCAAAAAACAGGCAAAACTAGTGTTCACTGTACCACTCATATAATAATAATAATAATAATAAAACTTTATTTTTATGGCGTCTTTCATAAAACCAAGGTGCCTTACAGAATAAAACAGATTAAACATTTCAAATATTATATTGAAACAAGTAGCACAAGTAAACAAATTCAATAAATACAGTCAGACTCCAAATGCTTGGGTCCACAGATGTGTTTTCAGGGCCTTTTTAAATCACTCCACAGTCGTGCACTCCCGCAACTGATGGGGTAGAAAATTCCAGAGGGTAGGGACCAGATACATAAATGTATGGGCCCCAGAAGATTTCAAAGACACCCTTGGGATCTCTAGCAACCCCTCGCCAGCTGAGCGGAGCGATTGCCCGGGGCAGTAAGGAACCAGGAGCTCTTCAGGCAGTCTGGGCCAAGTCCATGTAGGGCTTTGAAAGTCAGAAGACCAACTTTAAAGGTGATCCACCACTGTACTGGCAGCCAGTGCGGTCCACGCAGCACCGGCGAAATATGGCTGGACCGAAAGGTACCAGTCAGAAGCCGGGCTGCTGTGTTCTGCACCAGCTGCAGGTGGTGGATTTCAACCCCTGGAAGCCCTAGGTAAAGGGAGTTGCAATGCTCCAGATGTGAGGACACAAAGGCATGGACCTTGATATCAATCAAAGTAACTCATAAAGAAAGTTTCACTGATTCTATAAAATACCTGTGGGCTGCATAATTCTTTTTTTTTTCCATTCAAAGTTTATTAAAGTTTTACAATACAGAGAACAGATCTACTGTGTGCATGACTTAGTCAACATATACTCAATTACATAAAAGGATCTATTCTTTCCCTCCCTTCCTCCCTCCCTCCCATAATCCCCCCCTTATACCCCACACAGAGCTATAGTCTAAAACCACATCAGTTAGAGGTAGAGGTGGGCTGCATAATTCTGTCAAAATTATTTCTTAAGGCAAACCTGGACTGCCCTGAAAGCTACTTCAAGTCTCTTCATCCTTTTCTGCTTCGGATTCTGACCTCAACTGTTCATTCCTCTAGTGTTTAGGTGCAGCATGGTGTTAAGCCCACTTTAAAGCTTCAGCAGGATCAGTAGACACATACACTTTCCCTTCATGAAGAATCCATAGCCGAGCAGGGAAAATCACGCCATGGGATACATCTGCCTCCCTCAGGATGGCCCTTACCCCATCAAAGCTCTATTTCTTCTGTCAAGTTGTGTAACTAAGACCAGGGTGCAGGTAAACTTGTTGGCCATCTTGCAGAAGTGTCTTTTTACACTGTACTAGTGCCAAAACAAAATCACTGGTCCCAAAATGCCATCAAGAACCATAACAATCTTTCTTGTTACCTCTGGGTTGTCCCTTTGTACCCCTGTTCTCCACTGAATAAGCCTTCTGGATGGTGATATGGTAGTGTTTCTATGTTTCTAAGTATATACCACTTCATTTTGAACATATATAGCAGAACAATTAACCATATGTAGCACATCAATTAAAAGTATGTACCAAAGCAATTACAAGTATATACCACAACACTTAAACCACCATTTTGATCTGTAACACATAAAAAATTTGCCCAATTAACACCCCAAAAAAAATACATTACCAATCAATTTAATAATGTACCCCTATAAAAGTCAAACACCACCTGAACCAACCTACAACACCAAATAAACTACCTCACACCACTAGAACCTCGTATAAAGCAAGTTTGAAACCCCCAACTAAAAACATGTCAGAATCCTGCAATCACAGCAAAAAATAATGCTTTAAACAAAACATATCTTCAAATAGCCAGCCCACTGGTGCAGTGGCAGGGCATCTACTCATGGTGCCAATGACCCAGGTTCTGGAATGGACCCAGGAGTTGGAGGGCTGGCCGGGGCGGAGAAGGGTCGAGTGCCATTTGGCAACTCTCCTTCTCTGGTGGCAGCTCTTGGCACATTAGCGGCCCCTGGCAGAGGCTGGGAAGCCACAAGGTACTGAGGCCACACATCATGGGAGTCAGGACAGATATTGTGTGTGCCCATTGACGTCAGTGCACGTCCTACCTCCAGGGACAGTCAAGCATCCACAAAAATCCAGCCCCGTGGGTGACGCTCCTGCCTCTGCCACCATTCCTGTGTGACAAAGGTCCATGGGGAGCCTGCTCCCGTGGCTTCATCTGGGGTGTAAGCAAGGGCTAGCGACTGAATGTCCTGGGGGTGCCCTCCTGGCAGCCTTACCTGGGGGGGTAAGCCCAGGCTGGGGGGTGGCAAGCGGGGGTGAGGACTGAAGAGCCTCTGCCTGATTGGGCAGAGGTGGTGGGCTACCGGGCAAAAAAAAATCTTCAAATATGTACCCTAAAACTACAGCTCTTAAAAACCAAAGCCCCACCACAGCACAAAAAATCCTGCCATTAAATAGCTTTCTCAATGCTGTTCTCTGTGTCACTCGCAAAGCTCTCCAGTACCTCGACACTGATCCAGGGCTTCTTCACAAAATGCTGAGCCATGCTTTTCCAACCACTAATCCAAGCTGCCACACATGCAGCCACTTGAAAAGGCATCCTGAAGACAGTAGGGAAAATCCTGCAGCTGCTCTGCCTCCTTTAACTTACAACCAATTAGGATGCTCACAGCATCCATCACAACTCTGCAAACCCATGCATGGCACCCCACAAATACTATGCACATATGCAAATAGCAGCACAGACCTGCATGACAGTGCTCATCCACATGGCCATGCATAGGCAAAAATAAAATAGAACGAATAAGCATGACCATAAACAAACATGGCCTCAATGGATCACAATTGCGACAAAACTAAAAACAATCACCCAAATGTAATATATAAAATAAACAATAGGCAACTGTGCTATACTCATAAATATACCATCTTGGGGCGCTCATGAGGTAATTTCTGCCACTTGCCCTTCAGTCTTGTAGCCAGTTACCTAATGAGCCCCCCTCAATGGTGTATTTCTTTTTACACTACAGTTGTGTATAATTTATATACACTATATATACAGGATATGCAATAGGCTGACTCAGTTTATCAGTTTACAATTTATCTTCACCTTTGAAGGGGCAGGACTATAACTCATGAGTAGGAGAGCCTTGAGTGAGATATGAAAGTTCTGCCCCTTCACAAGTGATGATAAAGTGCACATTTTAAGTCAGTACATTGCATATTTCATTTCTGCAGCATCAAGTTTACTAGTTTACCACTGTCAGTGGCTCAGTAGGTAACACACTTGCCTCTGAGGCCGGGAGATCAGAGGGCTGTGGGTTCAGTTCCCACATCTGGCACTTGCGTTAATATCTCAGTACTGACACTGTAATGCAGCATGAGAGGGGTGCTGCACTTCTGAGGTGCCGTCTTTCAGATGAGATGTTAAACTGAGGTCCCATCTGCCTGGATTGGTGGTAGTTCAGGTGGATGATAAAGATCCCATGGCACTTACCGAAAAGAGTAGGGGAATTTCCCTGGTGTCCTGGCCAAATTTCCCCCATTCACTAAAAATACCACCAACAGCTTAATCTGATTCAAGGTCAGTTGGCATTCATCTGTATCCCCCTCCCTCAGGTCGTGCCTGAAAATAGGCAGGATTTGTCTAGTGCACTTACCCAGTCAACAAAAACGAAATAAAAATAAATAAAATAAATAATTACATATTTTAAATCAGCTGTTTGCATAAAACTGCAATGTTTTTCATTGATTTCTGCTGCTGGTTTCAGTGCTGTACATGGCTAGTGTCACCAACATTGTGAAAGCTGCTGTCTGATTGGTTCAATAGGTATTGTGACATACTGTACATAACTTTGCAAGCTAATATATTGCTATGCTGGGTTGAGATAACTTTTTTATCTTGTTATTTATCAGTACACATATGTTGTTTTACATTTGTGGTGCGCTGATACATTACAAGTAAAAAGTGTTATATTTACCCAACATAACAAGATATTATCATGCAAAATTTCACAATGTATACTGAACAAATCTGAGAGCAGTTTTCACAATGCTGATAACATCACAATAACCAGCACTGAAGCCGGAGTTGAAATTCAAAGAAAACTGTAACATTTTCATACAAACAGCAGATTTAAAAGCTGTAACTAGTAAACTAATGTATTAAATCCAATATGCAATGGTCTGACTCAACATATGCAGTTTATCACACGTGGAGGAGCAGGACTTTCATATCTCACTTGTGTCTCTTCCACTTGTGAGTTATAGTCCTGCCTCCCACTCATGTGAAGATAAATTGCAGATTTTGAGTCAGCCAATTGCATATCTCATGTATATATCATGAATTGGACTTTCCTCAAATAGAACTGGTTAGTAGTTATTGTATTTCCCTGTATACCGTTTCCCTGTATATGCAATGGTGATAAAAACTAACAGTAACCATCCAAATGTATTTTATAAAATAAAAGATGGAAAATTGTGTTATACGATACTCAGAAATAAACCCACCAAGGGGGCAAACCAGATCATAAAGTCACCCACCCTTCACAAGTGTGACTTTCTAATCTGGTTAGCTTCTTTGAGGGGTTTATTTCCCTTTATACCACACTTACCTATCATTTATTCTATATAGTGTAAATATGTATACATTATGGTTGAAGCACAAAGCATACAGTACATAAAAACATAGACAATACTGGCAGAAAAATAGTTTTGCGTCCACCTTTGCTGGTAGGCTATTCCACCATGGATCATCCACTTTCTCCATAAAGCAAAACTTTTTTGCATTCCTCCTGAATCTCCACCCTTCCCACCACCGGCTTCAGTTATTTTTGACCTCCATTTCCTACTAAATAGCTCCTTGCAGTTTATCTTGTTTATTGCCTCAGGAATTTGAAAGTCTCTACCATGTTGCCCCCTCTCCCTTCTGGCCTCCAGCAAGTACATGTTTGGTGCCTTGATCCAATCCTCATATGATCTGCCCTGTTGGCCCTGAATCATTTTGGTTACTATGCACTGCACAGACTCCAGCCTGCCTCTGTTTTTTCTTTAGGTGAGACTCTTGAACTGGGCACAGTATTCCAGTTGGAGTCTCACCAGTGATCTATAGGGAAGTAAGATTACCTCTTTTCCTCCTGCAATCGAACCCCCTTGTAGTCCCAGCATTCTGGTTGCCTTACTGTAGGCATTGCTACATTGGCTAGTTTGTTTTAGGGAGTTGCTTATGATGACTCCCATGTCCCTTTCCTCTGAAGTAGTGCCCAGTTTCGTCCTCCCCATCCAGTATTCCATCCTGGGGTTCTTGCTCCCTGTATTCATCACCGTGTGTTTTTGGCATTGAATTTCAACTACCGAACCTTACAACACCTCTCCAACTTTTGCAGGTCCCTTTGAATTCCCTTACCACCTCATCACTGTCTACCCAGCCACAGAGGTTGGGGTCATCTACGAAGAGACACATCTTGCCCTGGATTTCTTCTCCTATGTCACTGATGAACCTGTTGAAAATGATTGGTTTCCAGACTAATCCCTGCAGTACCCCAATTGTGACCTCCCCCCCCCCCCGATTTGACACTGTTTATCATCACCTTCTGCCGTCTTCCCCTAACCAATTTCCTGTCCATCTAATTAGGTACTTCACTGCTTTTAGGTCCTCTAATTTCTTCAGCAACCATCTGCGTGTCAGAGAAAGAAGGGAAATGAAAAACAAGGTTAAAAAGTACCAGGAACCTTGCTGAATCTGTGGTGCGGTGCTCCCTGGGGTTTGAGCAAAAATGAAATGCAATGTCGATTAGGGGTGTGTGAATACCTTATTTTGAATATTCCCTGACTGTAAGACTGCACAATCTCCAGAAACTTCCTGTCCAATCAGAGGCCACTTTGGAAGCTCACTGAAGGAAGGTCATGTGACCAAGCACTTGCAGAAGTTTCATACAGGAGAGACAGACAACCTGAGCTGCTGCAGAAAAAGAATATATTTACATCCACTTGCTAAAATTAGACAAAAATCAGAAGTCTTGATAGTTGTTGTGCCCCCTCCCTCAAAATCTCAAGCTACAGAGGATCATTTTTGTTCCACTTTCGTGTGACAATTTTCAGTGTTTCTCAGGACAAGTGCTAGGAGTATGTTTTTCCTGAAATACCAGGCCTGATTCTGCTCTGCAAGCATAAGCAATCAGTCACTGCCTGGCCGATAAACTTGTTTTGTGGAGTGTTACTGTTGTCATCATTTTGCTGTCCTTTCTTTCTTATAATTATTTATTGTGAAAGAGTGATCTGCTTCCAAGCACTTATTAAAATTAGCCAAAAAAGCAGAAATCTTGACAGTTTTGTTTCTTTTCTAAATAGCAAGCTAGAGGTAAGGGTAAATTTGTTCATATTTCTGTGTGATAATTTAAATTTTCAGCATTTCTTGGGAGAACTGTTAGGAAAGTTTTTTTTCCTTAAATGTGAAATAAAAAAAAGTCTTACTAATAGGCCAGGCCTGTTTCTGCTTTGCAAGTAAGAAGCAGTCATAGCCCTGGAGCAAATCCTCCCTATTTTGGCATAATGATAAAGAAGATCTTATTAGGCGTAGTACCATAGAGAGGCCACTCAGTCAGCAGCTGCAATTTGCAAAAAGCCAAAAAATACAGAACTTTGCCAATGTCAAGTTGCTAAAGTTTTTTTCCATTAAAACTACACATATTAACCACAACATTTCGCTGAAAGGTCTTGCTTAGGGAGTGTTTGCACTGTTGTCATCATATTACTGTCCCTTTCTTACTTGTAATAATTTGTTATTTATGATATTTGTTATTTATTTAGAAATGTATTATGACTCTCCCTCCCTCCTCTCTCTGCTTTTTCACAAACTCTACTGTACTCCCTGTCCCCCTTCTGTTCTCTCCTCTCCTTCCTGCCTCCCTACTCAAATCCCTTTCTCTTTTTTAAGCTGCTTGCCTCCTTACTCCATGCTCAATCACTTTCTCACTTTCTCACTTTGTAAGCTGCTTCCCTCCTTCACACCCATTGTTATCTCTCACTATTTCTCCTTGGCTCTCTCCCTCCTTCACACCCATTGTTACCACTCCCTATTCTCCTACTCTGACTCCATCCCTGCCTAGGGTAATTGCGCAATTTGCACTTTACAAAGTTACCTATGTTGTAATTCTGTATCGACCAAGTTCAGTAAGTTTCTAAGTTATCTATGTAAAAATTTCAGTATCAACCCAGCTCTTCTACCTGTACTCTATATTCTAAAATGTTCATGTATCACGCGTTCATTTGTTTTGTACACCTGTTTGTTCTCTCTCCTTCCCCCTCCCCCAGGATGCATCTGGAAATGAGCTGTTCACAGCTCAGCATGTCCTTCCTGGCAAAACGTTTGAAATTAATAAATACATTTATATAATAATAATAATAAAAATAAATTTTATTTAATATAATACCTTTCACATATCAAGGCACTGAACAAACAAATAAAACCAGTAAATAAAATAAATACCAATAAAATCAATAACATCAAAAAGACTCAGACTAAGCTTTACCCCATAAAAAGGTCTTTAATGCCTACTTAAAGCACCCCACTGTTCTGCACTCCCATAACTGATGGGGCAGAGAATTCCAGAGGGTAGGGGCAACAAACCTGAAGGCACGAGCCCGGGATGACTTTAAGTAAACTCTCAGAATCTCCAGCAATCCCTCATCAGCCGAGCGGAGCTGTCACAGAGGGGTGTAAGGAACCAGGAGCTCTTTCAAGTAGTCAGGGCCCTGTCCATGTAGGGCTTTGTAGGTTAACAAACCTACCTTAAAGGTGATCAGCCACTGAACAGGCAGCCAGAGCAGATCGCGCAGCACAGGGGTAATATGGGATCTCCTAGATACCCCAGTCAACAAATGTGCTGCAGCGTTTTGCACTAGCTGCAAGCAGTGCATATCAACCCCAAGAAGCCCTAAGTAAAGGGAGTTACAGTAGTCAAGGCACAAAGTCACAAAGGCGTGGACCAAGACAGGCAGATCGCTAGACAGGACAAGGTGCTTGATCCTAGCAATGTTCCTAAGATGGTAAAAGGCCAGCTTGATGACTGCTGCCACCTGATGACGAAGGGTCAGCCCCTCGTCAAGCACCATTCCTAGGTCCCGCACTCGTTCAGAGGTAAGGCTCTGAGCCCCCCCCCAGGACCAAGCCAGAGGGGAGATCAGCCGTCAACCCCTCCGTCAAGCGACCCGGGTCCACCACCAGAACCTCAGTCTTTCCTGCGTTCAACTTTAAACCACTGGAACTCATCCAATCTTGGATTTCCATGAGGCAGCTGTTCAGTACTGAGATAGCACTAGCCTGGTCAGGGGGGAAAGACAGGTAGAGCTGGGTATCATCAGCATAGCAGTGAAACCTCAGCCCATACCGTCTTACAATGACTCTAAGGGGCAGCATGTACACTGCAAATAACATGGGAGACAGCACTGAACCCTGGGGAACCCCGCAAGACAGACAGAAAGACTCAGAAGAAAATATTCCCGAGACAACTCTCTGAGTTCTACCGGTGAGGAAAGATGAAAACCATCTGAGTACTGTGCCTGACAGTCCACAGATGAACCTCAGGCGTTCAAGCAGAATCCCATGATCTACAGTGTCAAAAGCTGATGATAAATCAAGGAGAACCAAGATGAAAAGGTTTCTCTGATCTCTCACCATCAGGAGATCATTGAGCACCCGAACCAGAGCAGTCTCAGTACTATGCCTCTTACGGAAGCCCGATTGGAGAGGTTTGTATAAATTATGGATAGTTAAATGGTTCTCCAGTTGAGCTGCCACCACTTTTTCAATAACCTTTCCCATAAAAGGAAGATTAGAGATAGGTCTGTAGTTTGCTAGATTCTCCGAGTCCAGAGAATCCTTCTTCAGGAGGGGTGTCACCACTGCTGCCTTCAGGGAGCTAGGGAACTCACCCAAATCCAAAGAGCACCAGACAATCTGAGCTAAGACCAGGCTGATAATATCACTGCAACCCAAGATTTGGGAAGTAGGGCCCGGGTCTAAACTACAGCATGTGGGGCGCATCTCCTGGACAATCCTCATAATATCAATGAACTCCGGCAGAACAAAGGTACTCCAGGAAACTCCGGGCTCTGCGACTATGTACTGACCAACGGCATCCCCCATAGAGTGAGTCTGACGCAACTCTTGCCTGATGTCGGCCACCTTATTTGCAAAGAATCAAGTGATCTCATCACACTCTACTTGTGAAAAAGCTCGACGGAGCTGCAGACAGGCTGGGTTGCACAGCCTGTCCACAGTTCGGAAGAGCTGAGCTGGTTGATTCCGTGCAACAGAGATTTCTCTGGACAGAAATTCTGCCTTCTTACGGGAAATCTCTGATTGATAGAGTCTATAATGCTCTAACAAAATAAGATGGTTGGCATCCAAGGCAGACTGCCGCCAGCAACGCTCTAACCTATGCCCCAACCTCCGCAATTCCCTCAGGGACACATCAAACCATGGGGCCCTGGGGTGCAGTGGAAGGGGGTGAACACGGACAGGAGTAATCAGATCGAGAGCTGAAGAAACTGCCATATTATAGGCCATGATTAACAGCTCAGGATCCCTACTACTCTCACCAAACACTGAGAAGTCAATCACTGCCGCCAGGTCATCAGGGATAACATCCCACAAAGGGCAGTAACTGACCATCTCCACAGGGACCGACCTACCCAGGGGGGTTGCAAAGTTGAACCTAATGGTGCAGTGATCGGACCAACCGACAGGTTCCACCACCAAGTTGGGGGCATCGATCCCCAGGAGGAAGACCAAATCAAGGGAGTGACCACCATTGTGAGTAATTGAGGAAACAACCTGCATGAAGCCCAGAGATGTCATCACCTGGAGGAAGTGTTGTCCAAAAAGCGAGGATTTGTCGTTGACCCAGGCATTGAAGTCACACAAAAAAAGGCTGCCTCCTTTTAAGGCTCTTTTTTTACATGCTTTCATTTCATTTTCAAGGAGGGCACAAGGGCAAGGCCTCACAAAACATTTTTATAAAGTGCCATGTTGGTCTCCTTGCAGGGATGCCCAATTCACTAGGAGACCAACATGATGCAGTCAAAATATTTTGGTTGTAAGGACGCCCCAATGGGCCAGCCAGGTTCAGGAGGAGCAGAGCTGGATGGGTGCTATGTGAAGTAATAGGCTCCTGACTGAAAAATCCTCCTGCTGTCTAAATGATGGCTCATAGAGCCTGAACAGGGTATATCCCAATCCCTCTTTGATTACAGGGCAGGATATATCCCTGTCTGTTTTCAGGGTACAGCTTTATCTGATTACAGGGTATATCCTTGGTGGCCAACAGGAGGGAAAAGTAATAGATAAAAAAAAAATCAGTATGTTGGATTTTGAAAATGAAAAGAAAGAGCCAGTCCCATATCGTTATGATACAGTCAGTACTGTTAACTACACCAACGAACCAAGTTTCCGAGTGGACCTTGGTCACTTGGGGCCAGCCAGGGGAGAGAGGACTGAGCATCCCATGTATGGCTCTTCGCTTGGGAAATGGGGGTACAGACAGTGACCCCTGTGGGACTGCCATGGCAACCTAGCTTAAACGAGGTGCTGGGTGCTGTGGCAGTTGAGCAATGTGGCGGTGTGAAGCAAGAAAATGAAATAAAAAGATTTAAAAAGAGCAATAAAAGTAGGCAGTCTTTTTCATTCGTGAGATAAATAATCGCAAGCAATAAAGAGAGAGCAAAATGATGAAAGCAGCAAAAATAGTCAGCTAGACAAGCCGTATCTGTGAAACATTGGGGCAATGTGGGAACTGGGAAGCGAGAAGATCTGGGGAATGTTACTATTGAAGGATTTATGCAAAAGCACAGTGGTGAGTGATGCACTGTGCAGTGCATCCAGTTTCCCAGCCTCATTGTTATGAAGTCATAACATGAGAAGCAAGTTTTTTAGTACCCACTGGATTTTGATTTAGCTTGGGGCTATTATACCTGTGTTTTGTTCAGCATCCTTGCTGATTCTAAGCTACATAATAACCTGTATTAAAACAACAAGAAAATAATTCATATCTGGTTCAGAAAAAGTTAATGCCTTCAATTATATTATAATGAAGGTGCGTGCATTAAACACTGCAGGAAAGAAGCATAGGGGAAAAAATATGCAGGTTAACTTTATAGAGAAAAACAGTCCGCAGCAAAAGCAAATTTAAGAGCCTATGGCCTCCATTCAGCAATGTGCATAGCACGCATGAGTCACATGCACGTTCTGCCTAAGCAGGATGCACAGCTGGGCCATGCAGCATGCGTAAGCTTGGCATGCACACACCCCAGGAAAGCTCTGTGCATGATCATGTCAGACAGACAGGCACTGCAGTGTAATGTATTGTTTTGTGGAGTACACTTATGTACTTATATATGGGGCTAATGCCAGCTGCCATCCCTTTAAGTGCTCTTACAACAGTTGTAGCAATTATCTCATTATGCTAATTTGTTATGCTAATTATTGTGTTAGCAGGGGCTAGGAAACCCCCTTAGACTGTCCATCAGTCAGTCAGAGTCTGAACCTCATAGAGAGAAGATGTGCCTATTGCTGTCTAAGAATAAACCATTTATGCATTTATTTCTGTGTCCATCCAGTGTGTTCGCACGGTCCAGCAAGGGGTCTACACCAGCAACAACAGATGGGTCTGGCAGACCAGAAAGAATGTAAGGGTCTTCAGTGGAAGTTCAAACCAAGACACCACACATGGTGGAGGATGCAGCCCTTCTTCTGTCCAGACCCCATCTCACTTGTCTGTGTCACTGGTTACCCTAAGTCACTCTCCCAGGATGCTTGTATTGTCTGACTGCTGATTCAATCACAGCCCCAGCTGTACACAGAAAATGAACAATGTCCTGTCTTGTACTGCAACCTGCAGCTCTCCTACTCTTAACAGTCTAGCACAAGTTAAACTGTTCAAGACTGCTGGCAAGCTGCTCCTCGACTGACCTGTTAAAATTAAATGTGCCACACTCTATGCACCTTGGAGCTGCAAACTGTACCTCACGGAGCTGCTACTGTACTCCCTCCAGATCCTGCCTTGTGGCAGGGTCCTTCACAAGTGCTCTGTTTGCCAAGCACATAAATGGCACAAAATCAAAAGGCACCTCTGCCACACTGCCTCTTAAACCATGGACTGCAGCTCCAACAAAGAAAAATTACGAATTAAAATCCTTCATGCTGCCTCTGGACTGTGGCCAACCATAACCTGCTGCTCCGTCCTCTGCACCCGACTTCAGTGCTGCCCTTCTCGCTACACTCTGCAGCACAGCATGCCACTCCAGAAGGGACTGTCCCACTCTTAATTAAGTGAAAAAACAGAGCCTCTGTTCCTCGACTCATGCTTCCTCCTCCATGACCACTGCAGCTCAAGCGCAGCACTACCTATTGTTCAGTCTTCCAGCCTCTTCCAGTGGCTCTGCTCCTCAAGAACAGCCACATCAGCCCACAGCCCACAAGTTACTCTGCCCTCCACTGCAGCAGCATGGACAACAACCATACTTCCCTCTCGCCCAGCAGCTGCAATGGACAGCTCCTCTCACTGCTCAGTCCCTCTGCACCATGTGGCTTCGCAGCAACAGCTCCACAGTCTCCTCTCCTCAAGGCTATGGCTCTCCTCACCAGTGCAGCCCTACAAACCCCGCTTGGCAGCACTCCAACAATAAAAAAAAAAAGGGGCCACACAGAAATAAATACAAAAATGGGGCAGGGATAGAAAACAAAAGAAATAAAACTGAGAGAAGGGGGAAAAAAGCCAGGAAATAGAAAAGAGCAGCACAATAAACATACGGGGGCAGTCTAATAAGCTCCCCGACTCTCAAAACTACAAAGTAAGCTGCACGGAGCCTCCACTCCCCCTCCGCAATACTACGAGGCAGCCACACAAACAAATAAATGAATCAGTAAATAAACAAAATTAAAGCACACAAAGCACAACAGGGCAATACAATAAAACAGGGCAAAGAAAAAAGTCAGACAGTGAAATACAAAAAGCACAAGCCTGGGGGACAACAGAAAAATAAAAATACAGCACAAGTTCAATCAATTAAACAGAGAGCAAGCACAGAATTTCCCCAAGCCAGTGCCACTCACCAAAGAAAACTCCAGCCAAATTCAGTTGGGGAAGAAGCAGAGAAACGCGACAAAGTCCATTGTGTTCCTTGCTGCAGCTACAGGCAGCCTCGTGGCAAGCAGCCTCCATCTTTGTTTACAGTAACAACAAGAAAGGAAGTGACCCTTAACCTCCCTGCTGGTGGCCATCTTGCTACAGTCAAAACAGTCAAAACCACAGGAACTGTATGTCAAAGTTCGGTGTCCATTTTGTGAAAGGCTCAAAATGACCTCACTCCATTGAAATCAATGGCAAATCTATTGAAATGAATGGACACTGCAACAAATAGCTGATTTTTGCAACAAAACCTTTATTTAAATAACAGACAACACCAAATTTAGTAGTAATTGTTTATTAAGATGTAAATTGATGGACTTTGCTTACAAATAATTGTTCTTTTGTCTGCAAAAATATTTTTTGCTTGGCACTTCATCTACTACACGATGTCCCATCTCCTGCATAACGGCAACTCCTTCTTACCCATAAGACCTTTGATTGGTGAAATGCAGCTCGTCTCCAACCACAATGTCTGATGACGATGCAGATCTGGGAGCTGGAGCTTCTGGAGTTCTACCTTCTCCCACCTCAAGGGCTTGGAACTACACAATCAAAACAGTCTTACACGATATCCAGTCATCCATCTCAGCTCAACTAGTAACAACCATGCAAGCCATTCAAGATGACCTGGCCTATATTAAAGCTATTTCACAACAGTCCATGGTCCATACCAGCCTACAGCCAGTATCCTCCTTGGCCTTGCCTCACGAAGATGCTGTCAACTGGCTCGAGCAATTCCAAGCATGGATTTCTTTCAATGGTTGGATTGATTCCTTGCGTATTTCCAATGCCTTGCACTTCCTTCTGAGAGGGACTGCCATATCCTGATTCAATGCACTTACAGAATGAGTAAAAGGGGAAACTGCCACCTTGTATACCACCTTCAGGGATCATTTTCTGCAAGCACACCCGCCATGGCTATTAGAACAGCAGCTGTGGGAACGCACCATGCAACCCTCTGAGTCTCTAGAAGCATTCATAGTGGACATTGAGTCACGGTGCAGACATTTGCAGAAACCAGAAAAAGATCAAATCACAGTCTTTGTCCAGGAACTGACCCCCCCCCCCTCAATTCTGTACCTATGTAATTCAGCAAAAGCCAACAACCTGGATGGATACAATCCAAGCTTCACGACTTGCGCAAGAGTCCATATCCATGTTCCAGGCCACCAGTGTACAAGCACCTCAGTCCTCACAAATGACTGCACTCGCAACATGTGTTCAACAGCAACAAGCAATGATTGACAAGCTCATCTCAACTGTCAATAACTTACACCTCAACTCAACTGCTTCCTCTGCAACTTCTGTCAGCACTCTGCAACCACCTCAACAGAGACCTGATCCTCCTCTGCCTTCCCAAGAGCCTGTAACCTGCCAGTGGTGTGGATTCAGAGGACACACTGCTGCTGTCTGCTGAAAGCTAAAGTATTACAACAGGACTCAAGAGAACCAAGGGCACCCTCCACATCGCAGTCAACGTGATAACCGCAACTACTCCCAGGATCAGGGAAACAAGCACTGCCCAACAGACTAGGTGCTTTTGTTAGGCAGGGGAACACAGCAACTGACCGCTCCTCCGACTGTCACACTTCAAACAAATCACACCCTCTAACTGCTAACTCAGGCACCCTCTTGTTTCCAGGGGCAAAGGTACCTATCATCAGATCACCTCTCCTAGCAAACTGTGTGCCTGTAACCATCGGAGATTGGTCCATGTATGCCTTGGTCAACACTGGAGCAGAAATCTCAGTTATTAACAACAGTATTCTGGACAATCCAGCTATTTGTCACGTACCTAATGTCTCTCCAGCTTACCTAAAATACATTATCACAGCAAGTACAGATACAGTACCTATCACAGGCGTGGTCCATCTCAAGTTACACTTTGGCTCACAACAAGCTACTGTCAAGTTCTACCTAGTACCTGATCTACAACCTGCTTTGATTCTTGGCCTTGACTTCCTTAAAGCTCACAAAGCCATCCTAGACTTTGCATCAGACAAACTGTTACTAGATCCTCGGAGGCAACTTGCAGCTATAGGCTCAGTCACTATGCCTCCTAAGTCAGAGATAGTTTTGATTACTAAGATTTGAGGTGAACCACTTCCACAAAGTGTTGTTGGTATTGTCCTGTGATCTCTGTGCTGCATTTGTCAGGTCTCCTTCCAGGAAACACCTTATCAGTGGTACATGGTGGCGCAGTCTTCCAAAAATGCTGCAGCTTCGTAGATGAGCCAGTAGTCATCTCAAAGGGTGCCAATATCAGAAAGTTTGTCTGTTTGTCTACAGGGGACCAGCTCTATCTCTTGCAAGAACCTCAGCTTGGTTCCACCAACTCTAGTCCTAGCAGTACTATCATGACCACTCCAGCTTCACCAGAGTTACCCCTCAGTAAGAAACTGTCCTCTTCAAAACATCCAGCATCTCCAACAGAAAGGCAACAAATTTTGAAATTCCTAAAGAATTACCCAGATGTCTTTGTAGGTCCAAATAACAAGCTCAGATGCTGTGATATCCTGCAACACACCATTGAAGTGCAGCCCAACCAGAAACCAATCCATCAGTAAGCCTACAAAGTGGGGCACAAACAGAAACAAGTCCCCGAGGACATAATCAAAGACATGCTGGAACAAGACTTTGTTAAAGAGTCTACAAGTCCCTGGGGTGCACCTTGCCTTCTGGTGGTAAAGAAAGACAAAGGGTATCACTTTGTAGTAGACTGCAGAAAACTCAATGCCTATATGGTGCAGGATGCTCATTCCTTACCTACAACCGAAGATGCCTTAGAGAGTCTTGGTGCGGCCAGCCCTGCTTACTTCACCACTCTAGACCATCAGAGTGGGTTCTACCAAGTCTCCATTGATCCAGCTTCTCATCCATACACAGCATGGCACTGCCACTTGGGACTTTTTCAATTCAAACATCTGCCTATGGGACTTCAGAATAGTCCAGCCACATTCCAATGTGTTATGGAAGCTGTACTACATGGATTGTCTTGGAAATATTGGCTAGTCTACCTGGACGATGTTATTGTCTTCAGCAGAACTTTGCCAGAGCACCTCCAACATCTCAAAGAAGTGTTTGAATGTCTCAGACTAGCCAAACTTAAGCTTTTCCCAGAGAAGTGTTGTTTTGCATAGCATCAAATTCATTACCTGGGATATGTTGTTAGTTCTCAAGGCATCTCTCCAGACCAAGACAAGCTCTCCACAGTCAAAGACTATCCAGAACCTAACAATCTCAAAGACCTTTGAGCTTTCTTGGGCTTGTCAGGCTACTACCGAAAGTTCATTTGCAACTATGCCAAGATTGCAGCTCCACTGTACGCCCTCACCAAAAAGGGATGTGACTATATATGGACTTCTGAATGCAAAGAGGCTTTTGAAACCTTGAAAGAAAACCTAATCTCTTCTCCAGTATTGGCCTACCCAAGGTTTGACCAACCCTTCAAACTCTACTCAGATGCTAGTTAATTTGCAGTGGGTACTGTGCTCTGTCAAATTCAAGATGGAACAGAATGAGTTGTTTCCTATGCCGGGCACTCTCTTTCCTCAACTGAGCAGAACTATGGCATCAAAGAAAAAGAATGTCTAGCCATGGTATTTGCTGTAAAGAAATTTGACTGTTACCTTTGCTACTCCTCCTTTACAGCTATAGTTGATCACTCTGCCCTCAGATGGTTATTCAAAATGAAGGAGCCAGTAGGCAAGTTTGCCTGATGGATTGCCATGCAGCAATGCTACAACTTTGACATTCAGTACAGACCAGACCGAGTTCACTCCAATGTTGATGGTGTAAGCCGGAGACAATATCCTGCTGTATCATCCTCAACAGATGAAAAATCCTATTTACAAGCTCTTCCCTTCCACGCCACGGATGTGCTTCCTGTGGACACTCCTATAGCACCTCAAGTTGCTTTGCTAATACCAACCGCTTCCACCGAGAGACACACAAATCCTCACTTACTGTAAGCAGCTGAAGAACTTCTCATCTCCTCTACTTCTGACCAGTCCCTGGCAATGGTCAAAACACATCAAAGAACTGATCATCAATTCACAGACATAATTACATACTTAGAGTTTGGAACCTTACCACAACAAAATAAGCATCACCAAGATGCACTTTTCTTTGCTTCGCAGTACTTCCTCAATGACGGTGTGCTTCTCCCCATTTGGACCAAGGAAGGAAAGGGTCATCGCACGGACAGAACTCATGTACAGCTAGTTGTGCCGGCTTCTAATCAATCAAGTTCCTCTCTCCTCTCATGCCTCTCCACTTCACGGAGGTCATATGGGAATCCACAGAACTCAAAAAGACAAGGCTTCACTTCTTCTGGCCTCACATGAACAAAGACATTGTCTGATTTGTCAAATCCTGATAGCCCTGCTCCCAAAGAAAGCCCCCTGCCAAATCAACAAATGCACACATCATTCCAGTGTTTGTAGCCACTGAACCATTCCAAAGAGTCAGCACAAACATTCTTGGGCCTTTGCCTACATGCTGTGACTCTGGCAACAAATACATCCTTGTCTTTGTGGACTACCTAACTAAGTATTTGGAACTAATCCCCCTGAAAGACATTAAAGCTGCCACAGTGGCAAGTGCCTTCCTCAACACAGTCATTTGTCATCACGGTACCCCATCGTACCTGCATTCAGACAGTCATTAAGTACCTTTCAACCATTGTCTGAGAAACATGCAAAATTCTAGACATAAAAAAGACACACACAACAAGTTACCATCCATAATACAACAGACAGAGTGAAAGAATGATGTCTACCATTCTCAGCATACTCTCCAACTACCTTGATGAGACTCAAAACACTTGAGATCATTTTGTTCCCTTTGTGCAATTTGCTTACAACACAAGCCCTTGTGTTGACAGTACAGAGTACACACCATTTTTCTTAGTCCATGGATGTCACCCAAGAGCTCCACTGTACAGGGATCTCTCACTGTTAGAAGTTCCTAAGTCAGCTTCTTCCTTCAATATTCCTATGCTGGAACAGCTTGAACTTGCCAGACGTGTTGCAATCACCATGTTGGGCCAGAGAAAATCTGCAATGCAGAAAATGTCAGCAGCCAAGTTATATGAGCCTTAATTTTCCATTGGGGACATTGTGTACTTGTACTGACCCATCCTAGTTCCGGGTGCCACCAAGAAACTGCTTCGCTCCTGGACTGGTCCCTTCTACACTGTAGAAAAGCTTCCGCCTGTGCACATTCGTCTATGCTGCAAGTCTGATGGAAAGCTGGTACACAACAAAGTTCACATCACCAACTGAAACATGGGTACCTGAGTAACACCCTTCCAGATGACTCCAGTCCACCAAACAATGAAGCTGCACTTGAGCTGAGATCCCTTCAGACAACTTGAAATCAGTTCCTACAGATCTTCCCACTCCTGAAACTCTCCAGCTGGATTCTGTTTTGCCTGATTTTCCTGATTACCTTCCTGGGACTTCTTCTTCTTCTTCTTCTTCTTCTTCTTCTTCTTCTTCTTCTTCTTCTTCTTCTCAGCCTTCTTCTTCTTCTCAGGACTCTCTGGTACACACACACCAGTGTACCAGATCGAGAAGATCTTAAGGAAGAAGTTCACCAATGGATCCTGGATTACAGAGTCAAGTGGTGCAGATCTGACAGCTCATAGAACTCCTGGGTTGCTTTTAATGACCTGACCCCATCCTGTCAGGAACTGGTGCAATCCACTCATGCCTGCATTCCCACTGACCGGAAAAGTCAACAGAGATCTTGAACTTTTGAGTTACTGGACTCAGTGTTTTTTGGGACTAAATCTTCTCCTGCTGTGGTATTCTCTGGGTTAACTGTTTTGCAGTAAATATCTTCTTGAACTTATCGCATTTCACCTGTTGCTATGGTACTGCATACCTGCATTAACACTTTTTCTTTCAGGAATACCCTTAGACAGTTCTTATGTTTTTGATTGTCCTGAAACTGTTATTGAAATGTTATTTTGCATTTAGGTATCCTCCAGCTAGTGTTGATTTTAAATACTAAAGCTTTCCCCCCTTAGGAATGTCTCTTCACATGGACAGTCCACCTGTTATTAGTGTGCTGCAACTGTAAATTGCACTATCTTGCATTCTGTTGATCCTCCAGTTGCTACCCTTCCCTCTCTTTCCTTTCCCTTCCCCCACACTTTTTAGTGCTTGTGGCATGACCAAGCTTCAAGTGTTATGGTGTTCCCCTCCTTCTGGTGCTACTCTGACTGATCCCCAGTGTAGTCCAGATCCTTTCCTCCTCCCTCCCTGCAGTGGAGTAGTGTTGTGTTAAAAACGTATGATGCCTTGAAATGCTTAAAAATGTTTTTTCTTTAAAATTTCTTAGAGTACTGTTTATAGTGTTATTGCTTTGTTCAAGTGGTGCTCACATTAATTGTTCCGTGGGTGATGTGGAGTACAATTATGTACTAATGTATGGGGCTAGTGCCAGCTGCTGTCCCTTTAAGTGCACTTAGAACAATTGTAGCAATTATCTCATTATGCTAATTTGTTTTGCCAATTATTGTGTTAGCAGGGACTAGGAAACCCCTTAGACTATCTGTCAGTCAGTCAATCAGTCAGTCAGAGTCTGAACCTCATAAAGAGAAGTGCCTACTGCTGTCTAAGAATAAACCGTTTATGCATTTATTTCTGCACCCTTCCAGTTTGTTCGCATGGTCCAGCAAGGAGTCTACACCAGCAGCAACAGATGGGTCTGGCAGACAAGAGAGAAGGTACGGGTCTTTTAGTGGCAGACTAAACCAAAACACCACAGTTTAATACAGTTAATGCCAAAAAGGAACATGCACAGGCCATGGCACAGTTACAACAGGCAGACCCCTGTGGTTAACCACAGGGCATGCCTCCAACAGTAGCCATCCTACAGGGATGCACCCAAACATGCACTGTAGCCATATCACCCCCCACGTGGAACATATGCCATAGAGATGTAGGGGTGTAAGGGATAGACCAATACCTGACAATGGCCCCTGTGAGATAGTGCCACATTCGATATCCCCTGTGGGAATGCCCAGAGGGGTATGGTACTTGATGTAGCAGTGCTGACCTCTCTCCGTACCACGCAGTATGCAGTGTCCCTGATGCAGGCCATGTGTCCCAAGTGCCCTGTGGTGCACACTGGGGTGTGTAGCAGTGGGTTGTGAACATATTGGGGGCATCCAATGGACCTGGGAATGGGTCCCAAACACCACATGCATACCGTTTGGGCCATGAAATAACATGGGACCCCTGAAGCACTGGGTGGCAACAGTGCCATAACACACTGTACACAGTGAAGGTGAGATGCGTGGGAACCCATTCAGGATCCTGCTGTCCCATTAGCTGGTGCAACTACCCCATGTTGGCATACATGCACATAGTCACCATTTCCCCCACTATTGCCCATGTTCCCCAAATGGGGATCCCCAATATGGAGATGCCCAAAGGGCCTGGCCAACCCTGTACCCAGGTAAGAAACCAGATGACACAGTCGGCTTCAGAACAGTGCAATATTTATACGGTATCAAAAAGAACTGACTGGGCTATACCAACAAAATTACACAACAGAAACAGTGCAGCGATATATGTGGTGGAAACAGACCAATCATAGGAACATGGCAACCTTATGCATTGCTATTGTCACAACTGGGCAGGTGTCCCTAATAGTCTATTTAGGGGTAAAGAATACGCAGATGTCCTGCATGTGGATGGGGCCCTTTTGCAAACATGGTCCCTCAACAACATGTCACAGCACATCTGACTGTGTCCTGGATGTCAGTGATGATGTAGACCACCCTCGAGAGGGTGTACCAGTACCCCCATGGCAGGCTAGAAATAGTACTGGGCATCCAGCTTGGTGCAGGTCTGGTTGAATTGGTCCATGGCATCCACCACATACGCTGTTCTGTTGCCCTCTATGTCCTGGAATAGTACATAGTGTTTCAGGATGGTGAGCTCCTCGTAAATGGTGTCCATGAGGGACCTGGCATGCACCTGGGCCTATAGATGTGGCAGTGCATGGTTCTTCCCTAAACCATGATTTGAGTGGATCTTTTACAGGGACAGCTCCTATACCCAGTCCTCCAGGTTCCATTCAAGCTCATTTCAGAGCACCTCCAAGACATAGGGATAGGTGTGTAAGGGATACTCCATTGTCACCCGATGGTGCATGATCCTCTCCACCTGGGATAACTTGGGTATTGGTCATACATGGCCCCATGGGGTTTTTCCTGGCTGCCTCTACTGTCCATTGTGATACTGGAGGAGGTGGGATGTGTCCTTCTCTGTAGCCCCCTTGGGGGTGGTTGTTGCTTGTGGTGCCACATCTTCCCACCTTTGATGCACTGTGTTTCCTGGCCTGTGGTCACCCAGATGGCCTTGTAGGAGGCAGTGCTACCACTACAGTCCTGGAAAACATGGGGTGTGATGTCTCTGCTGAGGCTTGTGGGGTCATAGGTATGTCCAGGTGGGCTTCATGTTGCTGATGTCCTTCAGAGGCTGGTTCCATGGCTGTGCCACTCTGTGGTATTAGGCACCCCTCCAGCTCTGTTCTGTGATTCACAGGTCTACTATCCCTGATGTCCACCACCAATCTATCAGCACTCTGAGGTCTGGCTATCCCATGTGAGGGTGGCAGTAGTGGCACTGGAGCCAGTGGTGGGTTTAGGTTGCCTGTTATATAATCAGAATTCTCAATATTGTTGGGACGTCCTTGAAAAGGCAGTCTATAAACTCAAAATATTGATATGAAAGGACAAACTCCACTCCAGAAATTCTTATTTCAATAAACAGTCACTGCTTTATTATATTATTCTCCACACTAAACTAAAGGGGCGACAGTTTTGTAGCTTATCGCCACTTCTTCAGGCCCTTGCAGTGTTGCATCTGTTGAACATTTTGTATCCTCATAAGTTTATTGGCTTGACTCCTTTCCCTGGTTTAACAATATTCAGTAGCATAAACTGCTCATTACATACAGCTCTTTTAGTAGTCTAATGTCACGGATATGTTTTTTCTCTTCAGACTCTTAAATGGAGTAGCAAAGGTTCATGGCGTCTCTGCAGGGAACAGGGAGCCTACAATGCTACTGAAACTGTCGCCCCTTTGGTTTAGTGTGGAGAATAATATAATAAAGCAGTGACTGTTTACTGAAATAAGAATTTCTGGAGTGGATTCTGTCCTTTCATATAATGTTTTGAGTAATGGCACTGGACCCTGCCTCACAAGGAGCCACCAGCTCCCCATCCTCCAGTGTCCCATACTCTCCAGTTGATCAGCCATGGAACCATTTCTTTCACTGGTGTTGTCCTGGAAGGTACTCAGCACCACTTGCATAGGTGTAGTGTTTTGACATAGTGGCTCCTGTGGCTGCACATGTCACAGTGGCCATTCATCTGTAGGGCAGGGTCCGTGCTTGTCCCTCTCCTCAACAGCAATTCCAGCATACCTAGGGGTACTGTCACTTCTTGTGAGTCCCAACTCCAAAAACATTCCAACACCCTGCAAACAAGACACACAGATTAGGGCCCAGTTCATCATATACTGTACCCTGCCTTACCACATCAACACAGCATTTAGTCCTATACTTTATGATTAGCCAGACTGGATTGCTGTTGCAGTGCATCATCACACATGTCTATCTGTTAGGATATGCACCCTTTCCATTGTTCAGTGTACTTTGTATCTGCCCTGTGACTACTTCCTGGAGTGCATATCCTGTATTACCTATTCTCTGGTCACCTCTGCATGGTACACTGGGTGTGGGGCACATAACAATCCCTCTGTTTCCCTTGCTACCTGATTCACTTCCCTTTACTGCACAGCATTTCGCTGGACATGTTACTGCAGGCCATATCCCTTAATGCCCTGACCATTCATGACATGAAAAGGGTACTCACTAAAAATCCTCCATTGCACGCACAGCTTGGTCTCACACATCTGATATACTCATGGTATTGGGTTCACCCCAAGATTTACGTACTACCGACTGGAGGGGGCCATTCATGTGGTTTCCATGATACGAAGATGGTGAATGTAGTAGTAGTAGTAGTAGTAATATTTTATTCATAAGAGACATATGAACAAGGAAATCACTCAGTTGAGTAGATGCTCTTTTTCAATGAGATCCCATGGCATAAAAAGTTACCTTACATAGACACACACATACAAATCTATGTTAAATATAAGACTTGCTCTCAGTGCAGAACATAATTATAAACAATAAGAGCCTACACATAGGACAATATATTTTAGGATATTAGGCATAAAGTCCACTGCGGCAAGTTGCTACACCCTCTTTTTAAAAACAATTTCTAATATTAGACAGTATAATGGGTGAGTTACATAGTCTCAAACATTGTGGAACTGAGTTCCAGAGTGTTACACCTCTGTTAATCACTGTTGATCTACCAAACTCTAGGTTATATGAGCTATAGCAAAATTCCAGGCCCCTAGCCGATCTAAGGCAGCCCTTAGTGGCCCTTATCTCAAAAAATGTTGTTATATATGAAGGGACAGAGCCCTTCCATATTTTAACCATGAATAACAAAAGGTGAAAATTTCTTCTATCATTGGGGTCTAAGCCAACCTATGGTATTATACAGAGAATGGCAATGGGTTCTTCATGGAGCATTCACAACAAAAGATGCTAACCAATTAAATATAACTTCAACCCTTTCCAACTGATATCTTGCAGCCCCAGCATATAACATGTCTCCATAATTGATAATTGGAATTATCATTGAATTAACAACTGTTAGTCTAACTTCTTGGGTCAGATAGTTTTTTAATCTATATATAGCACCAATTCTTTTCCCAATATTGCTTATAAGTGAGTCAATATGTTCATCCCACTTTAATGCTTAATTGAGCCAAAACCCAAGATACCGGTACTTATAAACCTGAAGGATTCGTCTGCCCTTCTGAGTTAGAATAGTTAAATCTGAACCCTTTCCTATATCCTGATCCCTTCTGAATAAGGCAGTTTGAGTCTTTTTATCATTAAGGACAAGACAATGTTCCTCAAAAGAATTTCTCAGTTTGGCTAAAAGTCAGTTGGAGTTTTTGATTAATATACTCTAGGGTATCCCCCCTACATAAATTATGGTGTCATCTGCATATAGATAACACCTGATCTCTGAATTATTAAACTTCAGCTGATTCACATAGACATTGAACAAGCACCTCTGGCTCCGGAACCTGGACTCTGTTCAACTCCCTGATTTTACCCAAGATGTCTGCCCAATCACTTAAGCCAGCTGGCTCTCCATGCACACCACACACCACCTTTTGGACTGGTGAGCCTATCACGGGCAGGGACCTGGGGTGGGCAGGGACAGTATCTGCATGCATGTGGGAAGGGCACACACCAGGCATGGGTCCTGCTTTCACCCAATCACAGCTGTCCCCTTCCAGGGTGATTCACATGGTGGTGTCCATCACACTCAGATGTGGGGTGAGGGCCTTGGGCCGTGGTGGGCACAGCAGCACTGACACCATGCCTTGGGCCAGGGTGCATGGGAGGCACACAGGACAGTACTGCGCTCTGGAAATGAGACATGTGCATAATTTCCCTACACACTTAATGTGCTCACATAAGACAGGTGCCAGTAATAATGCATGAACAGTTTATTCCTATGTGTCTCATTTCATTCATCAGTTCATTTTTCATTTTTATTTTATACTGGAAAGGCATGTGGGTAAAAATGCCTGTTTTCACAAATGTCCAGTTTAAGGGTTTTTACAGTGGTGGATACATACATTTTATATAGACACAAGGTTCAAAAAATAGAAAGACAAAAATGTATACAGGAATTTCACTTACATACAAAATGGCTTATGTACAGCAGCTACAGTATTAACAGCAAGTCTAAAAAAACGTACAAATACACTGGAGAAGGCAGGAAATACTCTGAAAGAGCCTAGAAGGGGAAAAAGAGGCATGGAAACAGTGAGGTAGACAAGAAAGGGAAAGGGAAAGGGAACATTTTTTAACCAGGAGTAGCACACTAAGCCACAGCATGTTTCCAGATGCGACCCGGGAGCACAAGGAAATTAACTGACTTGCTCAGGATCACACAGTATACACCTAGGTGGCTGTGGGATTCAAACCCAGGTCTCCAGATCTGCGGCTCAGAACCTTAACCCACTGTGCTATACTGCATTCAAGAGAGAGGGGTTAAGAGAAAAAAAGAGGGAAAAATTCTAACCGAAAACTGAGCAAGTGACCTTCGGATTGTTCTCGACAGTGGTAGGAAAATTAAGACATGCTACCTATGGCAGTTGCAAGGTGGTTTATTGAGTAGGTGCTTCTTTAGTTTGACCTTAACAGTGCCAAGGGAGGGGCTGCTAACAAGTCTCATACAATGGCAGAGCGTGGGCCGGCAGCATGACATCACTGAGCTGAGCTGGCACCCACAGCTGAGGCCCTGTGTGGTCTGCATCATTGTTTCCATGTCCACCACTCCGCATGCACAAATGTATTTTCACATCAGAGTTCTGTGTTTCCATGGTGATGTGGATCACCATATATGGTGGGGTCATGGAGCATGCCTTTATATGGTGGCTCCTCCCATGCCCTGCTCAGCACCCGCCAGCATGCCCCTGTGCATTTCTCCATCCACGTATGGGCTGTTGGCGAATGTCATGTGTATTTTGTGCCTCCGCGGGTGTACAACTGCACACTCACTGCTATGCTACATACTAGCATAAATGGCAATGTTTGTGAATAGAGCTCTATAGTTGTATTTTCATGGGGGTAACTCATAGCTGTACCTACATAATGGCAAGTTAAGCATGATGGAAACAAGCTGTTTGAAGTTTTCAGGGTAGCGTTGAATGATGAGGCTCAACAACATCACCAGCTGTGTTAAATGTCCTCTCAGATGGCACACTTGTTGGGGGCAACTGATGTATCTCACAGCCAAGTGCACCAAGTGAGGGGATGAATGCATCTTCTGCACCCAATACCCTAATGGATCGAGCTGAAATGGCTCGAGGGACTCTACAAAAGAGCTGTTCAAGACACTTGCCACAGAAATATACTGTAACTGTGTCCTCTTCTGTTGCTCTTGATGTAAGGATGCCTTGCCCACTCACTCTTATCAGTGTTATTGCCAGTAACAGATATTTCTTCTCCATCTCCACCAGTGGAACCAGACCTACCAGATGGAATTCCCTTTCTCTCATGATCTTCTGTGCCAGCTACTAGTGTCACCAGTCCCCACATGCAACAAGTCATCTCATCACACTGCTGTTGTTGAAAATTAATCACCCTATGGCTATCTACCGCCACATAAAGGCTCTCACATTTGAACCAGGGTCCAGCATGGCTAGAAAAATGTGGCTGTGATTATCCAGCACTTTTACAAACATTGCATCCAGCTCAGTTTGCAGCTCCTTAATGAGCACAGCTGCCCATCTGGAATCTCCCTGTTTTTATTGACATACAGTATCTCTCCATGAATGCTTTCATGATCTGCCCTGCTGGGATCACCTGACTCAGAGTGGCAGTGGATGCAGTTAGATCACAGGCGCTCATCTCAAATGCTCTAAGTGCTCTCACCATGGCACCACCTTGTAACCACTCATGGTGGCACAGGACTCCCCCAGTGTCATACACCATTACTGCACGCTTCAGTAATAGCAGTCAGGACAGCATTAGACATGATGAATTCTATCTGGTACAGTACTGACATCCTGTATCAAGTGATATTGAGGCAGATGAAGGCATTATTGCACTTCTCTTAGTTGGTTAGTCACCTTTACATATTGATAAAAATAAACACAGATGGAGTGTGCTGTGGAGACAGGCTTGTTAGCCTCAGTAATGTGATGTAGCGCAGATGTGACCATTATATTCAAGATGCGGGCAAGGCAACAAATGCTGACAAAATTTCCATCAGCAACTGATTTTGCAATATTTGCCTCATTATCCGTGTCAAAAAAAACAACATGTAGATTGGTACCAACTGTCCATGACTGCAACTTGTCTTGAATGAATGCCAGGATGTTTGGTGACATATGGTCTTTCTCCATTAGCCCAACATTTAGAAGAGCAGACCTGGAGTGACTGCCAGACTGTGTAGAGATGAAGGGAGAGCCAGTGACACAAGAAGAGAAGGAGGAATCCACAACAGGAGACAAAAGCTTTTGTACACACCAGTGTGTGGTCAAGGAGAGTTATGCATGCATGGAGTTTGTAACACTGCAGTTACCTGTTTGTTACATGCAACTACATTTACAATTGCAATGCAGTTACAGTACAGTTACACTGTAATTACAGTGCAGTTAAGTGACACTTAAAGTGTAGCCATACTGCTGCAGATGTCTGAGGCGCCGTGGAAAATTCCCACCCACAGCCTCCAAGACGAGTATGGCAATTGCCATTCTCACAACCTCATATATCTTTAGCACCACAGTGTGTGTGAAAATGTGGAACATGATGCAAGCTAGTACCATGGCTGCAAGTGGTACAAAAAATCTGTGAAAGTCAGTGTCTTCCACGAGTAAAAAGGGTTGTAGATCTAACGTCATCATTTTACCTATGAGCTGTGTGAGGTGTTGAGCTGTTTGATGGGATGATTGGTACTTAGTTCTGGCCTGGAATGCTTCCACTGTTGGCATTGACTGTGAATGTAGGATGTTCCACGTTTTCTAGATGGTGTGCAAATAGCAGGGGACTGGAGCCTGGTGGGAGTGCTGGGGATGCGTGGAGAACTCCTTGGTATTGAGACAGAGTGGTAGCAGCAGCTGGCGCAGCAGCATTTTATTCAGAGGCAGAATGCTCTGTGGCATTGCCAGTGCCACCAGCACCACTGTCTCCATCACCACCATGAAATCGATCTGATGGAGCCACAGGCACAGACCCTGATGCTTTAAAAATCTGGGGTTGTTTTACCTTTAGGTGGTTCATTAGGGAGGTGGTTGTTAAATTTGCCAGTGATCCCCCTGCTGATATTCATACTACACAGTGTGCACACTGCTCCTCTGTTATCTTCTTTTAGTAACAAGAAATGCAACCATACCATGCTCTTACTGCTCCTGACACCACTCATGCGGCTAGTGTCACCGGTAATACCACCAGTCTTTAGGCCCTCGCTAGCCTTTCTTGTTTGGACCTGTGTCTGTGGGTTTCCCCTGGCATCACTGGTTCCTCTGTACCTGCTATCCTTGGCTGTTCAGGCTGGGATGAACGAAGTGCTGAAGGGTAGCTTGCTTACTTTGTTAGGAAGAAGGAGCCACATCCTTATTTCTTCTGCCACTGTGACCTCAAGAGGGGCAGGTTTTCTGGCCACCCAACTTTCTTGCTTTATGGCTCTCAAGGTACTCCCCATACTCTGCCTCATCATCAAAGCTGCTTAGGTTACCCTCCTCAGATGATATATCAGTGGGCAAATCTCCGGGTGGAAAGTACTGAGACCCGAATGTGTGCCCCCCCATCTCATCTGCACTGATAAGTTTTAGAATAGAGGAGACAGGCCTAGAAACAAGTGGTGTCACAGTAGGGGTGGACACAATACCTTAAATAGCTGTGCAACTGACTGTGGCCACAGTGGTAGTAGTTCCATTGTCACCATAGCAGTACTGGTAGTCTCCATGGTTACAGTGACGTTTGGTCTCAGTCACAGTGGCAGGAGTGGTCTGGATCACAGTGACAGGTGTTATCTCAGTCACAGTGGTAGGAGTGGTCTGGATCACAGTGACAGGTGTTATCTCAGTCACAGTGGTAGGAGTGGTCTGGATCACAGTGACAGGTGTTATCTCAGTCACAGTGGTAGGAGTGGTCTGGATCACAGTGGCAGGAGTGGCTTGGATCACAGTGGCAGGAGTGGTCTAAGTCACAGTGGCAGGAGTGGTCTGGATCACAGTGACAGGTGTTATCTCAGTCACAGTGGTAGGAGTGGTCTGGATTACAGTGGCAGGAGTGGTTTGGATCACAGTGGCAGGAGTGGTCTCAGTCACAGTGGCAGGAGTGGTCTGGGTCACAGTGGCAGGACTGTTCTGGGTCATGGTTGCAGGAGTGGTCTGGATCACAGTGGCAGGAGCTGTCTCAGTTACAGTGGCAGAAATGGCTGGCAGGGCCACTGTTGCAGCAGAAATTGTGATGCTAGTAGTCACAGTGGATGAGTGGTGTATCAGAGCAGTGGTGGTTATTAAGTAGGATGCCCTCATCCTGGTGGTACTGGTGGCAGTGCAAGGGATGAAGAGTACTATCAGTGGCTGTTAATGACAATGTCTTTCTAGCAGGACAACTAGTACTTTGAATGGTACATAGTCTCATGAAATTTATTGCACTGATGAAAGTAGGCCAGCACATAATGGGCAGAGTATAGAATGTAAAAAAATGATCTTACCAGACCAAGATTTTAAAGTGCAGCTTTTTGTATCCACTAGCAGTAATGTACAAAGATTTTAACCACTTCCATAACATGTTACAGTCGCCACTGAAGAAAATGACTTCAGCAGGGGAGGGTGAGCAGTAAACATAGGGCTGTGATTTCAGTGCACCAAAAGATGTCAACAGACAATGCAAAGCAGCAGGTTAAAGACACGTTCCTAAAGGCTTGCTTAAATGACATAACAGAACAAGCACAATATCACTAATCCAAAAAAACAAAATGATTGCCCTTGTATACTTCAGACATGCCAGTCAGTCATGCTAGTCGCAGCTACCTTACATATTGACACTGGGTAATATGTTCATCAGAGCTGCTGTGTGCCTGTGAGTGCCCAATTTAAAAACTCATCTCTTAAAGAGACAGGATACATAGTGAACAGATTAAATTATTGAATGTGAATCACCAGTGTAGCAAAACAACAAACACAAAATCATAACAGATACATCCCAAATTGAAAAGTCGGAAGTATTAGTTGCAAAAGGTCGGTTGTATTACTGAAGGTTTTTCGTAGGAGAAAGGATAAGTTAAAAAACAGAAAGGGACAACGCCTCATTAATTCCATAAGGATTGACAGTGTTGAGAGTTGAAATCCAAAAGGCTTCTCTTTGATGGAATCTTTTAATCAGATCTCTTCCTCTTGGTCCAAGTAAAATTTTTTGTATTCCAAGAAATTTCAGCATGGCTACTGAATTAAGGCCAACGTCCTTATAACGACATGCCTTCTTATAGCAAGATTGCCCACTCTGACTGCTGTTTTTTGTTCATCTATGTGTAGCATGAGCTGTCTTTCGGTGTGGACCACATAAACAAGTCTACAAGGGCACATCATGATATATATGACTCCTGTACTAGTACAAGTTATAAACTGGTTAACATGAAATTTTTTTCCCTCACTGTGGACAGTTAAAAGTCTTGCTACTGTTCGTACTACTGAATAAATGCAATTTCCACATTTGTGGAGGACAATGGGGAAGGGGGGATTCTGACAGTCAGTTTTGAGTACTATTCCACTATCTCAAAAAGAAAGGAAATTAATTGCAAAAAACTACAGGCCCCACAGGGGTCTGCACTTCTGCAGAGAAAAGTAGCATTGTAATTTGGGTATCATGGACTTCTTTTTTCAGCTGCAGAAGCACACGCCCCTAAAGAGCCTGCACTTTTGCAGAAAGAAGTAGTGTGTCAATTTAAATATCATGGATTTTTGTCTGTGGCTGCAGAAGTGCAGTCCCCACAGGGACCTATCCTTCTGCAGCCAGAAGTCAGTGTGTTTATTTTATACCTGCAGCTGCAGAAGTGCAGGCCTCTCAGGGGCCTGCACTTCTGTAGCTAGAACTCTGTGCTTGCCTTACTGTGTGCATGAGTACCTGTGACTACAGAAGTGCAGGCCCCATAGGAAGTAATGTTGCAATTTGGGTATCATGGATTTTGGGGGCCTGCACTTCTGCAGGCAGAGGCTGGTGTGTATGTCTTACACCTATGGCTACAGAAGTGCAGGCCCCTCTGCAGCCAGAAGTGTGTGTATGTCTTACAGTGCGCATGAGTATCCGTGGCTACAGAAGCACTAGCCACATAGGGACCTACACTTCTGCAGACAAAATAACTCTTGTAATTTGGGTATCGACGATTTGTATCTGTGGCTCTGGTGGCCTGTCCTTCTGCAGACAGACATAGTGTTGTGATTTGAGTATTGTGTATTTCTATCTGCAGCCAGAAGCGAGTGTGCATATCTTGCAGTGTGCGTCCTGCAGATACAAATCCACAAAGGTAGCACATCAGTGCTACTGTATTTGTGTCATCTGAAAACAGTTGTATGTTGTTTGTGTTGTCTGATGATGGCTATATGTGGTTGCTTATGTAGTCTTGTCCTTTTTTGCTTGAGAGTGGCTGACGAGTTAGGTTGAAAACCCTATCACCACATTTCCCTACTTTTGTGGGGTTAAGTTAAACCCTAACTGGTGCATTAATGCATTATATGTGTCTATGTGTCTATGCATCTGTGCATCTGTCTGTCTGTCTGTCTATCTATCTATCTATCTATCTAAAAGATAATCCAGTACAGGATGTTCAGTCATGCTGTGATATATGCTCATCTTGAGTGTGTTGTGAGGCATGAGGCCACAGGTCCAGTGTCCTTAAACCACCCAAGGTTTCCAAATATCAGAGCATGATCACATGCCCTGTAGTGGATTATCTGTTTTATAAACGGGCGCAGTTAATTTGGAGGTGGGGTGCAAAAATAGTGCCACTTTTGTACTCAAGGTTGTGTTAAGACTGAAAAATGTGTTATTTTTTAAGTGGCTTATTGCTTTCATTTGTTATCTGGTTGATCATGCCATTTCTTTTGTCCCCTTGCTCCTGTAATTCATTTTTTATTTCACTTTTAGTATTTTTTTTTTAAATCAGGAGAGAGACACTAAGCTGAAAGCTTGTTTACAGGTGTGACCTGGGAGCACAAGGAGGTTAAGTGACTTGCTCTGGGTCACACAGTATGCAAGTGGGGGCTGTGAGATTCAAACTCAGGTCTTCAGGTTTGCAGTTCAGAGTCTTAAACCACTGCACTATACTGCCTCCAGTATTATACTTTGGTTCAGAGAGCATCTGTTTTGGCAGCACATTTGAAAAAAAATATTCACTGAAGTATTTAGGCAGAATGTATAAAACTGACATTGTTTTATGCCCTAAACAATTGAAATACCAGTGAAGTGTTGCTGACTCAATAGTATAAGTGAACAAGCGAGTCGGTGACTTCAGTAGTGCAGACTGTAAAGCGTTAGGTTTACTGTAGCTATCCTCTTTCACGCTTTACTGTCTGTTTACACTATTGAAGCTTCCAACTCGCTTGCTCGTATTTACTATTGAGTTGGCGGTATTATACTGATGTTTCAATTATTTGGGGAACAAAACAATGTCAGTTTTATATATTCTACCTAAAGACTTCGGCCAATATTTTTTTCAAATGTGCTGCTGAAACAGAGGGTCGCTGAACCATGGTACTAAAAGTGCAATCACAAAAATGAAGCCTAGGAACAAGGGGACAAAAGAAATGACAGGATCAGCTAGATAAGTGATTTAAGTTGTTCAAGAAGTGTATACTGAGGTTTACAAAACTTCTTGGGGAGGCACATAAGGCTCTAAATGATGTATAGGGTATGGTGTTTTTTATATTCCAGTCTGTTTATTTTGCCAGTGTATGTTGGAGGTGCGATGTGATCTCCTGGGCTGGGCTGGCAGTAAGCATATTCTGGGGCTGGAAATAAGTGCAGGCGTGTACTCTTTGGGGGATAATGCATGGTCATGTGGTGTGTTTTGTCCAATCATAGAACATGATTTTCACCGATTTGTTTCCTAGTTTCTATCTATCTATCTATCTATCTATCTATCTATCTATCTATCTAGCTGTCTGTCTGCCCGCCTGTCTGTCTTATACATGGATTTGCCAAAAACAATGGTAACTCATCAGTTAGTGTTTAAGCACAAAGCATCAAAAGAAGGGAAATGCATCATGGCGTGCTGTTTCATGGGGCTTGAATGATCACTCGATGAATCATTGGCATTACCCTGACTGCAGCACTGTTCAGTCACTGAAGAATAGTCACACACACCAGTGCTTGGAGATAGGGTGTCAAAATTTGGGCAACACCAATGCTGCGTTGCATGATTGTTTAATCCATCAGGGTTATTATGGCAAAGATTCACAAAGGCATTGGGGACCTTTACCCAAATGTTGCAGTTCCCTATTTTTGGAACTCTGGCCCCATATTCAGATGCAGCTAGTGGCGTCACATCATTATCAACACACGGGTATTCATGCAATATATTTGTACACACATAGTGCCCCAGTCCAGCATGCTCTGTACAGTATGTCTGTCCTGCATGTGCTATATGTATGAATATTGGGCATTGGGCCATGGTAGCATCACACAAAGTGCTAAGTATCAGCACATCACTGCCCCCCCACTAGCAAAAAATATCTAGACGCTAAAACTAAACAAAGTCTGCATAAAGTGGGACTGCGCATACATGTTGTCTTAGTTTATGTTCATCAGCTTTATTTCTGTTACCTGTATCTTTGGCAAAGGCTAAGCTTTTTTACCAAACTTGAGTAACAGCTTTCAGACTACAGCTTCACGAAAGTCCGACCCAAAATGGGTCTTCAGTGGACAAGTGCCAAACACCCATTTTGGTTGGAAGTAACATGTTATCATACCAAGGTTCATACTAAGCTCCAACAAAGCTGAGAAGGCGTATGCCCATATTAGCTCCAGGTGGGTTAAGAACAGTATTTTGAATTGTTTCCATTTTGTAATAATTTGTCTAGTTTATGCTTGAATTCTGTTTTTATCTTGCACATTATGATGTCTGTTGGTAGGCTGTTCCATGGATTAGCTATCCTTTGTGTGAAGTATTGTCTTTTTGTTCTTGTGAATTTAAACTTTTGACCTGTAGTGAATGACCTCTCCCTCCTGGGGCCTGATATTCAAAAGATTGCTCAGGGGCAAATCTGAGTTCGCCTGCACAAACCAGGTTTTGCATGGATGTGCAGTAATAAAAAGCCTGGTTAGCGCGGTCAAACAGGGTTTGCGCCCGGGCAAGATTCTGAGGGGGCGCAATGTAAATGAAGGGGCAGGGACCTGAATATTGGTGCAGTCCAATATTCAGAGTATGTGTGCCATGCAAGGCCATTTTACTCGGTCCCCTTGTGCAGTCCACATACATACCTCTGATCAAAACCTTGGCAGGGTTGGGGGGAACCACAAGCACCAGAGAGACTTTACTATTTCACATTGGGCTGGCAATCAGTGTGGGGGGGGGGGCACTAGACACCAGGGAAAACATTTTCTTTATATCAGGCCAACAACTGGTAATGGGGGACCACTAGCAC
Source organism: Neoceratodus forsteri (assembly GCA_016271365.2). Lineage (NCBI taxonomy): Eukaryota > Metazoa > Chordata > Ceratodontiformes > Ceratodontidae > Neoceratodus > Neoceratodus forsteri. The sequence goes on from CM057456.1 coordinate 1,091,009,526, forward strand.
CAGGGAAAGGGGTGCCATGCTAAATTGCTGGGCTACCCATGCAAATGAGCCCATAATGGGCATGCAAATGGCCCCTTAGTTTCTTGCATGCCCAATTGGCTCATTTGCATGGGTCCATTTGAATATCAGAAATTTAGCACAGATGCAAGCCATTATGACGCCCTATTTCAGAAACCATGTTTGCCCAACACTAAATGACTTATTGCTGGGTTGCAATGGCCCTATATTTAGTCAAATAGCACTGGTGTGCTAGTCCACTGAATATAGCATTTTTGGACACCTGGGCAACCGCAAAACGCAATGCCAATATTTGCACTCTGCTTTGCGCAGTTCTGAATATTGGGCCCCTGGTGTTTTATTCTTAAATTTGATATTTAATTCATACATTAGTATAGGGTCCCTTATAAAGAGCAGGTCTCCTCTTAATCAATGAGTTTCTAATGTCATTCATTTTAGTTCAGATATTCTTTAATCATATAATAAATCTCTAACTCCATGTATGACTTTAGTTGTGTTGTGTTGTATTTTCTCTATTGTTTTTATTTCCTGTTTCTTGTATGGGCACCAATAGGTGCATGGTCTTAGATATGCTCTATGTAGTGGCATTATTATTTCCCTGTTTCTACTTTTTACCTTCAGTGTTATAGTCCATAATGTTCTGTTTGCTTTTGCAGTAACTGTTTGTACATGATCTTTTAATGTTATATCATTTGTGGTAATTATACCAAAATCTTTTCCTGATGTGCTGCTTTTGAGTATGGTGTTACACAGTGTCTGTTTGTGATATTTGTTGTTTCTACCAGTGTGCAGTATAAAATGTTTTTCTGTGTTGAATTTCATTCCCCATCTGTAAGCCCAGATTGATAGTTCATTCAAGTCCAACTGTAGGTCTCCCAGTTGGTCTGTATTCACTCTCAGCCCACCTACTTTGGTGTCATCCGCACATTTTACATCCCAGCTTGTAATGTTGTTTATTTTTTATTTATTTATTTGAGTTTTGGATTAATACCTATGAGCAGAGGACTCTTTTACACAGGTTCCACGTCATGAACACATGGATTGGTACAGTACATACAATGAACAGTCATGCATCGTCACAACAGTCAAAAAATAAAGAATGGATAACATAGGATATACTGTATATAGAAAGAGGTAGGACATTAGCTACGGTAACAACTAGGCAACTAGACTGAAATTACGAAAGTGCTGCCCAATAGAAGCATACAATAAAATTACAAGAGTGCAGCCAAAGGCCTTGTCCAACAACAAAAACAGGAAGAAAAAAGAAAAGGCATTGAGTAAATGGCTTAGATAAACTAAACATGACAGGCTAGTGATATTGAGAAGGAGTATAGTAGGGTAAGAGTTAGAGAAGAGGAAAAAGAAGAAAAAGGGGGTAGGGAAAATAAGAGTTGTCAAGGGCCAGAGGACATAGTGGGGTCAGGATAAGTACAAGAGTGTGGGGAAGGGGAGGTGAATAGGGTAATAGAGGGGTGGAGTACAGAGGTGGGAGGAAGAGGAGGGGACAGGGCTGAAAGTAGGAGGGGAAGGTGACAATGAACATGGAATCACTGGACTACAAAGAGAGCAGTCAGAGGTGAGGGAAAGAAGGGGGAGAGGAGAGAGTGAGAGGGAAGGGGTAGGGTGGAGAAAGAGCGAGGGGAAGGAGTAGGAAAAGACTGTGAAGGGGACAAAAGCTGGAGGGGGGGTGTGAGAGGTGGGGGTAAGAAGTGAGACTTTAGGCAAAGGAGGGATGCCCAAAGTGGGAGCAGCCACCTCAGGGTTTAGCTGGAGCAGTCGCAGGTAGCATGAGTCACTAGGAACTGACATAGTTTGTGTTTGAATGGGTCAAGAGTGGCTATGTTAGAGACCTCACAAGTAAGTGAATTAAACAGTTTTGGGGCTCTGCCTGTGAACCACCACTGGCCTTGTGATGTGCAACAGAGAAGGACTTGCAGAGTTGAGTTTACAGAGCTTCTGGTATGGCGGGTGCTGCAAGATGGACAGAGGAACTCCTGTATCCCAGGGGGTATTAGACAAAGGGAGGCCTTTTTTGTTACCAGGCAGGTTTGATATGTGATTCTTCCCTGGAGTTGGAGCCAGTGTGCCTGTTCATAGAGGTCGCAGGTGTGCGTGTGGTAGGTGGCCCCAATAAGTAGTTGGCACACCTTGTTCAGCATGATAGAGATCCACCGTAGGGCAGAATCAGTGGCAGCTCCATAGATAACAAGCCTGTAGTCTATAATAGAGATGACTGAGCTTTGTATAGCTAGGCTGAGGGCTTCAGGAGTCAGGCAGTCCTTGTGTTTGTAAAGAAGGCCAATGTGGATATTCGCTGAGTTGGCAACAGTGTCAATATGATTGGAGAAAGACAGTGTGCTGTCCAAAGTCACACCTAGGTACTTGAACACTTGCGTCTGCTCAAGTGTGACTCCGGAGCAGTTTCTGACAGTCAGCTGTTTGGTTTTATGCTTATTATGCGTGCCACGGAAAAACGTAATTTCAGTTTTTTTTGCAGTTGAGCACTAGCTTCTGAGAGATGAACCAGGCCTCAACATCTGTAAAACTTTCCTGAAGCTGGTTCTCCAGGATGGAGGGATCAGTGTCTTTAACAAAAATTACTATGTCATCCGCATATAAGAGGATATGTTCAGGGCAGGATGCAGGGAGTTTCTTAAGGAAAATCCTGAAAAGTAATGGCCCCAATATTGACCCTTGAGGGACACATGACCGGACTGATTGCTTAGTCAAGAGGACATCTTCTATCCTAGAGACAGCTGTTAAACCAGCTTAAGGTGTCACTTGATAAACCTAGGTCAGAATGTTGTTCAAGTAGTAGTGGATGGTTGACCATATCAAATGCCTTTGAGAGGTCAATAAAGGTGGTCCCGACTAGGCATATCCGCTATGAATATTTTAAACAGAGCTGGTCTTGATACAGAACCATGTGTTACACCACTGTTATAATGTCCCACAGACAGTGTGCAGCCATTTATCATCACTCTTTGTGTTCTACCTTTAAGACAGTTGCTGATCCGGTTAATATATTTTTTTTATTTATTTGTAAAGATTCTCCAGGAAAGGCATACTGAACTAAAACAGCTTGTTTCCAGATGAGTTCTGGGGTGAAGGGGAATAGATGAACACGATTGGCGAAATACATAAAACCAAAATACACAACAACATAGAAACATACAAAATAACACTGAACAAAATTATAGCTATGTACAGATAAGACGAGCATAGGATAAACAAAAGAAATACAGTAACTGCACCACTACGTAATTTAAAACATGAGTTTGGCGGCCTGACCCAAGCAAAGAGAGAGTAGTTGAGGGGATGAGAAAGAATATAGTTAGCCTGACTGAAAAAAGTGTAGGAGAGAGGAACAGAGGGAAGGGATAGGGTATGACTTATTGACAGAAAATAATATTGGGGGTGTTATTGGGGTGTGGGTCAGGTGCAGTTGCAGGATGGAGAAATATAGTTGTGAAGAAGAGAGGATAATAAGTGAGTAGATGGGGTGGAGAGGATAACTAAGGAAAGGGAATTCCACATTTTAGGGAAATGGTAGGAGAAAGCAGCTTGTCCTTAGGAGGACAAATGGACAGGGAGTTCAAGGGTCTAGAAGCCAGAGTTATGGAATGAGTAGGTAGGAGGAGGAGGAGGGGTGGTGAGAAACATGGAGAGGTGGGTGTGGGAACTAAGCCTGTACCTCCCAACAAAGGAGGGACAGTGGGATTTACATTTAAGTTTTTATGTTTTTTAATTTTCCAATGATTGCCAGTGAGGAGCCAAATGAAATGCTTTACAGATATCCAAGTAGACAATGTCAACTGGAACATTTTTCTTACTTATTTTTTCATAAAAACAAGTTTGGTTGGTAGTGCATGACCTTTCCTCCACAAATCCACTTACTGTATGTGGTCATGAGGTGTGTGGTACAAAACCTGTGACCCTAGTTTAGTGAAAAAAGCTTGACTTTTACCAAGTTATGGTTACTAGAAGTAAAGATGGTGAAAATTGCCTAAGTTTGCACTCCTAAGCAGTACTGCTTTATGCAAACTTACATTAATTCAGATTCAGCCACTAGTCCTGTATTAATATACAGCTTAGTTTATCAACAAAGAATGTGTGCAGGACAGATGGCAAATGGCAGCCAGCCAGGGAGGTGAATGGAGTGTAAGTGCTCTCCACTATCTGGTGGGGGGTTGGCACTGGGGAGCATGGTGACAAGAAGCAATCGATTAAAGAGAGGGAAGACACCACTGGACATCAGGGAGGTTTTCTAACATGAAAATGGGGATCAGGTGAGTGAAGAGGTAACACTAGACTACCAGGAAGATTAATGGAACAGGGATTGGGAGATGGATGGGTTTCCATTGGAGTTTTAGGTATTTGTCAATCATGCAATCGTGGATTGGGTGAGGGAGGTGAGTACCACTAGAATGTCATAGATTTGTCAGTCATGCCAATGGGGAACAGGTGAGGGAGAGAGGTACCACTAGACTAACAGAAATTATTAACAGTGGTAGGGTAAAGGATGGGGGGGGTGTTTTGGTTTTATTTTTGTTTTTTTCATCAGTTACCAGTGCCATCTTGGGGGGAGGGAGGCATGCACTAGTGTGCACAATTTTAAAAGTAGGTGTTTGGAAGCATAAAATAGTGCTGCCACTGCAGCCTTTTGGTGTTTCCCAAATCCTTTCAATACACCACAGCACCCTGTATGCAAGAGGTTTCCCTTATTGGCATGGGCACAGTGGTGTATTTAGTATGATTGCACTAACCACTTAGTGTTGCCTCATGGGACTTTTTGAAAATACTGCAGCTAAGCTGGCCCATTGTTGCAGGGGTAGGATTTCCACCTGCGAAGCTGGTGACCTGGGTTCGAATCCAGACTCAGGCCATCAGAGGGCTGGCTGGGGGTTGGGATTGAGTGTCCCATGGACTGCTCTCCTCCTCCGGGGTGTGATCGAGTGTCCAGTGCAAAAGTGCAGACCCCTGGTGGAGGCTGGGGAATCTGATGTGACCGACCCCTGATATGTGAGGAGGTGGGATAGACGTCAGGTTCATCCCACTGACATCATTGCACATCCCACCTCCAGAGGGGATTAGCATCCACAAAAAATGCTGCCTGTCTCAGGGATGATGCTGTGGCCCCCCAAAGTACCTGACCCTGACTGAGACTGTGTTCCGCTGGATGGCCCACCCCTGTGACCCCACCCAGGGGGGTAAGCCTAGGGAGCCCTGCCAGTCTTGGTGATGTGGCTGGTAACCTGGACCTGTCTCCATGGGGTGGGGTCATCTCAGTGGCCCTGCCTTGGAGGTAAACCAGGGTGAATTGGGGATTGGTTATGGGGGGGGGGGTTGAAGGGTCCGGGAGGTAGGGCTGATAATATAGGACAGGCAACGCAAGGGAAAAAAATACTGCAGCTGTGCAAACAGGCTGTTGGTGATGTGTTGTCCACTTAATGCAGCATAAATGATGTTAGACTTGTGCTAAGCATTTCAATATGGGAGCCTTGGTACTTAAACCCTAACTGATGCAGTAATATATTTTTTTGCAATTAATTTCCTTACTTTTTTTTTTAATGTCGCCGCCGCAGGCTTGACAGGGGCTATGACCCCTCACCCAGAGGGGTACATCCTCCAACCCATGACTGCCCCATTCGTCCATCCCTCAAGGTTCCCCATAGAGTCCCTCTCCATTGCAGGGCCAGGACGAGGAGTGACGGCATGCTTTTTTCCCCCCACGGCATGTCAAATCTGGTGCAGGGGTGGACTTATTGGAGTGGTCGGGCCATCGTGTATCCTGCTGAGTCCTGGAATTTTCCGCCATTTTCTCCTGTCTGTTCAAGGGGCAGGGAGGTTGTCTCTACTTCCACAGATGCAGTCAATCACCCTGGACATGGGCCAACCCCTTGTGTGGCTATGTGCCTGTACCGAATCCCAGCCACTGCTAGGTGTTGGTCAACAGTGCACAGCTCAAATCCCCCCACCCCAAGGAAGGAGAGCAGTCCTCCAGATGCTCTATCCTTCCTCCCCTGGCCAACCCTGAAGGACCCGAGCCCATTCCCGAAACCTGGTCGCCTGTGCAGCACAAGGTGAGGCACCCAGCATCTCAACCCTCAGCGCCATCAAGCTGGCCTATTTCCTTACTTTTGAAAAGAGGTATATGAGAACCATTGCACAAAACCTTGTACAGAGAAACAGTCCCAGGATGGATAGTTTGCATGCCAGTGTTTTTAATGGCAAACTGTCTCTGCATTGAGACTAGCACTGTTAATACCTTTAATGGTAAACAGTTTCTGGATTAAATACTCTACAAATCTCACAACAACATTTTCCACTCATGACAACAGTTCTCAGGACATTTTTATCTGAGAACAGCATGTAACACAACAAATTTTTATATAGTTGATACTGTAAATGCAAACATAGACATTGTGGCAAACAGAAAAGTGAAAGTGTTAAGTGTCAGCCAGGATCTAACCTGAAGTTTTAGGTTTCATCTCTCAGCAGTTTTTTAGTTACTAATGAACAAAAATTCCAGCATTAGTAAATCTGATGTTGTTACCAGTCATATCATGAAAGCATTAACTTATGACACAGCACCAGTTTCACAATACCACGTTTTATTTAGCTGTCACAAAAAACACCTAATGAAAAATGAAACTGGGTATGCATGAACATTTTTTTTGTTAATTTAAAATCTAGACATGTCTTGACAAAAAATGGAGACCCTTGCTCATCAATCTAGTGAACCTCAGCAGTGTTTCATTTAGCGATGCAGTAGTGATAATAATATGTTAATCATGGAAATTTTTATATGAATAAGAATTGCCAAGTGGAGTCATGACTCATTTTCAATGGGGTCCATCATACCTGAGCAGGTACACAATATAAAACAGAACAATATTAACATTATTATTCATTTTGTCATGCATAAATGCAAATACTGAGCATTTTTTATGCACAATACTTAAGTAAATAGTGTATATCCTAACCTGATGAGCAAAATACGATCTTAGAAGCATATTTGTACAAATTTTCAACCTTCTAGAATTTTTTAACAGCTATGCCAGCAACTTACCACATTTTTAGGACATGGAGATTCTAGGCCAGACATTATGCATGCCAAATTTCATGTCATTTGGTCTGCAGATGGACAGGTTATTAGTGCCCCCAAAAATATAAGTTTAACATAGATATGCCTTCTTAACCCTAACTATAGTGATGTTACTGCACCACTGTACTGTTTATTATAGTGGCACCATAGCACCACGATAGTTAGGGGTTAAACTGCACTTCTGTGTGTTGATAGCTCTGATGATGTGCTCTGAGGAATAGATGGGAATGTTAGGTCAGTCAAACTTGGTCTTATGGCATACTATGGACTGGATTTGCACAGCAGTTTTTTTGCACTGTTGAAGAAAAGAAACCTCCTTTTTGCAACAGTAAAGAGAACTTGTGTGCGGTTCACTTGTGGCTGGGAATACTGAGCACTGCTTCCTTTGTTTGTTTCTTTGTTCACTGTTTATTGGAAGCTAGGCACCACTACAACCAAGGGGTGTCTCAATTTTGCTTTTTTATGTGACACCTCTATCTGAGATTAAGCACCACAATGCAAAGAGAAGGGGAGAAACTCGGATTACCTGACCTGTTTGAAAAATCTGTTCCTATAAACACCAGGAAAGAAAGGAGACTCCTTGGTAAAATTTGGACCACGTATAATAAATGGACTTGGTTTGAAGAAGGAACCATATTTGCTGACATGCAAATTCATCTGAAAAAGAGGAAAAGTGATCCTTCCACTAAGGGTGAGAAAATGCCTAATTTGCATTCAGTGATCATGCCAAAATCTGATGTTTTGGACACCGGGCAAACAGGTGTGAAGGAACTCGGTTTCCCTTTGGCATTTAGGCACTTCAGTATCATGACATACCACTTTTACAGGGAGAATACACTGAGCATGTTCAAATTATTGGCAAACCACCAATCTGCAGCAGCCAATCAGTGATGTTGGAGACTGAGCACTCCTTGCACTTTGCACATCCTTATTGGTTATTGAAATTTTGTTAACTGGGTGGGCCCACTGAGACATAATGTTCCTTTTTCAGGAGTGACCTGGAGTTAATTACAGTCAATCAGGGGCGTCACCAGAGGTATAAAGTTGGGGGGGCTAATGGGCCACAGTCAAAATCCTAACAAAGCTAGGGGGGTCCGGGGGCATGCTCCCCCGGAAAATTTTGAAAATTGTACCTTCAAATGGTGGCTTTTCCTGAATTTTAATGGTGAAATATATGTTCGAAAAGTCTGATTATCATGACTTGTATTTAATGGTACATGTGAAAAGATTTGGTTACTGGACCACTGAGGACAATGGAAAGAGAGACACCATTTTCCCAGCAGATCTGCTGGGAAAGTTACAGGACCCCAGATCTAATAAGAGACCAGTCAGACACCATTAGCCCAGCAGCTCTGCTGGGAAAGTTACAGGACCCCAGATCAAATAAGAGACCAGCTAGACACCATTATCCCAGCAGCATTATCAGACAGGACTGAGCATTACAGCACACAGCAGGTCTGCTCCGAACACACGAGTATAATGAGTGCCAACTTCTTCCAAGAATTGAAAAAATTAAAAAAATGGCTTTTAAAACAAAATAATCAGATTGAATAGCTTAGTTCACAGCCTGCTTGCCTGCACTAACCCTTGTTAACCCTGTACGTTAGAAAAACAAGGGGTTAGGTTATACTTAGGCACTGTTGGCAGTACTTTTATCTTACAGACAGTGATAATAACCTTGCTTGCTAATACTGCCACCACACAAACCTCTGAGGGTCAGGGCAAGGCAATGCAGAAAAGATAGGTGATGTAATTTTTATTACAGTAAATTTTTGAACTGTAATCTGTCTGCTCTTCACCACACAACTGACAGTAATGAGGAAGGGAGAATAAGAAATGCTTTTGTTAATATTGTTTTCACACTCAAGAGTTACAGGCCATCTGTGAGCAAACAAAACACAACACAACACAACACAACACAACACAACACAACACAACACCCCCAACTCTCTCTACAGGCCAAAAAAAAAAATGAAGGTTAAAAATAAACATGAATACACTGCTCGTAATTAAGTAAGAATATGATTATAGTTTTAACTTTTTAGTCAAGATTATTAGAAAGATAGGATTGAAAATTGAATCTCTGCTGCTCGCTCCACTGACTGTGACACTACTGCTTACTGACTGCACACAGCGGGAGTCATGTACCACGGGTGTTGAAGAAACACACCACGTGTTTGTGCAATGATTGGCTTTGCAGCGCTATACAAACTGGCTCAGGCTGCTGCTATGCTGGTGGCAAGCAGGAGCAGGTGTCAGTGAGAACAGAACCCTCCTGCCTCCTCCTCTCTCATTCCCCATCCTCTCTGGCCATTTTGGTTTGTCCCCTCCACTTTCGTATGTGTGCCATTAAATAGGCAAACCACACTCCTGTGTGATTGTTAAAAGTAAATATGTGTATTGCCATTGGGTAGTGCATTTGAGAAAGAGTAATGTGCTCAGGGACAACCCAGGTTCCAATTGTCTCAGTGGCACAGCTGGTTAGCACAATTGGAATGGTATTCCAGGCAGCCTGGGTTCAAGTCCCTACCATACCTTTGTTTTTTTTTGCTCATCCAAACCACCACACCAGCAGCTGAAAGCAAGTTCACCATCCCAATATATTGAACAAGCCACAAAAATCTATGGTTTGGGCAGCCACACCACTTTAGACCATTACAATAAAATTACCCCTTCCCCCTGGCCCCACTTGTCCAGACCCCATCATAAAAAAACAAACAAAAAACAATTGGTCCGACACCGATATGCTCCATTTTTCAATGCAGGCAGTAATGTGACACTTGCTCTCCAGCATTAAATTATTTAATTACACTCACTAGTATGCAGTCTTTTATCAGGCAGGGGTTCGATTATACAGAGGCTTGCTTTAATAAACACAGCCAGGGACACGTTTACTCAGTGCCCAACAGGTATCTAAAATGAACTCTCCCGGACAGCTTGCCCTCGGTATTTGTCCTCAGTCCAGGTTAAAAGCCTCTGGACGGTCACTGCAGCGGCAAACTCAGTTGTCCCCAACTAACCTAAAGCAAGCTCTGACTCTGTGGCACAACAGTTCTCTTCCTCTCCCTCTCCCCCACCCCCACCCCAACATGTTATAGCAACAGTCATTCTCTGGGACCACTGGCAGAGCATGAACCGTACCAAATTGTCCCCATCCCTGAGCCTCCAAAAATTTATCACAAACCTTAAACATCATATCCAGACCTCAGGCCACAGCAGCAGTGGATTGCCCCATGAGCTTAAGTAATTAATGTCTCCGGTGCTGCAGCGGCCACTCTGAGGTAGAAGCAGTGCACTTCCTAGGCAGCAGCTGGCTGAAAAAGTCATTGATATACCCGACCTGCGGCAGAATCTTTTTGCTGTTTTTTTTTTTTACTTAAGACAGCACCATTCTCGATCTCCCGCTTTTTCGGCTCCAAACAAAATTCAGCGCTTCCGTGTTCGTAGGGGAAAAATGGGCAGGCCCAACTGCAGATGTCCTATCTCACTGGGAGTCGAGCAGTGAGAAACATAAACCTGGGAACTGATTGGCCACGGGGCGTGGCTGCAGATTCTGACCGAACTCCTGAAACAGTAATTGGGTAGTCAGAGAAGGGGTGGGGTCATTCTCGCAAGGGGTGGGCAACAGTCAGCTGAGGGGAGGAGATGGGGGAGTTGCACATCACAGCAGAGGGAGAGTCAAGCCTAAGCTTTTGGCATTCTGATTCTAAATGGACAAATAATTTAAAGGGACAGAGCACGATTTTAGCAGTCGGACAAAAAAAATCTCTGCGGGGGTTCGTTCAACCTGATTAACCCCACCTGGCAACGGGCCTGAAAATCGTGGCATTTTTATTCAGTCAGGACATGAGCAAAGTTTCCTATGGGATAATGATTATGGGCTTTAACTTATATTGGGGGCTTCAGCTTCCCCAAAATCAGCATGATGACGCCACTACAGTCAATAAGAAGACAAGTTTACAGCCATATATCAGTTTACATATAGGGACAAGTTAATGCTGTAAAAACAATTAATTAAAGTGAGAATAATAAACAGTATTATTAAATGAGCACATTATGAGGAATAGTTATGCAGGATGAAAGAGTACATGGTGTACATACATAATATAGAGGAATGGGTACCATCAATGGACAGTGGGTATGCATAATCACATTAGATACATAGTATATATAGATGTAATTGCTTCTCAATATTCAACTGGGTTACATATTATTAATATTAGGTCCTGATAGATTGACCGGGTGGAGAAATGGTGAGTAAGTGCTAGGTATCACATATAATTCATATATTACAGCTACATGGATTTACTATTAGCGAGCGGGATTTTAAGGCCTTTTTTGTACAAGATTAGTGATGTACACTTGGAGACTTCTGGTGGTAATCTGTTCCAAAGGGTAGGGGCAGAAAATGCAAATGACCTAATGACATTTTCAGATTTCTCTTTCAGGGGAAGGGCCTGTGACAGAAAAGGAGCTCCTTTTATGAAAAAAAAAAGAGAGACTTTTGATCAGAAACTTTTTGAAATCATCATAAAATTGTGCATAATCAATTCAGTTAGCTAATTTTCACTGCATTTAACTGTAGTTTTAGGCAGGCAGGCTAGAGAAAGTGTGCTGCAGAGGAGAGGAGAGGAGAGAGTACACAGTATGAGCCTGCACTAGCACCTGCAGACTGTAGCAGGAGCAGGCAGAATGAATTTAGCAGAATGGAAAAAGATGGGGGGTTAAAACACAGAAACAGAATTTGTTGGCAGAAAAGTACTGCTTAGCCCACCCAGTTGAATGATTCCTTTGACAATTTTTTTATGCGTTCTGGTGGTTTAGTGGAGGGCACAGAAATCCATATTTAGCTTTTCTGTTTTATTCCCCTCCCCACAGCAGAAGAAGGGCCAATTAAATATAGCAGAAAGGGAAAGTAGTAAGGGGGATATTAATGATTTAATTGACAAAAATATATTTTTTACTGAATACTGATAGTGCAGCAGGGCACAGCAATCCATTTCTTTATTTTTTTCTTTGTGTGTGTGTAAGTCTGCCTGACAGTCAGCGAGTAAAAAGTAAAATAGACTTCTGTATGAAATCCATGATCACAAGGTCTATCAGTGAGGTGATGTGTGGTCTGGCAGTATGGGGCAGGGTTCGAGTTGTTGCTCTTCCCTATCATTACACAAGTTATATAGTGGCTTATCTGTGCACCACGTGTGCAGTGTGCATGTTACACGAGCACCCAAGAATCATCTGACTATTGTGAGTCATCATTGTTAGCACCTGGCAGTTGTTGCGTTGTGTCATCATCATCTGTCGTGTGTGTATGTGTTGTCACATATAGAAAACATAAAGAGATGAACAGGAGGAGAAAGTGATACAGGGGGAAGAAAGGCATAGATAAATGTTCCTACATACCAGTTCCAAAAAGTACTACTTCTGCAAGTGGTGGTGATGCTGATTGAAGCTAGTCATGGTGGAACTGGGACTATGAGGCATGGTCGTGGAGCTCTGAGGACAAGGGCTGCTGGGTGTGTGATAGCACTGTACAACCAAAGAAACCATGTTTCATTAGTTACTAGAGATCCACTGGTTCCACTTCAACTGCAGTGCAATCAGCCATCCCCGCCAGTCATCCAGTGCATCTGGTGGCGAAACCATCAGTAGCAATACAGAAGCACATCAGGTTCTGCACCTTCCTTCTTCAGGAATTCCCACTTCCCTACTCAGGATAGAAGTAATCCATCCAGAAATGTAAATTCTAGTTCCCAAACAATCATCTTGCATTCCCTGATTGATTCTTGAAAGTGCCCCCCTTGTCTCTAGCAGCTTCTGAAATCAGCATGTGAGAAGAGTCTAGCAGCAAACCTAAACCATGATCTCAGTTTCATGATTCATGTTTTTGGCACATAAACAAAAATAATAAACAATAATGATAAAAGCAAAATATTATAAATGATGATATCATATATCATGTTATATCAATTACAGTATATCATTTTATAAGAACATAAGAACGTGCCAGCAGAAGGGGACTTTGTGATCCATCTAGTCTGCCCGTGAAAGCTACCCCGTCCCAGTCCCTTTACTGCCTTAGGATTCCATAGTGCCTATCCCATGTTAGCTTGAACTCCCCCACTGTTTTCACTGCCATAACCTCTGGGGGCAGACTGTTCCAGGGCTCCACCACCCTGTCTGTGAAAAAGAACTTCCTGCTGTTTGTTTTGAAACTACCTCCCTTCAGGTGCATGTTGTGCCCCCTTGTAAATGTATTCATGTTTTCCCTGAACAGATCTTGTGTTTGTACTGAGATTATACCTTTGAGTTATTTAAATGTCTCTATCACAGCTCTCCTGTCCCTTCTGCTCTCCAGTGATTACATCCTAAAATGGTTTAATCTTGATTCATACGATTCTTCACATAGTCTGTGTATCATCTGTGTAGCTCTTCTCTGCATGGTTTCCAGGTGATCCTTGTCCTTCTTGAGGTGTGGTCTCCAGAACTGGATGCAGCACTTCAGGTGACGTCTCACCAAGGACCTGTCCAGCGGGACTATCACTTTCCTTTTCCTAGTTGTGATACCCCTTCCTATACTTCTGTGAATGCTGCTAGCTTTTTGAGCTGCCTTTTCACACTGCCTGGTTGTCCTTAAATCGTCAATTACGAATACCCCAGATCCCTCTGTACCCTAGTTTCAGTCAGCTGTTCCCCCTTAGGGTATATTTCCAGTGTAGGTTCTTCCTCCCGAGGTGCAAAACTTTGCACTTCTTGGTGTTGAATTTCAGCTGCCACTGTTTTGACCATTCCTCCAGTTTTTTAGATCAGCTATCATTTCTGTGACCCCATCTTGTGTGTCCACTCTGTTGCAGAGCCTTGTGCCATCTGCGAATAGGCATACCTTTCCTTGCAAACCCTCCAAGATGTCACTGATGAATGTGTTAAATAGAATTGGCCCCAGCACTGATCCCTGGGTGGCTCCATTCCTTCTTCTGACAGAGTGCCATTTACTCTCTGGGTTCTCCTTTGGAGCCAGTTTATAATACAGCCTACTATTTTATGTCCCACTCCTGTGTGTTAAAACTTATTTATCAGCCTCCTATGTGGGACAGAAAGAACACCTTACTGAATTCCAGATATACTACATCTACTGCTCTTCCTTGGTCCACCATTCTGGTCACCCAAAGAATAAATCAGTCATGTTTGTCTGATGTGACCTCCCCGCTGTGAAGCCATGTTGCCTTTGGTCTGTTTGGTTAGTTGCTTCTAGATGCTGTACAGTTCTTTCTTTCAGTAATGGTTCCCAGATTTTCCCCACCACTTAGGTGTTATATCTGTTATATCAAATTACATTATCACATATCATACATTATGCTTTATTATTTTCTCATATATCATATCAGATTATCTTATCACATACCACATATTACATCAAATTATATTGTCTTCTAATACTTTATATTAGATTATATTATTTAATCATATCCCATATATTCAAGCCCCAGGAATCCCTCACTATGCTTAACAACTGCAATGATTCTCTGGAATAAACTGCCCCGGAGCCTAGAATTTCATGCTAATTATGGAATCTTAGAATGAAATTGAAAACTCTGCTGTGTGGTCATGCTCACCTCTGCTCACTAACATCAGATTTTTTTCTCTGCCCGAGGAAGAAGTCTCCCCAAAGTCATCTCCAATACTTCGATGTTGTTTATAGTTTATTTTTTTATATTCTTTCAGTAAAGTATTTTAGTTCTAATTTGCAATAACAGTGCATTAGTTAGGATATATTATTGACTAGCCATTTTATTTACTTTTTCTCTGGTTCCTCATTGGTTCCCAGGAATCTGAGAAAGGTCTTTGCGGTATAGTTCCCACTTTCAGGGAACCACATTATTTTTCCTTAAAAAAAAAAAAAAGAAAAGAAATATTTAGAAACTGCTTTGTGGTTCTAATTTTTCTTGTCCCAGTTCCCTTTTTGGTGGAACTAAGATGCTATTTGTTTTTTTTTTCTTCATTATAAGTAATTTTCCTACAGTTTCCTTTGTTATAAGTAACCGAAACACAGTTCTTTTTTAGTTTTGATTTTGGGGAACCGGGGCACTATTTGGTCATTAGAGATTGGCATGGCTGACAGAACTAAAAAGGGGCCAGGACCTACAGACTTTACAATTATAAAATTTGCTTCTAACTCCTGGTTAAGGCAGACTGCCATGAGTTGTGTTTGAGGTACCTGGGTCCAGATCATGATTTTACTAATTGTAAGCTTTGTGTCAATTTTTTCCCTAAAACAGTAAAGAAAAGGGATAGAAAAGTTAGAAGACCTTATGGCTTCTCAGTCTGCCTCTACACCACCCAAAGGCTCAGAGAAGGGGCCATCCCCTCAAAGTAAGAAGCAGGATAAGGCTGCTAAAGTGTTCACAGAGTGCCTAGCTGTAGTGGCAGGTCATTTGAGGAGGCAAGGGGTGGTGGTCTTTCCCTACCTAGAGGCCTGGTTAGTTTCAGGAAAGTCACACAAGAAAGCCACATCCTCCCTCCTTTTTGTCCAGCACACCCTGGAGGACATGGGATTCCTAATAAATCCCTAAAAGTCCCAGACAGAACCTGTGCATGTCCTGGACTTCATAGATGCAGAATTGGATGTCCACCAAGGAAATGCATTCCTTCCTTGACAAAGAGTGGAAAACCTGATAGTACTTGCAATGTCTTTCAAGGCAGGGCAATCCAGACCTGCAAGTGGCTTCCTCCAAATGCTGAGGCATATGGCGTCATCTATAGTAGTAGTAGTTACAGGTGCCAAACTCAAAATGAGGGACATCCAGTACCACTTGGGGTCCCATTAGTCCCAAAGGTGAGACCCACAGTCAAAACTAGTACCCGTGTCAAAGTGCCAATTAAGGGCACTTTAGTGGTAGAAGGAAAAAGACAACCTCAGGGAGGGGGTTCCCTTCCTCCAACAATCACCCACGGTTGTGCTCACTACAGATGCTTCCCTCCTGCTCTGGGTGCTCATCTGAAGAATTTAACTGTAAGTCAGGTTAGGAGCCTACTGGAGTCTCAGGAACACATACACCTCCTGGAGCGCAAGACAATGTATCTGACAATGCAGGCTTTCTCCTCTCACATCAGTGATCAGTTCTTCCAGGTCAGGATAGACAACACCACTACCATGTATTATATCAACAAATGGGAAAGAACAAGATCTTCAGAGCTGTCCATAGAAGCAATGAATATTTGGAATCTAGCCTATTCCCTAGAGGTGCAACTGTCAGCAGTACACCTGCAAGGGTAAGACAATGCCTTGGCAGATTCCCTGAGCAGAATCAGCCAGGGACATCATGAATGGACCCTGAACAAGCAAGTGTTGGCTGCAGTGTTCAGAAGGGGAAGGGGGTACACCAGAGATAGAGCTGTTTGCATTGTGGGAAAACTACCAGCTCCCCCTGTTCTGTTGTAGACACCCGTCAGTGGGGGCTGCCCCAGTGGATGCCCTAATCCTTGGTTTGGCAGCCTTCCCTCCATTTTCACTCTTATTGACGGTGCTGCTGAAACTGAGGGGAGAGTCTGCAGCTATGATCCTAATAGCTCCAAATTGGGCCAGGCAAACTTAGTACTCACTGCTCCTGCTCCTTTTCATCAAGAATCCTATCAGCTTTCCTCTGAGGTACAATCTGCTGACTTTGTCTAAGGGCAAGATAATATTTCTAGACTCGAGAATCCTGTGTCTCAGGGCATGGTACTTGAAGAGCTAGAGCCTTGAAGTGGAACATATTTTCACTGTGGTGCTTCTCTAGGCAGCTCATCCCTCTTCAAGCAGACCTTCCTACAGTCCTGGACTGCCTGGTCCACCTTCAGTCCTTGAGTCTCAGGCCTTCAACTCTGAAGGTGCATTTGGCAGCAGTGTCAGCCTATGCTTCAGCTGGCAAGGACAGGAGTGTGGCCTCACAGCCTATTTTAAAAAAGTTCTTCAAAGGCCTTATCCACCTGTACCCTTCAGTCAGGAATTCAGTCCCACTATGGGACCTGAATGTGTGCATTGCCCAGCTCATTGAACCACCTTTTGAGTCCATGAGAAGCAGCAGTTTATGATAGAGCCACAGTGCCCCTGGCATCTCACCCACCAGAAAAGGATTCAAGAAAGATGGATAGTATGGCCAAGAAAGGCTATCTAACTGCATTTATGGCCATCAGACAGGTCAACTACATGGCATATGCAGCCCAATACCAGAAACACCCTCTGGAATTCTGTTATGGCCATGGAAGGCAAGGCACCACCTGGGTTGGTTGCTGATTTTACTGAGACAGCCAGATGCGGTCTGGAAGTCACAAAATATCAGTTTCATATGGCAGTAGATGCCAATGATACTGCAGCCAGGTGGATGGCCCTGACAGTAGCATTGAGAAGGTTTGCCTGGCTAAGAGCCACAAACCTGACTAAGGCCATGGATTTCCTGGTGGAAAATAACTCCCCGTTCGGGAACAAAACAGAGACATACAAGAAAAAGGTGGATGAGTGCAACACCACCTACAACAGTAACACTGCAAAAGAGAAGGCCTCAATCTCCTTATGAATATAAGCAAAAGATTGGTAAGCCCTTATCAACATCCCATCTAAGAAGACACCTGATGTCTATACAGGAACCTTGTAATTGTTATTGATGTTCTTTTTTTTTTTCTTTCTTTTTGAATTGATAATTGTTGCTTGATTGTATTTATTATGTTGAGTGTTGAAGTGTATTTTGTATTTTTTGTAAAGGTTACCATTGCGAATGAGTTTTTTTACTCAATTTTTTTTTTTACCTTGAATAAACAAACAAACAACAAACAACAAACAATCTCCTATAGGTCACATGGAATGGGAGGTAGAGGTAGGGGCTATGGTAGACCTTTCTTCCAAGCCCAGGCTACCCTGGCCTACAAGTAACAAAGTGGTTACTTCAGGGGCAGGGGAAGAAGAGACTCTAGACAAGGGGATCAAACCCCATAGGCTACAGTCCAGGCAAAGCAGATTCCCTGATATGTCAGTCAGGGTCACCTCCCCATTGCCAGTAGGGGACAAGCTGACTCACTACTTCCAGACTTGGAAAACCATTAACACAGACAAGTGGGTTCTGGAGGTAGTGAGTCAGGGCCTAGCCCTCAGCTTCAAATCTCTCTCCAAACTGAGATCAATGGTTTTCAGGAAATCTTCCCACACAGAAAGGGCACTTTTAGAGAAAACAGTGTCCAATCTGCTGGTAACAAAAGCAGTAGAATAAGTTTCACTCCTCCAGAGGGGAAAGGGTTCTACTCAAGATATTTCCTTACCCTAAAGAAAAATGGGGAGTGGCAATCCATTCTAGATCTAGGAGCTCTAAACAAGCCTCTGGCAAAGCCAAAGTTCAGGAGGGTGACTTTGGCAATGATCCTTCCACTCTTCAGCAAGGAGACTGGCTGACATCTCTGGACCTATAGGATGCCTACTTCCACATTCCCATCAGGGAATTTCATGGAAAATACTTCAGGTTCAGACTACACTTGGGGCATTATCAGTTCACAGCCCTGCCATTCAGCCTGGCCTCAGCTCCCAGGGCGTTCACAAAGTGCTTAGCAGTAGTGGTGCACACTTAAGAAGGCAGGGCATCACGGTGTTCATCTACTTGGATGACTGACTAATTGTGGGCAAGGTAAAGGAGGCCCTCAGGCTCACTCAGGATACACTGGAGTCTCAAGGATTCTTAATCATTGCCAAACAAATCTGTATTCCAACCTGCCCAAGTACTGAATTTCATAGGGTTAGGACTGGATACCCTGCAAATGAGGGTATTCCTCCCTCAAGACAGAGTAGACAATATCCCACGGCTGGCAGGATCTTTCAGTTTCAACAGACCAAGGTCAGCAAAGGCACTTCCTGCAGCTGTTGGGGCACATGGCCACAGCAACAGGAATGGTGCAAGACTGCAGATTTCAAATGAGAAACATTCAATTTCACCTCAGGGCACACTGGTGCCAAAGGAAAGATTCTCTCACAAAGCAGATACCATTTCCAGGGACACTGTTGCAGACCCTGCAGTGGTGGCAAGACAGAACCAACCTCAGGTGAGGGGACCCATTCAAAAAGGAATCCCCTACCTTGATACTCACAACAGATGCTTCCCTCCTAGGGTGGGGGGCACATCTGAAAGAGCATACAGTGCATGGTAGGTGGTCCCCCTGCAGAGTCACTCCTGCACATAAATCTTCTAGAGCTCAGGGCAGTACTCCTGGCACCCCAATCCTTCGCATCCCTGGTAAGGGACAAGTTGGTATAGGTCAGGACAGACAATACCGCCACAATGTATTACATCAACAAGCAGGGAGGGACAAGATTTGACCTGTTGTGCACAGAAGAAATGAAAATATGGAGTCTGCCGTACTCCTTACAGGTGTCCCTGTTAGCCATCCACCTTCCAGGGAAGGACAACAGTCTGGCAGATGCACTCAGCAGAATCAACCAAAACCACCAATATCTCACCCATCTGCACTGACTGGGACTATAGCCCACACCCTTATAGTCCACCTCACATCAGTTTCAGCCTATCTTTCACTGGGTAAGTGTGTTTGTCTGGCTGCTAACCCCATTTTCAAAAAGTTCTTTAAAGGGTTAGCTCACCTGCACCCTCCTCACAGAGAACTGGTGCCTTCTTGGGATCTCAATGTATGCCTTGCTAAGCTTATGGAGCCCCCATTCAAGCCTATGGCTACAGCACATTTGACTTTTTTCACTTGGAAAGCTATATTCTTAGTGGCTATCACCTCAGCCAGAAGGATAAGCGAGTTACAGGCCCTGTGTATAGAATAGAACTACATATCCTTTCACAGAGACAATGTGATACTCAGGACTAACAGGAAACTTCTCCCAAAAGTGGTTTTTGATTTCCACCTGGAGCAGTCAATCACTTTGCCAGTCTTTACTGAACATTCTAGTTTAGGAGAGTGCAGGCTGCATAGCCTGGATGTCAAAAGAGCTTTGAGCTACTATATTATCCACACCAAGGCTCGCAGGCAGGACAGACAGCAGCTGTTCCTGATCTATGGGGATGTGGGAAAGGGAAAGCCAGCTTCAAAAAGGACAGTTGCACGCTGAATAGCGGCATGTATCCAATTCTGCTACAGTAAAGCTGGTGAGTAGCCCCCAGTGGGCCTGAAGGCACACTCTACAAGGGGCACAGCTGCTACAATAGCAGCTGCCAGGGCGATTTTCTTATTGGAGATCTGTAAAGAAGTTACATGGAGAACAGTACATACCTTTACAAAGCACTATAGTCTGGACACTCAATCCGGAAGTGATGCTAGGTTTGGCACAACAGTGCTGCAGAACTTGCTTACTAAGTGAGGTTCTGTGCCCACCTCCAAGTTTACTGCTTCGTAGCCTGCTAGAGTTAATCATATTGAATAATTCCTGGGGTTAGAAGAATAAATTACTCACCAAAGTAATCTTGTTTCTTGCAGGGTATTCTTCATCATGATTAACTCACTCAACCTACCTCCCTTTCCAGAACCAGTTAGCCTCTGCATCATAGCTAGTGTCGCCTATTGTTAAGATAGTAATGTCTGGGTTGTGTTCAATTGTAAAAATCAGATGGCTTCTGTTTTTCCTCTTGTGGTCTTATCTGGCATTACCAGGGGACAAGTTAAAACAGGGATTTGTTGTTAAGATTGTATTACTATATTTAGAATAGCTTAGTTAGGAGGTTTTACCCTGCAGGTTTCAATGAATCTGAACATTATGGAACACAGCAGTTGGTAAGGGCAGCAGTTTGATTGGTGACATGAGCCAACAGATGTTCCATCATTTGCATAAGTTCCATTTCTCTCTGAGGCAGTTCAACACAGGAAGCTGACTGCTAGAGTTAATCATATTGAAGAATACCTTGGAAGAAACAAGATAACTACTGTGAGTAATTTTTTCTTTCCTGGTGGCTGTGTCATCTGCCGGAAGGGTGACTGAGGTACAAGCCCTCCGCACAGATCATAACTATAACATTTTCCACAGGGACAAGGTAGTCTTAAGGACCAACAGAAAATTCCACCCTAAAGTGGTGTTTAAATTTGCAAAATTCTTTATTGCAGCCTAATCCATTCCCTGTACAGCACCCCTTCACACACATGCACGCACACACGCACGCACGCACACACACAGTTTCCCTTTCCCTACCTTTCTTCACCATATCCTTTTCCTTGTTCCCTATACTTGCTGTTTGGAAACTCTGTTGCTTTTCCCCTGGCCTTGGCTGCCGTGACTGATGATGCTTTATTTGTTAAAGAAAAATATACAGTAAATGAATGATCCCTGGTAGTCTAGTGGACCCCCCCTCTGCCTGATCAGCCCAGGCCCCATGTATATGTTAACACCCTGGTGGGCTAGCGCCCCCCCCCGCACTGAGCACCAGTGCCCCCTCAGTGCAAATGCCACCCTCCACCTGCTGGACCTCTAGACTATTAGGGATCTGTAATCTATGTTTTTATTTAACAAATAATAAAGATTATCATTTTAACTAATGGATCCTGGAGGAGATGGTCCAGTACCCATTTGTTCACAGCGATTTGGGGTGAGCTAAGCCTGGATTGATCTGATTCCACAGTCACCGTGTTGGCAGTTCTGGTCAGTCATCCATGTCAGATTTATCAGTTATGGGAGGCAGAGCCAAAAGAAAGGCAGCAGAGTCTCAAAACAGCATGTGTAAGTGCTGAGGAAGATGCTACAGCTAACAAAGGCAGAAAACAGGAAGCAATATATGTGTGTGTGTGTGGGGGGGTACTGTGCAGAGAATGGATTAGTCTACAGTAAAGAATCTTGCAAGGGAGTGGAAGGGACAACAGTGCTGCAGGCATAGGTTCTAACCATGGTTTACAGTAAGGGGGTGTAGGGTCCACCGGACTACAGGTGATATGTTGCTGCTTGGTGCTAGGGGTCTGCTGCCCCCAAGCAAATGAGCTCATAATGGGCATACAGATAGCCCCTTAGCACCTTGCATACACAGTGAGCTCATTTGCTTGCTTGGGCTGAATATGGCCCACAGGAGCCCTGACGCTATCCCGTTTTGGACAGTGCCACCTCCTGTGGGCCATATATAGTCTTGGTACATGGTAGCGCAGTGCATATCCACTTAGGAATGCACCAACATGGCCCAATATTCAGTCAGTTAGCGCACCCCATCTGTGCATGCTAACTGGTGGCATATTGTTCAGAGCTGGCCATGTGCTATTTTTGGTGCAGCGTGACAGGCTGCGCTGCACTTGCAGCTGGCTCTGAATATGGGGGCCATAGTTTATTCTCCTCAAGTAATTCTCTCTGTTGCATACATGTACTTATGTATGTGCACTATTGCATCTCTTTCCATACAAATTGTTCCTGCATGGTCACATACAGTACTGTATACTAATCATGTAATATGGTGCTGTCTGTAGAAGACAACAAATGGCCATGTATGCACATATTGTGTAATTAAATAGTGTGTTTCCTGTTTCTTATTTTTGAGTTACACACTGCACTGAATTGTGCAGTATGCTTTAGGTTGTATTTTTGTATATACTGATTCCTATGTATACCACTCTATCTCCTTTTTTACACCCATCTCCCAGGTTGCATTGAAACAAGCTCTGACTCAGTTTGCTTTTCTGACCAAAACTTCTAAATAAATAAATTAATTATAAATAATTAACCAGCTCAGTTACCAGCACAGCATCGTCAGCCCCCCTCATGAAAAATGGCAAACATCATCTGAGAAAATGTATTTTATTATATATATATATTTATTGTAAAAGTTTTTAAATTAAGCGTTATGTGTCAAGATAGCCACCATGAATACTGATCTCTGATTAGATGGACCTGGCCACCTGTCATACCTATTTATATACTCAAGAATGCATGGTGCTGCTCTGTCTGAGACCAAAGTCAACATTTTTAATAGTAGGTCACTTTATAAATTCAATAACACACTCCAGTGTGCTGCATTTATTAGGGGACAGGAGCAGTCCTCCTGATTATGCTAAGGTATCCTCCAGCTATGGCCTTGAGCCTCAGCACACATATACAGAAAGCTTACAGTATATCTTCCAACTAATACACACCCTATTGTGTGTTATTGCCCATGTATGACAGGGTATGCACTATTGCGGAATATCAGCAAGCCATGGGAAATGAGATACAAGTTGCAGCCTAGTACTTTCTACACCTAAGAAATGCTTTTATCTCACAATAAAAAAGGCTGTCCAAGCATTGCAGCAGCCGGCCAATTGTTTGGGGGCCCCTCCCTCTTTCTAAGGCCAGTAATAGTATACCTGCCTTCAGGAGTGGACAGCAGGCCCTGGACACACCCCAGGGGGAGATATCACCATGCCCCATGGCTGGGGTCTGTGGGGAGAAGGGACAGAGATAACTGGCTGGTCATCCCAAGGTCTCTCACTCTTTCTCCTCCATCCAGTGGAACAGTCAGATGTCCAGGCCAGCACTACACCAAGGTGAGGTGGGCCAGTGGCCTGTACGATGGGGGAGAGCTTTCAGTATAGAGCTGGCCCAGTAGCCCCCTAACCTTTACTTGCATGTTGAGCTATGGGGTATTTTTGAAGTGACTGAAGGTTGGGGGTTCAGGTGCTGACCAGGAGGTTGCTTGCCAGTGGATGGCCCTCATCAGAGGCCGCAGAGCAGGCTGTGTGGGTAGGGGACAGCTGATGGGGCTTGCCGCTCAGCACATCCCTCTGAGTCATCATCGCAGTGAAGAGTGACTCTCGAGTCCTCCTGAGACCACTAGTGATGGCTGCCTTGCTATTCTGTGGGCTGTTTAAAAAAACCAAAAATAAGTAAATATGTATATCTATATATATACTGTATATATATATATATATATATATATATATACACACACACACACATATATATGTCTATAGACAGGATTTATTTATTTGGAGACCCGCTTACCATGGGAGTCATCAGTGAGGCCTGCGGGGGTCGCAGGGTTTGGATTTCTTGCCTACACTCCTCCTTTGGCCACCCTGGCTGGGCAACGTGTGTTTGACTATTCAATCGGGTCCTCTCTGGGGGCCAGGGGCAGTCTTCAGTCCTGCGTGTCCCCCCCCCACCCTATAGGGCTGGGTGGTCCACGTGGAGCTCCACAGCATCTGGGAGGCCTGAACTTGGCACTGCTCTGTACATGATCCCAGCACAAGCCACATGGTGCTACAGCACTCAGGCACTGGCCACCTGGGATCTCACGAGAGGTAAGATTCAGTGGCCATGTTGGGAACGGTGACCGAGTCATTCCTCGCCTTGCTGGTGGGCATTTCCACAGCTGATTTCATTACCATTTGGGGTCAAGAGTAGTGAAACCCCCATCCCACCCTATTGATTGGCTAAAGGAACTTGGGAGGGGATAGCAGGCAGGGAGTACCCGAGCATTCGGGCAGGCAATCCAAGATGGCGACAGCAATTGGGAGTGGCCATGTTTGTGAGGGGCAGTGAGGCCTGATGCTTACCCTGCAGTTGGGTGATTTGGGCTGCTGCTAGGAGGACACAGGGTCCATTGGATCAATTCCCAGGGAACCATGGAGCTGTGCCTGCTCCTGTGCCTGGGAGAACACATCATTCCCACCTCTTGCTCTTTTTTCACCAGCTAAGAGTTGCAGTGGCTTTAGCAGAGCTCTCGTCACTGACTGCCCTCTACTTTAGCATGAAGTACTTCCAGTGCCTGGGGTGCGAAGTCAAGCAGGAGTGCTCCTCAGATAGTGCCTTGGATAGGCAGCTGCTCTATTTCAGCCCATCTAGATAATCTGACCCCCTGGTGAAGGCATTACAGGGTTAAAAAAAAAAGAAAAGAATAAAGTTAGGAAGCAAGGGCCTTTTAGGAGGTATTGCCTGAGTAGAGCTTCACCACGGGTGGTGCGGGGAGGCAACCCAGAGGTTGGAGTATGGAGCTGTGTAGGAGCTGGGTACATCCAAGCAGCCAGGATCTGTTTCCAGTACTGCCTTTGGCACATGCCATTCTTGAGTAGTTATTTCCTTCCGAGTTTTCCCGGGCCACCTCTGCATGGGTCATGGGTGCGCGGCGGGCCTGGCAGCTGTATAGGGCTGAATGTATTCTGTCAGGGACTGGCTTAGGAGTCAGTTAGGCAGTGGCTCCACAGTGGGGGGGTTGCTGGAAGTATCCACGAAGTGGCTACCTGGGGACACAAACCACTCCTGCGGCCCCCCACTGTTTGTTGTATCTATGTTTTCTGGTGGCCAGGGTTAGTCACCCTTGCCGGAGGAGAAACAAATACTGGAAAGAGTGCGGTGAGCCAATTGTAATGATATTTATTGAGGAGGGGGGAAATTTAGTTGTCTTTACAGAAACATGACCAGTAGAAAGAGGAACCCATCCCCCAGGGTGTTGGCAGCGGCTGAAGAGAAGCTTAGAGCCTTGTACAAGATGACTGGAGTGGCATGACTGATGACTTGCATGGAAGGGCTGAAAGAGCTGTCAACCTCAACCGGGAAGAAGAGGGTAGGAGGAGGAAAACCATTACCGCCAGTTAAGGTGCCTTGCGCAGAAGGTAAGGTTCAACCTGATGGGTCACAGGTATGGATCAGTCAGGTAAAACAGGTTTTGGGGGTGATAAGGGGTGAGGAGTCTGATGCTGAGTCAGTAGAGCTGGTGGAAGGTAGCTTGTTGGAGACAGATGGTGGTGAATCACTGCTGACTCCGGACTCTTCGGATGATGAAGGGGCAGGTGGCAGGCAGCCAGGAGCGGAGGCCAGCTTGTGGGCAGCAGCAGATGAGCAGCTGAAGCAGTTAGCCGGGGTGGTGGTGAGAGATTTAGTGGCTGAAATCAAGAATAAGACAGTCCCGGGGGCGTGGCTTGGATCCGGGCAACATGACAGCATAGGATTTTTGCTGTGTCCTCCCCTGGGCTTAATCTGCCACAATCTGAAGTGATGCCAGCTGAAACAGTTGTCAAACAGCTGAGAACCCCTTCCCTACCTTTGCCGCAGATAGCCTATCATTCTTTTGACAGGTGAGCCACCTCCTTTCGCTTGCTGTGCCGCTAAGAGCTGTGGACCGCATTTGCTGTGCTAGGCCGCGTGGACCCCCACATCCCCCTACGCACTTTCTCTGCCGGGCCATCCACAAAGAACACTGTACCTGAGTAATTCTGTACAGGTCGCGATCTCTGGCAGCACCCCTGCATTTACCCTGTGATTGTAGCTACATCCAACGAAGCCCATTCAACGTAATACAGGGCTGGTGTTGCGATGGTTGCCTTCGCTGCTAGTTGTAGTGAGTCAAACCTGGGCTGTACACAGGGGCCCACAGTCAGGTTCAGGTGGGGGACACCCTCACACAGATAACTAGGATGCTAGAAGCACTGTTGGTCAGGGTAGATGGCATCGGGGCATCTCTGGCTGGGAATGTGGCAGATGTTCACCACCTGGAAGATAAGCACAATGTTATGGAGCAGAGCACTGAGGAACTAGAAAGGTAGCATGTCCTGGTATGGCAAAGATTAAGAGAACATGAAGCTAAACTAGCCAAACTTTGGGACAGAGCTGAGGATCAAGAAAACGGGGGCGGGGGGGGGAGAGGAGGAACAACATTAGGATCCTGGGGGGGATCCCCAAAGGAGCTGAAGGCTCCAACATGGAAAAATTTCTAAATTAATTTCTGCCTAAGCTGCTGGGAGACAAATGACGGGAGCCAGTAGATGTGGAGAGGGCACACAGAGTTGCAGGTAGGGCAGAGGGTTCTACTGCTCCTCGGCCTATTGCTGCTTACCTCCTGCGGTACTCACTGAAGGAGAGAGTACTTAGAGTAGCCAAGGACCTCGGGGAGCTCACCTGGAGGGGTGCCACCATCTCTCTCTATATCGTGACTTTTCACAGGTGGTAGCAGCCCAAAGGAAGGTGTTTGTCCCCATAAAAAAAAAATCCTAGGGGCAAATGCTTTTCAGTATCATTTTAAGAGACTTACCGCTCTGCACATCTCCAAAGGTGACAAAGTGCTTCTGGCTTAATACCTGAAGAATGCTGAAGTATGACTGAATAATCACTGGCCGGGCCTCCTTCCAAGAACTACATCACCCAGGCATCTCTGGGTGCCTGGGGATTCTGATAGCAGGTGGGCAGAGAAAAAGGAGAGGAGGTTTCCAGCGATTCCAAACTACAGACAGATTGGTCCCTCAGGTAATGCCTCCCCCAGGCCTCCTCTTCATGGACATCAGGGAATCGGAGACTCAGATGGGCCACCATTAACCAAGCACCCCTCCACAACACAGGAGGCAACCAAAATGGGTGGGCATATCACTCACCCCATCCGCTCACCACTACCCACGCTGCAGAAGTCCACAGCACACGACAGTCTATAAAGCTTCAGCCTCCCCCCCAGCAAAGCTCTCACGGGCAGAGGCCTTATCGCCGGAGGCATCCAGAGAATGTGCTCAGCAGGACCTAAGTCAAAGCAAACCAATGGACTCTACTGCTCCTTTGGACTGGGCCACGACAGTGGAAGAGACATAAGAAGAGCAAGTGATGACGGCAGGTATGCTCAGACCTGGGCCAAATTATTTATGGAAGCATTAGCCGATTCTTAGACTGCAGGGGCTTAGGAGAATTGAAAGGCTGTCTGCCTCACCTGGAAAAAACAGATGAACTACTAAGACTGTTAACTCAGGCTAAGATACAAATGCATTTCATTGTTTTTTCAGGTTGCATGTTGTTTAAATAGACTGTCTCTGGAGGGGGGCATGCTGGCCTGTCTGGGGACCCCTATCTCTATAGGGCCTAGTCCACCGGCCAGTCCAGCTGTTGCAGCCTCCAGCCAGACCTCCAGCTTATTGGCTGCTTCATCGGGGATAGGGACTTGTATCTTTTAATGCCCCTTATGTGCCCCCCCCATGATTCCCAGATATATAACCTAATACCTGCCCTATTTAATTGTGTGAGAGGGTTTTTTCCTGCCAAAGTTTTTTTATGTTGCCAGTTATTAGCTACCATTCTCTGCAGGGCAATCCCAATGGGCTTTCATAGTGTGGGATGAACTTACCATCACCCCCTCTTGCCTATGGAGGGTCGGGGCAAATACTGAATGAGCCCTTGGCATATCAGTGCTACTGAGGATGCTCTCAATGACCGCCTAGTTGCCATACCTGCTTCATGTGGCAATTTCTTTGAATATTGCTTACCCAGGAGTTCCATTATAAAAGCAGCATAGGGAGGGTTTCCTCCCTTCCTTCTCTCCCCCCCTTTTCCCCTTCTCCTTTTCCCTTTCCCGGCTGTTACTTTCTTGTGTTTTACCTCTCAGCTAATGGCCATCAGGGGTGCCTGGATCTCTGGTACTAGCTTTTAGAGCCAGAGTCTAGGTGGGGACAGGTCATTTGTACCTGCAGAGACCTTCCCTTCTTGCTCTTGGTGTTTGAGTCAGTGTGGCCAGGAGACCCATGGGGGAATTCCATTGCACAGTTGCCTCAACACCTTTAGACTGGTTACTGCTTTGTACAACATCTGTTTGTTACTTGCGTTGTGCTTTGCGATTGTAATTATTTTAACTGTTCTTGTTCTCTTGCATAGGACCATTAGGGAGGCAATATTTAATGAGTTCAACAACTTATATTCTGTCTCCTCGCCTCCTCTTATTTAATTAATTAATTTATTTATTTTATTTATTTGTATTTCGGAAGACACCTTTGAGCCGAGGGCTCTTTTACAAAGGTTCCACGTCAAGGCAATAAGGACAATAAGGTACAAAACATAACATGGTCATTACAAATGAACTTACAAAAAAAAAGACAAATAAGGTTACAATAATAGCAGCCAAAGGTATTGTCAAGGACTTGTGTTGCAAGTTAATTATACAGTACAAGTCATATGCGGCTCAGTGAAGCTTTGTTAGGAGTGGGTTAGTGGGAAAAGAGAAAGAAGAGTGGTGGTGAGGGGGTGGTATGGGAGACAGAGAGAGGGAGGAGGGGAGAAATGGGAAGGGTATTGCGCTGGGTATGTGGTAGATGGGGAAACAGCAAGGGAGGAGGAAAGAGGGGGATGAAAAAGAAAAGGAGACAGATTCATCCTCTTCAGCTTATCCGGCCCGCTGCTTAGTCAGCACTCAGGTGACTCATTGTCCTCCTTTTTCCTCTCCAGTTACCTCCCCTCTTCAGTGGTGAGTACCCTTTTTTGTTGCCTTTTATGGTGGGAGATCATGTCCGATAAGCCTAGGTTGGCGCAAGGTTGGAAGTGCATCTCTTGGAACGTAAAGGGTCTTAACCACCCGGCCAAGTGCACCAAGGTGTTGCAGCTCTTAAACTCCTTGGGCACAGACATACCCTTGCTCCAAGAGATGCACCTCAGTAACAAAATGGTACAGTGGCTCAGGAAATTATGGGTGGGGTCAGTCATAGCCAGTT
This sequence comes from Neoceratodus forsteri, assembly GCA_016271365.2. Classification (NCBI taxonomy): domain Eukaryota; kingdom Metazoa; phylum Chordata; order Ceratodontiformes; family Ceratodontidae; genus Neoceratodus; species Neoceratodus forsteri. The sequence continues at coordinate 1,091,039,026 of CM057456.1, forward strand.
GTGCATTGAGTAAATCTAAGGGGTGGCTATACTGCTCCATAAGGCTTCCCCTTGGGGGGTGGAGAACACAAGCATGGATGCTCAAGGGAGGTGGGTCATGACACGACTCTCATATCCAGGGGGAGGATGCTTTTAGTTAATGTCTACGGTCACAATACTGACTCAGGGGAGTTGTTCCCGGATGTCAGTCACACTATTGCCAACCTGACAGAAGGCTTATCAGACATTCTCATACTTATGGGGGGGACTATAACCTAGTATGAGATATCTTCTTTGATAAGTCCCTTCCCACTCCTCAGACACATTCTAAAGCATCAGCAGGGCTCACCGAGCTAATGGCAGAATGGGGGATGCTTGACCCTTGGAGAAGGGATAATCTGCAGGGCCGGGATTATTCCTATTATTCCTACTGCTTGGCTGTCCATCATACTCACAGCAGACTAGACTTCTGGCTGGCCAACCATATAGCTGCACCTGGGGTTACGGATGCAAAAATAGGGAACATCATTATCTCTGACCATGCCCAGGTCTCTATCCTGTTCCAGCCACTGGGCCAGGGGGCTTCATTCATGAGATGGAGGTACAACCTCTTACTGTTGCAAGAAAGGATTTCCAGTCCTTTATAAAGCAAGAAGCTCGTACTTATTTCTCGCTCAAATACCACTGACGAAGTCTCAGCATCCACAGCCTGGGAGGCCTTCAAGTCTGTTATCAGAGGGCGAATTCTCTCTTATTCTGCAGCCAAGAACAAGGCTCAGGCAGAGCACTGCAGTCCCAATTTAAAGTCTTAGCACCTCAGACAGCCAGTTCCTCTCTCCTCCCCTTGACTGTAAGCCTAAAGTACCACATAAATACCCTACTGAATAAAAAAGCAGAGTGGCAACTTCTCCGCTCTAAGCACAAATCATGGGAAAGGAGAGATAAAGGGGGCAAACTAGTAGCCTACCACCTGCGCAAACAACAAGCCTCATCCAGAATCCTCGTCTTCAGGAATAAGGGTGGCAAGGTGGTTTCAGTGCCCAAGGACATCAACGAGATGATGCGCCTCTGTTATCAGGCTCTGTATCAGTCTTGTACCCAAAGCAAGCAAGCAGAGACATTACAGCACTTATCGGAATGTTGCCACCCGGCTCAGGTCCCCAGGTTATCGCAAGCTGACTGCAGTAAGCTGGAGTCCCCCATCACTATGGAGGAGTTACAGATTGCCCTCTCGCAGATGGCGAAGGGGAAAGCCCCAGGGCTGGATGGCATGACTGTGGAGTTATATCAGCTCCTTAAAGAAGTGATTGCAGTCCCTCTGTTACACGTGCTACAGGAGGCTCATGGAAAGGGTGCGCTCCCACCTACTATGCGGGAAGCAATTATTACGCTCTTGCCTAAGAAGTCCTCTGATGCACTGGACTGCTCCAATGTTTGGCCTATTTCCCTGCTGCCAGTGGACACTAAAATAGTTGCCAAAGTCCTAGCAAACAGGTTGGTTCATGTCCTCCCCACACTGATTCACCCTTCATGATCGGGGTTCTCAAAAGGGAAGTCAGGAGTGGACAATTTATGCCCGGTCCTCAATCTAAAGTGGCTAGCACTTCAGTCCTCCACTCCTATGGCAGCCCTTACGATTGATTTCTCCAAGGCTTTCGATTCCTTGGAGTGGGACTAGCTCCACAGTGTTCTACAGCTCTATGGCTTTGGCAATTATTTCAGTTCCTGGGTATCTACCTTTTACCACCTATGAACAGTCAGGATCCTTACCAACTGAAATATCTTTTCCCCGTTCTCACTGCAAAGTGGCACCAGACAAGGCTGTCCTCTCTCTCTCCCCCCTCCTTTTTCTCATAGCCCTGGACCCTCTGATCAGGAAGCTGTTAGCCACTCAGGACATTGCTGGGTTCTCAATCAGTGACTGGACTTCTGGTTAATGCATATGCGGATGATATGCTGCTCACCCTCTCAAATAAGGATTATTCACTTCCCACCACATTGTGGGTGCTGCAAGAATTTGCCTCTTTGTCCAATCTGCTTGTCAACCAAAAGAAAATGATTCTTTCCCCACTGAATGTAAAATGTACCAAAAATTGCCTGACTGGAACCGATGCTACATGGGCTCCCCAGGGCTTCTCTTACCTGGGCATCTTTATCCCGTCAGCCTGGAGAGACCCGGAGAGGGTTAATTTTTCTCCTCTATTCTCCTCTCCTCTCCTCTCCTCTCCTCTCCTCTCCTCCTGACAGTGGAAATGCAGTACTGGTGTAAACTCCAGTTATCACTGAAAAGCAAGGTAGAGGCCATTATGTATGTTTATACTGCCAAGGGTCTCTTATCTCCTGAACAATCTCCCTGTCCCTTTATCTCCCAAGCTATTTTCCTCTCTGGATAAACTTATATCCACTTTCCTGTGGAAGGGCAAAATGGCACACAGGGAGTGCTCAAAACTAAGGGTGCACTGGTCCAAAGGAGGACTGTGGCTCCCTTAGTTTTCAGGTTATCACTTATTATATCGGATGGCACAGGCCATGGCATGGTTTGCCCCTGGTTCCTCCCCCCTCAATGGGTTAACCTAGAATCCTCACTAGCACTAGGTGGCTCTCTCTTCTCCTTGTTAACAGGCAAATGGGTTCCTGAACGTCAGCTCACTCCTATAATGTTAGAAACCTGCAGGACATGGCGGCGAGCTATGTCACTTACCGGCACCCCGGCACCGGACCTCTCTCAACCGGCCTGTTACACCCCCCCTCTGGAACAACAGTATGGTAACCGTACACAAAAAAACTCTCCCTGGGCCTCAGTGGTTGGCAAATGGGATAAGGACGGTAGGAGACCTTTTCCTCCCTAACTCTGTGACCTTAATGTCCTTTGAGCAGCTAAGAGAATGTTTTGGCCTCTCACCCCAGGACTTTTGGAGGTACCTCCAACTAAGAAGTGCGGTTATCCCCCTCCTGGTACAGCAGATGAGCGATACTGGGTGGGGCTGCCTGGCAAAGCTTCACAAACCTAGGTCAGGCCAGGGTCTTGCAGGTATCTTTTACAGGGTTCCAAGTGACTCACAGTTGGATGCCACTCAGAAAAGCATATTAGCATGGGACCGTGCTTTAGCACCCCCTCTCCAATGAGCAGTGATCGGCCTGCTTAAGTGCTGTCCATGGGATGTATGAGGATGCCAAGAGCCAGTTGATACAGCTCAAAATTCTGCTCCGGTGGTACAGAACTCCAGTGGTGCTCTATGAGCTCCGGGTGGTAGACCATGACAGATGCTGGCGGTGCCAAGAATCTCCAGCTCACCTGCTACATGTCCTTTGGACATGCCCCAACCTCAAGCAATTCTGGGTGACAGTGCTAGATGACTGTTCAAGGATAGTGGGTAAGAGGATCACGCATACCCACAGGCTTCTTCTCTTGGCAGACTCAGCAACTCTGGATCGTATGACTGCTTCTCATAAAGCTTGAGTAATGGCCGCTATTATGGAAACCAAAAGAGCAATTCTGATGAGGTGGAGGCAACCTCAGCTTCCCTCAATCCCCTCCTGGTGCTCCGCTCTGGCTAGACTGGCCATCTTTGAGTGACTCACCTCAGCTGGGCATGGACAGTTTCCTAAGTTTTACAAGAAATGATATGCCTACCTCCACTCACATATCTGTTCGGGCCTTCCCACTCCTCCTGGGAATTCTCCTATAGGTTGAGCCTCCGGTTAAGTAGTTCAGAGCCATGAAGCAATTGCTTCATTCCTGAAACTGTACCCTGCACTGGGCAAAAATGTTCCCCATTACCGCCCCCGCCACCCTCCTCCTCAACACCCCCCTTCCTGAGGAACACTAACCCCCCATCTCTCATGTTTTGCATCTTTCCCAGCACATTGCCGGATCCTTAGAGGACAAGTATGGAGAGCAGATGGATGTAAGTCATGTAGTGTCCCAAATGCATAACCTGTTGGCATTTATTTTCTTGGATTATACATGCATAAGAACAGCTGAAAGTTCTAAGGTTACTGTTTACTTTTTCAACTTAAGTAATGGACTGTTTATAGTTTGTAGACTTTAATGGCTTCTGGGGCCATATATTGCTGTATTGCATTTGTAATTGCATTAGTCGACTCTGTGGTCCTTTTCTCTATTGTAAACATAAAATAAATAAAATGTTACATGATAAGAATAAGACAGTCCCATGTCCATCAGGTGGGGACAGTGCAGGGAAGGAAGGGCTGCCACTGGATAAGCCGGCACCACTTCCACCAGAGAACCCTCATATGGGGCTTTAACCAATAAGGTTAGGCAACAGATTAAGAACTGGGAGTATGTGGGCATATTCTCCCTCTTAAACTGGCCCATGGAGCCCATGGAGGGGAAGAAGGAAAAGGGGGACAACCAGGAATGCAAGAAGGTTAAGGTTCCATGGACTCACGACAATTGGGTGGTGGCATTGCTCATATATGCCACGGTCCTACTGCAGGTACATGAGAAGCAGAGGGTGGAACTGCTCAATTATATGCCTTGCATCACCTTAATGCATAAGAAAAAAGGAGGGAAGGCCTGGCTCAACTATGACAAAAAGTTTTGTTGCAGGCGTCAGGCGGATACTGCATTAGGCTGGGGAAAGCTAGACATGCCCTTGCTGGTGGATGTCATGCAAGCAAGGGAAGTACAGCACAAGGACAGTGGTTTCCCCTTAAAGGCACCTTCATAGTGGAAGTCAGAGGGAATGGCTCAGCAGTTGTGCTATGCTTATAACCGAAGCACGTGCATGTGCAGCAGTTGTAGGTTCCAACACGCGTGCATGGCATGCAGGAAACAACATCCCTTTCTGCATTGCTCATCAGCACTCGGGGGAGAGGGAATGGGCGAGGGGCGCAGGGTAAGTTTACCAAGTCCCAAGGTGGGAAACCTCCCCACCCTGGTATGGATAAAAAGGATTAACCCATGGCTCAAATAGTACCTGGACAGAGCAGCTGCCGATTTGTTGGAGAGAGGGTTTATGGAGGGCTTCAGGATTCCATACTTGGGCTCACGGAGGGCGTACAAGGTGGATAACTTGAAGTCAGCCAGGAATCTGCCACAAGTCATCCAGGACCAACTGGAGAAACAGAGGCGGTTGGGGCGAGTGAGCGGACCATTCACTAGGCCCCCTTGGGATAATTTATAGGTTTCACCAATTGGCTTAGTACCCAAGAAGACACCTGGGGAGTTCCGGATGATCAACCACCTGTCATACCCTGATGGTGACTTGGTGAACAATCATATCAATTCCCTGCACAAATCAATGCACTATCAGTCCTTCAACTGGGCCATTGAAGTGGAACAATCAGTGGGGCCCGGGGCACTCAAAAGCGGACATCGAGTCCGTGTTTCATTTGCTGCCAGTCCATCACGAAGACAGGGTGCTGTTGGGCATAAAGTTTGAGGGTTCTTACTATGTATACAATTGCATGCCCATTGAATGCATGGTAGCCTGCACAGTCTTTTAGTACTTCAGCACCTTCTTGCACTGGGTTACTGCACAGGTGGTGCACAGCAAGGCCATAGTGTACTACCTAAATGATTTCCTGTTTGTAGGACTGGCAGGGTCCCCAGCTTGTGAGGGGACCATGGTGGCTTTTGAACAGGTATGCAGGGATTTTGAGGTGCCATTGGTGGCTGGGAAGTCAGAGCCCCTGGGGAGAGAACTCACCTTCTTGGGCATAGAAATCAATTCAGAAGGCAGGCTGTGTAGGTTGCAGCAGGATAAATTGGAAACATTACAGGGTCTCCTGCATAAGGTGGAGGGCAGGAAAAAAGTCAATCTCCAGGAGTTACAACAGTTGGTTGGGCATCTCAACTTTGCATGCCGGGTCATTCCAGTAGGCAGGACATTTATGCGCCGGCTGTCAAAGAAGGGTCAAGGGTGTGTTAAACCTCATCACAGAATCAGGGTCATGGAGCAGTTCAGGGAAGACATACAGGTCTGGTGGATATTTCTGGGCCATTTAAATGGGGTGGCCATGTGGCAAGTTCCCTGGGATGGTGAGCCCTTAGAACTGTACACTGACATGGCTGGAGGGCTGGGCTTTGGAGCCTACTTGCAAGGGGAATGGTGTGCAGGTCAGTGGCTGGCACAATGACTGGTGGCAGGATTGATCAAGCAGATTACACTGCTGGAATTTTTTTCCAGTGGTGGTAGCACTTTGCTTTTGGGGTGTTAGACTGAAGGACAGAGTAGTGTACTTTTGGTCAGACAACATGGGTGTGGTGCATACGATCAATCAGAAATTGTGCCCAATGGGACCACTGGGGGACTTAATGCATGTTTTTGTGTTGAAATGTTTGCTGTTTAACATTACTTTCAAGGCAGTGCATGTACCAGGAGTTGACAACGGGATAGCCAATGCTTTATCTCGTTTGCAGTGGCAGAGATTCTTTGAGTTGGCACCAGCAGCAGACCAAAGGCCATGCAGGGTCCCACCATTTCTCTGGGAGGTGGTGACTGAGAGTCTTGGAGATGCATAGAAAATTCTATTGCATCCTGAACAAAACAGGCTTATTGCTGGGGGGTGTGGAACACTATATCACCACACAGGAAGCCATGGGTTGGGCAGATGTTTAGCCCTTTCTGGTAGACCAACTGTGCAGATACATCGTGGCAGGGAAGAGGGTGGGGTGTTTGCCAGGGGGTGATGGGTCGGCACCTGGCAGGTTTGTCATGCTTGGCTATGGCCATGGGCATGGTGGATAACATGAAGGCCTTTAAAGTGCTTAAGCTGCTGGAAGGCTGGTGGAGGGTGGTAACTAGTCCACCGAATGTGAGGTGACCCATTACCAAAGCGATTCTGGCCAGCCTTTGGCTGCCTTGCCCATGGTATGCTGGAATTAGTATGAAGCCTGCTTGTTTGAGACACTGTTTATGGTGGATTTCTGTGGGGCATTTAGGGTATCAGAGTTGATGCAGGCCACAGATAAAAGAGGGGTCCCTGGGTTATTAGCACAGGATTTAGTCTCTGTAGGAACTAGGGTTTACATTTGTCTTTGTAAGTCAAAGATGGAGCAGCAAGGGGAAGGACGTTGGTAAGAAGTGAGGGCACCGGTGGGGTCTGGCTGGCCGGTGGGGTGCATGATCAGTGACTACTGGGTATCCTGTTCTGAGCTTGAGGAAGCCTTTTTCCATCATCAGAATGGTAAGCCAGTTATGGCATACCAATTCAGGTTCATCCTAAAAAAGGCAATTCAGCATGTGGGGCTTGATGACTGAATATAGTACTCATTCCTTTTAGAAAGGAGCAGTAATGAATGCCAGGAGTTTGGGTCTGCCTGATTTGGAGATTCAGGCATTGGGAAGGTGGAAGTCCCAAGCATTCTTGTGCTATGTATGACCGCACTTGCAGTAATGCATTCTTATCTCATGAAGGCCCCAAGGATGACACTAGGAGCGTATGGATACGTGGACACTCCTTCATTTGGTGGTCAGTGAAGACAGCGGCCAGCCAGCCAAGGGGAAGCAACCTGTCCTTTTCACAGAATGCAGCCCAAATTAGGTGGATGGAAGTCAAGGGGATGCTTTGGGGGGGTTGCTTCTGAAGCTTTGAGTTAAGGCTGGCTGGTGGAAGACACTGGACATACTACTGATCCACTTGGGTGGCGAGGACCTAGACCACTGGAAGACAGTGAATCTGTTGCTGGCAATGAAGGATGATTTGCATTCCATCGGGGCCTGGTGGTCCCATACAATTCTCATTTGGTCACCCATGTTGATGAGGATGCATTGGACACATGCAAGGTGAGGAGTACCATTGAACAAGGCTTGCATGAGGATTAACAGGGAGATGAGAGTTTTTATGAAGTCCTTGGGGGGGTGTAGTAGTGAGGCATGATAAGATTTACAACACCTACTTGGGCCTGGTGGTGGGAGAAGATGGGCAAGTGCAGGGAGAATGTTTGGATTACTTACTGGAAGATTTCAGCAGGATCTTGGAGGATAGGTCGGAGCTAGTGGCTTGGGGTGGTCCGACTTGGTCTGGCCTGTGGTGACTCGAGAGGAGTGCATGAGGAAGGTAGTGGGGAAAAAAGGGGACAAGGCCAATTCTCCTGAAGGTTTAGTTACCCTTGGTTGGCATGAGGATGGTGGACCACAAGACCTGGACCCACATGGGGAGTCTTGGTCCGACCACAGCAGTGCATACTGATAGGGGGCGGTGGCCAGGACCTTGGTCATATGACCTATCCTGCAACCACAGGTGAAATCCTGGCATGCACCGTATGGGATTCCCATGTTGGTGGGTGGTGTGGGGGCCTGAGGTATGGCACTTCCTCCCGGCAGCATATGCTGCTCAATGATAATAAGAATATTAATATTAAGGAGAGTTGGAATAAAGAATTTAATAACAGTAAAAGTTCAATATTAATATTCAATATGTTAAAATAAACACATGGCTGCAGCCATTTCCTCCAAGATCTGTGTGTGTGTTGTCTTTGGAAAAGGGGGGAAATTGGGGGCCTACTGGACAATGAAAGAGGCTACCCAAGCATTGCACCTGCCGTCCAATTGTCCAGGGGCCCTTCCCCCCAGCCAAGGCTAGGAATAGGATACCTGCCTCCAGGAGTGGACAGCAGCCCTAGACACATGCCAGGCGGAGGTATCACCATGCATCATGGGGGGATCTGTGGGGAGGAGTGAGAGAGAAAACTAGTTGGTCATCCCAGGTCTCTCCCTCTTTTTCCTCTGTCCAGTGGAGCACCCAGCCTCTCAGACCTTGGTTTGGGGGAAACAGGGGCAGGTGAGATAGGGCCCCCTTTTGACCCACTAGTGGTGGCTGCAGCAGGAGTTGGGGAATGACTTTTCCTGGTTATTTCCCTACTGGGGTATTCCTGGTTTTTTTGCCTCCTCCGAAAGGGATGTTATGAGTCAGGCACCAGGTGCAGCATATAGGTATAAATAAAATGTTTTTATATATATATATATATATATATATATATATATATATATATATATATATTATGGTAGTACTGGTGCTACCATAGTTAGGGTTGAGGAGCCATTTCCATGTTAAACCCACATTTTGCACCTTAATAACTTTGCAACCGTTTGATGGATTTGCCTGAAATTTGGAATGTATGATCAAGACCCATAGGCCTTGGGATCTGCCAAGCTTTGTACTGATCGGATGTCACGGTTCGCGGAGTTGTCAGCGTGATCTGTCTTGTGATTTCACGCTTTTCTGGAATTCTGTGGTCGCGCCTACAGGTCGTGATGGTTTTGCGGACTGGGCTGAAATCTTCAGGAATGTGCAGCCAGGGTCCCTGATGTGCCTTTCAAAGATTTCGTGAAAATATTAAACGGTTCAAAAGTTATTCAAAAACAGTTTCCCATTATAAGTCAATGGGAAAAGTTAACAAAAGTTCAACACTTTCAAATGCATTTTTACTTTCGAATGGGCCTGTTACTGCAAATCGGCCATTTTGTTTTCAGTTGGTGATCAGAAAATGGTTGGCATTTAAATTTGGGACCCTCTAGCAATCTAATTTTTGTATTCACTCTAGTCGGGCCCTGAGGATGCTTACCATGTCTTTATTTTGTCGTAAAACACCCCAGAAATATGTTTTCCAATTTCTGGAAAAGATTGCCATAAGTGCTGATACTCACGAAAATTAGCCATGAAACCCTAGCGGCTTTGCATAGTGCGACAGTAATTTTCTAGTCTGTGGAAAATAACAGCAATTCTTTGGCACTGCACTGCAAAATAACCGTTGGGAGTTTTGGCTGAAATTTGGAGAGAACGCAGCCGACATCTCACAGATGTGCCTTTCAGTATTGTATTGAAAAAATGTTACACGGTGGCAAAGTTATGGCACTCCAAAGTTGACAGTTTTTCCCATAGGATAACATTACGGCGCCTGAAGCATTACAGGAATCCTTTGGCACCCTGCTGCAAAATAACGGTTTGGTCTTTTTTTCCTGAAATTTGGAGGGAAGACAGCCAACAGTACACAGATGTACCTTTCAGTAGCTTGGTGAAAAAATTTCACATGGCGGCAAAGTTACGGCACTCCAAAATTGACAGTTTTTCCCATAGGATAACATTACGGCACCCGACACTTAACAGAAATCATTTGGAGCCCTGCTGCAAAATAACGTTTGGTCTTTTTCCGAAATTTGGAGGAAGACAGCCAACAGCCCACAGATGTGCCTTTCAGTAGTTTGGTGAAAAAACATTACAGGGAGGCAAAGTTATGGTGCTCCAAACTTTCTTTTTTTCATAGGATAACATTCTGGCGTCACACGCCTTCAGGGCCCGTGTCCGAAGCGGAGCGAGATAATGGACTTTGTCGAAAACTTCAGCCACCTAATGGGGCTAAGATTCAAATTAGCCAGGACAGTTGTAAATAATATGACTTTTAAATTTTTTTTTATGTCGGACGGTTCCTGAGATATAATGTATTTAGTATTCCAAGATCTCATTTTCTGTTATACTCATTATTTTGCATACATTATTTGTACTCACTGTCTTTCTCAATGCAGGTTTTGGGAAAACCAGCCTGTGCGTTTACATTACTGCTACTGTTGCCCTTTCGCTTGCGGATCCGTACCGTTCACTTACCATTGGACGCCTGCGCCACCATGTGCGTTATCCTTGCGCTTTCATTTGCGCTATGCTTTCTGTTATTTTGCCATTTCTGTCTACAGTGTACTGTTTATCTTACTGTTTCACTTTACATCACCATGCCCATTGACATTTCTGTTTGCAGGCACCATGTTACTATGTGACAACACATCACGTGGCAGACCATTCCTGTCTACGCCACCATGTACGTTACCCTTTCTGTTCTCATTCGTGCTTGTGTTACCATGTGCGCCACTGTTAGAATTTCTGTTTGCATTGCTGTCCCTGTTACTATGCCACAACACATCATGTGGCGGGAGCGCTGGGGCCTGTAATCAAGATGGCGCAGCTGGGGCCCACGCCTCCCACCGCTGCATTACATTCACTATTTCATTATCATTCTCAAAAAGAAGGAAATTAGAGGCAAAAACTCCGTTTAATGCATTAGTTAGGGTTGTTCCACAGTGACAAAAGTGAGGAAATTCGCTGTTAGGGTTAGAAAACCCCTTGGACCCCGCCCACCCCCAACCGGCATTGGGGTGCGCATTGGATAATGGGTCCTAACTCTCACCCCATTCTCCTATACTTCTGCTGATTTACACATGTCATGGGATGAGAGTTAGGGCTGACGATCCTGTGAAGTGTGGGTTTCCAAGGAGGACTCTTACTCGGGTTTTGATGCCAGATCTAAAAAAATATCTTTATTAGCAGCATTAAGTGGAACAGAAACAAAAACTGGTCAGCATAACAAAAAAAAAAAATAATACAGGCAAAATGACTTAAAATAACGAAATAAATAAACGACACTAGAATGGCTAGTGAAGTTCCTGGAGGTCAGTATACAGCTGAGCCTCAAAACACATCTGATCTTTCAAAGCCAGGTTCACTGAATATATACCTGTCCAAGTCATGTGACAGCAAAACTCCTCCTCTATTCTTTTACCAAACAACATTTCTTTTTCTACCAGCAGGTATTTTATGTTTTCTCACAATAATATATTTCTCATGTACATAACAAACATTATAGCTCTGCTATTTCAGTTTTTTTAGGAAGCCTGGAATAAATAATAATCATTACAATCCATAGGTAGTGCCTCCCCTACTTTGAGTCTATAAAGAGGTTTAGAAGGCGCGGCCAGCTCTTAATACAGAGCTTGCAGGCAGCACAGCAACATCCTAAAAGGTAAGGCTGGAATATCCTGTAAGAGGTTCGTTTTATCTTATAACCCAAATCCAAATACATTTTACAGGTTTTTACTCAGGGCGATATCTAGAATCTAGCAATTCACAATTTAACAAAACTTGGCTTTCAGCGCTGCGGAAGGAAGATTACTTCATGAGCGTGCGCACCTTGAGGATAGCGTCGCGCGTGTTCGTGAAGGTAATCTCTCATTCAAACTTCATTCACAAGCTTAAAACAGCTCCAACAGATTCTCCAACTATTCTAGGGGTATTTTTGATTTCAATGATGTGTTGCTTATTTCCTATATCATAGAATTCGTCAGGTTTACAGACAGTCAGGACATTTAGACTGTTTCAATGGTACCATTTCTTTCTAACTGGGCACAACATCAAACGATTTGGGATTTAAACATCCTCGAGGACAAAACAACAAAGAACAACATACATTTAACGTACAGAGAAGACAAAGAGCAATAAAAAGCTGAAAATAAACGATTAACATTTCTCCAGGTGGCCAGCCTGAGAATATAAACACAAATTTATCTAATACAGAAGCGCTGTTGCAACAGACTGAATAAATGAAAAGAATGAATCACAGCAAAGACAGATAGACAAGACAAGACACACAAAAAAGGGGGGGTAAAAAAAAAAAATTTTGACTATTTTTTTTTAATACCAGGTTTATCTTTTACATTCCTCCCCCTTCAAGAGGAACCCAAATCTCCATACCTTTCATTCATAGTTGGTTTCCTAATACTTAAGAAAAACAATAATTTCTATATTTCCATAGTAAATGGAAATGGAGCTTCAGCCCACCCTCTCCCAAAGCTCCACTCCGGAGTCCCAAATTAAGCATAAGATCTATATATTTTACCATTCCGAATTAATGAGGAATATTCCCATTCTATATACTTTCTCCGGAGTCTAGTTCAGCACTTATTCCAGCCCCATAACGGATAAATAGTCAGCATTAGCATGCTTTTGCCTGATCTATGTTGGATATCGAATTTATAAGGTTGTAGGCTAGATACCACTTCATAATGCGAGGGTTTTGTCCTTCATCGTATTTATCCAACACAGGGGGTTATGATCTGTCAAAATTAAGAAAGGCCTGCCCCACAAATAAAATTTTAAAGCATTTATTGCCCAATGAATGGCTAGGCATTCTTTCTCAATTGTTGAATATTTAGTTTCCCTGAGATGTAACTTCCTACTAATAAATATTACTGGATGTTCTTCTTCCCATACATTTGTGATAGAACGGCCCCAATTCCATTGTTAGATGCATCTGTATGTACTAAAAATGGCTTTTGGAAATTAGGACTGTAAAGTACTGGATAAGAACAAAGTTTGGCTTTGAGATTTTTAAAAGCTTTTTCACATTGTTCATTCCAGTAAACCTTGTCGGGCCTATTCTTTTTGTCAGCTCGATTAATGGCTAGCAATTTCTGCAAAGTTAGCTATAAACCGCCTATAGTAATTAGCTAATCCTAAGAAGGACCGAACTTGTTTTTTTTGTTTGGGGTTGAGGACATTTAGCAATTGCTTCAATCTTGTCTTTTTCAGGTTTCACTTCACCCTGTCCTATTATAAATCCCAAATATCTGGTTTCCTGCATTCCTATGGAACATTTTCCTGGGTTTATTGTCAATCCTCCCTTAGCTATTTCTGTTAATACTTGTTGCAAATGTTTCACATGATCTTCCCAGGTTGCACTAAAAATAATCACATCATCTAAATACGCAGCACTGTATGCTGTATGTGTCTGTAATAATTTATCCATGCATCTTTGAATATTATGGTGCTCCATGTAATCCAAATGGCATTTTAGTAAATTGAAATAATCCAGCTGGAGTACTAAATGCTGTTTTATCTTGGGACTCTATATCCAGGGGAATTTACCAATATCCTTTTGAAAGATCTAAAGTACTGATATACTGAGCATTACCTAACCTGCCTATAATATCATCGATTCTGGGCATAGGATATCCATCAAATCTGGAGATATTATTTAATTTCCGGAAATCCAGACACACTCTTACCCCACCTTCTTTTTTGTTTACAACAACCATAGGGAAACTCCATGCACTTTGTGATGGAACAATAACTCCAATTCCTGCATTTTTCAATTCTTTGATCACTTCCTCTCTTAGCTTTCAGGTATCCGATATGGTTTATGCCTAATAGGGGTCTTATTAATTATGTCTATATGGTGTTCACTTCCTTTCACTACTCCAGGGGTTGTTGTGAAAGTTGTTTGAAATTGGTGTACTAAGTTTTTTATGTCTTGTTTTTGTTCATCACTTAGTTTATCGTTAACAAGTATATGTTCTACATTATCTTGTTTTTCCAAACATTCATAAGCAAGGTCAAGCTCATTTTTATTTATATCAGGATATACAAATAGTGAGGGATTATTTCTTTCATGCCATAATTTTAGTAAATTTGCATGATATCTTTTCAGTTTCTGTTTCTTTTCAGGGCATATAATCTCATAATTCACAGGACCTACCTGTTTGTGAACACTATAGGGTCCTTGCCACTTCATTAGTAATTTATTCTTTGAGCATGGCAATAACAATAAAACCCTGTCACCAGGTTGAAAAGTTTTTGCTCCCACCCCTTTGTCATAATACTGTTTCTGTGTTTGTTGATGCTCTATTGCTTTCCTGAGCCAATTTTGCATATTTTGATAATCTCTGATGCATTGTTTTTATGTATTCAAATGTAGACATAGGAATTGTCTCTGCCTTTCCTTCACAACCTTCTTTAATAATGTCTAACACCTCGTGGATTTTTTCCAAAAGAAGTTCAAAGGAGAAAATCCTAGAGGCTTGAGGAACCTCGGTATGCAAACATTAAATATGGTAGGAACTCATCCCAATGTTTACCTTCTTCAGACACAAATTTTCTTAACATTTGTTAGGAGTTTTGTTAAACGTTCTACTAATCCATCACATTGTGGGTGGTAGGGTGATGTGTATATAGAATGGACTCCTAGGGCTTGATACAGGCGTTGTAGAAGTTGAGAGCAGAAATTACTACCTCTGTCTGTCAATATTTCCTTAGGTATACCCATTCTAGAAAATACTTTAATCAATTCATCTGCCACTTTTTCTGCTGTTACTGTCCGCATTGGTATTGCTTCGGGGTATTTTGAAAAATAATCACAAATGATCAAGATAAAACGATTTCCCTTGGTGCTTTTAGGAAGTAGACCCACTACATCCATGGCAATCCGCGAAAAAGGGGTATCTACTAAAGGCAATGGTTGTAGGGTACTTTGTCTTTATTATGTACAGATCTTACCTTCTGGCATTGTGCACATGACCGACAGTACTCTGCCACTTGGTCATGTATACCTGGCCAGAAGAACCTGTACAGTAATTTTTTTAAAGTACGTTCTTTTCCTTGATGACCAGCTAAGGGTATGTCATGTGCTAATACAAGTAGTTGTTCTCTATACAGTAGGCACCAGTAACTGAAAATAGTTTCCCAGTTTTCATATTTTCACATTTTCTATACAACAAACCATTCTCAATAACAAATTTCTGATGAGCATCCTGTGCCTTTCCCACCTGTAAAAATAAGGTTTTAAAGATTCATCTTGCATTTGTAATACCCTAAAGTCAGTTTGTAAATTTATTTTTACAGTCCACAGTATCTGCAGAGTTCTTTATTTGCTGTTGCCATACTTGTTTTTCCTGTCTCCTCTGGTGTTTTGATTTTCTTGTTTTCCTGGAAACTCAAACAGGCTGTCTTCAAATGGGAAAAGACGTTGTAGCTCAGCGTCCTTTTCTTGTGCTCTAGTAGTGACTGCATTTAGTCTATTAGCATTAGCAAGTAACTGGGAAAAATCAGGGTGATCATGTCCTACTGTAACTGATACTGGTAGTTGGGGTACTATTCCAACTTCTATGGTTCGAGTGGTTGATTGGACTTGTATTTCTACTGGTTGTACCGGATACATATGAGTATCACCAAGAATACACGTTACTTCAGTTTGCGTGATTCCAGGTGTTTTAGGTACCATACAGGCTTTTACCAGAGTTTGTCAACTACCAGAGTCTAAGAGTCCAATCATTTCTTTACCATTTACTGTAACTGGTACTAGGTACTGTCCCCAATTAGCTAATGCAAGATGTGTTGGACTAACTTTCTTTTTTGGACAAAATCTTGCAATGTGTCCTTTACCTTGACAGTGGTGGCAAATTATTTCACTAGGGGAGTTTTACAGTACTAGTAGTCTTAACAGGTCCACTAGACACAGGTGTAATATTTGAAGAGGATCTTACCGTCAGATGTGATGTAGCACCACCGGGATGACTTTTAGGACGACTAGGTCTGGCAGTTAAATAATCTTCAGCAAGTTGTACTGCCTTTTTGGCTGTCTCAGGGCAGTGCTCCCTTACCCAGATCTGGACATCGTGAGGCAAGATTCATGTGAACTGTTCCAAAACTACGGCCACCAACATCTGTTCCTTTGTGCTAGTCGCAGGCTGTAGCCATTTGGTACATAAGTCATTCAGTCTGGTAAATGCTTCCTGTGGAGTATCTGAAAGTTGGAATCTCAATGCTCTAAATCTCTGTCTGTAGGTTTCTAGGCAAATATCATATCTTTTCAATATTGCCTCCTTTACAGCATCATAGTTATCACTCATAGTGCTCTCCACTCTGCCATAGGCCAATTGAGCTTTTCCCATCAAATATGGAGCAAGGCGGATTACCCATTGTTCCCTAGGCCATTGACAAGCCCTTGCTATCCACTCAAATGTGGTTAAGTACGTTTCAATGTCATCTGTTTCACTCAATTTGGTTAGTTTTATGTCCTTAGGAATATCCCCCGTAGGTAGAGAAGGGGACCTACTGAGTCCAAGTGCCTGGATGGCCCTTAATGTGTCAGCCCATCTTGCTTCATATTTCTGCATCTCCCATTCTCTTTGTTTCTCCATGGATATTTGCTGCATACACAACCATTGTAACAGCTCCTGAGAATCACCAGTAGGGGGTCCTTTCACCATCTCTTCTGGTTCTCCATCCGAAACGTCACCATCTTCCTTTGGTTTCACCAATTTACGTCTAGTGTCAGGGAGTCCAGTCAGTAGAGGTACGCCTGACTTCTCTGCCATAGCTCTGGTCAATACTCCGATGGGCACTTCCTGAGACATCCACAAAATTACGACCTCCTCAGACACATATAGCAGTGTCCTTTCATCCAAGAATCCCACTTCTGACACCAGATGTGAAGTGTGGGTTTCCAAGGAGGACGCTTACTCAGGTTTTGATGCCAGATCTAAAAAAATATCTTTATTACCAGCATTAAGTGGAACAGAAACAAAAACTGGTCAGCATAACAAAAAAAAAAAAATAATACAGGCAAAATGACTTAAAATAACGAAATAAATAAACGACACTAGAATGGCTAGTGAAGTTCCTGGAGGTCAGTATACAGCTGAGCCTCAAAACACATCTGATCTTTCAAAGCCAGGTTCACTGAATATATACCTGTCCAAGTCATGTGACAGCAAAACCTCCCCTATTCTTTACCAAACAACATTTATTTTTCTACCAGCAGGTATTTTATGTTTTCTCACAATAATATATTTCTCATGTACATAACAAACATTATATCTCTGCTATTTCAGTTTTTTAGGAAGCCTGGAATAAATAATAATCATTACAATCCATAGGTAGTGCCTCCCTACTTTGAGTCTATAAAGAGGTTTAGAAAGCGGCCGGCCAGCTCTTAATACAGAGCTTGCAGGCAGCACAGCAACATCCCAAAAGGTAAGGCTGGAATATCCTGTAAGAGGTTCGTTTTATCTTATAACCCAAATCCAAATACATTTTACAGGTTTTTACTCAGGGCGATATCTAGAATCTCAACAAATTCACAATTTAACAAGAAACTTGGCTTTAGCGCTTTGCGGAAGGAAGATTACTTCACGAACATGCGCACCTTCGAGCAGGCGCGTACGCGTGTTCGTGAAGGTAATCTCTCATTCCAAACTTCATTCGCAAGCTTAAAACAGCTCCCAACAGATTCTCCAACTATTCTAGGGGGTATTTTCTGATTTCAATGATGTGTTTGCTTATTTCCCTATATCATAGAATTTGTCAGGTTTACAGACAGTCAGGACATTTACAGACTGTTTCAATGGTACCATTTCTTTCTAACTGGGCACAACATCAAACGCATTTGGGATTTAAACATCCTCGAGGACAAAACAACAAAGAACAACATACATTTAACGTACAGAGAAGACAAAGAGCAATTAAAAGCTGAAAATAAACAATTAACATTTCTCCAGGTGGCCAGCCTGAGAATATAAACACAAATTTATCTAATACAGAAGCGCTGTTGCAACAGACTGAATAAATGAAAAGAATGAATCACAGCAAAGACAGACAGACAAGACAAGACACACAAAAAAGGGGGGGTAAAAAAAAAAAATTTTGACTACATATTTTTTTAATACCAGGTTTATCTTTTACAGATCCCAGTGCGCACCCCAATGCGGTTGGGGGTGGTTGGGTCCAAGGGGTTTTCAACCCCTAACAGCAATTTCCTCACTTTTGTCGCTGTGGAACAACCCTAACTAATGCATTAAACGTTTGCTATTCTAATATATATATATATATATATATATATATATATATATATATATATATATATATGAATAATATGAACAACAGCAAAATGAGACATTAACAAATAGTAGCAGGATCTGTTAATAGGAGTAACTGAGCAGTGAATTAAATAGCTAAAGTCAACTCAGGTAGAGTAGTTATATAGACATAGCAAAGCATGCATTAGGATCTTACTGTAGGTATGAAAGGAGAATGATGATTATATTGCAAACTGTTGCAGCCAGATAGCAGCTTAGGAGGAGCTCATGAGGAAGGTAGTGGGAAAAAAGGGGACAAGGCCAGTTCTTCTGAAGGTTTTGTTTCCCTTTGTCAGCGTGAGTAAGGTGGCCCGCAAGACCTGGACCTGCATGGGGGGTCTTGGTCCAACCACAGCAGTGCATACTGCAAGGTTGGCGGTGCAGGACAGGGGAAGGGGGCAGTGCAGGACAGGGGAAGGGGGGGTGGCTGCCAGGACCTTGGTCATATGACCTTTCCCGCAACCATGGGTGGTACCCTGGCATGCACTGTAACGGATTTCCACATTGGTGGGCAGTGTGGCGGCCTGAGGTATGGCACTTCCTCCAGGCAGAGAACCTGCTCAATGATAATAACAATATTAATATGAAGGAGAGTTGGAATAAATAATTTAATATCAGTAAAAGTTCAATATTAATATTCAGTATATGTTAAAATAAACACATGGCTGCAGTCATTTCCTCCAAGATCTGTGTGTGTGTCTTCATTGGGGGGGAGGGATTAGGGCCTACTGGACAACTGCACACAGCTTTGAACACTTTGTTGCAATTATATCTAACTCCCTTGATTTTTAAACATAGAAAAGAGAAAATGATGGGAGATAGATGCCTATTGTCCCATCCAATCTGCTCAAACATTGGGAAGTGAGTTTTCATTTCAAACTGTTATTTATAGGAAATGATTGGCAGTGTTCTGAAGTACTAATCCTGGAAGTACAGTTACCATTTACTAAACCAATCCTGTTAACTGTAGTGTATCATCCTACTGAAGGAAAGATTAACTGTTTTTAACATGTTATAGGACTTACTCTTAGATTTTTAAAAAAACATGAGTTGCTAGTTATAGGGGATCTAAATACTCACAGGCATAAAATCAAGAATAATCACAGTTTATTGGTCTTAATGATACATTTAGGAATGACAAAACTCTTAAAAGAAGCTGCAAGAATAAATACCTGGGAGCCCAAAGTGTCAACAATATTAGACTTAATTTTGACTACGCACCTCAACAACTGTAGTTTAAGTGGAGTCCTACTGGATTCATTTTCTGACCACCAGGGGATTTTTTTGCATAACAGAATCTGATAGGAACATGGGTTTTGGTAAGATGATCATTTGTAGGTCATATAAAAAAATTTGACTATGTTAAATTTTTGTTGGAACTGGAAAGTAACAATTGGAATATGATAATTTTAATTCTCACAGCAAATGAAGCCCGGAATGCATGGAAAGCACAGAAACATGTAATAAACATGCCTCAGTTGAAAAAAAAAAAAGATAACATACAATACTGTGCCATGCTTTAATTCCCACCTATGTAAATTTAGGACAACTAGGGATAACGTGAAAAAAGGCTAAAAAACAATTAATCAGCAGCACTGGATTAGATATAGACAAGCAAGAAATAAGTACACTTTTGGAGATGCTGTAAGGAAAGCAAAGCAAGATTATTGTAAAAAGGAGCTAAACAGCAACATAAAACATGACCCCAAAGAATTCTAGAAAATCACGCATAGCTGGTAAGGACAAAAACCTTAACATTTCCTAGCTCCTTTGAAGCAGATAGACAGAATATTTCTCCAAATAAAAAGGAGGCAGAACATTTTTAATGAATATTTTACAATATGTACAGAAGCCGTGCGTGCAGCTCCTGTACATTAGATGACTGTACCGAAGTTTCTCCTTCACAAGAAATATTTACTTTTGAGAATGTAGCCAGAAAAAAAATTGCACCCAAAGGTAGGACTTAAATATTAAAAATATATTTTATTATAACAAAAAGTGCTCTAATACATCATAAGGCTGTAAAGTCACATATAGTGACAAGCAATGTTGAAAAAACATACGTTTGGCCCGGATCACTGCCGAGCTTCATCAGAGATCCCTAATGAAGCTCAGCACTGGTCTGGGCGAAACGTACGTTTTTTCAATGTTGCTTGTCACAACATGTAACTTTACAGCCTTGTGATATACTAGAGCACTTTTTGTTATAATAAAATATATTTTTAACATTTAAGTCCTTGGTTTGGGTGCTATTATTTTTCTCTGGTTGCTTTAACTATTTAATCAAGCACCAAACCTGTTCCTGGTGCAGCTGCCTGTATGAACTGACTTTTCAGAATGTACCAGAGGAAGTCAGGAATGAATTCTAGAGATGTGCAAAGTTGGGAAACTTCGCTCCATGGATTAATTTGCAGATTTCCCTCATGTTGCGACATTAATCTGGGTGCAAAGTCCCAATTCATGCAAAACTGGTAACTCTGCCAAATGCGGAGTTTTGCAACTCTGCCAGTGGAGTTTGGCACAGAAGAAGTTGTGCAAAGAAGTAAAACTGCCCCTTCCCCACGTTCACTGACCCAGTTTTTTCCTGATGTCTAGTGGTCCCCCCTCACCGCTCACTGGCTCAATGTAAAAAAGGCATTTTACCTGGTGTCTAGTGGTCCACCCTCTTGCCAATCACTAGCCTAGTGTTTGACACTTTCCCCTGGTGTCTACTGGTCCCTCCCTCCATCTGCACCCATGCCCAATCTTATTGATTCCCACTCTGTAATATTTCTCTGGTGTCCAGTGGTCCCTCCCACCACCCGATCACCCACCCAACATAATGTTGTCCAGTGGTCTCACCCAATCTGATCCCCTGTAGTAGTTAATTCCCTGGTGTCTAGCAGAACCCCCCTCCCTATCCCTGGTCCCATGTATTAAAAAAACAGGTGGTTCATTCCTTGGTGTCTAGCAGATTCTCCATTCCCCCACCCCAGCAAATAGTGCCCCACAACCCTGCTCCCCCCCAGCCCTGAGTGGGTGATCAGCACAGCCCTCTGCTCTCCATCACAGCTGGCCACCCAACTGAGCTGTCAGTGAAAGAGCACCTACTTGTACAAGTACACATTCTAATTCATTGACAGCTCAGATGGGTGGCTGGCCATGATGGACAGTGGAGGGCTGTGCCAATCATCCGCTTGGGGTTGGTGTGGGGGAGCAGGATAGTGAGTTACTACCTGCCAGGGTGGGGGTGGGGAATGGACTACCTGTTTTTTTGGTTATTAAAGGGGATCAGGGATTGGGGATGGGGGGTCCACTCGACAACAGGGAATTAACTATTACAGTGGATTGAGATGGGGGACACTGGACACCATTATGTCAGGCAGGTGATTGGGTGGGAGGAGGGACCACTGAACAAGAGTGAATCATTACAGGGTGGGAATCATTAGGATTAAGTATTTGTGCGAGTGGGGGGAGGGATCACTAGACACCAGGGAAAGTGTCAAAAATCAGGCTGGTGACTGGTGAGGGG
This sequence comes from Neoceratodus forsteri, assembly GCA_016271365.2. NCBI lineage: Eukaryota > Metazoa > Chordata > Ceratodontiformes > Ceratodontidae > Neoceratodus > Neoceratodus forsteri. The sequence continues at coordinate 1,091,060,941 of CM057456.1, forward strand.
ATGGACCACGAGACACCAGGGAAAGTGTCTTTTTAATTCTAACATTGACTAGTGATTGGCGGGGCGGGATCAACTAGACACCAGGCAAAGATTGAGCTGGTGATTTGTGAATTTGCCATTTGTAACTTTCCCTTTTTTTTTAAGTGCAGTTTAAAAAAAAAAAGCAAAAGCAAGGCAAAGTTGCAAGTGGTGAATTGCCTGTCAAATAGGGAAAGTTCGTGAAAGGATCTGTGGAGGCAGATCTTGTAACTTTGCTGAAAATTATCCACCAAATTAAAACTTTGTTGCATCTCCAATGAAATCTTAAAAATTAATCCCAGAAAGGCTGGAAGACTACATGGAATCCCAACAAACTGTTAAAATTCACAACTCTGGCAATTGCCCCACACCCACTGCAGAAATTTTAAACCTCTCTTTACAATCAGAATACCCGCAGCCTTGGAAATATGCCCAAGTTATTCCTAGTTTCAAATCAGGACAGAAAATGAATATTGGAAAGTATCTTCCAATATTGATAATACCCATCATCAAGGACACCAATTTACACTGACTGAAATAATGAAATCCCGTTTTCAAGATTTGAAATTCTGGGATTGTGCTAGTGATTGCTAATCTAATTTTCAGATTTTACTGGGATTCTACTGTCAGTCTTTTTGTATATGTATTGATAATTAGAATAAAAGAAGGATTAATATACAGCAAATTTGATAAAGCAGTGTAAAAATAGTACGGGTAGCAATTTAAAGAAAAAGACAAGTTCTTTTGCTTTATTGAACTGATATAAAACGACAAATTCCATGCAGTTCTTTGTTTTTATTAGTGTGCAGGCAGTCCAATTCTAGAATTTTTTCAAGTTTTCGGGCAAAAATTGAAAACCAGTGGCCTTGAAAAACTGGTTTGTGCGCAGATGAAAACATACTTAGATAAAGAAAATTGGATAAATAGATTCCAGTCAGGCTTCAGATCACTTCACAGTATAACATCAGCATTAATAAAAGTATGGTATCTGGTCAAAAGAGTGTATGAAATATAGCGTGGTTAAAAGTGTGTGTAAATGTCAGCATGAGCATTAATAGCGAGTTGTGCTGAATAGCGTGAGGCTTTAATATCACTTGTGTAGCTCTCTGTCAGTCAAGCTCAGTAGTGTAACTTTCTGACTGTGCAGTGGTTCACTGTACTGGCTGTGTGGCTTAGAGGTTAGTGTGACAAACAAGACAAACTAACAAACAAACAAACAAACACAAGTAATGTTTTTTTAATAGACATAAAATTCCGAAGACTAGAGTAGAAACTCTGATAATCATCACATATGACAGTACTGTCTTGCAGCCAGTTCAGTTTTTCAGATACTTGGGGGTGTGATGGGATGAGAAGCTTAAATGGGATATGTAGTACATATTGACAACCTGGTGAAGAGTTAAGGGAAACTCCTGGATATTTTGTACAGAACCAAATCAATCTTGAATGATAAAGGAAGTAAGAATATATGTAGTTACTGTAGCACTATGGTGTTACCAGTTTTTGATTAGGGTGACATTTTGTTTGCTGGGTCATCGGGGAGGGAGCTGGCAAAGCTGGAGGCAATGTACAACAGGTTTGCTTGCTTCATCTTTGATGCACCTTGCAAGACTCGTTATTGCAAAATGTACAGGGACCTAGATTGGTTGAACCTAGGAGAGCACAGGTACTATCATTCTGTCATATACTGCATGTATAAATGTTATAAGGAGCTTATACCTACCTATTTTAAGAGAACTTAAAGAGCAACTCAACACTTGAGCATATGCTTTCATAAATAAGACGTTTCAGCTACTACAGTTTACTAGGGAACACATTTTTTTTTCTTTTTCAATGTTCCTTTCCAAGATTTACAGCATGTCATGGTAGTCCATCTAAAAAGTCTGTTAACCTCACAGTGCCTTTGTTTGTGACATCATAGTGCTCACCATGACAGACATGACAGACTGTGATGTCACAAACAGCAATTATGTGGTTATTAGAGGAGAGTCATATACATTTTGAAAGACTCCATGAAATAATTGCTACATTATATACAATGTTTAGTAGCCCAACAGCAGGGGGAAAAAAAACAAAACAACAAATAACTAGAAAAGCAATAAAGTTAAAACATAATTGTGTAAATCTAGTGTTAAGTTTTTTATTATAATAGAGAGTTGTTTTTTAAATAGAAGTGATATAAAAATACCTCAGATCAGTTATAGAATTTCAGCCTCCAAAATTTAAGTTAGAGGTAGGCAGGTCCTATTTCTATTACAAGGGTCCAGTGATCTCGAACCCAGTTCCATGTACACTGAGATCAACAAAGTGCAGTGTAAGGATGGGACAACTTAAAAGCTGGTTGTTACAGCAGACAAATACTGTAAGTTGTCACCAGGCTGCTTGATTCAGGAGATGGGTTGACCTACTGTTAGGGCTGTGTGGAATACTGAATTTCTGACAGAATGGAATTCCACAGAATTTTAGAAAATTCCACTAATTTCCATCATTTACCAAATTTCAGCATTCTGCATAAGAAATGTTTTTTGCAGAATAATAATCCGCAGTTCACATAAACAGTGGATTCTTTTGCCACAATCCACAGAAAATTATTCCTCAGTTTACATGATACGTGGAAAATTATTCCGCAGTTTGCACAGAAATGCTTTTGGAAGTTCCTCAAAATTTAAAAAGAAATTCCACAAAGCATTTTGGAAATGGAAATGTCATTCCACAGCAATTCCAACTTTGAAATTTCACATTCTGCACAGCCCTACTTACTGTTTTTTCTTAAAGCGATAAACTGTCTTGGGTTCTAGTGTAATTCAACCCTATGCAATAAAAATATATAACATTATTATAATGTCTATGTCAGATGTTTAGCTCCTTGACTACTGTATGTGTTCCTTCATGTTTGTGTACTTTTATACCATGAAGCTGATGTTATATTCATGTATGCTGTGATATTAATTATATTACGTAACGTAAGTAAGGCACTGTAAGGATATCATTGGAAATAAAGTTTGGCTCAGCTGATTTTTTCTATTCATATTTAAATGCATATTAAAGGGATACATTCATATACAGTGGCATACATAGTTTGAAAGCCCATGCAAAGTTATTTTAATTGAGATATTGGGCATACCTGTAGCTGGAAGCAGTCCAGAGATATAGACTGTGAAATTTAAATACTACATTAGAGCCATTCCTAGAAACTTGTGATGTCAGTGACAATCAAGCAGTGCTTAATTCAGTGTAGTTAGGCACTGCTTAGTCATCACTGACATCACAAGGTTCTAAGAATGGCTCTAATGTAGTATTTATATTGTACAGACTTGGTCATCTATATTTCTGGACTGCTTCCAGCTACAGGTAGGCCCAATACCTTAATTAAAAGAATTTTTCATGGACTTACAAACTATGTCTGCTGCTGTACACAAATGTGTTCCTTTAATAAAATTGTTACTACTACTCTGAGATTTAGAAAGTTTAGCATTTCTGAGCTGTGCTGATGTGCAGGAATAATGCATGGTCATATGATCATATTGGACCAGTCACATTATTTGGTTCATTGTATTCATTTTATAATAAATACTAAAACAAAAAAGTAGTCCAAATGGGCAGTACTAGGAAATGCATATTTGTTCCTGACTCCAGGACTTCTACCTCAGGCTAGTGGACTCCTTGCTTTGTATTACAGGTGGAGGCAGGATTTCTGCTATCTGGCACATCAATATGTGCTGACTGTTCATCAGCCATGGAACCAGGGTGGATATTATCTGAGGAGAAAACTAAAAGGACACTTTTGCCTCCCTAGTTAGAAAAGCTAAGCTATGGTAGCTGTGAGACAGAAAACTCAAGGGGAAAAAAATTGAATTAAAAAAAAAAACACCTTTGGTTCCATTACAGTAGTGTGAACCACATCATAAAGGATCATGCAACAGGCAAAGCATCTCCCACGGCACATTACTACATTGGCCTGTAGTCGTGTGGTTTATCACCACCATGGTAGAAGAGACATTTATTGTGTTGTGCGTGTTGTGGTTTGGGGTAGGCAAGCCAGTAAACAGCAGCAGCCTCCAAAGTTCTCAGCAACAGCAGATTCTGTTTCCTTTCTCTGATGTTGACAGGACACCATGTTGGGGACTGAAGAGATGATTGAATGGACCATGAAAAATGGATGTTCTGTGTGCCCTTTTATGGGGATGGTGTGTGTGTGTGTGTGTGTGTGTGTGTGTGTGTGTGTGTGTGTGTGTGTGTGTGTGTGCATGCACAGTTAACTTGGTCCCAAGAAAGGAACAACAAATTCAGCTGGGTGCCTGAGATTTGGGTCAGAATTGTTCATGGGGCTTGTAGTTTACAAACCTGATGAAAGTGCTAGCAGAGATCCTGTATGTACATTGTAACATAGGCAAAGGACTTAGGACCTCTTTTGTCAACCCCTCCTGTGGCTAGTTGAGGGCCAAAATTGCTCAAATCTGTTTGTGCACTTGTCGTGCAAATGTGCCATTTTCACAAATCTTGGTTCAGTTGTGCAAAATGACTATGTTATTTGTAAAAGCTCAATTTTACATAGCATTACATTACATTTGTTCCATGAGATAGTGCACACTCTCATTCAGTTTGCACGAAGAGAATGGTGCTAGTGATTCATCTAGATGTTAACTCATGATACTGGAGCCATTTTGTGCTAACCATGCTAGTTTTTGTCAATTTGAATGAAACTGCACACTTTTCATAACTTTTTAAAAAAATGTACACTTTCGAAAATATGCAATATTTCTACATATAACAAGTACAATCTCAAAGAAAAGCACCTGTTTCCCATGAATCTTATGTATTTTATGCTAAGCATGCGCCAGTGTAGGTCAGCCATCTCTGTGTATTCTAGAGAGCGCTATCAGACCAGTCAGACCTAAGGAGGCTGTAATATTGTTCAATCCTGTTTTGGAGAAAGTCTAAAATGTATATACTGTATATTTTTCTTACCAGGAGAGACACACTGAGCTGAAAGCTTGTTTATAGGTGTGACCTGGGAGCACAAGGAAGTTAAGTGACTTGCTCAGGGTCACACAGTATGCAAGTGGGGGCTGTGGGATTCAAACCCAGGTCTCCAGGTTTGCAGCTCAGAGTCTTAAACCAGTGCACTATACTACCTCCTTTTGAAAGCTGCAAAGAAAGAGTGGTAATTATTATTTTTTTGTTATTGTTTCAGACACTGTAGGTTATAGTGTTTATTTAGAAAGGATGAATTTTCATATTTTAAAAGAATTAATAAAGGAATTCTCTTTTTTGTGACTTCCTATAAATGCTGTACTGATCAGGGGGTCCTGCAGCCTGCATTGGAATGTCGTAAGCTTGCAGAGCTGTAGTAATAATTTTGCAGCACTGAAATTCATTGTGTATTGGTTGTGCTGCCTTTAGAAGTCCTGGAAATGTTTGTGTAAGCCAGTATGAATAGAAGCACAGCATTTTGTTAAACCCTATCAAACTGTGTCACTTTTTTGATTTTAAAAGAAAATTGTGACATTTCTTTTTGTAGTTCATCAGTGACTAGAAATATACTCCACACACTGCTAAAGGAGGTCCTGTGTCCTGTGTAGCTAGGAGGTACACCTGCAGTGTTGGAATACTTTGTTGGAACTTTTGAATTGTACCCAACAGTGTAGCCGCTTGTTGGCCTCTGCCCCTCTCTATTGGCCACCCATATGCCAGAGTGAAAACACATTGGAGTGGGCTCATAGGTGCTGGATGAGGGGGGGGCCACTATGACCATGGCCCTACCACTTTCATGAGTGGTAGGGCCCAGTCCTATCAGTTTTTGCAATCATGGTATGTACAACTAGGGAGGACTGTGCATTTAAAATGCAGCATGGGCAGTAAACAGTGTTATCTACTAATCACTCCTTTGTGGCTTGCAGGGTATCAGCAGAATTTTGTAAAGTGAAGGCCTAAGCAGTGTGTTGATGGCGGTGGGCTGGGGTCATGGCCTACTGAGTTAAGGCAGAGTTTTCATACTTTAGAACTGAAAATGATGGGCCAGGCCTTCTGGGTGCTGGGGCATCAAGACACTAGGCTCAGAAAGAGGCTGTCAGTTGGTGAGTGGGAGTTACTACACATATTACAAATCTGATCAAGAAAAAATAAGGGTGTGGGTGAACCCACTCGACTGGGCAGGGGGCAGGAAGTTTACCCCTTACATCATTGACCAGACCCCTTTTCACCTTCTGCCACTTATAAGTGAGACTGAAAAAATATACAGAGACATTTAAAAAAAATAGCAAAATATATTTTTTAAATTATATAATTATTTTGTTATTTACATTCATAGATACATAAATACATAGAATTTGATGGCAGATGAGAACTGCCAGGCCCATCTAGTCAGCCCATGTTTCCTATTTCCTACTCCCGGCCCCCGTGTCCCTTGACTACCCATTCTGTGCTGTCGCTAGGGTTCCCTTATGCCTATCCCATGCATTCTTTGAATGCCTTCACTGTTTGCACCTCTACCACTTCCTTGGGGAGGCTGTTCCCGATATTCACCACCCTTTCAGTGAAGAAGCCCTTCCTCACATTCCGCCTGATTCTATATCCTTTCAGCCTCATATCATGACCCCTTGTTCTTGAGCATTCTTTTTTATGAAAGAGACTCCCCCTCTGGGTCTCATTAAAACCCATGAGATATTTAAAAGTCTGTATCATGTGCCCCCTTTCCCTTCTCTTCTCCAGCGAGTACATGTCGAGGTCTGCTAGCCGTTCCTCATATGTCTGCTGGTGCAGCCCCAGAACCATCTTTGTAGCCCTCCTTTGGATTGCCTCCATTTTTTCTATGTCCTTTCTGAGGTGCGGCCTCCAGAACTGTATGCAGTATTCCAGCTGAGGCCTCACCAGTGATCTGTAAAGTGGCATCATTACTTCCTGTTTTCTACTGGAGATATCCTTCCCTTTGCACCCCAGCATGCCGTTGGCCTCCCTTACTGCTTCCCCACACTGTCTGGCCACCTTTAGGTCATCTGTTGTAATCAACCCCCCCAACCCCTTTATTGTGTGGTGGAAAAAAAAAAATAAGATAAACAAAACCCCAAAAACACTGCAGGCATCCGGGCCAGCTCATTTTTGTACCAGATTTGTTGCATTTATTACTGAGTGTTTGGGTAACATTCTGTTTTGGAGATGTCAAGCTGTTCACTTTGCAGCCAGACACATGCTGGAAACATGACACCCCCAGAAACACCTTACTGACCCTGCATTTAACTTACTATCCCTGGGCCTGCAATCTGGCAAGGATGGCCTCCAGTGTCCCTTCCATCTGTGCCATGCCTTGCCACAAATCTATGACATCCTACTGCAATGCAGCAACAGGTGGTTTGAGGGGCTGCTGAACAGCCGGTTGTGGTGGCAGAGGATGTTGTGCTGGGACTGGCTGGGAGGGCCTACCAGCTGCTTCTCTGCCCGAATGTTGCCCTTCCTCCTAATGTTCCCTCCCGTTTTCTGGCTGCTGTGGTTCATCCGTATTGGTAGACAAGGGCAACAACAACATCATCCTTGGCCTTTTCACTGGCTTTTTTTTTCTTTCTTGCCATCCTTCCTTTTCATGCTCCATTGTTCTTTTTTTTCTATGCTCTTTTTTCTTTTCAGGACATTGGCCTTCTTTGTTTCTCCAGTTCTTTCAAGACCTTTGCCTCTTTTTGCTCAGTCATGATTTGATGTCTGTATTTTTTTTTGGGGGCTTGACTAATCGCTTGAAACCTGCTGCTCCTATCTACAGTACTATGTAAAGAAAGAGAGAGCAAGAGAGAGAGAGACACACAGAAAGATTACAGTAATTACTTCAAAAACATTGTCTCTCTCTCTCTCTCTCTTTACTAGATTATAAATACATTTATCTTGATTATGAAAAGTCTCAGAAATGCTGCATTCTGATTGGCTGTTAGCATTCCAACAGCCTGAAAGTAAAATGATTTAAAAAGTTTTATACTTATAGTACATGCCTCCTCTGTGGGGAAGCTTTCAGAGACAAAAACATATCTAGCAGGGTTTGTTAATTTTTCTCCCTGTTCATGTGGAAAGGAATCCTATTTTTGCTGCGATGGACTGTCCAGCTGATCCCTTCCCTTCTTGATACTTGCCATGGCCCCCTGCTGGCATAGGCTGTGACGTATATACAGTGATCTGCAGGATTGTGCTCATTATAGTTAATGGTAGTTTTATATGTAGATGACAGTACTAGCAACTGAGGGCAATTAAAGACAGACCTGATTAGAGTCACTGCTAATCAAGAGCTGCCCTTAATTATCCTCCAGTTGCTAATTAACACAAGAAAATCTGCATCGAGAACGTCACCATTGAATATAATGGAGCATGCAGTCTTGCACCTTACCATGCATATGTCACAGCATATGCCAGCATAGGGCCGGGACGAGCACCAAGAAGGAAATAGATGATCTGGATGGCCACTTGAAGCAAAAATATAATCCCTTCCCACAGGAGCACTGGGCAGAAAAACATGATAAAGCACTGCTAGTTACGTTTTCACCTTTGTAACATTCCTCACAGAGGAAGCCATAACGAAGCTTGTTAAAACGCTTTTATCTCTGTTACACTGTCATGCACATCCTGACACCATGGCGTAGGAATTCTTCCTGTCAGCATTCCATTCTGCAACACTGCTGAATGACTGGATGGATGCATTCTGATTCTGAACAAGCGTTATTAAACAACTGGTGGATTAACTATTTTTATTAAATATTACTCTGAATGAGGAAAGCATTCAAAAGGCACACTTCTAATACTTTTCTCTTGAAATCATTTTTTATAATAGCAATAAGGCACTCCCAAGAGTTAGATCATCATTCAGTTAAGGCCCCTCACCCGACACTACATATGCTGATGCCGCTTGTACCACCAGCTGTGCTCACGCAGGTGAGATGATTGGAGAGGAGGCCAGGCACCCTCCCACTCCTGATGAGAAAAGCATCTATTGAAATACTTCACCATCCTCCCCCAGCCGGCCATTCATGGACCCAGACTAACTCCAGAACCTGGGTCACTGGTACTGTAAGACACAGGGCCACATCTGAAACATCAGAACTGGGTGGGATGTTCAGCTGATTGCAAAAGGAAAAAAAGTAACTTACGGTACCACCTCCAGGAACTTCACTGGTCCCTTTTGAGCCTGCTGTGTAATCCTCTTCTTGAAGTGGATCATCCAGGTGAGGGTCTGTTATATGAAATAATAGCAAAGCACAGGGTAGCAAGTCCCAGACCAAGAACAGAGCAGAACAGAGCACAGAAAGGTGGGAGCAACTGTTGTCACCAATCATTTGATAAGTGCTAAATGTCATTTATTTATTTGAATTTTGGTAACTGGGTAAGCCCACTGAGACCATGCAGTCCCTTTTACAGGGGCGACCCAGGGTAAGGGTATATAGGACAAGCAGTATACATAGTACAGAGAGGCACAGTGCTTCACATAGTCAGAGGAAATAATGTAACAGTGCAGTACAATAAAAAAGGACTATGATACATATAGAGAGTCGCAGTTCTGTATACAATCCACAACAGTGCTATAATGTAGTACAGGATGATGCTTTGACATGTTCAAAGCATAACCCTTATTATTTATTATCTATGTACAGTACTTCATCAGTTTCAGCATTTATTTTAACAGGCCTGTAAAACTGTCCAACATATATATATATATATATGCCCGCTCATGGCAGTGCAGGGCCGGATGGTCTTGAACCTAGGATTCTAAGACTGTTCATCTCTATTGTTGCTACACCAGTAACTGTGCTCTTTAACTTGTCCATCTGCTCTGCCATGGCTCCATCGGCCTGGAAAACAGCCAGAACTATACCAGTGTTTAAGAAAGGTGATCTCAAAGTTCTATCAAACTACTGACCCATTTTGCTTTTGTCCACACTCAGTAAGCTGCTGGAAAAACTAATTCATCACCATTTACTGAACTTCAATCTTCAGTCCCCAATCCAACATGGCTTTTGTGCTGGGCATAGCACAACTACTATTCTTACCCAATTCTCTAGCAACATCAAGTGCAACATGAACAAAGGCTTACTCACTGGTGCTGTGTTCATCGACCTCTCCAAAGTGTTTGACTTGGTAAATCACCCTCTACTTTTGAATAAACTTCAATCTCTTGGCACCTCTGACATTACCTTATTCTGGATCCTCAGCTACCTTGACAATTGCTCTCAAGCTGTCTCCTTCTGTAAAGTTCTCTCATCCTTGCCCCATCTCCTGTGGTGTCCCTCAGGGTTCTATTCTTGGTCCCCTGCTCTTCTTCTTTATAAATGATATTCCTAACCCTCCTCTCCGCGTAGAACTATTATGTACGCAGATGACCTTGTGCTCTATGCTGCCTCCAAGTCCATAGATGACCTCAATCAACACCTATCATCTGCGTTTCAGAAACTTCAATCCTGGTTTTTCACCAATCATCAAATCCTTAACTTACCTAAGACTCAGGCCATGCTCTTTGGGTCCTCCAGAAAGGTCCACACTGAGTTCACTAAGCTACGAGTCTTCTGCTGTGACGGGTCATCTGTCTCGAATACTGACTCCATCAAATATCTTGGTGTCACGCTGGACCCAGTACTTGACTTATTACATCAACGAAGTATGCAGCTCAGTTAACTGGAAGATAGGAGTTGCTTATAGAGTGCTTCACTCTCTCACACCTGCTGCCAGGATCTCGATAGCTGGAGGTGTCCTGCTCCTAAGACTGTTATATGCCTCCCCGTTCTCTCCCATGCCAATGCTGGTGTACTTTGGAAGTGGGATACTACATATAATAACATCTGTAGATTTGCCTTAACGGTTCCCCTCCTAACTAATCACTGTCTGCTCTACTCTGCCTTGCACTGGCTGTCCCCAAATGCCCTTTGGTCTTACACTCTGGGATGTTTTATTGACTTTTTAACCAAATCTTCCTGTCCCAGCACACTAGGAGCTATGCTAACCCCCATCTTCACTTCTGCTTCCTTAGGTCCTCCACCTCTCTCAAGCACTCAGTCCCACCCTGCTCCTCGAAAATGGGTGAGCAAGCTTTCTCCCATTTTGCCCCCAAGTTCTGGAATTCCATCTCCCTTCACATCAAGAACTCCTCACCTCACCTTACCTTCAAGCATGCATTGTTGTCTCACCTAAATGCACTTGGTAACTGTGATTGCTCTTAACTTGATTCTCGTCTTTCTGCCTAACAACCAGTTTTGTCAATTTCTGTATTCTTTACTGAACATGAACTACTTGACAGTTTCTCTCTATCAGTCTGTTCCAGCTTGTTTACCCTGTTTTTCTTCACTGGTTGCACCACTATGCCATTTGCATTTGTTACTTCTGCTTTATTCCTGCATGTGTAATTTTATGTTTTTTTGCTCTGGAGTGTCTGCTGATTATTATGTCCTGATTGTATCATTGCTTTTTGTACCTGATTGTTATCATTGTAATTTGTACACTGTACTCTCCCGGGTCATGCATGAAAATAGGCAGGGTTATTGCCTAATGCACTTACCCGGATACCAAAAGCTAATGAATAAATAAATAAATATTTAAATGAAAATGTCTATCTATCTATCTATCTATCTATCTATCTATCTATCTATCTATCTACATGAAATATGTCTTTCTTGACCCTCTACATGTGCAGAAATCTCCCACTCTCACTAACCCTACTTCCTGCATACTGACAGGAAACGTGTCTTGCATTTTCATGAAAAAAAGGCACAATTCCAAAAATACATTGAAAATGCACTTTTCCTTAAAAAAAAAAAAAAATGCATGGTTTTTCAAATTACACAATTTCAAATTTTAAATAAAGCACACTCTCAAAGCAAAATGGCAAATTTTTACAAAATGTATCTGGTGAATTTATGCTAGATTTAATTTCACCCACACACTACCTGTGGCACAGCTGCAACTGTACCCTTAATGACTCACAGCCCAGCTTTTTTTAAATTTAGTATACATTATTGTTTTTTACATAAAACAGTATACATTGACACCATAGGACAAGGGCACTACAGTGACCGCACGCAGTTACAGCCTCCAAATTCACCCCCAGGCAAAAATATTGTTCCAGAATTGCTCAGAATCCTTAGAATTGTTCAGAGTGCGTGAGATCCAAGAATTCCCATGAATAAGAAACAAGTTGTTATGCTACAGTGCCCCAAGTACTGGTTTTGTTGATTGTACATCTTAAGCCCTGGAGTCTCCACTTATAAGATCATCAGCAACATGTGTAAAGTTTCCCATCTATTACAGAATGCTTTATAATGATGATTAATGCTTGCTAATGTTTTTTTCAGCATTTAATGTAAATAACCTTTCTTTATGCAACACTGCCCAAGTTGGCACATCCTCATGCAACAAGTATCTCAGAAAATTATTTGTTTAGCTGTCACTGCTGTAAGAGAGATATATGGCCCTTTCTGGGCCCAAGTAATCTGTCTGCATACATCCCCAGTATACATACTGTATCTCCAATGTAAAAGCATCCTGCAGACTCTGCAAAGAGTCTAAGGGCTTCTTGATATCTGCCCAGAATGGCTTCATCTTTTCACAGTTCTACAGAAGGTGGTAAAGTGTGCCTTCCTTCTTGCCACATCGAGGACAAAGCACTGTATCATGCTTTCTCATTTTTAAGGAGCTTGCTATGCATGTAATTTACTATATAGATTTTGCAAGATTTTCATTTAGTTTTCATTTCATTTTATTATTTTATACTGAAAGATCTATGAGCACAAGTGCCCATTTTCACAGATGTCCAGTTACACTAACAAATTTATTTATTTATTTATTTGCTTTTGTTTACTGGGTAAGTCACACTAGACAGCCAAGTGCCTATTTTCAGGTGCGACCCGGGAGAGTTACAAACTTGAATATACAGGTTCAGTGATGAATCAATTTTACATACAATGAGATATCAGGTTATATGGAAGACAAAGAACAAGATACAAAATACAAATAGAACATTAAGGAAACAATTTCACTTACAAAAAGTTAAACTGTTAATAACATACACAATAAAAGAGTAAACAAATAATTTAAAACAGTTAAAAGTAACCTCTGAGGATAATTTATAATCTAGTAAACTCTTAAAACCTGCAACTCTATGACAGGCAGTAATATCACTTGATAATTGATTGTACAATCGAGTAGTTTTATACTTTACCGAATTTTGTGCAACATTAGTTCTAAACCGTGCTGATTTAAGCAATGTAAACTGCTGGAAGTGCTGTCTGTCTTACTTCAAGTATTTATAGGTATACAGTCACACTTTTTTCCCCCATTCAGATTCAATTAAATTTGATTCTAGCTCATTAGTCCAATATGGGCATTTACCTGTTCACTTATTGGGATCCATATCCTGGTAAACAGCATATAGATGGGAAACTGAAATTGGGTAAATGTGCTGTAGAAACCAGCCTGTCCCATTTCAAGCCACCTTTTTTTGACAATGGGAGGGGGTGTCCTAAAATCTGAGACACAGTGTGTCACTTCCATGAATTTAAAACAAACAGAACTGTGTGCTTGGTATTATTGCTGGAAAGTACAGAATGGGATCATGGTATTCTTCAAGGTGAGCTGCTGCATGGTTGAAATGTTTATACTGTTCCAGAAGTGTTGGTCAAGTATCCTATGGCCAATTCTTATACTGGAATTGTGAAATATTGGCTGTGAGAGGTCTGAATAGGCCGTGATTTGCATAGTTCTGGACATCTATTGATGTGCCTTTAAAGACCAAAACATTGGGGTACCCCTTAGCTGCTTAGAGATCTTGACCGGGGGAGTAAACAATAAAGCTCTCAACTGACAGCCAGTCTATCTGATAATTTCCTCCTCTTTCTACAGCTATTGTTGTTTGCAGCCATCCACTTCCGTCTGATCTGTATCTATGCCCTACTTTATGTACTTGCTTCCATACAGAGCAAATAATATAACATTTGGCAGCTGACCCCCCCAAGATCTTTAGGCCCTGGCAGCTTAGAATATGCTCTTCTGATGCCCTTGTCCTGTCACAAGAATCTGGTAATGGAGGCGTGCAGTTTCCTAAACCAGGTGAGAGGTAGTAGAATGTTTAGCATCCTAAGTAAGCAATAATACGTAGGTGGGCGGTATTAGTAATACCGGACCGCCCAGGCGTGATGAGGCCCTACCCGCAGGCGGAGGGCCTTATAGCTCCTGGAAGGTCCTCGGCTACCTAATACCGCCACCCTGGAGGGTCTTATTGCACTTAGAAAATGGACACTGTAAAAAAAAACACAAGTTTAATAAAATAAGTTAAGGAAACAATGATTTTAAAGTAGCTTTTGTTATAAAATAGTTCCTCCGCCTGCATTAGAATTTTTTTTATACTGTCTGTATACTGCTAGTACTGACACTAGAGGGCACTGTATCTATTTGTTTTGAGGAGCCTTCACAGCAGTCATTTCTTTTATTTATTTGTAGATGAAGTTGTGTTTTTTGTTTGTTTCTTTTGTACCAGATTGACATCAGTGAGCTGTCCCCCATCCCCCAATGAGGAAATGCATTGACAACTCATTGGTGTGCATGGTGAAGCATTTCAGAAGAAGAAGATGTCTGCAGTAAAAGAATGTGTTAATATACCGGGTTGTGTACAGTAAACAAAAAATTACACTTGTGTTGTTTTTGTGGGTCGAGCCGAGTTGGAGACGAGGTGAACTGGGAGTACCAGCGCAGAGCACGCGATGTAGTAGAGCGAATGATTTTTAAGCAAGTAAAAAAAAAATTATTTCTGGTGGCACAAAATTGTTTTTTTCTGTCAAAGGAATGCTGTGGTGTGGGGGGGGCGTGCGAGCGGGGGTACATAGCGGGATTGCCGATGAGGAGCGGGCTGTAGAGATAACTTTTAGGTAGGCCATTTAAATTTGCTATTTACTATTCATGAGCATGCTCACGTTACACTGTGCTGTCACGAGTTCGCTATTTGTTTTGCTTTCCTGCGGATACAACAAGCATGTCCGTGATGGAGAGGTTGCCCCTGTTTTTATGCTCGGGACATTATGGACTGTGGAAGGAAAAGGGAACATTTTGCAGTTTGTGGAGAGGTATTTACATTTGTTGGGTACATGCTTTTTTTTTTTTCATTTTACGCTGATGGGGTCACTTTTTGATGACATGCTGCGGGAATGCAGACAGAGGAGCCGTACAATGGGAGTGATTGCCGAGATTTGTAGCAAACTGTTTTTTCAAAACCACTGTGGAGGACACAACCTTTATTTTGGCAGGTCGGAGAATTTAATGTGTGGAGCTACTACCTATGGGACTCGCCTGCTACTGATGCCTGCTTCAGGATATGTGGTGCCAGCTTAGCACTCTGAACTGAGCCGCCGGCTTTCCTGGGGGAGAGAGGATGTGGTTGTGTGTTTATGCTGTGCAGCTATTTAATGTGAATACAGGCAATCACTAGGCTTGTGGATTTTGTAGTTTTTTTGGGCATGTGATATTGCTTATTTGGTAAATGTGTGATACTAATGGTTTTAGAAGGTGACGGGTGGGGGGGGGTGTGGAGGCCGCAAACTCTCCCGCTAAGCAGCGAGAGAAAAACATGGCAGCTTTTTTTATTACGACATTCCAATTGCTTAATGATCTTGGCAATGAGGTTTGTAGCAAAGCTGGCACTTTTAATGCCCGGGCTCTGTTGCCTGATAGACGCCCAGCTTGCCAGCGCTATCAACCAATCAGAGTCCTGGGATTTCCTAGCCCATTTTCTAAGAGGGTACAACAACCTCAGCAGGATGCTTATCCTCGTTATACTGACTGTCTCCACAGGGTGAGGGGGAGGATGATCCACCTGTGTAATCCCTGTAATATGGTTTAAAGCAGGGTGTACAGATTTAGGGTTTTGAGGTTTGAGAACCCTCTGAGAATTTTAACTCCTAGGCATACCTCTCAACTGTTATGAACTCCGCATAGCGCTATGATTTTCACACTCAAATTTTCCCTTGCTCCTCACAAGTTTACTGATGTTCCTCATAATATTAGAGGTATTTCTGGACACACAACCTATTAAATCATTGAACTAAGTTGATAGTAACATTCCTTATCACTAACTATATGGGGCCCACTAGCTGTAGACATACTATTGTTTTAAATAAGAAAGTGCTACACATTCTGGCCCTTTGCTATGATTTTTGAAGTCCAGTGCTATGATTTTTAATGCTGTGAGGTTGAGAGGTATGCTCCTTGGTAGGTTAAAATTCTAATTTACCATTGCAGGCTTGTATTCAAGATGTTCTGCTTACAGACCTGTTTGCTTATTGGAAAGACACTGGTTTGACCCACATTTAGGCCGCGATTCATGAAAGGGTGCAATGTACATGCAAACTGTGCATAACTTGGCACTGCACCTACAGTACATGGCCCCAGACAGGCACAGGATGTGCAGATTCATGACAGCAAGCACCTGCAGGGCTCCTGTTTGCAGCCCCACCCCCTGGGTACACAGCTGGATTGGGGCTGTGTGTGGGATGCAGTCAGGCATCTGACTGGATACCTGTGGTGGGTTCCTGAATGGATCTCTTGCACCATGGGTGTGGGGCAGTGTGAGATAGTGTGGGTTTGGGACCTTGAAAACCAAGGGCAGTCACATCAATGGCTGCTCCCAGTCCACCCAGGAAGCCTGATAGGCTGGGGGGCAGTGTGCAAAGGGACCCCATTGCCAATTCTACCCCACCAGTGACCACTGGGGGGCATAGACACTTATGGCAGGGTCCCTGAGGTGTACTATGTCCTGCACTGCCCTGCACTCCAAGCCATTGTGAATCATGCAGAGTGCAGGCATGCCCCCATCTGCCTGTGGCATGTATCTGTTCTTGTGGTTGGGAGACTGGGTGCACACCTGACTAGTGCACCTCTAGTGAATGCCGCCAGGGGTCTGCTGGACCCCCGTTGTGTGTCATTCACATGTAGGGGTGCCTATGCACTGGAGAGCCACAGTATGTAGGTACAGTGAATCGCAGCCTTAGTTTGTAGGCTGAAAATTTGCTAAACTGGTCTATCACCACTGGCACCTCTTGAATTGATTCCTTAGTGTCCACTACATGCAGGAGTATACAGTCTGTGTAAGTTGAGATCTTAAACGCCTGCTTCCCTATTTTAATGCCTTTAACCTTTCCATTGTATTTGATTTTGCATGCCAAGTGATCCAGATATAAGTTATGCAACACCAGACAGTGGACACCCCTGCCTGGTACCCGTAGTGAGATTTATGGGGTTAGACAGAACTTCATTACAGTACACTGTAACAGATGGCTTCTGATACAACACATGTATCCATTTCACAAAATGTTGTGGTATGTTGTACTTTTTTAATATTGTGAAGAGATAGCTCCAGACGACCCTGTCAAATGCTTTTTCTGCATCCAAAAAGATGCACACTGCCAGGTGATTGGACCCCTGGATGCAGAAATCAGATGGTGTTGCTTTTTAAGATGGTCACTGGAGACCCTTCCTGCTATGAAATTGACCTGCTCTGGTCCAGTCAAAATATACCACACTGTGCTAAGCCTAGCTACCAGGACCATCACTAAAATTTTGAGGCCAACATTAATTAAATATATTGGTTGGTAACTGCTTGCCTTAGTGTCATCTTTCCCTGGATAGGGGATGAGTGATAGTCTGGCCTCCATCAGGGCTGTATCTCTTAGATCTTCCTTGTATAGGTGATTAAACAAGGTCATGAGAATAGGGGTTAACTCCATGTTAACATTGTACCCAATAGCTCCGTATGAAGTCCGAACCATCCATTGATTCTCCTGATACAAAATGGCCGCCCAGGATAGAATGAGTTAAACGATTGAGAAGAACCTATCTGGGCCTGGCTCTTCATCTAGGATCATGCCTTTTATGGCTATTCTGAACTCCTCTTTTCTAATAAGCCCTAATAAAATTCCCTGTTGGACTTCTGTGAGTTGTAGTAACTACAGAGGGCCTACAAACTGCTGTATTGCCTCCTCTGTGTCCTCTTCTCCTGTCTCATCTGTGTAAAGATTCTGATAATACTGCCTAAAGATACCTGCCATCCCTCTGGCATTTGTAGTCAGTATCTTCTCACTCTCTGCTGTTACACTTCTTATGACTCTTTTGGCCTCTTGTTGCCTAAGCCGTAAGGCCATTAGGTGTCAAGCATTCTCGCTCTGGTCTATATATTTCACTTTAGTTTCAACGATTGCCTGCTCTGCTTTCTCAGTAAGTAATTTGGGATTTTTGGCCAGTTTTGCTGTTTAGGTGGAGCCAAATTGCTTCGGGCATGGCTGGTTTCAAGCAGTTCTCTATTTCCTTGATTTCTTTTAGATCTGAGGCCTGTTTCTCTCTTTCTTTTTCCAGATAGTTACTACAGTGGATTCCACTTAAGTGCACATTGGAGAAGTGTACATTCCTGATAAGTGCACACTTTTCCAGTTTCCCAATTTCTTTACTATTCACATAGTACAAAAAAATCTGTTAAGTGCACACTAGGTAAGTGCACATTTTGGCTAAATGCACAGTTTCACAGTTCACCGGCATATCTCTTCCTAGGTAGTTAGCACCGCTTAAGTGCACAGGTGATTCTAAGGAGTTGTGAAGCAGCATTTAACACCCTATATCATTCAGCTGGCACTGAAAAGTTTCAAACAGACTAAGATCATTTCCTTTTTGGGTCCACATGCAATGCAGATAATGCAGACAGATGACTGGCTTTCATATTGTATTATAACATTGTGCTTCATTAAGTTATTTGTCAGTGCTGCACAGTAGCACATTTTAACATTTTTTAGTATATTGCTATGATAAATAAATGTGGAATGCCATTACAGTGTAAGGTCTCAGTTACTTTCTTAATGTTGCATTGTAAACATAGGAGTTTGGATAAATGCACATTCCACTTAAATGCACATTTCCTTGCTGCAAAACAGGTGTGCATTTAAGCTGATTCCACTGTAATATGATAATTTCCCCCTTAGAAAACTTGCCGGCTCCAACACCATATCAAAGCCTTGCACCAAGCCCATGTTTTCTTGAAGACGTTGTTGTTATTCTTAGTTTCAATTTGTCAGCAATAGTCTTCTGTTTTAACAATTGGGAATTACATTTCCAGGTTCTATCAGCTTCTGACCCTCTTAGTAAGTGCACTTAGACTCTGACTAGTGCATGGTCTGACAAGAAAAACTACTCCATTTCACAAAACTGTAGGCCTGGAAGTGAGTCCTGACTTAAAAGAAAAGAAATCAGTTCATGAGAAGGAGCCATGTGGTTTAAAGTAAAATGAGAAAGCCTTACCGGTGAGGTGGAGTGTTCACCAGGGGGTCTATCAGTCACAAGTTATCCATGAGCTCCCTTAATGCTCTCTGCCCTTGACTCTGCCCCCCCAGCCAGTCTAGATCTGGTTGGTAAACCAAATTCCAGTTCCTTCCAGTTAACATAGGTAAATGGGTGAAAGGCACCAGCAGGATGGCTAGTTTGGTGAAGAACTGGGAGGATTCCACATTAGGGCCATATACTGATCCTATAAGCACGTCTCTCAGCCCCAGTCTTACATATAGCAAGATATATCTGCCCTCCACATACCATATTTCTTGTATTAATTGAAAGGGCACTTGCAAGGCTATTAAAAAAGATTACTCCCTTCTTTTTAGTGCTGTCCCCGCTCCTGTAAACCTGACCCACCCGTTCCCTTTGAAAGCTCAGTATTTGCTCCCTTGAGAAATGTGTTTCCTACAGATATGCAATAGTTATCAGAAGTTACTTTAGATGTCTCAGTATGCAGTATCACTTCACTTTTGCTTACCCTCCCTTTATGTTCCATGTTGTAAAATGATACACACTACCCATGGGACCCACAGTGGTACTCATGATTTCCTTTTTCCCATCAGTGCCTGAGATGTCCATCCTGCCCCCCCCCCACACATATAACATACACTCCAACAATGAAGAAAAACATTAGAACTCTAAACAGTAATCTCACCATTGACCCGCGGTCCTTGTGACTTTAACCTGCTACTAGATGGTCTATGACTGACCAGTGGAAGCAAGAGGGTGGGTTTTTGACCAAACAATTAACTGTAGTAGAATTAAGGCAATCCACAATTCATTCTTGTGTTTATTTTCCTGTCTTGCGGGTCCTGTGCCATGTGCGGCTCGATTGTCAACAGCTTCAATGTATTATGTGGATACCTTTCTGAACTGCTTAGGAGGGATCCTTATTGTGCCAGTTATGGTCTCAGAAACTCTAACCCCCCCCAGGCCAGTTATCGCCCACCCTCACTGACCTGGCAGAGCAGCCACTTTTGCCTATAAATCTATTCTCTCCCCTCTAAATATCTCCCGCACCATCTAATTTATGCAATCTGCAACAATTGTAAAGCTGTAAAAACAAATGCAACATGTGTTTTAGTTATTATGTAATGAGATCTTAAGTTAACATCCGTACTACATTTAGAGAAGCCAGGATCATGTAATAATACACTGTGACCCTGACAGACAGCCTTGTAATGCACTGTTCAGTGTGAATATGAATCATGTCCCCCTTCTGCCTGTCCATGCCTACACAGTGCTTCCATGTCCACTGATGGTCTATGATAGTGCAACCCTCTGTCTGAACTTCAGATCTCAACTTTCCCAGAGGACCAGAGTGACCTTGTTTTTTGTTTTTACTTACCTGCTTCAGACAGGTTTCTACCACCTCCAAAAGACTACCCTTAATGAGTTCCTACATTTCCTCTACTTGCTAAGCTCTTTCCACCCCACTCCTCAGTTTGTTTCAGATGGTCTCCCCCATATTCCTAAAATCTGCCCTCCTGAAATATAAACCTATATCCAAGTCTGTCTTCTGGTTAACTAGGGCATTAGTTCTTAGACATTCTCAGTTTCTCAGCAACGGGGTAGCAAACCTGGAAGGAATGTGGCAGTATGTGGTGGGCCAGGGTCAGGTTGGTGTGTAGGTGCGGGGTCAGACACCCTGACTAGCCAGCACCAGGAAGGAAGAAGATGCAACTTGTGAGTAACTGCTGTGGTACTGACCCAGCCTGACTGCAAACAGGCCGTCAGGTTGAACTTTCAGCTGTTGTCACTGTGCATGTCCCAAACCTGCTGGAATTCAATTGGAATGAGGGGGTACTGTTTCTTCTTTACACCTGTGGACCACCATGCTGGGCTGTGTCTCTTGAAAGATCGGGGGGGGGGGACTCCATTTGGCTGATTGATGAGAAGTGGGCAGTAAGTGATGAAAGAACCTATGGGTTCCATTTTGTGCTGCTAATTGCCTCTAAGATAGCAGTGAGAGAGCTACCTTAAAGTCACACTTTAAATATTTGTTCCTGGATTGACTCTCTAGTGAGAGAAGAGGTCGAGACTTCATGTACTGTGATAACCTGATCAGACTTTTTCTTTGGTTAATACATCTGTGGACTTTTGCACCTTGGACTGGACACTCTGTGGATTCTCCTTTTTAATTTGCTAATTTGAGTTCATTTTGTTTACCTCCTGACAGTGGGATTTACATGAGTGGCTAGGTTAGTGCTGAATGGTTGAATGCATGGGTAGTAATTTCATTGTATTAGTCACAGTGTGAACTGTAATGGTGTGATTGCTTAGGGTTTAAGAGTGTATGTGGGGTTAAATAGCTGGTTGTGTGGGAGGTTTGTGGTTTTGTTATGTTTGTGGGTTTTTCTGTTAATAGTTGGTGGCATCATGTGTTTAGATTCCAGGGCCCCCATTTTTAGCTACTCTCTGTCCCAGCTGTTAGACCTCTGTCCCTTCGATGACCCTCTGCTAGTCTTGGCACACAGGCACTGTAAGGAGGTGGGTATTGTAAGAAGGTAGGATGGCAGATGGTGGGGTATGGTGAGTGCTAACAGAGGGCACTATAGGGGTGGTGAGGATCAGGAGGCACCCAGGGGTGAAATGGGATCTAGAGAGAGGCCAGTGTGGTTGGTTTCCATACCCAAGGCTTCCAGCGGACCGAGTGGAGAGGTAACTGTCAGGCCAGTGGTCTCCATTCGTGCCCTGCAGGCAGTGCTTTGAAGTGCCAGAGCATGAGGAACAAGACTGCCATCATGGCAGATTTAATGTCTTGTCCCTTGCTTGATCTGACTTACATCATGGAGATCTGGCTGAGTGATGACGCTGGTTCAGTTCTGGAAGCAGTGGTCCCAGTCAAATTCTCTGTGGTACATTGCCCACAGAGGAATTTCAGGGTGGGGGTGACCATCTGTTTGAGATCTGAGTTGAGCTTTACTTTACTGTGTAGCCAGTGGGGGAATGTTTGAATGCATGGCCATGCATGGAGGTCCAGGTGCAGGCTGCAGGACCCTTCTTGTGTACCGGGTTCCTGGGTGCAGATGGATTTCCTGCAAGAAACAGTGGACGTCGTCACCAAGAGGGCATTGGAGTCACTCAGATTGTTGATTCTGGGTGATTTCAATGCCTGGATTAACAATGAACTATCACAGCTTGATCAGGATTTCCTCTAGTTGGTGGAATCAATGGGCCTAGCACAAGTAGTTACTTCTGTGAAACACCAACATGGACATACCTTGGACTTAGCCTTCTAACTGGGACTTGAGATTAACAACCTTAGATTGAGCTGATCAGTTGGTAACATCACTTCAAAGTGAAGTTCTCACTCAGGGCCCCCCTCGTAGTCTACCTGCTATGGAGATGGTTACCTCCCTTTAAAGGGGTTGTTCCTGGTAGGACTCCAGGCAGTAATGGATCTCTTGGTTGTGATGGCTACTTGTGTGACAGGATCAGAGGAGGTGGTGGCGGCCTATAATAGGGCCATTACCTCGGCATTCAATTCAATCATACTGGTATCTATACAAACCCAGGCTTCATGCCTGAGATCCTCATGGTTCAACAGGGACTTCAGGGAGTTGAAGTCCGGGGGTCAGAGGTTGGAGCATTGCTGGAGGCGATCCAGGACTAATGAGGACAAACCGGCTTTGAGGACTCACTTTGGTGGGTACCAGTGTGCTGTCTCCAATAAGAAGGCAGCATTTCTGTCTAGGGAGATTGCTGCAGGGAGGAACCAACTGGCTCAACTGTTCTGGACTGTGGACAGGCTACTCCATCCCACCTGTCTACAGCTGATGAGAGCTAATTCATCCTCTAAGTGCAAAGAGTTCACTCAGTTCTTCTCTGACAGTGTGTTTTCTATTCAAGCTGGGATCTTCCCAATTGGGTTGTTGCAACCCAATAGGGTTGAGCAGGTTTAGAAAAAGTGCACTTCTCTCTTCTGGGGTGAGTTTCAGTCAGTTACAGTGGAAGAGTTTTGTGGGGTGATCTCGGAGCTGTGGCCCACCTTTTGTGAACTGGATCCAGGCCCAACATGCCTTCTAGTAAGCTGTTTAGGGTTTCTGGGTCTGGTGCTCCCTGAGAATGTCCAGTGTTCTTTTATGGAGGGGACCTTTCTGAGCACATTGAAAGATGCACTGGTGAGGCCTCATCTGAAAAAACAGTCTCTGTACCCAGACTGCTTGGTGAATTATAGACTGGTCTCTAATCTTCCATTCTTGGGGAAGGCTATCGAGAAGATGGTGGTGTTGCAGCTTGAGGCGCACCACAAGGCCTTTGACATCTATGAACCTCTCCAGTTGGGATTTAGGCCCGGGCACAGTATGGAGACTGTATTTGTCAGAGTACATAATGATCTTCTCAGAGTGAGTGACAGAGGAGAATAGTCAGTTCTCATCCTCTTTGATCTCTTATCAGCTTTTGACACCATGGACCATGAACTGTTGCTGAAATGCCTCAGAGAGTACTGTGGACTCACCAATATGGTCATCAGCTGGTTTGAGGCCTTCCACAGAAATAGAAAACAGAGGGTGGCCATTGTAAATTTCTCCCCACTCCTGAAGCCCCTGCTCTGTGGTGTACCCTAGGAGTCAGTCCTCTTGCCCATGTACTTTAAGGGTAGCTTTTAATAGCTATTTAAAAAACGAGAAAACTGTATTGTTTGAATCTTACTGCTGTATTAATATATTATTGTCTATGATTTTAACATAACTATAATGAAAACATTTTGTCAATCAATAAAACTTTTGAACTTTGCCCATATTGTTTGTGGTGTACATACTATGCTTGGACGGGATAATTAAGTGATACAGGCTGGGTTTCCACTAATATGCAGATGATTCTCAGCTGTATCTGTTATTCGCATCTGCGATGCATAATGCAATTGAAATACTTAATTTGTATCTGACCAAAATTTAAGGCTAAATGTTATTCAGCTGGCTAAGACTCAACTCTGATTAGATAGAGGTATTAGTGATTGAGCCTGGTTGGAGGGGGTGCAGAGGCAACCAAGGAGATACATAGCATTATGCTTGGCCCCTCCAGACTGGTAGCCTCCACTACGATGAAGAATCTGGGGGTCATTCTTACTGAGAGGTTGACATTTGAGGCTCAGGTGTTAGCAGTAGTCTGGAGTGGTGGCGTTTATTATCTATTACTTATTATAAAGCCATGGTCCCTGCAGAAGAACTACCATCATGAGTGCATGCATTTGTGACTTCCAGGCTTTACTACTATAATGGTCTGCACCTCAGGGTTAGTAGAGGTATCCTACAGAGCCTGCAGCTGGTGCAGAATGCAGTGGCCAAGTTGTTAACGGGCCTTCCCAGGTCCTGTCATGTAACACTAGTCTCGCGTGAACTGCACTGGCTACTGGTGAAGTACCTTATTACCTTCAAGGTCAGTTTGCTGACATGTAAGGAACTATACCAGTGATACTCAGACTGCAGTTTCTGAGCCACAAGTGGCTCTTCAATGTATCACCTGTGTCTCCTTATCACCTCTTTATCACCTGCGGCTCACTTAAAAAAATTGAACCCGTCTGTCCCATTCATTCTTCTCCTGACTAAAAACACCCCCCAAAAAATGCCTCTTACTGACCAATCTTGACTCGCACACATGTTGCCTCATGCTTGTTGCCTTCTCTTCAGGTGCTGTACAACAGTCATCTTGTTGGTCTTTCACTCGCTCTCTCTCTCTTTCTCCCTGCATCACTGCCCTCATACACCACCCTTCGACATCAACAACTTGTGCTGAACCTTTCAAATCCCCCTTCCTCTCAGTCCTCTTACACTGACTTTCAGTTGTACGGATTGGAACAGCTAATGAATGTCTCAGGGAGAAATTAAGTAAAATGGATTTGCCAGTACACTTTTTTTTATCACAACTACAATTTTGACCACGTAAGTGCTTCCGGTTCCGTCCGATAGCCATGCACTTCTGTACACTCCTGTATGACATTGATTTTAAAGAAAATAAAGGAATGTATTATTTGAAGCCAGCTAAATGCTCAATATTGTTGCAACTTGCTAACACACTCAAGCAGGCAAAATAACTATTTTATGTAAAGTTTATACAAAGATGTTATTTTTTTATTATTTTATCCTATTAATTTTAATGTTTTCATGTATAAAATATGAAGAGCCATTTTATAAATGCAATGAGACTCTCTGGGGATATGCATTAGAATAGCAATGCTCAGACCGTGGCCCCCTTTGGCTCTTTGGTTAAGTCTGACTGCTCATGTGGCTCCTGAGCAAGTCTGGACTGAGTATCACTGCCCTATACAGCATGGGCCCTAGTTACCTGAGAGACCTCTTGACTCCTTACCATACTTCCGGCCCCCTCCACTCTTCTGAGGTGGGCCTCCTGGTGGTTCTCAGGGAAAGGCTGATGTCACCTAGCAATTGTGCATTCGAGGTTGCTAGCCCAGCTCTGTGAAACACTCTTCCAAGATCTCTGAGGGAGGCCCCACTTTTAAGATGGGCCAGAAGACCTTCTTATTTAATGTAGCCTTTGATACCATCTAGTAGTCTCCTGGAACCGGATGCCGCCTGTTTCATCATTATTTTAGTAGTATTCAACATCTATTTATTAACTTATTTTTAATGCTGTTTTAAAGCTGTGTTAGGTTGTTCTATGTCAGAGTTGACTTATGGACATACGACAATGCCCACAGATAAAGGTCACCTCGGTTTAACAAGTCTGCTTGAGTATGCAGCTCTGTATTGTGTATATTAGAGCTGCCTCCCACCCCATCCCCCCTAGATTCTACTTCCCTCCCCCTCTCGCCCCCTTCACTAGCCCTTCCCTCCCACTTCAATCCTCCCTTTCACCCTATCCCACCCACTCTTAAAGCTGTTCACTGTCCTTGATACCACTACCTCCTCCTGGGAGCTCATTCCACCCGGATGCCACTTTTTCAGTGAAGAAGTTCCTCCTTACCTCCCTTTTAAATTTTCTTCCCTCCAATTTGAGATAGTGTCCCCTCATTCTCTCATTTTCTCTGACATTAAAGATGCTTTCTGTGTTAACCTTATTTATTATAAGGAGGCAGTATAGCGCAGTGGTCTAAGGCTCTGAGTTGCAAATCTGGTGACATCCAGCAGACTAGACCTGGGTTTGAATCCCACAGCTTCCACTTGCATACTGTGTGACCCTGAGCAAGTCACTTAACCTCCTTGTGCTCCCAGGTCGCTCCTGTAAAAAAGCTTTCAGCTTAGTGTGCTATACCTGGTTAAACAACAACTAAAAAAAAAAATACCTTTGAGGTACTTCAAGGTTTAGATCATGTCCCCTCTCTCCCTTCTCTCCTCCAGGGAATATATGTTGAGCTCCCTCAATCTCTCCTGATAGGGTTTGTCCTGCAGCCCTGCACCATCTTTGTTGCTCTTCCTTGCACCCCTTCCAGTAAGCTGATGTCCTTTTTCAGGTGAGGGTGCCAGAACTGCACACCGTACTGCTGTGCTCTCACTAGTGATCTGTACAGTGGCATTAGGACCTCCCTTCTCCTTGAGCTAATCCTCTGGCTATGCAGCCTAGCATTCTGGTGGCTTTTGCTGCTGCTATGCTACACTGGGCAGAGTGCTTTGGGTCCTTAGTGATGATCTTCCCTAGATCCCTCTCCTCCTCTGTCCTTGTCATCTGTATCTTCCCTAGCCAGTATTATATTCCTGGGTTCTTTGCTCCCAGGTGCATAACCTTATACTTTCTGGCATTAAAGGCCAGCTGACAGATTTTTTGAGCCTCATTTATATTTTTGTAAAGTGCTCTTAGCCCCCGAGAATGGGCACAGCTTTTAAGAGGCGCCTGAATACCTTCTTATTTAATGAGGCCTTTGGCACCATCTAGTAGTCTCCTGGAACTGGATGCCACCTGTTTTGCCACTCTCATTTTGTAGTATTCGTCAACTATTTAGTGACTTATTTTTTATGCTGTTTTAAAGATGTGTTGTGTTGTTTTATGTCTGAGACAATTTATATTTTTGTAAGGCGCTTTGGGCCCTCAGGAATGGGTGCTGGATAAACTACTAGTACTTTGTTATAGAGAGCCTTCCCCAAGTCAATAAAAAGATCTTGAGCCTCTTGCAAATATGGATTTTATCTTGAGCCACCCTTTAGAAAAAATATATAGTGCTTTACACGTTATACCAGGTAAAAAGTGAAAAGTCTTTAAGCTTATTTTAATTTTGTTCTCCATTCTATAACCCCCCATCAGACATAGATACACGCTTCCAGGTCACCAGTTTGTACAGAAATAATACATACATACATATATACATAAATACATACATACATATATACATAAAGTCACCAAACTGCCTGTTGCTAGTGATGCTGGAGACCAGTGTTCAGGACCCAGCCTGAACTATCGATTGGGAGAGGGGGTGCTCTGCTCCTCCACAAAGGGGGGTAGGGTAGTTAGCTCCACTGCAGTGCTGTCACCTGGGTGGACATGGGTGGGATCACAGAGGAAGCAGATTGAGAGTGTGGATGTTATTGGGCCAGGGGCAGTATGCCGTTGTGCACGTTTCCATCTCCATGAGCTCTGAATGTGCTGACATGCAAGGTGAAGGGAGTAAACATAGATTCCCCCCCCCCGGCTGTGGCACAATGATGAGGCATCATCGCCTCACAGTGTCCAAATCATCAACTGTGGCGCCCATCATGGCTTAAGATGATGCAAGGGGCCTAGCCTGTCAGCCCCAGTGAAGGAGCCCTCCCATGGGGGGGGGGGCAAGCAAAAGGGGGCCTTCTGGTGAGAATGGCAGGTATAAATATGTTTATAAACAGTTAAGTTAAAAAATAAATGAAGTCACAACATTATCCACCTTCAGTTTGCTTGTCCCTTCACACAAAATGTCCAAAACTCAAAATGTAAATACAGTATATTTTTAGGCTTGCTTGCGCCTCCACTAGAGCAGGTTGGGGACTCCCTCAGGAGGATGGTCTCACCATTTGAGAAACACTGATCTAGGTCCAAGTTGAACCAATGAGAGGTGTGACCACTTGTTCCCAGGGGATCCCTAACTCTAACCTTTTTCATCACACCCTGGTTCAACAGGACCAGATCAAGGATGGCTCCCTACATGTTAGGATCTTTCACCCACTGTACAAGGAAGCCCTCTTACAATAAATCTGTAAGGGGCTGGCTCCTTCTACTCTCAGCTGTTACTGTTTCCAAGTCCTCATCTAGAGGCCTTCCATCTTGTTTCTGAGACTCCTAGCATAAATAAAAACTGCCTTCACAAGCTAGGTTTGTCCTTCCTTTTGGGACTGCTGCCCCTTCCCTTCCTCCCATTCTCTGCACTCCCCATCTTTTTATGCACTCTCTTAAGTTGCCCTCCATGTCTGTCATTGCCCAAGGGACAGACATCGTTCATGTGTGTGTGGTGGGTGAGCCATAGCAGCTGTGTGCATGTCTATGTGATTTGAAGCCTGTCTGAATGTACCACCCTCTCTGTAGTTTATAAACCTACTAATTCCCACATCTAACATCTACCCTAAGGCACTGGTGCCATTCATAGAAACATAGAATTTGACAACAGATAAGGACTGCTTGGCCCACCTAGTCTGCTGATTTCCCTACCTGATGGATAAGCCGCATATCCTAGTTAACCAACAGCCTACTTCCTCCTACCCCCCACTAGAATTGCCTTATGTCTGTCCCATGCATTCTTGAATTTCCCCACTGTTTTTGACTCCACAACATCCTCAGAAAGGCAGTTCCATGTATCCACAACCCTTTCCATGAAAAAATACTTCCTCACATTACCTCTGAGCCATCCCCCTCTAGCTTCAAATTGTGCCCTTTTGTTCTTGCACATCTTTTTTTCTGAAAGATGCTACCCTCTTGGACTTTGTTGATTCCACTGAGGTACTTGAAAGTTTCTATCATGTTCCCCCTCTTCCTCCTTTCCTCAAGGGTATACATATTAAACTCATTTAGTCTCTCTTCATATGTTTTCTGGTGCAGACCCTGCACCACTTTAGTTGCCCTCCTCTGGGCAGCCTCCATCCTGTCTATGTCCTTACAGAGATGGGATCTCCAGAACTGCATGCAGTACTCCAGAATGGGTCTCACCAACTGCCTCTACAGAGAGATAACGACTTCCTGTTTTCTACTGGTGATGCCTCTCCCTATGCATTCCAGTATCGCCCCCAGTCCTCCTTACTGCCTTCTCACATTGCTTGCCCACCTTTAGGTCGTCTGATATGACTACTCCCAGGTCCCTTTCCATTTTTGTTGTTGTTAGTATCTCACCCCCTATTGTGTACTCTTCCCTTGGGTTTTTGTTTCCCAGGTGCATTACTTTGCACTTCTTTGCATTGAATATAAGCTACCATACATTTGAACATTCCTCCGACCTTGCCAAGTCCCTTCTCATCCTTTCCACCCCCCTTGTGTATCAACCCTGTTGCAGCTCTTTGTGTCATCTGCAAAGAGACATACTTTTCATTCCAGTCCCTCCACAATGTCACTTATAAAGACATTGGCCCAGATATTCAAAAGGGTTGCGCATGGCGCAACACTGTGCGCCATGCACAACCACTGATGCGCCCAGTCACGATGTTAAAAGGGAAAGAATGCGCCTGCACAAATCCCATTCACCAGGCGCATCACTATGTGCAGGCACAGGTGAGGGCGTGCCCATGCATAAACTGCACAGCCCGATATTCAGCCAGGCCTGCAGAGTTATGCAGGCGCAACCCTACCTGTGCCTGCACAAAGTTATGCTAAAAAAGGAACAGTCGAGGGCCACCCACAGGTGAGCTGCCGCATTCAGGGTGCAACACAGCAGCTGCCACATGTGGGTGGCCTCCACTGTTCCCACCCACCTGCGCGCCCCCATGCCCGATCGCGGGCTGAAGTCCCCCTCCAGTAGCCTGATCGCGGGCAGCAGTATTGTCCCCAGCAGCCGATCGTGGGCATAATGGTCTCCACCCCCATTAGCCCGATCGCGGGCATGAATGCAATGCCCCCACCCCCGAGTACCCCAATCATGGGCATCAGACCTCCTCCCAAAGTCCAATATCCCTGGTGGTCCAGTGGACTGAGAGTAGCCGATCGTGGGCGGCATCCTTACCCCCAAGTATGTTATCCCTGGTGATCTAGTAGCCCCCCCACCCGCCCGCAGACCCCCACCACCCTCCCCCCACCGTCAGCCGGCAGGCGGCAGCACCTGCCTGCCCGCCCTGCACGCCCTTGCCCAGAAAAACAACTCAGTAGGGCTGCACACCGTGGTTCAGAACATGAGCTAATGGGCATGCAGCCATACCATTCTAAGGCAGTCCAGATATGTGAATGAATTCATTTCACATATCTGGACACACCTTCTCTGGTATAGACTACTGCTTGCCCAGTGGCTCCATGCTCTGAACAATAGACATCTGCTCCTAACTGTCGGTCGGCGGGCGGCCGAAGCTGGCAGTGGGGGTGCTGCTCGCCCGCCGCTGATGGGGAGCAGGGTGGTGGGGCTCCATAGTGGGTGGGTGGGGGCCACTAGATCACTAGGATAACATACTGGGGTAGGATGCACGCCAGCGTCGGCTACTCTCAGTCCACTGGACAACCAGGATATTGGACTTTGGGGTCTGATGCCCGCAATCGGGCTACTTGGGGGGTGGGGGCATTTATATATGCCTGATTAGACTAATGGGGGTTGGGACCGTTATGCTCAAGCATCGGCTACTTGGGGAAGAATACTGTGCTGCCCACGATCGGGCTATGGAGGGGAATACTATTATGCCCACGATCGGGCTGCAGGGGCGTCGGTCCCCGATGGCTGCTGCCTGGCAGGGCGCCAGGCGCAAGTCGTCGGGGATCGGTGCACCTGCATGCTAATGGCATGCAAATGGGGCTGTAATTAGATGCAAATGGCCCCCCGTGTGCCTTGCATAAATTATGGCCCCATTTGCATGTCACCCTTTGAATATCGCAGGTGCTGCGCATGGCACAATGGAACTTGCGCCACCGCATCTCAATGCTCCACTCTGACCACTTGCGCTGGTGCAGTTCCACTGCGCCATGCACAGTGGGTGTGGCTAGGGGGCAATATTCAAAGAAGTTGCGCCATAGCGCAACTCCGTTGAACATTGCCCTGACCACACCCCTGCGCAACTATTTTGTGCAGCGAAGGGGCTTGCGCCACAGAATGGCGCAGTTTGAATATCTGGGCCATTAAAGAGGACCGGTCCTACTGAACCCTGTGGTACCCTGCTAGTAACCCCCCTTTCTTCAGAGTGGACTCCGTTTACTACTACCCTCTGCATCCTGTTGTCCAGCCAATTTTTTACCCAGGCTACCACCTTGGGACCCACTCCAAGGCTGGCTAACTTTTATATTAATCTTTTGTGTGGTACTGTGTCAAACGCTTTGCTAAAGTCTAGGTAGGCCATGTCCACAGCCCCTCCCTGGTCTACTACTTTGGTCACCCAGTCAAAGAAATCTATTAGATTCGTCTGACATGACCTTCCCACTGTGAATCCATGCTGCCTTGGGTCCTGTGCCCCGCTGGCCTCTTGGTACTCAACAATTCTTTCCTTCAGAAGTGATTCCATCATTTTCCCTACCACTGAGGTCAAACTAACAGGTCTGTAGTTTTCTGCCTCTGCCTTGCTCCCACTTTTGTGAAGTGGAATCACATCCACCTTCCTCCAGTCCTCATGTACCGCCCCATCCTCCCATGATTTGTTAAAGAGGGTAGTCAGTGGTGTCACTAGTTCTACTCTTAGTTCTTTTAGAATTCTTGGGTGAATCCCATCAGGCCCCATTGCTTTGTCCACCTTCAGTTTTAAGAGTTCTTTCAGAACCCTTTCTTCTGTGAATGGACTGGTATTGACCCCCCTATCCAGAGTGTTTCTATTGTTTGGTTTAGGTACCCCCACTTCTTTTGTGAATACTGAGCAGACGTATTCGTTCAGTATCCCTGCTTCTTCATTGTCACCCTCTGCTCACATTCCCTCCTTTTTATTAAGCCACATTATCCATCTCTGGGTCTTTCTTCACTCCCTAATGTACCTATAAAAGGTTTCATTCCCCTTCTTAACAGAGTTGGCATTCCTCAGTTTGGGCCTTTGCTATTCTGACTGCCTTCCCTGCCTCCTTCTGCTTTAACTGATATAGTTCTCTGTCCTGTTCCTTTTGTGTTTTCTTATATTTCCTGAATGCTATCTTTTCTCCTTAACCTTTCCTACCACCTCTTTTGAGAACCATGGTGGCTTTTTCCTTCATTTTGTTTTGTTGATTTACTTTACACAAAGGCTTGTTGCCTCTGTGATGGCAGTTTTGATTTTTCCCCATTGTTCTTCCACCTCTCCTTCTTGCCTGTTTGCTAGTGTTTTGTGAGACACTCTCCCATTTTGCCAAAGTCAGCCCTCTTAAAGTTCAACACCCTTGCTTTTGTATGGCTTGACTCTACACCTGTGTTTATTGTGAACCATACTGTTTGGTGGTTGCTTGTTTCTCAGATGGCTACCCACTTCTAAATCTGTGGTCCTCTCTCTATCCCAGTTTGAGAGTACCAGGTCCAAGATTGCTCCCTCCTGAGTGTGTACCAACACTAGCTGTCTGAGGCATGCCCCCTGTAGGGCATCGAGAATGACCTTGCTCTTGGATGTGGCTGCAGTAAAGGTGCTCCAGTTAACATCTGGCATATTCAGGTCCCCTATCAACAATATTTCTCCTTTTTCTGCCATTCTAAGGATTCTTTCTATCATTTCCTTGTCCATTGCCTCCCCACTCCTGAAATGGGGGCCTGTAAACAACCCCTGTGCAGATTGTGTTGCCATTTCCTGTATCCAGGGGGACCCACAGTGCCTCCTCCCCTCCCTGTTTACCCTTCAGTTTTGTTGCTTTGATTCCTTCCCTTATGTAGAGGGCTACTCATCCTCCTCTTTTACCCTCCCTGCCCCTCCTGTAGATTGTGTACCCTGGTATTTTGACATCCCAGTCATGGTTCTCTGTGTACCATGTTTCTGTGACCACCACATTATACAGACATCCCTCTTCCATCAAAGTCACTAGTTCAGGGAGTTTGTTACTCAGACTATGGGCATTGGTACTCATCGCCCTCCATTTTTTGATGGCCTTTCCCCTTTTAGGCCCATCCTTGTCCTTACTGCCTTTGCCTTGTTCTGGATTTACCCCTGTCCTGCTCCCTATCGACTTCTCTACCTTTGTGTCTACTTCACTAACTACCCTGTTTTGTGGGGTTGGGGGTGGGGGCTGGGACTTCCCTGCTTTTCTTCAGTGCCTCCCCACTTGGCTAGTTTAAATGCCTGTCAGTGAAACATTTGAACCTATCACCTAGGATCCTGGTTTCCCTCCCAGACAGATGGAGACCATCACGCCAGTATAGGCCTGTATCCCTCCAGGTGGACCCACAGTCCCCAATGAAGCCAAATCCCTGAGCTCCGCACCAGTTTTTCAACCAGTCATTGAATCCCATGGTGCATAGTACCCTAGCCTCACCCTTGCCATAGACAGGTAGTACTTCTGAGAACGTTACTGTGCATGCCACTTGTCTAAGGCTCCTCCCCAACTCCACAAACTCCTGCTGCACTGGTCAGATCCCATTCCCAGCCAGGTCATTTGTCCCTAGGTGGACAATGACATCCAGCTCCCTCTGCCATGCAGCTGCCCCACGATCCTGAGGATTCGCTTCCTGTCCCTCCAAGCCATGGTGCTGGGAAGGTACCTTACCTCCCTCCCTCTCCCTTCCCTCCTCCAGTTCTACCCCCTAATGATTGAGTCCCCACCAGGAGTTGTCTCTTTCCCCTGTGGGGTTCTGTTCCACTCTCCTTGGGTCTTCTTTGTGGAGGATCCCAGCATCCTCTTTGGACTCCACTGTGGGTGCCTCCATAGAAGAACCATGCTCCAATGGAATGGCAAATGAATTGTGAAGAGGCACAACTGGAGGGATGCATCTCTGTTCCACCACCATCACCCTCCCTGAGCCCACCATGGTCCAATCATTTCTTTTTCTTGGCAACCTCTGAGGCAATGGTGGTGGCCTGGGTGGTCCCTGGGTGGGGGAAGAGGTTTCCTAAATCCTCGCCAGGTCAGCATGGGGACGGCCAACCTCCTCCCTCAGACCAGAGAGGTGTCTGCAAATAGGGCAGCAATGCATCCTCCAGAACATCTCCCAGAAGACTGCCGCTCCACAGCCAGTGCATTGCACCACTCCCGACATGGCTGTCTCCCTTCCTGTTTAGGATAGCTAGATAAGATAGATAGATAAATCATTTATCAAGCTCTCATTTCCACAGACTCTGGGCACTGTACAAACAACAATAAAATAAACAAGTTAATAAAATCAACCAAAATTCAATTACAGCAGTTCCAAACAGTTCAGTATAGCAGTTAGTCATAAAAGGCCAGCTGGAATAGACATGTTTTGAGGCCCTTCTTCAAGGCTTCCACCAAGGGAGCCCTCCTCAAATTTTCAGGCAAAGAGTTCCACAAGGTGGGAGTGGCAACCAAAAACACCCTATCTCCTGAACGTCACAGCCTCACCCTGGGAACCTCAAGGAGGGCTCCCCGGCAGAATGAAGTGACTGGGAGGGGCGATAGGGGACAAGAAGATCTTGCTGATAGACAGGCTCCCCCTCATGTAGGGTTTTGGAGGTCAGGAGCCCTACCTTAAAGACAATCCTCCACCTGACCAGCAGCCAATGCAGTTCGCAGAGGACAGGAGTGAAATGTTCGGATCTTCTTGCTCCTGTCAATAATCTTGCCACTGCAGTCTGACCCAGCTGCAGTCTGTGGAGGTTGCCTCCAGATAACCCTAGGTACAGGGTATTACAGCAGTCCAATCCAGAGGTGACAAAAGCATGCACTAGTGTGGGCAGGTCCTCAGGGGGACTCAGAGATCAGAGTCGAGTGATATTCCATAGATGATAAAAAACTCCTGATAACAGCTGACACCTGGACATCCATGGTCAGTCCGACATCCAGGATCACACCCAAACCCCTCACCTGTCTGGAGGGGAGAAGGGGAATGCCTCCTAACATTAGATCAGGGAGTATCCCTGCACCCCTTCCTCCCCCCGATGACCCGGATCCACCACCAGCACCTCAGTCTTGTCTGGGTTTAGTTTAAGCCAGTTTTGAGCCATCCATGACTGGATCTCCTTGAGGCAGTTGTTAAACACGGCAACCGAAAACCTGGTTCTCGGGTGCACAGGACAGATACAACTGGGTATCATCTGTATAACAGTGAAAACCCAGTCCATGTCACCTGATGATGTCCCCCAGTGGCAGCATGTATGCCATGAACAACAAGGGCGACAAGACCGAACCTTGTGGAACTCCACAGCACAGAGGCTTCAGGGCAGATGAAGTAAGCCCCAGCATTACCCTTTGTACTCTGCCTGTTAGGAATGACCTGAACCAGCAGATGAACTTGCCAGACTGGCCACACCAGAACCGCAAGTGGTCAAGCAGCACTTTGTGATTCACAGTATCAAATGCCGTGGAGAGGTCTCGGAGGTCTAAGATGGTATGATATCTCCTATCCCTCACCATCAGGAGATCATTCAACACCCTTACCAGGGCAGTCTCCATGCTATGCTTCACCCAGAAACCAGACTGGAATGGCTCCTAGGAAGAGGAAGAGGTGAGGTGTCTCTCAAGCTGAACAGCCACCACTTTTTCAATAACCTTCCCTAAAAATGGGAGGTTCGACACCGGCCTGTAGTTGCTGAGACAGTCCAGGTCCAGAGAAGGCTTTTTCAAAAGGGGTCTAACCAAGCCCTCTTTCAAAGCCTGTGGAAAGATCCCACTCCTCAAAGAACTCCAGACAATCTCAGCAACTGCAGGTCCCAAGAGGTCCAAACATTGGTCCTGGGTTGAGATCACATTGGGTAGATCGTAGCTTAGAGAGTAACCCCACCACCTCCTCCACCCCAGCTAGCTCAAATTTCTCCCAGACAGGAGGAGTGTCTCTACACCTCTCAGATAGACCACCAACGTGCTTTCGAGAGTAGCTCAAGGAGACCTCAGCCCTGATGGAGGACAACTTGTTGGTGAAGAACAGAACCAGCTCCTGACACCTAGCAACTGAACCCGCTCCCCCCACACATAGACAGTCAGGATATAACAACCTGTCCACTGTGCAGAAGGGCTGAGCTGGTCTATTCCTCACTGCAGAAATCTCTCTTGACAGAAATTCTGCTTTCTTCTGAGAGATTGCCCCCTGATAGTCAACATAATGTGACTTCAGGGCCAATCTGTCCCCCTTCAGTTGAGATCTCCTCCAGGGCCTCTCTAACATATGCCCCTTTGTCTTTAAACCATACAGATCTTCATCAAACCACAAGGGTCTGCAGTGTGTAGACAAAAGGCAGACATGAATGGGTGCGATGCAGTTGAAGGCGGCAGAGATGGCCCTATTATAGGCTGTCACCACCTCCTCCGTCCCTACTGCACAAGCCCCTCTCACACTCGATAGGTCCAGTACCACTGCCAGTCCTATAGAGGAAACACCTCTCAAAGGGTGGTACTGGACCATCTTCACAGGGGCAGAATCTTTTGGGGGGGTTGTCAGCATTTAACCCATGGCACCATGATCCAAACAACTTACAGGATCAATCCTGAGATGACTTATTTCAAGAGTCAAAGAAAACACCAAATCCAGTGTGTGGCCACCCAAGTGAATGGGAAATGACACATTTGCACCAGACCCAGGGCCCCCATGTTCGGCTGGAGATCATGGCCTAACCCTGGAGCCCCACCATCAGCCCAGGCATTGAAGTCCCCCAGGATCAACCACCTGGGGGACTCCCACACCAGGCCGATGACCAGCTCTTTGATCTCCTGCATAAAGTCTCTCATTAAACCAGGGGGGTCAATAAATCACTAGGACCCCAAAGCCTGCAACCCCACCCTGTTTGGTAGCCACACACTCAAAAGTCCTGTTTTGATCAACAGGGAGTACTGTGAATTTTAAGTCAGACTTAAAACAAATAGCCACCCTCCGCCCCTGCGTTCCAACCTTGGGCTGTGTATCATGGATTACCCAGCTGGCACCGCTGCCTCCAATGTGGGAGCTGCATTTTTGTCCAGCTGGGTCTCCATGACACAAGCCAGGTTGACTGAGGAAATCACATCTGCTATTATAGCAGTCTTATTCCTGATCGACCTGGCATTACACAACACAGCTCGAGTTGGATGAGGTGTAGGAGCTGGAGCCGTCATCTGCCCACAAACATTTACAGAGCCCTTAGGTATGGGAACCAGGCAGGGTGAACCCCTTTCTAGTTCCCATTTCTCCCCAGGGTGTCTTCTTGGCCTCGCCATCTGAATCCAGGACACCCCTGCAGAGCCCTGGAGTACTGCCCCCCCAGCCCCCCCGAGCTATCCCCAGCGCTCTACATGTCTGATATACCTCTACTAAAGGTGCTGGGAGCTCAAAGGGATTCAATTCAATTCAATTCAATTCAACTTTATTTTTAAAAGGCGCTTTTCTTAAAATCAAAGCGCCTGTACAAATACATATAACAATAAATATAATAAATCAAACTAATAAAAATCCTTAAAAGCTATATTAAAAAGGTGGGTTTTCAGTGCTTCCTTAAAACTAAGGACGGTCGGGCAATCTCGCACCTGACGAGGTAGAGAATTCCACAGGGTAGGTGCCATAAAACTAAACGATCTAGCACCAGATGTTTTCAAGCGTACCCTGGGAATCTCTAGCAATCCCTCGTCAGTGGATCGGAGGGGCGAGAGGGACTATAGGGGCACAGGAGCTCTTTCAGGTAGGTAGGTCCCAGATCATGTAGGGCTTTATAGGTCAGCAAACCGACCTTGAAGGTAATTCGCCAAAACACTGGCAGCCAGTGCAGTCCGTGGAGCACAGGCATTATGTGACTGGATCTAGAAACTCCAGTCAACAGCCTGGCTGCCGCATTCTGCACCAGCTGCAGACGGCGAAGTTCAACCCCCGATAGCCCTAGGTATAGGGAGTTACAATAGTCAAGCCAGGAGGTAACAAAGGCGTGGATCAATGTTGGAAGGTCCTCTGGAGGAACCAAGTGCTTCACCCTGGCAATATTCCTCAGATGAAAAAAGGAAGTCTTTATGACCGCAGACACCTGGGATTTAAGTGTCAAATGGTCATCAATTACTACGCCAAGATTTCGTACCTGGTCTGAGGTCGTCAGCTGGACACCTCCAAGCCATAGGCCTGAGGGTGATCCCTCTGGCAGACCCGCCTCACAGCGACCTATATCCACAACCAACACCTCAGTTTTCTCCGGGTTTAACCTCAGCCAACTCCCATTCATCCATTCTTGGATTTCTTCAAGGCAGTTATTAAATACCGACAAGGCAGCGTCCTGACCAGGCACAAAAGACATATACAGCTGGGTATCATCTGCATAGCAGTGAAAACCCAAACCGTACCATCTAATAATCTCCCCCGATAGTAGCATATGCAACGAAAACAACATGGGTGCTAAAATGGAGCTCTGCGGTACCCCACGGGGCAGGGAGAATGATGCTGAGGAGAAAATTCCCGACACCACTGTCTGAGTCCTACCCTCAAGGTAAGATTGAAACCATCTGAGGACCGTACCAGACAGTCCACAGACTAACCGCAGGCGCTCCAACAGCACACCATGGTCAGCGGTGTCAAGCGCTGCAGAGATCAAGTAGTACCAAGATGGATCGGGTCCTACGATCTCTTGCCATTAGGAGGTCATTTAGTGCCTGACGTCAGGCGCTGTCTCAGTACTATGCCTTTTCCTAAATCCAGACTGGAGCAGATCGTAGATATTGTTGTTGGTCAGATGATCCTCCAACTGCACTGCGACCACTTTCTCAATAACTTTACCCACAAAGGTAAGTTAGAGACTAGCCTGTAATTTGCTAGACAGTATGGGTCTAAGGAGGGTTTCTTTTAAAAGAGGCTAATTATAGCCTCTTTAAGGGACGGAAAACTCCTCCAAAGACTTCCATACGATCAAAGCTAGGACTAGGCCAATCTTATCCACGCAACCCACTAAGAGGAGCGTGGGACCAGGGTCCAAATCACAGCAGGTCGGTCGCAGTGCTCGAATGATCATCACGACATCCTCGATTATGGGAAGGCTGAAGTCAGACCATTCCGACTGGGTGTTTGACATCTCCTGATGACCACCGCTGCTCCCATTAGGAGGGGAAGAGCGAATGTCCGATCTGATTTTGGCAACCTTATCTGCAAAGAAGAAACAAGCTCCTCCACCATTCTTGAGATAAAGGCTCTTCTGGGCTGAAGACAGACTGGATTGTACAGTCTGTCCACAGTCGAAAAGCTGAGCCGGTCTATTCTGTGCAGCCGCTATCTCTCTGGACAGGAATTCTGCCTTCTTACAAGAGATTGCGGATTGATAGACCAAATAATGATCCATCAAACTAAGCTTGTCATCATCACAACCGGACTTTCGCCAACGCCTCTCCAGCCTTCGCCCAACTCTCCTCAATTCCCTCATGGTCTCATCAAACCAAGGAGACCTGGGGCGAGGATGGAGGCCCAGAGGTTGCCCCCCTAAGTAGCTGCGCCTTATGGGCCTCAATAGCTAGCTAGCACATTCCAGCCGCCCACTCAATTACACCAAAAAATAACACAACCCCCTCTTAAACATAACTCACCCAATAAAAACTTACCCCAAACCTCCGCATTAAAATAAACAACCCCTTTGACAATAACACACACAAAAGAATGGCTTAATTAAAATCCTCCAGAAAGTTCATGTAAAATAAGTCCCAACAAAATGAGTCACTGATGAACTCAGAAGAAGAGTCAGACCATTGTCCACTGAACTCTCACTTCTTAGGACAAATAACCCAATAACTCAGTATATGTCCAGCTCTCACCTGGGCTAAAAATGAGTTTTACAGAAACTATAAAATGTACAGCATAAGGCACTCTCACTGCCATATATCAAGATGTTTTCTTTTTCTTTTTTAGTGTGTACAAGTGTGTGCGAGTGTTTGCCCCCTATTCAGTGTGCTGTGCCTTTAAGGATATGAACAGGTGTATGTCCTTTGCACTTTTGAGGAAGTGATCTCAGAACCCCTGATATAAAGGAAATAATGCACTTGGGGCAGGTGGGATGAGGAGCAGGGTGGGTGGGACTAAGCCCGTGCCTTTCAGAAACAATCAACTACAACTCTGACCCACCACCCCGGTGAGTGCCTTTCTTCCTTTCAGACACCTTTTTCACAGAGTTTAAGTAACAGGTCTAGTCACAAATTACTGCAAATATTCTCCCAGCTATATTTCTTCCCTGGCAAACAAAAGTTACACTAAGAAAAGTCAACCCAAAAAACGGAGAACCAAAACACTGACTTCTATTTACTTACACAGGCCCCAAAATTAAGAATTTAATTCAGTGTACTCTATTAAATCACCTCCTTGCTATAAGGAAGCTGGTGGCTGCTCTCTGTCTCAGCTACAGCAGCATTCCTGCTCAGATGCCTACCATCCCTGGTAAATAGCCAGCACTCCTCCCAGAATGTTTTGCGGTCCCCCAGAAAGAAAGATCCCTCTTTCCCATACCATCTGTTTAGCCATGTGCTGAACTTCCTTATTTTCTCTTGTCTATCTTCACCCTCACTTGGCATGGGTGGGATCTCAGATAAGGTTTTCTTCTCTGACTCTGTCCTCAACATCCTGCCTAGTGCACTAAAGCTGTTCTTTACCCTATCTGCCCACCAGGTACTGTAGTTGGTTTCTTAATGAGCTTCCATGATTGGCTTCCCATCCTGTATCTTGATGTACTTCTCCAGATATGGGAGCACCCTTCTCACTGTTGTCCCTGGCAAGTAGCAAACAGTTCTCTCCTCCTGACTGGTGGCACACACCAACTTCCCCTTACCTCTAACTATAGAATCTCTCAGTATTAGAATCCTCCTCTTATTGTTATTATGTTCCACCCCTTCTGCACACTCTTCTCAGGTGCAGCCTACTGTTCTGGGGAATTCCAGTGCTACTTCCCCTTTGGAGTCAGCAGCTGGAATCAGTTCTGCCAGTAGTGTAAACTGGTTCCTGGTCTCTGCCTTGGGAATTCATCCCTCCCCAGTGAAGTACCTTCCCCCTTGCCCCACTTCGTACCACCACAGTCAATCCACTTGCACTGATCCTGGGGGGCCTTTTGAGGGAGTGGAGCTGAAGAAGCCATGGCAGGCTGTGCTAAGATGCTTCTCAGGAACCTCACTTCACTGTAATGGCAGAGACCTCATCTGCAAGGGCCCCAATCATCCTACACACTGTGCATCCTCCATGTATCCAGCGCAGTCTTTGGAAAATAGTAGCACTGCATTCCCTGCAGCTGACCAGCTCTCCCTACCATCTGCCTGCCTGTCCAAACATAGTGCTAATGTGTGCAACTGATTAGCATGCATGTGGACTGCAGCACGCTTCTCTCAGCTTACCTTCCTATCCTGGCACTGTTTTGATGCCTGTATCACTAAGTCCCTCTTCAGTTATGTCTCTGTGGTGCTTCACCGAGTGGCACAACCACCACACTCATGGGAAGTGCTGTTATATACTTCCTAGTGCCTCACAACCTTGAAGTACTCCCCTTCACTGCTTGTCTCTGAGCACCTACAGTATATAAGACCCCACCTAGTGGGTCTGTGTTTGGTCTATGTTGCCCCAAACTACAAGGTAAGTACTGAAACAAAACACTGAAAAGCACTTACATGTACCGGTACCAACCTGCCCACACTGCCTATTTAAGTACTAAGCAAAAGACCTTGTTCAGTGCACAGTAGACTGGCTGTTCTGTTCTTTTCTCTGTTTTCTCTTTTCTTTCATGTCTCCCATCACCCATTCAGAAGAGTATGTCAACCTTCCCCCCCTATCATACTCCATCCACCCATCCCCTTTTTGGATCCTGACTATTCCTTCTCTTGTTTTCCTCTACACACTGATGTATCAAAAGAAGGACTTTTCTCTCCCCAAACCTTCTCTGCAATCTAGCTCCCACCTTTACTTTTCTTACCACCCTATTGGCTTCCTTTAATTCATCCAGGTATAAATCCCTGTTGCCTTCCATCTGGCTTACCCTGTATCTCTGGAATGGCACCCT
Organism: Neoceratodus forsteri; assembly: GCA_016271365.2. NCBI lineage: Eukaryota > Metazoa > Chordata > Ceratodontiformes > Ceratodontidae > Neoceratodus > Neoceratodus forsteri. The sequence goes on from CM057456.1 coordinate 1,091,103,330, forward strand.
TTTTTCTCAGATTGTCTCCTCCACTGCCTTTCCATTTCTATTCTATTCATGTGGTGCTGCTGTCTCAAGTCTGGTGGAAATAAATGGAGGTGTTCCACAGGACTCAATATTGGGCCCAGTGTTATTTAATATCTATGTCAACAACTTGGTAACACAGACAAGAGGTAGTGAGATCAGACTTTATGCAGATGACACAATATCGGTTGCATCTGCTAAGAATCCCGAGGACCTGGGACAGCAGCTCCAGATAGACTTGATTAATCTAGAAATATGGATGAGAGATTCAGGCCTGCTTTTAAATGCTAAAAGAACACAGTGTATGATGTTTTTGGTAGGTCAAACAAAGAAAATAAAACGCCAGAAATGAAGCTTAAACTCATGTATGGTACTTTGGTGCAGAATGTATCAACCTATAGATATTTAAGGGTCCTTGAGGACTCGAGGTTAACTTACACAGAACATATTTTATTGCAAATTAAAAAAGTGTACCAGAGGTTGAGAGCACTGAGAAGGATATCTGGGTTTCTTTCTAGAGAAATTAAAGAAAGGTTAGTGAAGCAATTATTGATACCAGTAGTAGAATATGGTTTCCCATTGTATATGAACTCTAACCAGAATTCTTTAATTAAATTGAACCAATTGTACTATAGAATTGGGAACTTCATAATAAAAAAAGGCAATAGGACACATCACTGCGAAGTTTATTATATCTAAATTGGCTTCAACTCGAAGCTCAGAGGGTTTACTTGTGGTCATTAATTTGTCATGAGACAATTTATCAGAAAGAAAAACATCCATTAACTTACCTGGTACAACTTGAATCTAGTTATACTTAACTGAATAGATTATGGAAATCTTCCCTGAAAATACCAACGATCAGATCACTAAACAGGATGGGGGACATTACACTACAGAACAGTTTGGCTAGAAATTGGAGCAAACTGCCATATGAGATAAAATCGATTACTGAATTGCACAAGTTTAAAGCTATATTGCACAAACATCTGAAAACAAAATGTCAATGTTTTAGATAATATGATGTAAGTGAATTATGTCTTGTAAACTGTATAGTTAAGAGATTGAATGAGACGTTATGAATGTTTGTTTTTATGTCTGTAACATTTTATGATCAGAGGACATTGTTGTAAATGGGGATTATACCCCAACAATTGATTCCTGTATAAAAATAAAAATACATTTTTATCAAATCAAATCGAATCAAATCAAATTCCACTCCCTCTGTCTCCCTTACATCCTCCAGCTTGAACCTGAGTAGCTCAATCATGTCTCCAAATCTTCCCCCTGAGGTCTACGGCCTTGGTTCTGGAGATTGCATACTCCTACTGTATTACAATATTAAATCATGCTGAAAGATGGTCACTGCTGCCTAAAAGTTACCTTTTCCTTACCTTTCTGGCTGAGTCCTTATTTGTGAGTACCAGGTTCAGAACTGCCCCCTCTCTAGTGGGTTCCATGATCCTTTGAACTAAAAAGCAATCTTTGAATGTTTCCACCAACGCTTGATTTTTGACTGCCATTGGGACATTCCAGTTCACATCAGGCATATTGAAGTCTTTCACTAATACCACCTTCCCCTGTGTTGTTGCTCTTCATATTTACTCCCCAGTCCCTTGTCCATCTCCTTCTTTTGTTGTGGTGGTCTGTAGATTACTCCCATTTTTACCACAACTCCTCTACCTGTCACCAACTGTGCATACACTGATTTGGTTTCAGTGCCCTTCCCCAGAGCCCTGTCTTCAGTTGCCTTAATTCCTTCTCTCATATACAGGGCTATTCCCCTCCTCTACCCTTACCCATATCCTTTCTGAAGATGGAATAGCTAGGAATTGTGGGAACCCAGTTGTGGCATTGTGTTGCCCATGTTTCAGTAATGGCAGCCAAGTTCAAGTAGGCTTCTGTCACCACTGCCTGAAGATCATACATTTGTTTCCCAGTTTCCTGGATATTTATTCCTATGGCCTTTCAGAAGTTCTGCCTTGCCATTCTGCTTTGTCCCACCCTACTTCCTTAATTCTTGTTTGTTTTCTGTGCCCTGAGGCCATTTTATTGCCCTGACACTGCCTACTGGTATCCATGATGCCCTCTAGGCAGTCCTGTACTTGTCCTCTTTGTATTCCCTCACTTCACCCATGTAGGTTCCTAGCCCAGTCTCTTAATGGGGGGGAGTGGGGCATTTTGATTCCTTTTTGATACAGCCCTAGATCCTATGCCACAATGCATCTCTCTCTCTCTCTTGACTAGTTTAATCTCTACCTAATGAATCCATCTATTTTTTTACCTTGTGCACTTGTCCCCCCTCTGCCGAGATGTAGGCCATTTTTTGTAAACAGGCTGATTCTTCGAGAGAGTTTTTCAGTCCCCCACATGCCTGAACTCCTGCTCTGCACACAACCCCTTTAGTCTTGTGTTAATTGCCAAGAGCATGTTTTTCCTGAGCTTACCTGCACATGGCAGTGACAGTACTTCTGAGAAAGTTACTGAATTTGCAACATCCCCGAGCTTGCCTCCCAAGACCCTGAATCTTTTCTGTACCACTTCTATGCTGCAGTTTGCCAACTCATTGGTTCCAAGGGGGATCATGACATCTAGCTTCCTTTCTTCCCCTCTGGTCATGGACTTGAGCTGTGGCACTATCTTCCCAATTGTCTCATCAGGGAAGCAAACCACAGCCCTTCTTCATGTCTTCGGGGCCCCAAGCAGCCTCCCTGCCCCTCTAATTATGGAGTCTCAGAGTACAATACTTTTCTTCCTTCTTCTGCTCTCCACCTTCACCCTCTTTCCACCAGACTCCATCCTTGTGGGTTGGGCATGTTCTCTGGAGAAGGTGGGTGCTCACCTCTATTGCTTTTGAGGCCAGGGGTGTTAATACTCCCAAAGCCTCCAGGGGCTGATATGGGTTCCTAGTTATCACTCCAGGGACTGAATCCCTTGCCTCCCCTCCTCAACATACCTCTCTTCCTTCCTCACCATGTACCAACACCCTACCAAAGCCTTAGGGGTCCCCTTGGAGAGGGGTGCTGTGGTCCCTATTCCCCAGTCCCTAGTGAATGGGCCTACCCCTCAGGCATTGGATCTCAGATCTGAGGTGGTTTAGTTCCATCACCAGGAGTCCCAGTCTCCTATCAACCAGGCACCTTCTTATCTCTCAGAGTACCCTACAGAAGATGGCTATGCAGCATCCTCTATTGCTTACACCCCCACCCTCCTACATGGCCAGACATACTGTATACTTCCCCTGTTGGGAAATTATGAACATAACATGTTCTTGAAGAGGCTGTGTAAGCTTACCCCAGATAAGAAGTTTTGGTCCCCTTACAGGTTCTGATATGAGTTACTGTGGACTACATACTCATACTGTGATAGGGAGCATGGACCCTTTTTATGTTTGCTTGTGCATGCAGTGCACAAGAAACATATTGAGGTTAGTAGTGCATTGCATAGGTGTGGCAGTGTTGTGGCCAATGCTGGGGACGCTTTAATGGGTGTGTCCCTCAGCCACCAATCAACAGGGAAGCTGCCAATGACAGCAGTTTCAGAGTGAGCGCCGCACTTAAAAGAAGTTTCTCACTCCAATCAGGGACAGTTTCACCATTGCAGTGGCAGATCTCTTCCCGGCCCCTTCCTGACAACCAGGCACATTCCAGCCATGCACATTACAGTGCACAGCAATGTGCATGGCTGGAGTTATGAATAACTCATTTGCTCAGTGTGCTTTTCCCAGTGAAACATATTAATAAATAAATAAATGAGCCATGCCGTGGCTTTGCATAATAGGTGGCTCATGCTGTTCACCACACACTCCCCACAAAGCTGACATTGGGGTGCCCAATCCCCTGTTGGCATGTATCCCCCCATTAATGTGGCACTCTGGGATCCCCAGTGTGCCAAATTGAATATATTTCCTAAACTGGTATTACCCTCCTGGTGCGGATGGCTCCCCATAAGTCCAGACATATCTTTTACTGACAATGTGGTGTCCAATCCCCATGTCAGCATGCCCCACCCCACTATTGTGGCACACTGGGCCCACCCAGTGTGCCAAAGTACTTTATCTTTTTCTGACACCGGATACCTCTCCCAGTGTCAGATGTGCCCCCCCATGCCACCTTTTTTTCAGATGACCTCAAGATGCCCAATCCCAGGGTCAGAATTGTTACCCCTCTCCACTAGTTTGGTACACTGGGAGCCCACCCCAGTGTGCAGCAATTAATTTTTCATACTATTTCACCTGTAAAAAAAGAAAACCGTCCCCTGAGGTCTTTTTTTTTTAAACCTAAAGAAAAAGAAAATGGTCCCTTGTCATCTTCGCCGCCCCCTCCTCCATCCTGACTCTCACTCTGCACACTCAACCTCACTGCACCCCCCTCACCTATACTTACCTCTTGAGGTCCGGTGTTGCAATCTTCTGTGGACCGGGAACACGTCTGCACTCTTCAAAAGCTGACCTCAAATTGAAGAAAATCATGGTAAGCTCTATAATGGCAATCAATGGGGGGTTTCAACTTAGGTTGATATCTCAGCCATTTTTGAGAGTTTTGGTCCCAAATTTTCAACATGAGATTCTTGGGACCCCACCTCATGAACACTGGAACTGTCATTTCATTTCTTGGTCCTGAAATGTGATATTGTGTTGTTGCTGCGTGGAATCACTTTTTGGGACTGATTAACAAAACAAGAGAGCCACTGTTCATAAGGTGGAGTTCTAAAAAGCCCATGTTGCAAGTTTGGTGAAAAACTCCAAAAAATGACTGCGTTACGAGCTGCATAGCGCAGTTTGTACACATGCTTGTAACCTCACCAATTTTTAATATTTTCAATCCAAATTTCCAACATTGCCATTTTTTTCATACCTCCTTATGAACAGTACAGCTGTTATTTTTTGCATCCTGCCCGAAACCTGTGGTTCAGAATGGCGCAGTCACTGTGCAAAATCAACTTTTGGGAAAGAGTAATGAAATTACAGTGCCATTGTTCATGAGGGGAGGTCCCAAAAAGGCCATGTTGAAAATCTGGTGAAAAAATGTAAAAAAATGACTGTGTTAAGAGTGTGCATTAAGCAGTTTCTACGTGTGCCATTAATTTCGCCAGTTTTTCATATTTTCACTCCAGATTTTCAACACTGCCATTTTTTGACACCTCCTCTTGAACAGTATAGATGTAATTTTTCACATGCTGTCCAAAATGTCTTTTCGCACCTGTTGCACTGAATGGCACATTCGCTGTGCAAAATCACCTTTCAGGACTGAGTAATGACATGATAGTGCCGCTGTTAATGAGATGGGTTCCAAAAAACCCATGTTGAACATTTGGAGTGAAAATACCAACAAACGCCTAGGGTATTAGGGTTTTCAACCATAATGCCCCACCCTGTACAGACTGACAGGTGTCGGGGCTGTGGCTTGGAGTCATCAGCCATAATGCTCATGCCATTCCACCCACACCCCCACCCTGCAGTCACTGACTGGCATTGGGGGTGTGCCTTGGGGTCTTCAGCCCTAATGTTCACCCCATTCTCCTATACTGCACCTCTCACAGCTTATTTCCTTATGGAATGGGGTGAGCGTAAGGGCCAAAGACCCCTTAAGGCACACCACGACACCTGTCAGTGTCTGAAGGGTGGGATGAGGTGGAATGGTGTTAATGTTATGGCCGACGACCCAAAGGCACACCGCAATGCCTGTCAGTCTCTACAGGGTGAGGGTTGGTGTTAGTTCAATACTTCACTGCCATTTCTATTATGCATCTCTCTAACTCCTGCAATACCAATGCCAGTACCAGCAAGCAAACATTCGGAATTGACAACTGCTTGTCAGATACTGTTGCATGTGTCTGGGGGTACTATGTGATTACGGTGACTTAATATACACTACAGCTTCAACTTCAAGCCTAAGCAAGCTGGATATCTTTTACCACCATGCGTTATGATTCATTACCAACTGCCCCTACCTTACTCACCACTGTGATTTGTATGCAGCTGTTGGTTGGACATCTCTCACCATTAGACGTCTGCTCCACGCTGGTCTTTGGACCCTTAAGTTGCTCTTGCAGTTATTACCATGCTACCTAACATTGTTAGTCTGCATTTCCCTCAGTCCATATTCCCTTAGGAAAACTGACTTTGTCTTGCTCGATGTACCTAGGACTTGTACCTCCTTTGGCAAACGTGCTATTTCATATGCCCTTCCTTCTATGTGGAACCAACTCCAATCAATACTAAAACTAACTAGCATTGTCTCGGTCAACTTCTTCAGAGTGCTAATTGCATCTAAAATAAAAGATATTTGTAACTGCCACTAAGCCCCCTTTTATCCCTATGCATGTTTTTTTGTCTATTGTCTCTAATGACCCTTGCCGTACTGAGTCCTTTAACCCTCAACCTACTTAACCCTTTGCTAACCTACCCCTCCCCCCACCCTGCTCACCCTTACTATTGTTTCCTTCTTCTAGTTATTCACCACTTTTTGATTATCTATTGCTGCATACAGCGACAAAGTGTTCAACTGCATCTGATATTGTCTGTCCCGTATTAGTACATATATCTGTAACCTTGTATCTCGTTATGAATTACCTGATTAGAGCATTGTGTGCACTCTGTTTAGTTGGTTATCAAAGTGCTGTATTGTATAATGTGTCATTGGATGTGTATTACCTTCAGGACCTCCTTGTGAATGAGCTTGCTCAATAGAGTCTTCCTGCAATAAACTTTAAACTATGTTGGTCTACACCCAGTATGGAATTAAGTCTGAGGCCTATCATTAATTAATACAGGCTTATCATATGCTGCCACACTCCACAGTGCTTGCCATTACCTGAGTAAACCCCAAGGTTGGGCCCCTAGCTCCCTTACAGTTATGTTACCAGCACCGATGGCAGAGTAGTGAAACCCTTGTAGGTGTAACCCATGTAGATTCTACCTTAGTTCTGTAGTTTCCGGGGCAGAGTCCCATGCAGATATGTGGACTCTCTGCAGACTACCCAGCAGTTGCCATCCTCCTTCTTAATGGTCCCCACTCTTCAGGGTTACTCAAGTTAGTAGGCCTGTGGGAATTAAATAGTGGACTGCTAGGACCTGATTTGTCTTTAGCAAAACCAGTACTCTGTTGTCCACAATTATCTCCTTTCTCTTGACCTCCTGTAACCCCAGTCCCAGACAAAAAGCTTGTAAAGCAGGTTGATTTTGCAGCAAATCAAAATCAGTGTATAGCTCTCCCTTCTCCCTTACCACAGTTTGCAGTGTGCAACTTCCCCCTCTACTCTGGCTCACAAGGCAACCAGTTAAGCCTTTTTAAATTTTGACTGATAAGATCTTATCTGTCTCTAGCCAAACCAGCTCTTTGAGTTGTCCACAGTTTCCTTCTTCCTTCCATAACCCAAGTCCCATACAAAAAGCTTGCAAATCAGGCTGTTTCTGCAGCAAATCAAAAGCAATAAACAGCCCTCCCTTCCCCTTACCTCAGTTTGCAATGCATAGCACCCCCCCCCACCCCACATTCTGGCTCACAAGACAACAAGTGAAACCTTTCTAAACTCTCACTGTTATAACCTGAAGAAAGAAAGAAAGAAAGAAAGAAAGAAAGAAAGAAAGAAAGAAACTGTAAGTTAATGCCTACCTTATGGCTTGAGGCCAAAAAAGGAACACCATGGGGCATTCAACCTTCTCCATTCATTTAATGAAACATTTTTTGGGAGGGGTGGATTTTCCCAAAAGGTTCTGGCATGGATGCAAATGCACACTGTGCCTGCATCTGCATTTGACTGATTGTGTCCAAGCAATCCTGCTTCTCTTTTCAAAAGATGTGTCTTTTTGCAATAGAAAGTCACCATTTGTGACAAAAATTGACACAAATGTGTTTTGTGCCAATTTTTACAGCAGTTGCTTCTTTTTTTTAGATGTAAAAGTTGCACACATTTAGAAACAGCCCATGTTCCCTATTTAGATTTGGGATGTATTGTCCCTCCAGGGTACTACCCATCCCCATCTTCTCCTTGATTCTACTTCTTGATTCTACTGCACCGAGCAACCATTATACCCTTCTTTCTGTTCCAACTGTGCTTGAATCACCAATTATTTTTTTCACCCATCACCTCAGCTGGAGACTGTTCCACAGCTCCACCACCCTTTCTGTAAAAATAGTACTTCCTCATGTCCTTCCTGAAACCTCCCTCCTGTTGTTTCCAGTCATGTCCACATGATTGTGAGCTAGTGTTTAAGCTAAATAGTTCCCCGCAGTTCACCTAGTTAATTCCTTTTAGGAACCTGAAGGTCTGTATTATCTCTCCTCGCTCCCTTTTCATCTCCAATGAGTACATGTTCAGTGCTTTGAGGCACTCCTCATAGGACCTGCCCTGTTGGCCCTGATTCATTTTTGTTACACTGTGCTGCACCATCTCCAGCCTATCCCTGTACTTCCTGAGGTGAGGACTCCAGAACAGTACTCTAGGTGTGGCCACACATAGGACCTATATAGGGAAAGTATTGCCCCTTCTCTCCTGCTTTCACTAGGGAGTCACTGATGATAACTCCAAGGTTTCATTCCTCAGCTGTAGTACTAAATATCATCCCTCCAATCCAGTAATCTGTCCTAGGATTCTTGTTCCCTAGGTACATTACTTTGCACTTTTTGACACTGAATTTCAACTGCCAAACCTTAGAGCAGCCCTCTAACTTTTGTAAGTCTTTCTGCATTTCCTCTGTTCCCTCTTTGCTATCTGCCCTTCCACAGTGCTTAGTGTAATCTGCAAAGAGATACAGCCAGTCCCAGATTCCCTCATTAGTAGGGATGGGCGGGTACTAAAATATCCATCTCTCAAGACTACCCATGAGTGCCTCTAAAGTACCCTAAAAATACCCAGATGAAAACCGAGTAGTTGGGTTGTGTCAGGTACAATAGTTACTACCTGACCCGTTCTACTACCTGATTACCTAACCCTGACCATAACAAAAATCATGTGAAAGACTGTTTTATTTTTGGACTATTACACTGTTTATTAGGTGCCCTGGGCCATTATACCAATGGGGGGGGGTATTGTTGAGGAAGATATGAGAGGCACAGCTGCTTTGATTGAGCCTGCTGCTTTTCCAAAAATTATATCCATGGTAGGCATTGCTGAGGCAGGTACAAGAGGTGCAGCTGCTCTGATTGAGCCTGCTGCTGTTTCCAAAAATTATACCCATGGTGAGCATTGATGACGAAGGTAAGAGAGGTGCAGCTGCTCTGATTGAACCTGCTGCCATTTTCAGAAATTACACCCATGGTGGGCATCAACGTTATATAATATAAAACTGATGACTGACAAAATAAAACTAAGAGTAGTGAGGTATATGTGGCTGCATGGTGGTAGTGGTGATGATTCTATTCATTTCATATACAACCTAGTCATCATATTCAATATGAATGTTTGCAGGCTGTTGTTCATGTTCATGGTCAGAATTGCATAATTCAGTGTTTGGAACAATTGGGAAATTGTCAGCATTTATTTTGAGAAAGGTAAGCCGTTCCACATTTACAGGACTTAGCAGTGTCCTGTGGTCAGTGACTATCTGACTCAGAGTTGCACTGTCTGCACTGACATCATGTGTGGCAGCCTCAAATGGCTCCATTAAGGAGACCAAAGATTCAAGTAGAGTTCAGTTGTTGGAACTGAGCATGATGTCTACTTTACCTATTTGATTCTGCACGGTGTAGTCATGTACAGCTTTTTTTCTGTTCAAGAAGCCTTTCCAACATATAAAATGTTGAATTCCAGTGGGTTGGAACTTTCTGCTTTCATGTATGCAGTGGTAAGTTGTTTGACCTCTGCAGCCCCTTCAGGACATTTTGTGCTTTCCCAGAGTGGCTGAAATGCTCACATATTTTCCTAGCAAGACCTAACAGGTTTTCAACATTTCTGTTTGCATTTAAGAAACCATGGACAAGAAGATCTAAATAATGTGCAAAACAAGGTATGTGTTGGTAGTTGCCGTCTCCAACAGATTTGACTGTGTTGGCACCATTATCTGACACTATGAACCCTGGAGATAAGAAATGTGGAGTAAGCAATTTCTGGAAAATATTTTGCAGCTTCTGCAAAATATTCACAGCAGTGTGGTTTTCCTCAAATGTGGTAACAAATGTGGTAATACAGCCTACTTCTTACTGCTTATAGTAGAGTGGGAATTATTACTTTCTGACTGAAAACTTGCCCAATGAGCTGTAATAGTCATGTAGTCAACTTAGTTGCTGGTCCATATATCTGTGGTTATGTGAACTTACTTCACATCAGAGAGTTTCAGCTGCTTAATGACTGCAGTTCACACCAAGTCATACAACTGTTGAACAGCCTTTTTTGAGAAATGTGTTTGACAGGGAATGGTGTACCATGGTTCAATCCAATTCATGAACTTGAAGAAACCTTTTGGAGCAACAAAAGCAAAAGGGAGCTGGCACTCAGCCAACAGCTCTGCAATGCCTCTATTTAACAGCTGGCATATAGTGTATGGTGGAATGCTGTTGAGCATGGAAATCCATGCTCCCAACAGCGTTGTTGTGCTCACCTCAGTGCGTCATGATCTTGTTGTGCTGCACTGGGTACATCACCGGTGCAGCACAACAAGATCGAACACATTCACGCATGCGCGATTTAAAAGCCGCGTCGGCGAGGGAGCTAGTAGCGCTGGAGCGAGTCTCAACACGGAAGCCAAGTAAGGCATTATTTTAAAAAATGCTGCTTCCATTCGCTGTTTTGAAATGAATAGACTCCCCATACACTATAAAAGATTGTCTATGGGAGGCATTCTGAAACAAGGATCTTCTCGGATCTCGAGTATCATAACAGCGGACAACCTCTAGAATCCGCTCTTGAGGTCAACGCTGCCAAGGACACCTCTCGATCAAGAATATCCTTGTTGTGAATGCCTCCCCATAGACAATCCTCTATGTTGGATGCTTGCTGGTAAATTTTGATGTCCTCGCAACACTTTCTTTTAATGTTAGCTGATGAGACGAAATATTTTAAATTTTTGGGGGATTGTATTTTACACACCTTTTTCATGTGGATTACTACTTTGGGATTTTGCAGTACTTGATGGTGTCAGAAGAAAACAATCTGTGTTTGGGAAGACTGCAACAACACATTAAATGATTCAATGTCAGTTTGAATGTCAGTTCCTGCTTCCAGTTCATTGTCACTATGGTCACCACCTCCACCACCACCCATACCAACTGCACTGTCCCTTGCCCTGCCCCACTTAATTGGGTGTTTTGCCTTTGCATGTCGTATCATTTTTGATGTTCCAAAATGTCCCACTTTGCCACCATGATTGATGTTCTTAAGGCACAGACTGTATACAGCTTGAGAGTTGTCTGCAGGGTCAATATAAAATAAATTCCACACCAAAGATTTACCTTTTGTGCTTTGTGCCATGGTGCCTGACACTATTTCTTGTACAGTCAAGGAACCTGGAGGAAACCCTACACTGACATTTCCTTGTTGACATGAATTGCTCTCATTCATGCTCATCTCCTTATTCTTATGTTTAGCATATGATTTTTTTTTTGCACTTATCTCTCATGCCTTACAGAGGCATCCTCACATACCCCCTCATCAAAACTGCAGACCTCATCACCACAAGATTCAGAACTGGAAGTGCTGTCATCATCATGTGGGACATAGCCTCAGCTATACCATTTCCAGTTCCCACTATCACCACCATCTTTATCAGTATTTGCTGCCTCAGCATCTGAGCTTATATTTGAGGAGGATGCCTCCTTGCATGCTGGTTCAGCAGCTTGAAGTATCCTGGCACATGTGGCAAGACTTTCTGTACCTCTATGAGTAACTACAGTCAGTTATTTCTGAAACTCTACTATCATTTCATTGCTAACATGCTTTTATGATTCAGGAAGACATTTAGTGCCAGTCCTGGTGATGTTATTGTTGTCACTATGTTCTTCATTAGTGCTGCAATTCATATTGTCCACACCACTAACAGCTGCATGTGTATCAGCACTGTGCTTCATTTTTAGGAGACTTAGACTGGGAAATACGAGACGTAGTAGACACAGCCATGACAGGAATGGCTATTGTTTCACTAACTGTTGCAGAGACAGACAGTGTAACTGACTATGTCACAGACAGTAATAAATGACAGGGCTTGGGGCACCTAACAAACAGAGTAATACAGCCTAAATTGCTTTCGCTATGTTGCAGAGAGACATCATACATAGTGTAGCTATGTCACAGTAATAAATGACAGGACTGGGGGCACCTAACAGATTATATAACACAGACAAAATGACTTTCGCTATGCTGCAGAGAGACATCACACACAGTGCAGCTATGTTATAGTAATAAATGACAGGGCTGGGGGCACCTAACAGACAGTGTAATAGTCCAAATGGCTTTTGCTATGCTGCAGGGAGACATCACAAAGAGTGTAGCTATGTCACAGTAATAAATGACAAGGCTCAGGGCACCTAACAGACAGTGTAATACAGCAGAAGTGACTTTCACTATGCTGCAGAGAGACACACAGAGTAGCTATGTAATAGACAGGGCTTGGAGCACCTAACAGACTGTGTAATACAGCCTAAAAAGCTTTCATTATGCTGCAGAGAGACACACAGTGTAGCTAATGTCACAGACACGGCTCGGGGCACCTAACAGACAGTGTAATGCAACCTAAATGGCTTTCACTATGCTGCAGAGAGACACACAGCTATGTAACAGTAATAAAATGATAGGGCTCTGGGCACCTAACACAAACAGTGTAAATGACAGCCTAAATGACTTTCGCTATGCTGGCTCCATGTCAATACGGTGAAGAAATATTGGTGAGTACAATTACAACAATGGCAAATTGGTGAGTGTCAATATGGCGACTGGAATGTATGGCGAGTGCAGTTACGGCGATGTTTTCTTTCTGTGGGGGGCTTCCACCCTTGCACCCCCTCACTTATACTGTATTTCTAACTCTGAGTTCGTAGCACCTTGGGGAGGGGGGAAGCAAATGTCATTACAACTGTGGTCGCCATACATTCCGGTCGACGTATTGACTCTCGACAATTTGCCGTCACCGCAATTGTTACTCGCCAATATTTCTTCTCCATATTGACGTGCTACCCACTATGCTGCAGCGAGACACATAGAGTATCTATGTCACAGACAGGGTTTGGGGCACCTAACAGACAGTGTAATATAGCCTGAATAGCTTTCACTATGCTGCAGAGAGACACACACACACAGTATAGCTAATGTCACAGTCAGGGCTCAGAGCACCTCACAGACAGGGTAATACAACCTAAATGGCTTTCACTATGCTGCAGAGACATACAGCCATGTCACAGTAATAAAATGACAGGGATCGGGGCACCTAACAAAAACAGTGCAAATTTACAGCCTAAATGGCTTTCACTATGCTGTAGAGACACAAACCAGTTGCCAGTGCCTTATGTCCCCCCACCTTGCTCCTTCTCTCCTCAGCACTGCACCATCAGGTGATCCCCTGATTCCCCCCTCCCCTCTTCCTGAGATTGTTTCAGTCCCCACCCCCTTGCTCTTTCATGGAGGTTTTACTTTTGTGTGTTTTTTTTAATAAGTTTTGCCCTGATTTAGGTGAAAATGCAGAACAAGCACCCTCTTCCTTCCACTTCCTCCAGACTCCAGCTGCTATCTGTGCAACAGGTTCATAGCAGATTGAGCACAGATAACACTGACCAATCAGATTGTCAGCCCCAGTGTCATGTGCCCCTAATTCTGCTGTGAGTGCATGAAGGACCCCACAGGCTGCCCTTTCATGCCTGTTCCCAGCCTGGGAAGGAGTCTCAGGACCCCACAGGCTACCTGTAATGCTTGTTTAAAAAAAATACTTGTTACCCGACCCACTACCCGTGTCAAAACTACCCAACCCGTGAAGTACACTGTTATGTCGGGTGGGGTAGTAAATTACTCAAACTACCCTACCTGGCCAAAAATCGCCAATACCCAACCTATCCAATCCAGCTACCAAATGAGTAGCCCATCCCTACTCATCAGTGTCACTGATGAACATAATAAAGAGAACTGGACCCAGGACAGATCCCTGTGATACCCCTCTCATGACATCCCTCTCTTCTGATTTAACCCCATTGACCACAATCCTCTGCTGCCTCCCCTTTACTCAGTTACCTACTCAGTTTGCTATGACCTTAGCCTTACCCCTATCCTTCATTTTCTTCAGCCAGCATCTGTGAAGCACTGAGCTGAACGCCTTGCTGAAGTCAAAATAGAGCAAATCCACTGAGTGGCCCCTATCCAATTCCCACATCACCCAGTTAAAGAAAGCTATCAAGTTAGCTTTACAAGACTGCCCTGCAACAAATCTTTGTTGTTTACAATCCTGGAAATTGTTGCTCTCAAAGTAGTCCACCAGGTCTGCTTTGACCAGTTACTCCATCAGCTTCCCTACAGTAGAGGTAAGACTGACAGGTCTGTAGTTCCCTACTTACTCCTTGTCTCCCCCTTCCATGGAGTGTAACTACATCTGCCACCCTCCAATCCTTTGGAACTACCCCTGGTCCTCAGTGAAGTTAGCTTTAATAGTGGGATTGGTGTTCATTTTGAAAATAACTATGGGGATCTTTTCACACACCCCCCCGTGTCACTTATTCTGGCATGGGTAAGGATTAACCTGTAGATGAAAACCAAAATACCAGATAACAGCAGTACTTTTGAAACTGTTTTGGAAACTGGAAGCTGCTCACTTATGGGTGGGAATTCTTTTTGAACCATTTAGGAGAAAAATGGGCAGGACAGATGATGAAAAGATGATTGATACGTATTCGGCCTAGCCAAATGTATATAAGCTGATGATGGGTGACTAGAACTGAGAAATCAGAGGTGTATTGGAAGGATATAGTGTCGGGCCTTAAAGCTAACTTGAGATCATATAACTGTGTGCCATTTCAGAATAGCCAGGGAGAATGTAATGAATGTGCTGTCTGCAATTCTGCACTTTCCTGATTTCAGTGCTCTGTTTTGTTAAAAATTACACTTTTTTCCATCAAGCTTTTTGGCCACCAGGGCCACCTCCACCTGCTTCAGGTATTCAATCCAACACTCCTAGTCTTAGCTGCCACTACCCCCACTGTCTCTCTCTGGCTGGGTTCCATATGGGGAGGGATCTGAGGGTGCCGGTGCCATTACTCATGCCATAGTTTTTCTGTTTTTTTTCTCCTTTGCCTCCTCCATCCTCAGCACTCTGGCACTTGATGTGCATCATCACGCATACTACCTTGGATGTATGTAGCAACATCCTGCAGAGGAAAAAAGCTTCCTTGTCCAACCACAGCGGTCACTATGGCACCAGAACTAGGGCACTTCCCTCCCCTGGCTTGGAGCACTGCCATGCAGCAGCTCTACCCCAGCCCTCCGGCCACTCGATCAGCTTCTCAGATCTGCTCCTGAACCTGGGTCATCTGTTTGGAGGCACATAGCACTTCTGCTGGGATCAGGTGGCCCTAAATATGATACTTTTACATAGAAACATAGACTTTGATGGCAGATAAGGACTGCTTGGCCCACCTAGTCTGCCCATTTCCCTACCTACTGTAAGCTGCAGATCCTAGTTAACCAACAGCCTACTTCTTCCTACCCCCCCACCAGAATTGCCTTATGTCTGTCCCATGCATTCTTGAATTCCCCCGCTGTCTTTGACCCCTGGGCCCACGACCTTCTCAGGAAGGCCATTCCATGTGTCCACCACTCTCTCTGTAAAAAAATAATTCATCATATTGCCCCTGAGCCATCCCCCATTATCTTCACATTGTGTCCCTTTGTTCTTGCACATCTCTTTTTCTGAAAGATGCTACCCTCTTGGACTTTGTTGATTCCCTTGAGGTACTTGAAAGTTTCAATCATGTCCACCCTCTCCCTCCTTTCCTCAAGGGTATACATATTAAGCTCCTTTAGTCTCTCTTCATATGGCTTCTGTAACAGACTCTGCACCATTTTAGTTTTCTTCCTCTGGACTGCTTCCATCCTGCCTATGTCCTTGAGGAGATGGGGTCTCCAGAAGTGCATGCAGTACTCCAGATGGGGTCTCACCAACTGTCTCTACAAAGGGATAACAACTTCCTGTTTTCTACTGGTGATGCCTCTCCCTACACATCCTGTATTCACCCAGCCATCCTTACTGCCTTCTCACATTGCTTGCTTATCTTTAGGTCATCTGATATGACTATCCCCAGGTCCCGTTCCATTTTTGTTGTTGTTAATACACCCCCCCACTGTGTTCTCTTCCCCTGGGTTTTTGTTTCCCAGGTGCATTACTTTGTACTTCTTTGCATTGAATCTAAGCTGCCATACTTTTGACCAATCCTCCAACCTTGCCAAGTCCCTTCTCATCCTTTCCATCCCCACTTGTGTATCAACCCTGTTGCTGATCTTTGTGTCATCTGCAAAGAGGCATACTTTTCATTCCAGTCCCTCTGCAATGTCACTTATAAAGACATTAAAAAGGACTGGACCCAGTACTGAACCCTGCGGTACCCTGCTAGTAACCCCCCTTTCTTCGGAGTGGTCTCCGTTTACCATTACCCTCTATGTTCTGTTGTCCAGCCAATTTTTTACCCAGGCTACCACCCTGGGACCCACTCCCAGGCTGGCTAACTTGTATATTAATCTTTTGTGTGGGACTGTGTCAAATGCCTTACTGAAGTCTAGATAGGCATGTCCACAGCCCCTCCCTGGTCTACTGCTTTGGTCACCCAGTCAAAGAAATCTATTAGATTCATCTGACATGACCTACCTGCTGTGAATCCATGCTGCCTTGGGTCCTGTGCCCTGCTGGCCTCTTGGTACTCAACAATTTTTTCCTTCAGAAGTGATTCCATCATTTTCCCTAACACTGAGGTCAAGCTAACAGGTCTGTAGTTTCCTGCCTCTGCTTTGCTCCCACTTTTGTGAAGGGGAATCACATCTGCCCTCCTCCAGTCCTTAGGTACCACACCATCCTCCCATGATTTGTTAAAAAGGGTAGTCAGTGGTGTCACTAGTTCTCCCCTTAGTTCTTTAAAATTCTGTGGAGAATCCCGTCAGGCCCCATTGCTTTGCCCATCTTCAGTTTTAGGAGTTCTTTCAGAACCCTTTCTTCTCTGAAAGGACTGGTTATTTTTACTCCCTGAGTTTTTCTTCATTCTTCCTATATTCAACCCAGGCAATTGTGGTTGCCATAGTACACCCTTCCTCCAGGTGGGTGAGGAGCTTCCTTCAGTGAGAGAAATAAATGAGGGCTGATGGGCACAGTCCAGTAACTAGGCAGGCTTGTGTAGACTAGATGGGCTGACGGGCACAGTCCAGTAACTAGGCAGGTTTGTGCAGACTAGATGGGCTGATGGGCACAGTCCAGTAACTAGGCAGGCTTGTGCAGACTAGATGGGCTGACGGGCACAGTCCAGTAACTAGGCAGGCTTGTGCAGACTAGATGGGCTGATGGGCACAGTCCAGTAACTAGGCAGGCTTGTGCAGACTAGATGGGCTGACGGGCACAGTCCAGTAACTAGGCAGGCTTGTGCAGACTAGATGGGCTGATGGGCACAATCCAGTAACTAGGCAGGCTTGTGCAGACTAGATGGGTTGTCGGGCACAGTCCAGTAACTAGGCAGGCTTGTGCAGACTAGATGGGCTGATGGGCACAGTGCAGTAACTAGGCAGGCTTGTGTAGACTAGATGGGCTGATGGGCACACTCCAGTAATGAGGCAGGCTTGTGCAGACTAGATGGGCTGATGGGCACAGTGCAGTAACTAGGCAGGCGTGTGCAGACTAGATGGGCTGATGGGCACAGTCCAGTAACTAGGCAGGCTTGTGCAGACTAGATGGGCTGATGGGCACAGTGCAGTAACTAGGCAGGCTTGTGCAGACTAGAAGGGCTGATGGGCACAGTCCAGTAACTAGGCAGGCTTGTGCAGACTAGATGGGGTGACAGACCTTTATCTGTAAATGGTTTCTATGTTTCTTCACTGCTAGCTCCAATACTTCTCTTTTATTAACCAGCAAGGGGAAAATCAATGTAGGGTGACCTGCACCCTCCCTGCACACAGGCTTAGCCTCTCACCTCCACGACACATTCAATTACCAGCTGGTGCCAGGGTGGGATTCAGAAAAAATAAATGCAACTGATGGCCAGCAGTTAGATACTATGTGGTACTCCACTGTGCAAGGGGGGCCTACCATAGTCCATTAAGGTAGGTAAAATGGTGAGACAATGGACTTGACGTCTGACAGGCATCCATAAGCACACTGACTAAATAAGATGACTGTCTACACATTAATAGAGTGAATCAGCATGGCAGAAATATTCAGGCATCAGACATCCTCCTGAGATTACAAAGTGAGGAAATTCTGCTCCCGAAGAGACAAAGACAACTGAGAATTTATTTGTGTCTTGCTCTGCCACCCAAAAATACAGTGCCAATATGGCGAGATAACTCAGTTCAGGAACTAAGTAGTTATATGACACTTGCACAATGGCATACTACTAGTCCTTTTAGGTGGAAAGGCACCAGAGCCAGAGCGGGATGACTCAGAAACAATTATGCTATAAAGCAGTCCCTAGGCTTTTTAGGGTTGGGCTTGGACTATAACTGATGCTGAGCTGAATGAAGCAAATAGGCAACACTGCAAAGTAGGACACATTATGTTCAATAATAGTCAAATATGAACATCAGTGGCAGGTGAAGTCAGTTTACAGTTAGTACTGGGCTCTATTGCAAGACTGAATCCCACTGATTCCTATATGTGCACCACCTCCATGAGGAGCGCATGCCGATAACCTGAAGTTACTTTCTGTTCCTTGATCTGAAAGTTCATACTTGAACCTCAGGGCTTCATTGCAAACAGGTACCCCAGATAAGGGGAAATACTTAGTAGTGTTGCTCAGATAGTGCCCTTGGGGATCCAATCTGGATCCGGGGAGTTGGATCCATAGCTGCCGCTATTCGACGGATCCACTATCCTGCCAAAATGGCAAGTATTTGGTGGATCTGTATTGCTCAGGACACTATCTGAGCAACACTAATACTTAGCAAGACAACTGCATGCCAGCTGGACAAGACTAAGCAGCTTCTCTATGGAGAAAATCAAACTGCACCCTACTTGGAGCACACACTCGATGAACTCTACAGTACACTCCACAAATTTCTTCTGTCTCTGCAGAACCCACAGTCTGCTTAGAGACTGGCAGTCTGACTCCACCCACTAATGCACATATTTCAGAACAATGTGCCCAAGAGAAACCCACTGATTATCTCCTTAGTGGCATAAGCAGCCTCTGGTGAAATATAGGAACATGCAGGCAGTATCTGGGAATTACCTAAACTTTTAGTATGTTTAGAAACATCTGCATTTTTAATGGGGCTACTGACTGACAACATAAACAATATTTCATCATCTTACTGTCACTTTTAAAAGTGTATTTGTAGGAAAATACTTTTTATTAAATAGCATGTTGACATGTACCACCATCCTGTGTCTGTCACTGCTGTCTCTTCTTCAGGTTTCCAGAGTCACCAGATTTTGTGAAAAACAATATGATGTCATTTTAGTCACAGCACAGTATTACTCCAGGTGAAGAGAGGGAAATTTAAACCCCAGTATTAGAAAAAAGAACTAAATTATTATAGGTTTACATATAATCACTTTAGGAAACTATAGCATGGCTGAATCAGTGGTTCTCTGCTGCCAGGTGTGGACTCAGGTGTCCCATTCTGGGACTTACAAGAGACCAGGCAGGTTGCTGACCAGCTTCTGCACAACACCTACTTGTTGACTATGGGGTAGCTTTAGTATCAGCTGAGAAGGAACTACTTGTCTGCTCTCCTGGTCAGAGTACAAGGATTAACCATGGTGACCTAGATATTGGGGTAAAAGAAATATGTAAAATTAGGCATTGGGCCCACGAGGAATTACCCCAGCAACTTTTCATATAGGGCTGGGCAAATACAACTACAAAAATGTGTGCATGTTCTTTAATAGAAAAAAAACGTAACTTAGTGCAGTTAGCAGGACAAAAGGATTTTTTTTGTTTTCCTTTTTGTTATGCACAGTCAACACACTCCCATGACCCCTGGGTGGTATGACAAGGGCAGTTTAGTTTACTTACTTAATCACACTGCTGCTAACCTGGATACAACTCTCTTGGGGCTGTTCTTGTGAGTCCCAGCAGAGATACAATCTACTACCTCCATTGGCAGACTGTTCCATTGCCTTAACCACTCCCTCTGCAAAAAAACACTTACTCACATCCCTCCTGAACCTATGCCCCCCCACCAGTTTCCGCTCATGACCTTGCGTTCTAGTGTAGATTTGCTACTCTTGTTGAATAGTTCCTTGCAGTTCAACTTTTCATTCCTTTCAGGAACTTGAAGGTCCCTGCTTATCACCCCACCCTTGTCTGGCCTTGAGCGAGTACAAGTTCAATGCTCTAAGCTGATCTTCATTGGATCTGCCTTCCTGGCCTGGAATCATTTTGGTTACTTTACACTGCACCGTCTGCAGTCTGCCCTTGTCTTTCCTTAGGTGAAGACTCCAGAACTGGGCACAGTACCCTAGGTGTGGTCTCACCAGTGATCTATACAGAGGTAGTGGTACTGGGTCAATATAGCACTACTTTTTTTTTTTCCCAATTGTTTAACCAGGTGAGACACACTAAGCTGAAAGCTTGTTTACAGGTGCAACCTAGGAGCACAGGGAAGTTAAGTGACTTGCTCAGGGTCACACAGTATAGGCAAGTGGGGCTGTGGGATTAAAACCCAGGTCTCCAGATTTGCAGCTCAGAGCCTTAAACAACTGTATTATACTGCCTCCCTACCTTGTACAGCGATAGGGGTTTTACAGCATTTGGGAATGATCACTACTCCTGTCACTGTACGCTTACACAGGGGGAGTGATTAAGCAGCTGCCGGTGTGGGGCCTGGTTGAGCCACTCCCATGGTGGAGTGGCTAAGGCACCAGCACCCGGTGGCATTGGAGACCTGTGGCCATGGTTCGGTTCCCCCAGATCTCATGGTGTTATTGCTTTTTTTAAATACAAAAAATGAATTTTCACCCTGCAGAGTTTCGCCCCATCTCCAAAGTCCACACCTTCTCGGGGTTAGTTATATTTAGTCTGGGGGGATGTGGGGGGCGAAATCCTCCATGTCAGTGGGTGCGGGGGGCCCCCCTTAAAAAAAAAGACAGTGTCATTCATTTCAATGGTGTGCACTGTTTTTGTTGTGGTCGGTGTTTTTCCCAACCTTATTTCAGCACACGCCATTTTGCGCATTGTTTGCTGCATTGTTATTTCCATGATAGTATGACCCCGTGCCAGAGGTAGTAATACCTCCTTCATCCTGTTTGCCTTACTGTAGGCCTTGTTACACTGGCTAGATAGTTTAAGGGAGTCACTTATGATGACTCCTAAGTCCCCTTCCTTAGAAGTGATGTCCAGCTTAACCCCTTCCACTCAGAAGTCCCTTTGGGGTTCTTGTTTCCTATGTGCATCACCTTGCACTTTTTGGCACTGAATTTGAGCTACCAAACCCTGGTCAGCCTCTCCAGCCTTAGCAGGTCCCTCTGCATCTCTCTTACCCCCTTCTCACAGTCTACCCTACCACAGAGCTTAGTTCATCCGCTAGGTGACACTTCTTGCCCTGCATTCCATCTCCTATGTGGATGATGAACATATTGAAAATGACTGGACCCAGAAATGATCCCCATGGCACTCACTTGTGACCTCCCTCTCCCTGGATCTAACTCCATTTACCACAGCCCTCTGCTGCCTGTCTCTCTTCCAACCAACTTCCCACCCATCTAACTACGGCCTTTGCTGCACCTAGATCTGCAAGCTTCTTCAGTAACCTTCTGTGAGACACCGAGTCAAATGCGTTGTTGAAGTCAAAGTAGAGAAAATCCACTGCATGACCCTTATCTGGTGTCCTAGTCACCCAGACAACAAATACTATCAAGTTGGTTTGACAAGATCTCCCTGCCACAAACCCGTGTTGCGTACTATCATGAAGCCCATTTTTCTTCAGGTAGCCCAGTAAATCCCCTTTGACTGGTGTCTCCATCAGTTTACACACAATGGAGTAAGACTGACTGGCTGCTCTTTGTCCTCACCCTTGTGTAGTGGAACTACGTTCACTACCCCCCAGTCTTTTGAAACTACCCCGTCTGACTAGAGCTATTGAATAGTCCTACCAGGGGTTCAGCTAATTCTGATGCCAATTCTCTGAGCTTCCTTGGATGCATCCTGTCCAACAGCAGGGCCTTATCTATCTTCAGGGCTACTAACCCTTTTCTGACCCGTTTACTAGTAAATACCTGCTGTCTCATTTGCCGGACCTGCCTTTCAGCATCCTTTATGCCACTCTCCAGCAAGGATGAGTTGTCTCTATTGCCCTGCCTCCCTCTGTTAGTCTAACAATTCTCCCACCTGTCTTTCTTTTTTCCCTTATATACCTGAAAAACATTTTTTTCTGCACCCTTGACCCCCTTTGCAATACACAGTTCTGAGTCTGCATTTGCATCCCTGATTGCCCTCCTGGCTTTGGCTTCCCTAGTTCTTACTTAGTACTTTCCCCATTCTTCATCTTGCTGCTTCTTTTTATACCTGATGAATACCTTCTTTTTGGCTGTCACTGCTGCCCTGACCTTTTCAGAGAATCATATTGGTTTCTTGTACCTGCTTCTCTTGGTAATCGTGCTCATTCATGTCTTTGTTGCCTTGAGGCTGGCCCCTTTTATTGCTTCCCATCTTTCTTCCTTTTCCCTGATACTGTCCACTCCAATTAATATGTCCCTGACTAATTCCCTCATCTACCCTTCTGAAATACAAAACTTCAGCCACTGATGGAGGTTTACTTGTACAAAGGGTCAGCTCAAACCATATGGTGTTATGGTCACTGGATCACATGGGTTCACCAACCTGCATGCCGCCTATCTTTTTTGAGTTGGTGAGCACAAAGTCAAGAATGGCAGCCTGCCTTGACCAGCTGCATCAGCATGCAGTTCTGAAATGTATCTAGCAGGGTCAGGCTTCTGGCACTGCTAGCTGTTGGAATGTCCCAGTCATTGTCTGTCAAGTTGAAATTCCCCACTACCACCACTTCCCCCTTTGCTGCTCCTTTTTCTACTTCTGCCTCAGATCCCTATCACTATTGTCCATCTTACCTGGTGGTCTGTAGATCCCACCCTATGTGCAGTTACTTATCTGGTGCCTCTGTGAGTTGAACCCACCACAGTTCTATTACACCATTCCCTCCCCTGATGGGTCCATCCCCCCACTGCCTTGATTCCTTCCCTGACATAGAGAGCTACCCCTCCTCCTTCTTTACCTTCCCCCATCACAGTTATATATGATTTTGCCTGGGACCATCAGGTCCCAGTTGTTCTCTGTGGCCTGAGTTTACATAATGGCTATGAGGGTCAACCCAGCATCTGCTGCCTTTGTCTGGAGCTCCCTGATTCTGTTTCCCAGGCTCCCAGCATTAAGACAGACTGCCTTCCATCTTGTGCGTGCACCTGTTTTGTTTTTTACATGATCTCCCACTTAATTTCCCTACTCTCCTTAATTTGTTGTTTTTCATATTTTTTGCAGACTTTGTGAGCCTCCCTTCCTGGCATGTAAGTTTTCATATTATGTTTAATAGAGTTCTCTCCAGAAGTAGATAACATACTTTGCCCAATAACAAGATATGTTTTTTCTCTCCCACCCCTTTGGTGTTGTCTTTTGTCCCTCTAACTACTGCTCATTCCTTGGTCCTGTAAGCACTACTGCTCTCTTTGTACCCTCTTTGCTGCTACAGTCCCCCAGATGTGGGGGAGTACTATCTAGGATCCCCTTCTACTCACCATCCACCATGGTTCCCCTAGACCCAGACTCCCCTGTAGTTAGTTTAAATGTCTGATATGGACGTCAAACTTCTGCACCAATGTGTTGACCCACTCTCTTATCAAGTGAAGTCTGTCACCCTTGAAGAGTCTCCTGTCCCAGAATTCCTCCCAGTTCCCTACAAAGTGGTACACCGTGACTTGACACAAACTCTTCAGCCAACTGTTAAACTCCTCTATTTCAGCACTTCTTATCCTATCCTGCTTCCCCTCCTTGCTCAACGCAGGGAAGACTTTGGAAAAGGCCAGGGAGGCTGAGTGCACTGCCAATCTGTTCCACAGTCTTCAGATGTTCTGCTCACTGTTTCCTCTGACTGGTTCACCAGATTGTTGGTTCCCAGGTGTACCAGCACCCCCCAGCTACCCTGCTTCCTCTCCACCATCCTCCCTATTCTGTCTAAATCTCAGATGGCTGATGCTCCAGGCAGGCATTGGACCCCCTTCCTAGCTGACCCCTCCTCTATCAGCCTTTCTACCTCCTTAATCATTGAGTCCCCAACCACTAGGACTTTCCTGGCAGCCTTGCCCCTCTTGGGTGCCATCACAATGTCCTGGTAGGGAAAAGGATGGAATCACTTCTGAAGGAAAGAATTGTTGAGTACCTAGAGGCCAGCGGGGCACAGGACCCAAGGCAACATGGATTCACAATGGGAAGGTCGTGTCAGACAAATCTAATAGATTTCTTTGACTGGGTGACCAATGTAGTAGACCAGGGAGGGGCTGTGGACATGGCCTACCTAGATTTTAGCAAGGCATTTGATACAGTCCCACACAAAAGATTAATATAAAAGTTAGTCAGCCTTGGAGTGGGTCCCAAGGTGGTAGCCTGGATAAAAAATTGGCTAGACAACAGGAAGCAAAGGGTAGTAGTAAATGGAGTGCACAGTGAAGAAAGGAGGGTTACTAGCGGGGTACCGCAGGGTTCAGTACTAGGACTGGTCCTTTTTAATGTCTTTATAAGTGACATTGCAGAGGAACTGGAAGGAAAAGTATGCCTCTTTGCAGACGACACAAAGATCTGCAACAGGGTTGATACACAAGATGGAGTGGAAAGGATGAGAAGGGACTTGGCAAGGTTGGAGGAATGGTCAGATGTATGGCAGCTCAAATTCAATGCAAAGAAGTGCAAGGTAATGCACCTGGGAAACTAAAACCCAGGACAAGAGTACACAATGGAGGGTGAGATACTGACAACAGTAAAAATGGAAAGGGACCTGGGGGTAATTATATCAGATGACCTAAAGGTGGCTAATCAATGAGAAGGCAGTAAGGAAGGCTGGGGATACTGGGATGCATAGGGAGAGGCATCAATAGTAGAAAACAAGAAGTTGTTATCCCTCTGTACAGACAGTTGGTGAGACCCCATCTGAGTACTGTGTGCAGTTCTGGAGACCCCATCTCCGCAAAGACATAGACAGAGTGGAGGCTGTCCAGAGGAGGGCAACCAAAATGGTGCAGGGTCTGCACCAGAAGACATACGAAGAAAGACTAAAGGAGCTTAATATGTACTGTATATCCTTGAGGAAAGAAGGGAGAGAGGGGACACGATAGAAATGTTCAAGTACCCCAAGGGAATCAACAAAGTCCAAGAGGGTAGCATCTTTCAGAAAAAGAGATGTGCAAGAACAAGGGGGCACAATTTGAAGATAGAGGGGGGACAACTCAGAGGTAATGTGAGGAAGTATTTTTTCACAGAGAGGGTTGTGGATGCAGGGAACAGCCTCCGTGAGGAGGTTGTCGAGTCAAGAACAGTGGTGGAATTCAAGAATGCATGGGATAGACATAAGGCAGTCCTAGTGGGGGGTAGGAGGAAGTAAGGTGTTGGTTAACTAGGATCTGCAGCTTATCTGTTAGGTAGGAAAATGGGCAGACTAGGTGGGCCAAGTGGTCCTTATCTGCTGTCACATTCTATGTTTCTATGTTTCTATGACCCTTCCATTCAATTGACCTGGAGTACCCCCTTGACGGAGTGAGGTGCCTGGACCTCCTCCAGGGATGTGAAGCGATTTACTGTCTGGATGGTACTGGGCTGGACAACCTTTTATGGCTACTCCTCCACCCTTTCACTCCCCACCACTCTCCATCTCCCTGAACCACACAGCAAACTAAAGGACATACAATGACACTAAGAAATGTTACAAATAAACAATTTTAAATGAAAGAATTATAAACAGAAAAACTTCTCTTTACCCATTTAAAAATCTGTGTCTTTACTCCATGGAGCTTCTCAGGAACAGACTTGTTTTTTGACACACAGACCTTGAGATCCAAAGTCAAGTACTCCCCTTTTACATGGTGGGCCTCTACTATAGTTTCTTGCTCTGAGATGAATCTGGAGAACTATGGCAAAAATTCATTGTGATATGTGAGGAACAGGATTTAGGGGTCATAATCTATGATAATTTAAAAAATTTCAAACAAACTGACTCAGGAACCAAGAAACCTGGTAGGTTGCTCCATTATTGCATATTCATAGGAACATTAAAATCTGCAATCAAAAGTGAGGGGGGCATAATATTAAAGTTACGTAAGAAGGCATCTGTATTTTGGGTTACAGTTTTGGGCCTGTGCCGAAGAGGAGACATTAACAAGGTGCAATGTATACAGAGAAAGGCAATCAAGTTAATAAGCAGACTGAAGGAATCACAATATCCCTGTCATTTGGAAGACATGGAGCTATTTAGTATGGAGATAAGGAGGTTATGGGGAGACCTACTACTCCTATTAGAAGTGAAGGAAGTTGGCTAACTTTGCTTTTCGGATTAATTCACAAATTCACTGCAATTCACAAAGTTAATTTGCATTGAGAAGTTTCAATTTGCAGTATAGGGCTAACTTTTCGAATGGTTAATTTGGTAACTTCACCAGAGAAATTAAGCAAACGTGGGCCCAGAGGCGAAGTTTACAATGTACCATGGGATTGGAGGTCACATGTTGCTGAAACGAGCTGTATGCCATACTACTGATTTATGGCGATTAAAATAATGAAATTCTATTTTTAAGACTTGAAATTCCAGTAATTGCACAGTAATTGTTAAGTGATCTAATTTCCAGATTTTACTGGGATTCGACAGTCATTCTTTAAATATGTGGATAAATAATCAGAATAAAAGAAGGCTTAATATACAGAACATTAAATGAAGCAAACGGAAACTAGCACTTGAAGCAATTATAAGAAAAAACACAAGTTCTGCAGATTTACTGATCTGGTCCAAAATGCCAAATTCTGTGAAATTCTTTGTTTTTACCGGTGTGAAGGCAGTCCAAATTCTGGAAATTTTCCATTTTTTCTGGTAAAAACCAAAAAACAGTGGCCTTGGTCATAACCTGACTCATGTAAGGCATCCTGGAATTTTATGATGTTTTGGTGTTAAAGCCTGCAGTAGTTACACTGTATTAGTCAATAGAAACATAGAAACATAGACTTTGACGGCAGATAAGGACCGCTAGGCCCATCTAGTCTGCCCATTTCCCTACTTACAGGATAGGCCGCAGGTCCTAGTTAACCAACAGCATATTTCTTCCTACCCTCCACAAGAATTGCCTTATGTCTGTCCCATGCATTCTTGAAATCTCCCACAGTTTTAGACCCCACAACCTCCTCAGGAAGGCTGTTCCATGCATCTACTACCTCTCTGTGAAATAATACTTCCTCACATTGCCCTAGAGCCCCTCCTTCTATCTTTAAATTGTGTCCCCTTGTTCTTGTAAGTCTCTTTTCTGAAAGATGCTACCCTCTTGGACTTTGTTGATTCCACTGAGGTACTTAAAAGTTTCTATCATGTCCCCCCTCTCCCTTCTTTCCTCAAGGGTATACATATTAAGCTCCTTTAGTCCCTCCTCATACGGCTTCTCTTGCAGACCCTGCACCATTTTAGTTGCCCTCCTCTGTACTACCTCCATTCTGTCTATGTCCTTGCGGAGATGAGGTCTCCAGAACTGGACACAGTACTCCAGATGGGGTCTCACCAACTGTCTGTACAGAGGGATAACAACTTCCTGTTTTCTGCTGCTGATGCCTCTCCCTTTACATCCCAGTATACCCCCAGCTCTTCTTACTGCCTTCTCACATTGATTGCTAACCTTAAGGTCATCTGATATGATTACCCCCAGGTCCCTTTCCTTTTTTGTTGTTGTTACTACCTCCCCATCCATTGTGTATTCTTCCCCTGGGTTCTTGTTTCCCAGGTGCATTATTTTGCACTTCTTTGCATTGAATCCTAGCTGCCATACTTCTGACCATTCCTCCAACCTTGCCAAGTCCCTTTTCATCCTTTCCACGCCTCCTTGTGTATCAACCCTGTTGCAGATCTTTGTGTCATCTGCAAAAAGGCATACTTTTCCTTCCAGTCCCAATGCTGTTGTCTGTATTCCCTGTGTTCTTGTCTTATGCTGGCAATGAAACTTTTCAAGGCATAGCAAGTGCCCTGCTGTTTTCTATAGTTTAAAGTGTATCTGAGTTAGAAAAGAATGCTTTTAGAGAATACAGGGACTTTACAAGACACGTAACAGAACTGAATGAGAGTATAACTTCTGTTGGCTTGTGTATAGACATATCACCAACTCCCACGATGCCTTGCATGAGTGGGGTCATGACCTTTGGAATGGAGACAAAGAGGTTTTCACACCAGTGCAAAATGGCGTGAAGCAACTTCATTTATATTTAAATGATGATATTAGGGGGATGCCAGAGAGGGAATCATTGTTCATGCATACAAATTACACAGCTATACAGAAAATAAGCAATGAGAACTTACCCTTTAAGAGATTAGTAGCAAACGCAGAAGTGGATCCGCATTGTGAATTGGCTTGTAGTAAACACAAAGGTTGTGTGCTAGTATTTATTTATTTACAGTGCCTGACCAGGAAATGCATGCTAAACTGTGATAGCTTGTTTCCTGGTGTGTCCTGTGGGGGTGGGGGGAGATGTTACTTGGACCTTTCTGTAGAAATGCTAAATCCCTACCTTCAGGGCCTCTTTGGCTGACTTAAGCACTTAAATTATTCTCCACCACGTACTCCCCTTTTCTGTTTAAATCCCAGATGGCTGATGATCCAGGCAGGCATCTGAACACTATCTGCCTGCAACCAAAGTGACCATCAAGTCAGACACATATGTAGTGATAGACACAGCAAGAAAAAATACAAAAGGAAATGGCAATTTTCTTTTTATATTTTTTCCATTACATATTGTTACACTGTTGTTCCATTAATTGATTGCTGCAGCACAAATGGCAGCGCTGCTACAGTGAAAAAGCAGCAGAATCCAACATGCTACTGGCCTTGACTAGGGTCGCTTGAAAAAATCTGCTCTCAGATAGTTGGATATTAAGGTAATACATATCCAAATCTGACATCTGATCCTAGCTTTGGATGCCACTGGATGTCAGATGTAGATGTCGGATATTCTAGCATCCGACTATCCTAGTCCTCAACTATCAGTCCTCCACCTTGCAGCTGTATAACCCCCCCCCCTCTCAAACCACCCCATAAATCCCAACCTCCTTCCTCCCCACCAAGCCCCTGCCAGGACATACTTAACAGAAACTTATTGTCTGAGGTCTCACAGCTCTGGCCTTACAATAAAAAAGGCCCTGCACACTCTAAATCTGGAGCCCTGCTCCCACCTTGGTAGAGACCACTGTCCCATATCACTCAGGTCAATTGAGCACCTCCCACCCAACACACCCACTAGCCCCCACTTCCCTTGCCCACTAACATCCAAATAAATGCAAACGGGAGGTCTAGTGTAGAGCTCCTCTTCATTACAGGCATCTACATCCTTATTGAAAAAATAGCCCTCCACACATGCTTAATTAGGAACCTTTCCCTCACCCTGGTACAAGCCACCATTCCACCCCCAGTTCAGTTGAGCAACCCCACCCAACTAGCCCCCACTTCCATTCTCCCCCTTAGCACACCAAAAAAATACAAATCCTAAATTTTTGTTGAAGTCCGATATATCCATTTTTATCATGGATTATCTGAGCAACCTATGCCTTGGTTGTATCTTCTGACAGAAGCTATCTCATCTTATCCTCCTCCTCCTTGCTGCCCAGCCCCGTCAGTAGCTGATTAAATCAACTCCTTACCCTCAACTCACATAGCACCATTTCCCACACTCTTTCCACACAGCCACATCAACAAGGAAACACTAACATGGCTTACATTAACCCCACTCCTCTAATGGGATTTACGAGGATTTTGCAGCACAAAAATAAAAGTGCTTAAGCATTGACCCTTTATATTGAAAGGTGCACCTGTATCAATAGTAGAATAAGTGTAAGGTAATGTAGCTTAAATATACAGAAGCAATTTTCTGACCCCCAGTTTTCTGGTCTGACCCACAAGATTTGGAGAAGAGGATCAAATTGATGCCCACTTTACTAGTAATAATGTCCCCGCAATTTAGGTAAACACATCTTTTACATTCGCCCAAACACATGTAGCACCACATATCATCCTCCTCTCACCCAGCCATATCAGTGAGAAAAAGTATTACCCTTTCTCCATCCTTGCAGCACCCATTCCGCCCTCCTCCATCCCTCCCTCCTGCCCAGACACACCAGTATTGTGAAAGCTGCTATCTGACTGGAAAGGCTCCATCTGGAGGAGTGAAGGATTTGCCTGCCTGGTGAGGTCCTTTCCCTCCCAGCTTCTCCAGAACAGGGACAGTAGAACCCTCCTGGGAAGAGCATAGATCCTGCATCATCTACCCACTGCTGGTCATTAGGGGACCTGTCCAGTCTGGGTGCCAGTCCCCCTTATCATCATACCCAACAATCAGAGACTCTCCTGCTGCCACAGACTGGACTCCCAGTCTGTTCTCCCAAGTATATGGTGATAGTTATCCAGTGACAGTACTACTTATGTCCTGCATAAACCTTTCATACCCCATATCTGTCAGGTGCACACCATCTGCCAAATTTCACTTTTGGATTAAGGTGGTGATATCATCAAATTTCAGGAACCTTCCTTGAACTGAAAACATAAAAAGCCTCCATCTTGCTCTTGATCTTATCTCCTGGTGTTCTCCAAGGTTCTGTCATTTATTTCAGAAAATGCATGCTGGACCTGATTTTACAACAAGATGCAGATGCCACAAGTCCCTGGTGTGCAGGACATATGGCGCAGCTGGCTTGTGACATTCCTTTGGCACCGATTGCGATACTGAGTTGGGTGAACCAAATGCTACAAGTTAGACTAGCCCCCCCTGTCTAACTTTGCACCATTGGGGATCCTTTTTATAGGGCTTGTACCAAATAGTTGGCGCAAACTACCGTAAATTGTGCAAAGAGTTGCAGCTGTGCCCAATGTACTAAAATTGGGCGCAGTTGCATCAAAGGAGTTTGGCACAGTTGTGCCAAACATTGGGGTTGATGCAGGGGCTTGATACAAGCTCAGGAAAGATAGGGATAGACTGGAGATGGTGCAGCACAGGGTAACAAACATGATTCAGGGCCAGCAGGGCAGGTCCTATGAGGAGCACCTCATGGCACTGAACACGCACTCTCTGGAGACCAGAAGGGAGAGGGGGGATATGATAGAAACCTTCAAGTTCCTAATGGGAATTAACAAGGTGAACTGTGGAAAACTATTTAGTTTGAACTCTAGCATGCACTCACATGCACATGAGTGGAAGCTAACAGTAGGGAGGTTCAGGAGGGACATACTATTTCACTGAAAGGGTGGTAGAGCTGTGAAAGAGTCTGCCAGCAGAGGTGGTGAGCGTGAAATCCATTAGTGAGTTTAAGCATGGTTGGGACAGAATGAAAGGTATAGTGGCTGCTCATGGTGGCAGAATCATGGAGGAGAATGGAGGGGGTGAGGGAGGATGGGGAGGTATAGGAGCCTGGAGTCACAGTAGATTCCAGGGCTACATAGGAAACTCAGGCAGACCGGATGGACTATTGGTCTTTTTCTGTCATCATTGTGTGTCTTTCTATGTTCTAATCAATCAATCAATCAATCAATCAAATTAGCAACATGAAGAGAGATTTAGAAGAGATGGAGAACTGGTCTAAAATCTGACATTGATATGTAATGTCAAGAAATGTAAAGTAGTGCACATTGATAGCAGAAATTCATATACAGATTATTGCATTTATAAGGTAAGGGTAAAGCACTCAAGGAAGGAAAGGTACCTGGGGGTGATAATTAGCAACAGTCTAGAAACCTCTTCCCAGACCAGCAAAGCATATGGGAAGGCAAAGAGGATGTTGGGATGCATAAGGATGGGCTTCTCTAGTCACAGGCAGGAGGTATTACCATCCAATGTACAGGTCACTGGTCAAACATATCTAAAGGTTTTTTTGTGCAGTTCTGGAGCCATCTGAGGAGGGATTGGGGTAGACTGGAAACCATATGGTAAAAGGCAATGAAAAGGATCCAAGCACAGTAGTGCAAATCCTATGAGGAGAGACTGGAAAGTCCAATGGGTATTCTCTGTAGAACAGAAGGGTGAGTGTGATATAATATGGTGAACTCCCCAGAGCTGTTCAAGTTGAGGAACAGTTCATCCGCCGTGGGGCACAATCCCTAGTTAGAATGTGGAAACTTAAAAAGGGTATTAGGAAGTATTTTTTTTGACAGACTGGGTGGTGGATGAGTGAAATAGTCTGCCTAGAAAGGGTGTCAATGCTGGGACTATAGCTGAGGTCAAAACACAAAGGGGCACCTTTGTTTTTAAAAAACTTTTTTGTATTTTGTGAATAGACATGTAGTTTATCACCATACAGAGAACATCATCAGTACATGTCTTACAGAAAGTCATTTGATATCCAGAATACAATAGTGACCCCCATATTGTTACATGTCTCAGAAGGGATAAAATAATTACTTCTCTGAAAGCCTAATCTCCAATATGCCATGGCATGTGAGCCCAAGACCCATGACAAGTATAATAGACCCATGACAAGTATAAAATGAACTAATGTCCACAAAAGTCTTTAAAAATTCCTGTCCAGCATCGAGGACTTGGAGTGGCATGGCTTACCTGTAACAATAGGGCTTCCAGTATAGCCTAGAGGTTAGAGTAACGAGTTGTGAATGAGCAGACCTAGGTTTGATTCCCACAACCTCCACTTGCATACTGTGAGACTCTGAGCAAGTCACTTAACCTCCCCAGTGCTCCCAGGTTGCCCCTGAAAACAGGCACCTGTGCTTAGTGAGCCTTATCTGGTTACCAAAGACTAAAATAAAGAAAAAAATAAACAGTCCACGATGCAGCTGTTGGCCACTTGCTTTCCTTAGAGTCCATATAGTACATCGACATATAAGAAAAGATAGCTAACATCTTTGTAAAAGCCAAATTACAGCGTATGTGGCACTTATGTACCCCACTGTACAGTACATTGGTGATAAGAAATATGCATAACTGGTCCTGAATCAACATTGCTGCCTTACGCAGTAACCTTATAACCCCACAGCATTGCACGTTCCATTATCCACATACATAACTTCCTACAAGAAGGATTTGATAAAGGCCTGTCTACTGCATCCCTTCGAGTCCAAGCAGCAGCCATCAGAGCAATCAGGGGAAACAGATGGTTACTTAACAGGGGCATACCCTCTAGTACAGACTTTCCTCAAGGCAACAGTGAACATTAAACCCAAGACTAGATTCACCGTTGCTCCTATCACCTGAACTTGGTCTTAGATGCATTGAACAGGCCCCCCTTTGAACCTTTGGCCTCTGTTTTGCTGCATTTTCTGATGTTAAAGACTGTGTTTTTGGTAGCTATGTGCTCAGCTTATAGTACTAGACAGCTTTAGGTCCTATCCTGTGCAGAACCTTTCCTCTCCTTCTACAAAGACAAAGGGGTGCTGAGGATGGTCCCCCTCTTTTTTCCCTAAAGTAGTGTCAGATTTCCGTCATGCCCAGGAGATTTCCCCTACCCACATTCGAGACAAATCTCAGCAATCCTCAAAGGGAAGCACTTCTCCTTCTGCATCCAAGCCATACCATCAAAACCTACTTGGACAGAACAACCTCCTCCAGGAAGTCTGACAGTTGTTTATCCTTGGTCAAGGCCTCAAGTAGGGCTGGCCGCCTCTAGATCCACTACACCCAGGTGGCTGAAGACTGCCATCTCTGAGGCCTAGAAGACCTTCCCAATCTCTTGTCTGACTCACATCAAAGCCCACTCTACCCGGGCGGTGGCCACCTCCTGGGCAGAGTATAATGTGGCTACCATTTCAGACATCTGTGCAGTGGCTTCCTGGTTATCTGTCCATACCTCTTCCAGGCATTACAAGCTAGACATGTGCAGTCAAGAAAAATCTAGCTTTGGTGGATTGGTTTTAAAGTCTGTCTTTATACCACTTTCTCCTAGCCCCACCCTGCTACCTTTGAACACTGCTTCTTAATCACACAGTTGTGATGACTTGGAGAGTGCTGTAAAAAGGAGTGAGGGATAATGGTAGTTTACTCACCTGGTAAAGGTGATTATAGGAGCACCTTTTTACAGCATTCCACTTCCCACCCAGTGAGGAGGAACTTGGTACCCCTGAACACATTTGTCCTTTTAGATTACTATCTGATCTAGAACTGAGTTCTCCCCTATTAGTTGCCTATTATAGAAGAGAAAGTAAACTACTATTTCTTTTTGTACTGTGGAATCAATAAAGCCCATTGAATCCATTCCAGTAGTCCACGTCTTTTCAAATTTCCTCCAACTGGCAACTATTTTTTTCAGTGCTTGTGTATGGTTAACCAGTTTTTGTCATAGGAAATGTAGCTTGGGAAGTTTTGTATTGAGGAATAGAGATGTTGTGGTTTTACTTTGCCTGCAAAGTTCCGGCGAAGTTGCAAAATTTGCCTTCATGAATAACTTTGCGAATTGCGCACTTCGCCACTTTGAATTGAGTTTTTTTTTGTGAAATGGCACATTCTGATGTGAAGTCAGGCAAAGTTAAAGGGAAGTTGTAACTTCGCCTTAACTTTGCCTGAAAAAGTGCCACTTAGCCTGCCAAAAACTTTGCGAAGTTGACACTTTGCACTTCACAAGTTTGGTAAACTTTGCGAATTATTTTGCGGAGCAATGTTTTTCTTACTTCACACATGTCTATTGAAAAATAATCTAGCAGGAAGGGGTGGCATCAGGATTTGATTCCAAGTTCCATTTTGTGCATCAGCCTATCAAAGGACACCTCTAAGACCCAGCTGTGATGACTCAGTGTGCTGCAAAAGATGCTCCTATAATCACCTTTACCAGGTGAGTAAACTGGCATTACTTTCCCTTCCTGGTATATTGGTGTCTTTTGTTGAGCTGGGTCCAATTTTTTGTCTTGTTCTCTTATGCCAGCAGTTACCAGTAAAATAGCTCTAGGTAGGTCCCCATTCAGCCAGCGGCCCCGGTGTGTGGTCCTGTAAGTTTTTTTGAGCCATGATCGGGGGATCATTTTCCCCAATACTCAGGGCATCAGGTAACCAGTCCTTTAGAAGCAGTCCTAAATGGTCCTCAGCCACTCCTTCAGGAACCCCCAATATGTGTACATTTGCACTGTGGATCTAGTTCTCAAGAATTTCAAGACATGATCTACTGTATGAAATTGCGTCTTCTTAACTACCACAGTGGTTGCATAAAGTGCAAACTCTGCCTGCCTCTTAGTGTTCTGAGACTTATTTTGTAGTTCCATTATTGCAGTCTCAACTGTAGCAATTCTGCCAGAAAGAGTGTCCAGTTTGGCATTGATTATTGACACTGAATGGATTAAGTGCTTCAACTTGCCTCCAAGAGACTGCAGGGTCTCATCTTGTTGTGCAGCGGCCACATGTCCCCACCTGTTTCTAGCCTGAAGTTGAAGCTTCTTTCACACTGGAACCAGAAGCTGCCTGATGCTGGGGTTGACCATCTTGATGTAAAAGTCTTGACATTCAGGTACCTGCCCACTGAAGCTGTTGGCTGTCACTTAAAACAATAAATGTAAATAAACTGGAAACTCTGATGTACAGAGCTCTAGAACTCAGTGGCCGTCTTGGTTGGCTCCACAGCATCCATCCCCACAAAGGGGTATCTTTAAGGGGTTATTAGGAATGATAAAGTGGTATAGTAGTGGACTAGGAAAACTGATGGAAAGACTAATTCAGAGTAATACACTGTAGATGTCAGGACTAACTTGATGGACTTACAGTTTTTTTCTGTCCTTATTTTTCTGTGTTTCTCTGTTCCTCATGGGCCATCGCTTGCACAGTCATACAGTGGAACAGAAGACAGATGTATCTGATTGCTGAACAAAATCAGTCAGATTAGGTTAGACAGGGCAGTTATTGCGGCAGTATTTGTTGACTTTGATTGCTTAGACTTCTAGAATGGATCAGTGAAGGTTTTATTTAGGAGAAAACATTTTAGGACATATTTGAGAGGTTTTGCTTGGTTTATTCTGATCTGAGCTGAATTTGGTAGGGGAAGGAAGGGAACAGTCAATTCCCAGTTTAAGCTTCATTTGATGAAATGTTTTAAATGTATGTTTTTTTTTCTATTGCAGCTTTCTGTCTTGTGGCCTGTGTTGCTGACCACTGATTCTGTGTGGTGACTCTATACTATATCTAGGATTGTGGAAGTGAACTGATTTTTTTAAATGTAAATTATTTTTATATAATTATTGGTGACACCTAGTAATGCATCAATAATAGCTCTGATGAAATGCCTTAGTAATCAGGTATGAAATCATACTCAGTTATTGGTATCCTTATGTATTCCCATGGCTCACTATCCAGACACTCACACCTGCCTGGGCACTATTGCCCGATAGGTGTAGTGTCCTAATAGTGAGCATCCCATTGATAATATGTCTGACGGATTTCAACAGGGGTAAGATAGCAGATGTGATGGGTTGCTACCTTATCCCTGCTGGTGCGCGTTAAGGGACAGTTGTTTCAAGGAGTTGGCCAAGCTGCTGTGGTGGTGTACAGGGCTAAACCACCAGCAGCTCTGCCAGCGTGCTCCCTCAGACCCAGGTTCTGGTCCAAGTCAAGTCCTTTTAGGGAACACCTCCCCCCCCCCCGTAACACTTATTTTTGTACTCCTGGGTCCTCTCCCCCTCTAAGTTGGTTATTTTAGTTACGGGGGGGGGTGTGTGTGTGAAGACCCCTGCATTTTACACTTAGTTCCATTGTAATGCCTGACATTTTTCCTGGCAGGCATGGGATTCATTTGGGGCTGTGGATTTCGGGTGATTGGATTTGGTATGCTGAGCATCAGCATACCGAGTTTAGGGATACCATAGTATATCCCAGTTATTACAGCATTTTCTAGCAATCATGATTCTGTTGACAGGGTTTAAAACCATGAGCTGGAAAGACCGTTCTCATGCCACTGTGAAAGAAAACAAATGATCACTCATACTCAGCTCTTGTTTTCTTTCTCAGTTATGTTGTGCCCCTCTCAGCTCAATCTCAGATTCCATGAACCAGTAATTATAATTACAAAAAATAAAACATAAGTCACTGTGTGCTTTATGAGGTATTTTACACACCCTTGGTGTTTGTTGTCCGCTTCGCTTTTGAGGTTTGTGGGAACTCACACACTTTGGGTGTATAAAAATACTTCATAACGCACAGTTGCCTATGCATTACTCTCTGTATAACAACTGGTGATCCCTTGTATCAACCAGTTTTTGTTGCTTTCGTCCATCATAGTAACTGACTGCCACATTATACCCAGTTATTATGGTGTTTCAGTCTGACATTTTTAAAACGCTGATCACTGATTGGACTCAGTGTCAGTGACAGCAATAGTGTGAACCTGCATGCAGGAGCCAAATAATTGCTTTCCCATCTCTGAATCACAAACCTGGCCTGCATGAAGCACAACACTGACCTTGCTGTTTTGTTTTTTTAAGTAGTTTTAAGTTGTGAACATTGTTGTTAAAAATCACATCCTCATTCAGTCTGCCAATCTACCTGAATATCCGTGACCAGCTTCCCTTGGTTCACAGTAAGCCAAGACCACTGACTCAAGGAACAAGAACACTTAACAAGACTCTTTTGTACTGGGTAACTCAAGTTCAGGAGTGGCCGGCATTATCTATGGCAAAACACTGCTGGTGCCACCCTTTACTCTGTCCAGTGATAGCTTTGAGAAAGCGCTCAGCTCGCTCATCAGGGGCCATCATTACTGGCAAATGGACAAAGCTGTCATTCAAAAATGTCAAGACGTTTAAGTGTATATAAATAAATAGACACCTAATCCTAGACAACATCACACCTCCACTGCCTGCTATAGTCTAAAGAAGAGTTTGCATCAGAAGTCCAGCCTGAATTCATGTCTGGTTCCAAATCAGATTTTGAAGATGGAGAGGGGGGATTCCAACATGAAAGCACTGATAAAGATAACCAATTGGATGAAGCTGTGACTGATGAGTCCTTTGGCCCCATTATCTTAAACAGGCAAATCATCCTCCTCTGGGGCCTATTCCAGTGGCACTTGCTTCCATCACAGCAAGCCTCCTCCTTACATGCCAGACAGGCATAATTTTTTGAAACACTGGCAACCTGCCATGTGGGCTACTGTATCTGCTTTTCTTTAATTTCTTTTTTCAAACTTTTCCTCCCTGTCCAGCCAGGTCACTCTTCCTTTGATCCTCCGGTGACCATGCAGCCCAGTTCGCCACTAGCCACACTGCTTCTGCCAGCTCCAATGGTCATTCCTTCCATGGCAGGGGTCTTTGGGGGGGGCATCTTCTCCCTGGTGACTTAATCAGGATCTGGCACAGGCAGTGGGCTTAATAGGGTGGAGCCTTGAGCAAACCAGCTGCAGTCACCATTCAGATGGTGCCTGGTGTTTTATCCCCTGTAGTACAGGCCTCCCACCAGCCCATTGCACTAGCTACAGTATTGCTGCTGGAGGCCTCACTAGCATACAGCTTCCCTGCAGCTGAAAGGTGAACCTTCTATGGTCATACCACAAGGGGTCATTCATGTGGCAGAAGTGCAACACCAACTCATCCAATTGAGAACACATTGCCTTCAGCAGCACTCTTCAGTCACTGGCCACCTATCAGCCATCACCCTGGTCTCGTTCCCAAACCCTGATTGCTGGAATAGGAGCACCACATGCTACGTCTCGACCATTGGGCATCCCTATACCTGCTATAATGGCTGCAATAATAAGCATGACAGACAGGTATAATTTTTTGAAACACTGGTGTCCTGTCAGTAGGGCTATTGTAACTGCTATTCTGCCAGCAACAATAAGCATGTTAGACAGGTATAATTATTGTTTTAAGCACAGGTGTCCTGTTTAGAGATGAGCAAAGTGGCCAAAATTCCATTTGCAAATTAATTTGCACATTTTTGCGAAGTTTTGAACAGCAAAGTTGCAGTTTTCCCAATGAGTTTAACAAAATCTGCTGTGAAGTGACACCTTTGCTGACAAAAGTGTCCAATTCATAATACAAATGTTGCAGTTTCAGTGAAGCCAAAGTTCCTAGGGTCTGCAAAAACTTTGCAAAGGCAAATTTTGGCTGCTTCATGCCCACTTTGCTGGCAAATTTTATATTTGCAACATCCTTTAGTCTTGTCATGTAAGCTACTAAACCTGCCTTTCTGACAACAACAGTAACCAAGTCCAACAGGCATAACTTTTTTGAGATAGTGGTGACCTACACCCATTTTCTGCTGTATGTACCTACAGTACACCATCCTGATGCCAAAATTAGGAAGTCTCCACCACCTCATTGCACTTTCAGTTAATTTGCAACAGCTAGCATCACTGAGAGTTCAATCAGTAATATAGTGTCAGTGGCTCAGAAGGTAGCACACTTGACCCTATCCAGTCTGGCTTCAGGAAATGGCATAGCACTGAGACAGCCCTTGTTCGGGTGTTAAATGATCTCCTGATGGTGAGAGATCGGACAGCCCGGTCCATCTTGATTCTCCTTGATTTCTCAGCAGCGTTTGACACCGTGGATCATGGGGTGATGCTCGAATGCCTGTGGGTTTTGTGTGGACTGAGGGGGGCAGTCCACAGTTGGTTTCGATCATTCCTCAAGGGCAGGTCTCAGAGAGTGGTGTCAGGAATTTATTCCTCGGCCCTTCGCTGCCTGCCCTGTTGGGGGGACATTATAAGATGGTATGGGCTGAGTTTTCATTGCTATGCTGATGATCCTCAGATCTACATGTCTTTTGTCCCCGAACAGGAGTCTGATTCAATCACAGTGTTTAACAATTGTCTACTGGAGACACAGAACTGGATGAGTACCAGTTGGCTTCAGTTGAATCCAGGTAAGACAGAGGTATTGGTGGTGGATTCTGGAGTTAGGATGTTAGGGACATGGGCGGGGAAGCCCTTAGGTTTATGTCTGAGAGGACCCCGCTTATGGCCTCTAGCCAGGTGTGTAACCTAGGTGTTATATTTGATGAGGGCTTGATCCTGAGGGTGCAGGTGTCAGCCATAGTCAAGTGTTCCTTTTTTTATCTAAGGAATATAGCCCAGGTGAAACACCTGGTTCCACCCGAAGATCTTCCCTACCTTGGTCCATGTCTTAGTTACCAGTCGTTTTGACTATTGCAATGCCCTTTATCTAGGGCTGCTGGGGGTGGATATCTGCCGCTTGCAGTTAGTGCAGAATGTGGTGGCCAGGTTATTGACTGGGGTCCCTAGATCCAGTCATATAACAGCTGTGCTGCTGGATATGCACTGGCTGCCTATACAGTGGTGGATTACCTTCAAGGTCGCGTTGCTGACCTATAAGGCCCTACAGGAGTTGGGACCTCACTACCTGAAAGAACTCCTGTTTTCTTATTGTCCCTC
Source organism: Neoceratodus forsteri (assembly GCA_016271365.2). Lineage (NCBI taxonomy): Eukaryota > Metazoa > Chordata > Ceratodontiformes > Ceratodontidae > Neoceratodus > Neoceratodus forsteri. Next base: position 1,091,143,995 of record CM057456.1, read on the forward strand.
TCACTCACTCCAATCCTCTGATGAGGATTGCTAGAGATTCTCAGGTGATTCTGAAAACATCTGGTGGAAGATCTTTCACCTTTATGGCACCCTACCCTGTGGAATTTCTACCTCACAGATACTTAGATAGCCTGATTTGCAGAAAAGCTCTTTTAAAAACCTTAAAGACCTTTTGTTTGTCACATTCCTAGATACTTGATGTATGTTATATATGTTTCATTAATGTTATGTATTTTAAATGTTGTTGAAATTTTTGTAAGGGCACCCTGAGCGTAGGAAGGGCGCCTTATATAAATAAATTTTACATTACATTATATTACATTACACACTTGCCTCTGGGGTTGGAAGATCAGAAGGTAATTGGTTGTAGCCCCACAGCAGGTACATGAGCTAATACCCATAACTGCAAGGGGGGGGGTGCTGCGTTGTTTAGGTGCCATCCTTCAAATGAGACATTAAAACCCAATGTACCTTCTGCCCATCTCTGGTCACTGTCCAGGTAAAAGGTAAAGATCTCATGGCATTTATCAGAAAACAGTACAGGAGTTCCCTGGTGTCTTGGCCAGCATTCCTCTGTCCTTAAAAGCAGGTCCATGTAACCCAGGACACACCTGAAAACAAACTGTCACAGCTTGGTGTGCCTTTCCCAGTGAAAACAAATACAAATAAATAACACAGTAAAAATATTTTTTTTAAAACACTTTTAAACCCAACTCACTTCAAAACACAGCTTGGAGCACTAAGAATACATGTAGTATAACTGCAGAAATGCCTGTTCTGTAAAATGTTTTTCTTTAAATCCATTTCACTGCCATCTCACTTTTAATCGCACATGGTACCATTGTAAGCACAAACAACTTTCAAAAAACCTAGGGGTATGCAGAGGCTCAATGTTATTTCCCAAATACTGTACCATGAATTGCAGGGTTCCCAAATTTTATTTATTTATTGAAATGTTTCACCAGGAAGGCACACTGAGCAACAAGTTGCTCGTCTCCCGGTGAGACCTGGGGAGAAGGGGTACAATAGGAGTGAAACGTTAAACATTCAAGTTACAAGATCAACATTAACATACAGTTGTAATGCAGGTGTTACAAACAGTGTTACAACAGTGTTGCGCATAATAGGTAGAAAGAGTGGATAATAATAAGTGCCGGGTTAATAAGTAAACAAGTGCTTACATAGAAGGAAAGAAAAGGGTGGTGGTGAGAGGAGGAAAGGAGAGGGAGGGGTAAGGTGGGTGGAGGGGGAAGAGCCATGTTCAAGTTACATTCAAGTTACAAGATCAATATTAACAAACAGTTGTAAGGCAGGTGTTACAAACAGTGTTAAAACAGAGTTATGCATAATATGTAGGAAAAGTGAACAACAATAAGTGCCGGTTAGTAAGTAAACAAGTGCTTACATGAAAGAAAAGGTGAAAAGGAGAGGGAGGGGTGAGGTGGAGGGATGTTGGGAGCCCTTCAGAATAGAAGACTGCTCTGCATTATTCTTATTTGGAAGCTAAGACTACATGTAGTGACACTTTACCAACAAAGTGCCACAATGCTTAGGTCTTAAAAAAAACTGATAAGCAACATACCACCATACCCATTCTTGTACCATTGTCAACATCCTTCACCCCTGATCATCAAAAATAAAATTCTCCATTACTACATCCTCATAGGACCCCCCCAAAGTCCCTGCAACATTTCAACTGAGAAATCTCCACCTCATCCAGTGTCTGTATCTGTCTTCTTTAAGAAACCCACCATCCTCCCTTCACCCGACCCAGTGAACATTTTTGATAGTATACCTTCTGTTCCACCACCCACTGACACCTACCACCCTCCTTCCATATCCATGCAACCCAAACAAAGGATATGGTTCCTCAACGGGTGACTGGCACAGCCCTCCATACAAGTCGGCCAGTTGCCATCTATCTAATAAATGAATGGAACTGCACATGTTCCCTGATCAGCTGATTACTACAGGAGCATGCGTGGTTCCATTCATTCATTAGATAGACTGCAGCCAGCAAAGGTGGAGGGGGGACTATGCCTGTCAACTGCTGAGGGATCACATCCTTTTGTTAGGGTTATTAGGTGTGAGACAAGGGAGGTGGGTGCTGCAGGGTGGTGTTGGTAGTATACTATCAAACAATTTTATGAGATCAAGTGAGGGAGGAGGGTGGGTTTCTTAAAGCAGACAGATATGAGCAATGGGTGGGGGAAGAAATGTTACAGTTTAAACTTCACCAGCACTGCTGGGGGAGTGTGGGTTGGGTGGTACAAGGGTGAAGGGATGGAGGATGGGATTTTTGATAGCTGGGGTGTAGAGAAGTGAAGGAGTGAGGGAGGGTCCAGTGACGGTGGGGAGTTACTTTTCTTTCCCTTCTAGGGTTATCACCTTTTAAGACACCCAAAGTGGGACATTTCTTACTAAAACATGATTTTTCGCAGGACAATATGTAACCTTGACCAGTGCAACAGACTTGTTTTCTCTAAATAATCAGAATTAAGACTAAGTGTTGTAGTTTTTTAGTTGTTTCTAGTGTTTCGTATCATTTTGAGGTATTTTAGTTAAGGAATTATAGTTTTTTGTAACATTTAGCAGGAAGTCAGAAAATATTTTTTTTCTATTGTAATGTCAGGACATGTAGTGTTTTTCATGTTTTTTTTGCAGGACACAGCTGCACAAATCAAGACTGTCCTGCGAAAATCAGGACAGGTGGCAACCCTATTCCCTTCCCAAGTCAAATATCTGAATATAAACAGGAATAATGAACACCTGAATATTTGGCAGTGGAATACCAAGTATTCAGAAAAAGGCATTCGCATACCCCTGCAAACAATAGCTGCACTAAATCCTGTGCAACCAGTCTCTCACTCCCCCTCTTGTTCCAAGTCCCATTACCAAGCAGTTAGCCAAATGAAACAGAAGTGCTTGAGCCCTGAAACATTCCATGCCCCTCCTCTTTAGCTAGACTGCTGAGACACTGTGCATACCTGCACATGTGTGAATGTCTATGCAAATGCTGGGTTGCTACTGGTCTATACCACTGTCTTTAAAAGGGAGAGGGTAATGCACATGGTCAGTGCTCAGCCCTTAGTTCAGAGGTGTGCAGCTAGGGTTACCACCTGTCCTGATTTTCACAGGACAGTCCTGATTTGGGCAGCTGTGTCCTGCCAAAAAACATGAACAATACTATGTGTCCTGACTTTATAGTAGAAAAATTGTTTTCTCACTTTCCCCTTAATGTTGCAGAAAACTATAATACCTTAACTAAAATACCCTAAAATGATAAGAAACAATAGACGCAACTAAAAAACTACAATACTTAGCCTTAATTCTGATTATACAGTGAAAACAAGTCTGTTGCATCGGTTGAGGTTACGTACTGTCCTGCAAAAAATCATGTTTCAGTAAGAAATGTCCCACTTTGGGCTTCTTAAAAGGTGATAACCCTATGTGCAGAATCTGCTGTAGAGAGAGATAGAGAGAGAGAACAGTCAAGATTCCACTAGCTTCTCCCCCGGGGGGGGGGTGGGGTCGTACTCTGTCCTGTCCAGAGGCCACTGAAAACTGAGATGAGAGAAAAGATCTAGAGAGTCAGAGAAACCAAGAGAATGAATTACAGAGAAAAGATGTGGTGTTAGCAGACAGAGCAAGAATGAGTATATGAAGGCTGCATGGTCTCACAAGGCATCTGAGGAAAATGCAGAGGAGAGGTGAGAATGTCCCCTCAAGGGAGTCACCCAAGGTTCATGAGGATCTAATCCAGTGTTTGTGATGGTAGTGGAAACTAAGCCACAAAGCAGAGCTGTAGGGGATTAAAGGAGAAGTCCTCTGCCATTCTGATGCTGTTTCTCCAGCATCAACAGGATTAACAGGGTGGTGGAGCATACATCATCATCAGGATGGTGGAGGACTTTAATGCTGTGTGTTGCAGGAGGAGGTCACACATGTGTGCTGAATGTGACCTGTCAGGTATGTTTTTATACACTTGGATGCTCAAAAAAGCTCTCCATTTGTGAGCTGGAGATGAGGGTAGGATCTGTCGGAGCCTGGGGAGAGGTACACATTTTGTTTAGGCTTAACAGAGGAAGAATAATATCAGCCTCACATTGTGCACCAGAGGGTGCATAACTGTAATGCTATAGTGCTAGACCCCCTTCAGGTGTGTATCTATAGATCTGTAGTATTGTATGCTATTGGTGAAGGGGACTAGTACTCGTACATACTGTCTTCCAGTCCAGGTCCACAGTGTGTGTACCTGCCCCCCAGAGTGAAGTGTTCCACAGAGAGAAAATAGAATGTGGAATGATAAAGAGCAACTGTGTAGAGGGATCCTTGTGATTCAGAGACCATAGAGAAAGGCTTATTATGTGCTTCAGTGTCTGCATTTGTGCTGCAGCCCCCCTAGAGGACTACATCTGGCGGTTTGTGTAAGCTTAATCAATCAAGCAGTCAAGCAATCAATCAATCAATCTTTATTTTACCAGGCAAAACACCACTGAGAAGGACTCATTTACAAAGTGGACCTGGATAAGATGAGCATAAGTCAGCAAAAACTAACAAAACAGCATGGAGTCACCAACATTACATTACACAATATAATACAGATATTTTATTTATTTTTATTTATTTATTTGGTAATTCGGATACAACCTTTGAGTATACACTCTTTTACAAAGGTTCCATGTCAGGATGTAAAACAGCAGAGACATAACAAAAACTTGACAGTTAACACAAAACATAAGATTGCTATGTAATACAGAAAACAGATAAATAATAAATTTCAGTAACCTAGACAACTGAAATTAAACAGGGAGGAGATTCTAATTAGCAAAAGTACAGCATAGCTGCCCTGGGGGGCCGTCAAGGTAGAGCATCGGAAAGGATAGAGGGAGAAAGAAAGGGAGAGAGCACGAATGAGGGAGATTAGAGAGAGAGAGAGAGAGAGAGAGAGAGAGAGAGAGAGAGAGAGAGAGAAAGGGATTGGGAGAAGGAGAATATTTAGGGGTAGAGTGGTTGGAAAGGGGAGGTGTTGGGGAGTATGGAGGGGAGGGAGTTAGAGGGAGCTGGTGGGGTGACAAGGGATGGCGAGTGGGGGTCCAGGGTAGGTAGAACATGAGGAAAGCTCAGACAGATGGGGGGGTATCCAGGTTGAGGATATGGACTCAGGTAAGGGAGTCAGAGGTGTTTAAGAGGGGGTATCCAGGTTGAAGATATGGATTCAGGTAAGGCAGTCACAGGCGTTTGAGTTCAGCAGTTATTGCTTCAGTTCTCTTTTAAAGGACCAAATATTTGTTGTATTAAGAGCTACAGCAGGGATCTCATTTAGCCATAGTGGAGCTCGGTACATGAAGGATCATTGACCTAGGGAAGTTCTACGAAATGGGACATCAAGCTGTGTTGTCACTGTTCTTCGTGTGCTGTATTTGGAGCTTTCTTCCTTTACCAGGTCTGCAATGTAAGTAGGGGTTAGGGAGAGCATGGCCTTTCTCTCTAGCAGGCAAGTTTGGTATCTGATTCTGGATTGAAGCAGAAGCATGTGGGCCAGATCATACAGGGTACAAGTGTGCGTGAAGCAGTCAGCATTTAGCAATAGTCTGCAAGCCTTGTTAAGGGCAGTGGCAACCCTTTTGAGGGCCATATCAGTGGCAGTGCCATAAATCACCAGCCCGTAGTCAACCAGGGAGAGGACAGAGCTGAAGACTGAGAGCTGGAGGGCTTCAGCAGTTAGGCTTTTCCTGTGCCTAAACAGGATCCCTAATTTAGTGTTCACAGCTTTCACCACCATGTCAATGTGCTGAACATATCAATCAATCAATCAAAATCTTTATTTAACCAGGTAAACACCATTGAGCAAGGCTCATTTGCGAGGTGGACCTGGGGGGAAGGGGTACAACAATACATATAATACACACAATTTCAATAATTATAATACAAGCAATATCAGTGTACAGCATGTGCAGAACAGGCATTAGCAATAGTACAGCTAAGTCGGACAGATTCAGACAATAACAATTATGTACATGTAGACCATTGTAGTAGCATACTCAATACTGGAGCTGGCTAGGAGAAGGGAAAGAAGGAGGACAAAGGCAAGAATAGGGAAAGGGGGCAAGAAAGAGAGAGACGGGGGGGAGAGAGAGAGAGACAGAGAGATAGGGAGGGGGAGAGAGATAGAGCGAGAGAGCCGGGGGAGCTGGACTGGCAACTAAAAGGGGCCGCGGCGAAGTAAATAGTGGACTCCAGGTGGTTAAGGGAATCAGTGATCAGGAGTAGCAGGTGCAGAATTCTGTAAAATAGTGAGAGTACAGTGTTTTGAAGGATGCCAAACTGACGGTGAGCTTTAATGTTAGGGTTTTATGCAGTTTATTCCACAATAAAGGCAGCACGTAACTAATAGCAGCACAGTCAAAGCTAGACCTGGCCTTGTAAACCTTCAAAAGGAGGTAGAAGGCACTTCTCAGAGCATACCTATTAGAAGTGCAAGATGGTAGGCAGTCAGAGATATAGCTAGGCAATTTATTTAAGAAAACTTTGTATGTCCACAAGGCAGCGTTTCTTTGGTGCCTGAAGCTAAGGGAGGACCACACAACTGCCTTATGCAACAAACAGTGATGGGTGGAGTCAGGGAGATCCATTATAAACCTTAGGGCTCTGTGAAAAAGAGTATCTAATTTTGAAAGAGCTCCAGCTGGTCCATGGTTGTACAGGAAGTCAACATAATCAAGGAGGGAAAGAAAGGTGGTTTGGACTAGCCTCTTCCTGGCTTCCATGGGGAGAAGATATTTTATCCTGAAGAAGAGTCCAAGCATCTGATGAAGTTTCTTTGCTAATTCTTCAATATGTACCAGGAGGGAGAGTCTATTATCAAGCCATACCCACAAATATTTGAAATTGGTCACGTACTCCAGTTGCTCACCAAGTAGGGTAGTTACCAGGGGAAGGGTCCCATTTGAAGCAGGGTTAGGTAGGTTAGGAAACGGCGAGAGGAACATAGCTTTTGTTTTCTTGGCATTCAGAAGCAGCTTCTGATTTGTGAGCTGATGCTGCAGTAGATTGAATTCTTCCTGGAGAACTGAAAGCGTTGCATCAGGAGAGGGTCCACTGACATAAAGCATGGTGTCATCTGCAAAAAGGTGTATTTGAACCTTACTGATATTAACATCTATCCTATTAATATAGACTGCAAATAGCAGGAGACCCAGGATGGAACCCTGAGGGACTCCTCTCAGAAGGGGCTTTAATTGAGAGACTTCACCTTCTGCTTTTACCTGCTGTGAGCGCCCTATAAGGTAATTCTCAAACCATCTAATGGATAGAGCATCTAGGCTGATATGCCAGAGGGACGTGAGGAGCAGGCAGTGATCGACTGTATCAAAGGCCTTGTTAGGTCCAAGAATACCGCACCAACAAAGTTCTTATTGTCCAGCTCGCACTGCCAATCGTTATTTACTTTGGCTAAGGCCGAGATCGTGCTGTGCTCTGAATCCTGACTGTCAAGGGTTGAGCAAATTTGTCAAATTCAGGAAATTCCTAAGCTGAGAATTCATGATTTTTTCCAGCATCTTAGACAGGATTGGTAAAAGGGAGATTGGCCTGTAATTGTTCACATCACTGGGATCGCCAGATTTGAACAGAGGGATGACATGGGCTGTTTTCCAGATAGCAAGAAGGTTCCCCTGGGAAAGGGAAAGGTTAAACAAATGTGTAATGGGTACTGCCATATGACATATGAAAGGGTATCATCCACAATGACACCCAGGTACTTGAAGGAGTGAACCTGTTCCAGTGGGGCAGTCAGGTGATTTGTGATTGTTAGTTATGGGCATCTCCTTTTTAGTTGAGGGCTAGAGAGGAGCATCGTCTTGGTTTTTTTGTAGTTTAGTAGTAACCTTTGGGAGTAGGATCAGGTCTCCATTTGCTGGAAGGATGATTGTAGCTCAGCCTGTAGGTGCTCTATGCGAGACTGACAGCTAAGTAGGGCAGCATCATCAGTGTATAGAATGACTTTGCTAGTGCAGGCATCGGGTAGGTTGTTCTGGAACATGCTGAAGAGCAGTGGACCCAGGATGGACCCTTGAGGCACCCCTAGTGAGACTTTCTTGGATGCAGATACGGAGTGACCTGTCTTGACCCTTTGAGACCAGGAGGTTAGGTAGTCCTGGAACCATAGAGCGGTATTTGGGGAAATACCAAGGGCATGCAGTTGAGACAAGAGGAGTGGGTGGCAGACTGTGTCGAATGCCTTTGTTACGTCAATGAAGATGGACCCAACCAGTTTTCCCTCATCCAATGCCTTATGGACATACTCAATGAAATCCACCAGTGCAGTGTCCATGCTGTGGAGTTTCCTAAAGCCGTGTTGCTGGGGACATTGCAGCTGGTATTTGTGACTATAGTCAGTAAATTTGCCTGCCACAATCCTTTCCAGTGCTTTAGAGAGGGGGGAGAGGATAGAGATAGGCCTGCAGTTTGCGATCAGTGACCTATCACCTCCCTTATGCACTGCGGTCACCAGCGCTTGTTTCCAAGGTGAAGGGAATTTGGCGAGCTGTAGGGATTTATTGAAAATTGTAGTGATATGAGCGATGACTTTGTTGATTGCCAGTGCCAGCAGTTTCATGTCAATGTTTTCAGACCCCATTCTTGTTTTCCCCAGGACCTTTTTAACATAACTCAGTGCTTCTTTGACAGTGACTCTCTTGAAGTAAAATTGAGGGTGTGAGTTGATGTCCGGTGGACGTCTATTATCAGCTTTGATAGGCTTGAGGTATTCAGCTGGTAGAACAGAGCTAAGATCCGTGAAGGTGGAGTTGAACTCTTCGGCAGTGGTGTGGGGGTCCATGGTATTTGTGCCATTAATGTTTAGCAATGATGGCTGTGTTTTGTCATCCTTCCCTGTAAGTGCCTTTATATTGTCACAAAACTGCCTCCCATCACCACAGGTTCTTTCCAATTAATCCTTGTAGAAATTAGCTTTAGCATTCCTGTTGAGATGTATGTATTTGTTTCTGGCTGCTCTGTATCTTTGAAGGTCATTGGGCTTACCGGAGGCCCTGTCTTGTTACCAAAGGTTGTCCCTTGCTGTCATGTGATCTAGAAGGTCACTAGTAATCCACCAATTGTTATGGCCGCATGTTTTAATTTTTTTTATTTTTGTTATATACTAGAGCTAACAAAACAACAATCAAAATAAAAGAAGAAAGACACAATAATAGTAAATATGACCTTGATAGGTTCATGAGGTAAGGAATGGGTAAATTTAAGTGGTGCTTGACTTTTAATTTCTGCAAGAGGACAATATCCTTTGTGTTAGAATATGTTCTGCCAGGATTAGCAGCTCCCAGGGATCCCATTGTTAGCACCCAGTGCCAGACACATACAAATCCCTGGCCAGTTCTCTACTTCAGTGGGTGGGGCCCCTAACACCCGCATGTGGGGGACCAGTAACACCTGTTTTTCTAACTGTTTTTGTCTAATTTTCTTCAGAGCGCAATGGAGATACATCATACTCCTTCCCCTAACAGGCTAGGATTTAGAACTGGGAGGGGAATCACATGATTACTTATCTCTGTTTCCTGCAGCAATGTAACCATGTGATCAGACTATCACACATGTCCAGCTATTCACCCTTCTCCAAGTGGCACTGACTTTGCTGATGAAGCACCTTGTTTATTTCTGTGAATATCACTATTCCCCAAATTTGATAAGTGGTGTCACTTTTCAAGGGGTCATGTGAAGGGCAAAGTTTATGACATTGCTATATCTTCATCGGTGAAGGAAAACTTATAATGTATAATGTATGAGGTATGGACAACACTTGAGCTAGTTTAAAAACAAACCTGTCTTTAATCACTGTTTCACACTGAATCAGTGCAGCAAACATTTTGCAGAGGATGTGTAGAAGTGTTATCCCGTTGGCGTAGTAAAGTAACATCTCTGAATACACAAACACATATTTTCCATGTTTGCAGGTCTAGCTGTGAAAGCTGAGTTTCGATGTACAAGATGCAAGGACAGAGGCAGGAAGAGCGAGTGGTTCAGCTTGGGGGCTTCAAGTCTCATACTCCTTCACTCTGTGGTAGCATTTCTCTCTCACAGCAACAGAAAAAATGAAAGGAAAAGTAAAACTACATTTAAGCAGCTCTGATGTTCTGCAAAATGTTCTTTAAGAGCTTAGCTTCTGTGGTCCTGAAGTCAATGTTCAAAGTGGGTACGTTCATCTTTTGCCACATTTATTTTACTTACAATTTTGCAAAGGTTGTGTGCTTAAAAATAAATGTGGAACCCCCACCTAGCATTCAACCTCCCTACACACACACACACAGACACACAGACACACACACACACACACACACACACACACACACACAACCTACAATTTGTTACATTCGAGGGAAAAAAATAAAATTATAGGCCCAAATGCACATTTCATTTTGGTTCTGACTATTTGACCAGGGCTCATGTTTTTTTTTCACCATTCAATCTGATGATGAGTTAATTAGATATTTGGTCATATAAAATGGCCAGGGGTCTCACTTGGTTTTCAAGTATATTGGGCTGGATTTTCAGATGTCCTGTGGTGTATTTGGGGGCAACTGCATCCAAAGTTCATAAACTGTAGGACCACTAATAGGAGTTCTAACAGAATCCAAGATTAAGGTGCAGTTCTGCATATTTTTTATCATGAACCTAGTAGCTTGTGACAGAAAAGAAGCATGCATCAATTTTTTGCTGCAGGCTGGCTCAAATCATGGAAAATACTGCAATATTTTGGAAACCTTTGAGAGACCCTGAGTTTTGGTACAGTTGGGAGGATCCCGTCGGAGGCAAAAATCGTCTTTGCATCAATGTCAAACCCTTTGAAAATCGGCAATTCTTTATATGCAAATTGTAGCAATGCTCTTGTCTTTTCAAAAGAATGTGGTAAGTTTGAATATCTGAGCCACAGCCACTCCTACCATTTGTAGAACCAGTTACCCCTAGTCCTCATTCCTATCCTGTAAGAACTCACTTCACTTTTTTTTTTCAAAATCTGTTTTATTGAAAATTTTGCATACAACAAACATTGACATATGTCATATACCGTATAAAAAAATTCATCAAACTATGTACAAGGGACCATTTCATTATACAAATCATTTTCTGTTTTTCCATTTATGTTTCTTTTGCTATATGTAATAAAACCAAAATCAAGATAAGTTAAGTTGTATATTCCCTTCTTGTGGTCTGTCTGTTGGGCATTTCCCTCAGTTTAAGGGGATCTTTCTTATCGATGTGATACCAGAAATGGATATACAATTCCCCACTCTTCCCCTCAGTTCCTCCCCTTTTCCAATCCCCTCTCTAGAACCACCCATAACACATGATTTGGTTCTCTGCCAACATGAGAGAGGAGAGAAAGGCCTCCCACACCCTATAAAACTTTTCCCCTTTTTCTTTCATTACATGTGAAAGTCTTTCCATTGCTATCTCCTGCAGTGAGAGGCTCCATCACTGTTGTACAATGGGGATTGCCCCAGACACCCAGGTATTTAGGATGCAGTGCCGTGCCAGGATAAGGAACACTCTCACCCACCTTGGCAAGGGAGCCCATCCCTCCTTTCTTAAATCCTCTATGCCAAACAAGAGTAACAATGAGGTCACCTGAAGATCTCTCCCCCATAGTTTCCCCACCTCCCCTGCTATCTCCTTCCAGAAGGTTTGTAAGACTGAGCAGGCCCAGAAGTAGTGATAATAGGAGCCAGGTTCACCATTACATCTTACACACATTGAGGATATAGCCAGGTTGAATTAATTCACTATAAGAGGTGGGCAATATAACTGGTGGATACATTTATAGAAGGTTTTTTATATTTATTACATAGCAATATACGCATGTAGAGTGTTAGCACCATTTTTCAGTTATTCTCTGTGATTTCCAACCCCATGTCTCTCTCCCATAGGTGTCTCGTTTTCCGGGTGGTATTTGAGAGGAATTGTTTCCCCTCTCTTTCTGCCTTACAGATTGTACCGTTGGCATCCCTTCTAGTGAAATATACCATGTTTTTTATAAGCCCTAATGGTGAGGCCTGGACCTGTTCTCTCCCCAAATCCCTGCTGTACACCCTGATCTGGAGATATTGGAAAAAGTGTGAATGGCCCAATCCTGTTCTTTCCTGCACCTCAGCGAAGGAGCAAATACCATCCCTTGTACATAGGTCCCACACAAAGAATCCCTCTAGCTTCCCATTCTCTAAATCCTGCATCACCTACCCCTGGCACAAAGAACGGATTCCCTGAGACTGGGAGCAGTAATGTTTCTTCCACTCCTACATTCCATGCTCTGTCTATCTGTTCCCAGCTATCTAAGACTACAAACACCATAGGGTTAGTCCCTCCCATATTAATATACGCTCTACGTCCTTTTTTGTGCCAGATAGGATGTTAATCTTCCAGGGCTATCCCTTTTCTCCAGATCCAGCCATCCCACCACTGAGGGGTGCTTGACCCAGTCTTGGATAGATTGGTGCTGGATCACCAAGTGGTAATTCTATAAGTCTGGGAAGTTCATACCTCCACTCTCTGTGTTTACTTTTAATTGCTGCAGACTAACCCTCGGTCATTTCCCCTGCCAGATGAATTTTGTGAAGGTCCTCTCCACTGAACTTTACTTTTTTAACAGCTATTAGAACTTAGTAGCAACTCTACAAGCATACCTTTCAAATGCTCCATACTATCTGGAATGTTCCACACTTTATCTCAACGATCGATCTGCTCCACATGGCAGAATGTGCTCCTTATGTTCTTCCCAAAGAGTGTCCAAATGAATTATTCATGTATTCCAAAATGATGAACAGTCTGTAAGCTTATCAATATATAAACAAGCTTGTGGGGAAGCCAGAGAGGGATGAGACAACAGCATCCCAGTGATGCTGCACATTTAGAAGTGGGTGTTCCATTTTTTGGCCAGTTGTTTAACATTGAGTTCCACACTGGATTGGTTGAAAGTTGAGAGGTATTCCAGCAAATTCACAGAATTCAGTGAATTTCACAGAAAATGTTTAGCTTTGCAGAGAAAGTCAGTGAAATTCTATGAAATGCTGCCAACATCACATAGTAAATCATGCAAAATGTAACACCGCTGTATCATTATGAACCTGGCTTCTTCAAGTAAAAGTCTTTGCACCTGCCAAAACTGTTTTTGTTCTTCTCAAGTAGTTAAGAAGAGTAAAAAAAGCATGTCCAGTGGTGAAAATTGAAGGCAAATATGGTGCAGAGCCTGATGGCTTTTTATCACACATACTAAAATACAAAGTAAATGCTGTTGCTCCATCCCTTTCCAACTGTAAATTTTTGGTTCCGGGTGTTAATATCGCAGAAAAAATATTGCGGGACAAAATATCCTGGTCAAAACATTGCAGGAAAAAATAAAGTGTGGTAAAAACATTGTAGGACAGACCAGTGCAGGAAGCAGGGAGTACAAGCCATAAGGTGACAAAAGAGCACAGGACACTGGAGGGTTCATTGGTGAGGGTGCCTAACTTCACACAGCCGCCCCATGGCCACTTCGATGTGCCATGCATCACAGTCCTGCACTGAGTGGGGGCTAACTTCACACCAGCTTTATGAAGTTAGCCCCTCCAATGGAGGACTGTGATGTATGGCACAGAGAAGTGGCTGAGGGTCAGCTGTGCAACGTTAGCCCCCCAATGAACCCTTCAGTGTCCTGTGCTCTTGTGCTGCCTGCTCCCTGCACTGTTCTGTCCTGCAATGTTTTTACCACACTTTATTTTTTTCCACAATGTTTTGACTGCAATATTTTGTCCTGCGATATTTTGTACCGTGATATTAACACATGGAACCACATTTTCAGTCTACTGCTATCATAATGATGTGTTCCAGTGACGTGGAAGCATCCTTGAACTGTTTTCATTCATAAGGATAATGACACTTGTCTTGCTGGCTCTAAAGTCTTTTGTACTATGTTTCACTGCTCCCCTTCTGGCACTTGTAACAAGGGAACAGCTGAACAGGATTTCCTTTCTGGCCTGTTTCCAGTACGCTATGCTTCATTGTGCACCCTTTTGGGCATGGCTCACCTTTACAAATTCTCCCCATTGGATGGAACAGATTGCTTAGGGTTGACATGTCTTTAGAGAGCGGTTGACACTGTGTTCTGTATGAAACTCCATCCACACCAAGGCTCACTGCAAGTACACACCTCACACCTCCTTTAATTATTGTTGGTCGAACATTAGCTTTAAGTTGTTGACATCCTGTGGACAAAGGTTGGTGTCAGCGCTGCTACAGAAAATATGTTTTCAAAAGTTTGTGTAGCATTTTTGAAGGTCTGGGGACAGCCCTGGACTCACACACACATAAGATATTATAGGAGAATAATACCTCTATGTTCTAGTTACAGAGGTTGGTTCCAGTACATGCAAGATGCTTAAAATACGTGCTTTGCATTGTTCAGATGGATTCTAGCCCAGGGCTCAGTTTCTTAGACCATCTGTTTGTGTGGCTTTCCCTGTCTCTCTTCTCTTGCAAATCTGGGTGCCTTTTTAGGACACCCAGGCTATGCTCTGTTCTTCAAAAAAAAAAAAAAGAATTTGACAGTATATAAATGCTGATTCTTCTTCTTCCCCTTCCTCCCAACTGTGTTCTTATATAGTTAAGTCTGTCAGAGCTTGCCCCTATAGATGCTACATGTAGCACAATGAAATGGGGGGGGGTGCTCATTCAAATAATTTCTCTTGTTGCTTATCGGTAAATCATCCTCTTATTTTTTATTTGTGAATGTCCCGATGTTTCACTAGATTTGGAACTTTTTCAGGGGAATTATATTTCTAAATATAAATAAAATATAAATGAACATACATCAACATAGCTTACTTTCAAGGCAAACCCTTTGTGATAATAATTCAAATATATGCATGCACTAAAGAAATTCTTCATACCTTTATCATGATTACTTATCCTGTTCTTTTGGTTCTTTACTTTTTCATTAAACGTATGCTGAAAGTACCATACAACTTATTTTACAATGCATAATTCATCTTTTTCTCTAGTTTAAATTGTACATTTCTAATTGCTTTGCTGTTAACAGTACCCTGCCACCACATGTGCACATAAATAATATCTCTGGCTCTGTTCTCCATAAGAGCTCAGGTACATACTGCTGTTTGGCTTTTTGTGAAATCCTCTCTTGAGTCTGCTTTCTATGATTTCATTTTGGCCCTGTAGGTGTTAAACAATCAAATCTTAACACATTTTCTCCATTTTTATGTGTAAAAGACAGACTACTTGTTCTTTTGCTGTAATATCATAGCATTTAGTGAATATTATTTAAAAGCAAGTTATATAAGCAGTGACTTGCTCTTGCTCACCACAGGCTCATTCTCCCTTGAAACAGCCATCAGCAGGCCACCCTATGTTCTCAGCACCATCTTGGACCCACAATCCCCCTAATGTGCCATGATATTGTTAACTGGACCGTGAGCATTTCACACTCTTTTCTTTGAAGTTGCTAGCCAGTGCCAGATGTCCTATGTTTCCACCTTTAGCTATATGTCTCCTTTCTCAGGCTAGGTAAGGTGTTTCTAGTAACTCTCTATCCCTGGTTGAGGCTAGCACGGAGGCTTGTAAATGAACTGATGGCATACTGTTCATCAGAGCTATTTCTCACAGTTGCATAAAATTCCCTTAACACTAAATTCAGAGCCTCAGCAGTTACAGTTTTTAAATCACAGTTCTTGTTTCTTGATGCCAAACAGTCTTGGAAAACAGAGACAGCCTGCAGTGTTTTTTGTGTTAGCTTCATCTTTGCTTTCCACAATCCTGTTGATATCAGCTTGAGATAAAGTAAGATGCCTCATACTCACATCACCATTCTGTTCTCTTCTTTTAGGCTGAGGTTGGGCTTCCACAGAATCAGCAGTGACCACAGGGACTTCTGTGACAGACTCTGTGCTGCTCTCTTCCTCAGGGCTGAATGCAGCAGTGACAGCAGAAATATCTGGGTAGTCTCTGTGCTGACCTCTTCCTTAGGGTTGAACATTTCCTCCATCTCAGGCAGCAGGGAGATGTCAAAGTTGGAAACAGGTAAGTCTGACATTACTTCTCTGGGGTGATTTGTGATTAGTTGAAAGTTGAAGCCTTTGAATCTGTTAACATTCCAAATGTCTGTCCAAGAATATGTGAGGCAAACCAGCCACACAGCCAGGATCTTGTTTTTACCCATTGGTGGTGCTCTCGGAAACATATGGCTAGAGCCAGTTTCTGACTAATCAGGGAACAGGAAATCTCCAGCCCATTTTATATTGTAAGGCTAAGGAAGGAAGGGGATGATTGTGTGGAGGGGGACCAGGAAAAAGCAGACATCCTGCAGTACCATGGGGGAAGGGGGAGTATGCACTGGAGTTTGTCCCCAGCCTGTTACAGACAATGGAGGTGAGGCTTACAAGCTTACAGTACTCAGACTTGTCCCTATTCCCACTTACATGCAAGGGAGCTGCATTTGATGATCTCCAGTCCAATCACACCACCCCTGATTCCAGCAAACTGTTAGAGATCCACCAAGGGTGTGGTCAGCTCCAGCCCCATTCCCATCACTTTTAGCATTCAACAGTGCAGCCCATCTGGATTTATTCACTTTTAGAGTTTTGAGACCCTTTAGCACACTTTCCTCAGTTTTAGGTTCCATGTTGATCTACACCCCTCGCCGTGGTCTTTGAGTTGATATTCTGATATTCTGATAATGGGCTTTTGTCTTCTACTATATAAGCAGGCTGTGGTGGAGAGAGGAGGGCTGTGTTAGTTGTCGGCTCAGGTTTGAGATGGGGAGCAGGTGATGGCACACTACTAGTTGGGGTGGAGGGCAGGGGGACCTCAAAATACCAGGGAAATATATATATCCTACCTGGGCTGGCAATCGGTGATCATGGGGGTGGGGGGGCACTAGACACCAGGGAAGTAAATGTATATCTATACAAGTGGATCACGGAGAGGGAGCCACTGGCCAGCAATGAGGGACAGGATTGGGGGGGCAGAGATTGCAGGACATGACAGTGGTCAGAGTTGTGTTTCTTTGAGGAGGGGTGGCCTTGTCAAACCAGGAATGGGGATTGGGTGTGGAGGGTCCACTAGCCAACTGGGATATTGTATATGGATGTTGGGCAAGGGATCGGGTGGGGGGAGGGACCACTAGCCACCAGGGAGAATTATTTTCTTTTACTTGGGCTGGCAATCAGCGATCATGAGGGAGGGACCACTAGACAGCAGGGAAATACATATGTTTTACTTGGGCCGGCGATCAGTGATTGGCTGGAGGGGGCCACTAGCACCAGGCAGACTTTTTTATTAATTTGGGCTAGCAATCGGTGGGGGGGGGGGGAGATTGGTACACAACCTGACACAGGGCTGCCTCAGGGGCAGGGGATGGGGGGTGCACTAAACTCACTGCACCCTATGCAAGTAGGTCCATAATGGGCATGCAGATGGCCACATAGCAGTACTGGATAAGTTACTTTTTCTATTATTTTCTATTACATTTGGAAACTTGTTCCAGGAAGCTCTGTGCAGTCACTAGCAAGAATGGAGAAGTACTAGAAAAAGTAATACACCTTTCAATTATAGTTACTTGTTTCTTTTAGTACAAAAACAATACAAAAATAATAAATAACTATAACAGATTGCATTTTTTGAAAGTAATAGGTTAGTTGCTAGTTACTTTCAAATAAATGTAATCAGTTACAGTTACATATTTCTTTTGTATAAAAAGACATGAGTAAATCTAACTCTAAGGCATATTACATCTTCCTGTACTTCTCCATCCTTGCCAGTGACTGCACAGAGCTTTCTGGAACAAGTTTTCAAAAGTTATAGAAAGTAATAGAAAAAGTAACTTACCCAACACTGCCACACAGTGCCTTGCATGCCTAATGGACTAATTTGCATGGCTGCTTTACTGAACTGGAAATAGTGCACCTGCACTATTCATTGTGAGGCCATACTCCTGGCTGCATGTTGGGGCTGTGCTAGTGGGGTACCGCTAGTGGTAATGGGGTTACTGCTGACTCAGCCTAACCCTATTCACAGTCGGATAGAACAGAGCACTATCCGTCTGTGAACAGCAATTTTTGACACCTGGGCTAATGCAAAGCACAAAACAACACACACTTTTGTGATTTTATTTTGCGACTCTAGCTCCAGCATTCTTAAACAGTTGGTAGATTTATTTATTTGTTTGAAAACTGGTAACCAGGAGAGGCACAATGAGCCAAGATTCATTTCCAGGTGTGACCTGGGAGAATGGTTACTGGAGGAAACAAACATAATACAGTACATTACATGGAACAGAACACAAAGTCAGACACAGAGCAAAAAATGAATACATCGTTGGTACAACCTTGGAACAAATTAAAGTGCAAGTATGCTGTGCAAACACATGTGCGGGTACAGACACTGGGAATTCAACAACAAACAGTACAGAGGCAAGCAGTGCAGTGTATCAGGAATAAGTAGAGGACTAGGGGACCCAAGAATCTGACCTACCAAATGTAACTAGAAACAGCTGCAGGTGGGGGTGGGAGGAGTTTCAGCTGGAGCCTGAAGAAGCCTGAGGAGGAGGAGGAGGAGGAGGAGAAATGGCAGAAGAGAAAGGAGAGCTAGTTCCAGAGTCCTGGCAAGTGATAGGAAGAGGATGACTGCCCAGCAGAGGAAGGGGGGTGAGGAGTGAAGAAGGTTTTCTGGACTGTGGAGTGGAGGGGGCCTGAAGCAGGGGTGGCAGGAGACAGGAGAGAAGCGAGGTAGGAAGGAGGGGAGGGAGCCAAACCAATACTTGGAGATGAATGAACTATATTATTAAAAATCTCCCTCTCAGCCAGGCCGCTGGCATAGCGTTAGTACTAATGCTTGCCATGCCAACGACCCAGGTTTGGAAGCAGCCTGAGGTTTTGGAGGGCAGGACCAGGAGGAAGATTGAGAGTCTGTGGGTCCACTCTTCTACTCATGGGAAGGGGGAGCTTGGTGTGTGAATGCCCCCTGGCAGAAGCCAGAGGAAAGGCAGCCTGAGCTGAAAAAGGTGGGGGAGGCGTGGCAGACATTGGCACTTGCACCTTGCTGTTAGAGCATGCCATCTCTTCCATGGGGAAAAAACAGAAAAGCTGCTGGTCAGGCAGTATGACTGCTGGCCTCCACAAGCCCCAAACCCAGTGACTCAGGCTCCACCTAGAATCTGGAATTGGTCCTGGCATGTCAAGGGACTCCGCACCACCCTGACATAGAGGGAAAGCTATGGGGGACTACGGGAGAGGTAAGCTCTGGGGGAAGCTGGGATGAGGGGGCTGTGAAGACTGGTGGGAATGAGGGCTGGCTGGGATGGGGAGTATATATATATATATATATATATATATATATATATATATATATATAAAAATCTCCCACCAGTTTGGGAATCATTTAAAAGGTGCACCTTTAACACTTTTTTTTTTAGAATAATGTTTTATACTAGCAATAAGACCAGTGAATAAGACACTCACAAAAGTTAGATTAACTGTCTCTTAATCACCCCCTATGGGTAAAATGTCACTGCTGTGCCTTGTGCCACATTATAAAATGGGTCTACAAAAAAATCCTTAATTTAATTGGCTGAAACCAGTCAGATGACCATGCGTTAACAGAGCACAATACATGGTCATCCTGACACCTAGCTACATCACAACAAATACACCATCTCAGACTTATTCCCAAACAATCATTTAGCCTTTTTTTTTGTTGATTCTTTGACACCACATTCAAACAGATACTGATTAGTAATCAGTACATCTCAGTCCTACTCTTACAAAATGATTACCACTCACTCTTTTCTAGGCTGTTACGTAAGTAAACCTCTCCCGTATTAAAATAACATTTTTTTTTGCTTTCCCAGACCTGGTTGAACGGTCACCACCATCAAGCTCACCAGCAGTTCTGGATCTTGTGAGAAGTAGGCCAAAACAAGTCTCAGTGATGTCCCAAAGTTACATCACACTATGTCTGTTGCTCTCTGCTAATTAAAAAAAAAGAAACAAAAGGAAAAAAGTGGGAATGGAGATAGGGGGGCAAGCGGAGATGGGGACCAGCGTTACAACCCAAAACCTAACTAGAGACATCAACCACCACTTCTCATGACAAAACACTTGGAATACTTAAATAGACATCAGAAATAGAAAGTGACACAAGGGTAGACAACAGGGAACAGTAGTGACAAGTACGATTCAAGTAAAGAACTACTAAAACTACAACTATAAAGTCCTCATTAGGACAACACACCAAAATGCAAAGCAGAAATACCATGTAGTTCTAAGAGGTGGAAGAACTTTTTGACTAAAAATGTATGCAAAGATTTGCATTTTTTATGCCCATTTTATAAGCATAATAACACACTCCAGGGTGTGTATTGAGTTATATCGATGCACTTTCTGGGTAACTGAAGGCACTCGAACTGGTGCCTCACAGCGCACCTGGGGAGTGTATCAGTTTAGCTCGATGCACACCCTGTCATGTGTTGTTGCTTACTTACGTCCTTAGGAGTGATTAACAGACTGTTACTCTAAACCCTAATCATGTCCTTTTATTAAAGACGACATGAATCAGTAAAAGTACTTGCAAAAGAATCAGTAACTCAGAAGGGACTGAAATTTTCCTTCTGGCAGACTTCGTTCTCATTGTGTTCCTGAATGGATGGACTCAAGCTGAAATAGAGCTACGTAATATAAAACATACAAATGTATTTGTAACTCTGTGATTCTCTTGGGTTGCTAACTGTGTGCTTTCGGCTGTTAAACAGTGAGAGTTAATCCCTGGGCTTTCTCTGGCTCTCATGTCATGTGACAAGGACATCTATACTATGTTGGAAGGGCTTGTTGCAGAAGCTATAAACCAGATGGCAGTTCTTCCAGACTGTTCTGTTCTGTAGAGAGCCCTTGGGGGTGCATCACTTCCTCCTCTTTCTGTCCTGTGAGACCATGTTTCGACTCAGAAGTTTGACATCTGACCCAAAGTGAAGTGGCAGAGGCCATTACTTCAGAAACATGGCACGAGGGG
This sequence comes from Neoceratodus forsteri, assembly GCA_016271365.2. Classification (NCBI taxonomy): domain Eukaryota; kingdom Metazoa; phylum Chordata; order Ceratodontiformes; family Ceratodontidae; genus Neoceratodus; species Neoceratodus forsteri. The sequence goes on from CM057456.1 coordinate 1,091,165,061, forward strand.
TTATAAACATAAGAAGAAATGCTGATATTCAAAAGTACAAAATACTGAGAGTAAGAGAGAGACTATGAACTTTGTGTAGACCCATCTCCACCTGGTGTCTAGGGGTATGATGGAGAAGTCCGTAGGGAGGGGGGCCACAAGCACAGAAATCACCAGATGGCTGCATTACCTGGTTCTTGATCTAGCAAAGAGAGTGCCCAGGATGGGGCCATTGAAGCTGCAGAGTAAATGGGGGTTAAGCCAGCAATAAGACATGATGAGGTGTGGGTTATGGCCTGATAAGATCAAGCTCCAGGTGCATTATGAGGCACAAGGCGCTTGTGCCCAGTGCCTTTAGCACCTGGGAAGTGCTCTTATCAGGCCATAAACCCACACCGGAGTGTCTTTTGTGCTTATAAAATGGGACCCCCAAGTAGAAATTAAAAGTAAAAAAAGGATAAAGCTGCAAAAATGGAAAATATTAGGAACAATAGGTTTTCCAGTTACATGAGTTAAAATAGTCCCTTTATTTCCTATGCTTTATTGTACAGTGTGTTTAGCTTTGTCAGCTGTAGAGTCCCCAGCCCCTCCCCTTTTCAGGTTAAGTTCCTCCACTGACACACACATACTGTAGGTGCTTTTCATTATAGGGAGTAAGCATGTTCCCCTTCAGTGAGCATAGCGTACATTGGACAGCATGTTTCCCTTCAGCACGTCTGGCAAGGGAGCGTGTTTTACAAACAGAATGGAAAAGTCAGTGCTTTTCATGTGAGTCTATCTACAGTGGCTTATACTTGTGGTGATGGTCAGGCAGGGCGTCGGAGACTGCCTTGCCGTTGAACGTAATGAGAAGCTGAAGAACCGGGAGATAGATCAGGGACTGTAGACAAGCATTTATTTGGGCGTTTTTTATTTATTTATTTTATTTTATTTAAAATTGGTGACCGGGAAAGGCATACTGAGCCGAGGATCGTTTCCAGGTGCGACCCAGATTTTTTAGTAGCAAGCATGTGCTTTTCCAGCCCCCATATCAAACGCCCTCCCCACGAGTGCAGCAAATGATTTCCTGGGCGAGTGGTTAACAACAGTTCATGTGGGGTTTAATAAAAAAGCTAAGATTTGATTTCAAGCAGTTTTAAATTTTTTTTTGTATATGTTTGAAACAGCTGGTGGAGGCATAGTTGTCTGCTTTCATTTAAAAGCTGTTTCTCACAGCACACGTGACAACACTCAGTGGATCTCAAGTGGCTATTTTCTGAAATTGATATGGACGACAGTTCTTTCTGAGCTGGGGAAAGCAGAGGTCAGAGATTTCATTATTGATTTGTTTTACTTTTGTTGACTGGCTTGGGCAACATACTTGAGTTCTGTTACTGGGTAGGCAGGTGGGGGTGGGCAGATTGGCAACTAGAAAAAGGCAGTAGTCTCCCACTGTAGCTCTTGGAGTTCCATGCTTAGTGTGGAGTTGCAGTGGGACAGCCTGAGAGCAGTGATTTCAAAGAGTGCTGCGTTTTGGTTGGCATAAGTTGTGCCAGTTGCCAGTACATGTCCTGATAAGGACATGGCAAATGGTAGCTCTTATCCAATCAAAACACTGAACATTTTCTACCCATTTTATAATCACAGTTAAAGTAGCTGAATAAATAAGTCCATAGTCCAAATGGTGTTAAAAGTTCAGAAAACTCAATTTAATTGAGAACTTGGAAAAAACAGTGGCCACTCCATGGAGTGTGGGGGTTACAGGCAGTAAGAATTAATCTCAGACACACAAGTACCTCAACCAGTGGTTAATGGTGATCATGAAGACCTCCACTGAAAATGTCCCACAGCGGAATCAGGCCTCTAAATGGGCTGGTGGCAGCAGCATGTCAAACGTGGCTGAATAGGCCTGCTAGATTACCCAAGGCATCTCAAACTCTTCTCTATCCTCCTTCTGCACTCTTTTAGTTTCAAAGAAATACAGCTTCCCAAACTCAAGCTCACCACTCATTGGCCTCCATGAATGTTGAAATACACTACTGAGGTTCAAACCTCTAACTGCTGCACTTCTGTTGACAAAAATAAGGCCAGACCTCTTCTCCACTTCTTCAGGCTATCTCTCTTTCTGCTGCTGAGACCTAAGGCAGACATTGAAATGGGTACATCAGCAGTTGGACACATGACAGGGACATACTCATCGCGCTGGGCTGTTCACAGAGACTTACACCTGGGGTTCCAGTGTTATCTGCCCATTCCCATCCACTCCACCAATGACCAGTTGGCAGAACACTCTCAGAAGGGGTGAGACAGGCTCTCACCTCTGCCCTGCAGGGACCAGGGCAGGCTCTTACCACTGCCCGCAGACCCTGCTCCCTCCACAGCCAGACTAAAACTTCAGCTGGAAGCCTATAACACACGCAGCATGTTCCTCAGAACACACTGACCGCCACCACTTCTACACATCACCGCTGCCATAAAAGCCAGTCCAGGGAGCCTGGGAGGCAGTCACCCCACCCCAGTCCTGGTTTCCTGGTCCTTAGCCCAGACTGGACTTACCATTTTTGCGCCAACACTCTCCCCTTAAAGGTTTACATGTCCACCCAGACCACACGCCTGCAGGTGGCCCCAGGTGACATTAGAAATTAACCTTTTAGATTCTAGTATCCCCACGGGGAGCTTACACACTCTCCCCAAACTCACCCCTGTTACATGTCATGGAGCCCAAGGAGGAGATTTGTGCACTCCACCCCCCCCGCAAATATCACCCAGTACTGCTGGTGACACTGCCGAGATCATGGACACCACAGAAATCAGTCCTAGCCCCACTACACTGCTAGCTACTCCCAAAACTACACTGACTAGAGGACCTGGTGACCCAGCCACCATACTATGAATTTTTTGTAGGACATAACGGCAGCATCCCACCCCCTCCCAGACTCACATTTTCCATACCCCCGATTTTTCCCCAATGCTATTGCCACCAGACATAAACTTTTAGAATTATTGCCTCCCGAGGTACATAACAGTCTGTGACCCAACAGGTACATAGAAGCACATAGCACAAACATTTTGTTAAACAGGAAACAATTAAAACACATCGCTGGAGGACTAGTGTATAACCCCAAACCAGTCACATCCCACACAAACACTCTCACATTCTAACCATCCACACTAACACCACACTGAACCACACACTCGCACCCACACACATATACAATAGTACACTCTCTCTCCACCCCACTGCTTGACTATACGCAACACCGAGTCTTTGATGGCAGAAGTCTGTATAGCAGTCCCAACACAAAGTCTATAGGTAGCCAGAAGCTGGCACTGAGTCCCTAATTCCATCTGTGGGAGACCTGCCCTATTACTATAACAATAACAGCAACAAGAACAATTAATTTATAAACAAAAAATGGTTATTCTCACCAATATCTGGAGGACTCAGCAGTCCTTAAATCAGAGGTCATATAGGGGCTTCACAGATCACATAACACAGTCCTGCAGGTTTGGTGTGTGCTAATGGGAGCTGAAACTTAAGACTTGTTACCCCCACAGGCATAGTAGAACTGTGGGTCTGGCTTGGTCACCTCTTCTCCAAAGGAGTCCTGGCTGATGACATAGTAACGGTGCACTTCACCTCGATATCTTGGATAACAGCAAATGTCTTAAATAGGGTGATGCCAGTGTATGCATGCATATCATATATAGCCTGGGCATGTCGTTGGGCTTCCTGGAGCTGTATCTCTGGACTGGAAGGGTTGAGGCACTGTTTGGTGCAGATCTTGTCCAGCATGGCATGGAAAATACAGCTGGCATGGTTTTCCTCAGTTATATCCCAAAGGTGCTCAGGAAGATATAGGTAACAATTGACAGGGTACTCCTTGCGAATTTGTTGCCTGATAAATCTCTCTGACTGGGACCAGTCTGGAATGCTACGGACAATGGTTCGGGGAGCCTGTCCCTGCATGAGCCACATTCCGCTTCGATGTGCTAGGACCCTGGGGTCAGTGGGTCTGAGCTGGTCAATCCTTTCTGTTCTCTGATGGCAGGCTTGGGGCAAAGTGGGAGCCTTGTCAGGGAACCGGAACATAGATGAATGGTTAGGCTTGGGAATATCTCTCTCCAGAATCTGGTCATCAAAAGATAACTTATCAATGAGACTGGCTATAAGGGATCCCAGATCATTCTTTATTTTTTTTGTGACTCCTCAGCCCTCCTCATCTTGCCCTCCCCTCCATCCCCTGGGACCTCACTTGCCTCCGCCAGCATTCACCCCAGATTGCCCCTGGGGTGGCACCACTGGGGGGGTCCCCACCGTAACCCTCTGAGTGGTGCCACATCGTTAGTCTGGTGGTTGTGAGTCTCCAGGCTCGGCTTCATGAGGGAGGGAAGTTCGGTGATCAGATATGGGTCCGTTTTGTCCCCCTGTAGTGGGAGGTGTGGTGTACAATGATGTAGGAATGCATTTACCCACATCTGGAACATCTCCCGGAACTGCTAAGCCTCACCTACACTGACTCACAGCCTCTGCTAGGAGTTGGTTGCAGATCAAATGCTCCCACACCAGCCCCCCTAGAGGAGGAGGAGAGCAGTCCATAGGATGCTCAGTTCTCCTCCCCCTGGCTGGTCCTCCAACTTCTCAATCTTATATCTGAACTCGGGTTGTCAGTGCAGCAAGTGGAAATCCAACCACAGTGCCAGTGGGCCTGTTGGCTCCCAAATCTTTCTCCTCATCCCATGTTTCTAATCTGGAGCTGCTCCTTTTTTCCTCCTCAGCCTCTTCAGTGATGACCTTTGGCTGCTCCTTACTTCTGGGACAGGCCCCTTAGATGGCTCCTTGGATGCAGGCACAGGATCAGATGGTGGCAGCTTCTAATACAACAGGATCCCATGGCCATGGCTTGTCACTCTGCCAACAGAAAAGTGCTAGCAGACTGGCAAGAAGGAGGGGTGGAGGAACAATGGGGAAAATCAAAACAGCCATCACAGAGGCAACAAGCCTGTGTGTGAAGCAAATCAACATAGCAAAACAAAGGAAAAAAACACTATGGTTCTCAAAAGAGGTTGCGGGGAATGTTAAGGAGAAAAAGATAGCATTCAGGAAGTATAAGGAAACACAGAAGGAGCAGGACAGAGAACTGTACCAGTTAAGGCAGAAGGAAGCAGGGAGGGTAGTCAGAATAGCAAAGGCTCAAACTGAGGAAAAGATAGCCAACTCAGTTAAGGGGGATAAAACCTTTTATAGGTATATCAGGGAGCATAGAAAGACAAAGGGAGGGATAGTGAGACTTGCTAAAGGGAAGGGAGGGTGGGCAGAGGATGACAGTGAAAAAGCAGGGATACTGAATGAATACTTCTGCTCAGTATTCATGAAAGAAGAGGAAGGGGAGGTACCAAAATCAAGGAATAGAAGCACTCTGGATAGGGAGGTCGATACCAGTCCATTCACAGAAGAGAGGGTCCTGAAAGAACTCTTAAAACTGAAGGTGGACAAAGCAATGGTGCCTGATGGGATTCACCCAAGAATTCTAAAAGAACTAAGGGTAGAATTAGTGACACCACTGACTACCCTTTTTAACAAATCAAGGGAGGATGGTGTAGTACCGGAGAACTGGAGGAGGGCAGACATGATTCCCCTTCACAAAAGTGGGAGCAAGACAGAGGCAGGAAACTACAGACCTATTAGTTTGACCTCAGTTGTAGGGAAAATGATGGAATCATTCTAAAGGAAAGAATTGTTGAGTTCCTAGAGGTCAGTGGGGCACAGGACCCAAGGCAGCATGGATTCACATTGGGAAGGTCATGTCAGATGAATCTAATAAATTTTTTTGACTGGGTGACCAATGTGGTGGACCAGGGAGGGGCAGTGGACATGGCCTACCAAAACTTTAGTAAGACATTTGACACAGTCCCACACAAAAAATTAATATACTAGTTAACCAGCCTTGGAGTGGGTCCCAAGGTGGTAGTCTGGGTTAAAAATTGACTGGACAACAGGAAACAGAGGGTAATAGTAAACAGAGTTTATTCTGAAGAAAGGGGGGTTACTAGTAGGGTACCGCAGGTTTCAGTACTGGGACCAGTCCTCTTTAATGTCTTTATAAGTGACATAGCAGAGGGACTGGAAGGAAAACTATGTCTCTTTGCAGACAACACAAAGATCTGCAACAGGGTTGATACAGAAGGTGGGGTGGAGAGGATGCAAAGGGACTTGGCAAGGTTGGAGGAATGGCCAGATATATGGCAGCTTAGATTCAATGCAAAGAAGTGCAAAGTAATGCACCTGGGAAACAAAAACCCAGGGGAAGAGTACGCAATAGGGGATGAGATACTAACAACAACAAAAATGGAAAGGGACCTGGGAGTAGTCATATCAGATGACCTAAAGGTGGGCAAGCAATGTGAGAAGGCAGTAAGGAGGGCTGGTGGGATACTGGGATGCATAGAGAGAGGCATCACCAGTACAAAACAGGAAGTTGTTATCCCTCTTTAGAGACAGTTAGTGAGACCCCATCTGGAGTTCTGCATCCAGTTCTGGAGACCCCATCTCCACAAGGACATAGACAGGATGGAGGCTGTCCAGAGGAGGGCAACTAAAATGGTGCAGGGTCTGCACCAGAAGACATACGAAGAGAGATTAAAGAAGCTTAATATGTATACACTTGAGGAGAAGAGGAAGAGCAGGGAGATGATAGAAACGTTCAAGTACATCAAGGGAATCAACAGAGTCCAAGAGGGTAACATCTTTCAGAAAAAGAGATGTGCAAGAACAAGCGGGCACAATTTGAAGATAGAGGGGGGGGCTCAAAGGTAATGTGAGGAAGTATTTTTTCATGGAGAGGGTTGTGGATACATGGAACAGCCTTCCTGAGGAGGTAGTGGACTCAAAAACAGTGGGGGAATTCAAGAATGCATGGGACAGACATAAGGCATTTCTAGTGGGGGGTAGGAGGAAGTAGGCTGTTGGTTAACTAGGATCTGCGGCCTATGCATTAGGTAGGAAAATGAGCAGACTAGGTGGGTCAAGCGGTCCTTATCTGCTGTAAAATTCTATGTTTCTATGTTTCAGCAGGAGATAGAGGACCCTGAGCAGGAGTAGGGCTGGACAGATGGCTGGCATCCTTTTCTGGAGGTACTTCAGCGATGGAATCCACTGCTACTTCCTCCCAAACTTCCGTGCTGGCTTTCTTGGAACTAACGGAAGGTAAATCCTTCAGGCCATTGCTACAAAGGCATGTACAGGGGCAGGTCCTCAGCAGGCTTAGCAGCTCCATGGGAGCACGTGTAGCAAAGAAGCGGGTCCAAAACTCTGGGGCCTTGGTATCTGCACAGAAAACACTGCTCTTTCATGATCAGTTTCTCCACTGTCTCCCACAACCACCACAACATAGTGGCAGGAAGTCACTTCCTTGCTCTTCAGCTCTGGTGCTTGGGTCATCTTGAAATTTTTGCTGGAAAATTTCCAAACAGTAGACTACTGGGGTTCTATGTTAAAATCGTGAAAATAATATCATGATTGGCAGAACAGTGAGAATATAACAGCGCGAGCATCAATAGCGAGTCAAAAGAAGAGCGAATTGCAAAATAGCAGTTTGTCAGGTATAGCGAAGCAAAAATTAAAAGGGGAGCAACTTAACTCACAGTCTCACTTCACGCATCTACAATCTTTGTTTTTGTTTTAATTTTTTTCATTCCTGTTCCTGTCTTCGTCCTGTTTCCTAGCAACCAGCCCATCCCAGACAGCCCATAGTATTCATACAGCTGCATAAGAAGCGAGCATTCACTGCTCACTTTTACCTGTTGTTCTAAGTTCATGACTGGGTGATTTAGAGAATTCCTGTTTGTCCTGCTGATCCAAATGATTCTACTCTTGACTCAGGACTGTAGCAGCACTACAGTAATGGTGTTAGAATTCATAACGAGCCAGAAGGGTAAGCCGCTTGTTCTGTACGAGGGCTATTTGTACAGAAAAGATAAAGAAACACCATCTAAGGTTTATTGGCGGTGTGCAGCTGCACACCGGTTTAAGTGTTTGGCTATGCTCCACACGATTGCAGAGAGGGTGTCAGCACAGATAAAACCACATAATCATGTTCCTGATTCTGGGGACGTTGCAGCTAGAAACGTAATGGCTGAAACCGTTCATCGCATTCACCAGGTCCTGTAATGCCATCATGTGTTGAGGATCTTATAATATCATCCAAATTTGCAGTACTGGGCTCTGGTGAGCGATTTTTAATGTTTGACAGTGGGAGCGAAAAGGACATGCTATTAATTTTCAGAACAGAGGCTAACATTAGATTTCTGAAGGACGATCCTGACTGGATACTTGATGGCACTTTTAAATCTTGTCCATCGCTATTCAGTCAACTTTATAGCATACATGCAATGAAGTCTGGACAAGTGCTTACTGCAGTGTACATCTTGATGTGCTCCTGTAAATCTTCATCCTATGAGCGTGTGTTCTCAAAGCTTAAGGCAATGTGTGGTGATGTCAGTCCTGCTAATGCAATCATGGACTTTGAGAGGGCAGCATGGAAGGGATTACTAAGTGTTTACCCTACCACACATGTCTGGGGATGCTTTTTCTGCTTTGCTTAGGCAGTATGGAGAAAGATACAGATATGCCCTGAGGTGGAAAAGCGGTATTGTAGTGATCCTGACTTCGCCTTACATTTATGTACGTTGTTGTCATTGGCATTCATACCACCAAGTGACATAATAAGCGCTTTTGAGGAGCTACGAGAGATTGAAGACCATTCACATATCTGGACTGTGTAGTACGGTACGGTACGGTATGGGCTGCATGCCTATTGGCTCACGCCTTGGACCAATGGACGTACAGCCCTACCGTGCGAGTCAGATTAGTTAGATGAGCAGAGTGGGTGGGAAGTTGTCACCTGCTGCTAACCGGGGGGGGGGGAGCAGGGCAGTGGGGCTCAGTGGGCAGGTGGGGAGGGGTACCGCTGGACCACCAGGGTTGGATTGGTGTGTCATTAATTATTACTGATGCCCACGATTGGGCTGTGAGTGGTCCACTGGACCACCAGGGATATAGGACTATTATGTATCACAAATGCCCATGATCAGGCTGCGAGCAGTCCACTGGGCCACCAGGGATATGGGACTATTAATATTCTACATATGCCCACAATTGGGCATGGGGGGGCGCCATCATGAAGATGCCACCGGAGCTTGGATGGCCACCCACAGGTGGCAGCTGCCATGTTGCGCCCTGTAATACGGCAGCTCACCTGTGGGTGGCCAGCTGTTGCTCCTTTTTTTTTTGGCTCACCTGTGTGCAGCGCAAGTAGGGGTTGCACATGCATGGGCTCAGCACATCCTTGGCTGAATATCAGGATGTGCGGAGTATACATCGCCGCGCCCTCCTACCTGCACCGCGCCACCGTTACTGATGCGCTTCAGTGCATCGGGATTTGTGCCAGGCTCAATCCCTTTGAATATTGAGTCAGACATCAGTGGGTTGTGCATGGCGCAACTGTGTTGCGCCATGCACAACCCTTCGGAATATCCCACCCTGAATGTCTGGACAGCTTGAGCTGCAGTTGTAAGCCATGAAGCAAAAATATGATTCAGGTTGTTCTGGCACATTTCAATGCTGCGCATGTGGAGGCATGCTCCCCAAAACATAATTGCATGGTATTTAGGAATTGGTCATTTCTGCATGAGGTCAAGGCCCCATGGACTCTGAGCATGGATTGTGGGTGAGCATCTCTGCACTAGAAAAATAACTCAGAATGTGACGAGACACACTGCATGGTATTGCAACAGAGAGAGGAAGTTCCCTGAGCCAGTGCCAGAGATGTGGAGAGAAGCCTGAGATTTAGCATATAAATCCATGGTCTCACTTGACATTAGTGTTGCAGGCTAACACATAGTCAGTACTGGTGCCCCAGAGGGGGGAAGAAACAAATCAGAACTCTGCCCATATTTCCAGTGAAAGTTGTGAATCAACTACGTCTGGTGGGGCTGCTGTGTGACCGTGCAACAATTTTTGGTTCACAGAAGAAAGAGAGTTACCAGGCCTTTGTTTTCCTTTCCAGCCATTAGGGTGCCGGCATTAAAGCGCCTGGTCTTACACTGCCAAATGCTGGATTCACCACTCCCTCCCTGAGGTCTGCTCCCCTCTGGAGTTAGTATCCTTAGAAGGGGGTATGGGGGGCATGGGGGGGGGCACAGCCTCCCGTAAAAAGAGAGGATGGTGACTTTCCCACTTGACACTGTAAAGACCGGGCGCACTGCCGCCGGTGCTCCGAAGTGGTAGAGCCCTTTATTTTGCCTGTTCTTCTGAGGTTTAAGGGGAAAATCTATTCTGCTTAAGGAGCATGGCCAAGCAGCATGGTACATCCCACCCTGGTTAGATCAGTTCAAGACTCAAGGATGTATCCACATCAAGGAAAATCAGGTCAGCTAACCCCAAGTCCTCTACATGCACGCGGCTAGGCAGTGTATGCCTCATAGGTCCCAAAGGTCTAAATGATGCTACACAGCCTGGAGAACAGAACCCACAGAATTAACTCTTTTCTTCTGGAATGACCCTGACTCTGAATTGGAGGAGAACAGATTTACTCCAGCAAAAAGGAGAGAGTAGCATAGTGCCATGAAGGCCTCATCCACAGGTTGTGGATGAGCCCAGTGTTCTGTGTTTCAGTGCATCACAGTGAGGCTGTGGTGAGGGCCACCCCTTCTATGTAATCTGTGCTGGCATCGAAGGTCTGAGGTTGCAGTTCTGTGGCAAAATGCTTTGCGCTTCCCGGGAGGCCTCGATCTGGAGGTACTGTCCCATGTAACATCACTGGGGCCACTGCTTAGATAGAAATAACTGCCCTTGTGCTGTAGCAGCACCAAAAGGGGAAGTAGGACAACTTTATTTGACCTGTTGTCTCATGCATTACAAATGCACAGCAACAAGCACCCACTCTTCCAAGGAGAAGCCCAATTTCTGTTTGCCCCCCCAAGCTGAAGTTTTCAGAGCATACCTGTTTTCCATTGAAGCACATGACACCTGAATGCAGAGTGGGGAGGTACATTTTGACATCTGATGAAGATGGGTGCCTACTTGTAGCTTACTCACAGAGAAGGACATAGTTCCTTAGACTTCTGGCTGATTCTTGCTCCAGACGCAGTCCTGAGGATGGTCCAAAAGCCGACAGTAGTTACTGAGTGTTCAACAGCTCTGGCCGGAGGAAGAGGTACCAGCTGGTGTCAGGCAGAATTGAAGCATAAAGACAACACATGGTTAGGTGACCCTGCTAATTGCAGCAAGAGTTTTATTCTTTTTACATTGATTGCCGTACACTACAAGAACTATTATGGTGTTTGAGACTTTTCCTATAACATGTCACTTCTGATGTGCCTGAAACATTTTAAGTTCCTCAGATGGACAACTAGTGTTCCCTATTCCCCAATTCTTGTTTATATGTGTAACCCCAAGGGGGAGCTATCCTAAGGGCTACTACCCCTGCCTGCCCTAACTGTAGCAGGGTAAGGGGCCCAGATCCGTTGGCGGGTGCCTCCACCCAGAGGTCGGGGTTAGAACAGTCGAGGTTGACTCGGTCATGACCCTCTGGGTTGCTGCAACCCACCTTTCTTCCCACTAGTGGCCCACGCAGTTCAATTGCAGTGTCCATACCATATACACTTACCCCTCGGCTCGAACCAGTCTGCTCACTCTGGGGACCCCCTAGAAAGTAAGGTACAGTTACACCACATTCACTGTGCAGTATTTCACAAGTAATACACAGACTAGCCAGTGTGCTTTTGCAAAAACAAGCAGTCTGATTTATTTGAAGGGAGTTAACAAGGGCCGGGGGGAAACCAGGTTGATTAGTTTACCACTACAGCATATGAAAATCTACCTATGGCTCTGTGCACAGGCCTAACCTAATAATTGCTGTCCATGTGTACCCAAGCCCTAATGGCTAGTTCCTCGATGCAGCTGGTTGAGGCCCTGACACAAGCAAGCATTTAATTCCTGACAGATCAGATGGAGCCAGAAAGCTCAACTAGTGCAGTCAGCAATACAACAAAACAATTTTTTGCCTCGGTTTGTAAATTTTAACAGGGAGCTACCCTGATTCAGTACTCACAACTCCAGCAGGGAACCACTCTTTCACCACTTGCAGGGCTGAGCCTGAGCTTCAAAGGCCTCCTCACACATTTATATGGAAAACAACAGAGGGGTACCATACCAGGCAGCTGCTTCCAGGACCAGAACAAACTCACAGCTATGCGGGCGTTTCACTGCAGCTTCAGTGTCCTGACAGACTGAGCACGATTCAGCAGATTCTCCAGTCCTCTTCAGGTGAAGCCTGGTAGGTAGCTGTGCTTGTACACTGCCTCCTCTGACCACAAGCCAGCGGATTTAATTCGTGGGCGCTTGGCTAAGCAACCGCCCCTCAGGCCTCTCACGCTTCCCGCGCGAACACTCAACGGCGCAGGAGCTCAGAGCTCCCTTCTCCTTCAGAGTCTCAACACATCTGCCCCTAACAGCATGGAGCAATCCTTACAGCTCGGGTGCTACCTGATTTCATTGGCTGGTTACAACTGCCAGTCACTTAGTCTGGCCCTCAGTGGTGCGAAAAAGCGCCATGGCCCATAATGCCATGTCCAAGAATTACAAGCTGTGTCCCCATTGGTCAGCTGGCTCCAGCCAGAGTCCTGATTCCTTGTTGGTCACCTCCACTCCAATTCCGATGCCCCTTAGCTACTATTGGACCCCCTTTCACACAGTCCGGGTCCAATATGGAGGGACACAACGTAAAGTCCCAGCTGCAATAAAAAAGGAGATAGGCAAACTGCAATTTCACCATCACTATACATGTTTGTAAAGGGAACAACTACATCTTTCAGATGGGCTCCCTTAACGCTCCTAGCGACTGCAGAAATGGAGCGATCAGACAGCAGTCCAGGGTGGGATTCGAGCAGAGAAACCCCAATCCTCTATTTGAACCACTAAAGCCTGTGAACAGGCAGCTCTTAAAGAGATGGTAACTGGGGGCTTTAAAAGCACTCACAACCCCCACATTTAGCGACCTTACGCCGAACACCAGCCAGGCATGGAGCATTTAAGCAAGCTCCGGGAAGGATTTTAGGAACCCCTATTTATAGGGAGGCTACATATGTGTTATCCAAAAACAGGGTTACAGTCAAATACTGTGGTATTACATATCATGCTTTTGAGTTGCAAGTCTTGAAGAAGAGGACAGAAAATGGCTCTGTTCTCATAGAATCCATTTCTTGAAAATGTTGCATGTTCTTTTTTTCACATAGGTGTTACAGAGTGGGTCATTGTTTATGTGGTGCTTGCAATCTTAACAGTTTGCAAGTTATATGTAATAGGGATGGGAAAACTGGTTCAGACAAGTTCCAAACCACCAAGAAATTATGCTATTTTCTATTAAAAAAACCTTGTCAGAATCCTTTTTCAGGTTCTGATAAGGTTCTGATATTAATCAAACAATGATTTTGGAGCTTAATACACTCCTCCAGCAGGTCTTTATCTAATAAAAAGGCTGGTGGTTGTGGTAGAAGGACCTAAAAGGTGTCTGGAAGTAGTGTAATACTACAAGTTGTTTTTAGATTTAGATTTAGATTTTAGATTAGACGTTGTCCCTTTACAGACAACATCATAAGGGTGGAAATCATAGTTAAGTTTTTGTACTGTGACCTACAAGGTTCTGACAGATCTGATATGGTTCAGATAACTATCAGAACATTTTATATCTTATCAGAACCTCTTAGAACCTCAGAACCTTTTGAGGTTCACCCATTGCTGATATATACTGTATGTTCTAGTCCTTTGCAGGTGCAGTGGGCCCAATGATACGTGGCCTGGTAAGTGGTTTGATAAAGGAAACCATTACTGGCTGACAACTAGTTTAGTGTGTGCAATGGTTTTCAGTTGTATTTGGATGAGGGGTTGTAACCCTGGTCAGGGGATCAGTAACCTCAATGTGCCCTGTGTGTGAGTTGCATGGCCAAAGTTCATTGCAATCTATCAAAGGCTTTAGTGCATGGTTGCCAATATCTCCTTCTATGCCTTTTCTTTTGTATGAGAATCCCCAGTTGTGTTATAGCCTACCCAAGGGCTGACCCAGCTACAAGTTCCTTTCAGGTGTTCTTACCTGCATTGGCCACAGGTACAGGATGATAGTGCAACCACTTTTTTAGGGAGAATTGGAAAGCTACAAAGTTCTCCCAAGTCCTTGTAGACTAGGATTTAAAAGGATGGAGAGTGTAACTCCATGACTTTTTGGGATTACTAATTATGTGTTTTAGACTAGGCAGTGAGGGGCTAATCCAGGGGCTTCCCTTGACTCCCTTGTGATATGGCAAGGACTCTGGAATCATGAGGTAGGGGCTTGCTGCAGCAGCTGTATGTCAGATGGAAGTTCTTGCAGACTGTTCTGTTCTGTGGAGAACCTAAGACAGGGTGCATCACCTGCATCTCTTTCTCCCTCTACCCCTTTCTCTCTCTCTCCTCCCCTCCTCTCTCTCTCTCTCTCTATGAGATCTTATTTCTACTAAGGTGGTTGATGTCTGACCAAAGGTAAAGTGGCAGAGGCTGCTCCTTCAATGATCCCCCACTGTGGGTTACAAATAAAGCAAGAAGTTCTGGTTTTGTGGGTACAATGCACTTGGTGAGACTATGAACTTTTTTTTTTTATTGTATACGATTTTAATAGGTTTTAGTACAGTGTACAGAGGATAATATGGCAGGATACTTTACAAAACATAAATGAACAGCTATACATGTCCACAGCCAGTATACTTATAATCATATATAGGTATATACCAACAACGTAGAACTGGCCATATCAAATATATGATAATAGATTATAACGGAGTGATCAGATGCCTACACCTTCTATAGGTAGATAATGACAGGCAATAGCCATATTTGAGTATCTGTGAGAACTATATCTTAAGGGGCGATTTGCAGATGGGTAGGGAGTTTACAAAAGTCTGACTGCAGGTATGGCTCCCATTTGGATTGGTAGTATGGCAGGCTTTCCCCTTGTGCATGTGATAGCCATTCAAAGAGGGACAGATGGGCTAGTGCTGTATGCCAGGTCTTCTGAGTGGGGAGGGCCATTTGGTGCCAGAGCAAAAGCAGAAGAAGCTTTACTTCTAGAAGGGCCAGAAGTGTCCAATCTGGGAGAGGTTTGGGTAAGTCGGACAAAGAGGTGGTGTCACCCAGCAATAATTTGGGGTCAGTGAAAGCCACCGGGGTCTTGAGCACCTTAGAGAGATCAGAGGCAACCATGTCTCAGAGTGCAGTGAGGTGAGAGCATGTCCAGAGTATGTGTAGGAGATGGGCATCAGGCTGTGAGCACCGCTAACACTGAATATGGCTGAGCAGACCCTGTGCATGGAGGACCATAGAAGTACGGTGCCAGAGTAGTAGGATTTTGAGTTGGAGAAACTGGCTTTTAGTGTCCCTATAGACACAATGGGCATCTTTGAGATAGAGACTCCATTGGTCCTCAGAGATAGGAGATGCCAAACTGTTACGCCCATTGTTGTTTGCATGCCGAGGTAACAATTGGTTATGCATCCCTCCAGGTTACATAAAAGCGACCCAACAAGCCCTTGGGTGTGGGATGTTTATGAAGGGCATTCAACCATTGCCAGGGCATATCCAGAACATTGTTATTAAGGAGGGTTGTAGAATACTACGGATCTGGAGATATCTCCAAAAATCCTTATGTGGGAGGGAGAATTTAGTCTGTAGCTGAGCAAAGGACAGCAGGGAGGTTGCACCGGGGGAACAAAGGTATTGTACTATTCGAATTCCACACCTCTGCCAGGAGGGTCAGTGCAATTGGGTTCTGTCAATTTTAAAGATAGCATTATGCCATAGTGGGGCGTATCGGAGCAGTGGGGCCGTGCCTGTTTTGGCATACGCGATTTGCGCTTGAGAGTTTTCCAGGCATGGACTGTGCCAATGATCGTGGGGGTAGGGGTCGAGCCAGGGGAGACCTGAATGTAAGAAGAGAGTAAAGAGCAGTCCCTCCTGCCAGATCTGTCTCCAGTTGAACCCAAGATGGTGGGCCCATGGGGCTGGGTGGGTGAAAACCATTTGGTCGCATGAGCCACCATTCAGGCAAGGTGGTAGCCCAAAGACCAGGGAATATTGAAATCCCCACATGACCAGTGTGCTCCCAATGTTTGCTTGCTCCATCTGGGAGGCTTATTGTCCCATAGAAAGGCAGAGACTAGGCATTCCAGTGAGGCAAACAACTTAGGGGAAAGAGACTTGGGCAGATTATTAAAAAGACAAAGGAGTCGAGGGAACAAGAGCATGTGAACTGCAGCTACTCTGCCTGGCAGACAGAGTTGTAACTTGCGCCATCTCTGTCTCTGTAGTAAGTTGTATTAGCAGAGGAGAGAAGTTGACCAATTCGAGATTGGACCGTTTAGTGGGAAGCTGGATACCGAGGTAAATAAAGCCCTGGGCAGCCCATGAGAGATTTGTGCCCTGGAGGCAGGCATTTGTGCACCCAGAGTTAAGAGGGGCCAAGGTGGTTTTCCTTTGGTTGACTCATAGGCCTGAGAGAGCTGCAAAGTTCTCAAGGACCCTAAGAGTAGCTGAGAACGATTGGTGGGGACTAGTGAGGGTCAGAAGGAGGTCATCTGCATATGCTGCCACTACATGTGTGTGACCAGCGACCTCAATACCTTTAATCTGGGGGGAGGAAACCAGAACATGAATTAGAGGGTCCAGGGCTATGAGAAAGAGGAGAGGGGGCAGCCCTGTCTTGTACCTCTGTTAAAGGAAAAAGGGGGGGATATGTCACTATTGGTGAGAACGCAAGACATGGGAGAGCAATAGAGTGTACAGACCCACTGTCTAAAATGGCCCCAAAGCCATACACGTGCAGGATCTCATGGAGGTAATGCCATTCTATGGAGTCAAATGCTTTAGAAAAATCTATTGCCATGGCTGTCATAGGGAGGGATGATCTGGAGGCAAACCATTTAAGGTTAAGCAGGAGTCTGGTATTGTCTGTTGCAGATTTGCCCAGCATGAAGCCCGCTTGAGAGGAATGAATGCTCGATGGAAGGACAGTCATCATTCTGGATGCCACAGCTTTGGCTAGGATCTTAGTATCGACTGACAGTAGGGATATAGGCCGGAAATTGGTGCAGTCCAATGGGTCGGGGAATTTTTTGAGGAGCAGGGTTATAAGTGCATCCCGCATGGAAGATGGGAGATAGCTGGTGTCATGAGAGGATTGCAGAGCCAGCTTAAGTGGTTGTAGGATATCGGGTCCCATGGCTTGGTAGCGTTCCACTGACATACCATCAGGACAAGGGAACTTTTTCTTAGGCCATTGTGGATAATGTTACATGAAGCTCTTCACAGGAGAGGGGAGAATCAAGATGGGCCACCTGGTCAGGGGTGAGGGCTGGAAGAGGGGTACCTTAGCTGAAGGCAGAAATGCCTTGGGAAAGTTGTGCACCCATGTTGGAAGCTTGGGATTGATAGAGGGCTTTATAGAACTGCCTCATAGTATCATTAATGCCTTTAGGGCTTGAGACTATGGTGCCAGTTGGCCTACGGAGGGGATGGATTCGAGTAGCTGCTATTCGTTGATGGAGGCGGAAGGCAAGGAGCTTACTGGATTTCTCGCTACTGTCCCAGTACGTATTTTTGGACCTGAGTAAAAGCCATTCAGCTTTCTGGTGGAGAATAACATTGATCTGATACTTAAGCACCACAATTTGATGTTGCAAGGCACCATCTGCAGAAGTCAATGGGGCAGTCTTGAAGCGCTGTTCTAGCACGCACAGGTCTCCTTGCAACTTAGCCAGCTTTGCCCTGCAGGCTTTGTCTCGGATTGCCGAAAAGGCAGTGATCTGGCCCCGAATGACTGCCTTAAATGCCTCCCAGATCATGCCATGTGAGGCCCCACAGTCAGAGTTAAGGGTGAAATAATCTTATGTGGCTTGGATCAACATGGGGCGGAAGTTAGGGTCTTTGAAAAGAAGGGGATTACAGTGCCAACTGACCCGATGGGGAGGGTTACCAAGGGGGAGGTGTAGGAAATCTGAGTGGTTGTAAGATCAGAGATCAGGACTGAGCCAATTACTGGGTCTGACATGCCCTGAGCCACCAGATCATTGGCTAGCCAGAAGTCTATACGACTGTGGGAACGGTGGGCTGTACAGTAAAATGTATAATCATGACCTATGGGGTGGTCTCTGCGCCAGATATCTATGAGAGCCCACTCCTCCATCAGGTCCTGTAATGATTGTTTGCCTTTGGGGGTAGCGTGGGGCATGGGGTTGGACTTGTCCAGAAAAATGTCACCCACCATGTTAAAATCCCTCCCTATAACAATGGAAATAGGTGGACCATTGGCTAGTAATGCAGAAAAGGCTTGGCTAACTGCTGGGAAAAAGTCAACATGGTCGATATTAGGTGCATAGATGTTCCTTAGTAACAGTGGACCCTCAGGGGAAGATAGCTTGGCCACCACCCATCGTCCTTGGGCATCCTTCCTGACTCCCTGCACTTTCCATGGGAAGGCACGGCGGGGAAGGATAGCCACTCCCTTAGTTATGTTTGTAGAGGAACTAGCCAGCACCTCACCTATCCAGGATTTCATAAGCCATGGAATTGCCCAGGACAGAAGGTGGGTTTCTTGTAGTAATGCAACATCAGCACGGAGGGACCGTAGGTGCTGCAGCATTTTTGTGCATTTAATTGGGTGGTTGAGCCCTTTAACATTCCATGACACCCAACGATACGCACTGGGCACTGATGTAGCTGCTGCCATATTCCAATGTAGTAGACAAAAAGGCGTACTTACTGAGAGCCAGTGGGTGAAGGGGGATGAGCTCACCAAGATCTCAGGGGGGTAACAGCACCCCAACCATACCAATACTGCAAATCCGTAGCCCCAAGAGGAAGGAGGTGTAAGTATTACTGAAACAGTTAGAGTGCACTGTCTTGGATATGGAGAACTATAAGAAAAAGCAACAGAACTAGGAATAGTTAGTACAACACTTATAGGACTAGTATGCCCAACAGTCAGAATTTAAATATCAGTAGAACACAACAGCATAAACACGCTATGAGGGTGGAGGTCAAAGCAAATGAGGGCAGACAATCTGCCCTGTGGCTATGCTCACTCCAATGCTCAGTACGGGTATAGTGTGGAAGTCCAATCAATAGAGTCTTCCTGGACCGAAGGCCATCCAAGGTCGGGCCCCTCGACCATGGGGGGTAGGAGAAGAGGTTAGGGGGAGAGGGAGGGGGAGAGGGAAGGAAAGGGGAGGAAGGTGGGAGGAAGGAAGGAGGGGGCATTACAGGATAGAGAAAGGGAGGGGAGGTGGGTACGCCCACCTACCAGTTATATCCGAATAAGGCAAGTCAAACAGACCCTATAAAGGGCCAAAATCTGAACCTCAATATGGCATTACACAACTGGTCACCCCTCCAGTAAAATAGGAGATGGGACATGTAGCTGGCAGGGGCTAGTGGCATGGCCTATAGGCTTAAACACTGAAGTAAGTGGTCAGATTATACACAAGGGCTAGGAGGAAGGGGCGGGGAGGGGATGGGAGGCACTCGGATGTCTACCCAGGCCCTAAGGGATGGAGGGCATGGGGGGGGTGCCTATAGCCATGTCAAAAACCAAGAGAAAATCACTATATAATGCAGTGGGGACACTGCAACTGGGCATATGGGACCATTCAAGTAGTTAGTCCTTCGACCTTCTCAGGTAGAACCCGAGAAGGGGCTCCAGAGTCCATGGTAGTCTTTGCGGAAGCTGCGGCATAGCTAAGTAGTCCAGGTTTCATGGGAGAGACAGTGTCCAGCACTTCAACAAGAGAAGCATCAGGGAAGTCGGCCCAGTCCACCGGATTTGTAGTGTCCATATCTTGGATATCAGGCAGTTCTGAATTCTCCAGTTCTGTGGCAGGGTAGAGATTTTCCCTACAGATTTTGGCAGGTGGAGCTGCAGGATACTTGCTGGGTGAGCGCGGAGGCCCACTTCTGGCTCGCTGGTGAGATTTAGTAAAGGAGCTGGTTGTGCGCTGAGGGATAGAGGCCAAAGGGGATGAGAATCCGATCTTAGCATTGAAGCTGTAGTAGATAAGGCTGAGGAGGCACCCATAAGCGGTGGGAGACCAGAGTGGTGCAGGACTTGTCCGGCTGGTATAGAGTCCCTTGGAGTCCCTGCAGCAGAAGAACTGTTCCTATTAGAGGGGTCCCACTGAAGAAGGTTCACATAGCCTCCTGGAACTTGAAGTCGGGACAGGCAGCACCGGCCAAAATTTTGCAAGCCAGTGTTCCAGCTCGGCGGGGTGGTCAACGGTCACTTCCCGCCCATCTTTGGATACCTGTAACCTGGTAAGATGTTTGAATTTAAAATTGGAAGTCATGCTGGTACAAAAAGCGCTTTATAGGGCCAAAGGCACTCCTCCTTGCTGCAGTTTCTTAGGCAAAGTACCGGTACAGTGAGATTTGGGCGTCTTGCCACCGGATTCCTCCCAAATCCCTGGCAGCATGAAGGATCCGTTCCTTAATGGAGTAACGGAGCAAATAGGCCACCACTGGTCTGGGTGTGTCGGCAGATTTGTTGGGGAGCATGGAGACCCAATGCGCCCACTCCACATCTATAGGGCCTCTCCAACATTCTCCTAACATAAGGGGGGAGGTTATCATTTAAGAACTTTTCCATCAACTGTCCCTCAGCCCCTTCAGGAAGGCCGATGATCCTCAAGTTGTTGCATTGGCCTCTGTTTTCCTGGTCCTTGGCTCTGTCCCAGAGAGCTGCCAGATGCTCTTCATGCTGGTGCAAGCATTGCCACAATTGTTGCTGCTGCAGTTTGCATGCTTCCATTCTCTGTTCGGAGACATTCATGTAATCTTGTAGCTGGTGAACTTCTGTAACTTTGCCTGATAGAGAGAGACTGATATTGTTCACCCATAGTAGGACTGCTTCCAGCATTTTAGTTATATACTGCAACAGTTTGCCTACCGATGTTGGCTGGGATGCCATTGGGTTGGTAGGACTAGCAAGGTTTGTAGGTAGAGTGGTAGTCAGTAGTTCCATGGCTGTAGATCATGTGAATATGTAGGAGCCCAAACTGTCTCAGTATCTGCACTGTGCTAAGGTGATAGATGCATAACTGTCCACAGTGGTAGTGTGCAATAGGGCCTGTGTGACCTAGTGAGGCCAGAAGTGCTGTGGATAACGGCGCTGCAGAATGTCTCAAATCACACTGAAAGCCAATAGGCAAGACTTTATCTGTGCATCAAGCTATGTTAAGGGGGTATAACTCCATGGCATCACGGTGTCCAAGCTCGGATAGACCTCGGGCAGGAAGGAGCTCGCAGATTAAGCTGCCATCATGTCGGTGGCTAAACCACGCCCCCAGGACTATGTACTTTATTAACAGTGAACTACAGTATATATGGGCCTCTTCTGGTGCCCATTCTGTCACAGAGAAAAGATGGCACCAGTTATTCAGCTGGTTCTAACTTTTTTGGGGCCTTTCTGTCATGGGGCTAGAAAAGTGGAAGGTTGTGGTCTAGGTCCTGCTACAGCTGTGGTTCCCCCAACAGGAGCATAGACACCCAAAATTCAGAGTTGCAAGCCCAGTGAGTCCCTTTACACTGCCATTCAGCGGAAAAAGGTGATCCAAGGGTAGCTGTGAGGATTTCTTAGTATTCCCAGAAAAATGGAAGATGGTTGGATGGCCACCTCCAGAGCAACCCCTTAAAAAAAGAGAATCAGGCCCCTTAGGGGTCCCTTCTGAGTGTAGGTCCCCACCAGTGCCAATGCTCAGGACAGTGAAGAAGGAGTCTTAAAGTTTAAAGTGTCTAGCTGTGGCTATGGCAGATATTGCTCTGGTGTCCCCAGATGCATGTACAATTTGGCCTCCTGTACAGAGCTCTCCTCACCTGTTAGCAGGTATGGGTGACTAAAAGGTGAATGCTGGAGATTTCAATATCACTGTAGGCTCTAGTGGAGCTGTACCCTTTGCAGTTAATTTACAGATGGATGGCATTGATGATTTAATAAACTATGATGCCTCTTAACCTTAAGATTGTCTGGATATTTGCTTTTATGAGTCCTTATCACTGCAGCACCTCTGCTTGCTAATATACCTTGTCTTTGCAACTAACCTCCATCTGGAACTCCCACCCTTCTGCCATCCACCACTCCTCCTTATACCTATCTCTCAAACAGCTCTTCAGAGCCTATTACACCCCAGTCTGCTCCTGCTTCTAGCATCCACTGGCTGTAACCCTCACCTCAGACACACATGAATCATCCCCTCAGCAAGGGTGCCGGAAGATGGTAAAAGCTGAGGGGGCTGAGAATCATAGAAACATAGAAACATAGACTTTGACGGCAGATAAGGACCGCTAGGCCCATCTAGTCTGCCCATTTCCCTACCTACAGGATAGGCCGCAGATCCTAGTTAACCAACAGCCTATATCTTCCTGCCCCCCACAAAAATTGCCTTATGTCTGTCCCAAGCATTCTTGAATTCTCCCACAGTTTTAGACCCCACGACTTCCTCAGGAAGGCTGTTCCATGCATCCACTACCCTCTCTGTGAAATAATATTTCCTCACATTGCCCCTGAACCGCCCTCCTTCTATCTTTAAATTGTGTCCCCTTGTTCTTGCAAGTCTCTTTTTCTGAAAGATGCTACCCTCTTGGACTTTGTTGATTCCCTTGAGGTACTTGAAAGTTTCTATCATGTCCCCCCTCTCCCTTCTTTCCTCAAGGGTATACATATTAAGCTCCTTTAGTCTCTCCTCATATGGCTTCTCTTGCAGACACTGCACCATTTTAGTTGCCCTCCTCTGGACTGTCTCTATCCTGTCTATGTCCTTGCGGAGATGGGGTCTCCAGAACTGGACACAGTATTACAGATGGGGTCTCACCAACTGTCTGTACAGAGAGATAACAACTTCCTGTTTTCTGGTGCTGATGCCTCTCCCTATACATCCCAGTATACCCCCAGCCCTCCCTACTGCCTTCTCACATTGCTTGCTAACCTTAAGGTCATCTGATATGATTACCCCAGGTCCCTTTCCTGTTTTGTTGTTGTTACTACCTCCCCACCCATTGTGTATTCTTCCCTGGGTTCTTGTTCCCAGGTGCATTATTTTGCACTTTTGCATTGAATCCTAGCTGCCATATGTCTGACCATTCTCCAAACTTGCCAAGTCCTTTTCATCCTTTCCACGCCTCCTTGTGTATCAACCCTGTTGCAGATCTTTGTGTCATCTGCAAAAGCATACTTTTCCTTCCAGTCCCTCTGCAATGTCACTGATGAAGACATTAAAAGGACTGGACCATCACTGAACCTAAATGTACCCCACTAGTAACCGCCCCTTTCTTAGAGTGGACTCCATTTACAATTACCTTCTGTGTCCTGTTGTCCAGCCAATGTTTTACCCAGGCTACCACCCTGGGACCCACTCCCAGGCTGGTTAATTTGGCTAATAATCTTTTGTGTGGGACTGTGTCAAATGCCTTGCTAAAGTCTAGGTAGGCCATGTCCACAGCCCCTCCCTGGTCTACTACTTTGGTCACCCATTCAAAGAAATCTATTAGATTTGTCTGACATGACCTTCCGCTGTGAACCCATGCTGCCTTGGATCCTGTGCTCCACTGACCTCTAGGTACTCAACTATTCTTTCCTTCAGAAGTGACTCCATCACTTTCCCTACCACAGAGGTCAGACTGACAGGTCTGTAGTTTCCTGCCTCTGTCTTGGTCCCACTTTTGTGAAGGGAATCACATCCGCCTTCCTCCAGTCCTCGAGTTACCACACCATCCTCCCATGATTTATTAAAAAGAGTAGCTGTGTGGTTTCACTAGTTCCTTCCTTAATTCTTTAGAATTCTGGGGCGACTCCATCAGGACCCATTGCTTGTCCACCTGCAGTTTTAGGAGTTCTTGCAGAACCCTTTCTTCTGTGAAAGGACTGGGATCGACCCCCCTATCAAGAGTGCTTCTGTTAATTGGATTAGGCACTTCCCCCTCCTCTTTTGTGAATACTGAGCAGAAATATTCGTTCAGTATTCCTGCTTTTTCACTGTCCCCCTCTGCCCACCCACCGTTCATTCTATTCAGCCTCACTATCCCTCCCTTTGTCTTTCTACGCTCGCTGATGTACCTATAAAAGGTTTTATCCCCCTTCTTAACTGAGTTGGCTATCTTTTCCTCAGTTTGGGCCTTTGCTATTCTGACTTCCTACCTGCTTCTTTCTGCCTTAACTGGTACAGCTCTCTGTCCTGCTCCTTCTGTGTTTCCTTATACTTCCGGAATGCTATCTTTTCTTCCTGACTTTCACAGCCACCTCTTGAGAACCATAGTGGCTTTTCTTTCATTTTGATTTGTTTATTTGCTTCACACAAAGGCTTGTTGCCTCTGTGATGGCAGTTTTGATAATTCCCCATTATTGCTCCACACCTCCTTCTAGCCTGTTTGCTAGTGCTTTTCTGAGGCACTCTCTCATCTTGCCAAAGTCAGCTCTCCTAAAGTCCAGTACCCTCACTTTTGTATGGCTTGACTCTGTAGCTGAGTTTAACGTGAACCACACTGTTTGATGGTCACTTGTCCCCAGTTAGCAACCCACTTCTAGATCTGAGATCCTCTCACTGCCCCTGTTTGAGAGTACGAGGTCTAAGATTGCTCCCTCATGAGTGGGTTCCGAAACTAGCTGTCTAATGCCTGCCACCTGTAGGGCATCAAGAATGGCCCTGCTCTTGGATGTGGCTGCAGCAAATGTTCTCCAGTTAACATCTGGCATATTCAGGTCTCCCATCAACAGTATCTCCCCTTCCTCTGTCATTCTAAGAATGCATTCCATCATATCCTTATCCATTCCTTCCCCCTGACATGGGGGTCTGTACACAACCCCTGTGCGGATTGTGGTGCCCTTTCCAGTCTCCAAGGTGACCCACAGTACCTCCTCTCCTCCCTGTTTACTCTTTTGTTCAGTTGCTTTTATCCCTTCCTTTACATAGAGAGCTACTCCTCCCCCTTTTCTCCCCTGCCTGTCTCTCCTGTAGGTTGTGTACCCTGGTATGTTAACATCCCAGTCATGGTTCTCCGTGTACCATGTTTCTGTGACTGCTACGATATTCAGGCATCCCTCTTCCATTAAGGCCACCAGCTCAGGGAGCTTGTTGCCAAGACTATGGGCATTGGTACTCATTCCCTCCATTTCCTGATGGCCTTACCCCTTTGCCCCATCCCTGTCCTTCTTGCCTTTGTCACTTTCTCCATTTACCCCTGCCCTTCTCCCTATCGACTCCTCCATGTTGGTGTTTGCCACACACTACCGTGATTGTTTGAGGGGGGCTAGGATTTTCCTGCTCCTTTCCAGTGCCTCCCCCCTTGGCTAGTTTAAAAGCTTGCCAATGAAGCATTTAAACCTATCACCTAGGATCCTGGTTCCCCTCCCGGACAGATGCAGCCCATCATGCCAGTATAGGCTTGCATCACTCCAGGTGGACCCCCAGTCCCCAATGAAGCCAAATCCCTGAGCTCCACACCAGTTTTTCAACCACTGATTGAATCCCATGGTACGGAACACCCTAGCCTCTCCTATGCCATAGATGGGTAGCACTTCCAAGAAGGTTACCGTGCGTGCTACTTGACTAAGGCCCCTCCCCAATTCCACAAACTCTTCCTGCACTTCTCTAATCCCTTTCTTAGCCAGGTCATTTGTCCCTAGGTGGACAATGACATCCAGCTCCCTCCCCTGTGCAGCTGCTCCGGCAATCCTAAGGATTCGCTCCCTGTCCCTCCAAGCCATGGAGCCAGGCAGGCACCTTACCTCCCTCTCCCCTTCCTTGCCCAGTTCTACCTTCCTAACAATGGAGTCCCCCACCAGGAGTTGTTTCCTTCCCCTGCAGGGTCCCCTGCCACCCTCCTGTGGGTCTCCTTTATGGAGGTTCCCAGCAACCTCCTTGGGCTCCACTGTAGGTGCCTCCATAGAGGAACCACACTTTGCCAGAATGGCATAGGAATTGTGGAGAGATACAACTGGAGGGATGTGCCTCTGTTCCACCACCCTCACCCTCCCTGGAGCCCACTGTGGTCCAACCGCTCCTCTTTCTTGGCAACCTCTGAGGCAACGGCAGTGGCACTGGTGGTCCCTGGATGGAAGAGGAGGTCCCACAAATCCTGGCCAACTCAGCCTGGAGATGAGCAACCTCCTCCCTCAGCCCAGAGAGGTGCCTGCAGATGGGACAACACCGCATCCTCCAGAACATCTCCCGGAAGACTGCTTCTCCACAGCCACTGCACTGCACCACTCATGTCTTATTTCTGGCCCCTTAACTGTTTGCAATCCTTGCTCTTTCCTCTGTTTTTTTTTTTCTCTCTCTCCTTACTTTCTGCCTGTGTGCCCTTTAAGCTCCTGATTGTCCTGTTCTGAGAAAAGAATATCCTATATTTCTCAGTAGACCACTTACTTGTTCAGAGACAGACCTCCAGCAGCTAGAGGGGGCCGGAGAGCTACTCTTGCCCTTCTAGGATGGTGGGTCCTTGGTGGTTCTGTGATCACTCACTTCCTGCCCCTAAACAGGAAGTTCCTGTTGTCAGTCAAATCCTGTGCCTATCAAAGTAGAACTAGCTGGGGAGGGAAGGGGAGGAAAGCAGGGCAATATAGTCCCAGTAGAGAAGTTCAGTCACACAGCAGTCCTTTCTCCTGGTGTCTTCTGCCAAGTTATTAGCAGAATCTTTCTAAGGCAGTCTTTAAATGTAGCTTCCTTCTAGCTAAGCCACTCCCCCTACTTACCAAATCTTTCTACAAGTAATTTAAACCTCACAGCAGTTAAGTCCTTTCAGTCACCTGAGATTTACACCTAGATGACTTTTCAGTTACCCGTTCAGTTCAGTTAACCCAAACACACACTTTTTTTTTTTTGTTTTGTATGTTAGTTTTTTTACCCTAAATTAAAGGTCTAAATACAAAAGTTCTTCTACTTTAGTCCCAGCAGAGAAGTTCAGTCACACTGCAGTCCTTTCTCCTGGTGTCTTCTGTCAAAAGGGCACTTATGAGGGTACAAAGGGCACTTTTTCTGTACCAGTTTTTACCATACAGAAATAAAAAGTGGAGGGGCTACCACCCCTTTCACCCCCCCCCCCGGTTCCGGCATCTATGCCCCTCAGGTTGCTTAGAAACCAAGTTACCTCATGGTGAACTATACTGCAGTTTTTTATTATTCAGTTGATATAATCCTTTGTTCTTCTTAGCTACAATTTTTGTTTACAGTCATTTGTAATTTTACTGCCCACTGTCTGCATATTATTACTGCAGTTCCTCAAATATAATGTGATCTTGCCACTGTTGTATAAAACATTTTGTGGATGTACCTTCTTTCTCATTTTGTACCCGCCCTTGGGCCACAGCTGAAAATGAGGTTTGGCTCAGAGTGCGTCTCCTGGTCACCAGTTTCTAAAAAAAATAGTTTTCTGGGTGCACCTCAGGTCTCATGCCCTACTGAACCTCATCCCTGAAATACAGAGTAAGCATAATAATATGGTGCTGTCTCCTTGAGCCATGCTGGTCTCAACCCCCAGTGGCAAAGAGACTCTTCATTCATGGACTACGTGTAATATCTAATCACCCCGTAAGCTCCCCAAAATCTACTGCTTCTCTATGTATATCATTCAGTCTTTTTTTTCCATTTGCTATCTTTCTTCCTACCTGGGCTATTAGGACCACTTTCCATCATTTACTCCTCTGTCCACTCTAGGGACCTATGTGCAGCCCTTTTACCCACTACCTGGTTCCAACTCCTATAACCAGTCAACTGTCATCCATCTCGACTGACCAGAAGCCCAAATCCAGGGGAATGGGTACTGGGAGGGGACAAACTAAAGCCCTGGTAAGCATGGGGGTCAGTGACTTCATCTGCCTAAAGGTGCCCTAGTTTTGCTGTTTATAATCTGTATCCTGGAGATGCAGAAAATGAGATAACATCACCCTGCAGGACACAGTAAGGCACCCAGCATTTCCACATCTGTTTCAAGCATTGCACTGTGCCAGAACAGTCCCTTCCAGAAATGACAGGAGGTCAGCCAGCAGTGCAACTTTCAGCCATTCCTCCACAGGTGAAAGCATTTCATAAGGCCCTTATTAAGAATTTGCTTTTATTTTTGCTGCCAAACTGTGCATTCTCTGTCCGGTACCGTTCCTTTATTAGACACCCTTCATAAATACTAATCAGCTTTGAGAAGTCAGTGAGTCAGTGACTTGTGCAGTGTCGCTGCTAATTATGTTTTCACTGGTCTATAACTGTGTATTTAAACAGCTAGTAGCACAAAAAGCAACAGACTGAAAATCTTATTAATTTTTAAATGCAGCCATTTCTTACCTTTAAGATTTGAAGTATTTTTCCTTTTATGTTGCTAATTAGAACTTTGTCTACCTAATAGTACTTGTTGTGATACACAGAACAGAACATTGCTTGGAGGCTAACATTTCTTGTGCTATTCTTATTCATACCTCATCAGCATTGTGACTTTACTCATTGTGACATCACAAGACAGGTGAATCAACAAAATTTAAACAATTGCAAAGCCCAAGCATTGCTTCTTGCTGTTCAAGTTCATTTATTGGTCGACCACATGGTCATGACAATTTTAAAAACAATATGTTACAAAGCCAAATAGAAATATAGTTACATGCTTTACATATTTAAAATACTATTACAGTACATTTGGTATTACTTATATTTCATTTGGCATAACTATGGTCGAACTTTTTTTTTTACCTTGTCTTTATCCACCTACCTACCTGCAGTGGCCCCGCTCTTCAGGGACCCAATGCGTCCTGCGTCGAAGCTCCCCCGAGGTCCTTAAGTCCATATGGGTGCCCTGGTCTAGACCCTGAGCACTCCAGATGACCTCCCCGGCTGGGGTAGAGGAGTCCCCCTATCTCTCCCAGACCTTGATTAGAAGCGTGCACCTTGTGCTGTTTGTCCTTGGGTTTCCTCAATCACTGGCACTGGAATCCATCTACTGGTGCCACTGTGGTGTGTTTTTCCTGGCTTTTTCTTCCGCCCCCTGTGGACATCAGCACACTGGGAGGGCCAATGAGACATAGGCATGGTGAGACGTGCCTTTGCTCCAGCCCTTGACTGATGTCCACCCCTCCCACCATGTCTTGCTCCCTCTGACTGCACCTTCCACCTGAGTTTCCCCGAGGTGACAGTATTGCAGTGAGGTCTGCAGTCCTCCCCACCCCGGAGAAGGTGAGCAGCCATTGGGTGCTCGATCCTTCTTCTCCCCTGCCAACCCCCGGTGGCCTGTGCTCATTCCTGAACATGGGTCACCAGCATAGCGAGAGGTAAGGCATCCAGTGCCTCAGCACTCAGCGCCACCAAGCTGGCTGGTGAAACTGTTTAATCCAAATGAAAGCCTAGACTTTCAGGCTACAGCCTGGCCACAAATTCTGCTAGGGAATGAAAAGAAATAGAACTAGAGACCTTATGTCAACCTTCAGGTAGAGTAATATCCCACATATCATACCTAGTATTGTCAGGTAGAATAGGTAGGAATAGGTACTTTTCTAAAAACTCAGTGAAACTACAGCAAAGGTAGTACATACAGTGGCTGCCATCCTAATCTTCTGCTTTACCACCACCAAGTTTACAAATGAAGGTACTGCTTTACAGGACTTCCCCCTTTCTACAGTATCATTCAAGGTACCACATTGCCACTGGGGCTATCACTACTTGGGCGCTAGGTACCACTTGAGCTTCAGTTGATCTTGAGTAGGACCTCGGTGGTTCCTGAATACTACATGTTTAAGAGGGTTAGAAGGATGGGGCAGGTAGCCCTGTATGTAAGGGATGACTTAGAGGCAATGGAAGACATTTCAATCTAGGGGAATGGTGATGTGGAATCCTTATGGATCCAGCTAACATCTGAAAGAGGGAGGAAAATTAGGATTGGGATGGTGTACGGCCACTAGGGCAAAAATAGGAAAATGACAGCTTTAAATCAGAAGAGTATGCACTAAAGAGTGTGTATGTGTGTGGGGGGGGGCATGATAGTCAGTGATTTCAACCTGTCCAATGTAGACTGGGACATAACAGTGGCCAGGAGAAGTAGGAGCCAATCTCTGCTGGCCAGCCTACAAGACTGCTTCATGGTACAGCTGGTAAAGGTGCCAAAAAGGTAACTGCCAACCCTGAATATGATTCTGGCCAATTCTGATGTGGTGGGAGGAGTGAAAGTGAAGGAGGCATTGTGATTCAGTGACCACAATTCAGTATGGTTCAATTTGGACATGATGAAGGGGCACTCCCCATCTAGCGCTGTCATCCTAGATCTCAGGATGGCAAATTTTTGTAAAATGAGGGAAGAATTAGGGAAAAATCAGGAGGAGCAGCAGCAGGAACACAGGGGGTAGAGGACAATTGGGACATTATTAACAGGGGGATCCTGGATATCACAAAATGCTGTGTAAGAATGGTAGCTAAAAAATGCACCAGAAACCCCTCTAGTTTTCCAAAAAAAGGAAGGAGAAGGTGAGGGCCAAAAGGTGGCCATTAGAAAATTTAAAAGTGGGCAGATTTATTTATTTATTTTCTTTATTTCAATCTTGGATTTACATCCTTTGAGCTGGGAGTTCATTTACAAAGGTACCACGTCAGAATGTACAGAACAGATACCAGACAACTGACAATGTACATCAAATACAAAAATGTCATAAATAAACAACGGGTAATATACATCATCTGGAAGAATTTCACACAGTCTGCCAGAATTATTATTCACATGATGGAGGAAACAGTCAGAGATTATGATTAGGAACAGATCATAGAGGCAGGGATTTGTACCCATTGTCTTTAGGGAGGGGTGGGTAGAGAGGGAACAGGGTTGGATGCAAATAGAGGAGGAGGGAGGGTGGGCTGGGTAGCAGGGAGGAGGGGAGATAGTAGAAGGAATCAAGAAAAGGGATGATGAATAGGATGATGGAAGTTTAGGAGTGGAATAGGTTTCAAGGGGGAGTAAGTGCTATAAGGGTAGTGTAACCATATAGTGAGAGGGTGCCTGCATTATATAAGCAGACATTGGTCTTTAGTGGTTGTTACAGTGAGCAGGTGCACTTCTTTAGGCCCATGAAGTGGGAGTGTAAGTAACATAGATGGAGGAGAATTGGAAGGATGACAAAGGGAAATTGAATGAGGAAAGAAAGGCTGTTAGAAAGGACGAGGAAGATGCGGAGCTAAGAAAAAAGCCATGGGGTAGAAAAGGGAGAAAAATAATTCTTTAGACAAATTAGGGAGAAAAGGAAGGCAAAAGAGGGAATCATCAGGTTGAAGAGAGAGGGGGGTTTGGTGGAAGAAGACAGGCAGAAAGCTGACCTACTGAATAGTCATTTCTGTTCAGTATTTTCAGTAGAAAGAGGGTTATGATCAGGGAGTCGCATACAGGCTTCTGAGTGGGCTGGGGGAAAAATGGAGCCCATAGAGATCACTGAGGAGAGGGTAAGGAAGGGTCTTTCAGCACATAGGGTGGATAAGATGGTCTGCACCCAAAGACTCTGAAGGTTGTGGTACAAAAGCAGGTGACCCCCAAACAGATTTGTTCAGGTGTTCTATTGAGTCAAGGGGAGCATCAAAAGATTGGAAGATGGCAGCAGTGCTGCTTTTGCACAAGGGGGTGTGGACAGGGAGGACCTAGGAAGCTACAGGCCCATCAGCCTGACCTCAGTTGTGGGGAAGTTCATGGAGACCGTAATCAAGAAGTAAATGGTAGAATATCTGGAAGGGAATGGGCTACTGAGCAACAAACAGCATAAGTTTGTAGCAGGAAGATCCTGGCAGACAAAATTGATTGATTTCTTTGACTGGGCCAACAAAGCTGTGGACAAGGATCAGGTTGTCAATATTCTATATCTCGACTTCAGTATTCCTTCAACTTCATACCAAATAGAAGGCTACTGTAGAAGATGGAAGATTTGTGGTAGGGGAGGGACTCACTACTAGGGTGGGAAACCAGTTTAAAGTGAGGCACAAAGGGTGGTGTTAAATGGAAAACAGAAGTGAGATGAGTCACAAGTGGATGCAGCAGGGGTCAGTTCTAGGATCAGTCCTGTTCAATGTTTATAGGTGCTCCAGCTGGTTGGAAGCACTCTCTCAAACTGTAATCAACATGTTTATGTTGATTTGTATTGTATTGTACCAACATTGCGGCTGACATTTAATGAGAAGTACTTGAAAGGTGCCTTATTGCTTCTACACCTCTAAGTTTCAGCCCGCACAGTCTGCTTACTTCATACCTGTACTGAACGTGAAAAATAGCAGAAAGTGATTTCCTTTCACATGAATCCAAAATCCAAACAAATAGTAATTTATTTGCCTTTTTACTTTTTTGCCATTATTCATTTTTTATGCACAGCTCTACTTATAAATGTCATACTATATTTACAGATACAGGCATGATATGTCAGAACCGCTTATAAGTGCCATGCTACTATTAAACAGCAGCTCTGCACTTCAGCATGTACTTTCTTAAACCGCTCTCTGCAGCATCTCCCCTTCAAGACAAAAGTCACTGCCCCCCTTTTCTAGAAACCCCACTGCATATGTGCTTATTCCATATTTACCAGAATCTTGCCTTCCCTACCCAAGACCCTGTCTTCTGTAGATTCCCCCTGCTGATACCAATGTCTGATGTTTTAACCCATTGCTAAGACCTCCTGTAATATGTTAATGCTTGTTGTTACCAGTTATTTATTGTATTGGCCTGACGTTGTATGTAGCTTGCTTGACTTTGGACACCTTTCAAAAAAGGACTCTTGAGCTCTAAGGTCTTCTGAACACAATAAAATAAAATAAACATAATGTTTCAGATATTATAATTCGTATACTGTACATCATGTTTTGTTATCTTCAGTTTTCCTTTCTAGGATTTAGAACACATCTTGGAAACCTGTCCAATAATTATGTATAAAAAGCATTTGACTGTCCCCAATTGACCTCATAATGCCATTGTTTATGTTATCACTGTGCTTACCATAACAACAGACTGTGATATCATAAACAGTACTTTTGAGGTCAGTTGATGGCAGGCAGAGTATTTTTGGAAGGTATAGTGGAATAAGCACAGAATTGTCTGAAATATGTAGCAGATCATTAACAAAAGAAAATAAAAAAAGACTAAAAAAGCAAAGTTCAATATAATAGTTGCACATATCATACTGTTTAGTCTTTTATAGGTTCATAGGTTCATAGTGGTATACGAGTTCAAGAGGCATTCAGCCTTGTTTTGAACTCGCCACCCATAAAGCTTTACAGGTGGAAAGTAAATGTCCTGTCACCCTTTTGATCATCCATATTCTTTTTAAACAAGGTCATATTATCACTATTAACTACAAGACTTGGCAGAGTATTCCAAGTTGTGATAACTCTTTGAGTGTACCAATTACTCCTTTTGACAGTTTGATTTTTTTCTCCTTTTAGTTTATGTTCGTGTGTTCTTGTAATTTTTTTAGCGTTTTGTTTGGTCAAACCAATTGTTTCCATAATTGTTTTATCTTGAAGGGATCTGTATGTTACAGTAGGTAGAGGTTACCTCTTAATCTCCTATACCTCATGGAGTAGAGTCCTAGTTTGGTCAATCTTCCCTTATAATTTAAGTTCTACATATTTTTGATTTTTTTGTTGTTGCTTTTCTCTGAACACATTCAATTAACTTTTTCCCTCTAATGGTATTAGGTGCACAGAAAGGGGAGCAACATTCCCCTAACCAGACTAGTATACAGAGGCATAATAACATCAAGTTCTCTACTTTTAATGTTTTTGGATATGCACCCTAGGACTTGATGACATTTGTTAACAATATTTGTGGTATGTATATCAAAGGTCAGATCGTCTGTATCAAATATGCCCAAATCTTTCTCATTACTAGTAGTCTGAAGAATTGTATTATTCAATGTATACCCAATTTTAGGATTATGTTCTAAATGCATAACTTTCATTTATTTTCATTGAATGTCATTTTGTTCTCCTTTGCCCATTATTCAAGATGACATATATTTTATTGGAATATTTTCCAGACTCTTATTTTATTAGCTTTTCCTTTAACTAAACAGTTGAACTGGCTTATGCTACAGCAAGGAGAACAATCTTTCATTTCATTTTCATTTTTATTGTTTATACTGGAAAGGCATGTGAGCAAAATTGCCCATTTTCACATTCATCCAGTGACAAAAATTGGTACAGTAACACACATTGGTGAACATTACATCATCAGGAATAAGAGTCATACAAAGGAGACAGAACATAATAGGGAAGGTGCTGTTAAGGATAACATAACTATATAATAAATTTAAATAGAAGAGCAAAAATATGCCAGGTGAGATATGCAGGAAATTGAAAAGCAGAGATTGGAGCTGACAGCATGAGTCAGGGGCAGCTGCATTGGAGCTTTTCTGAAAAGTGGGATTTTAATTGTTTTTTGAATGATGTAAGTGTGTTGCACAGGACCAAGGGTGGGGGAAGGTTGTTAAAAAGTTTGGCACCTTTGTAGGAGAGAGAGTGTTGCCCCTGGGTGGTATGACAGTGAGGAATCATGAAGGCATGGGCACTGGAGTGCCTGGTGGTCCTATAGTGTACAGACTTATTGAAGATGGAGGAGATGCTGCTAGGCATGGAGCCCAATTGGATTTTAAAGAAAAAAGTGAGAATTTTTCTGTCAGATCTATCCTCCAGGGGGAGCCAGTTTACAGCCTTGTACAGATCACAGTGATGCATCCTTAGGGGGAGGCCTGTGATGAATCAGATGACGCTGTGATATGTGATCTTTAATCTAACTAGATTTTTCTGCAACAGGGAGGTTGAGCATATGAGGAAGCCATAGTTTAAAATAGGAAACTGTTGGCAAGCAAGGCCCTAGTTTCTGGTATCTGGAAATGTTTTAGTTGATGTAGGATGCCAAGTCTTTGGTGAATTATTTTAATTAATTGATGAGTGTGTAGCTTGTAGCTCAGGTGACAGTCCAAGTGAATCCCTAGGTATTTGAAGGTGGTGACTCTCTCAAATGGGTTACTGTAGTTGTATATAAGAGTAAAATTGAAATTTAGGGACTTCCTAGAGCCTGAGAATACCATGACCTCAATTTTCATGGAGTTGAGGACCAGGCCCTGGGAGGAGAACCAGGAGTGTAGTTTACCGAAGTTATGTTGCAGTTTGTTCTGAAGGGAGAGAGGGATCTTATCCTTGCAAAAGATGGCCACGTCATCTGCGTAGAGGCGGAGCTCTGTGGATCAACAGATATCAGGGAGGGGGTTGACTACAAGAGAGAATAGGAGAGGTTCGAGGATGGCACACTGGGGAACTCCATATATGATGTGATGAATTTTGGAGTATTGTCCTGCTATTGTAATCCTGTGCATCTGATTACGGAGGTAATTTTCAAACCATTTTGTCACTTCTGCAGAGAAATTTATTCTGGATAAGGTATGGAGGAGAATTTTATGATCAACAAGGTTGAAGGCCTTTGTTAGGTCTACCAACACTGACCTTCATCACTGGTCTATTCAATGAAATTAGTAAGCCTTACTAGGGCAGTCTCGGTATTGTGACCGGTTCTGAACTCATGCTATGAGTCTATGAGAAGTTTATGTGTATATAGGAAGTTCATTTTTTGATCAAGGATGATTTTTTTGGTAATTTTTAGGTAGGGGTGCGAGGAGGGAAATGGGCCTGTAGTTACAAATGTCATTTCTGGAGCAGGATTTGTGGAGTGGTCTTATAGTGGTGCTTTTCCAGTTACTGGGGAATACCCCAGTGTACAGTGAGTGGTTGAGGATGTTGGTTAAGGGGAGAGTGATAGGTACACAGATGAGCTTCAGGATATGGTAGTCAATGTTGTCAGGGCCCAGACTGGGCTTCAAGTTGTTCTTTTTTAGGTAGAGGATTACATTTGCAGGGGAAATATATTTGAAATAGAATTTGAGAGGGAAGGGGAAGGGTTGTTTGTACAGGGGGAGGGGGTCAAGGGATGAAGTTGGTAGGCTAGTGTTGATAAACTGCATATCATTTGGTTTATATATGTCGAGGTCATCAAAGTAAGTGTTGAAGAGATTAAATATTTTGCTTGGTTCACTTATTAGAATTCCATAATTATTGAGGAATATTTATTTGGCAGAGTGACCTCTGCCTAGTAGGTTGTTGCATGTTCTCATTTCCCAGAACCCCTCCCCATCTCCCTCTTTTTTTTTTGTTCACCATCTCCCTCATTTTACTTTTGTTCACCTCCTCCTTCCCACCCTGATAAGTCACTCCCCCCATAGGTTTCAGGGTCTCTGCCTTGTCACTTCTGACCCTGGTAACATGGGTCTTCCTGCTGTCTATTCTTACTAGCACTTCAGACAATGCAACTAATGCTTTAACATGTTCTGGCAACCTAGATAAGTGTTTTCATGGCTTACCTATTTTGGTTCTGATGCACACTGTGTTTCCCAAAACATCCTGTATTGCTAACTGCCTTATTTTCTTAACTGGACCAAGTGGCCTTGTCCTAGTTATACTACTGTGAGATACTCTCACCCCAAAGCCACTGTCTGTATCTGCAAAAGTGCATAACTTTACCAACTGAACCTGTTCTAGCATTTTCTGTTCCATATTTTGTACTCATTTGATACGTTTGCTGGTTGCAACATTGCCATACTTGAAACTGAACATTTGATGACTGTGTATATGTAACTTCTGTATTTTGAATTTGTACATATGTGATTGCTATGACATGGAACCTCTGTAAAAGAGTTTTTGGCTCACAGGTACTTTCCTAGATAATAAATAAATAATGAAAAAACTGATACCACATCACACCCCTTGGAAAAATGAACATGATATTCTATATGATGACACTTTAACATCTTTTGAGACTCTGAACTCTTCTGTGGGATATTCAGATCTGATGGCAACAGATACTGCACACACTATTACAAATACCTCTATAAGAATGACACCATTCAGACCCAAATCAACTTTCAACCCTACACTGTATTCCTGTCCTGCTTTAACATATCAGACCTTAGTGATGCAGGAATTTAACAAATTGTTTTCTTCTAAATGGAATCAATATATGCCAAGTCTATTATGGGAGGAAAAGCAGCAATTCAGGAACTACGATCAATGGACAAAATAGAAATAAAGGAAGTGGAAAAGGGAGGGGTAATAGTTATCTAGTATAAGATACTGTATGAGACAGAAATGTATTGTCAGTTAGATGACAGCGAAAGTTATAGGAGACTTTCTGAGGATCCTACACCCAATCTAAAAAATAGAATTGATTCATTGTTGGAAACTGCATTGTATCAGGGTGAGATCACACAACAGGAACTGCTGTATATGAAGGTGGAATACCCTGTCATTCCAATGATTTATATCTTGCCCAAGATTCACAAGGACAAGACCAACCCCCAGATAGACCAATAATCTCCAACTATGGATCTTTGACTGAAAAAATCTCTTATTTTTTTAATAATTTTCTCAAGCAATTGGTTGTCAAACAATCCACTTATATAAGAAACTCAATAGGTATTTTATTCAAACTTGAGGGGCTGGTCTGGTCCTCTGAATATATTTGGGTTACTATAGACATAGTCAATCTATACACAAGTGTTAGACATGATTTATGCTTGTCTGCCATGGACTTCATTTTAATGGTGATCCTCTGGCAGAGAATTTTCCTAAAAACTTTCTTTTGGAGGCTATAGATACAATACTGACTAGTAACTATTTTGTATTTGACAGAGAATTCTATCTATGGACTGGGAGTATTGCCATGGGGACTAGCATGGCCCCCTCCTATGCCAACCTCTTTTTGGCATGGTGGGAGAGGACCATGGTGTTCGACCCTGACAAGAACCTCTTTCTTCCCCACATTCACCTGGGGCTGCTACTTGGATGATATCATGCTAATTTGGAAGGGTGATGTAGTCACTGCATCATCCTTTGTTGATTTTTTGAACCAAAATGATTTTGGTCTACAGTTTACTTCTACAATGGAAATATCATCCATTTCTTTTACATGGTTTAAACGGATAATTTAGGTAGAAGAAGGCCATATGACTCATTGAGTCTACCCCCCACACTTTGTGGGACAACGAACAATTTACCCAGTTCTGTAAATATATATCTAAATTATTTTCAAATTGTTCAATAGTGACTGAATTAACTACCGACTGTGGCAGTTTATTCCATTGTTTAGTTGATCTTATGGAAAATAATTTTTTTCTTTTATTCATTGATGATCTTGGTATAAAAGCTGAAGTTTATTGCAACAAAGTTTGATAGGTTTTGTAGCAAATTTTATCACACATTCCTGCATTAAATGTTCATCTTGAAGAATTTTATAGAGAAGCAACAGATCTCCCCTCCTACGCCTAACCTCAAGTGAGTACAGGTTCAACTCTTTACATCTAGTCTCATAATGTAGATTTCTCAGTCTTGGAATTAACTTCATTGTTTTTCCTCTGGACGCCCTCCAAGAGCTTTCTATCCTTTGTCATAAATGGTGCCCAGAAAGCTGCTCCAAATCAGGTGTAATATAGGAGTTGTATAGGGCAAGAACACGTGACTCCTGTCTATTTGCTTTTAGTAGACAGGCTGGGCTACTGATTTGATCTGAAACCTATAGGAAATCAACGTCTGGTAATACTCTATTACATGCTAAGAGTGCCCACTCTGCTGACCTAAAAAATGCCATAATGTATGGCCAGTTTGTTCGCCTTAGGCACAACTGTTCCTCATTAGTGGATTTTGACAGACAGGCAGCAGATCTTAAAAAAACACTTCCTGCAGAAGGGTTACAGAGAGGCTGTTCTTACTTCTTCTTTAAGTAGGGCTAGAAATCTGAATCAACAAGATTTACTCTGTCCTAAGTCAAAGGTGAACCAAACCACTGAACCAATGACATTCATAACAGAGCTTAATAGAATAGCCCCTAAGATATCTGGCAGCATCAGACATTGTTGGCCTGTTCTTCAAGGTGACCCAGTGCTTAGTAAAGTACTGGGAGACAGTTCCAGAGTGAGTTATAGAAAAGGGAAAAATCTGGGGGATCTAATGACATATAGCTTTTATGAAAAACCCTTACATGATACCTGTCCCATCTGAATGCACCCTAAACCTACAGGGAGTTTTAATTGTGGCAGATGCAGTGTGTGTTGATATTGCATTTAGGAAAGGTTCTTTGTCAATCCTATCTCAAACAAAAAAGTGGAGATTAAATAATTCATCAGATGCTCCACATGTTATGTTGTCTATGTTATCAAATGTACTTGTCCAGTGCTCTATGTAGGATGGACAAAGAGACTTTTAAAAGAAAGAATGCAAGAGCACATTGGTGCCATTATTAAAAAAAAAAAAAAAATACCCCTGTTGGGGTGCACTTTGCAACATGCCACAACCATAACGCTGCTGATTTTCAGTTTCTGGGTCTTGAACATGTGGAACCTCACAAAAGAGGTGGAGACAGACTGAGCACATTGTTGCAAAAAGAATCCAAATGGCTCTATACTTTGAAAGTTCTGTCTACCCAAGGTCTAAATGAATGTCTGGATAACCCCCTTCTTGTGATAATTTAATTGTAATTTTTGTTTTTCTCTCTCTTTTCTATAAGTTTAATATTGTTAAAATATAAATATATTTATGCTTTGGATTGTTACGATATTTATTGATTTTGTTTAAAATATCACTCTGGGACACACATTTTCTAGATCCTCTTATAAATATATATTATTCTATTTTGTCCAAGCTCAGTCCTTGCTTAAATGTGTATTTGACCTTTAGCAAGATTTGCTGACCTTCCTCACGTATTGACTTGAGCAGGACAAAAACTTAAACATTTATTAATTTACCTTAATTATTATTATTGTCTTTCAGAGTTCTCTTTTTATGCTTGCTTGCACGCATGTGCAAGAAATATAGTGCCACCATACGAGAATTTGTAGGTGTGCCTCCCTACTTCCAATGCCCTGCTGCCTTTTGCAGATGTGGCCCCACCGCGCCAATGAATGTAAGAGCTGTCTATGACAGCATTTGCAAATGTAGCGGCATATAGTTGAAAGAAAAGCACTGCAGCGTGTAGGCAATTTGCATACTGTGTCGGCAGTATGCAAAGTGCCTACATGTTGGCACTGCAGTGAAAGAGCTGTCCTAGACAGCTCCTCTACCCCCAAACAAATAACACGCTGACAGCCCACCCCAGTGTGCTCACATGCTCCCACCCACACACACAGTATGGCCGACAGGGGTGCCCAATCCCCCTGTCAGCTGCACTGTGCTTCCCCCCAACAGAGTTTTAGGTGCCACGCTGGGAGCCCACCCCAGCATGGCAAAAATCTGTAAGGCCAACGGGGGTGCCCAATTCCCCGTTGGCTCCGCTGCCCCCAAACAGCCTTCCAGGTGCCATTCTGGGAGCCCACCCCAGCATGGCAAATGTCCATCTGATGCCCCCTGCAGCACACTTCCAGGTGCCATGCTGGGAGCCCACCACAGCATGGCAA
Organism: Neoceratodus forsteri; assembly: GCA_016271365.2. Taxonomy (NCBI): domain Eukaryota; kingdom Metazoa; phylum Chordata; order Ceratodontiformes; family Ceratodontidae; genus Neoceratodus; species Neoceratodus forsteri. The sequence goes on from CM057456.1 coordinate 1,091,205,575, forward strand.
ACCTTTTTATGGCCGACGGGGGTGCCCAATCCATGCCCCCAAAAAGCTTCCAGCTGCCATGCTGGGAGCCCACCCCAGGGTGGCAAACATCCCGTGTCATCTTCCTAAAAGAAAAAAAAACCTAGAAAGAAAAAACGTTCCCTAGCTGACTGTCTTGACCACTTCCCCCACCCGCACCCACCGTCTGCGCACCCTGCCTCCCCACACTCTCCCCCCTCACACCATACTTACCTCCGGAGTCTGGTGCAATGATCTTCGGTGGACCAGGAACATGTCTGCACTCTTCAAAGCTGACCACGAACTGAGGAAATGCTGCTAAGCTGTATAATGGAATAAATAGTTTTTTTTCAACTTTGATGCATATCTCAGGCATTTTTGGAAATTTTTTCACCAAATTTTCAACGTGGGGTTTTTGGGACCCCACCTCATGAATGCTTGCACTGTCATTTTGTTATTTGGTCCGGAAAGGTGATTTCATGATCACTGCATGAAACCACCTTTTGGGATCATTATATAACATGACAGTGTTACAGCTTCATAGAGTAGGCCCCCAAACTCTTATGTTGAGAAAATTTGGGAAAATTAACAAATGACTGTTTTATGAGCGTAGTGTTGCTGCTTCCTAAGCACGTTGTAAATTCAAAATGTTTAATATTTGCACTCCAGATTTTCAACATTGCCATTTTACCACACCTCCTTATGAGCAGTACAGCTGTCATTCTTCACATCTCACCCAAAATGAATTTCTGCACATGTAGTGCACAATGGCGAAATCGGTGGGCAAAATCAATGTTTGGGACACATTAAGAAAATCACAGTGACACTATTCATGAGCAGAGGTCTTAAAATGGCTATGTTGAAAATTTGGTGAAAAAATTCCCAAAAATGACTGTTTTTCGAGCATGTGTTGCACAGTTCATATGCACGCTTGTAAGTTTGCAAATTTTTTATATTTGCATTCCAGATTTTCAACGTTGCCATTTCACCACACCTCCTTATGAGCAGTACAGCTGTAATTTTTCATATCTCCCCCAAAATGTGTTTCCATACATGTAGCGCACAATGGCGCGGTCGGTGTGCGAAATCAATGTTTGGGACAGATTAAGAAAATCACAGTGACATGTTCATGAGCAGAGGTCTTAAAATGGCTGTGTTGAAAATTTGGTGACAAAATTCCATAAAATGACTGTGTTACAAGCGAGCATTGCGCTGTTTCTACGCACCCTCGTAAGTTCATGAATTTGTAATATTTTCAGTCCAGATTTTCACCACTGCCATTTTTCCACACTTCCTTATGAACAGTACAGCTGTAATTTTTCACAACATGGCCAAAATGTGTTTTCACACTTTCTGTGCAGAAATGCGTGGTCACTGTGGGAAATCACTGTTCGGAACAGATTAAGAAAATGACAGTGACACTGTTCATGAGCGGAGGTCCCAAAATGCCTGTGTTGACAATCTGATGGAAAAAATCCCCAAAGTATTTACATTAAGGGTGTTTGTTGTGCAGTTTCTACGCACGGTCGTGACTTCACCAGTTTGTTTACTATTTTCACTGCAGATTTTCAACATTGCCATTTTTTACACCTCCCCATAAACAGTACAGCTGTCATTTTTCACATCCTGTTCGAAATGTGTTTTCGCAGCTGTGGTGCCAAATGCCGTAGTCACTGAGCAAAATCAGCTTTTGGCTAACAAACTGATATTACCACTGCTCATAAGGTGGGGGTCACAAAAAACCCATGTTGAAAATTTGGAGTGAAAATACCAATGAACGCCTGAGGCATTAGGGTTTCTGACCATAACGCCCCACCCTGTAGAGACTGACAGGCATCATGGGTGTGACTTGGGATTGTCACCTGTAATGCTCATACCATTCCACACCCTGCAGCCAGTGAGAGGCATCGAGGTGTGCCTTGGACTCTCTGACCCCAAAGTTCACCCCATTCCCCTATACAGCACCCATCTCACCCAGGGGCGTAGGCAGGGGGGGTGTTTAGGGTGTTCAAACACCCCACGAAAAAATGACCGCAAAATTTAATTTTAAATGTGTACACAACAGCGTGGAGCATGCTGTTCCTTTAAATTTGTGCCTTAGTTAGCACCGCGCCACCCGACCATTCAGGGAGTCTGGGTGGTCCATCCTGTTTCCACATGGCATTGGCTTGTCGCAGGCCGGAGGAGGAGGAGGAGGCGACTGTCTGTCACAGACTGGGTCACCTGACTGGATGGCGGAGCGGACTGCACTGAAACCGGCGGGAACCTAGAAGGCGAGAGAGTGCGACGGAGCGAGAGGCTATAGCGCGAGCGGCGAGACCGAATGATTAAATAAAGCCAAGGAAATAGGCAGTTTGGCTGTTGGGAGTGTTGGCAGCAGTTTACACCGGGCGGTGGTGAGGCGAGAGTCCGAGACTGACCTGACCCTGGCAAAGCAATCCTAGCCGGTAAGGGTGGACATATAATTGCACCATGCATTTAAAGTAGAAAACTATCAAAATTTTCCTTGTTCTCATTACTTAACAGTATGAACAGAACAAATATTGAAGCCAGTTTAAAGCACTTCATATACAGTCTGTGGTGACCAGGTAACAGCTGTTGTAATGAAATATTTACTATGAAGTTAAAACAGTTAACCAATGAGCATATGTAGAATTGCATATGCATGTCCAAAGTAACCATCAACTTGAAAACAAGTCCTTTATGTTTCAGGTTAAATCAAATATCATGTTTTATACTTGCTGTCTGAGTGAGTGGATGCAGATCATCTGAGGTGGGTTACTAGTGGTGAGCTTTGAGCTGCTTTGAAATTTGAGAACATGATGGTGCTGATGGCAGTACAGTTGTACCATCTGAATTTTATGTGACCATATAAATAGTTAAGATGTAATCTCTTTGCACTTTAGGCAGCCAGCCAAGATAAATTTATAAAGACTTGCCATATATGCTTATTTTGATTAACCAATGAAGGTATACATGTTTAAGTTTTGAATTTTTTCCCCACTTGAAATTAAATATATAAAATATGTGACAAGCCACATATATATTAATTTCAAGTATGTCTTTTTATATCGGATTTCAGAAGTTCCCTGATGAAGCAACATGGGTGAAATTGTGGGATGTGTACACAATAAATACATAAACTGTAAACATTTTAGTGTTTTGAACTGTGCTTTTTACAAAAAGCTAGAACAGTGGCTGCACAAGGTGTTTCAGATTATTTTTAATACTTAGATCTTGTGGGAGAGGATGGGATGATGGCACTACAAGGGTTAGGGGTGGATTTTTTTGGCAAGGTCTTGTGGTAGGGGGTGATGCGATGGCACTACAAGGGCCGGGGTAGATTTCTTTTGGTTAGGTCTTGTGGGAGAGGGTGGGACAATGGCACTACAAGGGTTAGGGGTGGATTTCTTGGGCGCTGAAAATAATTTTTAACACCACTGTGCATAGTGGCACTTTGACAGCGAAGAGCCACAATGTGTAGTCTTCATCTGTTGAAGGTCCCAGTCAGGAAACTTTGTGAAGAATTTCTGGAGTAAAGTTTCTCTGCTCACCACCACTACTTCTTGAATACCCACAGAAATTGCATATTAGTGTTTCTTGCATGCAGTCTTCATGGCTACACTTGGCCAGGCAGGATGTTGACAGAGGCACACTCAAAGTAATACATCATATACTGGGTAATTTTCTGGCTTCCTTTCAATGAGCCTACTGCCTGTAGCAAGTCTGTTTGCTTCTACCAGCTATCTTCAAAAATCTCAGAAACCTTACAGCCGCATAAAGATGTTTCCAAACATCAAACTAATAATACTGCAAAGTGATTTTTCTTTTTAAAGTGATTCAAGGTAAAAAAATGGAATCAATAGGCAACACTAGTGGTGAACTTAGACACCAATATGAGATGCAGTGTGGAAAATGGACAGTATTTTGACACCTGGTACAATTTATTAATCTTCAAGACTTCTAGGAAAACAAACTGAACTTACAAGCTCAAATGGGCAGACTGGGTGGGCCATAGGCCCTTATCTGCTGACACTGGCTATGTATCTATGTATTCATAAGCATTTGCAACAGATGAAGCACTCAGACAGGATGCCGTATACCTATCCTTGATATAGATGGCAACCCCTCCACCCCTGGAGTGTCTGTCTGCTCTAAGTAATAAATAGTTAGGGATATTGACTTCCTGTCGGAGGTGGCGGTCTAAGCCAGTGTCTGAATGTCACTGTACACACATGTGCACTGATGGGACACAGATCCCATTCAGGTTTATGGTAAGCAGTGTTCACACATGGCACATGATGTTGCCTATGACGAACAGTGCTATGCATAGTGTAGGCCTCCGTGACAGATCTGCTTGAGTTGCCACAGTTTCACATCCAGTACAGTCTGATGTCACTCTGCTGCACTCCCGTGCAACAAGATCAGCAGGAAGCCAGAGGGACAATGGCAGGATGTGCCAGGTGTGGCTGGCAGGGATGGACAAGCATAGGCAGAAGCAAAGACATGCCCACAGCATGGAGGGCCGAGAACCAGAAGAACATGAATGGCACTCTGCTGCTGGGTGCATGTCGGTACCATGTGTTGTGCGTTGACAATGGATGTGATGTATATTAATCCTAGCATCCCTGTGGCTGCTCAATCCATAGTACACATGTGTGCTTTGCACCGTATATTTCACATGGACCTCGAATGTCACAGGTATTGTTTTTCTGGTGGAATATGTGGTCAAACAGTGGCTTTCAGACTACATTAGGGCATGGCATTTGTACACTGTGATGGGGTATACTGCATAATCTGTGCTATGTTGTACTATCTTCTGGTTTTCATTTGGTGTTTTCATGTTTATTCCTGTCTTGGTGCTGGAATCAGCAACACAGACACACTGGTCTGTGACAGCTTAGCAAGTTAGTTAGCTATTTAGTTATACATTTTCTCATTTTGTGTTTGTGCTGTGCAGTGTCCTGTACCCCTGTCTGCTGGTTTTGGGTCAGTGGTTTCTGTTTTATTGTGTGTGCCAAGGTGCTCAGACATGATGCTTCTATCCTTATGACTATGTTACTGTTCCAAGCCAGCAAGACTGTCCATGGTAGTCCCCCATTCTCCCCTCCCCAATATCATCACAAGTGACCAGATCTGTCTACCTGTGCCTGGGCATGTCATATTATATTGTATCTTGGTATGCATCTGTGTAGCCAACTTGCTAATCATATGTCAAACATACATCATTGTCTGTTGTCTCTACACACTATGCAGGTGAACTGCTGTCCATTGCTATATAAACTCCCAAATCCAGACAGGGTCTGTGCTTCCCAGTGCCAACTAGTGGTGCAGCTGAGGGACAGCACTTCCCTGTGGAAACAGGACAGAAAAACAGTCACAGCAAGAAGGAAAATCAGACACTGTTGACCACAGCAGTAAGTGTGTGCAATTTATTTTGTAGCTTCACTGCAAAATAACAAACATGGAACTGAATTGCGGTGCGGTGCCCCAGCGCTTTGCTCAAACTCTCCGCAGTGCAAGAACAGAAGAAACAATACCTACCAAATGTATCCTTCAACTCACAACTATGAGTTAGTACTGGTCTCCTTTCTAATATGGCAAATATATTATGGCAAAACTACTGAAAGCAAGTAGTATCTGCATTTATTAAACCATATGTGGTCATTGACCAAAGCACCAGGGCACTACATCAGCAGTGCAATTCCATGTTTGTTATTTTTGCTACAAAACTCCGAAATAAATAGTACACACTTACTGCACGTCAGCATGATTTATTTTCTTTCTTGCTTTGAGCGTCTGTTCCTGTCTGTTGTAGATCCATTGATGTATGCCCTGCACTGTCTGAGCTGCTTCCCACAGTACATGCACTGGATTGTTGTACAGGCTGTACATTTGTGATCAGTCTTCTTGTGTGTCTTAAGATATACATGGACACTAATTGATTTGTGCAAATGGGCTGTCTGCGTTTTCCCTATTGATTCTGTTGTTCATGTCTCTTGTGCGGACTGTGTCTTGTCTGCACTGCAGGCTGCCATGTGTTCCTTTCCTTTCATAGGTGCCACGAGGGACATGGGCTATACACCATCAGAACTGCAGGTGGAGGCCAGGACCAGTTCTTGTAAGGGCTGGTGCTGCTTCACAGGTCATTGAGGCAGGCATTGCTTCACTTCCAGCAGCTATGGAGAACTACTCCATGCATCTGCTGGTGGCAGTGGATTCTAACACTACCACACTGCAGAAATGTTGTGCCTGTTCCTGGGCCAAACAAGATTAAAGCAGCCACAGGACAGGGCTGCAGATGGGACATGACCACTAGTGGTCAGTAGTAGCTAGTGTGTACAGACACTGGGTTTATTTTACACTTGAAGTTCTCCAGGTGCAGTCACACCAGTGATCTGAATAGTGGGAGGATTACCTCCTAATTTCTATGCACTGATTTCCCCCTAAGACATCCCAGCATCCCATTAGCCTTGCCCACATCCTTGTAACATGTTATGCAGATTTGCATTTATCCAAGACTGTAAACCCAGGTCATTTTCCTCATTTGTGCCTTCCAGTACCATCACTCCCTCTTCCCATTCAGTGCTGTATTCTCAGCTTCATTTTCCTGATGTGTATGATTTAACTTTTTTTTTGCATTAATGCTTAGTTGCCAAATCTTAGATTATTTTACTAGTCTCCCTATGTCCTCTCTTAGTGCTCTAACCCCATCCTCAGTGATGGAAAATTATGGGGAAGTCTGGTGGCTGTCTAAACCCCAAGCAACTATAAGATTTAATACCACGCTGGTACAGTTGAGGTTAGTTGCAGAGTTAATGCCCTTGTTGAACCCCAACCCCAACAGCTTGAAATTGTGCCCCGGTAGATGAACTTTTCCTCAGCTAGAAAACTCTTGTCCTGTGTGTTTCCCCAGAGCCCGGGCCTCAGCTGCTGCTCCGTGCTCTCAGAGGTGATGAGGATGTTGTTTTAAACCCTCTGCCCTCCGTTGTCAGTGCAGCCCGACCTGTGCTGCAGGAAGCGAATGGGTCCACCTGGTGCAGGTTGTTGTCTCCCATCTCCACTGGTGTGCTGTTGTTGTCTGGGGAGATCGAGGCCAGGAGGTCATGGTGACTCTCACTCCTTCGGTTGCCACTGCAGGCCCTGACATGCTGATGATCCTGGTTGGAAAGATGTACAGTCAGATGTCCCTTGGCTTCCTTGGCTACAGTTTACTTGAGTCCTGTGTTTCAGGGATATCTCAGCAGGCAAAGGCTCTCCCCCAATCCCCATGTAGTTTTCTGACCATCTGTGCACAAGTGGGGGGGGAGGAGCTTCAGAGGCAAGGCTTTGGATCACAGTGGATTGGTGTGAGCCTCCATGTGAGTAGCCAAGCCAGATTTTGAGCAGCCAGTCTTTGCTATAGGTGAGAGACGGATCCCAACCAGCAGAGATGTGTGTGTGTGTGGGGGCTATGCCCTGCTACATGGAGGCAAAGTCTGTAACCAGCAGGCAGTTCTCTGGGCCCTTTGGGGAAGTCTGTGCCCTGGTGTGTGTTCTGTTCTCTGGAACCTCAGACATGCACCGCTGGGGACTGGGGTTACAGTCTGTGGCCACTAAATCATGTTCAGCAACTCTGGGGACAGTGGTCATACTCATTCTAGCACTGCCATATGCTGAGAGAGTGCATGGGGACTTGTACGTTTCTCAGCTGAGCAAAGGAACATGCCAAGTGAGTCCAGCAGAGCAGGGGTGGTGGTGGTGGTGGGGACTCTGAGCTGCCGCACCTACCATGAGACAGAACTCAAGTTCTGTGGCCTACTATATGGGGAGGAGGGGCTTGCAAAGTTTTTCTCAGTGTGCCCTGCTGTGGTGGAAGGCAAGAGAAAGAGCAAAGTGTATTTACAATGATTGGTTAATTACTCAAACCAAGTGCACATCCCTGTAAGACTAATGTAAGTATACTGAAATTATTTTAACATTTACTTATATGCAGCTCCTCCACATTGATTCACCCATTTCACCTACCTTGTTTTGCCAAAGCTAGCCAAATTCGAGCTGTCCCTGAATGTTGATGGAGTGTGTACACAAAGGCTGGTGGGAGAGACAACTCTGGGGTTATGCCCAGGGAGCCATGGAGGAGGGTGTGGATATAAATCTGCTATTATACAATGTTCAACTTGTTTTTTTTTTTTATAGTGATATAAAACATTTACAGTGGGTGTGCTGGAGAATTTATCACAGTCATGTGATGTGTTTTGACCAATGAGGTTACAGGATTTTCATACCCCATTGTATAATTTCAGTTTTCAGTGTGAGCTGTTTTCTGTAGGAGCAAGATAGAGCAAATCATGACAAAGTGGTTTGGTGGTGCTTTCTGATACAGTCATTGCATTGATGTTTGTATGGTCACGTCATGTACTGTTGCCACATGACCAGCAGGCACTAGCAAGAACATTTTTTGTGCTTTAGTATCACATTTCACTTGCAGTGGCACGTGTGCACACATCTGGAACAGAGCCACTCTAACATGTGGTGTGATTTAAGCAATATACCATGAGAGGAATTGGTGATGCCAGGATTTTCACGCCCTGGGGTGTTGTTTGGCCACGAGCCGCCTTAAGTAAAACAAAACACCCCAGTGCATGGTAAATCCAGCATCCTCTTCTTCAAGTGGCATATTGCGATTATACAGTGGACATCTGTATGTTTGCCACCTGACTTCCTCAGCACACAGAAGAATGGCGTTGGTGATTTAAATCCCTTGCCCCCCTACTTAAGGATTTTCAGCTCTGGATGGGTACATGTTGGGGGGCAAAAGCAAAACAAAAATATCAAGTTTTGGGCTGGGTGCAACAAAACCACAGTAGCGCCCAGACCAGAACCCAGAACCTCAGCAGTGCAAGCAGAGGCCAACCCCCAGCACCACGATGACAATCGTCAGCCGACTGCAGTGCCAACCCCACATCCCACTACACACTGACTGCACTTCAATATCATCATTCTAAAAACTGTCAACTGATTCCATTGTGGCTCAAGCTGCTGCAACAGTTCTAAATGACATAATCATCCTCTGCTGAGGATGAGTGAACAATGATGTCATGTAAAGAGCTTCTAATGAGCCCTCTACTAGGTACCCCTATCGTCCTATTAGGAAAGTAGGGGGCAGCTGGTAGATCATGGCTAACACAGATGGGATTATCATTCTAGTAACCCCAGGGGACTGGGCCGTTACATAGTTTTTTGTGGGTGTTAAAAGCTTCCTATGTGAATCGGAAGCACAGTGCAACAAAATCCCAAACTACCCCTTTCCCCACACTTGTGTCCCCACGGTTTCATGCCTTATAACAGCTGGTGGCTCCTGATGGGAAGCGGAAAGCATTGGGGTCCCACCTCCTTCTGCTTTTCAGATTAGTGTGGCAGTGTTGCTGAGTCATCTTTATTGATGTTTCACTTGCAATTTCAGTGAATGGAGCCTTAGGCACATTCATCAGCTATCAGGCATAGTGTCAAACAGTTCCTCAAGCTGAAGAAAAACTGGGGGATTTTATCACTGGTGCCCGAAAGAAAATTTGTGTTTATGTAGCCTTTTATGGTTTTCTTTGCATTCATCTTGTGCTTTGTTCAAAGTTTACTCTACTTATAATGTTTACTTCTTCTTGGTGAATCATAGCACTGATGAGCATTAATTTGCTTTCTGTTACAGCTTGCTGGAGTTGTAGTCCTGGTTAGTTACTACCTAGTCGCGTGACAGTCTTATCACTTTGCCTGCAGTGATCACATTGTGATCCAAATAAATAGCAGCACAAGATGGATATACAAGAAGGAAAAAGAAAAAATCAAAGAAACACACTGCTAAACTATTTTGCCAAGAAACCCCGTGTTGAAGATGTACCAGAAAACACTGACAGTATACTCAGTGACGGGATCCTCATGTTGTACAGTGAATAATCACAGTGACAGTTCTTCAGAACCACAACCATCGTGTTCCACCAGTGTACCTGATAATACAGGGGAGTGATCGTGCTGGCGCTGCTGCTGCTGGTAGCACTGGCACTTATAATGCATTTGACATAGGACAGTATGCAGGATAACTGTTGCAATTGGTGTATCTGAACAGCTGAAAAAAATTGATTGACTCAGAAATGTGTGGCGACCTTCAAAATGATTATTCTTCCCGAAAAATGATCATAAATTAGCATTTCAGGCTTCATGGTTAAGCAGATTTGTCTGGTTGTGTTACTCTGCAAAAGACAATGGAGCATTCTGCAAAGTTTGTGTTCTGTTTGCTAAAAGTGCTGTTGGAAGGGATCACATCAGACTTTGGGGCACTGGTTGATAAACCTTTCACAAAGTGGAAGGAAGCACTGGAGGTATTGATCATCATGCAAAAAGCGGCATATCATCAATGTTGCCATGAACTGGCAGAAAATTTTGAAAGTGAAGGCAGGATCACTAGTAGAACATCGCCACACAAATAGATTCCCAAAAAAGAAGACTGTGGAACAAAATCGTAACAAATTGACATCAATTATTGATACAGTGCGTTGTGTGGGAGACAGGGACTTGCTTTTCGAGGCCATAGAGACAGTGGACCAATACAGTCCTAGGATCCAGTAGTACCTATAGAAAATGATGGAAATTTCCGTGCGCTAATAAGGTTTAAGGCTTATAGTGGAGACCAAGTGCTGCGAGATCATCTCAAACTTCCTGTCTTGTCGACTTACATTAGTCCACACATTCAGAATGAGATTGTCACTACATGTGGAGCTATAGTCAGAAAGCTGGTAGACAAAATTTGGAATGCAAAATACTTTACAGTCCTTATGGATGAAACAACAGATATCTCTGGAATAGAGCAGCTTTCAGTGTGTGTCCGATATGTTGATTGCCAAGTTAGTGAAAGTGAACCTTTCACAACTTATAGCGTGAAGAAGATTTCTTGGGTTTTATGCCTGTATATGATATGACAGGAAGAAATCTGTCTGATAATATTCTGAGGTTTCTTGCCAGTGTTGGAGATCATGGTCTCAACCTTAGTGATATCACGAGGTCAAGGTTATGATGGCCCAGTAATATGTCGGGCAGAGTACAAGGTGTACAAGCATTAATTCAGAGCAATACCCAACAGCTCTTTACTTGCACTGCACTAGTCACTCACTAAATTTAGCTCTAAGCAAAAGTTGCACAGTGCCAGCTATCCGCAATTGTTTAGGGACTGTCAGTGATGTTTGCACCTTCTTCGAGCTTCTGCACAGCGATCGCTATCTTAAAGGAACAAGTAGGCATGCTCCTTCCCCAATCAAAAAGACAGACTTTTACCTCTGTGTGACACTCGGTGGGTTGAGCGACATGACAGTTTAATAACCTTTAGTGAGCTGATTTCTCCAGTCGCAGCAGCATTGGAACACTTCATAGAACATGAGAACAATGACTGTTCTTCCAAAGCTACTCAGTTTCGGCTACAATCTGCCACAGCAGAATTCCTTGTTGCACTGCACTGCTGTGTACAAGTCTTCGGTGTCTCACTCCCTCTGTCCAGGTACTTGCAGCAAGAGAACTGTGATATAAGTTCTGCCTATCCCATGTATCCAGTGTCAAAGATGCCATATGTGAACTGCGATCAGACTGTGACAGTTCTTTCATAAAGTCTTGAGGGCTACTCAAAGAACAGCCCATGGCTTGGCGAAGAGTTATGGATTCCAAGACTATGGCAGGCAGCAACACAGGGCAAACTACCCAGAAGACAAGCATGAGCAATATTTTCGGAGAGCTGTGTACATTCCTTTTCTTGACTATTTTTTGTCTGAACTAGACAATCACTTTACCTCTCATTCAAAAGTGCTTTCTGGTTTCAATAGCATCTTGCCAGTATACCTAGCTGATGGCTTAGCAAGTCATTTACAGTCTGGAGCATCAGATCTTGTAAAATTTTATGAGTCTGATCTTGATTCTGAACAAGTTGTATTATCGGAAATGAAGCTGTGGGGCCATAAATGGAAAAATACTGCAGGAAAACCTAAATCTGCAATAATTGCACTTTCTCAGTGTGATGCACAGTTTTACCCAAATGTGCACAAGCTTCTGCAAATTTTGGTTACACTACCTTTTTCTACAGCATGCTCAGAGCGATCTTTCTCCTCTCTCAGGCAGTTAAAGAGTTATCTTCGCAATACCAGCTGTGAAAACAGACTTGTTGGTCTTGCACTTCTAAGCATCCACAGCGATATTCCATTGCAAAGTGAGAAGTGATTGACAGATTAGCGACCACACATAGCAGTTTGGACTTACTACTTTAGAGTGTTTGTCCAGCAACACGAGTGCTTCAATCCCACATTTCAAGAAATATTCTAATAAAATGTTTCCAGTAACAACTGATACAGGACCACTATCTCATGATGACTGGTGTGGGACTACTTTCCTACAACTGGTCTGAAACAGTTTCCTGGAATACTGCTCTGTCAACAGTTTCAATGAATGTCTGAGCACTGCTCCATGGGACTCTGGCACCAATTCCCAAACTTATCTGGGATCACTAGCTGACAGATATGTATACTACTAAGCTTGTCATGAAAAAAGGGCTTGATAATTGATGAAAAAGCCTAAAACAGGCTTCTAAATATTACCTGCTGGCTGGTAAATGGCCCAAAGAATTATGTCACAAGTCTGTCCACAGGCAAGTGTGCAAAACTCCTTTCTGGTACACCATGACATAGAAACATAAAAGTTGATGTCAGAAGTAGTTCCCTAGCTCATCTCGTCTGGCCATTTGTTATAACCCTATTTGGACTCTCGATTTGTCCTTCGTAGTCAGGGCTCCCTTGTGTCTCTCTAATACAGTCTTGGTTCCCAGCCACTGTTGACTCCCATAACATCCTGAGGCAGGCTGTTCCAAGCATCCGCCAGTGTTTCTGTGAAGAAAAACTTCCTGGTGTTGGTAGAGAACCTCTCTCCTTGCAGCCTAAGATCATGGTCCCTGGTCCAGGAGTTCTTCATGAACTGAAAACATTCCTGGCCTGTTAATGCCTGTTATGTAATCAAATGTTTCATTCATGTTCCCATCCTCTCTTCTCTAGGGAGTACATATTCTCTACAGAGGCAAAAAGATCCACCTCTGAGGTGCCCCACCTTCAAAACGGTACTGAGTATCTGGGATTCAGACACCACTGTGGTGGTCCTGATTTATCCTGCTGAGGGAATATATCAATACATATTCCTTCCTGAAAGGTGTATGGCTGATAAGGATACTTTCATGGAGTATGTCAGTAACCACAGCCTCATTGCTTCTGCACAAGTTGGGCTGACCTGGTCCCTCCTGTTTTGTTGATGATGTACATAGTTCACTGTCCTAGGCAGCCAGTATTCATTTCACTAGTGCTAGAGATTGCTGTGCATGCTGTCAGAATTGACCCACTACTAGCCAGTCATTCAGGTATGGAAAAGACTGTTACCCCAGTATTCTCAAACACTCTACCATTACGGCCAGGCTGGGGCAAGGTACTTTGTGAAGGCCCTTGTAGCAGAAGTTAGTCCAAATGGAAGTGCTATTAACTGACAGTGGCATGAGGCAAGCCTGAATCTCAAATACTTTTTGTGACATGGTCTGATAGGGATGTGAAAGTCAGTATCCTTTAAGTCTAGGGAGGCTAGCTAGTCTCCCATTTGCAACGTGGGACTGATTATTGAAAGAGTAACCATTTTGAACTTTGGTTTCAAAATGTGTCTACAATTCTTAGATGAAGAGTATGTCACCAATCACCATTTTTTCATCCTTGTGAGGAAGTATCTGAAATAAAAGCCTTTACCCCTTTGACTTGGGGGCACTGGCTCCATTGCTTTGATTGCCAGAAGATGTTTTACCTCTCTTTCCAGAAAGATTCTGTCTGCAGATCTACCTGGTACCAAGGTTCTTGTTCTCAGCTTGGGGAATGATCTTAAGTGAAGTGCTAAACCATGACTCCTTATCTCCAAGGCCCACTTGTCTCCTTTATCTCCTTGATTTGGAGCCTGTACACAACACCTATTCTGAAACGTTTCCCTTGTCCATGCCTACTGTTAGCCATAGTGACTCAAAGCCCTCAGGTTGCTCTTTTACTGGCTTCCATCATATCGAAAGAAAAGCTTTTTTTTCAGAAAAGTTGTGCTACTTCCATATGTAATGGTATCCTGTGTCTTAGCACCAATCACACAGCCATGAGTTGAATTCACATATTGCAATCTCTCTGACTCACTTGGTGCTTTTTCTTTTTCACTACACTGGCAGCACTTCTGAGAAGGAAGGCTGCTTTGCATGGAAAGGAAGACTAGGTGGGCCAAGCAGTCCTTATCTACCATCAGATTCTATGTTTCTACATGTGCAGCATGTGTATTCCTACAGAGGATTTATTTTAATTTGTGCTGCTTGGTGAAACTGCTGATTGCACATAAGATACCATTCTAAAACATTTGCTTCAATAAACATCTTTCAACAGTTGATACCAAGATGTTGAAATATCCATAGCACAACCTTATACAGTTAGCAGCATCTCCAGTGATGTGGTGCTAATGCTTTTTCACTTGTTACAGGCCGACCCAATGACAGACAGAGAAATTAAATCAGCAGTCAGTGAGGGGAAAGTGGGCATCACGGACTGTGATCCAGGTGTTCATTTCAACTGTTGACTACAATCCAGGTGGTCTCAGTTTCAATCACGATTTCCTCTAAATGTATTTCAGCCTCAAATTTCACTTGAGCGGTGATCATGGTGAAATGATGTTGGAATAGTGATTCTACACTAACTGGTGTAAATGGCAATAAAATAAATATGTCAGACAAACTGTTCCCAGACCAGTAAATTCATCAGTCTCTGACCAGTTGTCTTGGGAAACTTGTCTTGGGCTAGCCATTAAGAAAAGCAGGACCCAGAACAGTCATCTCAGGAACAAACTTACTGCAGCTCAGAACTGAGTGAAATTGAATACATAGTAAGGAACGTGTACTGTCATCATCGAATGCATCTCTGCACCATGTCATTGCAGAACTCCTACTCATGAAACTAAATACAACAAAAGAGTGATTTGAGCATTAAAAAATCTTGGGACTGTGAATTGCAACAGTTGGTTGGAAGACAAAGGCACTATTGAAGATACTGAGGCAATTGGTGATAGCACGTCAGCTTACAGTGCTTTTTGAAAGCAATGTATTCTCTTGTTGAATAAACACCACCTAACACAATTTTTGTAACATGAGTTAAGTCTCTCAAAGACATCGAATGTCCCAACCATTCTTCAAAAGATTGCATATTGAAACAGACTGGGCTGCCTTATGACACCTTCATGAATGCTACTACACTATCCTCCCAGAGGATAGGTACCACCAATGATGTCTCCGGAAAATCCTCCCATCAAGTGGCAAGACCACCACACTAACGTCAGTGTTCTCACTGAGGCCAGTGTCACCAGCATTGAGGCAATGATCATCCGACATCGATTCCGCTGGACTGGACACTGTATACGGATGCCCAACTCTCGACTCCCCAAACAAATTTTATACTCCCAGCTCCGTCACGGCCAGAGATCCCGTGGTGGTCAAAGGAAATGCTACAAAGACACACTGAATGCATATGTCATGAAAACAGATACGGACATAACAAGCTGGCCACCAACCAATCTCAATGGCGCCAGAACCTCCATCAAGCGGGGGCCTGCTTTGAAGAGAAATGCCTTGCCCTTGAAGCCGAAAACAAAGAATGTAGGAATGAAAAGGGAAAGAAACCCCAGCCAGCGGGCAGCTCTCCCACATGGAAACATCTGCAATTTCTGCAGACGAATCTGTGGCTTTAGGATTGGAGTACTGAGCCACCTCAGGACCCATCAGTGAACCATGGTAGAGATCATCCTGGAATCTAGGGATCGCCGCCGATCCTCCCAGATGCATGACACCATTGCAGATAGTCAAATACCATGGAGAAGCTAGATGCTGCTGTGAATGAAGAGCCAGTGAAAAGCTAGCTTTATACCAGATGAGTCCACACAAGACATCAGCAACTGCATGAATAATCCTCAGTCTGGCCCCTAACAGAACATGAAGAAAAATGAAAAATGAAAACAAGAAGACACTAAATTGTAAGTACAATGTTTATTTAACACTCACATCAACGTGTTTAACATTTTTTTTTTTTTTACACAGTAACTTTACTTCAAATATCTCTCACAGGCTTTAAGGGCTTTAAGGGCTGGTGTTGGTGGTGTGGTTTATCATGGCACTGTTGGTCAGTCAGTGCACTACCATAGTTACTTGCAGCCTTGCTGGCAAAACTGCATATTGTACTGCATGTGGAGTGAGAGGTTGATGGCACTGTTGGACAGTCAGTTGTTCACAGCCATTGGAGGTCCTACTGACTGTAATGCCAACAAGAGTTTTCCACACCCCTGATTCTTTTGTAATAAAACATTCCAATGAAATTAGCAGTGTGGAACATGTAACTAAACTGCGCTTTTACTTAAAAAAAAAACACTAAAACTCACCACAGAACACGTAAACACTATAGAGCTTCTGGGGCTTACCTGCCCCCAGACATCGAGCAGCAGCCTTTATGTAGAATTATACAATGGGGTATCAAAATCCTGTAACCTCATTGGTCAAAACACATCACATGACTGTGATAAATCCTCCAGTATACCCACTGTAAAAGTTTTATATCACTATAAAAACAAAAACAAAGTTGCACATTGTATAATAGCAATATACCATGACAGAGAGTGGGTATATGGGTGAATTTACCACTTCTGGTGTGGTTAAGTCACTCGGCTGTGCCTCTTGACCAAACCACACCAGGCGTGGTAAATCCACCAATATACCCACTCTCTGTCATGGTATATATCTTAAATATTTCAAACATCACAGTATATTACAAAAACTGCATAAGCCTAACAGCTCACTCTCAGAACTCAGAGTACATATAACTACTCATTTTTGACATACAAATATATAAAAGGGGCACATGCTTGCACACTGGCAACATTGGGGGGGAAATAGGGCACCATGGCAGAAAACATGGGGGAGTTTAGATGGTGACCTGGTGCTCACGGCATACTATTCCACCATAATCTGTGTACATAGTGGTACAATGCCTTGTTACCAGGCAGCGTTACTAACACAGCAGGTAGAACCACGGTGGTTGATCGGACTGTTAGATAACCAGTTGTCCACAACCACTGGAGTTCTGTAGACTTAGGACAGTCACGTCTACCACAACCCTGATTCCATGTGAAAAAAAAAAAGTTTCTCATGAAATTAGGGGTGGAGAACATGTAACAAATGTGTGTGTTTTCTTCCAGAAAACCTCCAAAATTCACCAAATATCATGTACATACCCCAGAGCTTCTGGGGGCTTGGCGGCCCCCAGACCCCCGGCTTTTATCTCTCCTTTTTCAAAAATGTCATATTTAAACACCTCCCAAATGGAATTCTGGCTACACCCCTGATCTCACCATATTTCCTGATGGAATGGGGTGAGCATAAGGGCCAAAGACCCCAAGGCACACCGTAACACTTGGTGTCTGCAGGGTGGGGTGTGGTGAAATAGCGTGTCCGTTATGCCTGACAACCCAAAGGCACACCCCACCAATGCCAATGCCAGCAAGCAAACATTCGGCATTGACAAATGCTTGTTTTGTTCTAGAAGTGCTTTTGATCTTTAGCAATCTCTGTTGACCTCACAGCTTCTAGTATTCCTTTTTGCTTCTTAATCCACTTAGTTAAATGAATTTCCACTTCGAGTTAGACATATTATTTATTACTGATTTATGATTACAGAAGGTGTCTGTTCATTTTTGCTTTGGTACACAAAAAAGGTATAATGGTCACTGTATCTTTAAGAAAATTCAAAATAAAAAAGATCTCTGTGCACCAAAGTCCCCTGATGAAATGTCCAAGAGAGGACATGAAGCGCTGGGGTAGAGTGCTACAGGTTCCTTGTTTCATTTCATCCGTTTTCTGGTGTGTTTATTTGGTAGAGTGCTACCCATTTGTGTGTGTGTGTGTGTGTGTTTTTGTTTGTTCTTGAGGAAGTTTGTTTTTGCAGCTCTGACCTCAGATTTGCATTTATTTTGTAGGGCTTTGTATTCCTGTAGAAGGTTGGGAAGTTTAGAGTTTCTGTATTTGGACCATGCTTTGTCTCTTTTCTGCATGAGCTTTAGTAGGTCAGAAGTAATCCATTTGTTGGTGTGGCCTTTCATCCTGAGTTTTTTGAGTAGAAGTAAGGAGTCACAGATGAATAGAAAGGTCTTGCTAAAGGATTCGAGGGCAAAACCAGTCTGCAGCCAGAATGGTCTTAGAGAAGTAATCAAGGTTAAGTCTAGTTTTGGAAAACAGCATTATAAGACCAAGCCATTAGCTTTCTGGCATTAGGCAAACCAAAACAGCAGAGGGAAACAAACAAAGACAAGCACTAGTGCTCATGACTAATTCAGTTCAGAGATCTCCACAAAGGAGTCACTGGCTGAGAAATGCCAACATGTTAAGTTACATGGGGGTGGCTGGCAGTGACAGTGGAGTATTTCATAAATGAAGAAGCTTTTCATTTTAAAGTAATCATCGAACTGCTGTGCATCTTGATGTCATTCTTTTTTTCTTAGTGCCTCTGTAACGGTTTTTGCTCATTTCTCTTATTACTTTTCTCTGTGGTTCTTTCTTTTGAACAAGAATGCTGTCTTTTTCAAATGCTGGTAGACTTCAGTCTCATGCATATACATCACACCTTTTTTGTTTGTTGTGCATAAGAAGTGTCATCAAAGAGGGTGTCTGAAGTTTCAAGATGACTGGTAGGTGTATGGGTGCAAATGTTTATTAACAATTTCTTCACCAAAGCACCCTGGCACGCTGGTATATAAAAAAAATTGCTATTTAACCCTTAGGCTATCGACAGAATTAGAACGTATAGGAGTTTTGGACTGATGTATCAGTCCGTGGCCATGCAAGGGTTAAAAACAGAAAAATCTATATGGGTTTATTGGGCCAGTCAATATTCACACTAGTAAACTAGATAGAGTATAACTATTTTTAAATTAAAGTGAATACTGTATTCAGTTGTATGTATCACCTGCTGTGTAGGGGGTTCATATGGAAAAAATATGCTTTTGACAAAGTTGCACATCAGCTCAAACTCACCATGCAACAAACTCACCATGACCTTACCACAAGTTCAGAAGAAGATCACATTAACCCATCTTTAAAGCACCACACTAAAGCTCAAACAATGTGAGCACAATCTAATAACAGTGTTCTTCGTGGAATTCTCTGAAAGGTTGTGCCGACTGGTAAGGATGTAAAAGTAAATTGTTGGGCCACTGGTATGGCTGCAACAGTATTTTGTATGGAAAACATGCATAGGCGAGACTAAGATAGTGGTAGAGCAGTAGTGTATTTTTACAGCTATCTAGTGAGAGCTATGCATGACGTAGTACAATTACGTTGAGAAGGGGGCTCTGGTAGCACATGACTGTGAATGCACCACAGCTTTCTTCTTCCACTAAGTGGAGTTGAAACACATTGCTCTGTGTTGTCTCTATTCAGTACAGTGTAGCTGCTTCCTCCCCACCACACTATTATTTTTCTCTGTGTTTTGATGCTTGATTGTTTATGCTCCGTTCTCTCCACCAACCGCACTATTTTCTAGCAGCCCCATCCCAATAACATGGCCTCAGCTGTTAGTGTTTCAGAACAAAAGAACAGGGACCCTGATTGGCTGAGGAAAACAAGGAGAAAATGGAGGGATAACAATCACACAGCAGCCACAATGTTGGATTTCAAGTATCTGCAGCGTCTGAGCTAGTGTGATGTGACTTTTGCTCTGCAGCAATCTCCAAGGTGATTTTTTTTTTGAACAGGCTCTTTTTTGTCTTTTGGTGCTTAATTGTTTATGTTCCACGAGGCACTGGGAGTCATTGAGTGTTGGAAGCACCTCACACAGTCCTCAGGAGTAGTACTGCCGAGACAAAGTTTCTTCAGCAGCAGATCTGCTTTATTTCTTGAGCATTGCTTTAATTGTAACATGTGTGCAGGACGGGGAGGTTTCTGCATTTTATTGTCTCGCATGATACCACTGTGAGAGCAGACATGTGTTTTTATCATGCCCTGCTATAGGTTTGGAAAGTTTGCATTGCCAGTTCCCAAGAAGAAGTGAATAGGATGCAGCATAAACAAAATGTTCAGTCTCTGTAAATCTTAGGAAATGCTTTGACTGGCCCACTTGGACCTTTCTGACCCTCTTTTCTTTGCAGTGTCTCCCAGGATTGTGTGTATCACACAAGAAAATGCACACCTATAAAGGGAGACTGACAGTAAACAGATAAAAGATTATTGCTTTTCAGGCAATTGTATCTGTTCAGGGATAAGTTTTCATTTTAGTCTTACAACACTAAAAAAGTCAATGTGACTGCCCTCATCTGCTCACAGATATTGTCATAATTTAGTGATGGCTGCTCCACTTCCTAATTCAGATAACAGAGCATCTCTCAACACAGTAAAAATGAATTATTGGGTGCAGTAGCAGCAGCCCAGCTTCTGAGCTTGCAGCGCTACACAAACACACACACACATACATGCACATGGACCTTACTACAGAGCCGGACAAATGTTGAGGAGGGCTCCCTGTCCATTTTTATTTATTAATAATACTGCAGATAATACTAACATACAAAGAGGCCAGCAGAGTTGGCCTAATGATCTATTAAGTCTTCTTGAGAATCAACACCTGGTAGGGGCACCATTGCTGCCATTCCTCCTCCCCTGTAAATCCCCCCAGCCTCATCCCCCATCGGGGTGCACCTCCAGGTCTCGCTTTACTCAGTATTACCTTCCCCCATACCTGTCCCAGCCCCTCTTGAAGCCCTCCACAGTATTTACATCCACCAGTTCAGCAGGTAATGCATTCCAAGGCTCCACCACCCTCTCTGTGAAGTACTGTCTCCTAGTCTCTACCCTGAGCCTCCTGCCAACCAACCTCATGGGATGCCCTCTGGTGGCCCCTGCCTCTCTTAGTTGGAAAACCCTATCAAAGCTTGCCATATTTACCCCCTTTAGGTATTTAAAGACCTCAATCATATCCCTTCTGTCTCTCCTCTCCTCCAGGGAGTACAAATTGAGCTCCTTGTGTCTCTCCTCGTAGGACTTTTCCCCCAGTTTCTGTATCATCCTGGCTGCCTTCCTCTAGACCCTTTCAAGGAGTGCAATGTCCTTTTTCAAGTGCAGTAACCAAAACTGCACACAGTATTCAAGGTGCAGTCCGACCAAGCAGTTATACAGAGAGAGAAGCACCTCCCATGTCCTTGAGGTTATCCCCCAGCAATGCACCCCACCATTTTATTTGCTTTGGCCACAGCCCTCCTACACTATTCAGAGCTATCCATTTTGGCATCCACAACCACCCCAAGGTCCTTTTCCCCATCCAAAACCTACAGTTTCTTCCCTCCCAGAAAGTATTCCTGAGCTGCGTTCCTAAGCCCCAAGTGGTGAACCCTACATTTCTTAATATTAAACTTCAGTTTCCAGGTGCAAGACCACCTCTCAAGAATCTCTAAGTCCCCCTGCAGGGCCCTTCTACCCTCCTCCCCATCCACCACTGCCCCCAGCTTTGAGTCATTGGCAAAGAGGCTCATCTCACTCCTGATACCACTTCTGACGTCTGAGATGTAAGTGTTAAACAGGAGTGGACCTAGCACTGACCCTTGTGGTACCCCACTACTGACCCTTCTAGGAGATGAGACCACCCCCTTGACCACCACCCTCTGAAACTGCCCAGTTAGCCAGTTTCCTATCCACCTACCCATCCACTCCCCCACCCCCAGTCCCCTTAGCTTATCCAGCAGCCCAGGATGCGGTACCGAATCAAATGCCTTTCTGAAGTCCAGACAGAGGATATCCACCAGTCTGCCCTGGTCCAGTGCCTTTGTCACCCAATCATAGAACTCCACAAGGTTAGTCTGACAAATCTGCCATGTAAAAAGCTATGTTGGTGATTGTCCAAGTGGCCTCATGCCTCCAAAAACACCTCCAGCCTCTCGTTCAATATGGCCTCCATCATTTTGCCCACCACTGACGTCAGGCTGACAGGCCTGTAGTTACCCAGCTCCTCACGTGGACCTCCTCTGTGAATAGGCATGATGTGAGCCATCCTCCAATCCTGAGGCACCCACCCCATCTGAAGGAAGGAGTTAAAAAGGTCCGCCAGGGGTGCAGCCAGGACATCCACCATTTCCTTTAGCACCCTAGGATGAAGGTCATTTGGACCCGGTGCTTTATCCATTTTCAGGGCCTTTAGGGCTTCCCACACCCTGCCAACAGGCATTTCACCATCCGTGACCTACCCCCCTTCTTCAGATCTGACCCCCCCTCCCCTGAAAAGGTGCTGCTCCACCATTGCCTCTAGTGTAGACCGAGGCAAAGTAATCATTAAGTACCTCATCCTACTCTCCAGCCTCCTCAGCCCACCCACTCCCTGACTTCAGTCTGCTAATCTGCCCCTCCACTTTCCTCCTTTCCTGATATACCTAAAGAACCCTTTATCCCCTCTCCTGATTCCCTGTGCCAACTTCTGTTCCACCCTCACCTTGGCCAATCTCACTACCCTGGTTACCTTGTTGGATATCAAATCACAATCCCCTCTGTCCTTAACCCCACACATTCGCTTGTATCGTCCATAAGCAGCCCTCTTCTCTCTCACCACTTCCTGGACCTCCCTGGTCCACCAGCATGGCTTTCTGGCACTACCAAACTTGTGTCTGGCCTTCATGTAGGCCTTAGTAGCTTCCTGGAGCCCTCTTTTAATAACTTCCCACCTGCTGTCTGTGTCCAGGTCTGGTCTGATCCCCTCTAAATGTCCCTTGAGGATCCCCTCCATATCCTTAAAGTCCGCACACCGAAAGTCAATTACCACTGTTTTAGTGCGATTTTCTCCTCCCCCCAGGCCCAGGGAAAACCAGACTGTGGCATGATCAGTCCCTGCTGGAGGGTCCTTGACCACTAGGTTCCTAACCAGATCACTGTCCGACAGGACCACATCCAGGATACAACCATCCCTTGTTGGATCGGCCACCAGCTGGGACAGGAATGCATCCTGGAAGACATCCAGCAGGCACTGCTCCCTGGATGATGAGGATGCCATAGTTCCCCAATCAGCCCCCAGTAAGTTAAGGTCACCCAGCACCACTGTTCTACCCCCCCCCCCGACCACAGTGATCCCTGAGATTTGTTTTGTTTTGTTTAACCAGGAGAGACACACTAAGCAGAAAGCTTGTTTACAGATGCAACCTGGAAGCACAAGGAAGTTAAGTGACTTGCTCAGGGTCATACAGTATACAAGTGGAGGCTGTGGGATTCAAACCCAGGTCTTCAGGTTTGCAGCTGAGAGCCATAAACCACTGCACTATACTGCCTCCAAATTCTCCACCAATTCTACAGATTTTCCACCAGGCATTCCTCAAGATCATCCTCCTGCATGGGTGGCCTATAAACCACCCCGACTTCATCCTCTTACCCCCACGTACCTGCAAGGTAACCCATAATGTCTCTACATGCCCCTCCACCCCCTCCACCCTGCATACATCTATGCCATTCCCATTCCTAATGATGAATGCTATCTCATCTCCCCTACACACAGCCCTGTCCTGTCTGAATACAGTGTACCTCACCAGGTTTAGGTCCCAGTCATGCTGAGGCGTTGCCTAACTTTAAGTGACTGCCACCACATCCACCTCCTCATCAGTTAACAATGCTTGAAGCTTGGGCATTCATCAGGACCACCCTCCATCCCTGCCCCATGCCCTCACCTTTCCCCTGAACCTGAGAACCCCCAGTTGTCTGGCTGCTCCTGTTCCCTTGCACACTGACAGGTGCCCCTGTTGGGCACCCCTTGCCTACCTTTGGGGGGAGAGGCGAGCATCAGCCCCAAGCCCCGACCCACCCTCACAAATTTAAACCCCACCTAAACTCAATGAATTCAGTCAGTTTTAGTTTCAAAACCTCATCTCCCCCCCCCAAATTTAGGTGGAGCCTGTCCCTAGCATACAGTTCCTTTTCCTCCCAAATTGCACCCCAGCTCCTCACCAACCCATAACCGCTAGCAACACACCATGAACTGAGCCATTCATTAATCTCTCTGATTTTCTGTTTGTTCTTCACGTCACTTCACTTGTAGCAAGGGGAAGGATGTGGTATTCCCTTGGCCTTGAGTGTCTGCTGTGTGTCACTAAAGTGAAGCTCCTAGCTCTTACTGAAGTACTGGGATGTGCCTTTTTATGGCTGCATAGCGAGAGCTATACTGATGTAGTGCTATTACATAAAGAAGGGGGTTCTGGAACACATGACTGACTGTGAATGCACCACAGCTGTCTCCTTACATGAAGTGGAGCTGAAGCACATCTCTCTGTGTTCTCTCCATTTAGTACAGTGTGCTTCCTTTCTTCTCCCCCCAAGCCACACTATTCTCTTGCACTAACCCTGCTGGCCATACCTCTCTAGTAGCCACCGGTAGCATTGGCCCTCATCACACACACAGCACCGTGTATCAAAGTGAGAGAGTGTAGGCGTCTGAGAAACAAGCACTTGATCAGTTGCATTTGTGTCATCTTGAATCCACCTCCTACCTTCTCTCTCTAGTGTTTGCCTGACAGTTGCTCCTCTCTGGATGCCATTCCAGTTCCTCCTGAGTCTCTTCCTTGCTGCTGTTGTTTGAATCCATCTTACTTCCTTGCCGTTATTATTGCTTTCTGTCCCTGCCAGCTTGTGCACTGAGCTCCTTTAGCCAACAGAGAGAAAGAGAGAGAGAGAGAGAGAGAGAGACTGAACAGCAGCATGACTCAGGTTCAGCTCCTAAGGCATCCCTCAGCCAGACACACATACAGCAGCACTCGCTCTTGGCCACTGAGCCATGGGCATCACGGGAATCGTAGTGTGTGTGTGTGTCTCTCTCTCTGAGGTTGGGGTCTGTGAGGGGTTGCATACTGTACATCCTCAGTCTCAATTAAACTATGTGTTCCAAAATTCACTGTGCTGTATCTGCTTGCTTGGGTTCCTCCTCACAATAATTAAAGAGCTAGTAGCACCTAAAACGGCTGTCAGAAGCACGCTTCTAATTGATCCCTCATTAACAGTGATGCCCCTCATTTTGCCCATCAGAACAAGTGCTCTAGTTTGGGTTGGGGGGGGGCTTATGAGCCTGTGTACACAAATTACTTCAGTACTATTGCAGGAGCAGCTATTTCGGCTCTGACCAGAGTTTGTTAATAATTATTAATATTAATACTCTTATAGTAAGTTACAGTACACACACTTAATTGTCATACAGCTGTACTATGCAGGTGAGAAACACCAATCTCAATTAGAACATCAATTACACACTATAAATGTTTAGAAAAGTTCTAACAACTATCTGAAAAATTGCCGTAGTTGCAGTGTGCTTCAGCTCAGCTGGTAAGTTATTCCAACTGGCAGTTGCCCTACATGCAAAGTTTTATGCCCTAAACCTGGTTTTGATTAAGGGAACAAGCAACGTAATTCATTTATTTGATCTCAAATCATACTTAGTGAAACTCTTCAACAATTAATGTTGATCTTAAACACGCCTGCCAATTTCTCAAAGTGGAACACTGCAAGGATACAAGGAACTCCATCTGATTAAACTAAGCAAAATATGTACTGGCTACTGAAAATTTGGGCAGTCTTATAGACTAAATTTCAAACTGGAACCTAGATAGTAGTGGTCATGTGCATTTCAATCTAAAATCTAACTAGTTGTGGTCATATGTGTTTCAAGCCAAAACCAAGCAAGTGGTGTTCGTGAGTGCATTTCAAGCCTGAGCCTAGTTAGTAGTGCTGTGATGTGCATTTCATACTTGAGCCTAGCTAGTAATGTTGTGATGTGCATTTCATACTTGAGCTTAGCTAGTAGTGCTGTGATGCACATTTCATGCTTGAGCCTAGCTAGTAGTGTTGTGATGTACATTTCAAACTTGAGCCTAGCTAATAATGTTGTGATGTGCAATTCATACTTGAGCCTAGCTAGTAGTGTTGTGATGTACATTTCAGACTTGAACCTAGCTAGTAATGTTGTGATGTGCAATTCATACTTGAGCCTAGCTAGTAGTGTTGCGATGTGCATTTCATACTTGAACCTAGCTAGTAGTGCTGTGATGCGCATTTCATACTTGAACCTAGCTAGTAGTGTTGTGATGTGCATTTCAAACTTGCGCCTAGCTAGTAGTGTTATGATGTGCATTTCATACATGAGCCTAGCTAGTAGTGCTGTGATGCGTATTTCATACTTGAGCCTAGCTAGTAATGTTGTGATGTGCATTTCAAACTTGAGCCTAGCAAGTAGTGTTGTGATGTGCATTTCATGCTTAAGCCTAGCTAATAGTGCTGGGATGCACATTTCATACTTGAGCCTAGCTAGTAGTGTTGTGATGTGCATTTCAAACTTGAGCCAAGCAAGTAGTGTTGTGATGTACATTTCATGCTTGAGCCTAGCTAGTAGTGTTGTGATGTGCATTTCAAACTTGAGCCTAGCTAGTAGCGCTATGATGCACATTTCATGTGTGACTCTAGCTAGCAGTGCTCTGATATACATTTTAACCTTGAGCCTAGCAAGTAGTACTCTCTTATGCATCTCAAGTTTGAGCCTAGCTAGCCAGTGCTATGATGTGCATTTCATGCTTGAGCCTAGCTAGTGGTGCTGTGATGTGCATTTCATGCTTGACTCTACTGTAGTTAGCAGTGCTCTGATTTACATTTCAAGCCTGATCCTACCTAGTAGTGCTCTCATATGTATTTCAAGCCTGAACCTAGCCAGCAGTGCTCTCATATGTATTTCAAGCTTGAAGCAAGCTAGTAGTGCTCTCACATGCATTTCTTGCACGTGCCTAACTAGTAATGCTCCCATGTCCATTTCAAGCTTGAGCTTAATGTAGCTAGTAGTGTTTTAATGTGCATTTCATGCTTGAGCCTAACTAAGGTTGCTCTCACATGTATTTCAAACTTGAGCCTAGCTAGCTAGTACTGTTACCATGTGCACTGAAAACTAGAACCTAGCTAGTAGTGTTCTCATATGCATTTCAAGCTTGAGCCCAATTAGCAGTGCTCTCATATGCATTCAAAGCTGGAACCTAGCTAGTAGTGCTCTCATATGTGTATGTTATGCAGCTGTAACTTGTTTTTACTTTGTATGTAAATTGCTTCTTTGTACAACTATTGTACTTTACCCTTACTATATATTTATAGCGCCACTTTGCACAGCAACTGTAACTTGCTATTATTTTATTTTGTTGCACCTTATTGTCAGAGTTGTACTGTACTCCCCTTCTCCTCCTCCCAGGATACATATGGAAACACGCTGTTACCAGCTCAGTATGTTTTTCCTGGTGAAACGTTTACTCCTACCCAGCTCCACACTGCCCCTCTTTTCCACTAGCTCGTCACCTTGTCCCCATCTCCAGTCTCCCCCCACTACTCCTTCACTTGCTCACCTTCACACCACCACCAACCCCCCACCCCAAACTCATCCCCCTTCCTCTCTAGCCCTCCTGACAATCTGCTTCCATACTGTGTTTTCCCCCTTACCTTCCTCTGCTCTTCACCTCTTCCTCACCCACATACCCAACTCCCTATCATCATATCACCTTCTCCCCACCACCTCTTGACAAAGCTAACTCCTCCTGAGCTCCTCTCTTCTCCCCTTTGCCTAGTTGACACTCACCTGTATATGACAGCTAGCAAATCCTTGCACTTTTGTAAAATGAATTGTATATATTTTATGTATCATACGTGGTTTAGCAACTTTACTCCTCATGTTTATTGCTCATGTCTATGTTACACCTGTATTGTACTTGTTTCCTGACGTGGAACCTTTGTAAATGAGCACCTAGCTCAAAGGTTGTAATTCCAAGACAATTAATAATAAAATAATAAAAAAAATCAATCAATCAATCAATTAATCAATATGCATTTCAGGCTAGAACCTAACTAGTATGGTTCTCTTATGAGCTTTGTTTATTTTGGTGTGCTCATTACCATAACATTATCTACCATCATACAGGTTTGATTGGAACATGTCTACATCTGTCACAATTCAGGGTAGGACTGTCCAATCAACTGGCCCATTCCAGCCTGGTGGAGGGATATCAGGCTGGAAGACTGCTCTGCAAAGATGTTAGAAGAAGAAGAAGAATCAGCATTTATATAGCGCTTTTCATACATCCAAAGCGCTTTACAAGCAATGCTAGACTGGTAGTGAAGTGACTGAATGTGTGGTGGCGGCCATATCGCACATCATCACCCACACACAGCCTGGATAATTGCATGAACCGGTTTATGGGAAGGGGAATGTTGGCCAGGACACCGGGAATGTTCCCTACTCTTTGCGAAGAGTGCCCTGGGTTCTTTTACTTCCACCTGGACATCCACCAGGACAACACCAGGATGGGTAGAAGACTGAAGTCTCTATAATGTTGCTAGTACATTATTCACTTTTGTCCACAGAACATAACTAATTCACCTTGTTACAGTGTGCACTTTGTTGGTTTTTTTTGTGCAATAAATTGTCTTGTCTTTCCACCTCAAGCAAAGCTCAAGCTGTTGTCTTTTAATATGTAAGCCTGACCCTGGTTACCTGCCCCAAGACAAGTCAATATAAGGTTTAGGCACTTAGTCTGTTTAATCACCTATCGTATTATTTAAGTTTGCTGACCTACTATTATGTAACAGTCTTGAGCACCTCAGTAATGTACCTTTTGTTCAACTATGATTACGCTGTCAACCTTGAATCTTGTATTAATGGGATATCCTCAGAAGTATAATTGCTGCTCTGCTCCTGTTAATGTCCCCAGGGACTCTCTTGAAAACTACAGCTGTACTTATTTTTTCTTTTATTTTAGTCTTTGGTAACTGGGTAAGGCCCACTAGGCACAAGGGCCTGTTTTCAGTGGTGACCTGGGAGCACTGGGGAGGTTACGTGACTTGCTCAGAATCACACAGCATGCAAGTGGAGGTTGTGGGAATCAAACCCAGGTCTGCTGGAGATACCAATCTCATTCACAGCTCGTTACTCTAACCACTAAGCTAAAGTGAGGCTATCCCAGTGCAGAACTGTAAAATAATTGAAACTATGTATTTTGGTCATGATTGGTGTGAATTGGAGCATACTCCATATGATGCTCAGAACATGGCTCGTCTAGGACACCACTGGTGATCATGTTCAGAGACAGTGTGGCTCTGTTAGCCTTTTGGCTTTAACTGAGACTAGTTATAATGAGTCTCATGGAGAGCAGTAAGCTGTCAGAGCAGATGAACTACAGAGGCAAACAACTTCCTAAAACGATAGAAAATACAAGTATGATATACTGCTGTGGATGCAAAATATATAAAAATGCAGTTACTGTTACATAACATATATACTTTATACTATATATATATATATATATATATATATATATATATATATATAGACACACGCACACACACATATAGATGAAAGAAATAGGAGAAAAAAGCAAGGACGATATTTCTCATTCTGTTGAAGGTTGAATACAATGCCTTTTTCTTGTAGCTGAGGGATTTCCCCACAGGTTGATGGGTAATTTTACCCAGAATGCAAAACATGAAAATTAAGGATGCAACTGTAGTGTAGCATGCAGGCCCTTGTGTGGGTGTCTTTGCCATCTGCATATTTGAATGGTAGTCCAGGACTTTGGGTGATGGCACAATGATGGCAGCATGAAGACTGAGCTCGGCTCCCACTCAAGAGTACAGCAACTGTCATCTGCTTTGATGCGAGAGAAAATAAGGAGAAAACCCTGTGGAAAATGTCCACAATGGCCCTCAGTGCCGGCAATCCAGTAAAAATGCTTAAACAGCTGACTGATGAAGAAAAAAGAAGCTAGAGAAGATTGTTGTGGGATGAAGTGTTCTCACCAACCTCCTTGAATGCTGACATCTGCCCAGATGTTATAATGGAATTCAGGAGGATCACATACAATCATAAAAATAGACTCTGGAATATCTAAAATCCAAAAAGATTTTGTAAAGATGGAAAAAAGAATCTTGGTGGTGGAATCTTAGATCAGCTCCCTAATCAATGATGCTGCACTACAGGACCACTTGCTCCACTACTTATTACAAAGAGAACAGGAGCTCAGCATTAAAATAGATGTTTTGGAAGGCAGAAGATGCAAAAACTGCTGGCCATTGGTGCAGTGGTTGGATTTCCGCTAGCAACGCTGGTGACGGGTCATTGGAGGGCTGACTGGGGGGAGAAGGATGGAGCATCTCCAGGACTGCTCTCCTTCTCCGGGAAGTGGGTGGGAGAAAGTCTGGCACTCGATAGACCCCTGGCAGAGGCCGGGGATAACACAAACATCCAGCGTCTGAGTGTGCTAGGGGGTGGAGCAGATTCTGGACATCATTGCATGTCTCCACACCTAGAAAACCTCATGAAAGAAATTCTTGGCTCCTGGCCACCCTCCATGAAGCCCGCATCAGCCTCGATTAACCTCCAGGCTATCCCTCCAACCTAATCCTGTCATCATGGCACTGTTGGGGGTCGGTGCTGCAACCCCACCCTGGGGGGCAAGCCAGAGGGTATTGGAGGGTCGCAGCTAGATATGGAGGCGGAGGCTGAGGTCCGTGACTGGGCAGAGTTACCAGGCGGCTGGAGGCTTGGGGGCCAAAAATTATAATAAATGAAAAAAAAAAAAGAAAATGCAAAAACTATAGAATCTATAGTGTGTCTGAAGGAGTGGAGAACAAAACTGCCTCTATTATATACTTCCTGCAACAGTGTCTAAGAGAGGTGTTCAAAATTGCTGTAGACATTAAAGTAAGGATGAGCAGTACTCATTTTGCACTAGGCCTTAAACTAAAAGACGTTGCAACAAAACCAAGGTCAATTGTTACCCAGTTTATCCACAGCTAAAGAAAGGATATTAAAAATGCCTTGGATTAAAGAAGCTGTGACTTATGCCAGACACAAAACTCCATTTGATCATGACTACTTCATCTCTGTCCAAAGCAAAAGAAGGGACACCTGGATGATTCTTAGAAAACTGAAGGACAAAGACCTGAAAGCAGTAGCGGCTCTAGCCACAAATGGTTACCAGGGCACAGCTGGGGCACAACCGATGGCAGCCAGGGCACTGATATATTGTTACTATGGGGGAAGCTTTGCACCATATGGGGTACCAACTGGGGCACAGCATTTTTTTACCGGGGCACGTGCTCTGGCGGGCCCTGGTGTAGAGCCGCCACTGCCTGAAAGTATAAATGCCCTTTCCAGCTAGTGTAGCAACAGAGACATGGAATGGTCACAAAGAATTTGTGGACTTTATAGAGGCAGCGCCCATGATCCACAAGTTGGGAGTAAGCATCCTATATGTGGACTTAACTGCACTGGAGAAAGAGCTGTCTTGTAGTTGGCACCTGGTCACCAGTTCCAGTGGAAAGAAAATGACAAGAAGCCAGCATCCATGAAAATGGCTTGGAAATGTATGAAAGCTTTTGGAATCCAGAAACTGGTCACCAAAAAATGAACCTCTGGAGAAGCAGAATCATCCTGTGGTCAAAACTCATACCCCATATATGAGCTATGATGGTGGAACTGCATCCTCGTTAAGAACCTGTGGGCAAGATATGGAACTGCATAGGATAAAATATGTTTTTATTAGTGTTGTCATGAGAGACAGTTGTTTATTTTTCTGCTATTTATTACAGCACTACAGCACTACAGCACAGAATGCAGAATGCATCACACTAATTTTTTAGTCTTAAAAATCTCTGTCTAGTTTCAGCCTACATAGGTGCAGTGACCGTTCCCCTCCCCATTAGTCACAGTGAGTATATCCTGGCATGTTTATACACAAAGTAAAGGCAACAATAAGCCAACAGATCTCATAACTGATTTAGGATAAAAAGTGGGAAGGGAAAAATGATATACAAGGAAAAACAAAAAGAAGAGTGTAATAAGAGTTTTCATGGGATGTGGCTCAGAGCAGTGTGTTTTTTCAATATCTGTTTCAGTCAGCTAGAAAATTTGAGGGGAAGGAAAATAACATTAATAATGATGGTCTGGACGAAGATTCAGAGAGCACCCAGTCAAGACTGATATTAAGGCTTCCCACTACATTATATGGGTTAGAGGTTGAAGTGCTAGGCACTGGATTTCCGAATCCTGGTGAGCGCTTACCCAGAGGTGTGTCAGGTGTGGTGGTTGGCTAATGGACTGATATGTAAGAGGGTACAGTGATCCCTCCTTTATCCACACACACTCTTTATCTGCAACCTTCCCTTAAAACCAACGTGAGCTCCTGTCCTGTTTTCCAGAAATGCTATCTCCTCCTTTACCAGCTGCCCTCTGTTATCTGCCACACTCTTTTGTCTGCCAACATTTAGGATGTATGGCGGTTGGAGGATAAAAGAGGGAGCAGTGTATATGCAGCCTTGGACATATGCCAGAGCTCTTAGAGAGAGAGAGAGAGAGAGAGAGAGAGAGAGAGAGAGAGAGAGAGAGAGAGAGAGAGAGAGAGAGAGAGAGAGAATGTTGGGGCAATATCAGCATGGAGATGATGATAGTTGCCTAGTATCTCTTTTTCCCCAAAGGCAAGAGGTAAGTATGCTAAGGTAAATAGGAAAATAATATATGCAATGTTTAGTACAGGGGACCCCTCAGACTTATGGAACTCTTCCTGACTCATAAACCCTCTCCCCCCATCTCTCACAGGGAACTTTTCATGGGGCAGACATCTCTGCAGGCATGATGTGGGATGCATACAGGAACACCTAAGCCATTCCTCCTGCTCATGGCCACAGTAAGGTAAGGCAGGCCATTCTGGCCCAAAGCATTCTAATTACCCTTCAATGAAACATGCCAATACCTCACACATGTTTTTTTGCTCATTTCAGTTATTCTTTGCCTCCGTGCTTTTGTCTTTTCAATGAGAATGCTGTCTTGCTCAAATGTTGGTAGGCTTCAGTCTCGTATATAGCATCACACTTATTTTGTTTGATGTGCATAAGAAGTGTCACCAAAGATGGTGTTTTGATTTTCAGGATGACTGGTAAGTGTATAGATGCAAATGTTTAGTATCAATTTCCTTACTAAATAAAGCACTCTGGCATACTGTTCAGAATTGCCATTTAAAACAAAACAATTCTTATGGGTTTGTTGGGCTAATCAATATTTAGACTAGTAAACTAGATAGAGTACGACACAAATTGCACATACCCCAATAATGCAAAGCATCATGGGAAGCAAATGCAAATGCCCAGATAGAGTATAACTATTTCTAAACTTAAAGTGAATATCCAGTTACATGTATCACCTGTTGTGTAGGGGATTCTTATAGAGAAATGTATGCTTTTGAAAAAGTTGTATGTCATCTCATACTGTGATGGGCAATAATGCCTTCACAGTAAGTCAAAGTGACCACCATTTTAAATTTATACTAAGTAAGACTTTGGATCTTGCAGTAAACTCACACACGAACATATGAAGAAGCCAGCAGAAGAAGGCCATTTGGTCTTTCAAGTCTGCTCATATTGCAGGGTCCACAGCTTGAGCTAATGTCCCTGCCCTCCCTCGCCACTCCTCCCATCCTCCCTACCCTTGACCCTTACCTTCCCCCATGCCTGTCCCAGCCTCTCTTAAAGCTGCCCACTGTCTTCAATGAGATGACCTCTTCCGGCAGTGCATTCCAAGTGTCCACCACCCTCTCTGTGAAGAAATGCTTCCTGATCTCCCTCTTAAATCTCCCACCCTCCAACTTAAGACTGTCCCTCTCATGTTATGGTTGCCACTCAGCTTAAAGAGACTTTGCTTATCAACCTTATTTATCCCTTTCTAGTACTTGAAAGTCCCAATCATGTTCCCCCCCCCCCGTCTTCCAGGGAGTACATGTTCAGAGCCCTCAACCTCTCCTCGTATGCCTTACCCTTCTGACTTGCTATCATCTTTGTAGCCCTCCTCTGGATCTTCTCCAGCAGGTTAATGTCCTTTTTGAGGTGTGGGCACCAGTACTGGACTCCATACTCCAGATGTTGCCTTACCAGTGACCTGTACAAGAGCAGTATAACCTCCTCTCTCCTACTACTGATCCCCTTACCATGACCTGACCAAAGTTCAGAGGCAGATCACAGTAACACATCTTTAAAACATCACACTAAAGCTCAAACAGTGAGACCAAAACCTAATAACAGTGTCCTTCCTTGAGTGTTCTAACCGGTCATGTAGATTGCTATAGATGTAAAAATAGATTGTTAGGTCATTGGTATGGGTACAGCAACATTTCATCTGTAAACTGTGCCCAAGAGATACTCCTGTTTTTTGCAATGCCCTGAGATGACAAAGATAGTAGCAGAGCAGTACTATCTTTTTAATAATTACTAATATCAATACTCATATTTAACAGACACTTATTTGTCATACAGCTATATTATACAGGTGAGAAATAGTATTCTGAATTAGAACATCAAGTACATACTGTATATGGTTAGAAAAGTTCTACAGTAACAAGTATCTTAAAAAGTGCCATAATTGCAATGTGCTTTAGCTGTACTAGTAAGTTATTGCAACTGGTGGCTGTCCTAAATGCAAAGGTTTTTGGCCTATACCTGGTTTTGATTAAGGGAACGAGCAACATAATGCATTTACTAAATATCAACTCATACTTCGTGAAACTCTGCAACAAGAAATAAATGTTGATCCTAAACAAGCCTACCAATTTCTTAAAGTGGAATACTTTAAGGATGCAAGGAACTCCATTTAATGAAACTTAACAAAATATGTATTGCCTGTTGTAAAGATTGGGCAGTCTTATTCACTAAGTTTCAAGATGGAAATTAACTAGTAGTGGTCATATGCATTTCAAGCTAAAACCTAGCTAGTAGAACTCTCATGCATATTTCAAGCTCCGACCTAACTAGTAATGCTCTCATATTCGTTTCAAGCTCAGTACCTCCACTGTGAGTCCTGTGTGTACTGCTGTTACCAGTACCACTGCAGACATTGTGACCGCCATGCCAACTATGCCTGGGAGTGTGGGTACAGCACTTACAATACTTCTCCTGAGACCGTGGTCATGGCCACACCAATTGTGTTGCCGAATGTTCTGCTCACACAGTATGTTTGCTTTTGGCAGATTTGCAGGTGTTGAGGCAGAGGAAGAGGAGCACTATTTAGGTTCTGAATACCTCCCCGAGCCCAATAGTTGCAAACATCATCTGAGCGTGAGAGTGACACCCACCACCTAAGTGAAATCAGTGATGAGGCAGAATATGAGTCATGTCTTACTGAACAGAATCTGCCCAAAGTGCTGCTGGTCATAGCGGCAAGCAAGCTGGTGACCCTCTTTCTCAAGAAACAAACAAGCAACACACCCTGGCTTTTCATAGGGTTTTGCTGACTCCAGAAACACAAACTAGTTGTAAAACTACACTTGTTATAGAAAAAGAACAGGGCACAGAATCCACTGCACCCAGATATGAGAAGGGGAGAGGGATAAAAACATGATGGCCGTGGTTGCTCTATGGGAGCTCTACTGTTCATGGCAGAAAAAGTACAGTGTGGCTGCAGTTTAGTATTGTGAATGACAATAGAACAAAGGCAGTATGTTCTGTGTGTCAGTGTACAATAAAACATGGAAAATCCTTTCCAACCTCACAAGGACTGCAGTAATGAATCACCTCCATATGAAACATTCCTGTCTGCTGAACGGACTGGCAGTGGTTACTCTCCTTTCCCAAGATTTGCCTGTCTTCCACAGCTTTGTAGTGGTGGTGGTTCAGCAGAAGTGGTGGTGGTTCAGCAGATCTACACATTTGCAGTGGTGTTTTGTTTACTAAGACAGACAGTGCCTTGTCTATTCCCATAACCCCACTTATAGTTCATCCTAGTACAAAAGCATCATGCAGTTTTGCTGCCTGCGGTGAGTCAATTATTGTGAGTTCCACACCCTCCCCCATCAGCTCAAAGTTAAAATCTAAATGCCCACAGTCCACCACAGCTTTGCCAATACCCATCATGCAGGTCTTCCATGCCTGCACCAAATACCAAGCCTCACATCTGACAACACAGCAGATCACTCATTGAATTGGGGAAATTATGGCACTGGATCTGTAGCCATTCTCCATTACTGAAAATACAGATTTTCATTGGCTGCCGCAGCACTGGCACCCCCAGTATAATATACCTTCATAGATGACATTTTCACAGAATGTTGTGCTTAGCAGATACAGTGATTTGTGAAACATAGCTGGAAGGCTTCTGGCACAGGCTGTTGTTGGAGGGTTCCTTTGCACAGCTGACATATGGACCAGGATGAATTCAAGTCATGCATATCCATCACTGATGGCACACTGGTGCATGGTAGTCACAGTAGTCACTGGTGGTGAATGGCAGCAGTGGAGCCATAAATGCTGGTTCTGGTTCTGCCACTTTTGCTGCAGGTCCACTATGCTAAATATGGTTGTGATGGAGAAGGATCACAAGGCTGTAAACATCCTTTCATTCCTGCAGGACCAGCTGAGTTCATGGACTGAGGGCAGCAATTTGCACATTTAATTTGCAGTCACAGGTGAAACGACAGATACCGGTATGCTGAAAGCATTGAGAGATGAGAATTTTGAGGTGCTATGCTGCTTTCTCATACTTTCAGTTTGGTAGTGTCAATGGCTTTGGCAAACATAGTGGAGGCAGATCACGTACAGTAGTTAAAGTCATCAGAAGTATATGAGGCCACTTCCATCACTCTGTGAAAACCACAAACCATCTGAATCAGCTGCAAGAGCATCTTAAGTGCCTCAGCCTTTTCTTATTCAGGATGTGTGTGTGCAGACACAGTGGAATTCCACCTACAGTTCTTCATGCTTCAAATGCTTCTGGAGCAAAAGTGGACCCTTTAAGTGCTCAGCATGGAAAGTGGTATAGGAGAGTCCTCGGATATCAGGATGAGATTGTGACTAGGGGATGATTAAGGTATTTGCCCCACATGAAAGGAGCACTTGTGGTCTTAGTTGTGAGGCAGCATTGGCAAGTCAAGTCATCTCTGTAGTTCAGATTCTGAAAAAAGGCAATGAGGAAATTCTGTGAACAGTTCATGAAAGCTTTGAATCAGACCCCATGTAAAGTGACGGCCCTTGTGGAACACCTCACCACGTTACTGGCGATTTGTTTCTCAGATCTGTGTGGTAATAATAGAACATATTTGGACCTGCATTAAAGTGTGAGGTATTACACCTTATAATCCACTTGCACTGGGTTACTGAATTTCAGCAGCAGCTGAACTCAGCTTCTGCATGCATGGGTTGGTGGGAAAAGCAGGTACCACTATTGCTGAGCCTGTGGCAGAATTAGAAACCAAAACCAATCCTGAAACCCCTGAAGAGGAGGGTGACTGTTGGACTGAACTCAGTTCGTCACTGCAGGCTTAGCAATGAAAGAGGACAGAACGGCAGCCCCTCTTTGCTGTCAGTTTGCTGAACTGTTACAGTACTTTACAGAGCCTCTGGAGTTATTCTCAATAGATCCACCAGTGTACTGGACCAAAAGACTGAAAGCATCCCCTTACATGGCTTAGTTGACCATTAAATATATCAGTTGCCCCACTATTTACACGCCATCTGAATGAATGTTGAGCACAGCTGGGGATGTGGTGGAGCCTCACTGATCCACACTGGACCCAACACATATGGAGCAACTCATTTTTATCGAACTGAACCTACCACACTTGGGTGCCAGTACTTCACTTTTAAAACAGATTAACTAATCCTTCTCGAACTTAAGCAGAGCAGTTACACTGCTTTAATCTGATTACTGAGCAAACAGTTACTGTTTAATGAATTCAAGCTTACCTAGCTCTCATCTCTGAGTGTTGCTTCTCTGAGTCACTTTCTGTTCCCTCATTTGGATATATCAGCTACACCCCATGCCAATTTCTTTCAGTCTATACATATTGACTTTATACTCCATCCTTAGAGTCATTCATTAATTTATTTAGTCCATCCAAAGTAAAGACACATATCATGAAACAAACAGATGTTGAAATCCTGAATCCATGAGTATTTTGAAATCACCTGCATGTCAGGACTGACATTTTGGTGCACGAGATGATGCCTTTCTCAAAGTCAGTGTGCACCCATGGGGCACCCACTTAAAAAGCCCAGGAAGGTGCATGCATATGCACACTCTGCCTTGTTAGCAACCATGGCAACACACTCACAAGTTGCCATGGATCCCCAGCATGGCTTTTAAAAAGGATTTTTGCCATTTTAGAAGTTTCTAACAATTTTTTTTAAACTTCATGCACAATCTGTGTTTTTTTAACCTTCTTCATTTTATAAAAGTACCAAACAATCAACCGCAATAATTCAGATGTAAGTTGCCTGAACCCAGTGGGGTCTTATCATTATAAAGCAATCTAAGCATAACAATGACCTTGCTACCAATCAACTGCACAAAAAACATGTGCTACTGTATCTTCACTAAGACTCAAACCCATTTATGCATGTAAATATGGGAATAATCTATAAAAAAGAGCTGCCTGTGGCTAGCCCGGTGGCTCAGAGGGTTGAGGCACTGGACGCTTTACCGCGTGCTACGCCAGTGACACGGGTTCAGGAATGACCTCGGGTCATCAGAGTGCCAATGTGGGGGAGGGAGCAGAGCAGGATTGAGCATGCTGGCAGGCAGCTCTCCTCTCTTGAGGTGGGTAAGGGTGGATTGGCCCCCTCCATAGTTCCGCTCCCACTAGGTGGAGGCCTGGAGGATGGTGTAAGTGGAGGGGGCGGCAAAGTATCGGGAGGTGGAAGGGGCTGAGCTGGTGCCATGGGGTGTGAAGCGTGCCTCCAGACACTCATATGGCTGTGTGCCAGGGCCTCGGGGGGGGGGGGAAGGTCAGGGTAGAAAATACAAAAAATACATATGTGTCCCCATCGCCAGTTTAAGGGAGGAGGTGACGGGGACCAAAAAGCAAAATAAAACAAAAAAGTGCTGCCTGGGAGTGATCTATAAAAAAGTGCGGACAAGTGCTAAATATTAATATTAATATTGGTAATACAAAATTAACAAAAAATCTTAAAGTGCTGTGCAAATGTCCCTAAAGCTATGCAATTGCAATGTAATAAGGTGCTAATAGCTACCCCAACCTAGCACCTAACTATTCTGAGGTGCCTCAAGATTAAGGTGATATAAATATATATTAAAACTGGTTAAAGAAAAACAGCAAACAAAATAGTTGAAAACTGACTGCATATAGTACACCCTCCTTCCTTTATGTGTTCGCTGTGTGTGCAAGTGAACATGTTGGTATGACAGTGCCCTTTGAGGGGTATGACACTGTCCACACAATGCAGAGCAGTGCTGCAAGGGTGCAACAATGCCAGGCCAATCAGTACTCAGGCTGACAATGATGGAGTTTCTGCTTGCTGGGCAGGGACAGCACCAACTTCAAAAGAAGTTGCTGTCCCTTTGATCCACGCCACCCAGCAAGCCAGGCTGATCTGTTATAGTCAGCCTTGAATGTGTGCCTGCAACAAAGAAAACTGTCCATCAATGTCTGTTGCTGGCGGCCCTAATTGTCCCCAACCTGACCCTCCCTGTCAGTACCCCTTTCTCCGACACACACAAAGTAGTGACACTGGGGGTGCTCAGTCTCCCAGTGTCTAAAACTGTCTCTCATTGTTTTTTTCTCCCTGAAAGGAAGAAGACCATTCACTGACATCTGTTGCACCCCCCAAACATAAGTCAGTGACACTGGGGGTGCTCAATCCCCCAGTGTCCTCAACTGTTGAAATACTGTCCCCTAGTGACACTGGGGGTGCCCAGTCCCCCAGTATCCTGTCCCTGAAATAAAGAAAACTGACCCTAGTCATTTTCTTTTTACCTGAAGAAAAGAAAATCATCCATCACTGTATGCTATGCCATTACCCACCCCACCAGCGCTGCCACTCAGAACTCACCCTCACCACCCCACCACCCCACCCCATACTTACACACCAGAGGTCTGTTCTTGTAATCTTTCTTGAACTGCAGATATGTCTTCACTCTTCAAAGCCCAACCACAAACTGAGTTAAGCGCTTCAGTGTATTTCAATGGGGTTTTCAACTTAGTGGCATAACTTGGCCTTTTTTTAATATTTTTTTACCCAAATTTTCAGCATACCTTTTGTGGGCCACCACCTCATGAACAATGCAAGTGATGTTAGGTAAATCTTTCTCGAAAGGTGATGTCATAGTCGCTGCATGAAATCACCTTTCGGGTAAAAGTTGAACATTTTCTCCACCATTGTTCATGAGGTGGGGTCATCAGAAGGCTAAGTTGAAAATCTGGTGTAAAAATATTAAAAAAACAATGAAGTTATGAGCCTGCTTTGAAATTTGTGAACACATGCTTGTAACTTTGGTAATTTTCAATATTTTGATTCCAAATTTCCAATATAACTATTTCTTCACAGCACCTCATGAATGTGACAGCTGTAATTTTTCAGATCCTGGCCAAAATGTTGTTTTACATCCCAAAAGGTTATTTTGCAGTTTCTGTTCAAAATCACCTTTCAGGCAGGAGCTGAAAGTTTTCTCTGCAGTTGTTCATGAGGTGGGGTCATAAGAAGGGTATGTTGAAAATTTGAGGCACCAGTATTAACAAATAAGACAGTTACACTGCCCAACATCTTCACTTATACTTTGCATTCTTATCTGTTAATAAAATGATTCCTTCATTGAAGCAATTTTTAATGTCACTTTCAATGGTATCAGCACTACACAGCCCCTATGACACCAGTGCACGCGGCGAACACTCAGCATTAACAAATACTTGTTCTTATAGGGACATAATTCATGACATTTATTCATTTAATCCTTTTAGTGCCATGGTATCAAGGGTATCGGTCTAAAATAATTCCATTTGTTTTAGCCTCATAATCATGTCCCCTTCAAGTGTTTTTTCTACTATCGGCACAATTCCAACAAATCTCAGGGAGACTGCTGTCCTGTGTCTCACCTTCTAATAGTGTTTGGCCACTTACGCAATAAGGTACAATCAGTGGTTGCATTACTCATCTGTTAATCACACCCTAGCGGTGTGATGTGGTTGAGTGCCACATACCCCTAGGGTGTGATTAACTGATTATTAATGCACCCTGGGAGTATGTAATTGCATTTATAGCAATGTTAACACTACAATTTTGATTTATAAAATGGGTAGGAAAAGTTATCCCTGCTGGTTGGTTGAAACACATCACATGACCGTGCGTATATCAGAGCACGACCGAACACCTGCACTTCCCCCCCCCTTAAAACAATTTTGACATTTTATAAGATAGATAAACCACTCTGAAGTGTGCTGTCATGCTTTGATATATGCACGCATTGGGTGGTTGACACAATCGGCCTGTGGCATCATGCGTAATAACGCACACCAAGGCACACAACCACACACCTCAGAGTGGTTTATCTATTACATATATATATATTTTTTTTCTTTCTAAAATTACCTTGTTTCTGAGGCTAAATAGTCCACCCACCTTGCATTTGAATGCATCTAGATTGGAGGTCCTCATTCTGAGAGCAGCATTCTAATACAAGAGCTAGTGAAGCATTAGGCAGTTTTATATAGTTCCTTGGCAGTTTAGTTTGATTGTGGTACCAACAGATGCCTGTTTAATGAGGTGACGTGCGGTCCGCTAACAAAATCACAATTTTAATAGAAATGTGTTACAGAAATGAACTCCTAGGAGCAAGTGACCGGTTGTACAGTATACACAGTGATCACATTATTTTTGCAGTTGCCACAGCAACCATTGTGGCTCTACATTAGTTACTCAGTTGTTCTCTGCTCCAAGTGTTGTTGCCATAGAGGTTGTCATGGGATCGACTGAGTGGGTGGTGGAGTGTTATCCATAACAACCTCTACGAACAACCTTTTCTCATGAAAACACTGAAGTTGAGAGCATACCACCTATAATAAAAGATCTTCCACTCTAAGAATATCGTATAAAAAGCTTATTTGCCATTTATTAATACATACAGGACAGGTCCCATACTCGCCCACCTGATGCGTTTTAGATCCTCCAGATCCTTTATCAAAGGCCTTTGAAAAAGGATCTGGAGGATCTGAAACGCATCAGATGGGTGAGTATGGGACCTGTTCTGGATGTATTAAGAAATGGCAACTGAGCTTTTTGTACGATACTCTTAGAGCTGGATGTCTTTTATTACTGGTGGTGTGTGCTCAACTTCAATGTTTTCACCAGTGCCTTTTCAGTTTTGAAGCACTGCCAACCCTGTGCTCAGTGTTTCCTTTGAGTGTACAACCTTTCTCACCATGACACTGTATGGACATTGAGCTGCTCATAGACAAATGGGGTAAAGAGGCTGGATTGTTTTGGGGAGAGCACCGATAAGTGTAATAATCAGACACTGGAGAAAATGCAGTTTTTCCATGACAACACAGCTCAGAGAAGGGGCAGAAAATACCCAATATTTCGGTGAAGTTGCCATGTCATTTTTCTTTGAAAAAATATAGTTGACTGACAAATTATTTTATTAAACTGTTACTGAGTGCAAGCACTGTGTACTATTATGGGGGAATGGCAGAGTGGGCAGAGCAATGGCGGTCACTGAAAAATCTCATGGAATGCTGATGCACAATTAAATTTAACAATTCCAGCATTTCATGATGAACTACACATGGGGGATCATGCTGCATGTGATAATGCTGTACATGGCTAATAATTGAAGATTAATGTAACCAATCTAAGCCTCTGCTAGCCAATCAGATTTCAGCAGTTAAAACTACATTATTACAATGCATATTGTTTATTGCCAGTGCTGACTGCTGTCATCTGTTTTTATTCTGCATCTTGAGGGGGCCTTTTCTTTTGATCCAAACAGCCTTTCCCTCAAGGGCACAGGAACAGTTATACAGTATGTGCTGATATGCAATTTATAAACTGTTCAATGTCATATTTTGTCCCCATGCTAGGTTGCTTAAAATTGTTTACATTCTTGGTATGTGAGCACTGTCTATAATTTCTGCAATTGTAGTCACCAACAGGCTTGATTGGTAACCAGGTAATAATCCTTTTTTTTTTGAAGTGATCATGTTTTTCACTACTTTATCATTTATGCTCCTCCCTCTCTTAATAGCAATGAGTGGTGGTTCATTACTCATTGTGTTCAATTTGCTTTATCCCATTTGAGTACATGCTAATGTTTATTAATCCTGGTAACTTCTCTAGTCATTGGATTATATTATGCAGTAAATACCACTCTAACATTTGGCTGTTTATTATCATGTTTCTGTAGAACTTCTCTGTTAGTCTAATAAGCTCTTTTTGTTCTTGCAACCACATATATGCTACAATTTCTACTCAAAAATCTGTTCCATTTAGATGTCTTTAAACTGTATGCTTCTTGATTGCTCAGGATGTTGTTCTTTAGTTTTCTTGGATGAAAGCATTTGTGTGTAAGTAGAGTGTTCCTTTCCATATTTTTCCTGAAGATTGATGTTTGTAATCTGTTTCTGTCTTTCCCAAAAAAAAATTGACGTGGGGCATAGCTGATGAATCCAAACAAGAGGAATGGAAACTTATTGAGGCAAACAGCACTCACACTTGAGAACAAGGTAAGCCACAATTCATTAAAAAGTATCTGTTTGCTTTGTAGTTAGGATAAAGGAGTGCAGCTTGTTGGTTTACACTGTAGGAAAATTCTAGAATCATATATTTCCCAGAGCTTTGCATCCAAGACTTGGTTGTGCCATAGACTGTGAGAGTTATTAAATTAATACTGTTGGTTTTGCTGGATCCACTGTATGTGTACCTTATCCATGCTGTGTAATTTTTCCACCATAGTGGTGTGAAGCAGCACATCTTTTTGCTTATTCAAACATATAAAATTCTGTAGGTGACTGCTCTTTTTCTCCCTGCCCTGCAGTGACATGACATATTCTTTTTTGAAAGTATATAATTGTATATCTGTTTTGCATTCTATATTATTTGGACTGGTGATGCCAACCACTGGGATCCAGTGACTGCTGTTGCCAACACCCGCTCCCCAATATTGGTATTGCTGCTTCTCCTCTCCTCTAGACAACTGTTAGGACTGCCACAGTGTTCTCCCTCGGCATTGGTCTGAGCAGAACTAGGACAGCTGCTCCTACAGTGTCTAATACAGAAAAGGCTTATTATATATTGGATTAAAGTCTGTTCCATGCAAGAACATAGATTACCATGTGTATGACTGGAGGAAACATTGAAATATCAACAGGACAAAATTGCTTTTCCAACTATTAGGGTGGTAGAAAATTTAATAAAACCTTATGGCTTGCTCCAGTGCATCCCAGATATCTTTGGGAAATCCATTTGAGAAGTACATTAAGGAAAGGATAAGAGACATATTTTGGCTGAAAGATCTGGAGTAGTGTGCACAGTACAAAATTAGCCAATGCTTAGCTAAGAATA
Source organism: Neoceratodus forsteri (assembly GCA_016271365.2). NCBI lineage: Eukaryota > Metazoa > Chordata > Ceratodontiformes > Ceratodontidae > Neoceratodus > Neoceratodus forsteri. The sequence continues at coordinate 1,091,250,030 of CM057456.1, forward strand.
AACAACAGCTTAGGCTGGAGATATACTTATCATGCCTGAAACACCTAACTTGAAGGAGATTTTTTATGAAATATAGATTCGAGTACTTTAAGAGTGAATGATTTGAATGTATCACTAAATCGGGAAGTGCAAGCTCTAGTGACAGGTGTCGATGTAACCTGAGAGAAGATAATGTTACCCATTTGTTGAGTCTTTGCCCATTCTATAAAAAATACAGGGAATAACTCTTGGGGGATATACTAAAACAATTAGAACTGACTCCTCAAGAGCAAACAGTCTATCTATTAAATTACAATTCATGAAAACACTTGAAACTATTACTTCTTTTTTCAAGATTGTTAAAATGAAGAAACTTCATCTAAAGCCCAAAGAACAGGAAGACTTTTAGCAATATGGGAGTTAATGTATAAAAAATAGGATTTTAATGGTAAACTTAGCATAGATAATTTATGTTTTACAGCAAAACTAACCAATTTGTGCTGCATATTAAATATGATGCATTTTCATATTTGTAAGATGCTTTATCATATTGTTTATAATGACATAACTTGTCATACAATAAAATTTAAACTGAAAATAACTCTCCTCTAGCCTGTTGGAGAGCCCATTCTATCCATCACATTTGAAGCTTTCTGGCTGCTGTTGTCAGACTCCCTTCCCTGAGGCTGGTATTGCTGCTTCTCGTCTCCCCTTGACTGGTGGAGTCCCATTTCACCCATCATGGTTGAAGCTTTCTGGTTGCTGTTGCTAGAATCTCCCCCCCACCAAGACTGGTGTTACTGCTTTTGCTTTCCCCTGGACTAGTGATGCCCTATTCCACCCATCATGGTTGTATCTTAACAGCTTCATTGCAAACATTTCAGAACTGATTGTTTTATTTTTGTAGGGTTAGCAACAATTTGTTTGGTTACTGAATTTGATGCACTCCAACCCCATTCCCAATATACAGTAATGTATATCACACTGTAATCTCAAATTACTAGTACTATGTGTTATATTCCTATGAGGAACCTAAGGGTGTTGAGCAATCTCTGGTTTAATGTCTTTGTGCTTTAAAAAAATCTTTTAATGAAGGGCTTGTCCACACTTGCCATGCGAATGGCACAGAAATCTTTTTTTCTCATCAATTTGTGCATTACAATAAAACAAAGCTGATGATTTTGATTATGTTTGTTAATGTCAGAGTACAATAAGACACATACCACAAGTCGCTAACATCAAAGCATTTTTGCCCAAGAGACATAAATGAGAACCACACCACACAAAACAAACACATCCTGCCAACAGTCACCAAGTGTTTCCACTCCTGAAATATGCTAGTTAAAACAAATTTTGTCACCAGTCTCCAAGCGTTTCCACTCCTGAAATATGCTACAAACAACAAATTCTGTCACCAGTCTCCAAGCGTTTCCACTCCTGAAACATGCTAGTTACAACAAATTCTGTCACCAGTCTCCAAGCTTTTCCACTCCTGAAATATGCTAGTTACAACAAATTCTGTCACCAGTCTCCAAGTGTTTCCACTCCTGAAATATGCTAGTTACAACAAATTCTGTCACCAGTCTCCAAGTGTTTCCACTTCTTAAATATGTCAGTTACCACTATGCCACCTCCAGTCTCCAAGTGTTTACACTCCTGAAATATGCTAGGTACTACTATGTAGTCTTCAGTCTCCAAGTATTTCCACTCCAGAAATAAGCAGGCTACTATGCGTGCCACCAGTCTCTTCAAATGTTTCAACTTCTGAAGTAAGCTGCTGCTGATGATGACTCTCTCCAGTCCCAACCAGTACCATTATCACCAATTACCATGTTCAATCATCGCAGCATTGTGAGGATAAACTTTGGATATTAATGACAATCAATCATACCAGATCCAGATGCTTGTGATCTTTCTGTAACACAGTGTGTTCTACCAGCAAAGGTAAAAATGTAATTGTTTTATTTGTATTTTTTTTTATCATGGTGAAGTCTTATTAAACAGTCTGTCTCTAACCATTGTTCACCCCTGTTTTTTTCTTGTCTAGTCAGGTATTTATCACCAAGTAATAGAATTTTGTTGCTGCCTTGTTCCAGCTCAGATCTGGTTAAATAAATGGAAGAGGATATATTGTTAGACAATATAATATGTAAGCATCAATCATCGACAGAGGAGGGCTCTACCAGTGGATTAATGCCCGCTGGGGTGGGGGTTGGTGAACAAGGGTGAAGCCCAAGGGTTCCAACCACCCAGCGGGCATTAATCCCCAGTAGAGTCCGACGCTGGAGGTGATTAATGCGCTTGTAACAGGGTAAGCACGACAGGGACATTGTGCGAGCCGTAGATCGCTCGCAAATGCAGAGGACTTGCCAAAAGTCATACTGCCGCCTCCTAAAATATCCTGCTGTTGCTTGCATTGCAGTCAGTGTGAGGATGTGCCTGGATGCACATTCCTGATGCACACTGCACAGTCTTGTAAATTGTCGTGCCTATGTCGCACCCGACAGCAAGAGAGGATAACGGTCTGACAGACACAAGAACGGTACATTTTTTGTGTTCGGAATGAGGTGTTGTGTCTTTCTCCTTAGATGGTATATGCCTTATTCCTGTCTCAGTGCTGCACCCTCTAGCTCATGGACAATCTGGGTACTGACCAGTGGGCTCTAATGAGTGTTGCTGTCTGTGACCACAGGTGGTACTAACCGAGCAGGCGTTACCTGTGGGCTAATCAGTGCTTGGTTAGTGTCACCTGGGCCATTTCAGCCATTGCCATTGCTGCCTTTCACTGGTGTCTGGAGTACCGTGTTACAAATGACATTACATGGCATGCATGTCCACTGTCAAAAATGCCAGTTTCATTATAAGGAAGATAATTTATTATTGCACTGCCAAGGAACATCTGTTTAATAATGATGACCAATCAAATGAGATCCAGATGTTTTTGATCTTCAAGTAACACCGTGTGTCCTACCAGCAAAGGTAAGTAAACAGTGTTTTATTTTTGGCTGAGAAGTTGGGGGGGTTGTGGACCATGGGGGAAGGGGTTGTGGACCATGGGATGGGAAGGCTGAGGTTGGAAGTATCATAGTATCAGTGAACACTGTCTCCAACATTTTTTTTGCTCCTGCTTTTTCTTATTTTTCAGGTATTTTATCACTGGGGTAATGGAACCCTGTTACTGTGTAGTTCTGGCCTGGATCTGGTTAATGGAGAATATTTAATATGATGATGATGATGGTGATGACAAATGAATTTCATATTTAGAAAGAGGATTATTATGATGTGACAGGAGGAGAAATTATTGCTGTGGAAGACAATGACCAATTAATTAATAAGGAAGAATGACCCAACCAGGGGCCGGATCTTCAAAGAGACAAGAAAATGCACATGGGGAGCAAAAACGGTGCACAAAGGGGGCTTCCCTTGTGCAACATCAAATGTTACCACATGTGTGATTTCTATGGGGGAACCATTTTGTGACCAGGCAGCTGAAAAGGCCAACAGGATGTTGGGTTGTATTGCCAGAGGCATATCCTCCAGCAGGGGGAGGTGATCTTGCCACTATACTGGTCACTAATTAGATCACACCTGGAGTACTGCATGTAGTTTTGGAGATCGTACCTGAAGAAGGACATTAGATTACTGAAGGGGGTGCAATGCAGGGCAACAAAAATGATCCAGGGGCTAGGGGACTTACCCTATGAGAGCAGGCTGAGGGAGTTCAACATGTACTTCCTGGAGGAAAGGATGGATGGGGAGACATGATTGAAACCTTCAAGTACATGAAGAAAATAAATAAGATGGATACAGAGGGGCTTTTCAAATTAAGGGGGAAGGAAAGGGACACTTGAGGGCATGATCTGAGATTAGAAGGGGGAAGGTTCAGAAGGGAAATGAGGAGACACTTTTTTATGGAGAGGGTGGTGTCAGGGTGGAACGCATTACCAGAGGAAGTGGTATCCTGTAAAACAGTGGGCTGCTTCAAAAGGTGGTGGGAGAAGATAAGTGTAAGGTCACTGAAGAGGGGAAGGGGAGGGAGGGGCATCTGCCATATAAGGGTTGCTAGTTGCACAACTAAGCAGACTTGATAGACCATAAGGCCTTTATCTTGTGGCAATTTCGTATGTTCATATTTCCGTGATTTACTGCATCCTGCACATGGATTCCATAAGCAGCAGTGCAAAACTGCTATGCCTGTTATTACAAGGCATAACATTCCTCCACAGTTGTACCCGCCATGTGATTGCCGCTCATGTGCACAAAAAGGTAAAAATAGCATTTCCACTGATACAGAGATTTTTATCTCTGCACCAGTGGGTTGTGCCTTGGGACTTAGTTTCTGGGCCATGTCAGGCCCTTAAAAGATTTGGCCCCAGATCCAGATATTTGTGATCCTCTAGTTACACAGAGTTCCCTACCAGTAAATGTAAGTACTTAACATTTGTATTGTTGGGGGTGGACAGTGGAGTGAGAGGGAAGAAGGTAGGGTACTGTATCAGTAAAAGCTATCTCTAACCATTGTTTGCTCATTTATTTTCTTGTCTTTTTAGGTATTTTATTGTATGTCATATCCAAAAAGGGGGAGTTTTATGTGTCATGAAGAGAAATCATTACTGTTGATGTCCTACACAGATCCGATGTCTCATAATGATCTTTGAGTAGCACACACTTGCATAGGAAGAATAGCTCATGTGATTCATAGAAACTCCAAAGATCCACAGATATCTCTGACTTCAAAAGCTAATTACCTTCCCTTTTTTTTTTCACTTTCTGTATCGCTTCACATTGTTAATGGGGAATTAATACATATGGGTAATGTGCACTCCTACTAGGGATAGTGGCACAGCTCAAAGCTGTGAATCAGCATAGAACACTGAGCACATAAACATTCTGACTAGCTGAGAACCTCCAGTCTTTGCGGTGCCACTAAGGAGTCAATAGCGTAGAAGATTCTCTCCAATACATTTTTTATATTTTCATAAAGATGCAACTGTGGGGCTGCCTGGGGACAGGGTGTGGCCCAAATTTATAAATTGTACCCGTTAAGCTGCATCTTTCAAACTGAATAAGCTGCTGATTCCCCCAAGTTCCAGTGCCTTCAGTGCATCAATTGGGAACCACAGGCTCTACCTTTAAATAAGGTGTTTTTAGTTTCCAGGCCACTGAACCCACTGCCCTGGTGCCTCAGGTAAGTGATTTAACCTTTCTTTGTGGGAGGAGATTCAGTTAGTTGGTTTACTTTCTGCCACTAACTATTGTCCCTTGGTTCCTGCCCAGTGTTGTACCAACGATGAATCCTCCTTTCCCTCTAACTACCTACCTTTCTATGTACCGATACTTCTCAGTAGGGGAACAAAAGATTGTCATTTATATTTAATTTTTCACTGGTGTTCAGTCTGTTTTAACGCATGGCTATCGCGACTGTTTTGAGTTCAGTCTGCTTTTCTGTGTATATTTCCTTACTTCAGGCAGATCTTCAATGGGGTTTTAGGAGTCTTTCAGAGCTCTATTTGTGCTTTTACATTTATTTTCTCATTGGTGTTCAGTGGGCCTTCAAAAATGGGCATCTCAGCCATTCTGTGTTCAGAACTGATCCCCGGTGTATAAAATTCCTCTCATATACAGTTTACACAGTAAGGGGGAGACCTCCAACACTATTTAGGAGCCTTTCAGAGGTCCATTGGTAACTGTGCCTGTTAATGTGTTTTATATTGGCTCAGCAGAGCCGTGAGGTCTTAAAGCCATTGCTGGCCATTTCTCAAGATGGCCTTGTGCCTTTTTTGCCTTGTAGGTGCAACCCCTTGTTTTCTATTCAATCATTTTCATGCCCAAGTTCTGGAGCACATTCCCGATTATGTAGTGATGACACGCGCATTGGCGTGATGTCACTCCTATAGGGATCTCTCAGAGCAGCAGCTTGCCAGACCTCCTACTGCTGATCTGGTACTGGAACCTGTAGAAATATACCATAACCTGCTACATAACTTTTTTCAGAGGATCGTTTTTGACATTCATCAGCTCTCAGAGAGCATTTTGGTTATAAAAATTAGCAATAATAAGCTGGGAACTTTTTATTTCCCTTACTGATAGTTGAGATGGGTGGGTAAGAAGGCAAAAAGGGTAGTAATCACCTGTGTTGGGAAAAGGCATGCAGAAACTTTTCTTTTAATCCTACACACTGTTGTATTATAGGCACATTGCCAAGGACAAGTGGCACCATGTCCTATCAGAGACCTGTGGTATTCAAGTGATGTAAGACCTGCAGGAGGGTGATGCGACCCACTCCATTGGGATCATATTGTCCTAATTGTGTAATGCAGTCTAATATGTCTGTTTCAGTCCCACCCAGTCGAACCCCTAAGCTGGGGGTGTGCACCTGGAATACTGACCGGCAGGGGCAAGGCTGAGTTGCTCAAAACTTTTCTGTCACTTTCAAATGAGCTACTGAGTCTTAATGTCCCACAGGACATCCCTACCAACACACCTGAACCCAAGGCAGGTCCCGCAGGTCAGAGGGCCCATACGGGCATGTCCAGGTGCACCAGAGCAGGGCAAGACTGCTCACCCAGATCTGCAGGCAGACTCTGACCTTAACTATTTAGAAGATCAAGAGGATGCTACAGGAGTCCACAAGGAGAATCCTGACCTGAATATACTTTTTGATGAAGATCTCTCTGATGAGGATGAGGATGGTGACTGGATGAAACCTAAGTGAAAGATTTCAATCCTTCCTCTGTTTGATACAAAATCTCTGTCCTGCCTCGTAGTTGAGGCTTGTAGGACATTACAGCTGAAGGAGGTGCAAGCCATGGAGGCTCTGGAAGTGAATCCTATTCTGTCCATGGCTTTCTCTGCACCAAAAAATGCTTCCCCAGATTTGTGCACTGCCATCAGATTATTGAGCAGGAATGGGCTGGCACAGATAAGCACAAATGTCTACCCAGGCCTCTTATGAGATGTTGTCTGTTTATGGAGGAGAGCTCCCAGAAGTGGGAGACTCCTCCCTTGGCAGATAAGGCCGAGTATAATGCAGTTAACCACGCAAGTATAACTATTAGATGGTCTCTGGCACAATCTGCACAATAATTGAGTGGGCACTGCATGCAGAAGAGCCTTTGCACTCAAATGGAGTAAATCTATGCACTGCATATGCATCCTTTATTGTTTCCAGAGCCCTAAAGTCATGGATTACAGCTCTGGGTAGTTTCATTCCCCCAGACTCTGAGGGGGTGAACATTTTACAGCTGGTCTCCATGGCATCTGCCTCTCTTGAGGATGCCACTATAGACATTTTAAGAGTACCAGCATGATCCACTTATCACATTGTCTCAGCCACGTGGGGTGTATGGCTCAGGTGTTGTGTTGCAGACCAAGAATCAAAGGTCAGACTGTTTAATCTACCCTTTGAGAGAGGACTATGGCTCAGTTCTGGCTTGGATGACATTTTACAAGATCAAAAAGACAAGAAGGGATACCTTTCAGTGCTGAAGCAGCAGTAGAAAGCCAGGTTAGTACCAAGAGGTCGAGGAGGAGGCCGACAGCAGCAATCTCAAGGCAGTTTTCGTTCCTTTCAGAATTTCAGAAACCAAAGAATAGGGGATCCTATTCTGGATTTAAGAGCAACAGTAAAAGAGGATCCTTTGCCCCCAGGCATAATACAGGTGCAGGATGAAGAGGAGGTAACTTACAATGAAGGTACATGGGCCCATCTCTGCCCACCTTCCCTTGGTGGAAGACTGCAGAACTTTCATTCTATATGGGCCCAAATTATGTCAGACGCATGGGTACTAGAGATTCTGGCACTAGGTTAAGCAATAGAATTTGTGACAATATTCACAAAAGGACATTTTCTGAAATCCCCTGTGCCAAAAGACCTAGTGAAAAGACAGGCAGTGTCTCAAACCTTGACTCACCTCAGACAGATTGGGGCAGTCGTTCCAGTGCCTGTCAACAAAGAAGGATGGGGATTCTACTCAATTTAATTTGTGGTTCGCAAGAAGTTCAGGGGTTGCAGACCAATTCTAGATCTGAAACACCTAAACAAGATAGTCCATCACAAAACCTTCAAAATGGTATTCCTGCACTCAATCATAAGGACTGTCCACCCAGGGATTACCTAGCATCCATAGACTCAAAGGATGCATATCTCCACATCCCCATTCACCAATCTCACTAGATGTTTCTGAGGGTTATGATTTAGGGATAGCACTCTCAATACCAGGTGCTCCTCTTTGGGTTGGCACTGGCACCCAGGTGTTCTCAAGGTCCTTATAGTACCTGTGGCACAACTGAAACAGAAGAGACACCACATATATCCCTACCTGGATTCCTTACTCATCCAAGTGTCATCTGTCCAGGTGATGAAGAAATCCATGTCCAGGACCCTGGAGATGGTGGAGACACACACTTGGTTGGTAAGTTGAGAGAAGAGCTCCCCCAAGCTTTCCCAGAGTCTGGAACACTTGGGAATGGTGCTCAGAATGGATGAGGGGAATTTTTTCTTCTCTTCAGCTAGAAGGGGGACCCTGAAATCAGAGGTATAGTGGTGGAGAAGACAGTCAGCCTCTGCTCACAGACTGCTCTGGATTTTGGGACTGATGGGACTGATGACTGCAATGATATTGTTAATGACATGGGCCTGTTTACACATAAGGTCCCTCCTGAATGGGGTGCTAGCAAACTGGAATCTGGCCTCAGAAGACTACCAAGCTCTGATCCCACTTTCAGTCACTGTGGCAGTTGGGTCCTGATTAGAAGCCCCACCAGAGCTGATTCTGATGACTGATGCAGCCGGCTGGACTTGGGTGCCACCCTCGACCAAGTTCCGGTCCAGGGCATTTGGAGATGTGGGCAGTATAGCTTACTGTTCTTCACTCTGGAGGCAGTATAGCACAGTGGTTTCTGGCTCTGAGCTGCAAAACAGGAGACCTGGCTTTGAATCCCACAGCCCCCACTTGCATACTCTGTGACCCTGAGCAACTCACTTAACTTCCTTGTGCTCCTAGGTCGCACCTGTAAACAAACTTCAACTTAGTGTATCTCTCCTGTTAAAAAAACAAACAAAAAACCCATTCACAATCTGGTTCGGTCAAAAGCCATAAAAGGGAGGTTGGTCAACACCACCAGAGTGGTGTACATAAGCAGCCAAGGAAGCACAGGAAGCAAGGAGATGTCTAGCAGAAGCAACCAAAGTGCTGCTCTGGGTAGAGGACAACCTTCTATCTCTTTCAGCAGTTCATCTGGCAAGAGAACTGAACATCCAGATAGATTCGCTGAGTCGAGAGATAAGTTGAGAGATTGTCTATCCAGAGGAATGGATTTTAAATCTGGAAGTATTCGACCTTCTGTGCAGAAGTTTCAGTCATCCTCAGATTGACCTATTTGTCTCAAGTCAAAATGCTCATGTACTGATGCTTTTCAGTCAATACCGGACTCCACATGTGGAAGTAGTGGATGCTCTGTCCCAGATGTGGAATTTCTTCAGATCATATTTGTTCCCTCCTGTACCACTCCTTCCCAAGGTCATTTGCAGAATAAGGCACTCAAAAGGAAACTTTCTTCTGATAGCACCAGAGTGGCCAAGAAATTATGGTTCTCAGACCTAGAGAATCTGGCTCAGTATGCACTGTTCCAGCTCCTGCTTTGGGCGTACCTTCTCTTCTAATGACCAATTCTGCATCCAAACCCAGAGGTGATGCAGCTGGTGCCCTGGATCCTGAGAAGAGGAGATTGTTAAGGCAGGGTTTTTCAGGAAACTAGTGGATACCCTGATGGCTGCCAGCAAAGTCTCTGTGTCTGCAGCTTATGATCGAGTATGGAACACCTTCTCGGCTCCGGCCAGAGAGAGAAGTATCAGGTCTTCTAAAGCTAGGGTTTGGCAGACCTTAGATTTTTTTTAGGAGGGAGTAGACAAAGGGCTTGCATGGAGTATACTGAGAGGTCAAGTGTCGGCCCTAAAAGTAGCACTGCGAACATGCCTGGAGACAAACCAGGAGGTCATCCAATTTCTAAGAGCGGTTAGCAGAAGTAGACCACTGTTTTGATCCCTGGTAGCCCAGTGGGATATAAATCTGGTGCTGAATGCTCTTTGAAGAGAGCCCTTTAAACTTCTTTCATTAGTGCTGCTGTACATTCTGTCATGCAAGATGTGTTTTTTAATTGCAATCTGCTTAGCCAGAAGGTCTGTCAAACTTCAGGCCTTGTCATGCAAAGAATCTTATCTTATCATTAGGGCTGTAATTTTTTCACAAGGGTCATGGATTTCATGATTACCATGAAATCGGTAGTTTTCCATGAAAATCCCCAAATTCCAAATCATACCAAATCCATCATTGTAATTTTAATTAATTTATTTATGACTTTCGTATGTAGCCTTGTAATCTTAATTAGACGGGTGGGGGTGGGAGGCATGGCAAACAATGTTGACTGGAAAGTCCATTTCTGGAAGCATCAGTCCCTGTTTGCGATTTTCGACTCCTTTTTTGGCTTGCTGCAGCAATCCTTGTTTGAAATCAGAAACAGGTCTCCAGAGTTGTGACTTGCAGCTAAAAGTTTGATTTGTGTTCAAACAAAATTACACAAATATTGCAGCCCTTGGTGCAGGGGGAGGGCAAGCTGAATTCAAACTGTTGGACCCCTGGTTCCTTTTTTGGCTCCTGCTGTGAATGAATAGGGAGGCTGAGACAGTCCCCGAGTTAAACAGCCAGCCAGTCTCTATAGATTTAAAAGTTGGCGGGAGCACTTCTCATTATGTTTTTTTTGGTTTTGAGTTTTAATACATATCTATTTTATGACCCTGAAGTGCAGTGAAATCGGACGATTTTTACTGTGAAAAAATTGCATCCCTACTTATCATTTATAAGGACAAGGTGGTCCTGAGGATGGTTCTGTGTTTTGTACCTAAAATACCTATAGCATTTTATGTAAATAAGGAAATCTGTCTGCTGTCCATCTGTCTGAAGCCAGGTCATGCTAAGGAATGTGAGATACACACATTAGATTTATGTTGGGCAGTCAGGATGCACTTCAAATAAACTGCAGAGTTCAGAAAGTCAGAAAGGCTGTTTATTTTCTTTAGAGCAGCAAAAAAGGGTCAAAAAGCCTCCACAGCCACTTTGATCAGGTGGGTGAGGGCTTGTATAGCCAAGGTGTATGCAGCAGAAAAAAATAAAGCTCTAGTTCTCATCAAGGCTCACTCCACCAGGGCTCTGGCTACTTCCTGTGTGGAGCGAGGAGAGGCATCTCTGTTAGAATTGTGCAAAGCAGCTATGTGGTCCTCTGTCCATATGTTAATTAAGTACTACAGATTTGATGTTCAGAGTTTCACTGATGTGGCCTTCAGTCACAGAGTTTTGCAGGTGGTGATTAGGAGATAATTAATTTTTGCCCGTGCAAGTTATATATGGACAATATTCTACACCACCCAGTTTGGAAATGAGTACTGCTTCTTAGAATCCATATGTATTGACTCCTCAATGACAACGTGGAGTGATACAGAAAGGAAAAATTCCTTCCTACTTACTATAATTTCCTTTTCTGTTAGCTCCAACATTGTCAATGGGGCATCTTCCAGGAGCTAACGGTTCCTTCTGGAGAATATTGTATGGTGTATTTCAGAGGATGTCATTTTGTTCTTTTTTTCCTGAAATTATGGTTTATAAATATTGTTGAGATCTGATCCGGATGTATCTGCTAAGGTACAGACAGATTACAGTTTATTGGATTACAGGCACACAAGTTGACAGGTTAATACTTCTGAACATGAGGAGGGGCTTCCTTGTTATAGGCTAGTGCTTATACTGTTTCTATAGTCATGCTTATTAGTATTACTGTTATATATTTTCTTGAAAGCAGTATACCAGTACTGCTAGGAGACTACTAATAAGACAACATTGAAGCAGGCAAGGTCAATACAGAACATCATCAAGATCTCCAGGGTGAGGTAGGACACACGCTTCTTGTTCTTGTGATGACAGTTTTTGTATATACACTTTGTGGCAGTGCTGCAAGGAAATAATCAGATTCTTAGGCATTTCACAGATTTTTGCTTGCATGCAGCTGTGTAGGTACTGCAACGACAGTGGTGACTGGAGATTCTCAGCTAGTCAGAATGTTCCTATGCCCAGTGTTCTATGCTGATTCGCAGCTTTGGGCTGTGCCCCTTCCTCTAGTAGGGGTGTGCATTTCTCACATGTATAAACTCCTGATTGACAACATTGGAGTTAACAGAAAAGGAAATAGTGGTATGACGGAATGTCTCTTTTCTCCAATGTCTCCTTGGCAAATCTCTAAAGGCATCATCTTTTATTTAAGGGATAAATATATTCCAAAAATCAAAAATACAATCATAAAGGGCTACATCCTAAATGACTGAATGCCAGAATAAAAAAAAAACAGACTAGAAACAGGAAAAAAAAAATAGGCTCATAAAGCATTCCTTAAATTGAGATGAGAAGAATCATGGTCAACATTCATGGCATTACACAAAGCATATGCTGTAAATATGTGATTAAAAGGGGAAAGAAACAAATGGAAATCTCTCTAGCAGTGAATGTGAAATGTAACAAAAGCAAGATGTTTTACAGCTATATTAATTTTCTGAAGTGCATCACGTGTAGTATTGGTCCAGTTGTACTATACACCGATACTATGAGTAACCACCAAATGGCTACTATCTTTATTACTTAGTTCTGTTCAGTTTTTGCACAATCACAAGAGACAAGAAAAATACATACATATTAACAAAAATTTAAAAAATAACGAATTCCATGGACCAGATAACATCCTGGGAATATTACTTAAGCTATTGTACAGCCATGTCATTAACCTTTTATGGATAATTTTCCAATCATCTTTAGATACTGGGCTTATTCCAGTTAACTAGAAAATGGCAGAATGTTCCAGTCTACAAAAAAGGTGACAGGAAACTGATAAGTAAGTACAGACCCACAAGTCTAACATTAGTTATGGGTAAAATGTTGAAGGCATAGTAAAAGTCAAAATATTAGAAATCTTAGCCACCATCTACCCAGACCAACATGGTTTCACCAAGGGCTGGTCATGTAGCACAAATCTCTTCTGCTTCTATGAAATATTAATGGAGTATTAGACTCTAGGATTTCCTGTGACATACTTTTTCTAGATTTTAGCAAGGTTTTTGACCTTGTGCCACAGTGGACCATCATCAAAAAAAAATGAAAAACATTGGCATTAACATAGCTATCATTAACAGGACACTAAACTGGCTGTTAAACAGGATGCAGAGAGTCCGGATAAATGCCTATCATTTAGCAGAAGGGTGTGTTACCAGTGGGGTTGTCCAGGGCTCAGTTTTGTGCCCAGTAATCTTCCACATTTTCATTTCAGACATGACAAATAACATCATGAGTTAGGCATCAAAATGCATGGATGATTCCAAAATAGGAGGCCCATGTGGAACAGAGGAACAGATTGACACCCTTAAGTCAGCTTTAGATAGAGTCATCTCATGGGCAAAATAGTGAAAGATGATGTTAAATTTAGACAAATACAGAGTTATGCACCCAGGTACTAATAACCATCATGCTAAATACTAGCTTTGTGGTACAACACTTCAAACTTCCTCCACAGAAACAGACTTTCGGGGTATGGGTAACAGATGGCCTTGAGCATAGTATGCAGTGTGATGAAGTAATCAAAACAGCTAACTATGTGATGCGATCAATTAAGAGCAACATTACCTCATAGGAATGGGATGCTATATTTCCTCTCTATAAATTCTATGTACAGCCACTTACAGATTTTGCTAGCCAGTGTTTGTGCCCATTTAGGAAAAATCAAACTAACAAAATTTAAAAAATTCAAAGGAGACCGACCAACTGTATCTTATCTATAAAGAACAGAACATATGAAAATATAAATCATTGAACCTTATGCTTTTGTCATTCAGATGCCTTTGAGGGGCTCTACTTCTCATGTTCAACATCATTCAGAAACCCTATCTGATGTGCAAATTAAATATAGAATATAAAACAAAGCCAACAGATACTACAGAACAACCTCTATGGATTTGCAGTAGTAGATTCCATCTGCTCAAAAGAAAATATTTCTATACACAGTTCATAGTCAACCCTTGGAATCTGCTATCCACTGAAATTGTAGTCACTAAGAGTAAAGATAAGTTCAAAGCAAAATTAGATAGCTACATATTGGTGGGAACTTATATGATAGGTGCTGTTACAGTTAGACGGAGATTCTCGTAGGCTAACCACCCTCTCAGCTGCTATACACCTTAGCATATTCACCTTAGTATGAAATGTGCCCACTGTCTATGAACATACTAGGAAACAGACAGAAGTGCATGGAAGCATGGACTTTTCACAACTCCATTGTTTTCCCCTTAAACTGAAGATGAGGACTACCACTCTCATTTCATCAACAATCAAAAGATGCACTTAAAATTGGAATAGACTTCACTGGGTTGCAAGAAGCTATGAAATTGCAATCTCATCTCATTTATTTAGAGATTTTGGGCCAGATACTCAAACTGCGCCCAAAATGTGCGCAATAGCAGGAGCAAGCACAAGTCAATTGCACGCATGCGCAACAGACGTGATATTCAAACATGGAGCATGTCAAATTGCACAACCAGCCAACGTCTGAATATCACACAACCTGTGCCATAGTGCAACCAGGAAGGGGAAGCTGAGCACATATGATGCGCCATAGCGCAACAAGGCCAGCCCAGCTGAGCAGTCCAGAGGCACCATAGTGCAAGCAGAGAGCCCCCAGCAGCAGAGCAAGGAACTGTACAACCAGGAGGTAGGCAGGGACCCACCACCCATGCCACAGATGGGCACAGGAACACACTGCAGAACTATCATACACCCCCACACCTGAAGCACAGCATCACTGGTGGAGGGACAGAATATCCACCGCCCATGGGACAAGCCAACAAAGCACAGCTGGGCCATGGTGCCTCAGCACACCCACTGGCAAGCTGAGACTGCCACACAAAGGGGACGGACAACCCAAGTGTACAACAGCCCCCCCCGTGCGCAGCACACCCTGCACTGGAACCCCAAGACACCACCCATGAGCAGTGACTGTGACCATCACTGCAGGAATTCTCATGCCCCCGCCAGCACAATGCAACTGTGTGTACCACAGAACCATACAAGCCAAACCCACCAGGAGCACCCAGTGGTGTGTGGCACCATACGGCCAGACTGACTGAATGCCACTACCACATCAGGGACACCCCCCCACGCACACACACACACAATCCCAGGACAATACCACCCCAGATGCCATGCACACCACTGCAACTGAGCACCCATAGCCAGCTGCAAATCAGAGACCACCACAGTATTCATATCAAAATAGATTTATAAAAGAATATCAACAGGAACACACAACCATAAACTATATACAGATATATACAAGAAAGGGGTGGGGGTACAGGTACAAGGTAGGGGTGAGTAAGGGGCAGGGGTGAAGAACTGGGTGAGGGAAGGCAGGGTGTGAGGGAAAGGTAAAGGGGGTAGGTGTGGGGCAGCTACTGCCCTCCAGGCTGCACAGCATCAGGCTGCCTCTGGTCCCGTGGCCTCCTCCTGCGTTGCCTCACTCCCCTTTGGTGCATCTCCCTCAGAATGGCTAGGGACTCCATCAACACCTTCAGCAGGCGGTGGACAGCCTGCTCAATCCTGCGCAGGACCCGGACACCTAGGGCAAGGGAACAGAATCAATGGCTGTGACTGTCCACAACCCTGAAGCCCACCCAACATGCATGGCATACAGCCTAGTGCCCCGCCCCTGTGATGGACTGCACCCACCCACAGTGACCGTGCGCAAGACAAGCCCAACCAGGCAGCAACAGCCATGTGTGCCACTGCACACACACCCCACCCATGACCAGCACAGCACAATCAAGGCTGTCCAGTGACGTGGCTACATGGTGGGAAGTTAGTGCCACAGCCATGTGCCCAGTGCATGCATGGACCACCAGTGACGCACTCACAGACATGCAGTGCCACTGGACAGTGCTGACTGTCACATGTCGCGTGCATGGCAGTGTTGTCCATGAATGGTGGCCATGCCCTGCCCCCCCCCACAGCATGCAATAGCATCCATGATGAAATGACACTCACCCTCAACAAGCCGCTGCTGCTGCTGTGGCCCAACACCACCAACACCTTGGTTAGCCACCTCAGCAATGCCTCTCTGAGCCTCATCCTGGGCCCGCCTCTGCTCCTCCATGCCTGTGGGAAACAAAAGTTGAGAAACACATCAGTGAGATCCCAAAGCAGACAGCCCCCTGCCCCAATGAGTGTGCCTGTCCACACAGCCAGACCCATACATCACACACCTGCAAACACCGTCACAGCCAACCATAGACCAACCTTCCCCCATGCGCTGGTCACATTACACAGTGTTACCTAAGCGGACAATACAGGTGCATAGACGGCTCACCCACCTGGCCTAGGCACCACGCCCCTCCTGGCACGTGACCTGAGGTGCGCCAGCAGTGCCTGCTCCCTCCTGCGCAGGTCACTGTACCGGTGCCTGCACTGCTCCGGTGTCCTCTGCCGCCCAATGGCCCACTCAAGATCGGTGGCCACCTGCTGCCACACATGGGTGCGGGCCATGTTCAGGGGTTCCTCCCCAAACAGTGGCCCATGGTGAGGCTCCACCACAGCCACCAGGTTGGCCACCTCCAATGCACTCCAATGTGGAGCTCTCCTGCGTGCCATCCCTGCAGGTTTATAGTAGGCAATATGGCGCTCCGCAGGGCAGCAACCCCAAGTGGAAATGTTGCGCAATACAACTCCGTCAGTCCCTATTGCGCTGTTCGTACAGTGCCGTTGGTCCCTATCGTGCTGTTACTGAACAGCGCGATAGAGCTGCAGACATGCCATACATACAGCGCCAAGAGGGCAAAGGTCAGGCACAAGGTCATGGGTCTGTTGTGCAAGGCTGCGCAGAGCGCCATCGGATGTCTACACGTCCAGTGTGATCGGTCGCCTGCATGCCATTGCCACAGTGGCCTATTGCGCAGTTGTGCCACAGCGCCATGTGGTGACCAGCGCTGTAGCACCACTGGCACAATGGTGGGCGTGTCCTGAATTGCCGATCGTGCACAGCATGGCATCAGCGTGGCAGATGCCTGTGTAAGCTACCTGGGCATGCGCAGTGCGGTGTACGATGCAGTCATAGAAACTGCGCCATTGGCTCAGCCGGCTCAACCGTATTGTGCAAAGCGCAACAGCGCGATATTCAGCCGTCATATGCAAATCATCTGATCAGCCATTCAATGGCGCAGTGGCGCGATTTGCATCCCATTAAAGTTGCTCCTCTCCTAATTTGCATGCATTGCGCTATAAATGTGCGACATTGATCTGCAGTGGCCATATTCGGTTACTGCAGGTGATAGGTGAGTTGCATGCTGTGTGATGTTCTGGACTATGGTCTTATGGTATTGCTGTATACTGCACAGTCACAGGTGTCCACTTTCACCCATACAGACTGTGACATAGCCGAGCCAGGAATGGGTGAGGAGGATGATGGTGGGCGGAGGAGGAGGCCCAACTTCACGAAAGCTGAGACAGAGGCACTCTTCGAGGCCTACCTGGAGGAAGAGCCACTACTCAGTGGACGGCAGGGCACCCCTCAGGCCCGTGCTGCTGCATGGGAGGGGGTGGCTCGTGCCATAAACCTGCATGGAAACCACCAGCGCTCCATGCAGGAATGTAAAAAGAAGATAGGGACCGACAGGAGGAGGGTGAAGAAGAAGGTGGCAGCCCTCAGGACGGCACGCACTGCTACAGGTGGGGGCCAGCTTGCGGTGGTGCAGCTGACCCCGGCGGAGGACCGTCTTGCTGCATCCATGCAGCACAGTGCCATTGAGGGCGTTCTGGGAGGTGGCTTCCAGACAGGTGGTAGCCCATCACTGCATGGTATGACATGGTCAGGGGGGAAGGTGGATCCCATGCACTAACATGGTTTCACTTTCTGTTACAGATCCTGTGCATCTGCAGGGGACAGTGGTGGAGGGCCCGTCCGCTGTGGACATCCAGCCGGAGTTGGAGGAGGGTCCATCCACCTCTGCTGGTAGCCGGCGTGCTTTGCACCAGTGTGCACGCCTGGCTGCCATCTCCGATGTCAGTGAGACAGGTGTGGGGGGGTGCCCTTCCTGTGTCTCAGCAGTCTGGCAAGCATGCCAGCACACTGTGGCTGTGGCTGTAGCACGAACCTGCACCATTGATGATGTAACGACCACTATGGGCATTGACACATGTGTGTCACATAATGGACACACAGCAGGACAGCTCGCGCCCATGGACCTAGCTGGTTCCAACGTGTGTGCCAGCATGTCAGCACAGTCCCAGGCTGTGCCTGTCAGCACCGGTGGGGCAGCACCAGTGGCTGTACAGGTCACTGGCACTGTTGCGGACACAGCAGTGGAACAACTGGTCCCTTGGGCACAGCAGGCGGAGGGGCAGCAGCAGCAGTCACCCACCAGGTCTGGGGATACAGGGTTCAGCTGTGGCATATGTACACCGCCTGTTGACTTGCCCATACCTGGTCCTGGTGAGCAGTGCCCACCCTTAAGAGGTGATGATCATCAGGCCCTTACATACCCTGAGGGACAGGATGCCGATGTGGCAGACGACCCATTTGATGAGCACACCCGCCTGCTGCAGGCATCAGTACAGCAGTAGATTCGGGTTGAAACATCCGTGGAGGCACTGTGTGTGGCTGTGGAGTGGCACAGCAGGGACAATGCGATGATCCTTGCAGGGATTGTCCAATTGCGGATGGATGTGACCGCCACCATTGACAGGCAGACTCAGGCATTGGTCGCTGTTGTGGCCGCACTGGGCACACAGTCAGGTGCCCCTGTGCTGTGCACGCCATGCAGTACGCTATCCACTCCCCATTCCCAGCATCATGTGACACCCAGCCTGTCGACACCGGGTTCAGTTGTGGGCATCCCGAGCACCCCTGGTGCAGGTATGTTCAGTATGCTGCAGACCCCTGTGCGGACAAGGTCACGCTCGCGCAGTGGGACCCCTGGTGGTCCATCAGTGCCACCCCAAGTGGCCCATGATCAGCCTGCCAGTGCTGCTGGGTCTCGGTGGGGCCGCCCACGCATCCGAGGTGGCCGTGGCACAGTGTCACATGACTGACCTGTCTCCCAGTGCGGGCCCTGTCTGGTGCTGCCCTGTGTGCAATGTGTGTTGTGGTGGGCAGTGCACCAGTGGGTGCCCTGCCCAACACACAGACACACGGACCACCTGCACACCCTCCCGACTGCTGTCCACAGGCGTGTGTGCATGATGATGCCTGCATTGCACTGTACACCAAGGTGCAAGGGTGCTCAGCATCTGACACACATACATGGACAGTACAGGTACACATTTGGCTCCCCATTTGCCAGGTACTAATGACTTGGCAAATGGGGAGCCAAAGGAAGTTCAGGAAGAGTTTAGGAAACTGGGAAGGGGTCTCAAGCAAGTAGCTACTTCTGTCACTTTCACAGAAGTACTACCTGTGAGAGGCAAGGGAGAGCATAGGAGTGCATGCACCAGGAACTTTAACTCATGGTTGAAGAACTGGTGCTGTGAGGAAGGGTTTGGATTCATTGGTGACTGGGGACCCACCTGGAGGATCGAGGTTTGTTCAAGCCTGACGGCCTGCATCCATCCTGAGGGAATCAAGCACTCAATGATAAGTTTAAATGCTACATTGACAAGCATTTAAACTAGCAAAAGGGTGGCAGGCCAGCAAGGACAGTACCTACTTGCTCACCCCCACAGCTAGTAGTGGAACCAGTGAACCAGAGGAGTGGCTATCTCTGCAAAGCAGTGTGCAAAGATGGAGATTAGTGTCCAAAAGGTGGATAAGCAGAAAAGGGCAAAATTCAGCAGAAGGACAGACAGCAAGGAGAACCAGGGATAAATGACAACCAAGGAAGGGGCTGGAGTAGAACAGTGAAGCAGTCTAGGGAGGTCAAATCATGGAAAGCCATGTGTGCAAATGCCAGGAGCCTT
This sequence comes from Neoceratodus forsteri, assembly GCA_016271365.2. Lineage (NCBI taxonomy): Eukaryota > Metazoa > Chordata > Ceratodontiformes > Ceratodontidae > Neoceratodus > Neoceratodus forsteri. The sequence continues at coordinate 1,091,270,039 of CM057456.1, forward strand.
AGCAACAAGATGGAAGATCTGGAGGCTGTCATGGTACAGTCAGACCTGGACATTGTGGCATCACTGAAACCTGGTGTAATGATAACCATGACTGGGAGATGGCCATACCTGGCTACAACATATTCAGAAGAGACAGAGCAGGCAGGAAGGGAGGAGGAGTGGCACTGTATGTGAAAATGACATAAGAGCCACAGAGATCCCAGGAGGAACAAAATGGGGGAGAGATACTGTGGGTTAAGCTGGAAAGGAAAATGGGGCCAGCCATCCGCACAGGTGTGGTCTATAGACCACCAGCCCAGGAGGAAGAAACAGATAGGGAGCTGATGCTAGCCATCCAAAGGATGGCAGACAAGGTGAGGTAGTACTGGTTGGAGACTTCAATATACCAGGCGTGGACTGGAGCATCCCAGCAGCAGCATCAACTAGGAGCAGATTTATCCTGGACTCCCTTCAGGGTGCCTTCCTCAAGCAACTGGTCATGGAACCAACTCGGCAGAAGGCAATACTGGGCCTTGTGCTCACAAACAGGGACAGTGTGATGGGGGTAACAGTGGGGGAGCACCTGGGGAACAGTGACCACCAGTCATTGTGGTTTGAAATCACAGAAAGAGCAGAACCAAACCACACAAAAACACGTATCCTGGATTTTAGGGGGCAGACTTTGGGAAAATGGGGAGATACTTGAAAGAGGCATTAAGGGAATGGGACAGGAATCAGGGTTGAGGAACAGTGGGCAGTATTTAAAATGGGATTATAAGAACAACAGAATTATGCATTAAGCAGGTTAGCAAGAGGAAAAGGAAGAGGAGACCATCATGGTTTTCCAAAGAGGTAGCAAAGAAAGTGAAAGCCAAAAAGATTGCATTCAGGCAATACAAAAAGACACAGGCAGAAGGAGACAGGGAGAAGTACCAGGAGAAACAAAGGGAGGCAGGGAAGTCAGTAAGGGAAGCCAAAGCTCAGACAGAAGAACACATTGCAAAATCAGTGGGTAAAGGGGACAAAACCTTTTACAGGTACATAAGTGAAAAAAGAAAGACAAAGGGAGGGATAGTGAGACTGAAGGGGGAGGATGGGAGCCACGTGGAGGATGACAACAGTAAAGCTGACATATTGAACAGGTATTTCTGCTCAGTCTTTACTAAGGAAGAGGGGTAATGGGTCTGAAGGAGTACAAGGGGTGAGAATGGTGCAGAAATGGACACAAGTCCCTTTACACGAGAAAGGGTCCTGAAGGAACTGGAAGTAATAAGAGCTGATAAAGCAATGGGGTCAGATGGGTGCAACTTCAGGTCCTAAAGAACTAAGAGAGGTGGTGGCTGAACCTCTGGCTATCCTGTTCAGCCAATCACTGGAAACAGGAGGTACCCAAAGACTGGAGGACAGCAGATGTAGTCCCTTATACAAAAGTGGGAACAAAGAGGAAGCAGGAACTACAGACCAGTCAGCCTCACCTCGGTAGTGGGAAAGATCGTGAAGCACTACTGAAGGAGAGATTGGTGGAACATCTGGTTGTCAATGGACTACAGGACCCAAGGCAGCATGGTTTCACCAGGGGGAGGTCATGTCAGACCAACCTCATTGAATTTTTTGACTGGGTGACTAGGGAGGTGGATCAGGGAGGGCAGTGGACATGGCCTATCTGGACTTCAGCAAGGCCTTTGACACTGTGCCACATAGAAGACTATTACACAAAATGGGGAATATGGGTGTGGGCAGGACAGTAGTGTGGTGGGTAGGTAACTGGCTGGGTGGCAGGACACAGAGGGTGGTGGTAAATGGCTGTCACTCCACAGAGGGAAGAGTGACCAGTGGGGTACCACAGAGATCAGTGCTGGGACCGGTCCTATTCAACATCTTCATCGGTGACATTGCACAGGATCTAGAAGGCAGAATTTCACTGTTCGCTGATGACACAAAGCTCTGTAACAGAGTAGACACACCAGAGGGTGTAGACAGAATGAGAAGGACCTGCAGAAACTTGAAGAATGGTCAAGGGTTTGGCAGTTGAAATTCAATGCAAAGAGTGCAAGATAATGCATATGGGGCACAAAACCCTGGCACAATATATCAGTTGGGGGTGAGGACATAGCATACCAAGCAGGAAAGGGATCTTGGGGTTGTCATCTCTGATGATCTCAAGGTAGGAAACAGTGTGACAAGGCATCAGGTAAAGCAAATAGGATGCTGGGATGTATAGGCAGGGGCATCACCAGCAGGAAAGGAGGTCATAATTCCGCTATACAAGACACTAGTGAGGCCCCACCTGGAGTACAGTGTACAGTTCTGGAGACCATACCTACGTAAGGACATAGACAGGGTAGAGAGGTTCAGAGGAGGGCAACAAAGATGGTGCATGGGTTGCATCACAAGTCCTATGAAGACAGGTTGAAGGAACTGAACATGTACTCCCTGGAGGAGAGGAGGGAGAGGGATATGATAGAGACATACAAGTATCTTACAGGGGAACAGGGTGCAGGAAAACACTATTTTTAAGCGAAAAAGATGTTTCAGGACTAGAGGGCATGGGATGAAGTTGGAGGAGGATGATTCAGAGGAAACATGAGAAGAATTTCTTCACAGAACGGGTGGTGGACAAGTGGAACACCCTGCCAGAGGAAGTGGTGGGGGCTGAAACAATCACGGGATTTAAGAATGCATGGGATAGACATAAAGGAATTCTAGAGGTCAGCGGTAAGGGGAAATAGACTTCTAGGAAAACAAACTGAACTTACAAGCTCAAATGGGCAGACTAGGTGGGCCATAGGCCCTTATCTGCCGACACTGTTTATGTATCTATGTATCTATGTATCTAGGTGGTGGAGGTGGCCTATGGATGTGTGTGTTTCACATGTCTGTTCCTGCTGTGCTGTGCACCTGCCCCTGTGCACTTTGTGCCTGGTGTGTGTGTGTGTGTCTGTCCATGTGGTGTGTGACTGTTCACCCCTCCCTGGTTGTGTGTTTGTGCTCCTGTACCCTTCCACTCCCCTCGCCGTCATGCACCCCTGGTGTGTTACCCTGTGTGTATGTGGGTTGCACCCTGGACAGTGTTGGTTGCACATGGCCCCATGACTTACCTGTGTTGTGCAAAGTGCTCCTCTGTGATGGTGTCCCGGTGCAGCTGGGCCAGCCGGATCAGTCGGGGGTCATGCCGTCCAAGGGGGGGCTGCTCATCCCCATCATCACTGGCGCCCAGCATCCCCATCGCTGTCCCCTCCTCGACCTGTACGGCTATCCCACAATCTTTGGCCATGTTGTGCAGGATACAACAGGCCAGGAATATCCCACAGGCCTTTGAGGGGCTATATTGTAGGGCACCGCCGGAGGTGTCTAGGCATTGGAAGCATGCCTTCAGCATCCCAAACACCCACTCGATGATGTTGCATGTGGCGGCATGTGCCTCATTGAAGCGTTGCTGCGATGGGGTCGTGGGCCGCCGGTAGGGTGTGAGCAGCCAGGGATGGAGTGGGTATCCACTGTCACCTGTGTGGAGATAGTGGAGGTTAGTGTCATGTTCAGGCCCATATTGCCCTAGCCCTGTGTGCCACTCCCATGGCACCTGGCAAACACCACCCCTGCCCCAACTTTGCCAATCCTACATGCATACTCACCCACTAGATGTCCTGTGGGGATGTCCTCACTCTCGAATTGATGGCACAGTGCAGACTGGTACCATATGAATGAATCGTGTGCTCTGCCAGGGTGCGTGGCACAGACATTGATGATGCGCCAACTGGCATCACACACCACCTGGCAGTTGACACTGGAGAACCCCTTCTGATTGTGATATGCGGCCCCATCGGGGCCAGGTGGTATGCGAATGGCCACATGGTTGCAGTCTATCGCCCCTAGCATGCCAGGCATACGTGCTACCCTGTGGAACTCCTGCATGTTTGCTGTACGCTCTGCCACGGTGCTGGGGAAATGAATGTACTCCGCAGCATGTGGCAGCAGTGCGCTGAGGAATTGGGTGAGGATGCGTGATGTGGCTGACTGTGTTATGCCTGTGGTGTCCCCTGTTGGCCTCTGGAAGGTACCCGTGGCGAGCAAGCACATGCAGGTTGTTACCTTTGTCTCCACTGACAGAGCGTGACTTTGTCATGAGGGTGCCTGCATCACATCACTGCACAGCTCACAGAGCCGCCTCAGTATTGCCCTGTTCAGGTGGTACCGGCCCACAATCTCGACGTCTGAATGCAGCTCAAAGCTGATGCGGGCACGGTACTGCCTGTTGGGGGCGTACCACCGACGGGCCCTTCCACGGCCACGTCCCCCTGCAGCATGCCTTCTCACCCCCCTCATTACAGCTTCCATGTGGAAGCTGGCACTGTCCATCTCCCTGGCTTGTGTCTCCCCCGGCTGTTGTTCTGTTCCCCGCTGTCCTGACTGCTACCTCCACTGCACCAGGTACACCTACTGGCCTCTGAACTCTGTGGCCACACCTTCAGCTGCCCTATTCTGTCCTCACTACTCCTGGCCTGCACTGGTTGCTGCTGTGACCTCTCTGTGTGGCTGCCTCATGTGCATTCCTGTAGCGTTCTTGTGCCTCTTCCTTGAGCCTTTTATTTTGGCTCATTTCACCGTCAGCGCAACTTCCGCTGATCCTCTATTGCGCATTACGCAAGCCTTTGAATATCGCATTGCGCACTTTATGCATGGATCCACCCCCTTTGGTTGTGCATACGTTCATTTGCATTGCGCTGTTGTTCAGCATGTTTTCAGTGGCGAAACTGCCTCCTGCTGAATATCGCAGAATGGCACATTTTTGGACTTGTGCTGGCGCAACCCTATTGCGCATTGCACAACCCTTTTGAATATCCCACCCTAAATGTCTGTAAGCAGAAAAAATATTTTTGCTCCAACTCTGCAATAGAAAAATGGCTTATACATTTGCCCTCCATCTGGTTTGCTTCCAGAAATTACTGTAACCTTTCTTTATAATTTGGTACGCTCTTATTAATTATTTAAGCTCAATATTGACTCATTTCCAGAAATGAACATTTTTCTTCTATAGATTCTGTTCTGCCTTTTCACCATATATTGTTGGGTATAGAAAAGAGCCTGTTCACACAAAATTCAATGGGCCCGATTCTCAAAGCTCCCTGAAGGGTGTAAAGGGCTTGTCCCACAAGGAATGGTGCAAGATGCAGCTTGCACCAAAAGATGCTCTGGGAGCAATTCTTAAATGTAGCATGCGGCAAACTCAGGCTGCATGCATCAATCTGCTGTCCTTGTGGCACAAAATGGGCTGCGGCATGGTGCTAGGGGGCTTATGGCAGACACTGGCTGCCATATCCCCTAATTTGGGATTCTCAAAACCCTCCCAGAGAGCACATTTCAACAGTAGGTACTGTTAGACCAGCCAGGGCTGGTCTAAGGGTACTTAGAAGTACGTTCTCTGATGGGGTTTAGAAACTTGCCCTAATGGGCCACAGACCCTTCTCCCCATCTCTGATCCCCTTTTTAATAAAAGAAATCCTGTCCATGGTGGCTAGCACTCCCCAGCCCCGATCCTCTTTTTATTGAATGAATTCACATCCATGGTGGCTAGTGGTCCCCCTAGCCCCGATCTTCTTTTTAGTAAAAGAAATCCTGTCCCTGCTGGCTAGTGGTTCCCCCAAGCCCCACTCCCTTTTATTGAAAGAATTCACATTCCTGGTGGTTAGCGCCCCACCCAATACCCCATGTCCCATTACATATTCATAAATCTGTCCATGGTGGTCTAGCAGACCCTCCACCCCTGATCTGCTTTTTATTAAATTAATTCACATCCCTAGTGGCTAATGGTCACCCCCCCAGCCCTGATCCTCTGTTTATTAAAAGAAATGGTGGTCTAGTGGACTCCCCCACCCTCCATCTGCCCATATCATACAACAGATAACTTTCCCTGGTGGCCTAGTGGACCCCTCTCCCCAGCAGGCAATGATCCACCACCTCACTCTCCCCTATCTCTGAGCTGGCAACCATCACAGCCCTCCTCTCTCCACCATGGCCAGCCACTGACTGAGCTGTCAATGAACACATACTGTATACTGTACATGCTCCTTGAAAGGTCAGTCAGTGGCCAGCCATGGTGAAAGTGGAGGGCTGTGCTGGTTGCTGACTCGGGGATGGGAAGGAGGAGTGTGGTGGTGGGGAACTGTCTGTCAGGGTGGGGGTAGGGTGGGAGTCCACTAGACCACCATGGACAGTTATATGTTAATTTATATGGGCAGATCAGGGATGGGGGGGTTCACTAGACCACCAATTTCATAGAATTCCAATTGATAAATGGTAATTCCAATAGAATTCCAATTCATAAAAAGGGGATCAGGGCTGGGTGGGGGTGTGTTAGACCTCCAGGGACATCATTATAATTCATAACAAGCTGTATTCAGAGACAATATGACTGCACAGCGCTTTTAGGAGATTTTTTAGTGCTGCTGGAGTATGACAATAGGTGCAGCGCTGGTGTATGTTAGTGCTGCAAGAGTATGACAGTAGAAGTGGTGCCGGTGTATGTCATGCACAAGATAGCAGCAATCACAGAACTGCGGATGCGCAATACTCATGCATGCGCAGTCTCAGTCAGTGGCCATCTTCTGCATGGCACCCATCACATCAACAGTTGCAGAAGAAAAAGAAGTGTACTGCAAAGTGGGTGTGTTTATGTGGCCAGCGGAGGGGAAGCACCGCATGAACACAACAGCTGCAAAAAGTATGCTGCAGCACTGTGGAAGCACACTAAATAGTGGTCTGGTCTTGTGCTTCCACAGTACTACTCTGATATAATGATTGATGGCATAACATCTGTGGAGCTCTGCCTACGCAGCCGTAAAAAGGGGGTTGTGGCCTGCTAGCCACCAGGGACTGCTTTATATTTTCTGTGCCTGCAGCTTGAGGCAAACCACTTGGGTGCACCATCTCTTTGGCACACAGCCATGTTTGCTGCAAGCTGCAGGACTTTGCCACTGAGACCCTACTCCATAGAGAATCAGGTGCAGGGTCCCTGGTGCACTGGCAATTGGTGCAAACTGCCATTGGCACAGCTTACATCGACCATTGAGAATCAAGTCCAGTAAGTTTATTACTTGCCTTCCATCCTATGAGCATCTGTAGCTTCCAGCAGACTGCTTTACCCTTACAATACTACAAGAGTATATGTATATTCTGACTTTAATTTTTCTCTTAGTCCATTTAGGAAGGAAAAGGATTGTAAATCTCACTAAACTGATGGGCACCTGATCCCTTCCACTTCTCTATCTGCTAGTCCTGCCCCCACCCTCAGACATTATATGTTATCTAACCAGGGAGAGTGCAGGGATGCACCCCACTGTAGTCAATGGGGGGATTTTGAAAACATTTGTATATGTTAAAGCAATATTTCACATAAATGAAAGCCACCACTCAACTACTAGGGTCTGTATCAGCTGGGCAGTGGCTTTCACTTATATAAAATGTTGCTTTAACATATAAAAATGTTTTGAAAATGCTCCCCATAGACTACAATGGGGTGTATCCTCCTAATCTCCCCGGTTAGATGTTATACAATGTTTGAGCACAGAGGCGGGGCTGGTGGTCAGGAAAGTGGAAGGGGTGGTGGCCTTTGGTTTAGTGAGATTTATGATCCCACCCATTCCTAAATGGATTAAGGGAAAAATTAAACTTTATGTGGGAAATGACTTGCATGGCCATAAGGTAAATAGCTATAAGGCTCATAAGCAGATCTTTGAAATTTACTTTAACATGTTCACTCTGAAAAAAAGCGAGATTGAGATGAGTCATGATCTCACTCTTTCACTTACTCTAAGGATACTGACAAGACTGAACGGTCAGACACATTTGATCTGGTGTTCTGCATCAGGATGCAGTGACTTACCCTGAAACTCAGGGGTGGCAGACTCATGGGCAACATTAGGATGTACTTTTCTCCCAGAGGGTGGAGGACATGTGGAACAGTTAAAAAAAATCAAAAGCACAGCACCCACAAATCCATCCAAACTGTGGTGAGAAGATCACTGGAGGAAAAACTCACAGAGATTCATGGTATCTACAAAGCAATACATTCTATGAAAGTGCAAGAAAATGCATTTAACACACAACAGTAGTACTCCCACTAGTCACACTCTACATTTTGCATTTATGCATGCTGCTTTATCCAGAGTCAGTCGGCCAGGCCTCCTAAAGCCCTTAAATGTAACTTTCTCATGGCTATAAGCACTTTCGTTCCAGTGGAGGAGAACTAACTAGTGTTTAAGTGCTAAGAACGTGCAAAACATTAAAAAAGTAAAAAAAAAAAAGGAATGAGTACAAATGTACAATTTTTCTGTAGTCCAGTTAATACAAATGCAGTTTTAGTTCAGACTCCATAAGGACTGAGCACAAACAACAAATACCTAGTTAGATCTAATATCACTTAGTTGCAATTTTCAATCCTGAACAGTTATTCAAAAAAAGCTAATTTAGCAAATAAATTTAGTAAATCTCTAATATTGCACTTTGTCACTTTTCTTAATATTAGAATCCCCCTAGGGGTGCTAGAGAGTTACCTCTTGAAAGATTGTGCCACACATGGGCTTTGAAACTTTTATCCAACTAACTGGAGATAACACCTTTTAAGTCTGAATTAAGCATCTGCAAATTTACATCAAATGATTCCTGCTGTGAAGGAGAGTGGAACAAGGTATTGTATAACAACGGCGTATCCTAAGAATCAGAAGAGAGGAGGTACAAAGTCACAGTCGCAGCAGCATTCAAAAAGGCCCCTGAGGCCTTTGCCTGATGTAGCGCTGGACCTGGTAGTGCAGAATCTGCAAACAAGGAAGCTCCACGGCAGGCCATGCTTGAGTCCATCAGGTCGATGGAATCAAAGATGGAAAGAACATTGGCTCCCCTGGAAGCACAGGCTATCGAGCTACAAGAACTGTCCATGAAGGTGGATGTTTCTAATAGGAAATGTGTTGTCATCATGGCAGCTGTTTAAACATTGCTGCAAGAGAATACCCAAATGAGTGGCAGACTTGAAACCCTCAAGAATTAGGTGAGGGTAGGAAATTTATGGTTCATTGGAGTTCCAGAGGGAGTTGAAGTACCTATCCTTCTGTTATATTTAAAGGACTAGGTCTGTTCAGAAATCCCATTTCCGGAGGAGTTTGACATTGTTACAAGTGGTCAAAGACATGGCAGTTGGGGGTTCAATACAAAAAAGTGCAAAATCATGCACCTAGAACCCAGGTGCTGAATATAGGATGGGGGGGGGGTACTGATAGTCACTAGATAGGAAAGGGACCTCGGGATTATTATATCAGAGGAGTTCCAGGTGGTGGCACAGTTTGACAAGACAATGGGTAAGACTAATGAGATGCTGAAGTGCATAGGAAGAGATATCTCCAGCAGGAGGATGGAGGTGGTGTTGCCACTGTATTGTTTGTTGGTGAGACCCCACCTAGAGTACAGTGTCTGTTTTGGAAACCACATCTCAGAAAGGACATAGAAACTGTGGAGACAGTCTGGAAGACAGCAACTAAAATGGTGCAGGTGTTACATGAGGTCCCATACGAGGAAAAAATGAGAAATCACAACATGTACACCCTGGAAGAAAGGTGAGAGATTGGTGACAAGATCAAGACCTACAAGTACATCACAGAGTGCAGGAGGGGAGCCTCGTCCACAAGAAGACATGCACCAGCAGCAGGGAGCATGCAATGAGGCTGGAAGGGAAGGGAGTTCAGAAGAGATTTGAGGAATAATTTTTTCACTGAAAGGGTGGCAAATGCTTGGGACAGACTGCCAGCTGAAGTCATGGAGGCTAAAATGGTGAGGGGAGTCAAGCACACATGGGACAAACATAGGGTTATATTAGAGCAGAAACAGAGAGGAGGAAGGGTCACTGGAGACCAGCTAGTGTTACAGAGGTAGAATAGATGACAAACACTTGGGCAGACTGGGTGGGTCAAGCAATCATTTTTGCCAACAATTTGGATGTTTGTATGTTTCTATGTTACCCTTAAAAGGTTTATTGTGTTAACCCATGCTCTGCACCAACTGGTTTTCTCCTAAGGATGGCTGGTGTTCAATGATAGATCCTTTCTGGCCAGTGGCCTGTCAGTGTACCCACTCAACATGGAAGGAGCCGATGTGAAGATTTTTCCTGATTTACCCTTTAAGACAAGAAGAAATTCAGTACTGTTTGTCAGTGCCTCTGGGCCCTGGGTATGATACATTTTGTTTTGCTCCCGACTTGATCTGGATAATTAGTGTGGGCAAAATGTACCAATACAATGACCCTCCTAGATGCCGGGCATTGGCTTAGGAGCAAAAAAAAATACAGAATTTACCAAAAAAAGGTCAAGGTTGATCAGCAACATGAAACAATGAAACATAGAATCTGATGGCAGATAAGGACTGCTTGGCCCACCTAGTGGATAATGGATAAGCTCTAGATCCTAGTTAACCAACAGATTACTTCCTCCTACCCCCCACTAGAACTGCCTTATGTCTGTCCCATGCATTCTTGAAATCCCCCACTGTTTTTAACTTCACAACCTCCTCAGGAAGGCTGTTCCATGCATTCACAACCCTCTCCATGATCAAAATGCTTCCTCACATTACCTCTGAACCATCCCCCCTCTATCTTCAAATTGTGCCCCCTTGTTCTTGCACATCTCTTTTTCTGAAAGATGCTACCCTCCTGGACTTTGTTGATTCCCTTGAGGTACTTGAAAGTTTCTATCATGTCCCCACTCTCCCTCCTTTCCTCTAGGGTATACATATTAAGCTCCTTTAGTCTTTCTTCATATGCCTTCTGGTGCAGACCCTGCACCATTTTGGTTACCCTCTTCTGGACAGCTTCCATCCTGTCTATGTCTCTGTGGCGATGAGGTCTCCAGAAGTGCATGCAGTACTCCAGATGGGGTCTTACCAATTATCTGTACAGAGGGATAACAACTTCCTGCTTTCTACTGGTGATGCCTCTCCCTATGCATCCCAGTATCCCCCAGCTCTCCATACTGCATTCTCACATTGCTTTCCCACCTTTAGGTCATCTGTTATAACTAACCCCAGGTCCCTTTCCATTTTTGTTGTTGTCAGTATCTCACCCTCCACAGTGTACTCTTCCCCTGGGTTTTTGTTTCCCAGGTGCATTATGTTGCACTTCTTTGCATTAAATCTTATCTGCTGTATTTCTGACTATTCCTCCAACCTTGCCAAGTCCCTTCTCATCCTTTCCACCCCACCTTGTGTATCAACCCTGTTGCTGATCTTTGTGTCATCTGCAAAGAGACATACTTTTCCTTCCAGTCACTCTGCAATGTCACTTACAAAAACATTAAAAAGGACTGGACCCAGTACTGAACCTTGTGGTACCCCACTAGTAACCCCCCTTTCTTCAGTGTGAACTCCATTTGCTATTACCCTCTGCATCCTGTTGTCCATCCAATTTTTTACACAGGCTACCACCCTGGGACCCACTCCCAGGCTGGCTAATTTGTTTATTAATCTTTTGGGTGGGATTGTGTCAAATGCCTTGCTAAAGTCTAGGTAGGCCATGTCCACAGCCCCTCCCTGGTCTACTACTTTGATCACCCAGTCCAAGAAATCAATTAGATTCATCTGACATGACCTTCCCGCTGTGAATCCATGCTGCCTTGGATCCTGTGCCCCACTGGCCTCTAGGTACTCAACAATTCTTTCCTTCAGAAGTGATTCCATCATTTTCCCGACCATGATGATTCAGGGAAGGAGGACTAAATACACTGCCTATGGTTTCATTACTTTAAGGGAATTACAAGATTGGAACTGATGAATGGGGTTCCTGGTTACTCATTAGGTAGGCGCTGGACCAAGGGGATTTGACTTTGAAGGTCTGTAAATGTAAATGTTTGGTAGGAACAAGGGACTTTAAGATTTGGATATATGGAGCCAAGCATGTGGTGAGCATTGGCATCTCAGTAAAAATGGGATCATATGGCATAAATCTCTGTTGCATAGCTGCATAAAGTATACTGAACTAGATTTCAGAAGCAGAAAATTTATAATGACTGGGCTCCCTTCTTTCCCATAGAAAAATCCAGTTATGATTTGCCATTATAACTAGCTGTTTATAATGACAGACACATGCTGTCTTTCTGTATGACAAACCCACAAGCTGCAGCTACCCTCATACACATAATCACTGTTTCACAGCACTGTGAAACCCCTCGAAACACTCACTGCTCGCATTTCGGTCTCCATAGATGTCACTTCAGTTTAGGGTTTCAGGACCAGGACCAGGACTCACACCTATTAACGGAGTTATGAGTGAACGCTTAAATACTGCAATATTCACTCATAACCTCGGCATTATACCATATTTGCACACCAAATTTATGGCATATGCTTCTCATTATTACCCCACCTCCTGAACCAGTAGGTGAAAATTTCCAAATCCTCACTGAAACATCATTTTGCACCACCAAAATGTGATTCTGCACCACAGATATGAAAACACAGGTGTCATGTTCACAAGGCAGTGTGAAAATATGGCTATGTTGAAAATTTGGGGTCAAAATATTAAAATTTGCAAAGTTATGAGCGAGTATAGAAAATTTTCAATGTACGCTCATAACTTTGGCAGATGGATGGATGGATGGATAGACAGACAGACAGATAAACAAGTAGATAAAGCAAGCTTTAATAAGGCAATTAATTACCCTGGAACATGCAAGTTGTTCTGTAACAGCATTATTGGTATTTTATTTCACACAATTTGTATTATTTCCTGCTTGACAGGTAAATCATGAAAATAACCACTCACAGTCGTTTTTTTACCTTTCACATCAGGAGTTTAACTTTAGAATTATTATACCTGTAGAACCATGTAACATTTTTTCACAAAACCATCAGCCCTGAAAATTTCATGTAAAAATTCCACACCATCTAGGCAGTAGGTGACAGCAGAAAATACACAATGTTAAGTATAGCAAAACCAAACATGTTTTTTTCTGTTTTTTGGTTCTATGTATCTCAAGAACCAAACAACATACCATCACAAAACTTTTCACATCTTGAGACTCTGGCAGCCTGACCGCACATGCCAAATTTTGGGCTACTTCATCAAATAACGCCAACATTATTAAGGTGCAAAAACTGGGTTTTAACAATAAACATCCTACTCAATCCTAATTATAGGGGTGTTATTGCACCCCTATAATAAGTAGTTTATTCTGTAAAACTGTTCACTGTAAATCTTAGATGCTTGCTATTATTTTTCTCTGTTCTTAATTGTAGTCTTCACCTAGAAGGGTATAGGTCACAACTTAAATAAGGGCAATTAATACAGTATGTACTGTACTTGGATACTTAGCTTATTGAGTTGGTCAGCCTATTATGTTGGTCATTTAGTCCCCATTTGTTGTAAAATGCATCCATATTATAAGATAATTTGCAAAAAACTGCATAATGCACCAGTTAGGGTACTGTGATGCCACAAAAGTAGGGAAATGTGGCATCAGGGTTTCTCACCCTAACACCCACCCACTCGGCCAAGCAGCAAAAGGAAAAAAACATTGGGGGTTTGGGTCTCTGGAGTCTTGGCGAATCAGTTGTGGGGTCTTCCTTGTGGGTTGTCAGTCCTAATGCCCACCACATTCTGTAAGCAAACAACATCGCACATAATCTCCTTTCTTCACACAGGACTCACGGGGGGGGGGGCATTAGGCAAGGTAAGGGAAGGCGATTTTATTTATAGGTTGACCATTCCCTGAGGCTCAAGGTGCCTAACAAACACAAATACATAAAAACAAGGTTAAATTAAAATTACTACAATTAGTAAAATAAAATTCAGTAAGTTAGCAGAATTTTAGGGTTGACAACCCCCCAAGGAAGACCCCACCACTGCTTTGCAAAAACTCAGGAGACCCAAAACCCTAATGTTTTTGGCTTTGCTGCTTGGGTGGGTGGGTGGAGTGGGGAGGTGTTAGGGTGAGAAACCTAATGCCATATTTCCCTACTTTTGTGGCCTTACGTTGATGTAACTGGTGCATTAATGCAGTTTTTTGCAAATTATTTCCTTACTGTTTTACATAGTATAATTGAATTCTCATTTGCCTGTGGAAGCGCAGGGCCCAGAAGGCCATGCACTTGCATTTCAGCCAAAACAGCAAACAATTTGTCAGCATAGCCTTGTTATTATCCCACCTTATGAAAGTCATGCTGAGAATTTTCAAATCTCAGCCAAAATGTAATTGTTCACCACTACAATGTCATTCTGCATTACAGGGCGAAAGCACATTTTGGCCAGGATTTGAAAAAAATATAGCTGTCATGTTCATGATGTGGTGTAAAAAAATATCTATGTTGAAAATTTGGGATTAAAATATTTACAATTAAAGTTATGAGCAAGTGTAATAACATTTCAACACATGCAAATAATTTTGCCATTTTTACATATTTTGTCCCCAAATTTTACACAAAGCCTTCTTATGACCCCATCTCATGAACAATGGTGGTGAACATTTTTGAATCCCACCCAAAAGGTGATTTCACCAAGCAACTAAAAAAATCACCTTTTTGGCTGGGTTTGTAAAATTTCACTGACACTGTTCATGAGGTGGGGTCCCCAAAAGGCCATGTTAAAAATTTGGTGTCAAAATATGCAAAAATAGCCAAATTTTGCATCGAAGTTCAAAACCTCACTGAAATATATTTAATGGCATTTACCTTAGTTTCTTGTATTGCAGTCAACGGTTCCAGCAGCAAGACATGTCTTCTGTTGGAGAATGGATCTTCTCCCTGTGACCTGTTCAGGTGAGTGAGGTGTGTGAGATGTACTGGGGGTGTGGGGTGGTAGGTGCTGTGGGAGGTGGGGGTGGGTCTGTTCGGTTAAGGACTGTTTTTTTATTACAGGCATGAACAATGATCGGAAGATTGGGGGGTGCCACTAGACACTAGAGAATATATTTTATTACAGGGACAGTGACTGGAAGGGTGGAGGGGTGCCATCAGACAACAGGGGACATATTTTATTATGGGAACAGCCATCAGAAGGGTGTGGGGTGCCACTAGACACCAGGGAATATATTTAATTATGGGGACAGTGATCAAAGTTAGAGGTTAACTACGAACCTTTTTTTTTCACAATGTTTTTGTTTTCAAGAGTGCAGTGGAGGTTAAGTGACTTGCACTGGGTCACACACCATGCAAGTGCAGATTGCAGGAATTGAACTCAAGTCTGCTGGATGTAGCAAGCTCATTCACAGCTCATTACTCTGAACTGTAAGCTATAGTGCCAGTCCATGCATACAATAATCCCCAACATAACACTAAAGAAGGATGACAGCAGGAGAATTCAAAGTACGGCTCTATCTGCACGCGTGGCCAGTAAATTATGACATCTTAATAGTATTGAATAGTTATTTTATCAATTACACTTTTTTTTGTTTTTTCTGTTTGAACTGCCACATTAACTGTGAATATTTTTTGTATCGTTCGAACTATTTTTTTTTTCGGTTGCACTTCAACGTTATCCCAAAAAATGTTATAATTCAAAAACTGTGCAATATTTTTTTAACCAAACCATCCAAAGGCATGCCCTTGGCATAGGCCCCATCATCTCTGAAAATTTCATGAAGAAAATTCATGAGTCATTCACAAAGTTGTGCATGACAGCAAACAGTACACACTGCAAGACCATTGGCTTACACGGTCGACCAATGGACTCACAGTTGTACAGTAGCTGTCATTTACAGACAGTTCTGTTGGCAGGCAGCCATGGCAATATGAGGGTGGGTTGTGCTGATCGCCAATGGTGGGACTTTGCTGGAATGAGGGGAGCAGGGTGGGTTGGGGTGCCTGAGTGGGTGGGGGGTCAGCTAGGCTACTGGAGGGGCTTATGGATTGCTGACATTGGTGCATTTGGGTTGGGGTGGGGAGGGTAGGTTCTGCTTTTACAACCTATTTGCCACAGAGGTGGCTTGTGAATGTAGATGCAGGTGGATAGGGGTGTTCTGCTTTTACCATAGATTCACCTCTGGGAGCAGCATGTGAACATGGATGTGGGCGGGAGGGGGTTCTGCTTTTACCACAGATTTGCTGCAAGAAGCGGCATGTGAATGTGGATATGGATGGGAAGGGGAGTTCTGCGTTCTATATATTCGCCGCAGAGAGTGGCACTATAACGGGGATGCGAGTGGGGGGGGCACACTGGACTGCCAGGGTGGGCAGGCTGCCATGCTGCTGTCTGCAGTATGGCAGCCTGCATGTGGGTGGCAATCCACATAAGTCTACTTGTTTTAGACCTATCTTTGGGAGGTGCATCTCCAGACTTGCCCCAGGGATGCACCTCCAAGTTGGGCTGTGAATGGGACTGTGCACCATATGTATGGGCACGTCCCCTTCCCAGCCCTTCAAAATGTGCCACATATCATTATGGGCAGTATGCGGTGCTTCTGCAATGTGTAGGTGCATCTGGGATGTGCCAGTGCATTGTCTCCCTGCCAGAATTGCACCAGTGTGCAAATTGGGGATGTGCCATGCATCTCAGATGCATTGGGTGCATCCCCTTTGTGAATTCTGCCCATGATGTTTGAATTCAAAGGGAATATGCAAATTCCAAACCTTGCGGAGTTCCCCCTGGACTAGTGACCAGAAATGGAAGCTCTTGGGACAATCCCAAAATATATGGTAATGTGAGCCAATCCCTCTACAGCCCCTCCATTACCAGTTGTTGTTTTCCACTTTAAAGTGTTGGGTGATGGTGGGAGTCTGGAAGAACCTAGGGCTGGATTCACAAAGCTTTCTGAAGGTGCAAAACCTTCCCTAAGTCCCCCAAACTGCCGTAGTTTTGGAAACAAAGGGGAACTTGCACTGAGTGCTATTCACAAAACCCTCTGCAGCTGCAGAAAAACAACACTAAGGACTGTAGAAAAAAGTGCAGCTGTGGAAGTCCCTGAGGAAAAAAAGGTGTGAGATAAGTAAGGCACAGCCCCTGAAAGGCTATTCACAACCAGTTTTTTTCCGCAGGTGTGGAAAAAATGTTACACACAGTGGAATGAGGTGTAACTCTCCCTCAGCAAACTGCAGTAGTGCCCCAGCAATTGGAATCAATTAAGGAGGAGGTGCGGCAGAGGTAATAGCATCCCAGATAGTATAACTATGGCTGCTGTAACAACAACAAAAGCACACATTGCCATGATATGGCAACAGGCAAAAACCACCAGACACAGTGCAGCCGATGATGGAGCCCCACAGGCAGTAGAGTCTGGCTAGCCTGCAGTGAGTGCTACCCCTGCAGGCAACAGAAACACCCCAGGAAGGGGGGACCAGCAGTAACAGTTGGCCACTGTGGTGCCATCGTATTGCTGGTACCTGTGGTGCTGCAGTGGTCCTAGTTGAAGAACTGGTTGCTGGTCTCTTTGTGTGTGCTTTCAGCTTCATTCTGTGGCAGCCCTGTTAAAGTCTGCTGTTCCAGATAATTAAGTTCACCTGTTGCTATGCCTCCTAAGCTATTTCTGGAGCTGCAGATCTGCAGTTGCGTATTTTCAGCACGTGCACAATTTCCGCAGCTGCAGAAATTCAGCAGCTGTGGGGATTTTACGAAATTCCGCACCTGCTCAAAATTTCTTTATGAATGTCACGCAACTGTGTTGTCGCAGTGCTGCAGGCTTTTTTCCCGCAGCTGTGGGATTTTTTGGCTTTCTTTGTGAATTCTGCCCCTAGTCTCTAGTTGTGTATACTATGATATCTTGGCAGTTCAAATCTCGAGCCCAAAAGCCTGACTCACCGATTGCCCAACAGAGTACCATCCCAACAACCGAAAGCCCGACACTAGACTTATGCCATGTTTGTGGGCAGAAGGAGAATCTGCTCCTCGCACCCCCCATTGCAGGGGGGCTTCACCCCCCCCACACCCCCTAAAATAATATAATCAACTTTGCATTGTGGCAAATTCCAATGTCAGACTTCTGGTCATCGGGATGGTGGTCTGTTGGGTTATCGGAGTGTCGGGATTTTGGGCATGGGATTTTGAGGGTCGGGATTTTGATTTTCAGCATTTAGTAATACTCCCCTCTAGTTTTATATAAAATGTCATCTGGTTTAAAGGGAGTTTTAGAACTGCATACACTCTGTCTGTCCGGTCTCCCTATTGAGTGATACCAGCATCATTGGAGAGGCTGACATGCTGTTGTGATCTGGGATATTGACTGTTTCCCTGTTCCTCATTTAAAATATTGTCATGCTAAATAATATTTTATCAACTATTATGAGTCTGAATAAGACAGCAGTACCATGTATAGGTTAATATACATGCTTAGTATAAGGTTCAGTTATATTTGCTGTTTTAGATTAAAACAATAAAATGTAAGTTTAAAAAAGACCCTCCACCCAAAATAAACACTCCCAACATGATGCATCTGCATATCTAATAATATACATAAAAAGATTCCAATTTGATATGCATCTCTCCAAGTCAAAATGAACCTATTAAAACATATTAGAGACTTAATTACTAAAAAAAAAACTGACTTTATAAAAGATAATGCCCATAGTCTAATAATACAGAGAACTACATTGCATTTATATATTTAAAATGCTCTAAGGAATTATAAAATAGTCCCTCTGCTGACAGTGACTTTGAATATGCACAAGGTAATACGCCTATTTGCAGCATGAAGGGGTGCATATCACACATAGAGGTGTGCAAAGTTGCGGATACTTGCTCCATGAAATTATCCATGAATTTCAACAAATTCTTGAAGCTAAGCACCACAATTCATGTTGCTATTTGCCAGGCCAAATTCACATGGTGAATAGCCAAATCCAAATCGCCCAGCGAATAGTAACTCAAATTGTATGCTACACCCCCTACTCAACTCAAAAATTGTAAGAACCATCCCCTCCCCCACCCAAAAAGAATAAAATCACCATGATACCCCCCCACTAGCACCTTCCTCCCCCGTCCCCATGAAATGCTGGTCCATGGGACTGTGCTTACAAAAGTATTTCTTTCCACCTGCATGCCAAGCATACAACACCCACCTCTCCCTATCTGAGCTCCAATGTATATTATTCTACACAGACCTAGTCTCCCAACCACCAACCTCCCCTCTGTGGTCCCCAGCACCCTCTTTTCCCACCCCAGCATGCACAAATCAACATGGACTAAATAAAATGGTCCCCCGGTGCAGAGCATCTGCTCTATTCAGTGTCCAGGAATGCATGAATTGTGATGGATGTGCTCCTAGTAAAATCTGATTGGTTGAATTTTCAACCAGTCAGATTTTACTAGTAATAAAGATGTCATTACTCATTGATTCCCACCATTACTGAGATGGACACTGAACAGAACAGATGCTATGCAACTGGTGGACCATTTTTTTATTCCAGGTTGATTTTGTGGGGAGGGGGTGGGACCGGGGGAATTGGGTGTGGTTGGGGTCTAGGGTCTGTCTGGATTAATAGACAGGGACTTGGATGGGGGGGATTAGGGGGTAGGGTGTTTGATGCTTGGGTGGGGGAAAAGATTATTTTTGCAAGCACAGTTCCTTAGAGCAGCATTTCACAGGGACAGGGATGGGGAGAAGGGAGGGGTGTCATGTTTTAATCATTTTTGGATGTGGGGATAGGGTGTTTAATTTTTAAAGCACAGTGGGTGGGGGAGGTTTCTTAAAAGTTGAAAAAAAACACTAGCAAAGTTGGTAAACCTGCCATGCAATTTGTCAATTTCCATGGATTTGCATCAAGTTTGCTGGCAGATTAAAACTCGTAGCATCTCTAATCACACTTACTTGCATGAGGTGCTCCAAAGCATGACACTGGTTCAAGTTCCCCTGCTAGTAGTAACTCTAAATATGTCAAAAACGAACCTCTATTTGCACCAAAAGTATCAAGTCATTACTATGGTGGTTAACTGTGCAGTCAATTTCTAGAAAAACACATAGCATGAGTAAGTAAATAAACAAAGCTTATCTCATGATCACTGCTTATCAAAATGAGAACAATAATAAGATATTTTGAGATCAGTCCCAGGAGATTCAATATAGAATTGGTTTTAACATGGGCAAAAAATAGACTCTCTATATGACAGAAAGCTATTGTTACTTTATAAACAGTGCAAACACTTACGTCTTCTTAAAGCAAGTTCATGAAGAAGTTGTACAATTATTAACTGTGGCTTACCCAAATATTGTATTTAGGAAAAAACTAGGCAAGACAATTTTATTTTTAGGCACTTATTCCCAGAGGGTCACGGTGTCGTACAAATCACAAAACAGATATTCAATGAGTAGAAAAAAAGAATGATTAAAATAATTAATTCATTAATAGCTAAATAAATGACCAGCTGAAAAAATACACAGGTAACCAAGTCAAATGCTTCAAAGAACTGAGCATCCTCCCAAACAACAAATTTAAGGTCATAAACTAAATTAGATTAGACATTATCCCAGTTTAACTAGGTGGGACTTGAGGATCCCTTTAAAAGTCTCCTCTGTGCTGGCAGAAAGAATATAGCAGTCTGTCTGGTATTATGTTAATCAGACTATCACTGGAAATAAAGTATAATGTTCTATCCTCTGCCTCCCTCTAGGAGTAGTACAGTATGCATCCCTTTACTAGATCCTTGCACTTCTGCTCCTGCTCTTGAATTGCTAGTGCCTTCCCATTTCCCCGTGATCTCACCCCCGTCCTCTGTTTCCAGTCTCAGTGTCACCCCTTTCACTATGTTTACAGTACTTTTGTCCTGCTTAGTTCTTCTCTGTGTTGGGGGAGGCCCATTTGCCCCCCCCTTGCTTGTGTACATGTGCCTAGCCTCATCAGCAGTCCTTCCCTCTGTACCTAGTTTGAGTCATGATGTGTGCCACCAATCTTTGCCTTAACACTCTAGTGCCCTCCTCAGTGGGGTGTAGTTCTTACCTCTTAAATAACTGCCATCCCCACCAATGATGTCTCCAGTCTCCCCCGTTACAAAAAACCCTCCTTGCTGCACCATCCCTTTACCCATGCATTAAATCAAAAACATACTGTACTGCCATGTCTCTCCTTCACGTAGCCTCAGTATGACCTAAAAAATGGTTACTGAACTTGCCCTCTCTTTCACGGTCCTGCATAGAGTACAGAAACTCTCCGGAACCTTTTCCATACTCTTCTTGGTCAGGTTATTTGTGCGTACATTAGGGTTGCTTAGAATTCGCACCCAGTCGTAGAGCACCCTTGTCTGTTGTCGCTTGGAATTCATCCAACGGAATCACATACATTGGATTCTGGCCTTTTTTTTCAGAATTTGGATTTTCGGTACTAAGGGCCAAAAATCCAAATTCCAAAAAATAGTCAGAATCAGAATCAGATTCCAATCTGCATCCAACTTCACTACAAAAACAAATTTAAAATCCAGCCTAGTTCTCCTCTAGTCTCTCCCACCCTTTGCCCTTACCTCCTTGTGTGCCATTAAACACACAGAGCTCCTACTAGTTTGAGTCTTGTCCTCCTACTTGCAGAGGACCCAGGTCTGTCCTCCTTCTGCTGCCATGATGTGACCTGTCCTGCTGTAGGTCACTCATTGGTCCCTTCTGCAATGGGTCCCCCCAGACTGACTGCCTCCCTTGTGCCACAACAACTGAGTGCCACCACCAGTGTGCTTCAGTGTCCTGTCCTGTGTTCCCTCTGCTCTGCTGTCATGATGTTTGATTCCTGTGCCTGTGTTCACTAGTGCAAAATGCACTGGTTACTGCACATTACTTTTCCCCAGCCCAGTCCTGGATCCCAGGTCTCCATCTGTTCAATGCTCAGGGGACGATCCCACCGACAGTTGCTACTCATCTTAGCCTGCCCTAGGCCACTATCATTACATGATGTGTATAATGCTTACAGATGTAGGGGGATGCCAGGGGCAGCAGCTGGTGGCCAGCAGCATCATTCCCCTAGAATTCCCCTATGCCAGTGACAGAGACACTGAGTGACTGTGCTGGAACCCTGGGTTTTAAGCCAGTCGGCCACCCCCCCAACTGTCCCAGAAAAGACCTCAGGCTGGGTTCATCAGACACATGAGGATGGGACTCAGAGTAAAAGATTCAGTTTACCATCTGTCTGACCTGCACACAACTGGATTTGGAATGGAATGGGAATGACAGGGGTACTACCCAGTAGTTGGGTCACTGTGTGGGCTAAATGTCTGGTCACTTTTACTTTTCACTGAGTTGGGGAGCACACTGATAATGATGGAGAGCTGCTGTTGTATACTTGGACCAGGCCACCAGCACCAGCACCACCACCAACATCCAGGGTAAAACAAGATCAGCAGGAAGACAGTGCCCACTTCCCAGTGCCTGCCCACCAGGTCCAAGGAAGGAAGTGGAGAGACCCACAGCACCCATCCTGGCCAGGTACCCTAAAGGGGACTCAAAGAGGAAAAGGTTTTGTGCGTGGAGCTAGGAGGAATCTCTGGGGGTAGGGATATACCTGTTTTAATTGTTGTCTGCTGGGTGAGAAGTGGAATCAAAAATTTCTTTCCATTTCCACAAAATTCAACTAACCAGAGGTGGGAGCTCATAAAGCTGGGGAGAGTGGAGGCAACCAAAACCTGCTGCAAAGCCCAGAGCAAGAAGGCTAGGGCTAAGAAACTGGTCTGGTTGAGCAAGGAGGTCATGGAAAAGGTAAGGAGGAAAACAGCTGCCTTTAGGAAGTACAAGAAAACAGGGAGGGGGAGGACGGGAGGAGTACTTGACAGAATCGAAGGAGGTGACAAGGGCAGTAAGGGGGCAAAGCATCTACGGAACTCAGGCTGGCACAAGGCATTAAGAAGGGTGAGAAGGACTTCTTCAAGTACATCAGGAGAAAAGGGCTGTAAGGACCACATAGTAAGGATTAGGAAGGAGGGGTTGGGTGGAAGCAGGGTGCGATAAAGGCGGAAGCACTAAATGAGTACTTCTGCTCAGTATTTACTAAAGAGAAGAGGGTGACACCAAGGTGGGAGAAATGGCAGAAGCAGGGGAAGGGTGACAGATGGGGAAATCATGGCGAGCAGAGTTCGAGAGGTTTGAAGGCACTGAGGTGGACAAGGCGCCAGGCCCAGATGGCATCCACCCCAGGGATACTGAAGGAGCTAGCAGAGGTCCTTGCAGGACTTTTGGCAGACCTATTTAATGCCTCATTACATTCGGGGTGTGTACCTCAGGACTGGAGGATGGCTCATGTGGTGCCCCTCCACAATAGTGGTCCCAAGGATGAACCGGGAAACTACAGACCAGTGAGCCTCACATCCATCGTGGGTAAGCTAATGGAGACTATCCTGAAGGAGAGGCTGGTGGCCCTCCTAGAGGCCAGAGGACTACAAGACAGCAGACAGCATGGCTTCATACGTGGCAGATCCTGCCAAACCAACCTGGTTGAGTTCTATGACTGGGTAACTAGGCAACTGGACAGGGGCCATGCAGTGGATGTCCTGTATCTGGACTTCAGTAAGGCATTCGACTCAGTGCCACATGGAAGGCTGGGAAGGAAGTTAGTAGGCACAGGGGTGGGTGCAAAGTTGGTGAGATGGGTAGGAAACTGGCTGCAGGGAAGGCAACAGAGGGTGGTGGTGGGTGGGGAGCTCTCACACCCAAGGGCAGTGATGAGCGGTGTTCCACAGGGCTCAGTGTTGGGAGCAGTGTTGTTTGGGATATTCATTGCAGACATATCATGGGACATCAAGAGCAAGATCAGTCTGTTTGCTGGCGATACCAAGGTAGGCAGCGGTGGTGAATGACCTGGGGGGATGGCAGGGGTTGCAGGATGATCTGCTAAAGCTTGAAACCTGGCCAGACACCTGGCAACTGGGCTTTAATGCCAAAAAGTGCAAGGTGCTGCATTTTGGGATGAAAGAACCAGAGGAGTTACCAGCTAGGGAGGTGCAGCTAGCCCAGGCGGAGGAGGAGAAGGATCTGGGTGTGCTCATTACAGGTCAAAGAACAACTCGCACAATGTAGGAAGGCAGCTGCAAAGGCCAACAAAATGCTGGGTTGTATTGCAAGGGGTATATCCTCGAGGAGGGAGGAGGTGATTCTGCCACTGTATAGATCATTAGTTAGACCACACCTGGAGTACTGTGTGCA
Organism: Neoceratodus forsteri; assembly: GCA_016271365.2. NCBI lineage: Eukaryota > Metazoa > Chordata > Ceratodontiformes > Ceratodontidae > Neoceratodus > Neoceratodus forsteri. The sequence continues at coordinate 1,091,294,086 of CM057456.1, forward strand.
GTACTGGCGTCCGTATCTGAAGAGCGACATTAAGTTACTGGAGGGGGTGCAGCACAGAGCGACAAAGATGATCAAGGGGCTGGGGGACTTATCATACGAGAGGATGTTGAAGGAGTTGAACATGTACTCACTGGAGGAGAGGAGAGACAGGGGTGACATGACTGAAACCTTTAAATACATGAAAGGAATAAAGAAGATGGGTACAGAGGGGCTGTTCAAGGTAAGGAAGGGGAGGGCCACCCGGGGCCATGATATGAGACTGGAGCGAGGAAGGTTCAGGAGTGAGATGAGGAGACACTTTTTTACAGACAGGGTGGTGGCTGGGTGGAATGCGTTACCTGCTGAAGTGGTATGCAGTAGAACAGTGGACTGCTTCAAATGAGGGTGGGACAGGACAAGGGGGAGGGTTAATGAAGGGGAAGGGTGGAAGGGAGGGGACGCTGCAGAATAAGGGGTGCTAGCTGCACATTCGAGCAGACTTGATAGAGCTCTAGGCCTTTATCTGCTGGCAAATTTCGTATGTTCGTATGTTCATAAAAGGACTGGGATCGGAATCTGTATCAGATTTGGAATCACCAAAACTCTGATGCTGTGCTCTCTGGACAGATTCCAGAGAATCCAAACACTCCTAGCCTACATACACCAAGAGGGGAGTCATGGGGTACTGTGCTGCTGTGCTCATAGGGACTCAACTTGGTTGCCTTGATATTATGCACTGGTTTTCAAAGCCTACTGTAATTTCACCCCATTGAAAGTTTAGACATGGAAATGTGTCCTGCTTAAATATCAGCCAGCATTATAAGGCTCTCCAGCTATTGTGTTTGTTTAAAACAGAGGTATATACTACATATATATATATATATATATATATATATATATATATATATATACATATATATATTCATTGCAAAAAATCTCTGTTAAAGCATCAGTTAGGGTTGATAGTACTGCGACAAAAGTTTGGAAATTCGATGTTAGGGTTGTGGGAGCATGGGCTCTCTGAGCTCTGTGCTGCCTTCATGCTGCCATTTTTGCATAATTTGAAGTTAGGGTTGTGGGAGTGCGGGCCCTTTGGGGGCCGGAGACATACTGCAGCCCTAGCATCATGAAAAGGAACCCTTATAACACTAATTTGGCAATATCTCAGTAACTATAGCAACTACGAAAAAATTCCACTGCAGTTATAATCATGACTAGGAAACCTCCATGCATGCTTAGTCCACATATAGGTGAACTATGCTGCCCAGAGTGAAAAATCCATATCTCGAATTGTTTTAGCGATACGGGCACCGCAATGTTATCCAATGGGAAATTTCTCAAATTCAGAATGCTGTAATTATGGAACTGGTGCAATTTTTTTTCCCCAAACCACAAAAAGGCACATCTGTGGGGCAAGGGCTTGCCACTACGCAAATTTCAGCTCAAAAGCCCTAACCGTTTTTTTGCTATGAAGTGGCAAAGAAATGAAAGGTGTTTGGGTTGTACTTTGGCAAATTTGCAAAACTTTCAGAAATATACTTTCACAAATTTGCGAAAGTACCAATGGCCAAATTGAAAAAACATATTTCTGACCATTATTTTAAAAAACTCAAGTCAGGAATGTGTTCCTCAGGCTCCGATTAGGTAAATACAAGTGGTGTTTACCAAGGGGGACTATTTTTTGAATTACAGCATTCTTTAGCCACCGCTAACTGAAAACAAGATGGCAGCAGCACGAAAGAAAAAAAGCCCATTTGCAAAAGTCAAATGTACCTTCTCAGAAGTAAAATATACTTTTGTGCCATACATATATTTTTTCCCATAGGCTAGAATAGGAAACTTCAATCTTTGATAACTTTTGAACAAATTAATATTTTTTCACCAAACCTTCAAAAGGCAAATCAGTGTCCCAGACCCCATATACCCTTACAATTTCAGACCACAAACCCAAACCATTTGGGCTGTAGCCCCGAGCAAAGAAATAGCCAAAAAGTGGTGTTTTACACTTTTTTGCACTCTGCTGCTCCTCAACCACACATCCGACTGGAATGAAACTTACTAGATCCAGAGATCCATGCAAAGTTTCAGGCAAATCCATTGTATGGTTGCAAAGTTATTACAGTGCAAAATGTTGGCTTTAACATAGAAGTGGCTGCTCAACCCTGACTATAGTGCCACTACTGTGGCACTATAATATATATATATATATATATTCTTGGCAAACAACTTCATTAATGCATCAGTTAGGGTTCCAGTGACAAAAATGGAAATGTACTGTTAGGGTTTTCAACCCTAACACCCTACCTCCATTGTGCAGGCAGCAACAGGCATGGGGGTGGTGTGCCTTTGGGGTTGTCATCCCTAACGCTCACCCCATTCCATGTGTAAGCAAGCTGAGATGGTTACAGTACAGGAGAACTGAGTGAGTGTTAGGGCTGACAACCCCAAGGCACACCCTCCATGCATGTTGCTGCCTGCACAGTAGGGGTGGGTGTGAGGGTTGAAAACCCTAACAGCACATTTCTAAACTTTTGTCACTGGAACCCTAACTTAAGCATCAACAAAGTTTTTTTGCCCAAAATGTCCTTAGTTTTTGAGATAGTATAATTGCATTCTTATTTGTTGGTGGGAGTGCAGGACCGCCTGGGCTCTGCGCTCCCATCCATTCAAAATTTGTGAGATACTGTAATCATATCCTTATGTCCCAGTGGGAGGGCCCTGTGTTATCATCAATCCATAATTGTATCCTTATTTGCATGTGCCATCCCTCCATAAATGCATACATGCATGTTGCTTTGGATGCACTGCAGCCAAAACAGCAACCAAATTGTCAGCATAGCTTTGTTATGAGCCCACCTCATGAACACTGGACTGAGCATTTTCAAATCCCTGCCAAAACATAATTCATCACCTCCGCAATGTCATTCCATGCTAGAGGGGAGAGAAAAGACATTTTGGCCAGGATTTGAAAAATGACAGCTACCACATTAATGAGGTGATGGAAAAAAATGACTATGTTGAAAATTTGGGGTGATAATATGGAAAATTACCATAGCTATGAGCAAGTGTAGTTAAATGTAAATGCATGTGCATAACGAAGCCATTTTTACATAGTCTGACCCCAAAATTTCAATATTGTTTTCTTATCACCCCACCTCATGAACAGAGGCAGTAAAAATGATAAAATCATACCTGAATGTTGATTTTGCCAAGTGACTGCAAAATTGTCTTTCGGGACAGATTACTGAATTGTCCATGAGGTGGGGTCCCCAAAAGGCAATGTTGAAAATCTGGTGTCAAAATATGCAAAAATGGCCAATATATGCATCAAAGTTAAAACCCTATTGAAATACATTATACTGCATTTACCTTAATTTCTCATATTGCAGTCACGGTTCCAGCAGCAAGACGTGTCTTTAATTGGAAGAGTGGATCTCGAACCTGGGACCTGTTCAGGTGAGTAAGGGTAATTGGGAGTGTACTGGGGGGTGGTGGGTGCTGAGTGGGAGGTGGGGGTGTCTGATCGGCAAGGGACCGTTATTTTCTTATTTAATCTTATTTTAGGAAAAAAAAAACATCGAGAGCCATTTTTTTTTTCAGGTGGAGAAAGTCATCCGCAGGTTGGGGGGGTACCACTAGACACTAGGGAAAAAGAAAACAAAAGGTGGGCATACATTGTAGGGTTGGGGGTGCCACTAGACACCAGGGTGAGAAAAACCTAAAGGGGGGCATAAATCAAAGGGTGAGGGGTGCCACTAGACACCAGGGAAAAAAGAAAACTAAAGGGTGTGCATAAATCAGAGGGTGGGCGTGCCGCTAGACATCAGGGAAATCATATAATCAAAAGGGGGACAGTAATTGGGGAGTGGGGGTGCCACTAGACAGCAGGGAAACAATGTACTGAAAGGCCAATAACAATCGGAGGATGGGGGGTGCCTCTAGACACCAGGGAAAATAGAAGGAACAAAGGGGAATGGTGATCGGAGGGTGGGGGATGCCACTAGACACCAGGGAAAGGATTTTGCAATCTTGAAAAGGGATTCTTTTTCATGACTCATGGTAAGAAAAATAATCTTTTTTCGTATTACGAGTCATGAAAAAAAACACTCAAAGGCATTTTTCCAAAGGTTAACTATAGAATCCAACTGGGGGGGCCCTGATAAGCAAGCTACATGTGTTGGTTTGATATACACACATTATATTTTTGAGTTATTACACTTGTTTCCCTTGCTAACTGTAAGACAAAATGGTGGATGCATGAAAAAGGATTTCCCATTTGCGGCAAAGGATTACTCATTTGTGACAAAGCCTTCTTTTGTGCACAGGACATCTAACTGCTCCCATAAGAAATAATGTAAAACTTCAAAATTTAATAACTTTTGAACAGATTAGTATTTTCTCACCAAATCTTCACTAGGCACATCTGTGGCCAAGGCCTGTTTACCCTGAACATTTCAGATCACAGTTTCACACCATTTTTGCCAAGCGGCATGATAAAGAATTTGACAAAACATGGTAATTTTCACATTTTGTTTACACTATGTGTCTCTGAACCCACACATCCGACCGGAATGAAACTTAACACATCAAGAAATCTTGGGTCCCTGATGGTGCTTGCAAAATTCATGCAAATCCTTTAAACAATTGCAAATTTCTTTTTTTTTTTTTAACTTTATTTTTTGCACCTCCTTCAGCCCGGGCATCCTTCTGGAGTGCTCACTCGACTGGAGCCTCTGCTCCCTGTCTGAACCCTACATTCCTCGGCTGGACTCCCCCAGCCACCCAGGCAGGCCTAGGCCCCCAGATCACCCCCCAAGGTGGGTCTGTCTTCCCCCGATGGCCTATCTGAAATTAGAGAGGCCTTACTTGGGTGCCGGGTCGGATGTGGAGTCCCCCGAGGCATAGGGCCAACGTTGGGATGTGGACTGCATTCCTGGAGCCCCCCTCATCTCCATGTGTTGAGGCAGGGATTTTTTTCCTTTTGTTGTATGTCCCTCATCCCACCCTCCCGGAGTTCGGTCATGCAATGGTGGCTCAAGAAGCCTGCCACAACTCCGCCCCATCTACTTTGTGCCCATACTTGCGCACATCCCTCTGGCTTCCACCGGGGGCAGCTGTTGCACTGGGCAGTCCCTGGTTCCCTCCCCAGAGAGAAGAACAGTCTACAGATGCTCAATCCTCCCTCTCCCCTGACTACCTGGGCTCATTCCCAAACCCTGGTCACCGATGTGGCACGAGGTATGGAATCCAGCGCCTCAACTCTCAGCACCACTGGGCCGACTCGGTTGCAAAGTTCTTAAAGTGCAAAATTTCAAGTTTAACACAGAAGTGACCATTGAACCCTAACTATAGGGGCGTGGTCATGCCCTTATAATATATATCTATATCTATATATATATATATATATATATATATATATATATTAGAATTTTAGTTTACTGAAGCTTGTTTCTTTCCCAGGAACCATCCCCCTCCCCATCAGCACCAGTTACCTTCCAGCCCTGACAACCCCACTTACCATCCCCTGGTGCAGACATGGGATGAGGCTGGGCACAGGGCATGTGAGTACCAGAACTTCATGCTGGGGGCTGTGCTCCATTTTCTGCAGTTTTTCTCTCACCACCGCACTGATGCCACATTTGCCCATTGTGACTCACACGTCGAAGTGTGTTCATGGATGAGCCAGTTCCCCACCTACCTACAGTAGTTGCTGTAGCAGAGGACAGTAGCACCACCCACCCCTGGCTGAGACATGCTTTGCCAGCCCTGGCTGCCTGAGTTGTGTCTAGGGTCCACTCCTGAGCCCGGGTCATGGCATGGAATCATTTCGTGCTTCCACTGGTAAATTGGGAAGCCCATAAATTATGATTTTAAATAGCATTTGGATCCAAACCAGCCTAGGAACCATCATCCTTCTCTTTCTCTTTTTTTAACCCTCTTGGACCCTGGCCCACCTTTGTACAGGCCCCCCCCCCCGCACAATCACTTGGCTTCTCGTGGGCTTGCCATTCACTCCATCCTCCACTTTGTCTCTCCCCTGTCCTGGGGACTACGGGTTAAGGGGATGGTGGGCTGAACCTTTTACCACACAGACCAGGTCCCAGATGGAGGAGTGCCACGTCACTGGTGTGCGGCCTGAGAGGAGCTGGTATTCATCCTGCAAGGGCCTGTTTTTCTGTGTTTTCTGGGTCCCCTCCCTCTCAGATGCTGGCATCGGGGGTGCACATGTGCACGCGCACGACTTTGCATAGTGTATGTCACCCATCTGCATCCTTTCCTCTCAATATGCTTATCTGACTGCACTACCACCTGTGGTCACCCAGGTGGTAGTGAAGCAGCGGAGCTAGCGACCCTCCCTCCCCAGAGGAGGAGGAGAGCATCCGCCTGAACTCTTGATCCTCCTCCCTCCGGCCAGTCCCCAACGTCCATATTTCATTCCGGAGGCATAGGGTTGCCGGCATCGCTAAGTACCCTTTCACCGCTGCACTGAAAGGCTAGCTCATCCTTCCCTCGCTAATGCCTGACTGCAAGTGCTTTAAAGAGGGATAAATGAGGAGAAACAAGAACATCTGAAAAAAGCATCACAAGTGATGCTAAGAGACTATCTGTTAAAAGTCTTGCTGGATTAAGCCAGGAGGTCATGGGTAATAAACTAATCAAAGATCAATATATAGCCAGCCTATCAGCAGAGTGGCAGCATTGCTGTCCACACCAGTGACCTGGGTTCTAGAACAAGCCCGGTAAGTCATATGGTCAGCCCAGGAGAGAAGGATTCATTATCCCGGGAGCTGCCCTCATGCTCTAAGGAGGGAAAGTAATATGCTCTGCTGCTACTGTATAATGCCACCTGGGTGACCACAGGTGGTAGTGCAGCTGAAGCAGTTTGAAATACGAGGGAATGCCAGATGGCTCAGTGCCCATGCACATCCGTGAATGTATGTGCTTGCTTGGAACCTTCACCTCTGGCTACCTCTGGGAAGGGGGGGAAATAGTAAGGATGATGCCCAGAACGCATACCATGATGCCTGCAGTTTTGGGCCCCACTGGAATGACTGCTCAGCATTCTCCACAGATATGACTTCCTGCTAGGGAGTACTGGTCCCAGTAGACCCCATCACAGGAGGTGTAAATGCATGGGGTTGAGAGTGTGTGTAAGTGACCAACAGGGATGGAAGGGGATGGGAAGTGGCCTGGCAGAGGAAGGCAGCTTCATTCACCAAGGGAACAATGGGAAGACTAAAGCCTGAGGTTCAACATCCTATACTTAAATCACAGTACTTCTGCTACTCAGCTTTGAGCATTTTGAAACCTCCGGTGACTCTGAGCTACATGGCTGGTGAGGCTTCTTTCGCCAGTTGTTCACCCCCCCCATCTCCATTCCTTCTCTTGTGTTCGTCTTTGTCTTTCTCCCTCTTCATTGTACTCCCCCAGTTTCAGCAGTGCCTCTGCGTTTGTCTCTCCCTGCTCACCTATCTCCCTCTTTGCTGTTGTGTCTCCCTCTCTGCCCTTCCTGTCTCCCCCCCAGTTTTCTTCTCCGCCTGCTTCTTCCCCCCTCCTAGTGTTCCCCAGTGCTCCTTTGTACCTCCTTTGGCATTTTCCTGGATTCTCATTCTGCTTTTGTTTCCCATGCCTCCTGCTACATCAGCCGCTGCTGTGTTCCCTGCCAGCTCATCCAGGTGTGCTGCAGCCCATGTGCTCCACTTCTGGGTTTGCAGTCGCCCACTGCTCTCAGCCTCCTCCTTCTCTGACTCCTGTGGTACCTCCTTGCACCAGTTCTGTGTGGCTGGTGTGCCACTTGACTCCTTGCTCCCCTGGCCCACTACTGGTCTGTTACCTGGGCTGGGGAGTGCCTGGATTAGCCGCACCTGTTTTTCAGCACCCCTGTGCACCTGGTGGTAGTGCGGCTGGAGCACTGCTTTCTGGCTCTTCTCCCCAGCCCCATCAGACTAGAGTGGGGGCTGGGGGTGCCTGCTCCTGTGCACCACTGCCTTTCCAGTGACCCCCCAACCTGGTCCATTCCCCATACCTCTCGACCTTCTGTGACTGCAATGTAAGACATGGACATTTTGACACTCAAACTGTGAGGCATGCAGAGCCACAGGACCTCAGACTGTGGGGCACATCCTAATAACTTACATAGAAACATAGACTTTGGCGGCAGATAAGTACTGCTTGGCCCACCTAGTCTGCCCATTTCCCTACCTAGAGGATAAGCTGTAGATCCTATTTAACCAACAGCCTATTTCTTCCTACCCCCCACAAAAATTGTCTTATGTCTGTCCCATGCATTCTTGAATTCTCCCACAGTTTTAGACCCCACAACCTCCTCGGGAAGGCTGTTCCATGCATTCTCCACCCTCTCTGTGAAAAAAATACTTCCTCACATTGCCCCTGAGCTGTTACCCCTCTATCTTCAAATTGTGCCCACTTGTTCTTGCACATCTCTTTTTCTGAAAGATGCTACCCTCTTGGATTTTGTTGATTCCACTGAGATATTTAAACATTTCTATCATGTCCCCCCTCTCCCTCCTTTCCTCAAGGGTATACATATTAAGCTCCTTTAGACTCTCCTCATATGGCTTCTCTTGCAGACCCTGCACCATTTTAGTTGCCCTCCTCTGAACTGCCTCCATCCTGTCTATGTCCTTGTGGAGATGGGGTCTCCAGAACTGGATGCAGTACTCCAAATGGGGTCTCACCAACTGTGTGCACAGGGGATAACAACTTCCTGTTTTCTGCTGGTGATGCCTCTCCCTATACATCCCAGTATCCCCCCAGCCCTCCCTACTGCCTTCTCACATTGCTTGCCAACCTTAAGGTCATCTGATATGATTACCCCCAGGTCCCTTTCCATTTTTGTTGTTGTTACTACCTCCCCCATTGTGTAGTCTTCCCCTGGGTTTTTGTTTCCCAGGTGCATTATTTTGCACTTCTTTGCATTGAATCCAAGCTGCCATACTTCTGACCATTCCTCCAACCTTGCCAAGTCCCTTCTCATCCTTTCCACACCTCCTTGTGTATCAACCCTGTTGCAGATCTTTGTGTCATCTACAAAGAGGCATACTTTTCCTTCCAGTCCCTCTGCAATATCACTTATAAAGACATTAAAAAGGACTGGACCCAGTACTGAACCCTGTGGTACCCCACTAGTAAACCCTCTTTCTTCAGAGTGGATCCCATTTACAATTACTTTCTGTGCCCTGTTGTCCAGCCAATGTTTTACCCAGGCTACCACCCTGGAACCCACTCCCAGGCTGGTTAATTTGACTATTAATCTTTTGTGTGGGACTGTGTCAAATGCCTTGCTAAAGTCTAGGTAGGCCATGTCCACAGCCCCTCCCTGGTCTACTACTTTGGTCACCCAGTCATAGAAATCAATTATATTCATCTGACATGACCTTCCCGCTGTGAACCCATGCTGCCTTGGGTCATGTGCCCCACTGGTCTCTAGGTACTCAACAATTCTTTCCTTCAGAAGTGATTCCATCACTTTCCCTACCTTAGAGGTCAAACTGACAGGTCTGTAGTTTTCTGCCTCTGTCTTGGTCCCACTTTTGTGAAGGGGAATCATATCTGCCTTCGTCCAGTCCTCAGGTACCACACCATCTTCCCATGATTTGTTAAAAAGGGTAGTCAGTGGTGTCACTAGTTCTCTGCTTAATTCTTTTAGAATTCTGGGGTGAATTCCATCTGTCCCCATTGCTTTGTCCACCTTCAGTTTTAGGAGTTCTTTCAGAACCCTTTCTTCTGTAAAAGGACTGGGATCGACTTCCCTATCCAGACTGTTTCTGTTAATTGGATTAGGCACCTCCCCCACCTCCTCTTTTGCGAATACTGAACAGAAGTATTCATTCAGAATCCCTGTCTTTTCACTGTCCCTCTCTGCCCACCCACCGTCCATTCTATTCAGCCTCACTATCCCTCCCTTTGTCTTTCTATGCTCCCTGATATACCTATAAAAGGTTTTATCCCCCTTCTTAACTGAGTTGGCTATCTTTTCCTCAGTTTGGGCCTTTGTTATTCTGACTACCCTCCCTGCTTCCTTCTGCCTTAACTGGTACAGTTCTCTGTCCTGCTCCTTCTGTGTTTCCTTATACTTTCTAACTGCTATCTTTTTCTCCCTAACCTTCACTGCCACCTCTTTTGAGAACCATAGTGGCTTTTTCTTTTGTTTTCATTTGTTTATTTGCTTCACACAAAGGCTTGTTGTCTCTGTAATGGCAGTTTTGATATTTCCCCATTGTTGCTCCCACCCCTCCTTCTAGCCTATTTGCTAGTGCTTTTCTAAGGCACTCTCCCATCTTGTCAAAGTCAGCCCTCCTGAAGTCCGGACCCTCACTTTTGTATGGCTTGACTCTGTAGCTGAGTTTATCATGAACCACACTGTTTGGTGGTCACTTGTTCCCAAATGGCTACCCACTTCTAGATCTGAGATCCTCTCACTGTTCCCATTTGAAAGTACTAGGTCTAAGATTGCTCCCTCATGAGTAGGTTCCAAAACTAGCTGTCTGAGGAATGCCACCTGAAGGGCATCAAGAATGGCCCTGCTTTTGGATGTGGCTGCAGCAAAGGTGCTCCAGTTGACATCCGGCATATTAAGGTCCCCCATCAACAGTATCTTCCCTTTCTCTGCCATCCTAAGTATGCCTTCTATCACATCTTTGTCCATTCCTTCCCCCTGACGTGGGGGTCTGTATACAACCCCTGTGAGGATTGTGGTGCCATTTGCAGTCTCTAAGGTGACCCACAGTGCCTCCTCTCCTCCTTGTTTACTCTTTTGTTCAGTTGCTTCTACCCCTTCCCTTACATAAAGAGCTTCTCCACCCCCTCTTCTCCCCTCCCTGTCTCTCCTGTAGGTTGTGTACCCTGGTATGTTAACATCCTAGTCATGGTTCTCTGTTTACCATGTTTCTGTGACTGCTACAATATCCTGGCATCCCTCTTCCATCAAGGCCACCAATTCAGGGAGCTTGTTGCCCAGACTATGGGTGTTGGTACTCATTACCCTCCATTTCTTGATGGCCTTCCCCCTTTTTGCCCCATCCCTGTCCTTATTGCATTCATCACTTTCTCCATTTATCTCTGTGCTTCTCCCTATCAACATCTCTATGTTGGTGTTTACCTCACTTAGTACCCTGATTTTTTTGAGGGGGCTAGGATTTCTCTGCTCCTCTCCAGTGCCTCCCACCTTGGCTAGTTTAAAAGCTTGCCAATGAAGCATTTAAACCTATCACCTAGGATCCTGGCCAGTATAGGCCTGCATCCTTCCAGGTGGACCCCCAGTCCCTAATGAAGCCAAATCCCTGAGTTCTGCACCAGTTTTTCAACAACTGATTGAATCCCATGGTGTGGAGCACCCTAGCCTCACCTATGCCATAGACAGGCAACACCTCCAAGAAGGTTACCGTGCATGTTATTTGTCTAAGGTCCCTCCCCATCTCCACAAATGCTTCTTGCACTGCACTGATCCCTTTCTTACCCAGGTCATTTGTCCCTAGGTGGACAATGACATCCAGCTCCCTCCCCTGTGCAGCTGCTCCTGCTGTCCTGAGGATTCACTCCCTGTCCCTCCAAGCCATGGCACCAGGCAGGCACCTTACCTCCCTCTCCCCTTCCTCCCCCAGTTCTACCTTCCTAACAATGGAGTCCCCAACCAGGAGTTGTTTTTTCCCCCTGTGGGGTCCCATGCCACCCTCCTGTGGGTCTCCTTTGTGGAGGCTCCCAGCATCCTCCTTGGTCTCCACTGTGGGTGCCTCCATAGAGAAACCACACTTTTCCAGAATGGCATAGAAATTGTGGAGAGGTACAACTGGAGGGATGTGCCTCTGTTCCACCACCCTCACCCTCCCTGAGCCCTCTGTGCTCCAACCACTCCTGTTTCTTTGCAACCTCTGAGGTAATGGCAGTGACCCTGGTGGTCCCTGGGTGGGAAAGGAGGTCCCACAAATCCTGGCCAACTCAACCTGGAGCTGAGCAACCTCCTCCCTCAACCCAGAGAAGTGCCTGCAGATGGGACAACACCACATCCTCTAGAACGTCTCCCAGAAGACTGCTGCGTTACAGCCACTGCATTGCACCACTCCCATCATGTCTTTTTTCTGGCCCCCTAATTGTTGTTTGGAATACTTACTCTTTCCTCTGTTTGTTTATTTCTTTTTTTTCTTTTCCGTCCCTACTTACACCTCTGTGCCCTTTTAGCTCCTGATCATCCTGTTCTGAGACAAGAAGTTCCTATATTTCTCAGTAGTCTCCTTACTTGCTCAGAGTCAGACCTCCAGCAGCTTGGGGGGAGGGGGATGGAGGGTTATTCCTGCCCTTTTAGGATGGTGAGTCTTTGGTGGCTCTGTGATCACTCACTTCCTGCTCCCAAACAGGAAGTTCCTGTTGTCAGTTAAATCCTATGCCTATAAAAGTAGAACTGCCTTTGGGTGGGGGGGGTGGAGGGAAGGGAAGGAGGGCAATATAGTCCAAGTAGAGAAGTTTAGTTATACCAGCAGGTCCTTCCTCCTGGTGCTCTGCTTGTTCTCTGGCAGAAGCTATCTAGGGCAGTGTTTAAATCTGGTTTTAACCTGGCTCCTTCTAGCTAAGCCACTCCTCCTACTTTGCAAATCTTTCTACACTTAGTTCATTTCACAGATAATTCCCTTCAGCCACCTGTGACAAGCACCTGGATAACTACACAGATAACAAATAACAATTCACTTCAACTAACTCTGACAAACAGGCTTTTTTTTCATTACCCTAAATTGAAGGTCCCAGTACAAGAGTGCTAGTTCTTAGTCCAAGTAAAGAAATTTAGTATACCAGCAGGTCCTTCCTCCTGGTGCTCTGCTTGTTCTCTATTGCTGGTACAAGCTCCGAACATTGTGGTACTCATTGTCTTTTCTTGTACAGCATTTCTCTTGGTTTTAGCAGCTTGGACTGTTATGGTTTCTGTCTTACTCACTGCATACTCACTGCATTTGCAGTGCATTCTCTGTGAGGACAGCAACATTTCAATGGGGGGGAATGTGGGACTAAGCACTTTTGGGGAGTACAGTAATGGATGTCCCTCATCATCAGGGATGGTTGGGGATTTGCTCATCTGCACAGTGCCACATATTGCTGTACAACAGTTTTGTAAGGACATCACCTCTACTGCTGCAGGGGTGGCCCTAACCTCAACTGTAGCCACTATGAATGTCTGTATACCTCGTAAGAGAGAAGGAGTGCAATTTTCCTGATTCTGTACCCCATGGCAGCAGTGACCTGAAATCTCTAATTTTTGACCTTCCTGTGTCCACTATTCTTCCTCTCATTGTAACCTGCCGCTCAGGTTCCAGTACACAGCCGAGAGCACATTAGTTTCTGTCCTTCAGTTTCCTGGGGTCCTCCATTTCCACTGCGCTTTGGTCAATAGAGCCTTCTGGTTGGCAGCTGTTGTATCTATCTACCTGTATTCTTCACTCCATGCTGCACCATAGCTATCACCGACCATGGTTACAATGTACCTGATATGGCTCTCCATCGCATTACTTTCCATACTTTCTTCATTACGTGGGCAATAACTCCCAAACTCCAGGACTGTTTTACGCTGCCTCTTCAACCACCCAAATGAACTGAGCGCCTTCCCCCTGAACCCGGGGTAGTGCAGCACCAGGAGCCAGAACCTTCATGCACTTCATGCCAGCGTTTGCTTTCCCCAGATGAACCATCCTTCATACCCGGAGACTTTCAAACCTACACTTTCAAGTACATTAGACTACCATTACTACTGCAGCATTTTGTTTTTTATGTCATTCCGTACCTTGCTCAAACTGTTCCTGTTACAATTCTCCTATCTCAGTTGCACACAAACTTATCTTGAAGCCTCAACTTAAAGGACCCAAGAATTCCAGCTCCAAATGGGGGACCCTGCTTCATGTCACGACCATCTGGAGTCTCTCCTATGGCGGACCTGTGTGGGGGGGTCCCATCTTTTCTTGATTGGCTTGCGTAGGGGCCTGGTTTCATGACACAGATGTTCCAGATTATCTCTTATGGCAGACCTATGTGGGGGGGTCTCACAATCCCTAGCTTGTCCTACGTGGAGGCCTAAGCTCACTTCTCACCTATTACAAGTCCTTTCATATGGCGAACCTACATTGGGGTCCCACCAGTTCCAGCTAGCCTGCGTTGGGGCCCAGCTCTACTCAATCAATTCTACTTCTTCCTTGGGTGAGACTTCATGTGGGTCCTGCTGGTCCAGCTAGCCCTGTGGGGGCCTAACCTGACTCACTCAGTTCAACTCCTTCCTCTGGCAGACCTACGTGGGGGGTCCTGCTGGTCCAGCTATCCTACGTGGGGGCCTAGCTCAGCTCATTCACTTCTACTCCTTCCTCAGGTGGACCTACACTGGGGTCTTGCTGCTCAAGCTAGCTCATGTGGGGGCCTAGCTTACTACTCAATCACTTTATATGCTTTCCTCCGGTGGACCTCTGTGGAGGTCCTGCTGATCCAGCTTGGCCCATGTGGGGTATCGTTTCATGGCAGGTTCATTCCAGCTCCTTTCCCATCCCAATTCAGGTTTCAGTTTATTATGCAGGACATCTTCGTTGAGCAATGCTCATTTATCTAATGGTCCTGGGACATTTTAAGTACCTTCCTATTGCGGCAAAAGATGGTATCCAACTTCTACTGAAGACTAAAGACAGTGTCAGGACTTGCTCTACCAGACATCATTGTTGACTCTCTTTACAATTGCTTCATCATACTCCGAAACCCACATTGCTTTCCATATGGAGCCTATTTTTCAATTGGACTACCTGCATGGAGGTCTGTCCTCATTGCCTCCTCCATGCTGCATCTGGATCTTCAGCTTCTGGACTTGCCATGGACCTCCATGGACATCTCATACCTTTTCTCACATTCTCTGAGAAAGGACCTTCAACAATGATCTGTGCAGGTGTCTCCTCAATCGAGCTTCCTCACTCTGCCTCCATGAGGTTCCCATATAGCTGCCTAGTGTCAACCGGTCACTGGATTTTTTATTGCTGCTGCTTATCTCATTGGACTTCCTTCAGAAAGCTCCTGTTTAATCTTATTCTACTGTGTTATGGCATCTCCAGCATCACTCATCTCTTACCTGAATTTCAGCAGCTTCATCGGCTAATGCTCAACTATCCCTCGACTTAGCTCCCTGGATTAATCCTTGTGTTAGTTTCCAGTTCTTGATTACTATACACAAACCCTGGACATGGTTTAGCCATCTTCTCTCATACAGACATCCATCTGAATCAGACCCTCTATCTTCTAGAATCTTCATCCTTCAGTACTGACTTCTTCTCACTGTCAAGATTCAGTGGACATATCTAATCAACCAGCAAAACTCCAAGGATAAGAACATCGGACATAATCAGAACCAAACCTCAGTCCACTTTTAGAATTATCTCCTCATATTTTGCCCAGAGGATGGGCAGGTCAGTAACCATGGGTCCTCAGAGGTTCGGGGGGGTTTTCCTCTCCTGCGTGCTACTGGCCACACTCTCCAGAGTTGGAGGAGGTACTCGATCCATTATTAATCTTTTTGGGCCTCTATTCCTACACCTACCAAGCATTCCTACTGAGGGTGGGAAACAGAGAAAGGCCAAAGTCTAAGTTTATGACCTCAAGCACATAATGTTCAAGCTCATAAGTAGACACAAGCACTAAGCTATGTACCACACATTTAATGGGAAGGCTAAAGCCTGAGGTTCAATGGGGGGATAGCTCCTCCCACATCCCCTACTTAAATCACAGTACTTCCGCTGCTCAGCTTCGAGTGTTTCGAAACTGCCCACCATCCTCCCGGCCTTCTCCTTCTCCAGCACTCTTATCTCACCCTTGATAATGTGCCTCTATTCCTAAACCTACCCAGTGTTCCTACTGAGGGTGGGAAACAGAGAAAGGCCAAAGTCTAAGTTTATAACATCAAGCACGTAACGTTCAAGCTCATAAGTAGACACAAGCACTAGGCTATGTACCACACATTGAAACAATATATAAAAAAAGGATACTTTTTTTGGGGGGGGGTTATTGCACTGATTTTTTTTTATTTCAGTTCCTTTTCAGTCCCTCAAATCTCATCTGAGAAGAACTTTTATTTTCGAACACAAGTGGGTGGCTAACTTGTTTGTAATCATTTTGCACATCTTTCACACTACGTGGGGATGATGCTTGTGAAAAAAAAGGTGTTATATTAATAGGTAATTTTAGAAATTAAGAACATTTCAAATTCATGAAGCAACATTGTGACTCATCAGGTTTTTCAGTATCATTCTAGGTCAGAGGACTTTGATCTTTTAGCATTTGGGGCAGGGGGATGATAATATTTAGTCTTACAGGAGCATCTATAAGTTTCCCCACACTAAAATGTTAATGCTTAGGGCTG
Source organism: Neoceratodus forsteri (assembly GCA_016271365.2). NCBI lineage: Eukaryota > Metazoa > Chordata > Ceratodontiformes > Ceratodontidae > Neoceratodus > Neoceratodus forsteri. Next base: position 1,091,310,452 of record CM057456.1, read on the forward strand.
TGCATATGTTCTGGAATTCAGTTTCTGATTTATTTTTAGATTTGGAGATCTGCTGTTTTGGTTAAACAGAGTTTATCTTATATCTTCCCAAGGTGTACTTTGTTGTTGAAAATTTAATAAAGTGTATTGAAGTAAACCCCCCCCCCACAAAAGCAGAGTTTATCTTTATATTTAGCACCTTTCATGTTCACTGTATGCCAAAGCACTTCACAAGGCAATGAGTTATGTTACTGGTAACACAAGAATTGTGTACAGAAGTCATTATAGCACACTAATACTGCCTCTAGTTGGCCCAGTGGCAACACCATGTGGTGCAGAGCCAGTGACCTGGGTTTGAGAATGGACTCCTGCATTTGGCAGTGGCAGCCAGCAGGGGAGATGGTGCTGTAAGCAGTAACACTTCCTAGACTGCAGAGGGGAGTGCACTGCTTTCTGGCACTATAGTAACCCCAGTGGTGGGCCAGGGGGATTGCTCCCCCTAGGGGATCAGTTGCATCCTCAAAGGTCAACACTCAGTTGTGTGGGACCATCATATGCATGGAAGCTGAAGAGAGAAAATGTGGGTTTAAATCCCTGGCCACCATCTAAGTGATAGCCCAAGTCTGTACCAGTCTGGATCCCATGAGATGCTTGGTGTGGAGCATAGCACCTTCTCAGGAGGCCTGCCACAGAGTTTAGACTATGGGGAGCTGAAGTAGAGATGTTAGTAGAGAATGCAGCTGGGTGGTTGCATGTAGCCAGATGAGGTCGACATGGGGCAGAGATGAAGAAGTATCTATATAGTAAGAAAAGCACACACTTCAGAAATCAACACGGGGATATTTGTGGATTAAAGTGTGGTGGAGGGGAGATAGTAATGAAGGGTCAAGATCATACTACACAATAATCTACCATTATAACCAGCTTGTTATAGCGGTTAAGTGTGAGACAGCTGGGAGCTGTCAAAGTACAGTAGCATGAGCGTGCTCTGAATAAAAATGACTTCCAAACCACTGATGTATTGAAAAAGATACTGCTGTGTTATTGGTTCCCAGACTCCAGGAAAGATAGTGGAGCTGGTACTTGACTTTGAGGAGTGTCATTGGGTGTAAAAGAGGTCTTTTCCAAGCCCCATGACTGTCAGCAGGGCTTGGAAACAGTAAGAACTCAGAGTTCAGCAACAGGACAGCACTGAAACATAAGAAACATAGAATTTGTCAACAGAAAAGGACCAGTAGGTCTGTCCAATCTGCCCTATTTTTCCCACCTATTCCAACACCTTGGACCTGATTTGGTCACTGGCATCCTTTCCACCTACCTTTCCTCTATCTATTATACCTGTGTGCCTATCTCATGCATGATTGAAGCTACCCACTCTTTTCGTCCTGCCACCTCTTCTGGCAGGCTATTCGATTTGTCCATCACCCTTTCTGTAATGAAGTATTTCCTCACATGCCTCCTAAACATCCCTCCCCCAAGCTTCAATGCATACTCCCATGTTCTTGTGCTTTTCCTGTTCTGAAAGTGTCACCACCAGCACCTTGTTCACCCCTGTAAAGTACTTACTGGTCTCAATCATGTCCCCTCTCACTCTCCTCTCCTCCAGGGAGTACATGTTGAGATCTCACATCCTCTCCTCTTATGGCTTCCCGTACAACCCTCCCCCCCAACCATTTTGGTGCACCTCCTCCAGACTGCTTTCACCCTGTCAGTGTCCTTGCAGAGATGTGGCCACCAGATCTAGACAGAGTACTCTAGATGGGGCTTCTGTATTGAGCGACATAGTGGCAACACCACTTCCCTTCTTCTGCCAGAAATTCCCCATCATATGCACCCCAGCCTGCCACTAGCCTCGCATACTGCTTTGGCACACTGCCCTGCCACAATAAAATGATCAAATATGATTATCTGAGGTCACTTTCTTACTTGGTGATTGTAAGTACTTCCCCTATCTTATACACAGCTTCCAGGTTTCTCCGCTCCCGGTGCATGACTTTGCACTGTTTAGCATTGGCACTGTGAAGGAGCAAGTGCAGTAAAATGTAGATCAGTAAATTAGCAATTATTAATAACATTATATGTGTAGAGGTGTATTATGTTTTTTTTTCACACACCCTCCTTGTGTGATGCCTTGATAAACCCCTCGAGCTTTGTTCTCAGAGCTTATGAAGCATCACGCACCTTGGGAGTGTGTAAGAAACTATCACACACCACTAACCATACATTATTCTTTATATACTGTAATGACTGGTCACTCATTTTTACCACTGTAAAAGCTGTGGATAATTTCTCATTATAACCAGCTGGTTATAATGTCTCATGCCGCACTTCATATGTCTTGGTATTGTACATTCTCATACGCAAACAGATGCTCTATTAATCAAACATCTCAAATACCTTCTTCTGCAGTTCAACAATGTCAAATATTACACATTCATTAGATGAAAAGTAAATCATCAATGAAAAAGGGAATTACAGTATATTTTTTTATATTTGTCACCCACGGCTGCTTTTTCCTCTCTAGTTCACTTACAAAATCCTTGGGGTCAGGAATTACATAAATTAAAACATGGGATGGCATATAAAACTGGAATTTTATACACCTCCTTGGTGTGTGATGCTTTATAAACCCCTTTACATTTGCTGTCAGGTTTTATGTAGCTTCACACACCTCAAGTGTGCATAAAAATCTTGTTACACACACCATCCCATGCATTATTCGATAGTTTATATCTGTAACCAGGCTATCTTCCTTGCTCATGGAGCCCAGAAAGGAAAGGGTCAAAGAGTGAACAGAAGCCGTAAGTCCTGGAAAATTCCAGGCTCTACTTCTTTCCTCAGCTTTGATAGGCTATTGAATTGTGTATGACCTTCACATGTGAGATCCATGTAATTGCTTAGGAGCTGCCTGCCCCTCCCATCCCTTACAAAACAGACATGCATGTGCTCCACTCTGTTCTTTAGTCTTGCCTGGGCTGAGTATAAGTCTCCGCTAAGAAGAGTGCAACAAACTGGTTTGAGAAGAAAAAGAGAGAGTGAAAGAGGCAGGGAGTCTGGTAGCTTCTCCTCCCACCAGGGAGGGAGGTGCCTTCGGGCCAGAGGCAGCAATGAAGCTAAATCAGAGAAAGGAAAAAATCTGGAGTCTGGAAAAGAGAAAAAGGGAAGACAAAGAGAGAAAGGGGGGTGAGATAGAGAGACAGAAAGAGATACTGAGACCCCTAAGAGAGTGTAGAGGTTGGAGGAGAAACAGAAAGAGAACACAGATGCAAGACGAATTGAGAGTTTGGAGGCTCCATGGTCTCAAAAGAAGGAGAGCTACAGTTTGAGAGGTGGTGGATTCTCCTATCAAGGAAGCTGCCCAGGGTTCGTGGGACCCCTTGACAAAGTGCTTATTATTGTGCAAAATGTTGGCGTTGGTTGGAGCGCTGCTTTTTACCTCTGGTTGCTGTAAGTATATTCAACCAATAAAAGCATTTGTTGCACTTTTTCCAAGTTGCAGTTATTTTGATCATGGGTGCAGCATTTGTTGTGGTTCAGCATTGTTGTATGCTGTATACTGCATGTTTCTGTAAGTGGTCCTTTTGATGTGGCTTCACTGGGGCCCCTTCTAGGTTTCAAGGTGGTGGAGGAAGGCCTCCTATGCCATAAGAGTGAGCCATGGGGGAATCAAGAAGAAATCCTCTGTCCTACAGCTGTTGAGCCACTCTGACTGTGGAGGTCACAGATGTATACAGAGCTTGGCCCATCAGATCTGTTTCTGTGCATCTAGTAGGCTCAAGAAAGTTTGCTGTACAGTGAGTTGGGTGTACGAAAGCCTGGAGAGAGTGATACCCAGTTAACAACAGGCCTTTCAGGAAAGAGAGCATGCATTAACCCCAGAGGATATCCCAGAAGGTGGGAATACTAGGAAGTGTGTAACAGCTTTAGGCAAAAAGGATGATACTAGATCTGTGTAGCCTTATATTGCTAGCCATTGTCCTCCAGTGTTTAGGGCCATTGTTATTTGTAACCTGTCAACCTGCGGTGTTGTATCATGTGCTCACTAGAAACAGGCATGGTTCTGGAGGACTGGAGAAGGGTTGATATGGTCCCTCTACATAAAAGCAGCAGCAGCAGGGAGGAGGCTAGCAACTATAGACCAGTTAGTCTTACTCAGTGGTGGGGAAAGTAATGGAAACCCTACTGAAAGAAAGACTGACTGAGCATCTAGAACCCAATGGGCTGCAGAACCACAGGCAACATGGGTTCATGGGGGAAATATTATAATAAATGGCTCTGACTGATTTTTTGACTGAGAGACAAAAAAATAGATCGGGATAGAAGTGGATGTGGTCTGTCTGGACATTTGCAAGGTCTTTGACAATGTGTTACACAGGAAACTGATTAAGAAGTTGGTCAATCTCAGAGTGGTATCTGAAGTGGTAAACTGGGTTAGAAACTGGTCAACATACAAGAAACAGAGGCTGGTGCTTAGTGGCACTCACTCCAAGGATGGAAGAGTGACCAGCCGGGTACCACTGAGCTTGGTACTGGGACCAGTCCTCTTTAAGGTCTTCATAGGGGACATTGCAGAAGAACTGTAAAGGAAGGTATTCCTTTTTGCAGATGATACCAAAATCTGCAATAGGGTGAACACTCAGGACGGGGTTGGAGAAAATGCATATGTGTATTAGGAAAGTCAAGGACTGCTCAAGGGAGTGGCAGTTGGGGGTTCAATGCCTAAAAGTTCAAAATCATGCACCTAGGGTATAGGAACCCAGGAGATGAGCATAGGATGGGGGGGAGGTACTGATAGTCACCAAGCAGGAAAGGGGCCTTAGAGCTATCATAACTGATGACCTTAAAATGGCAAGGCAGTGTGATAAAGCAATGTGTAGGGCTAGTGGGATGCAGGGGTACATAGGGAGGGGTACCTCCAGCAGGAGGAGAAAGATGGTGTTGCCACTGTATCACTTGCTGCTGAGATCCAAACTAGAGTACTGTGTCCAGTTTTGGAGAATGCTGCTCAGAGAAGGACATAGACATGGTGGATGCAGTCCAGAGAAGGGTAACTAAAATGGTCCAGGGGCTGCATAAGAAACCCAATGAGGAGAAACTGAGGGATCTCAACATGTATACCATGGAAGAGAAGAGAGGGAGCGATAACATGACTGAGACCTACAAGCACCACACAGAGGTGAACAGGGTGCAGGTGGGGAATCTCTTTCAAATAAGAACAAGCACCAGTACCAGGGGCATGTGGTGAAACTAGAAGGGGAAAATTCAGGAGAAACGTGAGAAAATATTTTTTTCACTGGAAAGGTGGTAGACACCTGGAACAGACTGCCAGCCAAAGTAGTGGAGGCTAAAATAGTGGACGACTTCAATATTTCATTTGATAAACATAGGGGTGTATTAGAGCAGAAACAGGGAAGGGGAGGGTCACCGGTGACCAGATATGGTCTGTGTAAGCAAATTAGGTTGGGGCAATTGGGCAGACTAGATGGCCAAGTGGTCCTATGCTGCCAACAAATTCTATGTTTCTTTGATGGCGGGGGGGGGGTGAATAATAGTTACTCCATTCTGGTTGAATGGAGTTAGGAGTGGGTGACTGCTGGGAGGAACTAATAGTTGCAGGTGGCCCCAAGGCACCATGTCACCTCTGCAAGTGCAAAATCATGCACCTAGGGCACAGAAACCCAGGGACAATGTATAAAATGGAGAAAGATGTACTGGCAGTCACAAAACAGGAAAGAGACCTTGGGGTTATCATATGTGATGACCTCAAGGTGTCGAAGCAGTGGAACAAGACAGTAGGCAGGGTCAGTGGGATGCTGGAGTGCATAGGAAGAGTAATCACTAGCAGAAGGAAAGAGGTGGTGTTATAACTGTATCAATCATTGGTGAGACCCCACTTGGAATACTTTTTCCAGTTCTGGAGACCACATCTCTGGAAGGATATAAACAGGGAAGGGGGTTTCTAGAGGAGGACAACTGAAATGGTGCAGGGTTGCATCATAAGCCCCATGAAGAGAGACTGAGGGATCTCAGTATGTACACCCAGGAAGAGAAGGGTGGGACATGATAGAGACCTACAAGTACCTCACAGGGATGAACAAAGTGCAGGAGGGGAGTATTTTTCAGAAAGGAAGGTGCACCAGGACAACAGGTCATGCAATGAAGTTGGAACGGGGAAATTTAGGAGGGATATGAGGAAGTACTTCTTCATTAAAAGAGTGGTGGACACCTAGAATAGTCTTCCATTGGAGGTGGTGGGAGAAAAAACAGCAAAGGCTTCAAGCATGCATGTGATAGGCACTAAGGAATCTTAGTATGAAAACAGGGGTAGAGGGTGCAGGGGAGTAATATAATAATAATAATAATAATAAACTTTATTTTTAAAGCTCCTTTCTATAACCAATGAGCTGTACAACTTACAACATATAAAATCTGATAAAACATAAAATTCCATACAGCATGTTAGCCAAGTAGATAAATATCTAAAAATAATAAATCTGGGTAGGCAATGTGCCACAAATGGGTCTTCAGGGCTCTCTTAAAGCTCTCCACAGTCGTGCACTCACGAAACTGATGAGGTAGAAAATTCCACAGGGTTGGGGCCGCATACATAACAGCATGGGCTCAGATGTTTAAGACGTACCCTGGTAATCACTAACAACCCCTCATCAGCTGAGCGGACAGGTCATCCAGGGCAGTAAGGCAACAGGAGCTGTTGCAGATAGTCAGAGATCAGTTAGGATCTGCGATGACAGAATAAGCAGGGACAAACTGGGCAGACTGGGTGGGCAAAGCGGTCCTTATCTGCTGGCAAATTCTATGTTTCTACAGTATGTAGGGTCTGGTAGAAGTCCCACTGTTTCAGGTTATAGGTACAGTCATTTTAAATCTTGAGACCCACACATGGGGGGGGGGGGCCCTAGCCCCTGTGAACCTGGAATAGCAGCTGAGGGTGACAGTCCCAGTTCCTGTCTGATGGTGCAGCTTCCGAAGTGAGGTTTTGCAGCTGTGTGGTCTGGTATGGCACACAGAAGGAAGAAGGGGTGATTGTACTTTTTAGCGCTGTACCCAAAATAAACTGTCTTGGATAAGAATATCTGCAGATCCTAGACAGTATATAGGGGGCTAAAGAAATTGTGCCGAGGGTTCCCCGTGTGCATAGGATTCAATTTGAAAGCATTGAGTGTATAAGTGTTATATCTGTAAATATGCTGTGTTCCCCTACAAGGATGAAAATGGGTCTGTGTATGGTTAATATATTTAAGTTATGCTTGACTGTACTGCCCTTATGTGGACAATTGCATCTATTAATGTGTATATAGTTATTGCCTGTAGTAAGGTAATGCTTCTCCCCTGTTTTTGAAGTGGAACTTTCCACTGTAATGTGCTGCATAAAATGACAACTGTAGCTAGATTTCGGAATGCTCATTGCCTAGAATCATGTAAGTGATATGTAATACCTAAATTTACTTTTGCTCCGTGAAGGTATACAGTATAATGATGTTCCACATAATGTTGGAGCTATTTCTGGAGATATAAAAATTGACCTAACTTTATAGAAACATTAGCCATATGATATCCACTATTTTCTGTGTCAGTGGCTTAGCAGTGTCAGTGGCTCAGTAGGTTGTCTTCTTGCCTCTGGGGCTGAAAAATAAGAAGGTCATGAGCTGGGAGGCAGTTACACCAGAACAGGAATCTAGATGGCTGTAAAAATGCTGAGAAAAAGGAAACATTGTGTAAGCAATAGCCCACGACAGGGTGTTGGTTATTTTGTGACAAACACATGCCTTGGAGTATAGTACGAACATACGAACATATGAAACTGCCAGCAGAAAAGGGCCATTTGGTCTATTGAGTCTGCTCAATTTTGCAGCTAGCACCCCTACTCTGCAGCTGCCCCCCACCCTCCTCTCCCCATGACCCACCTTTTCCCTATCCCAGCCCCTTCTGAGGCATCCCACTGTTTTACAGGCCACCACCTCTGTCGGTAGTGCATTCCACTCTGCTATCTCCCTTTTGGTAAAGAAATGCCTCCTCATCTCCCTCCTAAACCTTCCATCCTCCAATCTCATGTCATGACCCCGAGTGTCTCTCCCCATCCTCCCGTTGAATAGTCCCTCCTTGCCTGTTCTGCTTATTCCTCTCATGTACTTAAAGGTCTCAATCATATCCCCCCTGTCCTCCTGTCCTCCAGAGAGTACATGTTCAACTCCCTCAGTCTAACCTCATATGGTAACTCCCCAGACCCATGATAATCTTTGTTGCTCTGCGTTGCACCCCTTCCAGCAATCTAATGTCCTTCTATAGGTAAGGGTGCCAAAACTGAATGCAGTACTCCAGGCGGGGTATGACCAGCAGTCTGTATAATGGCAGAATCACCTACCTCCTCCTAGAGGTTATACCCCTTGCAATTCAACCCAGTATCCTGTTGGCCACTGCTGCTGCTTTCCTACACTGTGCTGAGTTGTTCATTGCCCCCGTAATGAGCACCTCCAGATCTTTCTCCTCCTCAGTCACAGCTAGCTGCACCCCCCCCCAGATGGTAGCTTCTCTTTGGATTCTTTGCCCCGAAATGCAGCACCTTGCATTTTATGGCATTGAAACCAAGTTGCCAGGTGTCAGACCATGTCTCTAGCCTTGTTAGATCTTCCTGCAATCCCTGCCACCAACCTTGGAGATCCACCACTGCTCCCATCTTGGTGTCATCGGCAAATAGACTGATCTTGCTATTTAGACCTACCGAGATGTCTGCAATAAATACACCAAATAACACTGGCCTTAGCACTGACCCTTGTGGGACCCCATTCGTCACTGCCCTTGGGGATGATAATTCACCTCCCACCACCACCCTCTGCTGCCATCCCTGCAGCCAGTTCTCCACCCATCCCACCAATTTGGCCCCCGCCCCTGTGCCCCTTAGCTTACATGCTAGTCTCCCATGTGGCACCAAGTTGAATGCCTTAATGAAGTTCAGGTACAGGACATCCACCGCATGCTCTTTGTCCATTTCCCTGGTCACCCAGTCATAATAGTCCACTAGGGTGGTCTGGCAGGATCTGCCCTTGACAAAGCCATGCTGCTGACTGTTCTGCACCCTACTGACTTCCAGCAGGGTCACCAGCCTCTCCTTCAGGATTGTTTCCATCAGTTTCCCCACTATGGACGTGAGACTCACCAGTCTATAGTTCCCTGGTTCATCTTTGGGACCACTCTTATGGAGTAAAATCACATGGGCCATCCTCCAATCCTGAGGTACACACCCTGAGTCCAGAGAGGCATTAAATAGGTCTGCCAATGGGCCTGCCAGGACCTTTGCCAGCTTCTTCAGTACCCTGAGGTGAATGCCATCTGGTACCAGTGCCTTGTCCACCCACAGTACCCTTAACCCTCTAACACTCTACCTTCTCTGATTTCCTCGTCCATCACCCCCTCTCCCCTCTGTTCCTATCCGCACCCCCACCTTGGGTATTTTATTCCCCCCCTTTCTCTTTAGTAAAAACCGAGCAGAAGTAGTCATTAAGTGCTTCTGCCTTTTTTTCCCCTTTTACTACCCATTTCCCCTCCTTCTTAATCCACACTATTTGATCCTTACAACCCCTTTTCTCCCTGATGTACCTGAAGAATTCTTTTTTCCCCTCTTTAATTCCCTTTGCCAGCCTGAGCTCCCTTGATGCCTTTGCTGCCCTTACCTCCCTGGTCACCTCCTTTGCTTCCTTCAGGTGCTCCTCCCTGTCTTCTCCCCCTCCCTGTTCTCCTGTATCTCCTATAGGTGACTCTTTTCCTCCTCACCCTGTCTATGACACCCTTGCTCATCCAGCTAGGTTTCTTCACCCTAGCCTTTTTACTTTGGGCCTTGCTGCAAGAATTTGTTGCCTCCACTATCCCTAGCTTAACAAGTTCCCACCTCTGATTCATATCCATGTTAGGCTGACTTCTGTTCAGGAACCTTGCACAACTTCACTCATCTTTTGAAATCAGCCTTTCTAAAGTTTAGCACCTTTCTGCCAGATGCCCCCCCCTTTCTGCCCAGCTGCAACTGGAACCATACTGTCCAGTGGTCACTCCCTGCCAGTGGTTCCTCCATCCTCAGATCCCTCACCCACTCCCCATTAGACAGTACAAGGTCAAGGGTATTCCTTTCCCTAATTGGTTTGCTGACCAACTGCATCAGTAAGTTATCCTGGAAGGTGTCTACCATTATCTGCTCCCTTCTACACTTGGTGGCAGGTGTCCCCCAGTCCACTCCCAGCAGGTTGAAGTCACCTACTATCACCACCCCACCCCACCCTTCTCACAGTTCCTCCAGATCTGTTCTGCCAATACCATAAATGTCTTTTCCAGTTGGGAGGGCGGCCTGTACACCACCCCAACCATAGCGTCCTATTTTCTGGGTCTTGGATTTGCATCCATAGAGCTCTGTATCTCCCTCCTCCCCTTCTTTCCTAACACACTTTATCCCCTCCCTCACATAGAACACAACCCCCCTTCCTTTCCCCTTAACTCTATCCTTGTGGAATAGTCTGTAACCCGGAACCACCAGAGGCATAAGATTGCAGATCAAGTTCCTCACTGCTCCTAGATATGCATTAACCACAGCATAACCAACACACTGGAGTGTGTTATTGCAATTATAAAATAGGTACCTAGGTAAATTTAAAAAATTGGGGACATTTTTGAAAGAAAGGTTTAATAACTGAATATCTACTACTTGAAAAAAAATGTTGGAAAACTTCCTCCACCAATAATTACCATTAGGGTTATGATGGGTTTTACTGATCTGATCTGGCTTTCTTTCAGTATGTTAGCAGTACATGTAGTCAGGGGTTCTTATTTATGTATTTCTTAACCATCTGGACTTCTGAGGCTCAAATTAGTTGAAGAAGGGTTGTGTATAGCAGGATATGGGCTGCCTGTACTTGTTATCATTACTTTAAGCTGTGGCAAGACCATCATTTTCTTATGGTCTTGCTGGCAGCCTGCTACCATCTATGGTAGGGAGCTTCACAAAAGAACCAGTGGTCTGTGGCATGCCAAGTCAATTAGGTGAGCTACTGCTGGTCGAAAGGGAGAGCAAGAAAGTGTGATTGGCCTCATAGAAAAGCATTATAGGGGTGAGCACAAGATGCATTGGAAAGAATTAAATGTGTTTTCTGAACTTTTTTTACTATAAAACAGTGTTATCGCTTTCACTGAATGTTGTTGAGCGGGAGGAGAGTGAGTGGTAGCAGAGAAATAAAATGACTGCCAGACATTTTTAAATTTGGTCAGTGGCATATGGATTTAATTTGTAATATGGCATAGGTGCTGGGACTTTTTTTAACCTCTGCCATTCTTAAAATAATGAGCATGGCTGGAATAGCATTTCAGACAATCACAATTGAGGACTGTTTTTACCCATTTTATAAAAGCGCCCAAAGTCAGGTTTCTAGAAGGAAAAGCCTGACAGCAATATCAATATTTGAACAGTATGTACATAGAACAAGGTACCAGTTATCCAAAAATAATTGAGTAACTAAGAACTAATTTTATTAATAGACCTTAAAGTCCCCAATCCTGCCAAATAAAGTGGTAGTGGACTCTACAAAATGGCTGTGGGGAAAGTTGGTAGATGCTGTATTTCTAACTGAAGACACTTAGAAGTTACTAATGTTGCACTAACAATTCTGTGGTTAACTGGGTCTACATGCAACTAAGTGTGAAATGCCTGTACAACATTATATTAAATGATTAACAGGTACAAGCTTAGAGCTGAAGGTTTGTATGCAAAGAAAACATCATAATGTTAATGCTGGAGCATTGTAGGGAAAACAGAATGCTTATGCTTAGTACTGTACTTAATTCTTCCCCTTCCTCCTTTTTTTGTTGTCTTGCATGCGTAGCGCAGACAACATATTGTGGTTGTTTCAGTGGAGAAGTGGGTTTCGGAGGTGTGGTCCTGCTGCAGCCAATGGCATCACTGCTTTTTGTGGCTGGGCTTTCTGGTGCCAATGGCATAGCACACTGTCTATGACAGCAGTTCAGAAAACGTGCCACCACCTTGAAAGAAATTAACCGCTGCAATCAGGAAGCACCACGGGGCAGTCCCTGATTGCAGCAGCTAATTACTGCTCGCCTCGTCTGGTGTCCCTGTCAAGCAACATGGCAGCGACTTCCCCGTAAACTTCTCATAGTCCCCACAGAAGCTGAGGGGCAGCCGCTGCCTTTCACAGTCCCTTTGCATGCCCCCTCCTAATTTAACTCACCGATGGGGGTGCTCAATTCCTGTCTGCATAATGTACCCCCCCCATTTCTTGTGTGCTGAGGGGTGCCCAATCTCCCTTGGCTCATGCGACTCCCCCCAATCCTAGTCGGCTACAGACCCCCCCATCAAATACACAGGAGGCACACTGGGAGCCCAATCCAGCGTGCCAAATGTCCCTGAAAAAAAACAAAACAATCCTGCGATTTTTTTTAACACTGTAAAACAGAAAACGGTCCCTTGTTGAGTCCGTGGCCCTTCCCCCAACCTGCGCCCACCCACTGCGCACCCTGCCTGCCCACACCCCCCCACCCTATACTTACCTCTGGAGTCCAGTGCAATGATCTTCGGTGGACCGGGAACATGACTGCACTCTTCAAAGCTGACTGCGAACTGAAGAAATGCCGGTAAGATGTATAATGGCATGAATAGGGTTTTTCAAATTTGGTGCATATCTCAGGCATTTTTGGGAAATTTGCCACCAAATTTTCAACATGAGGTTTTTGGGACCCCTCCTCATGAGTTCAGTCACTGTCATGGTGTTATTCGGTCCCGAAAGGTGATTTTGCGGTCACTGCATGGAATCACCTTTTAGGGCCAAGCAACAAAATGACAGTGTTGCTGTTCATGAGGTGGCCTCCCAAAAGGCCCATGTAGCAAATTTGGTGAAAAAATTCCCCAAAATGACTGTGTTACGAGCATGTGTTGCGCAGTTTCCACATGCACTCAAACTTCACCAATTTGTAATATTTTCACTCCAGATTTTCAACATTGGCATTTTTTCACACCTCATTATGAACAGTGCAGCTGTCATTTTTCACATCCTGGCTGAAATATGTTTTTGCACTACTGGCACAGAATAGCACGGTCGCTGTGGGAAATCATTGTTGAGGACAGATTACAAAAATCACAGCAATACTGTTCATGAGCAAAGGTCCTAAAATGCCTATGTTGAAAATTTGGTGACAAAAGTCCATAAAATGACTATGTTACAAGCGTGCATTGCAGTTTCCATGCGCACTAGTAACTTTGACAATTTGTAATATTTTCACTTAACATTTTCAACATTGCCAATTTTGTACATGTCCTTATGAACAGTATAGCTGTCATTTTTCAGATCCTGCCCAAAATGTGTTTGTGTAGAAGTGGCGCACTATGGCGCAGTTGCTGTGGGAAATCAATGATCAGGACAGATGAAGAAAATCATAGTGACAGTGTTTATGAGCAGAGGTCCCAAAATGCCTATGTTGAAAATTTGGTGAAATAATTCCACTAAATGACTGTGTAACGAGTGTGCATTGCGCAGTTTCTACGTATGCTTGTATATTCGAGCATTTTTAATATTGTCACTCAGGATTTTTAACACTGCTATCTCTTCACACCTACCTATGAATGGTACAGCTGTCATTTTTCACATCATGCCCAAATGGTGTTTTTCCACATCTGGTGCAGAACGGCATGGTCGCTGTGAGAAATCAACGTTTGGGACAGATTAACAAAATCACAGTGCCACTATTCATGAGCAGAGGTCCCAAACACTTTCATGAGGTGGGGGTCACAAAAATGCCATGTTGCAAATTTGTAGTGCAAATAGCAAAAAATGGCCGGGGCATTAGGGTTTCTAACCATAACGTCCCACCCTATACAGACTGACAGGCATCAGGGTTGTGTCTTTGCATTGCCGGCTGTCATGTTCATGCCATACCATACCCCCATCCCCACCCTCAAGCCACTGACAGGCATCGAGGTGTGCCTTGGACTCTTCGGCCCCACAGTTTACCCCCTTCTCCTATGCTGCACCCATTTCAGCTTATGTCCTTATGAAATGGGGTGACTGTAAAGCCAAACACCCCAAGGCACACCTCAGCACTTGTTGGTGTCTGCAGGACTGGGTGAGGTAAAATGCCATGAGCATTATGGCCCAATGGAGTGAGCATAAGGCCCGAGGACCCCAAGGCACTATACGATATTTGTCGCACTGCAGGGTTGGGTAAGCTGAAATGCCATGAACATTATGCCCGATGCCCAAAGGCACACCTCAGTGACGTCAGTCTCTGTAGGGTGATGTGGGGTTTGACGTCACTTTCATACTTCACTGCCATTCCTATTATGCATCTGTTCAACTCCTGGGTTACTGATGCCAATGTCAGCAAGACAAAATTTGGCACTGACAAATGCTTGTTCTTTTTCCTTCACCCTTTCTTACCTTTACCAACCCCCTGAGCGTCCTCCCCACCACAGTCCAGCACCACTCTATAATATACTTTCTGTAAATTGGGTTGGCTTAGTAGTTTGCCAAGTAACAGTTTTTATACTTGGAGCTGTATTTCATTTCTAGGTCTCCACTCTGCATATGCTGTTTTTTGCATTTTGTTTTCAAACACAGCCTGTCACCTGGGTTTTATAGTACTTCATCACCATTTTTATTTTGTCCATTTTTAACAACTTCACATTCACTTGTGTTTGACTGATCAATTCATGGGGACAAAGTGATTGTTTCCCTGATGTCTAGTGGTTCAAGAGACCTCCCCCTCCTTGAGGTCATATTCTTAGGGTTTCTGTTTTAGTACAGTAAGCGTTACCTTGTGGTATACTTATGTCATTGTATTTTACTGTATTTGGACTGTTTCTTGAAAAGCCATGGTATAAATTAAACACCTTGATGATTGCAATTTGTCCCCAATGAAGTTATGTTGAGAGTGAAGCACCAGGTTCTGACCTGCACCTTCTGTTGTTATGTAAGCAATAAGACACAATGGAGTGTGCATTCGACAATTCTAGCTGCACGCCCAAGGACGTAGTAAGGCATGAGGCCACAGATTGACTACCTTCAGCCCCTGCAAGTGCAGTAAGAACTGTCTAATACACACCCTGGAGTGACTTAGTGTGCTTATAAATTTTTTTATTTTTCTTTTAAATGGCAATAAAAATGAAAAATAACAGGCTGGATTTTCAGAGGGTGGCACCACACTTAGTTTCTGGAGGTGTGCCAAACAAGTTTGCCACAACTATGTCTGATTTTAGTAGATTGGATGCCATTGTTACCATTTATCCAGTTTACAGCAGCTTGCAACAAATATTTGGCACAAGCACTATAAAAAGGCTGCCCCAGGACAAAAAGGTGGTCTAACTTAAAGCAATTGCCGCACAGGGTGTAAAATCTCATTAGATTGCTACAAGGCTGGTGCACCATATCTTTGGTGCACCCAGAGCATGTGGCAATTTGACCCATTAGAAAATACAGCCTTATATTTTAGATATGTGGACATTAAAGAATTTAACTTAATTTTTGATAAAGTAGTCCTTCTGTCTATAAACTTGCTGTGTTTCTTTTTTGCTTTCTATTGTGGCCATCGCGGTTGTGTTTTCTTTTATCTGGTTCTGTATCCCCCAAATCCCACCACTCACACATCCACAGAGATATACAGTAGTTTTTTTTTTATTTTAGTTTTAAACCCTCTTCTTGTTATTCAAAATAGAAGCATGAGAGACAGACTACAGACAACATGAAAATTATAAGCTCCAAGGCAGCAACAGCTAGTCAGATTGAGCGTGCAGAGAGAATGTGATCTATTTTAATTAAAGGCCTGTTAAGATGAATTATGTAAATTTCAATAAGAGATGATAAAAAGAAAGTAACTGGTGCTACAATGTGGAGCAAGTGAGTGAGCATGCGAGCGGGACTAGTTCAGCATGAGAGCTGTCAGGGTGCGATCGCAGTGTCAACAGCTACACTTTAAAAATAAATGTTATTTTCAAGTGAAGGATCCAATAGCAGCAGCAGGTAGAATGCAAAATGTTACATTTCATAGATAGCTAGGAGCAAGTAGGAAGACAGTGTAGATGTCAGTGTGTGATGGAGGGGGACAGGAGATTTGCATGACACTAGAGGTGAGTCTTGAATGGGTGGGTGTGAATTCCATATTAATTGCAGGATTGGTTTTTTTTAAATTGTCTCAGGTACTTGATGCTGGTTTAGCTTGTGATCCCACTCAGTTTGATCAAGTGACCAGATGAGGGGGTTGGAAATAAAGATGCGAGCAGTACTGCACTACTATGAGGGTCCCTAAATATTTCCAGGCAGAAGATGATGAGTGAGTGAATGAGTGCAGCCGCTAGTAGGGGGGCAGGCGAAGTGAATAGGCAGGGAGAGTCAGTTGCTGGTACTGTACAATTGAAACATGAAAGACAAAAATAAACAGGCAACAATAAGCCAATGCAACCTTTTTTGTTATAGTAAACTGTCCAAAACAGTTTCTTTTCTTTCTGGCACTTACTAGGGAAAAAATAGTGGCTATTTGAGAATTAAAAATTCTAAGGTTGGCACAAAGATTTCTGACAGGTACTTTGTCTAGGCTGGCAGTAGTAGTTTTTATCCATGCATTAAACATGTCTAATATACGGGTAACAGCCAATCAGGTTGCTTAAATGTCTTTCCCCATTTTATAAATGTTTGAATTAAACAATATTACAGTCATTTCCAGTTTGGGCCTATTTCATTTTCTCTGTGAGTGCAACATTCTGTGGTTTCTTTGGATTGTGAATTTACATCAGCATTGGCACCTCCAGAGAACGCATTTCCCTTGCATGTTTCTTCCATCTCATTGCACTAATAATATGGCTTTTAAATATGTCTGACTTAAAATGAATAAAAATAAGAAAAAATATTTTAATAAGATAAAAATAAATACCTTTTATTTAAATATGCTTCCATTTTTAACGTTGAAGACAAAACAAGTCCATATTCATATGGGGAAGGCAAAAACAGTGAAAGACAATGAAAACACTGGGTGGCACTAATTTCTTATAAATATAGAATAATGCATGGAGAAGCGTATGTAATGAGGATTTTATGCACACCGAGGGTGTGCATAAAATCCAAGTTTAATCACTTCCCCATGTTTTATTTTTTTATTTTAACTGGTTCATTTGTTTTTCCATTCATCATTCTATTGTACTGTATGAAACAATGATTGCAACAGAACCGACAATTGTTTAATCTCGATTTTTGTAACATTTTTTAACATTTTATAACGTATTTTAAACATTTTTAATTGTGTTCCTCAGCTACCCCTACACCCCTCTAAGCGGAATGATTTGCATCTAATGACAATTAAAATGTCAACACTAAAGAACTGCATTTTATTAGTGAAAGTAACTAGTTTTTAAATGAAATCTGCTTTTATTTAGTAGAGGTATAAGTCTCTTTTTTGTTGTTTTTTTTTTATAGCCAATCATGTTTGTCATTTGGGGTTGGGAAGGAGAGAAAATTACTAGATTTAGTTTAGTGGAAAGTGACACTCTGTATCAGTAACTTGGTGAAACTGCAATAAATTTGCCATTTTTTGACTGTTTTCTGGTGAACTTTGTCAAGGAAACTGTGCCCTATTTTCTGTTTTTGAGCTTGAGTAGATTTCTGTCATTTGTGCTGGCTGTTTTCAGGAAGCAACGTGAGCACAGTGGCAGCATGAGGACAGGAAGTTCTACGTTTCTTCTCCTGGCATCAGAGGTACTGTATCATACCTCTCAGCCTTTTGTCCCTCAAATGTGGAACGTTGCCTCTTAAAATGTGGAACAAATGAGCAAAATGTGGAACATTTAATCAAATCTTACCTAAGAAGCTCAGAACACTATTACAATGTTTGCATTCATGTTCAGGAAGTCTGCTATTAATTGAATAATATATTTTTTGCATCGTTTACTATAGATTTTTGCTTTAAAATGTTAACACTGAATGTGGGACAAGTCCTCACAATGTGGAACAGGGAGCTTTTGTGAAGTAAAATGAGGAACGTTCCTCATAATGTGGTACAGTTGAGAGGTATGTGCTGTATTTTTAGAACTTTTGAGAGAGGTGGTTAACCAAACTTCATGATACTCAGCCCATTATTCACATGTGTATATAATGGAGTTTGTGAGGTTCTGCCAGTGAGTGATAATGGGCACTAACCATTTAATATAAGTACTTTATCAACATTTCAAACCAATAGAGGTATTTTAAATGGAAATATGTTCAAAACTTGTTGAACCTGCCATGTTGGGTTGAGGGGATGTACATTTTCCCTGAACAGGTTCACCTATCACTGATTCCAAATGCTTGTGCTGTTATGAACTAGGGCAGTGCGAGCTGGCAAATTTGGCCTGACAGGCCAGTTTCAAGGTGGGTCGGGCAAAACCTGAATTGGCCAAATTTGGCCTGAAATTAAATGAAGGGTTGTGAGTGTTAACCCACTGGATTTTTGATGGCTTCTCGTTTATTATTCAGATATGCTGCTGAAGTGCATGATAAGCAACGAGTAGTGTGTGTAAGCAGAACCTTTACAGTGGTGTGATAGCGTACCATACCAAGAGGCTAAGAGTTGGCCAGTGAACCCAAACACCTTCCTCCTCCACTGTTCCATCCCACCCAAACCTGCTCCGGTAGGTAGTAGTACTACCCATGGTGATGTTGATGATGGTGCAGTGATTATTAATTAATAATGATGATGGCAAGAGAGTTTGAAAAAAATGAAAACAGTCAGCAGTCAGAAAAATATGAGTGAGCTGTGCTGCTGCAGTGCTGGTGAGACTGACAGCATGTGAAGCAAATGCACTGTGGCTGGCAACAGTGAACACCAGAGCATACCCAGGAGCAACAGCTTCCTTCTCCTCTGTTCCATCCCACCCTGCACAACCCTGCTCCCCTAGGTAGCACTCAATCACTTCTACCTGGGACAATGAGACAGTGGCACTGCCACTACAATGGGCTCACAAATATTTTATTCAACTACAAGAAGAAAATGTTTCTCACTGAGGACTTTAAGCATAGTTAAGCAGTCCAAGTCAGAGCACAAGTGCCATCACTTCGGCCAGGGACAACAAAACAGTGGCACTATAATGACTGGGCTCACAAATATTTTGACATGAAAAAAATAATTTTTTTTTTGGGGGGGGGGGGAGTTAAGGACCAGCCAGCACAAATATTTTTTTTTTATTTTCAAATAATAAAATATATTGCCTCTGAGGGATCACAGCCCTGCCAGCAGTGCAGCACCCTACCTTCCAAGTACAGCAAGTACTGGTGCAGGGCAGGACTCCAGTTCACCACACCAACACAACACCACCTGGTCTTGAACAACTTTTATTTTTTTTTTAACTGGGTGGATCCTCCAGCAAGAATTTTTTTTTTTTTGCCTCTGGCCCTGAGCGGCTGCCAGCCCCCTCTACCTCCCAGCAACTCCTATGTGCTTCAGCACTTCCCCACCACACTTTTCTGTTGCTTATTTTTTTCGCACTGTCCAAGATGGGTTTAATTATTTTTTATATTTGCTCCACTGCTAAGCCCTTCTACTTGCCTTGAGAGAAAAAAAATGTTTTTGTTATTTAATTCTGTTCAGTCCAAATCCTCGCTCGATCATAATGTTGTGCGTGAAGTTCAATCTGCTACCATGCTTCTTGCCTCTGACCCTGCTGTGCTAGGTGAGGAGTTTATAAAGCCTCTCAATATCATTCTGTCTGCTCAAATCACTGAAGACCTTCCAGCAACAGGGTGAGAGTGAGCTAGGAGACAGAGTCTATGAGTGGACTGCCACTGGTGCAGTCATATGACTGTCTCCAACTTGCTTGTGTATGATCTCCAGAGAAGGACTGCGAGCAAGAAGAGAGCAGAGGCACAGGAGCAGAGGAGGAGACCAGACCAGAGTGAAGCAGTGAGACAACACAAAAACAGAACTCCAGCAGCTTTCAGGGACGTCCTCTGACTCCTCCTCCTCTCCTGAGTTTCAGTGTGTGACATGAGTGAGTCACCTCCCTCAGTTCACAAATCCTAGAGCTCTCCACCCTTCCCACACTGAGACAAGGTGGGATTGATTTTCAAAGGCTGAACTATGATGCAAGGTACCTGCACCAAAGGTGTATGATGCAAGTGACACCTTGCATCATAGTTTGTGGCATTACCAATTTTCTAATGCTGGCTGTGGCGTAATTGGGATGCTGTGTGACAAAGCCCCTCTGAGCCACCCTTGCAGCAAAAGTGCCCCTGCGCCAGGTCACAAGGGTAGTTGCACCATATTTGGGATTTTATAAGCGCCGCTGTAGCCACGAAAGGGTGCTTACATTAGACCAGCCAGGAGGTAGTCTAAGGGCCCTGCGCCACTGTTTGGCAGGGTGACAAGTGAGCTGTGGGACTGGGAAGGTGGGGAACTGGGCTGCTGGAGCAGCGAGGGTGCAATAAGGTACAAGGGGGGCACACTGGTAGTTACAGGGAGTGGAGGAGGCAGCAGGCAGCGGTGTCATATGGTGTATCTGACAGTTGAGGGACCAGGTGGGGCTGGCATACACAGACTATTATGACATGGTGCCAAGTGGAATCAGCCCTGACACCTGCCCCACAGAACCCACAGTCCTGTGGGACAGATGTCAGGGCTGCTTCCACCTGGGGCTGTGTCATCATACTATCATCATGCCAAGCCCCCCCAGTCCCCTCAGCTGTCAGATATGCCATATGGCACCTCTGCCAGCTGCCTCCTCTGCTCTCTGTAACTGCTGCCATGCCCCCTCATGCCCTATGGCACCCTCACTGCCCCAACAGCCCCAGTTCCCCACCTTCCAGCCAGAGTCATCCCCCACCTCTGCTGGTCATGTAGGCTTGCATCAGGGGGGTTGACAGATCCCTCCATCAAACTTTGCAGGTGCGCCTAATGTTTGGTGCAGCCCCAAGGCTGCAGCAACTCCTGGGTCTTTGGTGAAGGGACCCCTAATTTTACAAAATTGGGCACAAGGTCCCTGATGCACCTGGAGTTCACCACAGCCCTAGATCGCCGCAAATTGTGGTGATCTAAAGCTTCTCTGAAAATTAAACCCTGTGTGTCTGATTCTGTAGGCACAGCAGGCTTAGCTATTTTGAGTCAGGGCATTTTCAGGTTTTGGCAGTGAAATCCCTGTTTGTTTTTTCCAATCACTGCCAAACCTGAATGGCCTGAATGTTTGACACAACCCAATGCCCGGCCCTATTATGAACCTTAGGACTCTATTTAAGCAGATTGGGTCTGACTCTGCACATTAAACTGTTTCCCACTTTTCAAAATATTTTCTTAGTATTATTTTATTTATTTTGAACATATTTCAACAGGTAAGCAAGTGAAGCCTCAAAAGGCTCATTTCCAATTGCGATGTGTGTATATGTTTGTGTGTGTTAATACAGAGGAGGGAACAGGTATTATACTGGATAAATTCCCACTCAGAAACAGAGAAACATAGACTGTATTGGCCGATAAGGACAATTTGGCCCACCTAGTCTGCACATTTTTCCCCTGCCTATACTGTTACTGCAAACCCTAACTGATCTCTGACTACTCTCCCCCGCTTTCCTACCAAGATTCCTTTGTGCCTATCCCATGCATACTTGAAGCCTAGCACTGTTTTCACCTCCTCCACCTCCACTGGAAGGCTGTTCTAAGTATCCACCACTCTTTCAGTGAAGAAGTACTTCCTTACATCCCTCCTAAATATCCCCCTTCCAGCTTTATTGCATGCCCCCTTGTTCTCTTGCATCTTCTCTACTGCAAAATACTCCCCATCTCTACCTTATTCACCCCCTGTGAGGTATTTATAGGACTCTATAATGTGCTCCTCGACCTCTTATCTTCCAGGGTGTACATATTCAGATCCCTCAATCTTTCAATTGAGTTGCTCTCCTCTGGACAGCCTTCAGCCTGCCTATGTCCTTTCTGAGATGTGGTCTCCAGAACTGGACACAGTACTTGAGGTGGTGTCTCACCGATGACTAATATAGTGGTAACACCACCTGTCTTCTTTTGCTGGTGATACTCCTCTCTATGCACCTCAGTATCCCACTGGCCCTGCTGCAGCTTTGTTGCACTGCCTCACCACCTTGAGGTCATCAGATATTATTACCACAAGGTCCATTTCCTGTTAAGTTACTGCCAAAACCTCTTCCCCCATTCTATACATCACATAAGGGCTTCTATGCCCTAGGTGTATGATTTTGCACTTTTTCGTATTGAAACCCAGTGGCTATACCTTGACCATTCCTTAAGTATTCTTAGGTGGGCCAGCCCACCAGCACAGAGGCAGGGTGTCCGTCTGCAATGCCGATGACCCAGGTTTGGAAATGGACTCAGGATGTTGGAGGGCTGGCTGTGGGAGAAAGATTGAGCGTCCTAAAGACTGCTTTCCTTCTCCAGGGGGTAGAGTGTCTGGCACACAATGAACCCCTGGCAGAGGCTGAGGGGATCCATTGTGCCAGCACCATTATCTGAGGGGAGTGGGGCAGACATGGGTCATCATTACACATCCCCATCCCCAGGTACTGCTGCATCCACTAAAAAATCCTGGCCCCTGAGCATGATGCCCAGTTCCATCACTGCCCCCACTACCTACAGTGTTCGACGTGGGGGTCCCGCTCCCATGGCCCCACCCTGGGGGGTAAGCCAAGGAACGCTTTCAAGAACCTTGGGGAGGGGGCACCCGCCCGGCATCCCTACTGAGGGGGGTAAGCCTGGGTATGGGGGGGCAGCACGGGCACAGGCTGAGCTCCCTTTTGGGAGAATGGGGGGCCGAACTACAAAAAAAAAAAAAAAAGTATTCTTAGGTCTCTACTCATTCTCATCACTTTCTCATCCAGAGTATCTACCCCATTACAGATTTTGGTGTCATCTACAAAGAAGCATACCTTCCTTTTCAGCTAGCCACCTCTTTGCTGACACTTTTATAATTCTGCCCTCTTCCAGTCCTCTGGAACCGTTCCTGTTTCCAGTGAGCTATTAGTGGTGCAACCAGTACCTCCTTGAGCTCCCTTTGCACCCTTAGGTGTACCCCATCTGGCTCAATAGCTTTTACAAACTTTCGGATTTGCAAGTCCTCTCAGGACTCTTTCCTCTCTGAGTAGACTTGTGTTTACTGTACCTCCCTCCTTATGATGTGCATATTACCATATTACCCATTTTGCAAGCAGTAAGACATATAGGGTGGGCCTTATACTGAGATAACTGCCCACCCAGGGGTGTAGTGAGGCCTGACACCAGAGGTGGAGGGCCTTAAAAATCCTGTTAGGGAAGTTATCTCAGCATAAGGCCCACCTTGAAGTGTCTTATTGCACTTATAAAAAGGGCAAATAGGTCATTTAAATGAAAAAAAGAACATTTAAAAAAGGAAAAGTAAAAAAAAAGGTTTAATTGTAAAGATAAAATAGTTCTACTGCTAGCCATCAATAGGGGGATCTGTGATTGTCTGTCCTGTTGTTTATTGGTCCACGTTGCCTGCTCTGAGGACCAAGAGTGGGTGTCAGTTTGTTTTTTTAATTTTCTCCTGCCCTTCATTAAACAAGTTTTTCCTTCACTGTGGCTTCTGGATATTTTCTGTT
Organism: Neoceratodus forsteri; assembly: GCA_016271365.2. Lineage (NCBI taxonomy): Eukaryota > Metazoa > Chordata > Ceratodontiformes > Ceratodontidae > Neoceratodus > Neoceratodus forsteri. Next base: position 1,091,334,031 of record CM057456.1, read on the forward strand.
GTTTACCAGTCCTCACTGCCTGCTCCGAGGACTGGGAGTGACTTTATTTTGTATTCATCACTCGCTGCAGCTTCTGGCCTTCTTCGCATGTTGATTCCATGACAGTGCGAGGGACCAGAGGCAGAGTGGCCATATGTTGAGTGTTTTAGCAAGGGGAAATATTTTTTTCTTTTAAGAAAATTTAGCATTTTTATTGGCAGCTAATAATGAAATGATTCTGGGAGCTGCTTCGAGGAGCGGGAAGGTTATGACTGTGAGTGTTGTTAAGGGGCAAACAATATGGCAGCTGAACGAAAAGTTTTGCATCCCTGAAAAATATTTGAAATATCTGCCATAGATATGTTTGGTATGTTGGCAGGCTGGCACCGGTACTTTTTCATACCTGGGCATTATGCTGAGGTAAATGTATGGGTTCTAGCCTGCCTCAGCTAATCAGGAGCCAGTATTTTCCCTACCCATTTTATAATCTGCCATAATTGGACAGTAGACTCTCAGTTATGGGACTGCCTACTAATCGCTGCATTCTGATTGAAGTAAACATACAGACAGCTCCTTATTGTCAATATTCTATTACAAAGCAGTACAGTGAGACTGGCAGCAGTAAACTCATTTCAACTTCTCAAAACATTTATTCTAATTAAGCTTTTTCTAATTTACTTCCTTTTCAGTATAATAGCTAAATTAGCTTCAGTGGTGGGGGCTAAATTTAGTAATAACCATGTGGAGGCTAAACTTGGTAATAACCATATTTGAGACTTTATAAACACCTTGGCTTGTGGCTTTGAAGTTTAAGTTGTCCCTAATAGGGCAGACCCGGTGGCTCTGAGGGTTAAGGCTCTGGATGCTACACCTCGCGCCAGTGACCCGCGTTCAGGAGTGAGCTCAGAGCACTGGGGGACAGCAGGGGTGGGACAGGATTGAGCCCCCGCTGGGCTGCTCTCCTTCCCGGGGGGGGGGTCGGGGATCACTCGGTGCATCAGCAGCTCCTGATGGAGACCGGGAGTATTGTAGCTGGCTGAGCAGCACATATGTGGCATGCCCGACACAGGCAGGGGTTGCCATGCATTGGGATGTGCAAAACGCATGGGAGGGAGGGGAGAAGAGCTCACCAGAACAGGGAACACCCCAGTCTGTGGAGTAGGTGATGGCATCTGTCCCCATGCCCATAGCTGGGTCCTTCCTGTCTGGCCTTCCAGGTTCCTCCACCTGGGTCCTCTGCCACATCGGAGCTGACTATTGAGAGCTCCCAAGAGGAGGGGCGGCCCCACCCCAGAGGGGTTAAGCTGGGGGTACCAATCGTGGCTAAAGGAGGGGGAGAGAGGAGGCACAGGTTGGAGGACTTCAGGCGGGGCAGGAGTAAGGCAGGATGCCTGAGAGAGGCCCCACAGACCACAACCGGAAGAAAAAAGAGTCTACAAAAAAGAAAAAAGTTGCCCTAAATAGGATTATTACCTCGTAACTCCCCACCACTATACCATTATCACTATAATATGAAGGAGCAAAGCATGATAATGGTAATATACACATCGTGCAGAACAAGCATAACCAGAAGCACCAATAGATCCCCACAGTGATAGACACATCATAGGTACAGACAGCAGTATAGCTGCAGTGAGAACACAATCAAGTGACCAACCAGGTACTGGATGTAGGGGATAGTTATGGCAAGAAAAAGGGGTCCTTCCCAACTCTGTTTCTCTTTTCTCTGTCTTTCCCCACATTCAACAGATGTAATGTTTACCATAGGCTACAAGAATCTAAAATGATAAAACAAGGGCTGGAAATGGAGCATTCTGATTGGCTGACAGCATTCTAAAAGGGCTAGGGATATAGCCTGTTGCAGCATAGCCAAGAGCTGTCAGTATACCGTAGAGGTTAGAGCAGTGAGCTGTGAACATGCTTGGTACATTCAGCAGACCTAGTTTGAATCCCAGAACCTCCACTTTCATACTGTGTGATTCTGAGCAGCTCACTTAACCTCCCCATGCTCCTGGGATGCCCCTAAAAATGGGTTTTGGCTCAGTATGCCTTTCTTAGCTAATAGCTGTATTGTAGGTAAATGGCTAGAAACCTTTATATTCAATAGAACCATTAGAATTTTAGCTACAGCATAAAAACATTCATTTTAAAAATATAAAAATATTTTAGTTTAATAATAGGCCTTAGGGCCTGGGGTTTAGCTACCTTTGTTAATCTAACCCTAGGGGTGTATGGTGCTGGACTTTGACTCCTACCTTATGATTCCTCCAGGGTTAGATTAAGTAAGCAATAAGCCATGACGGAGAGTGGGTTGTTGTCTGATAAATGCATGACCCACGAGCATATGCATAGTGAAGCATGAGGCACTTGAGTCGAGTGCCTTCAGCAAATGGGGAATGAGTTTATCAGACACACAGCAGAGTGACTTATTGCATTTATAAAATGGAGTTGGTAAAATCTGGTAAAACTATTTTAAGCAAATGTTTAAAAATTGATGTAAAAAATTTAAAAACTAAAAGATTTAAAAAGGCAATGTTTGTATCTTAGTGCCAAGGTAGTCCCAATTATGGAATTGCAGTTGTGTGTTTCTTCCATTAGCGGGTGCTTGGTAAAACAGAAAGGCCATTTCTTTGGCTTCCTTGCCTCTCCCCTTCTCCCACAGTTACAGTAGCTGATTCTGTCCAGTGCTAAAGATGTTTTTTCCCTTTTTGTTGCAGAAAGCTGGTGGTTTTGTTACTTTATTGGTGGCTCTATATGGTTGCTGCTGTCTCTGTAGTATGTACACACTGCCTTCATACACAGGAGTGCCAAATACATCTGGTGCTCTTAAAAAACATATCTCTGAAAAAGATATTAAATGGCCGTGTAATGAATTACATCCATGTTCCTGTAATTGGACAGGGAGAGGAGGTGTTGATAGTGACGGTAGCTGCATGGGTGGGTGGGTGGGCATGCCTTCTTAACCGCGGATACATGGACAGAAGAATCCAATGCCAGCAATAAAAAAATGTGGATCACAGGCCTGAAATGACAAAATGGCTATAATTGTTTTCAGCAGGTTAATTGTTTTAATATGAAATGTTTTTTTTTCTGTGCCATTTGTTTTGTAGTTGTGGGGTGGATATGGGTAATTAGTATTATGAGTGGAAGTCTTACTAAGTAGGCTAGGGAAAGTAATGGTGTTTACCAAATTAGCATGGCTGCCAGAAAGTTTTTTCAGAAGTTTCTAGCAGGCATGGATATCTTCAATGTTCTGCATCTTGGTTATAGATGGTCGAAGTAGATAAAATTCACTTTGTGAATTAATTTGCGAAGTTGCCCTTTTACTAGGTGAATTCACTTAACTTTGTCTAACTTTGCGTAACTTTGCCTAACTTCGTCTTAACTTTAACGCTTTTCTAGGTGAAGTTAGGTGAAGTTGTGAAGTGGGAACTACGCAACTTTGCCTAACTTCACCTAGAAAAGTGGTGAAGTTAAGTCAATTTACCTAGGAAAAGGGCAGCTGGGCACTTCGTAAACTTCGTGAATTAATTTGTGAAGTGAATTTTATCCACTTCATCCATCTCTAATCCTGGTTGCCAGAAAAGTGCCACCCCTCAGAGTTGTCGCTGTATAAATGCATGCCTGGGGGTTGCTTCCAACCAATCAGGATGCAGTATTTTCCTTATCCATTTTAAAACAGAAGGTGACCCAACCCCTGTCATGTATTAACGCTGAATTCTGTACAGTTGCACTTGTTGACTATTCCTCTCCCCACACATGTGCGCACGTGCACATACATGCCCCCTTTGTGGAGCCAGAACCTTGATTTTATCTGTGCAGGATAAGCAGTACAGAGATTTCCCTGATAAGCAGGAAAAGATAGGAAGGGGAATTTTCATGGTAATGAAAGGAATGTATGAAAACTGACACCTCAGGAGCCAGCGGGGGCAGGTGATAAAAGCTGACAGAAGGAGCAGAAGCCAGCAGCACCCTGGCAAGCTCAGCAGCAGGAATACAACACAAAGACCCAGCCAGTAGAGTAGAAGCAGTGCCTAGCAGCAACAGCAGGAGTAGCCACCACATGGCAGCAACACAGCCCAAGGGAGCCTGAGGAGAATGGAAGGAGTCAGACCTCACAGCCCAGGAGAAGAATGGAATGTGGGCTGGAGAAAATCCTGCTACTGCAATGGTAGCCAGCAACAGTCACTTGGTGGCAGATCCACTAAACATAGCAGAAGCCATAGAGTGGCATGACAGCAGGAACAGCAGCAAATGCACAGTGACAACAGGAGCATTCAGGGCCTATGGCAGCATGGCCACAGAGAACAAGGGAAGGGGGTACACTGGAAGCAGCAGCTGCAGTGGGCAACCAGAGTAGGTAGCAGCTGGCAAAGAAAAAGGTCCAAGTAAAAGATAGAGATGTGAGCAGTTGAAGTTGCAGCACTACCAGTGGCTGCCAAGAAAACAGGCCTCCAAAGGATACTTGGAAAATGCATGCTTAAACAGCGTTCAGTGAAGGGTGTGACAGCATCCCCCCCCAGCCCCACCAAACTATGGTCAATCACCTGTAGTCTATGAATATTTTAAGGAGCAGAGCTTGTTACGGTAAACATTTTGATTTTTACCTTTTTAATTTCCATTTTAGATTGTGCTTTTAACCCTGTCTTGTAAGAGGGCATTTCGCCATTTACAATCAGTTTTAGCACATTTTTAGATCTGAAAGTACTAAAAGGAGCACTTCTACTACTAAGGTTATTCCAAGGTTTTCACTGGAATTCTCAGATGGTTCTGAACAACCATTGTCCAAGGTGAGTGAGCAATGTCTTTCGCATTCTAGTTCACCTTAGGCACAGCGACAGTGATGGTAAACGATGGGTGCTCAAAAACAGCTGAGCATTCTAGGGCCCATTCACAGTCACTATTAAGTGGTGCTAAGTGGTCATAAGCATGCCTCTGTGGAACATTTGTACTTTGCACCACTTTGTGCTATACACAAAGGGGTAGCAACAACAGCCCTGCATTAGTGCACAGGTCAGTGCAGTTATGCATGGAAAGGGACAGGGTGAGCCCTGGTAATTAGGGTGCCAGTATAAATAGAGGCACTGTGTCAAGCCCAAGGGCTTACCAAAGCCCTCACCCCCTCTTGTCACAAGGCACATTGAACGCATGGATGGAGGAAGTGCAGAAACAGTTCTTTAAGGGGCCACTGCCATGCGAGCTGGAATGTTCATTCTAGTAGAGGAAGGGTTAGGCAGTGTACGGCGCTGCCAGCACACAGACAAGTAGTTACAGGGCTAAGGAGGGGGATCCACTGGTTGGCAGGGAGCAAAACCTGACAAGGGGAGTGGGTTGGAAGCCACTAGACCACCAATGAAGACAGGGAAGATACAACATATATTCAGATCATCTTGGCCCACAAATTTCAATTTCAGTTTTATTTAGGGCATTAGCCATTGAGACTGTTAACTTGTACTGTAAACCACAGTATGCTATATTCCACTATCCCCTGCACAACAACGACCAAATAGGGGGATGCAATTTTGAAATCAGGTTAGTAGTGCTTTTGTTGGAGGCTTCCTACTCCAAATACCCCAAAAGATAGCTGATAGGTAATTCTGGGAATTCCAAAGCTAGGGGACATAGTACCTAAAAAATGAGTCAACCTTTGAGTTTTATCTCTCAGGACTGTCAACTCAGACTGACTGACTGTTCTTAATGACACTGTTTTGGCCCTCCCTGATAAGCACTCCTTCAGATAATTTGAAACGTGCCCATAAATGTTCTTTATTGCAAAAACAATTTTATATCACTTTCTTCAATTGTCTATTGGTAACCAGCCGAGTCATTTGTGGGCCTTCAGATATGTGTTGGGGTGGGAGGACTACATTGGCAGTGCACTGAGTGCCCAGGGCACAAACCAAGGCATTGCACTGTGCATGTGGTGCCATACCATGGGCTGATATCACCAAAATAGAAAAGCACAGTGAGGAGTCTGAACTCAGCTAGATCCTGGAACAATATTGTCCACTTGTTGGTTCAATGGGTGTACTCAACCTAAGTGAGGAGTTATGCTCCTGCAACATTATTGATTGCCTGAAGATAGTTGAACTAATTCACACTGGGTATGCACAAGGATAGTGGTGCTATTATGCTAGAAACAAATTTGTAAAACACAAAAGCAGAGCACACACAAACCTCATAACAATAATACCAGGAGCACCAGCCTCTTAAAAAATCCAGATAATTTAATGATTACATAAAATCAACAACAGCCTGACATGTTTCGGATGTTCTCCCATCATTTATCAAGGGCATACTGGCATACATTGGTGTGACCTTTTATAGTGTTCAGCATCATTGTGATGTCACAGTTTAAACTGCTTCAGATGTTAACCCTTTATGAATCAAAAAGCTAAATCACCATAAATCTGTAATGATTATATTATATATGACACCAAGATGTTACAACTTAATAATCTAAACATATTTAAAAATATTTAAAACTTCCTAAAGGAAGAAAAGAAGGAGAATAAAGAATAAGATAAGGAGGTGAGAAAGGAAAACGGGGGGAGGGAAAGGGAAAGGGGAAGGTTGTGGAGAAGGGAGGAATTACATTGAGCTACAAATTATTCTATTAATATGAAGAGAATACATTGTTATATTTAAAAAAAAATCTCTATACAGTGTAATATACAGAACCAAGACATATACTTATTATGCATGCCAAATAGCTCTTGATGGCTCATAAGAGCTTTTGACCATATATACAGATTACATTAATGCATTCGAAAGAATAGGGAAGGATGGTGGGGATTCAATCTAGTATATACCCCTAAGAAGAGACACTCTTTTTGTATGTCTCATAATGTCACATAGTTGGATTATAGTTTATGCTTCTACATCACAAGTGCATCAAATTCATGTCCAGTCTTGTTACTATACTTATTTATATGTGCTGCTGTGGCATATGATATATCTTTCTTCTCAATGGTCTCAATTAGTTCTGATCTGTAAACTCTTTTCCCTGTTTGATATATTTACAACAGTTGTAGGAACTGCAACTGTTGTAAATATATCAAACAGGGAAAAGAGTTTACAGATCAGAATACAGGATGCAGTTTTGAGATTAGGCAACTAATCACATGTGACTCAACGGGACATATACCTTGCCACATGCAAGTGTGGCATGTTCTATTTAGGGAAAACATTAAGGGGTTTTAAAACCATAGTTAAGGAATATGTTCGAGCCATTGAGAAGAAAAATATATCATCTGCCACAGCAGCACATATAAGTAAGTATAGTAACAAGACTGGACATGAATTTGCATTTATGGGTTTAGACAAAGTAAGCCACAAATTGAGAGGCGGTAACTTTAATAATTTATTACTATCAAGGGAAGCATTTTGGATCATTAATTTGAACGCTACCAAAAAACAGGGTTTGAATGGAGGGTTTGATATTAAACCATTTTTAAAGAAACCAAAAGTAAATAAGATTTAAAAGGTTAAGGCATGACCCTCCAAGGATAGCTGTATAATTTTTTGGTAAGCATATACTGTTGTTGTTATAGCTGATGCACTTGTAACGTAGAAGCATAAACTATAATGCAACTATGTGACATTATGAGATATACAAAAAGAGTGTCTCTTCTTAGGGGTATATGCTAGATTGAATCCCCACCATCCTTCCCTATTCTTTCGAATGCAGTAATGTACTTTGTATATATGGTCAAAAGCTCTTATAAGCCATCAAGAGCTATTTGTCATGCATAATAAGTTATATGTCTTGGTTATGTGTATTACACTGTATAGAGAATTTAAAAAAAAATATATAACAATGTATTTTCTTCATATTAATAGAATCATTTGTAACTCAATGTAATTCCTCCCTCCCCACAACCCTTCCCTCTTTCCCTTTTCCTATTCCCTTTCTCTTCCTTCACCTCCCTTCCTTCTTTCCCTCCCTCCCTCCCTTCCCCTTCCCTTCCATCCCTTCTCCCTGTTTTCCTTTCTCACCTCCTTATCTTATTCTTTATTCTCCCTTCTTTTCTTCCTTTAGGATGCTTTTAAATATTTTTAAATATGTTTAGATTATTAAGTTGTAACATCTTGGTGTCATAATATAACCATTACAGATTCATGGTGATTTAGCTTTTTGATTCATAAAGGGTTAACATCTGAAGTAGTTTAAACTGTGACATCACAATGATGCTGAACACTATAAAAGGTCACACCAATGTATGCCAGTATGCCTTTGGTAAAGAATGGGAGAACATCCGAAACATGTGAGGCTGTTGTTGAGTTTATGTAATCATTAAACTATCTGGATTTTTTTAAGAGGCTGGTGCTCCTGGTATTATTTTTATGAGGTTTGTGTGTGCTCTGCTTTTGTGTTTTACAAACATAGTTGAACTGATGTGTTGTCTGACTGTTCTATGTGGACACTTTTGCCATTGGCACTCTCTGTCCCATGAGGAACTACCACCCTGTCAGGATACCGTAAAAGCAAAGGAACCATCTTGAGGAGGGTTTCACCCCTAGAGGTGCCCCAGGAGCATAATTCCTTTAGGCTTAAGGTACAAGGAATGAGTCCAAAGGTACTGCGAAGCAGGTGCTGAACATGGAGAATGAGTGGAGTAATGACCGGGCAGCAGCTGATGATGACTGATAACAGACAGAGACTGACTGGAGTAATGACTGACAGCAGCTGGATACTGATAGCAGACAGAGGCATGACTTCCATGAGAGAGGGAATGGCAGGATTGAAGGAAAAGAAAGCCACTATTCAACCCCAACTCACAGTGAAAGATCTACGATTAGGGTAAACACAATACTTAAGTATGCATACTACATTATGGTCTTCGGCACTCAGGAGAGAAACAAAATGTGGAGGAAATCTCTAGATCCATGACCTTGACAGCCATCTCTCCTGGCATGGGAACTTATTACTGTGACAGCTCAGCATGCTAATTTGGAGTTTAAAAATCAGGGGAAGACTGTCACTAGGGGCACTAAGCAAGATGGCAGCCTAGACCTTCAGCTCCTCAACCACAGAGGGACAGATCCTACAGAATCCTACTAAATATATGATCTATAAACTACTTAACAACCAGTGCTGAGCATAACTTTACCAGCTTTCTGAAGGTACCAAGATTGTGTCTGAGATCCTCCATTACCCTGAGATAGAAAGAAGGAGAGATTCTCGAGGGGAATGCTGGCCTACTGACTGCAACGTGGCTCAGACCTTTCAGCTGGAGGTAAGGGAGCCTGCCTCAGTGGAAGCTATGTTCAGACAGCTGCTGGTTCAGATGGAATGAGTGACCCTTGTGACAAATCATAACATGCAAGTGGTCCAATCTCTGGAATGCCAGCCATTTCAAACAGAAGGGAGAGTGTCAGTGATGGAGACTAACTCACAGGAGGTCTCCAAGGCCCTTAGAACCCAGCAGCACATGATTCAACAATTGTAGGAGAAACTGGATGACCTAGAAAACCAGGGGCGAAGGAATAACCTCCGGTTTCTAGGGTTCCCCAAGCTGGTCAAAGGATGCAACACTGAAGCCTTCCTGTTGAAAGCCTTTGCTGAGATGTTGCACATGGATCTAGTCTGGCCACTCCAGGTGGAGCACACACACCGTTTCCTCACCCCCATGCCTCGGGCCCAGGACAGGCCCCGACGCATCATTGCCAGATTCTTGGATTACAGGGAGAAAGAAGCAATTATGGCAAAAGCTAGGGAATTAAAGCAGATTACCTGGCAGAATCATCAGATCAACATCTTCCCAGACTACTCCAAAGATCTGTTGGACAGGAGCTGGGCTTACAAAGAGGTCCAACACATTATGCACTGGGTGGGCCTAACTGTCTCCCTACGTTACCCCACCACCATGTGGGTGGGCTATAACGGGACACAGCTTAACTGTGCCACACCAGAGGCCCTCATGGTCTTTCTCCACAGAAACTGGCCTAAAGAATACAGGCCCCAAGATCCTCAAGGAGTGGCCAGTCCCAGAAGTCCTTAGGGAAGGGGCAGCAGATCCCCATTCAAAGAACAAGGCCAGAGTACTGGCAAGGGGCTCTGGAGAGCCAATGGGAGCTCCCACCCTGCCACAACAGAAAGCAGAATTCCTCCAGGAGGCATGGCAAGTGGGAGCATCCAGCTGACAGAGCCCACAGAGGTAGCCATTCTGACCCTCAAATGGAGACAGAGGCTGCCACATTACTTCCTGAGTTCCTGACAGAGAACCGCTATGCAACTCTGCAACCTGCATCACCGGAGCTGCACCTGAAGTCCTCTGGTGACCTTCGAGAGCCCCCGCTGTCCCCCCTACATGTCCTGACTCCTTCGACCAGCTCGGAGGCAGCATCTGCAGTGAATCCACCAGTGACCCCCAGTTCTTTCTCTTCCTGTGTCAGATCTGCAAGGTCTTCCCCTCTGCGGAGTAGATGTGAGGAACTATGCCTGATCTTGACCACACTGGCGTGCTCCTGACCGGTACCAATCCAGGACCTGGGATCAGAGGCTTCAGATAAGTATTCTTTTCAGTTGTTTCCCTTTGGTCTATCTCCAGGGTATGCAGTCAATGCTGTCTCCAGGGCATGCAGTCCATGGCAGCTGGGTGGGGGTTCAGGGCTGGGAGGGAAGAGTCCGTATTTGGTGCAGGCCAACATGACTTTAGATCTGGAGACCTGGGCCCTGAACTCCAGGACTTCAACTTGATTGGAGGTCCCCCCACCACCCGGCATACTTTCCAAGGCTAGGCAACCGAACTTGACTGCCCGATAGCCCCACTCCTATACCAGGAGGGATATCAAGGGGCCAAAGAACATCTACAAAAAGCTCAGTATTGCAGAGGGATGGGGGGGTCTGGGACCCATGAATGGAGGCTCCACATGGAACCTTCTGCCCCCCTTCTTTTTCTCTCATGTTTATTCTGGCTCCAGAATCTAGGACATTTGGCTGAGCCCAGTGCATGTTTCAAGGGGTAAATTGTACGGTTTTTGAAATGAGTTTGTGGATCTTGAAGTACACCCCGCAGATGCCAAGGTACACATGGTCCAGGCTGGGGTTCGGCTGTCCCAATGTTCTGGGAAGTGAACTTGAGTAACGCTGGGATGCTGTAAGTCATGCATGTTTCTAGTATGGAAGAGGCAGCTTTCACCAGGTTGAATTACCCCTCCCATAGCCAAGGTCCCCCTTCCCCCCTTGGGTAACTCCTCATTCCTATAAGGGTATCCCTAACTAGATGCTATAGCAAGGACTAGTAGCCTGCTGCCCTGGGTCTCATAGGGCATGCACATGGGTGCAGCACATACCTCCTCAAACACATAGCCAGGCATGACCCCTCTGGGTCCCTCAGATCAGGGACACCAGCTTTAATCTGTCGCACCCTTTGAGGATACTCTTTAATCACCCCTAACTCAGATAGGGACTGTATAGGCATGGAGGGGGAAAGAATGTCGTACACGGGATATTTAGCTCCCTCCCACCTGCCTGTATGCCTTGCGGGGCCCCAGCCTGGGCCCCTAGGTCCTCACTGACACAAATGTAGATATGCCTACCCTCATAACCTTGACCATCCCTCGAAGGTTAAGGCTAGGTGACTCAAGTACTAAGGTCTTTTTTTTTATCTCTACCTCTGCTAGAGTGAGGTACCTGTGAGGATATCCCCTTGTGCCCATAAATTGGGCGACATAGGGGACAGAACTACTCAAAGTGCCCAGGCTTTGGAGGTAGGCTTTCAGCCATATGCTGTGGCTGGCAGAATACCTCCCTGCCCCTTTCTTGAATATGACTGTTCTTAAGTATATAGGTTATGTATTGTTATAGAGTGTTTAAGTTGTTTTCTTATGCACACAGCTATCGAAGTGTTCTGGTTGCAATGTCAGATGTGATGTATCTGTTATGCCAATAATTGTCTGCCACCCTTGCCTTGCCTACTTCCAGTCTCCGGAGCTCTTGATGGAAGGTGCCTCTCAGTCCACAGTCCCAGCTCTGTTATCTGCATTCAGCTCCAAATTATGCCCCTTAATCACCCCCAGTGGGTGACAGTACCTGATATACGTAGAATGTGCGGGGACTGAACTTCCCCACCAAAAGGAAGCTGGTGCTAACCCACCTAAAGGAACTGCAAACCAAGCTGGCATTCCTACAAGAGACCAAACTAACTGCAGGAGGTCATGACAGACTAAAGAGGGACTGGGTAGGTTTGGTGGTACATGCTTCAGCTCCATTTAAGAAAAGTGGGGTTGCGATCTTTGTAAACAAGCGTCTCCACTGGACAGCCCAGAAAATTGCCAGGGAACCTGATGGGAGGTGGGTACTAGCCCTGATGGCCACCCCAGAAGGCCCCTTGCTACTAGGAAATGTTTATGGACCTAATGAAGACTCTTCATCTTTTTTTCATGAGTTTGCACAGGCGTTAGGGGGACATGGCATGTGGGAATACCCCCATGTTAACAGGAGGGGACTTTAATCTTACAAATGACCCCTTTATCGACAGATCCCCCTCCAATGTAGAACCCCATGCCAGGGGAGCCAAGGCCATGGCTTAACTTTGATGGGACATGGCTCTCTCCGATATATGGAGAATCCTGCACCCAAAGGACCATGATTATTCATTTCACTCCCCCGTCCATAGCTCTCACAGCTGAATAGATTTTTGGTTTACATCCCCTGACATCACTAAGGCTGCCCTTGAGGCCGCTATACTCCCCATAGTAATCTCCGACCATGCCCAAGTGCAACTTACCTTCACCTGGGGCCCCCCCTTCTTCTCCTCCTCCTCATGGAGACTGGACCCCTTTCTGCTCAGAGACCCTGACTTCACCTCATGGGTACAGCTGGGGGCAAGACTGTTCTTACAGGAGAATCCCATACCAGATACCTCCTCTGGGAACACCTGGGAGGCTTTCAAGGCCACCCAGAGGGGAACCATTATAGATTTTGTGAGTAGGAGGAGGAGACAAAGAGAGCAATGCCTCCTGGAGCTTGAGAAACAGCTGGCGGTAGCAGAGGCCCAATTCAAATCCCTTCATAAACCCTCTCTCCAATCTCAAGTAGGCCACCAGGTGGCCTCTCTCAGGATAGAAGTTAATGAGATGCTCTCTAGGAAGGTGGAGATCTCTAGCCTGTGCCTCAAACATAAATATTGGGAGGGTGGAGAAATAGGGGGGAAATTACTAGCATGTCACCTTAAAAAACAGCTGGCAGAAAGGCATATTGTTGGGCTAGTGGATAAGTGGGGTGAGAAAAATAACAATGTGTGGCTAAAACGTTATAGGGTATGGGTAACTCCAGCATACAAGAATTTTAAATTTGGTAGATGTAAAGGGGGGCTTGGCTATTTGCATTAGTGTTGCTCTTGATTGTACATGTCCAGATGTAGGAATTTATAATGAATTTTATATGTATATTGTGATACTAGAAAAAGAACAAAGGTTGGCATTATTTAATGTGTATAATCTGCCAGCTATTAAGGGTTGGGAGTTTCTGGCAATATTAGGGAAAATTGGGTATGATATTGAAGCACTGAAAGCAAGATTCCCAGGAGTTAGTATATTTATTGCTGGTGATTTTAATGTTTGTGTTGGAGAGGGTTTGGAAGACTCCTCACCAGAGTGGGGGATTGATGATTTATTGAACATCCCCATTAGACAGTCAAGAGATAGGGTAATAAACCAAAATGGTAAGGTGCTACTACAGTTTTTAAATAAGTATAGTTTAAGAATACTGAATGGTAGGACAAGAGGTGACTGGATGGGGAAGGTTACCTTCCCCCACAACGAAGGGGGGTAGTATAATAGATTTCTGTATAGTGGATACAGGAGGGGATGGGGAATGGGGAATGGAGATGGGGAATGGTGAGTACAGTACAACTCCAAACAATAAGATGTAATACAATAAATACAAGATAGTGCAGGGCCTGCACCAAAAGTCATTCAGGGAGAGACTGGGAGACCTCGATATGTATACCCTGGAGGAGAGAAGACTAGAGAGGGGAGATGTGATAGAAACCTTTCAAATAACTAAAAGGCATGGAGTACCGGAAGATAGAATCTTTCAGAAAAGGAGATGTCCAGGAATGAGAGGGCATGATATGAGGTTGGAAAGGGGTAGACTAAGGGGTAGCATGAGGAAGTATTTCTTCACAGAACTGGTGGTGGATGCATGGAATACACACTTGGCAGAAGCGGTGGGAGCAAACGCAGTGGGGGGATTCAAGCATACATGAGACAGGACTAGGGGAACCCTAGGAATAGGAACAAGGAGATAAAGCCGGAGATCAAGTAGGGTCTGTGGCTTTTATGGTAGACAGGGAAAATCTGCAGACTAGATGGGCCTTGCAGTCCTTATCTGCCATCAGTTTCTATGTTTCTATGGATGCTATAGATTACCCAAAGGTGAATTACTTAAACAGCTTAAAATTATGGGATAGTGATCACTTCCCTATGAACTGCTCACTTAATTTAGCATTTAAACAAACAAGTAAAAACCATAAACAAGTGGTAGAGGCAAATCAAAATATGTGTATTAAGTTCGGGAAACAAATAGCATGGAATAAATATACAAAGGATGTAATACATGAGATTATACAGAATCACAATTATAAAGAGGTAATGGGTACAGTAGAGAGTATTTATGGAGTCCCTAGTAATAAGGTAGCAGTGCAAAAAATAAAACAATATGAGGCATATATGTGTGAAATAGAGGATGCACTTGATTCAAGAGATAGAGGGGTGATAAAGCCACATTTTGGTATAGATAAACCTTGGTTTGATAGGGAATGTGATCAAATAAGAAAGGAGATAAAGAAACCAGGGAAGTTAAGGGTAAAAAATACATATGTGGTAGTACTAAAGGCTTTTAGAAATTTGAAATGTGAATATAGAAATATGTTATATTATAAGAAAAAAATTATAAGAATTCCCTTTGGGATAAATTACAAGAGGCCATATGGAAAAAATATATAATCAGTCATTTTGGACCCTGGTGGAATATGGGTGTAACAGAAACAATGTGCAATACAATTTACTAGGAATGATTTCAGAAAACCAATGGATTAGTCATTTTAGTAGAATTTATAATAAGAACTCTGACAGAGACCCCGAGGAATACCTGCTAGAGGGAACTTTAAATTCAAGTGTGCTTCATTTTACTTCTTTGGAGGTTAAAAGGGCAATAATGGCTCAAAAAAGGAATAAGGCCCCCGGGGTGGACAGGGTCCGTGCAGAAATTTTTCAGCACAGTAAATATCATTGGGTCAGTGTGCTGACCCTGATATTTAGGATAATAGGCCAATTTTTTGTCTTGTCCTCAAACCGGAATAAAGGGATGATTGTCCCACTTTTCAGAAAGGGCCAAAAACAAGATCTTGCCTGTTATAGGCCAATTAAATTACTTCTTGTGGCCCAAAAAATTGTACGTGATTATTACTATTAATATTGTCTTCCTGGGTAGAGGAAAATGAGTTGATTTCTAAATTTCAATGTGGTTTCAGAAACTGCTTTAACACTCCGGACTTGATTTTTACATTAAAATATATAACAGATCTATATGTTAAGGGGGAAAAAGGTTTTCTGTATGTTTGTTTTGTTGATATTAGGTCAGCATTTGACTCTGTAAATCGAGTAAACTATAGGAGATATTAGATACTTTAAAAATTGATAAACAGTTACTAGGAATATTGCAAGTGTTACATTCTAATACAACTGCTGCAGTTAGATATGCAAGAGATGGTGCACTATCCAAGGAAATAAACATTGAAAATGGGGTTAAACAGGGATGTTTATTAGCCCCTTTACTCTTTAATCTATACATAGATACTGTTGTAAAAGAAATTGCAAAAATAGATACAGTTGCCCCTATAATAAATAATGAAAAGATTCAAATTTTATTTTATGTGGATGATACTATTGTTATTTCACAGACCCCGTTAGGCCTGAGAAGAGTTATAACCCGTTTCTTGAATTTACTGGATAAATTAAATTTGGAAATGAATGTTGATAAAATGAAAATAATATAATTTGGGGAAAAAGTGCAAGCAAATAAGGTCTGGGAGATTAAGGAGAAAAGGACAGAGGAAGTAAAGGAATATAGATATTTAGGTATTATATTTGAAAGTAATATGTCATGGAATAAACAATTGACAGAGGTAAGAAATAAATCATATATTTCAATGAATGCAATCAGTATGTTTGCAAATAAGTTTGCAAATAATTCCTTTGTAGCCCTTAAACGGACCTTTGAAGCAAAAACTATCTGTCTGACATATATGGGAGTGAAGACTGGGGTCCCTTTATTAAAGAAACAGAAATTGAAAGTATACAAAATAATTTTTTGCGGAATGTACTTGACTTGCCAAGGGATTGTCCAACTGCATTCATGAGACTGGAGGCCAGGTTATGCCCTTTGGGTGCTACCTTTGGTGGTCTGACACTGAGCAAGGAAGAAGGAGGCTACTGAAGAATATAGGAAGTTGCTGTCTCAGAACAGGAAGGGTGAGAGTTATAAGGAGAGGAGAGAGTAAGCATACAGAGAAACAGGAGTGGGGACACACAATAAGACATGATAGGAGTGGTGCAGTGCAATGGCTGTGGGGTGGCAGTGTTCTGGGAGACATTCTGGAGGCTGCGATGCTGCCCTATTTGCAGGCACCTCTCTGGTCTGAGGGAAGAGGTTGTTCATCTCCAGGCTGACCTGGCTAGGATTTGTGAAACCTCCTCCCCCACCCAGGGACACCAGGGCCAATGCCACTACCTCCAGAATTTGCCAAGAAAGAGGAGACTGGACCAGGGTGGGCTCAGGAGGAGAGGGTGGTGGAACAGAGTTGCATCCTCAGCTGTACCTCTCCACAATTCATTAGCTCTTCTGGTGGATAGTGGTTCCTCTGGAGGCACCTGCAGTGGAGACCAAGGAGGATGCTAGGAACCTTCAAAGGAGACCCACAGGAGGGTGGCATGAGACCCCACAGAGAAAGGAAGCAACTCTTGATGGGGGACTCAATCATTGGGGGGGTAGAAATGGGGGAGGAAGGGAGAGGGGTAAGGTGCCTGCCTGGCGCCACGGCTTGGAGGGACAGGAAGCGAATCCTCAGGATCGTGGGAGAAGCTGCAAGAGGGAGGGAGCTGGATGTCATTGTCCACCTAGGGACAAATGACCTGGCTAGGAATGGGATCAGAGCAGTGCAAGAGGAGTTTGTAGAGTTGGGGATGGGCCTTAGACAAGTGCATTCAGTAACCTTCTCGGAGGTGCTGCCTGTCTATGGCAAGGGTGATGCTAGGGTATTCCTCACCAGGGAATTCAATGAATGGTTGAAAAACTGGTGTGGAGCTCAGGGTTTTGGCTTCATTGGGGACTGGGGAGCCACCTGGAGGGATGCAGATCTATACTGGTGCGATGGTCTGCATCTGTCCAGGGGGGAACCAGGATCCTAGGTGAGAGGTTTAAATGCTTCATTGGCAAGCATTTAAATTAGCCAAGTGGGGAGGCACTGAAAAGGAGCAGGGAAATCCCAGCCTCCCCTCACAAAATAAGGTAATTAGTGAGGTACACACTGAGGTAGAGAAGTCATTAGGGAGCTGGACAGAGGTAAATGTAAAAAAAGGCAAAGGCAGTAAGGACAGGAATGGGGCTAAAAGGGGTAAGGCCATCAAAAAAGTGGAGGGTGATGAGTACCAATGTCCGTAGTCTGTGTAACAAGCTCCCTGAACTAGTGGCCTTGATGGAAGAGGTTTGCCTGGATATTGTGGCAGTCACAGAAACATGGTACACAGAGAACCATGACTGGGTTGTCAACATACCAGAATACACAATCTACAGGAGGGACAGGGAGGGTAAAAGAGGAGGAGGAGTAGCTCTCTATGTAAAGGAAGGGATCAAATCAACAGAACTAAAGAGTAAACAGGGAGCAGGTGAGACACTCTGGGGCACCCTGGAGACAGGAAATGGCACCACAATCCACATGGGGGTTGTATACAGACCCCCATCTCAGGGGAAGGGAATGGACAAGAAAATGATAGAAGGCTTCCTTAGAATGGCAGAAAAATGGGAGATATTGTTGATGGGGGACCTGAATATGCCAGATGTTAACTGGAGCACCTTTGCTGCAGACACATCCAAGAGTAGGGTCATTCTTGATGCCCTACAGGGGGCATGCCCCAGACAGCTAGTATTGGAACCCACTCGGGAGGGAGCAATCTTAGACCTGGTACTCTCAAATGGGGACAGAGAAAGAATCTCAGATTTAGAAGTGGGTAGCCATCTGGGAACAAGCGACCACCAAACAGTGTGGTTCACAATAAACACAGCCATACAATCCAAGCCATACAAAAGCAAGAGTATTGGACTTTAGGAGGGCTGACTTTGGAAAATGAGAGAGTGCCTCAGAAAAGCACTAGCAAACAGGCAAGAAGGAAGGGTGGAGAAACAACGGGGAGTAATCAAAACAGCCATCACAGAGGCAACAAGCCTTTGTGTAAAGCAAATCAACAAAACACAACGAAGGAAAAAAACGCTATGGTTCTCAAAAGAAGTGGCAGGGAAGATTAAGGAGAAAAGGATAGCATTCAGGAAATATAAGGAAACACAGAAGGAGAAGGACAGAGAAATTTATCAGTTAAAGCAGAAAGAGGCTGGGAAGGCAGTCAGAATAGCAAAGGCCCAAATCGAGGAAAAGATAGCCAACTCTGTTAAGAAGGGGGATAAGACCTTTTATAGGTACATTAGGGAACGAAGAAAGGCCAAAGGAGGGATACTGAGGCTTAATAAAGGGGAGAGAATGTGGGTAGAGGGTGACAGTATAAAAGCAGGGATACTGAACGAATATTTCTGCTCAGTATTCACAAAGGAAGAGGAGGGGGAAGTACCTAAACCAAACAAGAGAAACACTCTGAAGACGGGGATCGATACCAGTCCATTTACAGAAGAAAGGGTTCTAAAAGAACTAATAAAATTGAAGGTGGACAAAGCAATGGGGCCTGATGGGATACACCCAAGAATTCTAAAAGAACTAAGGGTAGAACTAGTGACACAGCTGACTACTCTCTTTAACAAATGATGGGAGGATGGGGTGGTACCTGAGGACTGGAGGAGGGCAGATGTGATTCCTCTTCACAAAAATGGGAGCAGGACAGAGACAGAAACTACAGACCAGTTAGTTTGACCTCAGTGGTAGGAAAATGATGGAATCACTTCTGAAGGAAAGAATTGTTGAGTACCTAGAGGCCAGTGGGGCACAGGACCCAAGGCAGCATGGATTCACCATGGGAAGGTCGTGTCAGGACAGAATCTAATAGATTTCTTTGACTGGGTGACCAAAGTAGTAGACCAGGGAGGGACTGTGGACATGGCTTACCTAGATTTTAGCAAGGCATTTGATACAGTCCCACACAAAAGATTAATACACAAGTTAGCTAGCCTTGGAGTGGGTCCCAAGGTGGTAGCCTGGATAAAAAATTGGCTAGACAACAGGATGCAAAGGGTAGTAGTTAATGGAGTACACAGTGAAGAAGGGAGGGTTACTAGCGGGGTACTGCAGGGTTTAGTACTGGGACCGGTCCTTTTTAATGTCTTTATAAGTGACATTGCAGAGGAACTGGAAGGAAAAGTATGCCTCTTTGCAGACGACATAAAGATCTGCAACAGGGTTGATACATCAGATGGAGTGGAAAGGATGAGAAGGGACTTGGCAAGGTTGGAGGAATGGTCAAATGTATGGCAGCTCAGATTCAATGCAAAGAAGTGCAAGGTAATGCACCTGGGAAACAAAAACCTGGGGGAAGAGTACACAGTGGGGGGTGAGATACTGACAACAGTAAAAATGGAAAGGAACAGGGGGTAATTATATCAGATGACCTAAAGGTGGGCAAGCAAAGTGAGAAGGCAGTAAGGAAGGCTGGGGGGATACTGGGATGCACAGGGAGAGGCATCAATAGTAGAAAATAGGAAGTTGTTATCCCTCTGTACAGACAGTTGGTGAGACCCCATCTGGAGTACTGCGTGCAGTTCTGGAGACCCCATCTCCGCAAAGACATAGACAGAGTGGAGGCTGTCCAGAGAAGGGCAACCAAAATGGTGCAGGGTCTGCACCAGAAGACATAAGAAGAAAGACTAAAGGAGCTTAATATGTATACCTTTGAGGAAAGGAGGGAGAGAGGGGACATGATAGAAACTTTCAAGTACCTCAAGGGAATCAACACAGTCCAAGAGGGTGGCATCTTTCAGAAAAAGAGACGTGCAAGAACAAGGGGGCACAATTTGAAGATAGAGGGAGGATGGCTCAGAGGTAATGTGAGGAAGTATTTTTTCACAGAGAGGGTTGTGGATGCATGGAACAGCCTCCCTGAGGAGGTCATGAAGTCAAGAACAGTGGGGGAATTCAAGAATGCATGGGACAGACATAAGGCAGTCCTAGTGGGGGGTAGGAGGAAGTAAGCTGTTGGTTAACTAGGATCTGCAGCTTATCTGTTAGGTAGGAAAATGGGCAGACTAGGTGGGCCAAGCGGTCCTTATCTGCTGTCAAATTCTATGTTTCTAGAATTAAAAGTAGAGCAGTTAATTATTAGAATACAATAATGAATATGGCCAATGACAGGCTGCCAAAATTATGTTTGACAGATTATGTGGTTCACCTGGAGGCTGGTCAGGTTCTGGCAACATGGTTTTCTACGGTAAATTTGATGGTGAAAAGAATGGGCCTGGAAGATCTTTGGTCATATAGGGCATTGTCTAATGTGAATTGTTATGCAAAGGAAGCTGTTCAGAGAATTAACAATGTTGAAATACAGAACAATCTGTCAAAGATCCATGAGGTAGATACACAAGGATTATATTCTAGTATAAAACTCAATGGATAAATTGAATATTATTTAGTTTATTGTGAAAATAAATGGCATAGAAACATGTTATGTAATTTAAGATTGGAAAGTTTGGGAATAAGACATCTGCAATATAAAAAATGGTGGGGTCAGTTTGGGAATAGATTGAAATGTAAATGTAATAATGTGGAAACTTTTAGTTTAATGCACACATTTTTAGAATGTGATAAACTGTTGGATGAAAGAATGAAATGGGTAATGCCGCTAATACAACTATGTAACTTAAGATGTAAAGAGAGTTGTATGAAACAATTATTAAGATTGGATAAAATTAAAGAGATTTATGGCCTTGCTATGTTTATAAGTAGAATAAAGATAGGTTGATTATGTTTTTATTAAACCTAGAGCACTCTGTTTTTAAGTGTAAAGTCGTTGTAATATGGTATTTGTATTTATGGTTTGTACTGTATGGTGATGTAACAAAATGTTATTTTTATACATCTTATTATAATAAATAAAACTTGAAACTTGAAAGTGGGATGAGACCCAAACCAAGACAGAGGAAATTAACCAATTAATGGCTGAGTTTTTTCCTCGCTGTACTCCTCCTCCTCCTCCAGGGATCTCAACCCAGTAGGGGTAGCCCCCTTCCTACAGGACCTCAATCTCCCCTCATTGTCTAGTGTCCAAGCCCAGGCATTGGATGTACCCTTCACAACCACAGAGGTGGTAGCAACCCTAAGGTCCCTAAAATGAGGAAAGTCACCAGAGGGGATAGATTCACAATTAAAATCTGGGAACTCCTATAGGAAATTGTTACCTCAATTCTGCAGAAGGTCTACTCTGAGGTCTGGAGTCAGGTGCCCCCCTCCTTTCACAAGGCAGTGATAACTGTCCTTCTGAAGAAGGGAAAGGACCCCCAGAAGGCCTCTAGTTATGAACCTGTCTCCCTCCTCTATGCCGACAGCAAACTTGCTAAACTCCTGGCTTCCCAGGCTTAACCCTCCCTTCCCCTCCCCAGTGTCATTCATCCATCTCAGGTGGGCTTTTTGAAAGGTCGATATAGCTCAGACCACATCAGATCCCTGGTTAATCTGATGCACAAGGCCAAGTGAGTCCCAATCCTTGCGGCTGCAGTGGCAATTAATTTTGAGAAAGATTTTGATTCCCTGGAATGGGATTTTGTCCAACAAGTCCTGAGTACAATGGGGTTTGGTGACAAGTTACTGGCATGGGTTTGAGTGATTTATTATCTCCCACAGCCAAGATCCTTACAAACTCCAGGAAGTCCCCACCATTCCCTCTCCCTGGGTAGAGGCACACATCAAGGCTGCCCCCATCACTGCTGCTCTTTGTGCTTGCCATAGAACCTCTGCCAGAAGTCATTAGGCAAAGTCCCCTTATTAAGGGGGTGGAAATCGGAGAGAAAGAGATCACCACCCTCATGTATGTAGATGATCTTCTGCTCCCCTTAGCTTACCTCAAACTAACCATCCCACCCCTGCTTAATATGCTGCCCAACGTCACCAGATACTCAGGCTTACATTTGAATCAAACCAAAACTAAGGTCCTCCTGATGAACAGCAAGTGCATTCCCAGCATGGCCAAGGCTCATAACCTTCGATGGGAGCCAGATAACATCACATATCTGGGAATAAACATCACTCAAAATCTTGACAGGATCAGGGATATTAACATGAAACTCATGCTAGCTTCCATCCTCACTGAGTTGAATAGGTGGAGGATCCTAAACCTCACCCTAGCTGGGAAGATAGCAGCCTTAAAAATGGTTACATCACCCAAGATTTTGTATCTCATCTCCCATATCCCATTGAAGCTTTCCTCCTGCTGATTTCATAGAATGGACACTCTGATAGGTGCCTTTATCTTGGGGGGGGGGGCACGATACAGTCAGAGCAAGTTGTGAGCTCATTGTTCAGGGGGGTGGTGTCTCCCGTGGTATGAAGGGTACAAGTGGGCTTTTCAATTGGCTCAAACACTAAAATGGTTTGTGAAAGAAGCCCCTGAAGCTCCACAATGGCAAGCCATGGAGCTGGCACACAACAAGGTGATGTATTTACCCCTACTGTTGGTTAACATCCTCCCCTGCACAAATAACGAACCCAACCTATGATTGGACCATCGCTGGAGCATTGGAAGAAACTACACAGGAGACTGGATATAGACCCTCTCCCCCTTGGCCTTACCCCACTGTGGGGCAATGATTGGATCACAGTGGGCAGAAAATCCATACACTGGGCCAAGTGGGCTGAGGCAGGTCTCTGCTGTCTGCAGGACTTATATGTACCAGGTTCCACTATGATAGACACATTCTAAGGCCTGTGCAGTAGATGGGATATTCCCTCAGGAGACTTCTGGAGGTATCTCCAACTAAGAAGTGCCATGGTTGAATATATCTGCAAACACCCCCCCAGGCCCAAGTCACCCATCCTGCACTGGCTATCCCTTTAGAGAGGGAAGACCAGTGCTATCTACTCCACACTGAGGGCTAGGTTGCTCTCTCAATCTCAGACAGCCAGAGTGAAGTGGGAAGCAGCCTTGAAATCCCCTATATCCAAACAGGAGTGGAAAGCCCGGTGGAAACTTGCTCATAAGGACGACCCAGACACCAGGAGTGTCCTAATTCAAAACAAGATCCTTCAGTCCTGGTACAGAACCCCTGCAGTTCTCCATAAGGCCAAACTTGTCCAGGACGACTTATGCTGGAGATGCCAAACTTAAAGGGAAGACATGATTCACATACTTTGGGAGTGTAGGGAATTCCGGCCATTGTGGCAGCAAGTCTGTGTCCTGGGTTCCACAATACTGCAGAAGCCACTGCCCTTGCTGCCAGAGGTAATGCTGCTCAGAATCTACTCTGCCACCCCCCAATTCACACCCCAAGAAAGGAAGTGGCTCACTATTGTAAATATGCAGGTAAAGAGACTCCTCCTACAGTATGTAGATGGGGGATACAAGAGGTCCCCTCACCCAAAGTGGTGCTCAACTTATTAATGCAGGTAGCTAATATGTCAGTTATCACACACATGGTGGCAAACACCCTTTCCCTGTACATCTCCTTATGGCACCCATTTATTTCATTCCTGAAGCCTAGGTTAGGGGTTGGGTGAGGGAGTTATGCGAACGGCATCCTACTATGCCTCTTCAGTGGTTAAGGGGGTTACCCCACAGATGGTAATACAGAATTTCCTTAGGTTCCAATCATAACAGTAAGGTGCAACTTAGTAAAACAGCAACTATATTTTCCTGAATCCTACTGATACTCTGTATGTACTCCGCTTGTTTGTTTGCAGGTCTGGTCCATAGGTACCCCTTCCCACTGCTGTACCAGGTAACATAAGAGGATCATTTCTTAGAGCTGATACTTCAGGCCATACCAGGTAGGCCCTGTATTTTGTCTAGTCTAGCAAATCTATTGTACACTATAAGGTGCCCACAGCCATCCTCACAAGGCAAATGTTGAAAGCCTGAAGGAATGGTGTATTACTGTACATCTATGGGTCAGATTTTCCTGTAGGTTGTAGTATATGAGTTATATTGCTCAGAAACACAAAAAGGTTGATGTGACATGTATGTGTTTTGTATGTCATTTTCTATTGGAAAACAAAAATATTTAACTAAAAAAAATAGGGGAAGGTTTTGGATGGATAACGCTCTCTCTAAACCTCTAACAGGATAATGCTGTTGAGTGCTGCAATCCAATCTCTACAGCTAAAAAAGTTCCTAGTGTAACAGTCCTATCTCTCAAAGTATGGAATGAGGAGAACACCGACTGCTGAAAGGCTATCACCCAGCCTCTAAATTGTGAGGAGGCCTAATCTTGAATGGAAACAAAAGGAGGGGGATAAAGAATGAGACTAGGTGGGCTATCACTTGCGATGCCAGTGACCTGGATTCAGGAATGAGCTAGAGACACTGGAGGGCCGTCCGGGAAGGGGAAGCTTGAGCACCTGATGAACAGCTTGCTTCCCCAGGATGGAAGGGAGGTCAAAGGCTAGGTGCTAACCTGACCTCTGGTGGAGGCTGGAGGTACAGCAGCTTGAAGCCATATGTGGGGGGGAGCATGGTAGGATGTCAGCATACGTGCTTTGATGTCACGGCACAACCATGTCTCCAGGGCCATGAGAGGAAAAATTGGAGCTGGCTGAGTTCCACCAACAGAAGTGGTGCCCTTCACTGCTCAACCCGCAAGGACACAACAGGGGGCCTGACAAAACAAGAAGGACATGAGGGTTCCCTACACCCCAACCCCAACTGGGGAGGATAGCCAAGGCAACATGGGGGCACCAGACCAGTGGATCACAGAGTTGAGATGGGTCAGGGGAAGCCAGGCTGGATCCTGGGGGATTAAAATGCAAGTTAGAAAAATAGAGAATGAGACTAGGTGGATATTATGCAGATGCAGGTCAAATAGCTTTCAGAGGTTTTGCTGACATGGTCTGCACAGCTAAAGGAACCCCTTTGGGGTTAGGGCTTCACCCTCTGTCAGTTGAGGTCTTAAATGCTACACCTAGAGGTGCCACTGACTGAAGGTCTGCATGGCTAAAGTTTCCCCCGCAGCAATGGACCTTACCATCCAGTGGGACTGCTAGGAGGTTCCACAGGAGACAAGCATCCTACAGAGAAGGACCTCTAACCATTATGAGGGACTCACCCTCATGCTGAAGACTTCAAGGGAGAAAGAGCTATTTACTCACAGGTCAAAACTGAGGGCAAGATTCTAACTGAATGATGACTGCTGAATTGAATGACTGCTATTGATGGAAAATACAGTGACTGAAAAGGTACTAAAATGTGAACACACATCAAAGGTCAAAATGAAAGGTAAAACCCAGTCTCAGCAGGAAAGGCTGGAAGCTATATACACACTAAGACTACAGGTAGGGTGGTAAATGCTAAGGCAGACTGACTAAGTAAAACGAACTAAAATTACAGCAGTAGTGGGAGAGGCTGCCTTGCTAGGAAGCCAGGTGAAAGCAATTGAGGAGGAATGCAGTGGAACTGTGAAGAGATTTGCAAGTAGCCTGCTATGAACAGCAAAGTAGAAAAGACTGAGACAGCACAAGCCAAAAAAGCAGAATGACAAGTAGGACATACTGTGTTAACTAGTAAGCACACCAAGAACCCAAATAGGAAGAAACACAAGAGTTTCACGAGGACAGGAGTGCAGCAGGAGTAGCTAACTGAGAGAAAGAAAGAAGCACAAGTTGCAACTAGGAAAGGTTGGAAAACAAACTACTGACCTAGAAAGCCACTGAAGGCACAAACCAAACAGAAAGCCCAGAAAGCACAAACAGAAAGTGGTAGACAAACATGGGGAGTAAAGAGGGGGGCAGAGCCCCAGCAGAGCCTCTGTCTGCAGCAAAAAGACAGAGTTTCTGAATGAGGCTGGAAGAATCTGGATTAAACAGCTCAGGAGAGGGGAGTGACTGATAGCTCCCAACCATGAACTGCAGGCATAACCTTTTAAATAAATGGACTCTCTCAGCCACGAATATTATAATAACATATTCTTTTGTTTAAGAATAAAAGAAATGTCCAACCAGACCTGTTAACATCTGCCAAAATTTCACAACACAGTTGTTACTTCTTCACGGTGGCAGGTTCTGGTCATGAAAGGGAGCTATACTACTGAACTATATAATAAAAGAAAAAACAAATAATTTGTAAATGCAATTGAAAAGCTTTCTCAGTTGGAGACTTCTAATATGAGTGACTGTATTTAAGTTTACCAGACCATTATGCCCTGTGCCATCTGAAATACAAGTGACAGACACACATCTCATCTAATTTGAACTAACAGATCTGGTGGACGATTTATTTTATTATTAAATAAAATAATATACAATTACAATACTTGTGGCTGAGTGAGTCCATTTGTCTACCAAGTTGGTGATATTGTTTCAAGATCTAGCTGGGCTCAGACGCTGCTGTGTTTTCTTATTTTTAATGCAGCCCTGCAGACCATGAGGGATCTACTGCTATGCCATGGGCTGACCCTTGTGGCAACCACAGTTCCATGCTGGCAGTGGTCACACAGTCTTGTGTGACCATTAACAGCTGGAATTGCAATCTGCATAATGGTATGCAGTGCCACTGTCACAGGGGATGTTCCTTCCCCTGCAGACAGTAGCGCCCTTTTTTGTATGGCAGTTTTGGTGGGTGGTGGTACAGAGAGCCCAATCCACTCTGAATACCGACACCCAACCACTGCAGCTGTGTATGGTGCCCCTGATAAAAACCTGTGGATAGCCATATATTAATGGGAGCACTCATTTCAATAAATTAAAATCAAGACAGCATTGTTTCAGGTTTAAATAGCTTATTTGTTTGACCACTGATCATTACAAGTCTACAAAAGATGAAAGATATCACAACAATCATGTTGTTCACAAGGATTTCTTCAGGTACACAAGGGACAAAAGAAGCTGTAAAGATGAGATTTTTTATTGACTATATTTATTTTTGCTTTTATTTAAACTTTGGTAACCGGGAAAGGCACACTGAGCCAAGACTCTTTTCCAGGTGTGACCCGGGGTAGGCATACAGGATTTAAGACCAGAGGAGATACAAGGATAAATATAGCGAGATTATATAATTGCAAATGAGTTACTGGATATATACAATATTGGTTACATATAAACAGGTGAGTACATAAAAAACAAACAAGTTTGACAATGTGGGCTGCATGTCATAGAAGAGCATATTTACACCAAGATACATATGCTGTACTAGCTGCAGCAGGTTTAGCTAGAAGGGATTGTCAGAATCAAGAGGGATGAAGGGGGGCTGAAAAGAGGGGGGGACAGGCAGAGGCACTCAGTAAGTACTTCTGTTCAGTGTTTACCAGGGAGAAAGATGGGCCAATGCCACAGGGAAGAGGTGGGGTGGGCACTGGAGAGCTGATGGATAGATGGGGAAATCCCAGTGAGCAGGGTATTGGAGGACCTTAGGTCCCTGTGGGTGGACAAGGCACTGGGACCAGATGGTGTGCATCCAAGGATCCTGAGGTAGTTGTCGGAGGTCCTGGGGGGACCTCAGGCAGACCTGTTCAACACCTCTCTGGGAACAGGGTGTGTGTCCCAGGACTGGAGAATGGTGCACGTGGTGCTCCTCCATAAGAGTGGGCTCTTGGATTAACCAGGTAAATACAGACTGGGCAGCCTTACCTCTATTGCTGGGAAATTAATGCAGACTATTCTTAAAGAGAGACTGGTGATCTCTCTGTAACAGAATAGTCTCCAGGATGAAAGGCAACATGTGTTTGTGTCGGGTAGATCCTGCCAGACCAACCTGGTTGACTTTTTTGATTGGGTGACAAGGGCACTTGATAAGGGCCATGCAGTGGATGTCCGGTATCTGGACTTCAGCAAGGCATTCAACTTGGTGCCACATGAAAGGCTGATTAGTAAACTGAGGAACCTGGCAACCAAGGAGAAACTGGCAGGATGGGTTAGGAGCTGGCTACAGGACAGGCAGCAGAGGGTAATTGTAGAGGAAGAACTCTTTTCTCCCAGAGCTGTAACCAGCGGGGTTCCACAAGGCCCAGTACTAGGACCAGTGTTATTTAACATCTTCTTTGGTGACATATCAGATGGGATTAAGAATAAAATCAGCCTTTTCACAGATGACACAAAGATCTGTGTGGAGGTGGATAGAGTGGAAGGGAGGCAAGAACTCCAAGAGGATCTAGCAAAGCTTGAGCACTGGTCAGACACATGGCAGCTGGAGTTCAATGCTAAGAAGTGCAAGATCATGCACTTGGGAGGCAGAAACCCTGGGGGATAGCTACTGGCTTGGGGGTGTGCAGTTATCCACTTCAAAGTAGGAGAAGGATCTAGTCACAGGGGACATGAATCATTCTGCGTACTGCAGGAAAGTGGCAGCCAAAGCTAATAAGACGCTGGGGTGCATTGCCAGAGGAATCACCTCTAGGAGAGAAGAAGTCATCCTGCCATTGTACAGCTTGCTGGTGAGACTGCACTTAGAGTGCTGTGTGCAGTTCTGGTGCCCCTGTTTAAAGACGGACGTCAAACTACTGAAGGGGGGTGCAGCATAAAGACAACAAAGATGATCCTTGACCTGGGGGACAAAACATATTGAGGAAAGACTGAGGGAGCTCAACATGTATTCCCTGGAGGATAGAAGGGAGATAGGTGATATGACTGAGACCTTCAAGTACTTAAAGAGCATGAATAGGGTTAGTACTGAGGGCATTTTCAGACTAAAGGGGGAGGAACATGGGGGGCACAGTCTGAAATTGGAGGGGGAAGATTCAAGAGGGAAATGAGAAGGCACTATTTCACAGAAATGGTGGTAGTGAGGTGTAACGAGCTTCCAGAGGAGGTGATATCACTGAAAACTGTTGGCAGTTTTAAGAGGGGGTGGGACTGGGTTATGGGTAAAGTAAAAACTGAGGAGAAGCTGGGGAAGGGGGAGTCAGCAGGCTGGGATGATAAATCAGATGGACAGGAAAGGGCTGGGGGGACAGATGCGGTAGATTAGACTGGGAGCTGTACACTCGAGCAGACTTGATAGACCATATGGCCTGTATCTGCTGGCATTTTTGTATGTTCGTATATTACAGTATGTGCCACTTGTACCCTACATAATTAACATGGACAGTCGCTTATAACAGATATTTTTTGTTTTCCAAAAGCCTCTTACCATTTAGTACATTAATACAACTGACTGCTATGGCATACTTAGGGTGCCTGCTATGCAAGACGCTGAAGTCCAGAGGACATGTAGAAAGTCCCATAGATGCCAGATTGCCTTCTGATTTTGGTGCTAACAAGGTGCTAACTGCTGTTCCTTCACTAAACTGCTAACTGCTGTGCCCTCACTTAACTGCCATTTCCTGCTTTCTTGTGAGTCATGTGCAGTATGTTCCTACCATAAATTAATCTCCCCACACAGGAAAATCCAAGTGCTGCTTACCTCCCGCTTTGAAACATCTCTATATTTCATGCCTCCCCCCAACACACACACATGAAAATCCCTTGAGTGAGTGCTGCCTTATCTCCCAGTTCATTTCCAGAGTAGAGGATGTGGATGCTGCTTTGGGTTTCTTCTGAGGTCAAGAGAAAAGAGGGGACACAAATATTTCAATAATTCAGGATGGAGAGAGAGAGAGAGAGAGAGAGAGCATTTTCAGCATGAGACTGTTGCCATTGCCAATCAGCCCAAGTTCAGTATTGCTTGCAAACACAGTATGAGCAGAAGTGGCTTGGGAGGTAAATCAGGACTGAGACTGAGGCGTAGTTACAGCGTGAGCTGCATTTCTGTTGCTGACCAGCTGTGAGTTCAGCAGGTACTGTACTGTATGGCAGTGAAAAAGTATTGCACTGTAAAATCACACTATAGTGATTTTCTTTGATGGTGTTTTAGTCAGTTTCAGCATTGGTTGCCATTTTTCAAGTTTGCAGACTAGAAATATAGAAATGCAGGGTTCAATTTTCAAAGGTCAGGATTGGTGTAAGGGGGCTTGTGGCAAGAAGACATGGTGCAAGGGTCACTTTGCACCACACCTTGTGCCAGTCCTGAGTTTCTAACAGACTGTGCACCACTGGGGGGACTGTCTGCACTAACCGGACTTGCACTAACCTTGCGATGGCCACACTGGTGCGCCATGGTAGAAGAGGGCTTGTGCCAGAGCAGGGCTGCAATATCCTCTACATTGGGATTTTGCAGGCTCCCCCAAGGAGTGCAGGGACCCAGCAGTTAGACAGCCCAGAGCTGGTCTAAGCTGCATTGCACCACAGCTGCAGCCCTCGCTGGGTGGGGTGACAGTTTCCCCTCTGGGGAAGGCACCCAGACAGCCCGACATCTGCCAGACCACCACTGGAGTTGCCGGTGGTCCTTGGCAGGTGAGAGCCTGCACCCCCCATGGCAGTGCTGGAGTGTCCGCTCCTCCATGGACCCACACTTGCCCTACCATCCCTCCTTGTCACTCCCTCCCCCCAGCTGGACCCATCCCACCAATTCCCTCTGCAAGCATGTGCATCCTCCAGATGTCACTTGTACAGCTAGTGGTATTATCTGCCTATCTGTTTCCCCTGATGGGAGTGGATGTAACATGACATCCTGGAATGTCACACACACACTCTTCTGTGTAATGCACTGATGTCTGTCACATCCCACCAATCCTCATACTTGCTAGGACTCCAGGATCATTGCCTCCAGACTGCCACCAGGAGGCACTCTATTGCCAGAGTCCTTCACATCCCACCCAGGAGGAGACGAGCTGTCTGTCAGATGCTCAGGCCTCCTCCCCCTGGTTGGCTCTCTGAAATTCTGGGCTTATTCCTGAACCCAGCTCATTGGTATCACAAGCGGTAGCACTACCACTGTGCCGGTGGGCCAGCCCAGGGTGTACATGTTCAGATCCCTCAGTCTCTCCTCATAGGGTTTCCTGCGCAACCCTGCACCATTTTAATTGCCCTCCTCTGGACTGCCTATACTTTACCTACAGTATGTCCTTTCTGAGGCCCGACCTCCAAACACAGCCTTCCTCCACCTGCTGGAAATACTCCTCCCTATGCACCCCACCATTCCAGAAGCCCTACCCATTGCTTTGTCACACTGCCCTACCATTTTGAGGTCATCAGTTATGATAATCCCAAGGTTCCTTACCTTCTAAGTGACTGTCAGATTTATCATTTTTTCATATTGAATCCCAACTGCCATTCTCTTGAAAACTCCTCCAGTTTCCGAAGATCCCATCACATTCTCTCAACCATCTCCTGAGTGTCCATCCTATTACAGATTTTGGTATATCTGCAAAAAAGGAATACCTTCTCTTCTCAGCGTCACTTATTAATGCATTAAAGAGGACTGGTCCCAGAATATGGGTACATTATGACGATATAAGAGCTTTATATGGACATAAACTACATCATACAATTCTGAAATGGTCCTTACCACCAGTGTGTAAATCAGAAACAGACACTGAACTTATTAAAAGTCCAGTAATGATGGAACCATAACAGAATTGGAACCAGTATTTTAAAAAGCAGCTTTAACAGGAAAAATTAATGTACACATCCAGGGCAGTTCTCCTTTAAACCCCGATTTTAGTCACTTGTAACTCAGCATCCTAGGACTCAGGATTTATCATGTGATGTACACCCTTTGAGGCATGATCTCTAAACCTACCAAATTTAATGAATGCCGGTTGACTTGTTTTTGTGGTGTTGGTTGGGAAAATCACTGAAAAATATTAGATTTAAGATGCTTTTGTTACTCACCTATAACTCAAAAAGTGGTTCAGTTTTGAAACCTGAACATTTCAGGTTCATTAGATCCTGTCCTAAGGGTAGTGCTTTTCCTATGTTGGGAATGAAAAAATGTAAAATAACAAAGTTATAAACAATAAAATACCTGGCAACCACACATGCGCAGAGCATAGAAACAGCTGAATTTCCAATAGCTGTTTGAGCACCACCGTGATTGGCTAGTTTAACTGTAGACACAGTGCTTGCACCACAGTAAACTGATGTTGCAAATTAAACCCGAAGTAAATACCTTTTCATTGGTGTGTGAACAGAGTTTTTCACTTTTTCATTAGTAAGTTCGGAACTCTGTCTCCAAGCATTGGTGTGTAAGTATTTTTCTCTACCTTGACAGAATGCTGAAGCCAGAGCAATGGCAACCCTGCATCATTAAGGACACCACACCACAAATTTACCAAGGTTTGATGGACTTTTTACCCAAGCATTGAATTTCTCTACTTTTAATGCCGTGTTTCTAAACCCTGATTAATTCATTAACGAAGATGTTTTTGCTATAAATGTATAAACATACAGGCGTAGCCATGCTTGTTTATTAGGGGTCAAGTAAGTTCTTTAATATGAACCCCCCTATTTTTGTACCTCAATAACTTTGCCTTATTTGACCGATTTGCCTGAAATTTGGTAGGCCTGGATTCAGGAACAGGGTCTCTGGAGACTGATCATTTTGTTTCAATTGGTTTGGGGGTGACAAAGTTACACAGATGCAAAAATGCTAAACTTCACAATTTTTTTGACTTTTTTTTTGGTTCATCTGTAGCTAAAAAACATTTTATTTTGAAACATGAAACTTATAGGCTTGCTAGAGTCTGGCCCAAAGTATATGCTTTCAGAAAAACACATTTTTAACTTATATAGTTTTTAAAGTATAAGTTAAAAACAGTGTTGTTTACTGAGCATGCTCAGTTCTAAATATTAACATTCTAAGGACTGTTAGATTTTGCTTTTTGATCGAAAGTGATTTCCTTCACACTGTTTTTGATCACACTGCCAGTCACAGTTATTTTTAGAACAATAGAGTACTGGTGGCTGGTGCTCACCTACTGACGGTATCCCCCCCAACCCAGGTTTAATCAATTTCAAACTGGTAGAAGCAGCTCAATATTTTAACTAGTATCCCCTTCCCACCTGATCCAGCTATTCATTTAATTGAAGCTGACAGTGGTTGCTTAATGCCACCACCGTTATCCCCCCTCCTGCCCAACCCAGATGCTGAACACTATGACTGATGGTGGTTGCCCAAGTCACTGCCGATTTATCCCAGTATTCAATCCCCCACACTGCATCTTTTGACACTGGGTGTCCAACCCAAGTGCCAGGAAGTAGTTAAAGGAGTTTTGACTGTGGCCCCAACTCCCTGTAGTTGTGCAGATAGTGGGGTGTGCACTTCCATTGCTGACAAACATGTGTGACACTGGGGTGCCCAATCTCTAGTGTCATCCTGGGACCTACAATAAAGAAAATGGTCCCTCATAGTCTATCATTTATTTCTTAATTTTTTTTCAAATTTTTACAAGAAAAGAAGAAAACTGTCCTTCATTGCTGCCTGACCCTCACCCTGACACCCCTCTCAGCACCCACCACTTCACACCCTCACTCACCTACAGAAGGTCCACTACTGTAGATCCACTCTCTGTGAAGAAAAATGTCTGTCTTCTTTAACTATAACCTCAAACTGAGTGCGACAGGGGGGAACAGGACCCTGCCCCAGTTGTTATGGAGAGTTTGAATGCAGGGATATGTTCTGTTCTTTCCTATCCTGTCTCTTGCCTGTCTGGCTGTGCAACCAAATTTTCCTGTGAGACCTAGGATTTGATCACCCTGACAGTCTTGCAGTTATTTGCCTCTCACTATCTCTCAGTCTTTCCTTGTTGTTTGTCTTTTCCTCCCTTGCATATCTGCTGATATAAAAAATATATGCAAATCTGAAAAGGTATGACATCTCAGGAGAGACCTACAGGCAGAGATTTCGATCTCTGAAGTATAACTCAAGTCGACAATCCTTGAGAAGCCTTCACCCAACTCAGAGAACTCCTGATAAAATAGCTCCAGTCCGAGGGCAAAACAGTCCTACAGATCATTGACACATTTACCATGGAGCAATTCATCAACATCCTGCCTACAGATGTGCAGCTCTTGGTAAAGGAACACTGACCAGAGAGTGGGGAAAAGGCTGTTTCTTTGGCCAAGGATTACCAAATGGCCAGACAGATGCCACAGCAGTGAAGTAACAGCTTAGCACTGGTAAGACACTCTTTTTCCCATTTAAACTCCAAGCCTGATAAGAACTCTGGCGGGGGTAGCAAATCTGTGCCCAAAGACATTATTTGCTATAACTGTAATAAGCCAGGCCATATTACAAGAAACTGCCATAGTAAGGAGAGTAGCACTGGAGCAGTTTTGTCCTTGGCAAATTGGGGCAAGTATTTAACAGATGTGAAGGTGGGGTATAAGACTGTAAAGGGACTCACTGATTCAGGAAGCAGGCAGACCCTCATGCATGCTGAAGTGCTGGGAAAACACTGTGCAAAAGGACCAGATACTGGTGTCATCTGCATCCACAGAGACACTTGATACTATCCCACCACCCAAGTGACTCTGACCATTAAGGGTGTGTCGCAACAAATGAAAGTGAGGGTAGTACCTAAGTTACCTATATCTGTGATTATTGGAAATGACTTTCCAGGATTTTCTGAATTAATCAAAGAGGGAGCAAATCCTGATGATTCCACAGCTGTGGTGACAAGAGCTCAGGCAAAGAAAATTTCAGATGGTGGGGACACTTTTCTTTTCAGTGATTTTGATTTGGACTTGTTTGAGCACAGCTCCAAGATCTGGAAATCCAGGAGAGAAAGACAATGCCTGAAGAAACTGTGGCAACAAATGACTGCTGGACATGAAGGGTTAAAATATGAAAATGTTGAAACTAAGCTGCTAACTGATTGTGATTTTATTTCAGAGCAAGCTAATGATGTTTTTCTCCAGGGTTATTTTAAGCAGCTGGGGGTGAAACCAAAGCAGGGTGGACCAATGTTTAAAAAAATGAATGGGTTACTGTACAGAGTTTGGGTTAAACCTCAGACACAGGATCAGACAGAACAATTGGTTATACCACAGAAGTGTAGAACAGAGTTGTTACAGATAGCACATGATAGTCCTATGGCTGGTCACTCAGGGAGGGCTCACACCCTTGCCAGATTGCTGTATAGATTTTACTGGCCTGAAATTCATGAAGATGTTGCTACCTTTTGTAATTCCTGTGCTGAGCGTCAGAAAGTAGCCCCAGTCACTAGAAAATACAAGGTGCCCCTGGTGCCCCTACCCTTGATAGATGTGCCTTTTGAGAGAATTGCATGGGATGTGGTTGGTCCTTTAGACAAAAATAAAAAGGGTAATAGATTTATCCTGGTAGTATGTGACTATGCAAACCGATACCCAGAAGCAGTTCCAATGCATACTGTCACAGCTTCAAAAGTGGCAGCAGAACTTGCAAAGATTTTCAGCAGGATGGGCATACCAAAAGAGATTATTACTGATCAGGGTAGTAATTTTGGTGCTGCATTACTTAAGGAGCTATACAGACTACTAGGTATCACTGCCATAAGAACCTCCCCTATTACCCTCAGACAGACGGTCTTATTGAGCATTTTAACCCAACCCTAAAAACTCATGTTAAAAGGTTTGTAAAAGGGGAAGGGAAAGATTGGGACCAATATTTGCCTTACCTACTTTTTGCTTACAGAGAAGTGCCACAGGCATCAACAGGATTTTCACCATTTGAAATGCTGTATGGTAGACAGCTAAGAGGGCCACTGGATGTGATAAAAGAAAAGTGGGAAGATAACCCCACTCAGAAACAATCTATAACATCTTATATGTGTGCTCTAAGAAAGAAGCTGGCAAAATATGTTGAAATTGCCCATAGTAATCAGAAAGAGGCCCAAAACCATCAGAAGGTATATTATGACCATGGGGTAAAAGAAAAAGTTTTTGAGCCGGGTGAAAAGATTTTACTACTGTTACCCACAACAGAAAATAAACTGCTGATGAAGTGGCAAGGGCCTTATAGAGTGCTTAGACATAATGGCACTGTTAACTATGAGACTGAGACCCCTGACAGGAAAAATCCTACTGAGATATATCATGCTAGCCTCCTCAAGAAATGGGTTGAAAAAATGCCAAAAGCTACTTTTCTAACTTTACCAGAAACTGATAAAGAAGATATTGATGTAGCTTATGATAGACTGGAACAAACTGTAAATACTTATGCTGTAAAGGTGAATGTTTCCTTAACCTCAGAGCAAATTGCAGGCATTCGTAATGTGCTAAAGATATTTAACAGTACTTTTACCATAGTACCAGGCTGAGCAAAATGGGTTGAGCATGTTATAGAGACAAGGAATGCTTGTTCTAGTAGGCAAAAGACATACAGGTTACCAAAGCAGTTAAGAGCTGATGTGGTTAAGGAAATACAAAAAATGAAAGAATTAGGTATCATAGAGGGGTCGAGGAGTGCTTAGTCATCTCTGATGGTAATTGTAAACAAAAATGAAGGGGGTGTTAGAATCTGCCTTGATTTTAGGAAACTTAATCAAGTGTCAGCATTTGACAGTTATCCTATGCCCAGAACAGATGATTTGGTTGACAGACTGTGGAGTGCAAGGTATATCAGTACCCTCGATCTCACCAAGGGTTACTGGCAAATCCCTTTAGCTAAAGATTCCAGAGACAATATGCATTTGCCACTCCTGTTGGATTCTATCAGTTCACCACAATGCCATTGGGTTTACATGGTGCTCCAGCTACATTCCAGCATTACATGGATGTAATTTTATCACCTCACACTGGTTATTGTGCTGCATACCTGGATGCTGTCATGGTGTACAGTCCAGACTGGAAAAGCCACCTGGAACACCTACGAACAGTTGTCCAAGCTATCAAAAACGCAGGTCTGACTATTAATCCTTCCAGATGTGCACTGGGCATGCAGGAAACCAGATATTTGGGCTATGTGTTGGGAAATAGGGAGGTCAAACTAGAGCTGTAGCTAACAGCTCTGTCCCTAAAACAAAGAAACATGTCAGGTCATTTTTAGGGCTGGCTGGTTATTATCAGAGATTTGTTTTAAACGTTGCTAAGTTAGCTACTCCCTTCACTGAACTCACTAAAAAATGGTATCCAAATAATGTGAAATGGTCCCCAGAATGTGACAAAGCTTTTCAAGCCATTAAGGCTGCATTATGTTCAGTCCCTGTTTTAAGAAGCCCAGATTTTGAGAAACCATTTTTGTTACAAACAGATACATTAGAGGTAGGTCTAGGTGCAGTCCTGAGTCAAAATATAGATGGGACAGAACATCCCGTTTTGTACATAAGTAGGAAGCTGCATGACAGAGAGAAAAGGTACTCCATCATTGAAAAGGAACGTTTAGCAGCAAAGTGGGCCATGGAGTCCTTTAAGTTTAACAGATCACAATCCTCTCTGTTGGCTTAACCAAATAAAAGAAAACAATTCCAGAATCACAAGGTGGTACAGTACCTGGCACTACAACCATTTAAATTCAAGGTGGTACACAAATCTGGTAAAGAGAATAGCAATGCTGATTTTCTGTCAAGGTATGGATCAGGAATTGAGGGTTCTGAAGGTTGAAAAACAAATGTATGGGTTTGAACTTTACTGTTTGCTGTACTGTTATAGAAACACTGGATAATGCACATTTGCTTAATTTTTGAAAGTTAGCAGCAAATGTCAGTAGAGAATTAATAGAAAGCTTTGGAAACCTGCTTCATAAAGCAGGTTCCCTCTTAAGGAGGGCGGTGTATGTGAAAGGGTGGAATAGCACCCTGTCCCCATTATTATGGAGAGTTTGAATGCAAGGATATGGTCTGTTCTTTCCTGTCCTGTCTCTTGTCTGTCTGGTTGCACAACCACATTTTCCTGTGAGACCTAGGATTTGATCACCCTGACAGTCTTGCAATTATTTGCCTCTCATTATCTCTCAGTCTTCCCTTCTTGTTTGTCTTTTGGTTCCTCGCATATCAGCTGATATAAAAAATACATGCAAATCATTATGTGGAAATGTAACTGATATTGGTATCCCTTTGTTTAGAAATTATATAGTGTTAATTTTTGAAATGTATATAATTATAGTTTGAGATGATTGCAAAAAGCTATTAGAAACTCAAGGGGTTACCTGAGTGCAGTTTTTAAGTATTTTGCAGAAGAGCTGTGGAAAAGAGGCCTCAGCTCAGGCACACTGTGTTCCTGCCAGCACCTGCCTGAAATATACAAGAACACTTGGAAGATGCTTGTTAAGAAGGGGGGAGGGGGTGTTGTTGCAAGGACTTATAAAAAGACAGAGCTGCAATGGCTTGCAGATGGACACAGAGACTGAAGGAAAACTCTGATGGATCTCCTCTATTTTATTTTACCTTTGTAAATAGTTATACTGAACAATTTTATTTTGTATTTTACTGCTAGTACAAATAAATATTTCTGGTGAATCCTACAACTGCTCCTGGTTTTCCTGTGCTTCCTGACCTGTGCCTTGATGACACTGAGGAAACAAGGTAAGTACAGTGAATGTACAGTATTTGTAATGCATTTTAAAGTTTTATTCATAACTTTATCAGTTTTAAATATTTTTTTTCACCAGACTTTCAATAAGGCCTTTTTGGGATCCCACCTAATGAACAAGGTAGCTGGAATTTTTTAGATCCTGGCCAAAAGGTGATTTTACAGTTACATTGTGAATTCACCTTTCTGGTGGGATTTGAAAAATTTTACCAAATAGATTCATGAGGTTGGATCATAAGAAGACTATGTTGAATATTTGGTGAAAAAATATGTTAAAGTAACAAAGTTATGAGTGAATGTTGACATTTTTCAACATTCATTCATAACTTCAGCAATTTTCAATATTTTGACCACCAAATTATCAACATAGCCTTGTTTTCCACACCACTTCATGTAAGTCACAGGTGCCATTTGTCAAATCCTGTCCAAAACATGTTTTCACACTTGTGGCATGAAATGACCTTTTTGTCAGTATGTTATCAAATTTATAGGTTTAAAATTTAGGTCAAAATGTTTAAAAAAAAGTTAGAAGAAACATTGTTTGCATTCTGGCCACTGGTCCTGCAGGTAGCATGTTGAAATGTTATGCCTGATAGCTGAGTGCAGGGGCAAGCTTAGTGAACCAGCTGGATGAGCTAAGGTTGAGGGAACAGTGCTGCTGTTAGGCAATACTCACAGCCTGGTGAAGGCCGGTGCAGTGCTGGCCACATAGGCAAAAAGTAACCATATATTGAACAAAACTCTTTTCTTGGCATATGGCCAGAGGACCATGTGCCTCTACATCTGTAGCTGTATGGAAGTGCAGGAACCAGATTGCCCTGCACTTTTGCAGTCAGGTGGACTGTTGGCCCTGTGCTTTTGCATCTGTAGCCACATGGAAGCACAGGGCCCAGAGACCCTTGCACTTCTACAGTCCCACAGACAGCCCCATGGATTCTTTGCATTTGTAGCCACACAAAAGTACAGGGGCCCAGAGGGCTTGCACTTCCACAGCCAGACTGACTCTTCCTTTGGTATAGAGCTTAGAGGGCTCTGCATGTCTCCATTTGTTTACTCATGTCCCAAAAGGACTTGTATGAATGAGTATGGTGGTGGTGGCAAAATTGGTATGAAAATTCAAGAATGCATGGGATAGGCACAAGGGAACCCTAACAATATGAAAGAGAGGGTAAAAGCCAGAGATCAAGTAGGATCTGAGGTATTGCAGTAGGTAGGAAAAATGGGTAGACTAGGTGGGCCAAGTGGTCCTTATCTGCTGTCAGTTTCTATGTTTCTATGAGTCTATGATTCCACTATTACATAAAGAAAGGAATTTAATTGCAAAAAAACTATGTCAATGCAGACATTAGGTGCAGACATTAGGACTGAATAATGTAAAATGGACAAAGTAAGAAAATGAAAAACATTAGGTTTTACAGTCTCTGAAGTCTTGACAAATGGGTTAGGTGGTGTTCCCGGTGGTTGTCATCCCTAATACCCATGCCATCCTCTGAGTATACACACATGATCTCTTTTTTTCATGCAGGACCCACAAGGCCCTGCATCAAGAAAGCCATGACTGATTCTATTGGTCACATGTGGTGAGACTTACTTCTCTGCCTCTGAAAAGTGTATGCCTATGTAGCACTGGCTTGAAGCTGTATCTTATGCTTTAGACAGGAGGTTACAGGCTGGGAGGAGGCAGTGGGTATTGGAGTTGACAACCTCAAGGAACACCACACCACCAATTCACCAAGACTCCTGAAACTCTAAACCCTTAAATTTTTCATTTCTGTACTTTTTCTGCTTTGGATTTTTCAACCCTAATGTCTGCATTAATGTAGTTTTTGCTGTGAATATATTTAATTTTATTTCACTTCATTGTTTATTTGTTAACTGGGTAAGGACACTGGGACTAGCCCATTTTCAGATCTGACCCGACAAGAAACACAAACAATAAACAATCACAGAACAAATAATAAATTAGACAAAACAAGTACATAATTCAATTGAATTCAAATAGGTCCTAAAATTATGCTTAAAATTTTGCAGAGAGGTGGATGAACGAACATCAAGGGGCAATGCATTCCAGAATTGGGGCGCTGCCACAGAGAAAGACCTGGCTCCCACATTAGTACGAGAAGAGACATTAGTTACAGTAATGCCACTGCAAGAACACAGGTTACAAATAGGGGGCCTTAATTTAACCAAATCAAATAATCGATATTTGGTATTTAGAAAAATAGATTTGAAAACCAAAATAAAATGTATTCTGTTATTTAATGTTAATCAGCCAAGTTTGGAATACATTAAACAATGATGAAATCGATAAGGGCAATCCAAGACAAACCTGCAAACATTATTATAGGTCACAGGAAGCATTTTGAGCTCTCCAACTGGAAGCCTTTAATAAAGGCTGGCAACATAATCAAAGTGAGGCAAAAGTATCCCCAAGGTGATAGACTTTCTAATATCTCCCCAAAAATATTCCTTCATTCTGAATAACATACCCAATTTTTGGTTAACTCTTTTACATATAGCTTTTACCTGGAAAGAAAAAGTTAAACGTGGATCTAAAAGAACTCCCAAGTATCTAAACTCTTTTACAAATTCAACAACAATCCTTCCTGTATTGAAATGAGCAGAGAAGGCTCCTCCCTCACCATATGGGGGTTACCAAACATATATATATATATTTATACATACAGTATGTATTTATTTACACACACACACACACACACACACACACACACACACACACACACACACCTATTATCTTGCAAAGCTGAGTATGTAACAATGCATACTGAACTAATCAGAGAGCAACTTTCACAATGCTGATGTCATGACGGGAGCCATGTTCAGCACTCAGGCCAGCTGTTTGCCTAAAAGAAAAAGAGTAAAATGTTCATTCAAACAGCAGATTTCCAAAGCTAAAACCAGTAAACTGATGTGTTATGAATATAATATGCAATGGTCTAACTCAGAATATGCTGTTTATCATCACTTGTGAAGGGGCAGGACGTTCATAACTCACTCCTGGCTCTGCCACTCGAGAGTTATTATCCTGCCCCCCCTCACTCATGAGGATCAATTGCATAATGTAAGTCAGCCTGTTGTATATCCCCAGTATATGTGTCTGTGTGTATATTTATATCTCTATCTGTATTTATAGGGG
This sequence comes from Neoceratodus forsteri, assembly GCA_016271365.2. Classification (NCBI taxonomy): domain Eukaryota; kingdom Metazoa; phylum Chordata; order Ceratodontiformes; family Ceratodontidae; genus Neoceratodus; species Neoceratodus forsteri. The sequence goes on from CM057456.1 coordinate 1,091,375,854, forward strand.
TGTGGTCACTCCACTATTGTTAGGGCTGAGTAGGCACTTCAATATTAAACCTCAGTTTTTGCACTTTAATAACTTGGCAACTGTTCATCGGATTTGCATGACATTTTGCATGTGTGGTCTTGCATGGTAGATCACTGGATGTACCAAGATCTGTTCTTGTTGGACGTGCAGATTTATGGATAGTGCAAAAAGTGAATTTTTCTGGATTTTTTCCTCATTGGTTTGAAAGGATTTTCTGACATCTGGGCTAGTGCCTAGACAGTTTGAAATTTTGGTCTGACATTTTCTGGGTAGAAAAAGGTTGGCCCACAGATATGCCTTTTGCTTGTTTGGTGAAAAAATATTAATCTGTTCCAAAGTTATTTAATTTTGAAATTTTGAATACTTGGTTCTGAGCATGTTCCGTAAGCACCAAAAAATAGCTGTATGAAATGAAAAAAGAATTATTTTTTCATATTGACGTCATTCTTTTTCATGACAGGAAAATCTTTTGTTCGTTTGCCACCATCTTGTTTTCAGTTTTCACCACTAGTTCAGATTTAAAAAGCCTCCAAAATGACATTCTGGAGTGTAAACAACATATGTATGTTGCTTATCTTGGCCGTTAGCTAGATTCTGCACTTAACTGTTGGATAAATGGCCTAAATTTTTTTTTTAAATTTAAAATCTTTTTTCGTGACTCGCTTATCACAAAAAAAAGATTCCATTTTCATATTTAAGATGACAGATTTGTAAAGATTGAGCCCACTCACCAAAATGTATTTAAACATAAAAGGGCTTATGCTTTCTATTCCAAATCTATGCAAAAGAGCACAGTGTCCTAAATTCATCAAATGCTTTGGACACATATATCCTTCATCAGTGAGGAAACACTGATGCTCATTCTAAAGTAAAACAAAATAAATATATGTATTACAAAAGTTAGATGTATTTGCATACTTTAGTTAGGAACATGTTTTGCTAATCAAATCCAAATTCCTCACCAGGTAAATTCTCAGTACCTGTTTAGTGTCCCAGCTATGAAGTGTTAAAAAAACAAAATGTAATAATTTTACTTATATTTTTCTCCCATATTTATGCCCACTTAGATAAAACATTATATAAGTATTATAAAAAGGGTCTGAGAAATAAAGCTTTCTGATCTATTTCAATGATGTTTTGAACTTCATGGCATACTGTAACTTGACCATTTCTGAATATTTTGGCCTCAAATTTTCAATAGGCCTTTTTTGGGACTCCACCTCATGAACAATGCCAGTGACATTAGACAACTCTGCCCTGAAAGGTGATTTAATGATCACTGCATGAAATCACCTTTTGGGCAGGAGTTGAACATTTTCTTCACCCTTGTTCATGAGGTGGGGTCATAAGAAGGCTATGTTGAAAACTTGGTGTAAAAGTATTCAAAAACAACAAAGTTATGAGCACACATTGAAATTTGCAAATGCAGGCTCATAACTTTGGTAATTTCAATATTTTGACACCAAATTTTCAACATAGGCATTTCTTCACATCATCTTATGAATCTGACAGCTGTCATTTTCCAAATCCAGGCCAAAACGAGTTTTCATGTCCCAAAGAGTAATTTCTTTTTTTTTCCAGATACATTTTTTTCCTCCTGGAGCTGGCAGGTGGCTTGGCCCCTCCCTCGGAGAGGTCCGCTCTCTGGCCCAGACACTCCCACACCTGCCCCTCCCTGTAATCCCCCACAGATTCCCCTGTGACAGGGCTGAGGGTGAGGGGTGTTGACTTCCCCTTCCCCTGAGGACAACATCCAGATTCCAGGGTGCCAGTACAGGTGCTGCAGAGCCGTCATGGAGCCTGCCTGCTCCTCCACTTTTTCCAGCATGTTTTCTCCCCTCCTCTTGCCACAGCCATTCAAGCATGTGTGGAGGCATGCACATGCAATGATCTGTGGCACCCACCCAATCCTAGTCACTCCTGTCTGCATGACCCTCAGGCCTCCACTCAGGGGCAGCCTCACAGTGGTCGTGACTGAATCCCCACCCAGGAGAGGACAGCTGCCCTACGGCCACTCAGTCCAACTCCTGGCCTTCCCCCTCAATGACCCCTGATGACCCAGGCTCATTCCCATACCTGGGTCACCGGTGTGACGTGAGCTGTGGCATCCAACGCCTCAACCCTCAGTGCCACGAGGCTGGCTCCAAAAAGTAATTATAAGGTCACTTGGCAAAATCACCTTTTGGTCAGGATCTGGAATTTTTTACTACCCTCGTTCATGAGGTGGGGTCATAAGAAGGCTATGTTGAAATTTTGGGGTCAGAATATGTAAAAATGGGAAAGTAATGCACATGCGTTGAAATATTGCTATGCTTGCTCATAACACTGGTAATTTTCAATATTTTGAACCCAATTTTTCAACATAGCTATATTTTTACAAAACTTCATGAATGTGAAAGCTGTCATTTTTCAAATCCTCACCAAACTGTCTTTTCACACCTGTAGTGAGGAATGACATTGAGATGTCACAAAATGACATTTCTGACAGGGATTTGCATATTTTTAGAACCTGGTTCATGAGGTGGGCTCATAAGAAGGCTACGGTGACAATTTGGTTGTGGTTTTGTTAAAATTGAAAGTGCAGGGCCCTCCACAGTAACATACATATGCAATTACCTATGAAGGGATGGGAGCACAGGTCCTAGTAGGGAAATGTGGCATTAGGGTTTCCAATCCTAACGATCCACCCCAACCCTGCAGACAGCAACAGGAATGGGGTGTGTCTTGGAGTTGTCAACCCTAACGCCACCCCATTCAGATATACTGCACCCATCTCTGCATATTTATTCATTGAATAGGGTGAGCGTTAGGGTTGATAACCCCAAGGCACACCCCACACCTATTGTTGCCTGCAGGGTGGGGTGGTGGGTGTTAGGTTAGAAACCCTAACACCACATTTCTGTAGCTTCTGTCACTTCAACCCTCAACTAGTGCATTAATGAAGTTTTTTGCAATGAATATATATATATATATATATATGTATATACATATATAATAAAAATTACATTAATGCAGACGTTAGCATTGAAGAACATAAAGCTAATCCTGCTAGGAGACTTCAACATTAACTGGCTAGGATCTGAGGCAAGTGCCCCTAAAGACTCCCTTGCTGCAGCCAATTTTACACAGATGGTTTCATCCACTACCAGAACCAACTACAAAATGGGTACCTGCACCCTCCTAGACTGGGTACTCACCAACTGTCCCACCAGGATCTCCCACACCACAGTTCTCCCCGACTCCCTCAGTGACCACTTGCAAGTTACCTGTGTGTGGTCAAATAAATTCCTTAAGCCACCCCCAAAAATCATCTCCAGCAGAGTCCTCCCCCATGGCAAACTCATCCACTTCAAACACTACCTGCTCCAGCAAGACTGGTCACCTATATTCACGACGACTGATGTTAACCAGGCCCTTGATTCCTTCATCGCTACTTTCAATAGGGCTTTTGACCTCTTTGCCCCGATCAAAAAATGGAAATTAAAAATGCTCTGTAACCCATGGATCACTGGGAAACTGCTAAAGCAGCTAAAACTGCGGGATCACCTCTGGACTGTTGCCAAGCAAACCAGAAACCAACTGGATATTCAAAAATACAAGTAAGCCAGAAATGCCTGCACTAAAGCCATCAGACTTATGAAAAATAATTACTATAAAAATGCTCTCACTAACACCTAGGGGAATGGTCAAGCGTTCTGGGAAAACATCAAGGAAATCACAGGGAAGAAGCCAAAAAACTCCCTGGCTGTTATCTGTTGATGGATCAATCACCCTTGACCATGCTGTCATAGCAAACTCCTTTAACCTGGCTTTTACAGACCTCAGTGCTGTCCTTCCCTCAGATTACTTTGAAGATAAAGCTACCACTGCTGGCCCATCTCAGCCCAAATTGGTTCACCCCCTTTTTAACTTTAGAGAGGTTAGCCTAAAGGATGCACGCCGCTACATTGCCTATGCCGTCTCTAAATCCAGAACTAGTGGAGACACTCTGGATCTCAAGCTCCTGTCACTTACCCTAGATCAAGTTCTTCATCCCCTTACAAAAATACTGAACCTCTCTCTTAGCAGCGGGAACTTTCCTGACAAATGGAAAACCACAATAGTGACCCCGGTCCACAAAGGCAGTGACCAGACCATCCATTCAAACTACCGCCCTATATCAATATTGCCCCCGCTCTCTAAGGCACTTGTGCATATTGTGGCAGACCAATTCACCAACCATCTGGACAAATACAACATTCTATGTGACAAGCAACATGGTTTCCGGAAAGGCCACAGTACCACTACTGCTCTCCTAAAGCTCACCGGGGCTGTCCATAATTCTCTGGACCACGGCAAACTAACAGGTGTGGTCTTTATCGATCTCTTCAAAGCTTTTGACACAGTCCACCATAGGCTGCTAATTGACCAGCTACTAAATACCGGACTGTCACCTGACTCTGTGCTATGGTTTAGTAGCTACCTCGAAAACCGGATGCAACGAGTAAAAATTGCAAACACTGTTTCTGACACCTTGCCGGTCTGCTCAGGCGTGCCTCAAGGCTCCATTCTGGGGCCACTCCTGTTTAGTCTTTTTCTAAACTCCCTACCACAAGCTTGCCCTGATAACATCATCTTGTATGCTGATGATGCAGTGGTGTTCTCCTCCCACAAAGACCCCAGGACTCTACAGGATAACCTCCAGCTGGGTTTCAGCACCACTGAGTCTTGGTTCCACAATCACAAACTAGTACTAAATCACAAAAAAACAAAAAGCATGCTATTTCGCAGCTCTCAAAATCTGCACAAGCAACACCACTTGACGATCTCCACTGCACAGGGAAACACCTTGGAGCAGGTGCAATCCTTCAAATATCTTGGGATTCTGCTTGACCCTAGCCTCTCCTACGGGGCACACACTGACTATGTTGCAAAAACAGCAAACATTAGACTAGGTCTTCTATACAAACACAGACAAAGTCTTACACCTGAAGCACTAAAGATTGCCATACAGAGCTCTGTGGTCTCGATCATTGACTATGGTCTCATCATTTACAGCTCTGCCATGACAACAGCCCTCAGATGGGTGCAAACTACCTTGAACAAGGCCTATCAACTTCTTACAGGTGCACACCGGCTCACCCACACCTGTGACTTATATGTACAGTCTGGATGGCTTCACCTATCAAATCGCATAAAGTATCTCACCTATACCTTGGCAAAGCAAATCTGTCTGAGGAATACGTCCCCGGGTATCTCTACCCTTCTGCAGACAAACCCAAACTGTCGGAGCTCTAGGAGATTGAATCAACAGCTCCTTAAAATCCCCTATTGTCGCACCTCCCAGGCACAATGATCGTTTGCCTACAGAGCACCACTTTGGCTGAATGACCTTGACCCCACCATCTCCTCAGCAAACACACTTCATGCGTTCAAAGCTAGTCTACGGAACCATCTTGCTGCCACTAGCTCCTGCTACTGCTACAACTAATTTGCCTCTTTCTGTACCCCTTCTGTACCTGGCTCTCCTTTCTGTACTTCCGAGACAACTCCTTGGGATTCTCCCATCTCACTCCCACAACTGCATGCTCTTACTAGTTACTTACTAGCTACCTTCTCACACGACAAATGCCTCTCACTGCCTACGTACTCTAACCTCCACCTCCCCCCCCCCCAATTTGGTTGTTGCAATTTTTTGGTATTATGTCGTAACCATTGTGTGTTGATTATCCTTGCCTTTTTCATGTAATGATGTCTCTGAAGTGGAACCTTTGTAAAAGAGCCTTGGCTCAAAGGTATTGTAATCCTAGACCTCATAAATAAATAAATAAATAAAATAAATAAAGCGCATAAAGTTAGGAAATTAAAAAATTAGGGCTGGAGTCTCAGGAGCCTCAGCAAATCACAGGTGTTGTGTTCCTTGGGATTCCCAATCATAATGCCTGCCACCCTCCCCCAGACCCTAGCTTCCTGATCTAAGCACAGTGTACTGGTCCAAGTCTATGCCCCATAGGCCTATAGTGACTGGAGATAGAAAACTATGTGGGAAGCAAGAGATCATAAGTAACCTTATTCACACAGGACCCTGTTAGCTTTAAATAAAGCATGATATCAAGATCTTTCAAAATTTTGTTTGCATAGGTCCTTTCAGGCACTATGCAAAGTATGAGACCATGTATAACTTTCTTTGTTCTGGGAAGGGGGAGGGCATTAGGGTTGAGAACCCCAAGGAACACCACACCACCAATTAACCAAGGACCCTGAAACTCCAAAGCCTAATATTTTCATTTCTTTACATTGTGTGATTACATTCTTCAACCCTAATGTCTGCATTAATGTAATTTTTTTTGCAATGAATGTCCTTTGTTTCTGTGATTGTGTAAACATATCCTCATTTGTTTGAAAACTGGCTGTGGACTTGCAGGGCTTTTTGGGCCCTGCACCAAGGGAAGAGTCCATCCAACCAAAGGTTAAAGTCTATATGGCAACAACACCACCTTGGCAGGTGAAAAAGAACAGTTTGAACACATTTCTAAAATTCCATAAAAAAGCAGTCACAAAAGCAAAAACTTCTCACAAATGCATTTTCGCATGTCATGAACATTAACTGATGAAACCATGAAAATGTTTTTGCTTTCATATGTTGTGACTGGGCAGATTTTGATTGTTAGTGAAAGTAAAGGCCATATTTCAACAAAACACAACCTAAAGAATTCCACAAACACCTTAACCAAACACACAAGTTACAGCTGAGAAATCCACTTTATTTTGCTATTGTTAGTACACAATTATTTCCCACCATTTGAAAATGATATGAATGTAAAAATGACGTATGAAACTATTAATATGAAAGGCAAAAGCATAATGATGAACCATAAAGTACTTATGTAATTATATTCTGTAATTTTAAACAGATATGATTTTCAGTAATAAAAACACATTGGCCCCTAAGCATGAAGGGGCATAAGGTACGCACCAAAGGTACGTACCCCACCCATGGAGCTCCGCACCTACTGATGAGTGCACACCTGGCAGCATTCACAACTGCTGGCCACCTGTCTGTGGCCTGCCCTCTGGCTCACAGCTTGCATGGGGCAGATGGGGGTGGAGCTGTAGACCTGGGTGGGCATCCAATCAGATGCCCATCCCAGGTCCCTCCATGGATCCCTTATGCGTCAGGGTGCATGTTGGCTGCATGCCCCTATGGATGTTGGATGGACTGGCAGCCATGGAGGTGTGAGGAGTGCAGTGCCTCTGGCTGTCATGAGCTGTGGCACTGATGGGATGGTATGAGGTACGTGGGGGTGGGTGGGGAGGTCGGTGCCGCAGGGGGTAGGGGGTCAACTGGACACCTATGATCACCCAGTGGGGCCATGATTGGGGGGTGCAGACATGGGCACCTGTTAGGATGGAGGGGTATCCTGCACACCACCAGGAACTTAGCTACATACATGAGCTGGTGGTCGGGGGCATGGCTGGCCTGTGCCATACCGGGGAAGGGTGGACATGTGGGGAAGGGGAGTGCTCTTGCCATACGGGGACGGGGCTCAGATATGTGGTGGGGGGTGATCTAGCTGCAGTCAGGGATGGGGCACTACTGGGGGTGGCACTCAGCACTGCCACATATGGGGACTGGGCACACCCATCAGGGGGGTATGCATGGCACTGACAAGGTCGAGGCACACTTGGGTTTGTGGGGTCTGAGCACCACTAATGGGGTCAGGCAGACATGTGTTAGGGAGGGGTGGGTGCCTGGCACTTTGGGACACATTGGATCCCAGTACTGGCACTCACCCGATCAGCTGCCCCCAATCCCCCCCATCCACCTAGTGGGCCGGGGCAATGCGGAGGGCCATATCCTGGTCCCACCTGGTGGGTACAGTCCATGGGTGTGTGCAGTAGGTTATGGCAGGGTCCCAGCTGTCATAACCTGTGCTCTCCTTCACACCCCTGTGGGCAGCACTACGTACCTTAGTGAATGATGCACAGTGCTGGCACGCCCCCTGTCTTCCCTTGGCATATTGCTCTCTGCGTGGCTGGGAGATCGGATGCTTAACTGTCCTCCGCGCTGGTCATGAATGCAGCAGGGGGTCCACAGGACTCTGTTGTGTGGTATTCCCATGTAGCTCTGCTTATGTGCCTGGTTTACGCAGCGCGTAGGCAGTTTACATAGGGCCCATTATTTGTGTACAAAAGTAACAGGGCACATTCCTGTCAGAGTAATATGTTGACCACTCAAATCACAGATTACCTCTCCTGGTAGTTTTCCTGTTTCCAGGGTGCAAAGATTTTACCTTTTTTTAAAGCATTCATATCGCTAAATCATTTGAATGTTAAAATGTGACTGACAAATGCATCACCACAGACCAATAAAATATATATGCATTTGTTCTTCATGACTTGTACCAAATGCGGTTTTCTGTTAAATAAACACAAGATTCTTAGGGTAAAATGTTGCAAACCAGTTTCTTTTCACAGTAATATGTCCACCACTAAAACCACTGACCACCCTCCAGGAAATTTTCCAATTTTCTGGACACAAAGATACCACCTTTCTTTTGCGTTCATTTTGTTAACTCACATAAACGCTAAAAGGAAAGCGACAAACACAGAAAAATATTTATGCATGATTTTTACAAATGCTGTTTTCAGTTAAAACACACAATATTAAGGGCCACAGACTACCACAGCATATACGTTGTAGAATAATATGTCCAGTAGACCACTACTCAAACCAGAGACCACCCACTACAGTTACTATTCCTGGTTTCAGCATGTAAAGATTATACCTCTTTTTTAGCGTTTGTATTGGTAACTCATATAATGGCTAAAATTGTTACTGAATGAACACATTTTTACCATACGAACACATAAATGTACAGCAATACACACAGAAAGGGGGCTCAGCAAACAACTTAAAGTGCATAACACCCCGGGGGGGGGGGGGTGCGGTAAACAAGTCAGAAGCCAAAGTGTTGCACAGCGGTAACAAAGCAGGTTAGCACCTCTGAAGTGCGTTATCTGCTATTTAAAAAAGATTCCTCTTAGGGTTAAAATGTGTTTAGACAACCTGCACAACTTTATTTAAAAAGGCATATAGCTCCCACAGTCAAAATAAACAGTGACTGGGGGAGGTCCACATCAAACTTGCATTTACACAAGCAGGTGTATGACTGGTCTCACATTCATTTTGCACGGAGAAAAGAAAGTCATCCTTTTATAATCCATTTTGCAACACATTTTGCCACTGTGACTACTGGTGATGGGCAGCTGGTCAGCAAGGTGGGTATGCTACCTAAAGTTGAATTTTCATAGCTAGAGCTGCATAGCAAAATGGATTATAAAAAGCTTTTTTATCTGTGCAAAATAAACGTGAGATCAGTCATACACCTGCTTCTGTAAATGCAAGTTTGATGCGGAGCTGCACGGTCACTGTTTACTTTGACTGTGGGAGCGGTATGCCTTTTAAATAATCTTTGGATATAAATAAAGTTGTGCAAGTTATCTAAAAATATTTTATCTCTAAGGGGAATCTTTTTCAAACAATGGTGAAACTACTACAAAGGCGCTGACCCGCTTTGTTGCTGCCATTTAACACCTTCACGTCATAAATTTATGGTTTTGCAAAAATACAATTACCTTTAAAAGGTTAATTTTTGCTATTGCATATGCACAGAATAAGGAGGTGTTTTATTTTTTGCAAATATTTCAAAAATGGCATAAAGAACAAAATCATAATTAAAAAAGCACACACCCTGGGCCAAGCTCTGCCAAACCTGAACATTTCAGATTTCAAATCCAAACTGTTTTAAAGTTAAGGGTGATCAACAAAAAGGTCTTCATTTTTGTGACTTAATGTGTTTTCAACCTTCAGAAATTTGACCCTGCTAGACAGATTGCTACAACATTTACCGGATTCAGAGATTCTGGCACCAACTCTACACATGTGTTAAATTTTAAGCAAATCCGTTAAACAATGGCTGGGCTATTATGGTGCAAAATCTAGGGTTTAACATTAATATGCTTACTCAACCCTAAAGTACAAGCACCGCTATTCCTGTATAATAGAGAAACAGGTAGGTAGGTAGGTAGGTAGATAGATAGATAGATAGATGAGATAGATAGATAGATAGATAGATAGATAGATAGATAGATAGATAGATAGATAAACAGACAGATAGGCAGACAGACAGGAAATGGCAAGTAAAAATCCTGAAACCTTATTAGCTGAGAGACATCACCTGGCTATGGATTTAAAAACTTGTGATGCTGAATCTCATTACCAAGGCAAAATAAAAGCCTCATGTACCTATAAAATGAATTTAAGCAAATGATTTCTTATAAAAAATGATAATAAAAAAAGTTTAACTTTACATATATTACGTAAGATCAGTGGACCATTTTATAAGTGCAATAAGCTACTCAAGGGTGTGCATTTAAGGATCTGAATGCACTTCCCAGGGACATAAGGACACTTGGTCTTCAGTCTCGTGCTTCACGCAGTTGGGGCATGCATTAAAATGTTTCAATGTACACCCTGTTGTGTCTGATTGTGTATACTTTACATGGTTAGGCCTTTGTCCCCATAGAAAACTGTATGTTTGTTTCCCCATATTGCCTAATAATTGAATCTGACTGGGCAGACTGGATGGGCCTTGCGGTCCTTATCTGCCGTCAACTTCTATGTTTCTATGTAATCTGTAATGCATACCACCATAATCAATCAGCTGTGACATCCTCAATACTTTCATCAAACACTTATGACATCATCAACTGACAACTTTTTAAAATGTATTTCTTCGATTTCAGAACCAGGCTTTTATCAGAAAAGGCTTTCAACTGTTTGGGTACCCCTTCCCCCCACCAGCCTGCACTATTGGTTTTATACTGAGGATCTCATCTTTTAGATCACATTGTGAAACTTATTTAGATCACATTTAAGAAACTTTTCACATTCCAGAACCAGACTTTCATAAAAATGTTTTTTTTTTCAGCAGTATGGTTTCATCCTCCGGCTGAAACATAGCTGATTTAAACAATTCACAACTTGTATTCAGTTAATAAATCAACTGATACAGCTTTTTTTTTTTATTTATATTTTTTAGACTTTTATCTCTGTTTGTCTCCCATTGTGCCTGGGGCCCTAGCACACGGCTGTGCATGACTGTGGAGGTAAACACGCACCCTATGAAGCTGGCTCAGCCCCTTCTGCCCCTCCCCTAGCAATCGCTAAGCTTCCCATGTTCCGAACTACCATCCATCCTCCACTGAGTAGCAGCATAGGGCCGGGGAAACTCCACATCCCTCCCTGGGAGAGTAGAGCTGCCTCACGGCAGCTCAATCCCACTCTTCACCCTCCCCCCCACCGACCTCTGACAACCCAGGCTCGTTTCAGGACATGGGTCGCCGGCATGAACTGATGCAGCTTTAAACTGAAGGCAGTTATAATTCTGTGGTGACTTTTATTATTTAGCCTGTCAAGCATCTATAAAACAAACTGACTGATGAGCTAGGTTGAAAGGTATTAGGAGTTTGTTTGTGTTAATGTTGGATTTGAGTGAGTTTGTTAATTAAATATGTCCAAAAGAAAACAATTAAACTTGGACTCCAAAATAATGGTGCAAAGCAAGTTGTTGTGGAGGTAAATTGCCCTGTTGCTGTCACCCAAAAACCAAAAAAAATTAAATGAAAAGCAGGTTTGGAAGTGGAGAAAGAAGCTCCCAAAACAGGAAGAAAATGTTTCTAAAGTCAAATGAGTCAAAATTAGAATTGGGGATGGCTGGACAGAGCTGGTGTCCAAATTAAAATGAATTCAAAGTCTGACATGGACAATGAGCCTTGTCACAGCTTCAAAGTGGGACAGCTACAAAATGAGGATGTACTTAAACTTTCTAAGGATAATTCAAAACAGCACACAAACAGATGTGCTGTGTCAGTGAAAAAGAAATAGTTTTAAAGTAACTTTCCTAAGAAACTATGCTTAGTCATTCAGTAAAACACTAATGATTGCTCCCCAATATACACATTCCCATTTCCAACAACCCTAATTATTCACCACCAGTAAAACTATTCTTTTGACATCCAGCAACTGCATGTTAAAGTAGAAACAAACATAAAGTTTGGAAAATGGCTTACCTAGTGAACAAACACATTATCATCTCATGCACCTGAATAAAGAACCATGCTGGATAGCAAGCCCATTGGTGCAGCGGTAGTGTCTCTGCTTGTGATGCCAACAACCCAGGTTCGGGAACGGACCTGGAAGGTTGGAGGGCTGGCCAGGGCAGGAGGATTGAGTGTCACATGGACTGCTCATCTCCTCTGGGGGTGGGGAGTATCCAGTGTGTGTCTGACTTCTGGAGAAGGCTGGGAGAGGAAAAGCAGCCAGAAATTGTGTTGCTGGGAGGCATGCAGGACATTGGTGCCTATGCGCTGTATGTCATTGCACACCACACCTCCCAAGGGAAAAAAACTCCCCAAAAATGCCAGCCCGCAGAATGACACCATGTTTCGTTGTGAGCCCCACACCACCAACCGTAGCACTTTTGCCTGGAGACCGAGCTGTAATGCCATTGGGACTGTCCCAACCTTGCAGCTAGAGATGTTGTGAAATAACATTTTGTTACGGTGAAATTGCCACGAAATTGTCAGTTTTGCCATGTGAAATTTTTCGTGGAATTCGCACATTCCTCTAAATATTTTAGGGGTGCAAAATGCAAAATTTCACCTGAAAATTGTGAAATTTTGCATTTTGATGCGAAGTTTCACCATTTATGGGCATCATTTCACAATTTTTGGGTGAAATTTCACAACTATTGGACAAAATTTCACAATTTTTGGGCAACATTTCACACCCACAAAATATTTCATGAAATGTGCGAATTTCACAAAATATTTAGCGTAACGAAATTTCTCAATTATGCACAACACTATTCACAGCCCTGCCCTGCGGCAAAAACCAGGGAGGAACACCAGAAGAGGTGTCTACTGTGAACCGGGCTTCAATTCCTTTGGGAACACACCTACTCAGTGGCCCCATCCTGTGGGGCAAGCCAGGGTGGAACAGTGCTGAGGTAAGTCCTGGGGTGGTGAGTGCTGGGCTTGGGGTGGGGGCTGAACCAAGGTTGGGACCAGACCAATGTAAAAAAAATGAGCCATGCTGGAGAATTACATAATCTGGCAGTCATGTGCTTAGACTTGGATCTCTTTAAATTACTCACACCTAAGTCAGTTACCTAGCTCCTAGCAAATGTTGATTAAAGGTTAACTCCTGTACTGCTGGAAACTTTAAAATGTCTGACAACACTGTGCATAAAACCATCTGTATAGCAACTGAATGTATTACTGTATATAAAACAAACATAACAAAAGTGTATCTGAATCTTCTGTTTTTAGTATGGCGCTGCATTTCCCAGGTGTGGCTCCAAACCCTTTATAAGAAAAGTGTAGCATACTTAAAAAATAATACCATCTCAGGGGTGTAATAAGATAATAAATCCATTCACCCTTCAGGCTCATGCTTTATTACCTTGGCACAACCCCTTAATGGCATTTTGCTCTCATGCACTTCCATCTATCTGTCTGTCTGTCTGTCTATCTATCTAGCTATCTGGACAATACCAGTGGGAAACAAAATGACATGACAAGAAGTGATAGCTTTGTATCTAACCTCCAGATCCATGATATTTTGCAGGTTAGGTAGCTTACAATTGATATTTATAATTGATAGGGATAGGTTAGGTACATTACAAAATAGTACTGAACCAGTCAGATAGCAGTTTTCACAAAGCTACTGACATCATACTGTGCAGTACTGAAACCCGCTGTTAAAACCAATGAAAAAAAGTTAAATCTTCATGCAAACAGCATATTTAAAAGCCATAACTCTTTAAGGTTCTTGTACAAATCAAATATGCAATGGCCTGACTTAAAATATGCAGTTTATCGACAGTTGGGGAGGGAGGACTTTTATAACTCATAGTGACTCTGCCTGTCATGAGTTATAGCCCTGCCACTCATACAGTACATGAAGATAAATTGCATAGTCTGTATTTTACATATCCCCATACATACATACATATATATTAACAAATGTGTTTTTTTGAAACTCTCTTTATGGTCTGTCCCCATTCTGATCAGCATCTCCTTTGGCCATCGACCACTGCCACCTTTCTGTGGGCTCTGATCCTCCTCATCCAGCTGACCATCTAATGCATCAGGCTTGTGCCTGAACCTGGGTCATTGGTGCCACAAGTGGTAGTGCTACCACTGTGCCGGGGGCTGGCTAAAAAAACTGTGCAAATGCATTTATTAGGTTTGAAGCAAAAAGTGTGAAAAGTAGGGAAATGAAAAATTAGGGGGATGTGCCCTGGAACTTTGGCAAATTAGTGGTATGGTGTTTCTCAGGGTTCGACTGGTTATGCATATATGGATATAGCAATATCAGCCCTCTCTGTGAAATCATTGAGGTATCGTTTGTGACAAGTCAGCGCCAATACTAGGTAACACCAACACTGTGTTGCATGACTGTTCAAAACTCAAAGAGCATCACACTACTGATTTGCCACGGTTTCAGGGGCTCTTTATCCCAATTTTTAATTTTTTTTCTACTTTGTATGCTTTGTGCTGCAACCATAATAGATGCTGTAAAATAGTTTTCTTTGCAGTTAATTTCCTTGCTTTTTGAAAAAAGATATACAACTGCTTCCTTTAGTTTTCACCTTTCTTACACCCTATGATACATACTGTTTAGTTTCATTCACTGTGCTGGACCTGTAGTTTGCTTTGCAAGTGTGTGTGTGTGGATATTCATGAAGCAGCTGGACAGTAACATGCATTGTACCAGCTCTGTACAAAGCAGCTACATGATGACGATTGTTGCATCATACCTGTAGCTTGCTTACGGGCCACTCATAAAGCAGTTGCATAGTGACACTCACTGTGATAGATCAGTAGCTTACTTTGTGGGTGGCCAATAAACAGGCTGACTCAATGAGTCACAACTTACATAACAGCTGCATAATGAAGCTCACTGTGTCATACCTGTAGCTTGCTTTCTGGCCACACATGAAGCAGATGCACCATGACATATTGTGCCAGACCTGTAGCTTGCTCAGCAAGTGACCAAGCAAGCCATTTATGAAGAAGCTGCATAGTGGCACTCACTACACCTGATCTGTAGCTTACTTTGTGAGTGGCCTGTGGGACACTTACAAAGTATCTGCATAGTGAACTACACTGGGCCAGACCTGTAGCTGTCGGCTACTCCTGAAGCAGCTGAATGAAACATAGACAATGACAGCAGAAAAAGACCAAAAGTCCATCCAGTCTGCCCTAGTTCTCTATTTTGCACTGGGACTTACTGATCTTCCAGGATGCTTGCCCTCTCATCCTACCCCCGACACATTTGTACAATGGCTTCCTGCAGTTGGGAGTGGTACCAAAAGATTGGAGGACAGCTGATGCAGTGTCACTCCACAAGGGTCGGGATAGGGAGGTGGCGGGCAACTACAGACTACTGAGCCATGCATCTTTTGTGGGAAAACAGATGGAGATCCTTATCAAGCAGGACCTCATGGGATACCTGGAAAAGAATGATCTGCAGGACATCAGGCAGCATAGGTTCATGGTGGGGAGGTCATGTCAGACTAACCTCATTATCTTCTTTGACTGGGTGACAAGAGAACTGGACAAGGGACATGCAGTGGACCTCTCATATGCAAGGCAAAGCAAGGCAAGGTTTATTTAAAAACCTTCAACTTCAGCAAGACATTCAACTCAGTGCCTCATAGGCTCGTGTTGAAGAAGCTGGAAGACCTTGGTACAGCAAAGGACATAGTCAGGTGGGTGGGAAATTAGCTTCGAGGCAGGGAGCAGAGTTGTAGACAATGGAGTGAGAGCTAAGAAGGGGGAAGGCACAAGTGGAGTGCCTCAGGGATCGGTCTTGGGCCCGGTCCTCTGCAACATGTTCATAAGTGACATTGGCGAAGGAATCCAGGGCAAGAGTGCCCTCTTTGCAGATGACACTAAGCTTGGAGGAAGGGTGAACAGTGCTGAAGGGGTTAGAGAACTACAAAAAGACCTCCTAAGGCTTGAAATGATCCATTGTATGGTGAATGAAATTCAATGCCAAGAAGTGCAAAGTAATGCACCTGGGGAAAGGCAACCCAAGAACAGAGTACTGGATGAATGGGGTGAAGCTTGGTACTACCTCCAAACAGAGGGATCTAGGGTTCATCATCTGTGACACCCTAAAAAAGTCAAGTCAGTGTAATAAGGCACACAGTAAAGCAAATAGAATGCTGGGGTGTGTAGGGAGATGAACTGATAGCAGGAGCAGGGAGGTGATCCTCCCCCTTTATAGACCCCTCATAAGGCCACACCTGGAGTACTGTGTCCAACTCTGGAATCCACACTTTAGAAAGGACAGGAATAGACTGGAGACAGATCAGAGGAGAGCATCAAAAATGATCCAGGGCATCCAGGGACTCTCCTACGTAGATCGTCTAAAATCTCTGAACATGTACTCACTTGAGACAAGGAGAGAGAGAGGGGGATATGATCAAAACATTCAAGTTTCTAAGGGGCATAAATAAAGTGCCCTACACGAAGATATTTCATAGAAACACTAGCTCTAATGGAAGAGGATATGAGTAGAAACTGCAGGGGAGGGAACTTCAGGAAGGATCTGAGAAAACACTATTTCTCCTAAAGGGTGGTGGAGAAATGGAACAATCTACCTGCTGTCATGGTGGAGGCAAGAACTGTGGTGGGATTCAGGGCAGGCTGGGACAGAGTAAGGGCTCAAATAAACCAGAGTAGGAGTAGGGTAAGGTCCCCGGATTGACATTAGGTCCCGGGTATTCATGGGCAGACTAGGTGGACCTTTGGTCTCCTTCTGCCATCACTTTCTACGTTTCTGTTTCTGTTCTCCTCCCCATATCTGACATCCTAAGCTACCACAATACGCTTCCTTCTTTACAAGTTGTGCTTAAAACGCCTAACAGTTTTTGCACCCACCGCCTTGGCTGGAGAGAGAAAACCACTTCAACTCCTAACTGCTTGGCATGCTTAAACAAAATTAAGTACTTAAAATACATACCAGTGGCAGAAGTTGACAAGAGGCTGCAAGAGCTTGTTTCTGGGAAGTGTAACTCAGTTACAGGGCACAAAATCGAAGGACTGCTGCTGTGCAAAAATGTACCCCCCCCCACACTCACACCATAAAACAGTGACATAGGATTCATAGGAAAGTATGAGCTGGATCAGGCATATGCACATGAGTCCCCACAGTCCCATTAGCAGATAATTCTCTCTCCTTCCAATAGGGGTTAGTCCTGAGCCCTCCATTCTCCTTCTACTCCTCCTCCTTAGCATCCCCTCCGTGACCTGACCACTACTCTCTGTCCTCCCCCTCCACATACCCCACCTCCCAGCCTCTTGCCTTTTTCCCTATCTGGGATTTGAAGTCTGAACCTCACACACCAATGGCAGCAGCTCTACCGCTGCACCACTTAGCCCTGCTAGTTCCAATTCAGTCATAACTTTACCTTATCCCACACTTTCTACTACCTGCATCACAACAACCTTGTTTCTGATTCCGCTAAATCCATTCCCCCATTTACCTTATTCTTATACTCTGACTTGTGGCCCCTCCTTCCGGGAGCATAACATTATCTCAATCGACTAACAATGGGTCCTCTGCAGATGCTACTTGGCATGCTATGCCAAGGTATCTATATAGCCCCCAGCTACAAATCCTGCCCCGTCTCATACGTGATGTCTCCGCCTGGGCTGAACTTAACAAGTTTGCCTCCCTGCTTGCATACCTTAAAGGGATAGCTAGCACCCACCATACAATTCCCCACCACTTGACTACCCAATACATCTGCAGTACTCTCATCTCCCATTTTATCTGTCTAGTACTTCTGGTCCCCGGTATCCGTGCTCTTCCACTGCCAGTTACTAGCAGAAATCCTGCCTGCCCACCCAGTAACCCTCACCTTAGAATGAAACGCCACAAATCAGCCATTCTCAGGCTCACTCTCCTCCTTCTCCTCTTATCTGGAAATGTACACCCCAACCCTGGGCCTGCCCCCCACAACTGGTCTTGCTGCAGGACTCCACATCGCCTCTATTAACATTTGCAGTTTGAAAAAAAGTTTGTTGCCCTACAAGGCTGGGTTGTTCAGCATAATCCTGATATCCTGGCCTTGGTTGAAACTTGGCTATCCCCCAATGTGAAGGACTCTGACGTGGACCCAAGTGGGTACCAAATCTTTAGAGCAGATAGGCTAGCTAAAAAAGGCGGCAGCTGTGCAATCTACATACAAGACTCCATTCTAGGACATGTTGTCCCAGTCATGACTCCAAGCCATGGAGCCCAGGTGTTAACAGTAAAAATCCAGATTGGCAATTCCAGAAAGCCCCTAGTTGTCATGGCTGTTTACATCCCTCCTCAAAACCAGAAGCCGGTGTTTGATTCAGTTGTCAAGCGCATCTCCTAACTGGCAAATAACTCAGAAATCATCACCACTGGTGACTACAACATTAACTGGCAGTCCCCCGTTATCACACACTATAAGGATGCCACTGCATCCCTAAATCTGTCCCAAGTAGTCATATCCCCAACCCAACAGAACCTCTCCATTGGCAGCACCACCCTAATCGATCTAGTGCTCACTAATCACCCTGACAGGCTATCCAATGTTAATGTTCTCCCTGATGCACTGAGCGTCCATTCGCTCATCCTATGTGACTGGTCCTACAAACCCAATAAATCCCCACCTAAAGTCATCTATCAGTGTTGCCTAAAAAGGGGTGCCCTCAGTCACCTCAAACACTTCCTTCATCACAGTGACTGGATGCCAGTTTTTTTGGCATGGTCGATTGAGGCTGCTCTTTCATACTTCATTACTACGTTTAACTCAGCCTGTGACCGGTTGGCCCCCTACTCTAAAAGGATTATCAAAGGTCCTAATACTCCCTGGATTATGCAGGCTCTCCTGGATCTCATGAACCACAGGGATGCCCTTTTGCATAAGGCCTCGGAATCAGGAAATTCTGCCGTTAGACAGCAGTATACAGCTGTTAGAAACAAATGCACCTGGGAGATCAGGAAGGCGAAGGCAACTCACTTCCAGGATGCACTCTCTGCCTCCTGGGGCTGAGGCCAAAAATGTTAGAACAACATTAAAGAGCTTAGCGTCAAGGTTGTATCCATTTTCCCATCTGAACTAAACATTAATGGCTCCCCACCCAGGACCCATATCATATCACCAGCTCCCTCAATTCCTCTTTCCTGGACCTCAGCAGCATCCTCCCCCCAAACTCCACAGTCCTCTCATCCCACCCCGTCCCCAACCCCTCGTGCCCCCTTTCCACCTAAGGGCTATCTCTGCTTGCAAGGCCAAACCACACCTAATTAAAGCCCTGGGTAAAACTTGGCACAGCGGTGACTTGCTAGACCTAAAACTGCTCTGTCTAGCACTTGAAACCGTCATTGCACCCCTAACAAAAATTCTAAACCTCTCCCTATGTCTGGGCTAGTTCCCCACCATCTGGAAGCAGGCAGTCATCACTCCCATCCTGAAGGATCCCACCTCTCCAAATAATTATCCTCCTATCTCTATCCTCCCTCCTCTCCAAGGACCTTGAGAAAATTGTCTCAGATCGGCTCACAGACCACCTATCCAAATATGACCTCCTCTGCCATGAGCAACACGGATTCAGAAAAGGTCACAGCACGACATCCACCTTACTAGAATATTCCAGCTTCATAAGTAAACCGCTTGACAGGGGTCACTTAGTTGGATCGATCTACATCGATCTGACTAAGGTATTTTTCACCGTAAATCATGCCCTGTTCATCAATATCCTATGCACTGCTGGCCTGACCTCTGAAGCTATATCCTGGTTTGAGAACTACCGCAGTGGTCAATCCCAAAGAGTCTAAATAAACTCCACCCTCTCAGACACTCTCCCTGTATGCTCTGGTGTTCTCCAGGGCTCCATCCTGGGCCCATTCCTCTTTAGCATCTTCTTAAACTCTCTCCCTTCATCCTGCCCTGGACAAATACTCCTCTATGCAGATGATGCTGTTTTCATTAGTAGCCATCCTGACCCTATCTCCCTCTAACTCACACTCCAGATCTCCTTCAATGAGGCCGGAAACAGGTTCACTACACATAATCTGGTGCTAAATTACAAAAAAACCTAGGTAATATTGTTCACCCATTGGCAAAATAGTTATGCCACCACCACATTTAGTATCCTCAATGCTCACAACGCTCCACTTGAACAAGTCTCTTCCTTTAAATACCTAGGCATTACACTGGACTCTTCCTTCACCTACTCCAAGCACATCCATAATGTCTCCTCTGCTATTAACTCCAGGCTGGGCCTCCTATACGGGCATAAATGGTGCTTACCTCCAGAGGTTCTCTGTCTAGCTGTAAATTCCTCTGTTCTCTCGCTGATAGACTATGGGCTTGTTATATATGGTGCTGCCAACTCTACTGCCCTCCGCAGGATCTCAGTTGCCCTAAACAAGGTATGTCACTTGGTCACTGGGTGTGACCAGATGACCCACTCCTGCGACCTTTATCTGTGCTCCTCTTGGCTTAACCTTCGGGGTAGGCTAAAATACCACACCTGCCTATTTGCCAAAAAAAAATCACATTGGGCAATGCCCCACCGAACATTCACAACCTGCTACAACCTGCTATCTCTGCTTGGATCACTCGTAGGTCTTCAAAAGCCTTATTCAACGTTCCTCACTGTCGGACTTCCCTGGGGCAATGGTACTTTCGCTACAGAGCTCCCTCTGGCTAAATGCCCTCCCGGACGAAATTTCCACTGTTGACAAGTTAGGCCCTTTCAAATTCAAGTTAAGGAGGCTATCATCGCCTCTAGTCTCTGCGACTGTCCTTAACCCCTATCACCTGCCCTCCCCCCAGGGCTGCCAGACTATGTCCTCTCATGTATCTGTGATGTGTCCCCTGTATATTACTGCTTCACTTTGCTTATGATTATGTATATACTAGTATAGCTTCTCGTTGCTCCTTTGGCCAGCTATGTTCAATCCACTGTATATTACTGCTTTACTTTGCTTCAGATTCTGATTTGTATAGCTCCTCATTGCTCCTTTGGCCATGTATGTTTAATCCACTGACACAGGGTTCTCACCCCTCGATCATCTGTAACTCTGATCCAGGGTTTCCACCCTATGCTATGTATTTATTTTCTGTCATACTTCGATATGTTTTCCATGTACAGTGTCATAATGCCCTCACATAGAGCCTTTGTAAAGAAGTCTATGACTCAAAGGGTTGCAATTCTGATTCTTATCAATAAACAATAAAACAATACAGCTCACCCTTTATCTCAAAGCAAAAATCCACTGATCTTATGTTTAGAATAT
Source organism: Neoceratodus forsteri (assembly GCA_016271365.2). NCBI lineage: Eukaryota > Metazoa > Chordata > Ceratodontiformes > Ceratodontidae > Neoceratodus > Neoceratodus forsteri. The sequence goes on from CM057456.1 coordinate 1,091,397,275, forward strand.
GTGTCTAATTTGTTTTTAAAGTCATTTATAGTTGAACTTGCCACAACCTCCAGATGAAGTCTATTCCATACCCTCACTACCCTCTGATTAAACCAGCTTGTCCTCCTTTTTGTATGACAAGTTTCTCCTTTTAATTGAAGCATATGGGATCTTGTATTGTGGATGTTTGTCGTTATCTGCAATCACAGACATTCCCATAAGTCATTATTTCTGAAAGCATTATATACTAGGCACATTTCTCCCTTTAGTTGCCTGTATTCCAGTGAAAAAAATCTAAATGACTCATCTATCCTCATAATTTAAATGTTTCACTGATTTAACCAGTTTTGTGGCTCTGCACTGCACCCCCTTCATTACTCTAATATCTGCTCTGTTACTGGGTGAAGTGAATTGAGTGCAATGTTCCAGATGTGGGCTTACCAAATTGAATAAAGTGGTAACAACACCCTTCTGTGTACTCTCTATGTGCCTGACTATGGATCCTAGTACTCCTTTTGCCCTCCGTAACATAGTATAACAGTTTCTACTATATTTCAGGGTGTCCGATATTATTACTCCCAAATCCTTTTCTTCAGTAGTTTTTCTTGAGATATGTCCCACTAGATTATATTGTGTTCTTGTGTTTGTTTTGTCCAAATGCACTACTGCACATTTATTTAGGTTAAAAACCAGTTCACTTTTAGTTGTCTAGTGGTCAAGCTGTTCCAGTGCTTTCCTCATGTTAGCCATGTCCGTCGGAGTCTTAACCACTGCTCCAAGTTTTGCATCATCTGCAGACTTTGCCCATCAGATCCCTTCTCCACAATTCATTGATGTGATATAGATTTTAAACAGGCAGGGACCCAATACTGATTCCTGTGGTACTCCACTTGTTACCTCTGCCCATTCTGACCTATTGCCCCTTAGACTCACATATTGTCTTCTGTTTGTTAACCATGATCTAATCCATTCAACCATTTTGTATGGATCCCTATTTCTTGAAGAGCTTCAATTACCTCTTTGTGTGTGACTTTATCAAAGCTTTACTCAGATCTAAGAATATGATGTCCACTGGATCCCCATCATCTAATGCCTTACTTACTAGATTATAAAACTGTAATAGGTTGGTTTGGTAGGACCTGCCCAGAGCAAACCCATGCTGCGTTTCATCAGTTACTTCTCTTTTTCTTAGATGTTCTTCTATTTCCTCTTTCAGAATCCTTTCAAATATTTTTCCTAAAACAGAAGTCAAGCTAAGTCTTCTGACTATCCTCTCTCTTTTACCTTTCTTAAAAATTGGAACTACACTGGCTTCTCTCCAAATCTCTATTACCTGACCAGTATTTAATGATGTCTGAAATATTTCTGCCACTGATGCTGCTAATTCATGAGCGAGTGCCCTCAATATTCTCAGATGGACACCATCAGGTCCAGGTGCTTTGTTTGGGTTATCTCTTATGTCTTCTACTTTTAAACTCAAGGATGGATTATCCATATTTATTTCCCTTGCCTGGCTCCAAACAGTTTTATCATTAAAAACTGATGCAAAATACTCATTCAGTATATTAGCCATCTCTTTTTCATCCTTAACTAATTTTCCAGAAGATGTTGCTAATGGGCCAAGTTGCACGCTATTTCCATGTAGATGACTGATGTGTGTATGAAAAGTTTTGTAATTGAATTTTACTTTTGTGACTAACCCCAACTCATATGCATGTTTTGCTTTGATAATAGTTTTCTTACATTCCTTTGCTACTGATTTGTACCTTTCTATACTACTACCCGAAACATTGTACCATGGCTTTTACTCTGGAAGTCTTAAACAAACATCACCCAATTAATACCTGGTGCAAAGAGCCATATTTCCTAATTGGAAACTGCCACATCATTATAACTCACTAACGATCACCCTCTACTGGGACTCCAGAAGACAATCCAAGCATCTTAAAAAGTACAAGCAGAAACTCACTCCAACCTATTACTAACTGCAATGGCATCGCTGAAACTCCTGCTCCTCCTACTTTTAATATCTGGTGGGATACACCTAAACCCTGGTCCTGTTGCACTGAAGCCGACAAAAACAGGGAAAGTTAGTGGTCTTTCCATTATCACTCTAAATATCTGCAGCCTCCTTCCCAAATTGGTATCTCTTCAAACTCTCGCTGGACAAAAAAACCCTGATATACTAGCCATTGTGGAAACCTGGCTATCTCCCAGCACCCCGGATCATGTGGTCTCGCTTGAAGGCTACAATCTTTTCAGACTCGACCGGGCAAGCAAGAAAGGTGGGGACTGTGCTATCTACATAAAGGACAACCTCTCCTGTCAACGCAGCAGCTTCACCCCCACAAATACGCAGATGCAACTCCTCCCTATCAAACTGCTTCTTGGTGCACAGAACAAAGTTCTCACAGTGGCCGCAGTCTATATCCTCCAAAAGACCACCGTGCAGTATTAAGTCTGTACTTGATTTTGTTAGTCTGCAGCCCTCTGAAAATGAGCTCCTCCTCTCGGGATTTCAACATAAACTGGCTCGCCTCTGACACTGGCTGTTACAAAGATGACATCCTAGCAGCAAACCTGACTCAGATGGTAACCTCCCCAACCCGGAAAAATTACAAAACTGGTACAAGCACCCTTATTGACTGGGTTCTCACAAATCACCCTGACCTGATAAAAAACATTAAAGTCCTCCCTGACTCCCTCAGTGACCACTCCCCAGTGTCCTGTACCTGGTCTAATAAATTTCTCAAGCCACCCCCCAAAGTTATAACAAGCAGAGTATTGCCTTATGGGAATCTTATCAAGTTGAAAACCCATCTCCTACAACAGGACTGGATGCCAATCCTTGAATCAACTGATATTAATACCGCACTAGAATACTTCATTAAATCTTTCAACTCTGCATGCGACTTATACGCCCCAGTAAAAAAACGTAAAATCAAAGCTCTATCAAATCCATGGATTACTGCCAAACTACTTGCTGAGCTCAAGGTTGGGACCACCTCTGGGCAGTTGCCAGAGACACAGGCTCACCTCATGATACCCTAAAATACAGGCACGAAATAGATGTACCTCACAAATTAGGCAAATGAAGGCGCCTATTTCAAGAATGCCCTTGAATCCACCTGGGGTGATGGAAAAGCTTTTTGGGACAACATCCGAAACATAATGGGTAAACAATCAAAATCGTCACCTACCATTATGAAAGTTGATGGATCCACCACTCTTGACCCAAAGACTATTGCAGATGCTTAATAAGACATTCACAGACCTTAGTGGGTCCCTCCCCCCAGATTTCTTCTTGGACTTACCTGTGCCTAGCCTAGTATCACAAAACACCCCTCGTGACAAACCACAATTTTACTTCAAGAAAATCAAAGTGTACGAAGCACACAAGTACATAAGAAAGGCCTGCTCCAAATCCAGAACAAGTAGTGACACGCTAGATCTAAAAATTCTGTCTCTCACCCTGGATGAAGTAATTCACCCCCTTGCAAAAATTCTTAATCTGTCACTTTGCCAAGTCAATTTCCCAACAAATGGAAATCTCTGCCATGATTACGCCAGTGCACAAAGGGGGACAAAACCTCAACAGGAAACTATCTACCAATATCAATACTCCTCTCCCTCTCCAAAGCACTTGAACGAATAGTGACAGACCAACTCTCTGATTACCTGGACAAATACAATCTACTCTGTAATCAACAGCATGGCTTTAGGAAAGGACATAGTACAACAACAGCCTTACTTGATTTCTCTGGAGAAGTCCACTCAGCCCTGGACAAAGGGTGCCAAACAGGTGCAGTCTTTATCGATCTTACAAAGCTGACACAGTCCATCATGGCCTACTTACCTCCCTACTTCCTAGCCTAGGCCTGGCCGAAGGTCCTTGTGCTTGGTAAAAAGTTACCTGTCCAATCGGTCACAGGCTGTAAAATCTCTAATGAACTCTCCGACTTCAAACCAGTTCTCTCGGTGTACCACAGGGATCAATTCTTGGACTGCTCCTCTTTAGCCTGTTCTTAACTCCCTCCCAGATATCTGCCAGGAGAAAATAATCTTATATGCTGATGATGCTGTAATTCTCTCTTCCACAAGGATCCAAACTCCTATGAAAAAGCCTGCAACTTGCTTTCTCTAGTGTTGAAAGGTGGTTCCTGGATAGTAAACTTGTGCTAAACCACAATAAAACAAAAGCCATGCTCTTCTCCAATCACCAAAACAAAATAGGCATACTCCTCACCATACAAACCTCTGCAGGAATTACACTGGACCAAGTAAATACTTTCAAATACCTTGGCATCACTTTTGACCAAGGGCTCACCTTGCAACCCACATTGACAACACACGTGAAAACAGTGAACCAACGCCTTTGGAATACTATTCCGTAATCGTCAATTTCTAAATCAAGCGGCATTGAGAATAGCTATACAGAGTTCCATAATCTCAATCATTGACTATGGCCTTATTATTTATGGCTCAGCTACCTCCACTGCTCTAAGGCATATCTCAATCACTCTAAATAAGGCCTGCCTGCTCCTCACGGGGCTCAAAGACTGACTCATACGTGGATCTGTACTATGAATCAGGCTGGTTGAACCTATCAAATCGTCTTATTTATCTCACCTGCACAATGACAAAAAATCTATCTTGGGACTGACTCCATTATGTATTCAAAACCTACTCCGACTGAATCCTGGCTCACGACCCCCACCAGATCTGAGCAGCCAACCTTTCCTGGTTACGAGATGCCGGACTGCACAGGGACAAAGATCTTTCAGCATACAGGGCCCGACATGGTTCAATGCGCTTAGTCCACCTACTTTATCCTCAACCTCGCTTGAAGCTTTCAAATCCATGCTCTATGCCCACCTCACCACCACTAGCAACTGTGACTGTGCTAGATAAAGACTACTACTCCTCATGTCCATCCTCACATCTGAGGCCTCTTCCTCCCTGACTAATGAACCCTCTGGTACCTCTACTACTTCCTGTCTCCCACCCAAACTCACCCCCCCCTTTTTTCCTGTCCCCTCTCTCTTACTCTCCCGCTCACCTCCTTTCCCTCCTCTCTAGCCTCCTTTTGGTGCCTAATGATCACCCTCTCCCTGGAAGTTTCTTTAACCTCGAAATTGTCTACTCGCTTGAACCTGTTATAGCTTGTTTTTCTATGAAACTTAAAAACGTTGCTGCCTTAAACTGTTAATAGCAAATTTATGATGTAACTTTCCTGTCTGGTTTTACCTGTAATGTGTATCGTGCTTTGTTAAATGTTCTTTGTGACGTGGAACCTTTGTAAAAGAGCCCTGGCTCAAAGGTATTCATTCCTAGACTAATAAACTAAACTAAACTAAAACCTCCCATTGAGTTTTCATTGTTTTTGGTTTTTGTATGTCTGCTTTCTCTTGTTTGTAATCCTCACAACCCTTTTATTATACCATGGAGGGATCCTGCCCTTTCTGTTACTTTTATTCTTTTCTGGCACGTACCTTCTTTCTAAGCTATTTATTTTATTTATTAGAATGGCCCACATATCCTCTAATGATTTATCCCTAAAGTCCCTCTTCCATTCCCAATCATTCAAATCCTACCTCATTGTTATAACATTTGCTTCCTTAAAACATTTGATTTTAGTTGTACCCCTTATTCTTGTACATTTTCTTCTAATTGAGAATTTGACCATATCATGGTCGCTGTTTGTAAGGGGGGCAGTAGTTTTACAGTTTGTAATATTTAAAAGCATTTGATGGTATGATCCTTCCCTTAGACCCAACCTTACCCCAGCACCACATTTCCTACACAAAGACATGTTCTGACATGAGAGTCTTAACTACTCCATTTTATACCCCCCTCTCCATGACAGCCAAACTGAGAAGCACTTCCAATTTTCAGTGAGTGGAAGCTTCTGCCCCCATTTTCACTGCTGGAAAGAACCAAGGACAGGAAATAATACTCTTAGGATAATATCATCACCCAGCACAGAATCCTCATTTTTAAAGTCTTTTCACATGGTTGAATCCACCAATTTGTGGTCACTTTCTGTCAGAAAAAGAAAACCAAAAATTGTGCACAATATCACTCCTTACACTGGACACAAAAACCTGCACCTGTGAACCAATCCAACAATTCCAAAATGTTTCAAAAATTGCTAATAAGCTGTTGCTCACTGCTGCAGACCTGTAGATTGCCTGCAGACCACTCTTAAGGCAATTGCACAGTTATCACTGCACCATCCCTGTAGCTGGCTTCACAACCAGCCCACAGGGCTGCTTGCAAAGCAATTGCATATGTAGTGGACTTCAGCTGTATGGTCACAGATATGGCCCTACAAAGGTATATAGAGTTTTTTTTCTTTTTGAATCTGTCACAAAAGTGAGGTTGTATCTCACAAAAGTTATTTTGAGAAGTCACAAACTCATTTTCATGAATGACAAAACCAGGGTCTGTTTTTGTAACAATTTCAGTCTAATTTCATTAATTGACAAAACCATGTCCTGTTTTTTTTTTTGACAGCTTCAGTCTAATTTCAATAATATTTTATTTATTTGTTTAGTTTTTATTGACCGTGAAAGGAAGACTAGACAATTCTGCCTATTTTCAGCCTAGTCCTCGGGGAGGGGGGATACAGATGAAAACCAGCTGGCATTGAACCAGACTAAGCTGTTATTGGTATTGTTTAGTGAAATGGGAGAAATTTGACCAGGACACTGGGCAAATTCCCCAACTCTTTTTGTGAAGTGCCATGGGTCTCGGTTTAATGTCTCATCCAAAAGACAGCAACTAGTGCAGTATCCCACTCATGCTACACTACAGTGTCAGTGCTGGGATTTAACCCAAGGACTTGGTGTTGGGCACCCACAGCTTTCTGATCTTCTGACCTCAGAGGTGAGTGTACAACCTGAGTGAACCACTGACAGATTTTTTATTAATGCCTGAAGAATCAACCTTACACCCCACACTGTTGACCACACAAGCTTCAGACTTCTGTTCGAACAGATTTTATTGTTTTTGTTGTATCAATTTTTCTGTTCTTTCCTCACTTTCATGACAGCTAAGTCACATGAAATTAGGGTTGTAAGTCACAAAATCAGGCTCATGACTCATGAAAGCAGAGCCTTCTTTCATGATTTAGTACAGCCTAATTAATGTCAAGAACTATTGCTTTTTTATATAATCACTTCAAGAATTAGCCTCGTACCCTACACTATTGACCCCAAACAGTATCTTTCAGATTTAACTTGCAACTCATTTTCTTGTTTTTGATGTGCAAAGATTTATTTTTTTCTGTTTACTTTTGTGACCACTAAGATTCATGAAATTGGAAGTCTTATATTATAACAACGGATTTAGACTCACAAAAGTGATATACAGTATGTTAGCTCCACAAAAATAATTTTATGAAATGAATGTTTCAAAAATGAACTACCCATGCACTTGATAATGGTATTTTATTTTCATAATAATTTCAAATCAACACATTTTTCAGTAAAGTCACCTATTAAAGACCAATCCTTTCCCCAAGCCCTAATGACCCTAAACGATTCTGATTTCAGCCATTTTTATGCTATTGGTGAGCAAAAATAAATAAATAAATAGATAAATAAAATAAAGTTCTTAAAAATATTTTTGTGTATTTTTAACCCTCTTGAACTTTAAAAGCACTAAACTGACTCTTTCCAAATACATAGAAGTCAGAGATCATTACATTAACTAAAGGGATGTTAACTTTCAGGCTGTTCCACCCAGGGATTGCCACAATATTAAGGTGCAAAAAGAGGTTCAACATAGAAGTACCTATTCAACACTTATAATAGGCAAACTACTGTGCACCTATAATATATATTAATTGCAAAAAAATACTACATTAATGCATCAGTTAGGGTTGAAGCACAAAGCTTACAAAGTAAGGCAAAGAAACATGAGAGTTGGAAGCCTAGATCTTTGGCAAATAGATGAAGCAATGCAGGTAACTATGCAAAATGTTAGGTTTGCCTGACGTGACCTGCCAGCATGTCCATTTCTTGCTCTTTATGTCTGAATAAAAGCTACATGTTTGCATAATAGCCTGCCGCAAGGAAAATTTATTTGGATGAGAAAGTCAAGACGGTGTGGTGTGTGGTGGCTGCATAGAGGACTCATCAAAAAGGAGGGTGACTGCCTGTTTCCTTGTACTTCTGTTACTCAGAATTGTTGACATTTTATTTTTATTTAGTTTTTGTTGACCGGGTAAGTGCACTAGACAAATCCTGTCTATTTTCAGGCATGACCCGGGGGAGGGGGATACAGATGAATGCCAACTGACCTTGAACCAGATTAAGCTGTTGGTGGTATTTTTAGTGAATGAGGGAAATTTGGCCAGGACACTGGGGAAATTCCCCTACTCTCTCAGAGGGGAATACTCTGTCCAAGATGGCGGATGCTCTGGTGACCACGGCAGAGCTAGCTGGTGAGGCAGGGGACTTGGTCTCTGCTCCTGTCTCTGATTTACTAGAGACCATTTCAGACAGAATTTTGTATGAACATGTACTTACTGTGCCTGAAGCTGCTCCCATGGATTGTACTGTTCTTCCTCCTGCTCGATGCAGTAGCCCTGATGGAGATCGTAGAGATGCCTCTGCAGTTGTGTCCAGCAAATTGGAGGTGCTGCAGCCCGCTGTGCACACTGGGCAGGTGGAGGTAGTGAATGCTATGCGCTTGGTGGACGACGGAGAAAACTTGTCTGTGCGGATATCGCAACAAGATGCGATGCCTTTTCGGAAGGCAGCCACGGAGGGGGATCGTCCCCTGGCAGTTCCTGGATCCCATCCTATTTTTGGACCTTCTGTTGACCCGCTGTTGCCCCGAACTGAGTCAATGTCTTTTTTGTTCACTTCCACGGCACGGCCGCCCACGCAGCAGAGGGTGCACAGCTCAGGGATTGCATTACAGGATTCCTCACCTACTATGTTGGAAACTGACAGCCTGATGTCCTTTTCTGAGATATTACCCCAACCTAAGCCTGTGTGGTCTGTGGAACAGGCTTTGCAAGGGGCAGGCTGGATACAGGACCCCAGGAAGAGACAGTGGATCTCTGGTCTGTCCCCTATTCGGTCCCCTAAACCTGAAGACTTCCTGGAGGAACAACTGAAGGGACCAGAATTGAATGACTCTCCTGACCCCTTGAGTTTGCCAGGGGAATTGTCACTCACCCAAAACCCTGTATTATCTCTCCTACAGGATACGACCTCTAAGGTATCTCCTATGATGGAATCCATGGGTTTTACAGCTGCGGACCCTGATCTACCTCTCCCTGATCAGGGAAAGACTCCACGTTCCTTTTCTTCCCTCTCCAAGGCACCTGTTATAGCTGCTAAGTGACATAATGCTGTCCGTCTTATTTATAGAGGTGGACTATTTGACCCCCCGGATCGTGTCTTTGTGGCTAGATCCCTGATAAAAGACTCTTTAAAATTTTTTGCTCATGAGATATATGCCTTGATACATGTGTCTGGAGAATCTTCCTTTGATGTCAGTTTTCAGACATCTTGTGGACTTGAACGATTTTGGTCTAGATACCATGCTTTGAAGAATACCCCTTATGGACCCCTTCCAGGCCATCCCCTGTGACCTGCCTTTAAATTTATTACGGTTATGTTCCGTAATGAAGGTGTTGATGTCTCTGATGTGATGTACTGGCTGAAACAGTGCTGCATGGTACAGGGTCAGCCTGAAGCCATTCTAGACACTGAAAATATTTGGACTGGGGGTTGGAGGTTTCGGGTGCTATTGCACACAAATGACTCAGGTCCTGTGCACCTGCCCAATTCCTTTTTTTAGGACGAGACAGGGGAGTTTTGTTTTATCCTGGCCAACACAAGGCCTGTTATAGATGTGGGGATCCCTCACATCTCAGTAGTGTCTGTGATAAGATTAAATGTAATAATTGTGGTGAAATGGGTCATGTGGGGGTTCACTGTCAGAATGCTAGTAAATGTAACTTGTGTGACGAATTAGGGCATCTATTCCAGACTTGTCGCTGGGCTGCACATGCTCAGGAAGACCATGATGGTGGGGCTGATAAACGCTTTGTGATCACACAAGCACAAAAAGCACGGTTACGTGCATCTGTGGCTCAGCACCCCTCTGATACGGGAGATTCAGCGGTGCAGCCCCTACTGCTAGCACCCCCCCAGAACCCTGTTCCTCAACCTGACAAGAGGGTACCACCCTTACCGGTACCTGAACCCCCCCGAATGGAGAAAATCAGGCCTGTTGCTTCTGATGTGGACTCTGTCCCAGGTCCTAGTAAAATGCTACCTCCCGTGAACCTACTGCAGGTACTGCCAGAGGTCTCTGAGAACTGCTTCTCGGCCTTTACTGCTTCCTATGGCATCCTTGTTGCCTGCTCCCCATACCCCTGTCGAATCCTTTTGAATTACTACAGCCAACTTCGGACGACGAGGTGGTGAGTCTGACTCATCCTCCGTGGCCCTCCCTCCTGATGGTCCTGCTGACACTGGACCTCCAGTGGGCATTGACTTCTCACAGAAACGTAAGGCTAAAGTTAGGCTGAAAGGGAAGAATATAGTTGGGAAGAGGAAACTGTGATATGTTATACTTTCCTGTTGTCTACATGGCGCAGTTTACTTGTCACACTATTAATGTTAATAGTATGAAACGTGTTCCTAAGAGAAGGTTAGTTTTTTCTTTTTTAAGACTTTTACCATTGGGTATTTTCTTACTGCAGGATACCAGACTCCATACGACTCAAGAGATCAGACAAGCAAAAAATGATTGGCTCTTAGGCCTCTCATTCTGGTCCATAGACCAAGACCCCTGTTCAGGCCTTGGCATTTTGATAAATATGCCTGACTTTCGTCTTTTGAAACTATTTGATTTGGTACCCGGTAGGGCTCTGGTTTTGGACTTCACTATAGGTAATTGCCCTTATCAAGTTATCAATATTTATGCGCCACAACTTAAATCAGCATGCAAAACTCTTTTTGCTGAGATCCACCCTTACCTGCACACTTCATTCCAAGTTTTATTTTCTGGTGACTTCAACTGTGGCTTGAGTCTTCGGGATAAAAGTTCCTTTGCCACTACTAAAAAACTGTACTGCGACTCACAAGAACTGAGCAAGCTAATACAAACTGCCCACTTAGTTGATGCTTATTTTTCTTTTCGGCAACAACATACCCCTACGTTTCATAAAGGTAAATTGGCTACCCGCATTGATTTTGTTTTCTTGTCCTGTACTTTACCAATTGTTTCAGCTATGGCGCAGGCAGTGGCCTTTTGGGATCATAGCTTGCTTTCTGTTGGTGTGGGTACTACAAATCCTTATTCAAAAGGGCCGGGGTTGTGGAAATTTAACACCTCCCTATTGCAGGATAAGATGTTTTTGTCGACCCTTCGGTCCTTCCTTTTTGCACTCAAATCTGTGTTTCTCTGTTATGAAGACCCGATACAGTGGTGGTTTGATACAAAACATGCGTTGATATCATTCCTGAAACGGTATAGTCGTGCGAAAAGTAGGAGCCAATATTTGGACTATTTACAAAGAAGAGCGCATCTTCAATCGCTTCTTTCTTTATCATATACCACGGGTCATGACCTTTCCTCTCTAATTCAATTGACGCGGCAGCTATGTTGCACTTCCAATCTCGACAATCATGGCAATTGTACCACCAACATAAATTTCAGGTTACTGGACCTCGGGAGATCATTTGTCCCTTTGAGTCTAACTCTCGTCGGACTGCTCAAAAGATGATATTATGTCTTACAGATTCCACGGGGACTATATGCTGTACTCAAACATAGATTCAGCAGATAGTTGCTAACTACACGACTGCTTTGTTTTCCCCCCTTTCCTGCTGATCTACCTGACCCTGCTGCCCTGTACGAGAATTTAGAGATCCCACTCCCTTCTACAACAGCAGTGGAGATGGCGTGCCAGTCCATTACGACCTTGGAGTTGTTAACGACTATATTCTCTCTGCCGTTACGTAAAACTCCTGGCCCGGATGGTCTTCCGGCAGCTCTCTATAAAGTTCTGGGTGACCACTTACTTATTGAACTTACCTCTGTCTTTAATTCTTTGTTGAACAGCGAGTCTGTCCCGTTAGAATTTACGACTGGTGTTTTGCTTTATATATATAAACAGAAGGGGGAAGCCACTCTCTTGAGAATTGGCGCCCTCTTTGTATGCTGAACACCGACTTTAAGATATTGATGAAGATAATAGCAAAATGTTTAACTGGTATTGCAGAAACTGTTCTGCATCCTACTCAATCTTGTTCTGTCCCCAACAGGAACATCACGGATCATTTGATTCTGATCTGTGAATTGTTCTCTCACGGGTACTCAGCTTCGACTTCTGGATTTGTAGTATCTGTGGATCAATGGGCAGCATTTGATTCAGTGAATCATGATTTTTTATGGCAAGCACTCAGTTTTTTGCATATACCGGCTATCATTATCCAATGGTTACGTAATTTTTCTAGGACAGCTACGGTCATGCCAGTAGTGAATGGTTGGGTGGGACTTCTGATACCTGTTCGAAGGGGAGTCCGACAGGGGTGTCCCACGAGTCCATTACTATATGTACTGTTTTTGGACGTTTTGCTCCGCCGTGTGAATATGCTTCCACAGATACATGCTGTATCGTGTCCTGTAACAACAGCACCTTACAAAGCCATTGCATATGCAGATGATATCTGCTTTTTGGTGGCGGACGAGGATTCGGTGATAGCCTCCTTGCAGGAATGTTCCTTATTTGGGACATATTCGGGAGCTACTCTGAATTTTGAGAAAAGTGTTGGTATACAGCTGGGATCTGCTATTGCACCAATTAGGAACATCGGACCATTGCAGATTGTAGATGGCCCTGTTTGTATTTTAGGGATTTATTTTGGTACTCGAGCCGATGATGTTTATAATTGGACCTCCAAACTACAACAAGGTCACATAAAGGTAGCCTCATGGAACAGGAGTCAGATTGGGAAAAAGAAAAGAGTCTATTTAATTAAGACATATTTACTTTCCCTCTTTCTCTATGTTAGCTATATCTTTCCTATTCCAAAACAATTGGAAACAGCGATTCTTAGCCTTTTTTTTCAGGCATTATGGGGGAGCAGGTTGAACCCAATAAAACGGGATGTCACCTATCTCCCTCTCACGGATGGTGGTGTTGGCATGACTAACCCCCTTTTGTTTTTCACCAGTATTTTTTTTATGGCGAACATTAGACCGCTTTTGATTAACTCGCAGAAAGGATGGGAAGCGTGGTTCTATGATTCTTGTAAAATATGGTTTCACCAATGGGAACATGACTCCCTGCATATTCTGCGTGCCTCGGGAAACACACCACCTTATGTGAGGTTTACGTTTCTACATCTGAAGCAATGGCGGGTTACCCCACAAATGCTTCTCACTAATGCGCAGAAATCCCTGTATAGATTGCTTCGTTCCTCTGTGTGTGCAGTTCAGTCCCCTTTTTTTAAATGTCCTGCCCAATATTGTCCTTCTCTGCTTATTTTGTTGCGTTGTGTGTGAATCCCAATGCATATGTGGGACTTCCATTGGTTATGAGAGAATTAATGTTAAATCAAACCATAAACATAAACAGCTTCAAGACAGGCTGTGTTCTAGGCCCTCCTGTATTGATGAATTGGAAACTATTTCTCATTTATTTTTTGATTGCCCCTTTATACAACGTTGGTGGGCCTTTCTAGCCCAAAAATGGGGTATGCCATTGCTTCAATTTGTCTCTTACCCGATGATTATGTATGGAGCATTCCCCCCTCAATGGTCTCTGTGGAACACTGATACTTTAAATCTTATTTTTGTTGTAATTAAATGGCATATTTGGATGGCAAGATGCCAGTTCACCCTGCAGCAGAAAATTTGTACATATATAGAAACTGAACAAAAGATTGTTCGGGATTTGAAAACTGTTTATGCACGTGAACTTGTATCTCATTCCAGGCCTGGTCTGTTCGCCCTTTGGAAAGCCCTACCTTGGATTACAGACTCGGATGCACCGGTGACTTGAAGGACTTTTGTTCTCTCAGTATCATTTCCTTAGTTTTCTTTCTTTGTTTTCTCCATACCTTTTGATATGAACACTGTTGTATACTGTCTTGATTTTACCTGGTTTGTTCTTCTTGTGTTTTCTTTATTGTATATTGCCTGATTTCTTGTTTCAATAAAACTTTCCCCTACTCTTTTCGATAAGTGCCATGGGATCTTTAACATACACCTGAACTACCACCAATCCAGGCAGATGGGACCTCGGTTTAACGTCTCATCCAAAAGACGGCACCTCGGAAGTGCATCACCCCTCTCATGCTGCACTACAGTGTCAGTACTGGGATATTAACCCAAGTGCCAGATGTGGGAACTGAACCCACAGCCCTCTGATCTCCCGGCCTCAGAAGTGAGTGTGCTACCTACTGAGCCACTGACACTCTAAGGGTTGAAACACAAAGCATACAAAGTAAGGCAAAGAAACATGAGAGTTGGAAGCCTAGATCTTTGGCAAATAGATGAAGCAATACAAGTAACTATGCGACATGAGCCAAAATGACTCGTATCAACAGTTTTGAGTGACAACAATGAAATATACTGTTGCCATAAAAAACACCTTCTGAACTGAACACTGACAAAGCATTCTGCTCATGTGTGACACCAGTATTTCTTTCTTAAACATTTTTTAGCAAAAACACCTATTAAAAGGTTCACTTGGGAGCTTAAGCAGCAGCCAGGTAGGAAAGAGGGCTGGAGTTATATTCTGTTTTAACTGAAATATTTGAATAGTTTGTAAGTGAAATTAGTTTTATGTGTTAAAAATTATTACCTTGAATTAGAACTGTTACATTGTAACTTTGGTGGCTTGGGGATAGTTGTTTCGCAGGGATACTCAGAGGAAATTTAAATGTGTTGTTTGCCTGGTGTTTGGGGATGGGACATTAGCTGCAATTACCTTGTCTCTAAACAGGAATTAACTTGGCTTTCATTGTTCACTTGGGAGCTTAAGCAGCAGCCAGGTAGGAAAGAGGGCTGGAGTTATATTCTGTTTTAACTGAAATATTTGAATAGTTTGTAAGTGAAATTAGTTTTATGTGTTAAAAATTATTACCTTGAATTAGAACTGTTACATTGTAACTTTGGTGGCTTGGGGATAGTTGTTTGGCAGGGATACTTAGAGGGAAATTTAAATGTGTTGTTGCCTTAAATACTGAAAAGCCACTGGGGGTTGGGATTGAAGGGCTGAGTATTTCTGTTTGGGACTGAAATTCGAAGCAACAGGAGCTGGTGGGCCTGTGACATCGTATGGTACCTGATGTCTGCTTACATACACTGTTAGTGGGACCGAACACACACTGGACTGTATGTGTTTGTGAGACTTGGGAACGTTATTGGTGGGGTTGAAATTGGGTTTGTAAATAACTACAGTCAGTACAGAGAGAAACTGTACTCAGGGAAAGGGACTGAGAAAAGGGGTGTGCTATTATAAACAGAGGGGAAAATCAGGGTGGCCATATTCCACCATGGCAGGCATCTTTGGAAGGGTTGTAGGCTGCACAGGCTGTGAGATGGCTATTAATTCTAAATTGGGCCTGGAGAGAGGAGGCTGCCCACTCTGTAGACAGCTATCTTGTATCAGGAGTGAGGTATATTGGTTAAGGAGTAAGCTGTGGGAGCTGGGGGGTGTCCAAGGATAAGGGGTGTGGATATGGGCAGCAGAAGGGTGGGGCTGAGGGGAGGCTGGGGCAATGCTCTGAAATTACAGGACGTTATGTTACAGCAAGCAGGAGGGGGGATATTAGGGACAGAGGACCCTTAGATAGGGAAGTTGATGCTAAGGGGAAAGCGTATGGGGTGAACATTCTGAATACAAAGAGACTGGAGGGGGAAGAGTCAGGAGGGGCTGTTGTGTGGAAGCCTAAAACAGCAGACTGTGGGAAGGGAGCTCCTAAGGTGAACAGTGCAAGAGAGGAAGAAGAGGGTCAGTTTAGAGATGCAGTCAGGGGAAACTCGGGTTACTTGATGGAGGCTGATATAGAGTGTCACAATAAATTTGAGCTACTAAGCAACCTAGAGGGGGAGGAAGGGGTTGGTGGAAATGAGGAAACTTATACAGAGGCGGAGGGAGAATACCCATAGGGCATCACAGACCAGCTATGGAAAGGATAGACATAGTCCCAGAGGAGAAGGGAAACATATATGTTAAGCAAATGGGGAGATGCAACATATTCCAGACATGAGGGAGGAGAGCATGATTGGAGAGAAACTGGGAGACAAGGAGGTGGAGAGACCCCCCTTCAGCTGGGAGGTCAGTACCAAGGATGGGGCCCAAGCTAAAGGGACCCACAGAGAACCTCTGAAGCAGGGTACTATTACAAGGGGGAGGATGGTGGTGTGGGGAAGGGAAACCATCAGGGCCAGGATAAACGGTTCAGATAAGAGGGTTAAAGGGAACACCTATTCAGAGGGGGTTTGAGTTAAGTGGGCAAAATAGCAAGGGAGGTAGAAAGGGGAGGGTGACAAGGGGGTCTCTAATAAGGCAGGAAGACTCCCATGAAATTGAGATCATGAATAAAGGGGAAGGGGGGCTGAGAGGGCATAGTGGAGGTAACCATAAGGATGATGGCGGTGTTAGGGTTCTGTTACTGGGAGACTCGATGATTAGGGGTATCCATTGGGAGGGACAGGGGGGTGGATGCCATAGCCAGGTGAAGGTAGTGAGTATCTCTGGGCTGACAGTGCACAGAGCAAAGTTCATGGTGTATGAAATGGTTAGGGATTGTGGAGGGAAACCGGATTTCCTGGTGCATTTGGGAACTAATGATCTAGAGGGAAATAGCATTTTGGAAATCCAAGCAAGGTTCCAAGAACTTGCCAGAGTCTGTCGGGATAATGGATGCAACATTTCCTTTTCGGAGATATTGCCAGTATCAAAGGCCTCAGTGGAGAAAAAAAATGAAGCTCACAGAGGTTAATGACTGGCTCAGGAAGTGGGGTGAAGAGAATGGGTTGGGGTGTTAAGGAACTGGAATGGAGTTTGGGAGGATAAGGACTATATGCCAAGGACAGGTTTCATCTTGCCCCATTAGGGAAGGAAGTCCTTAAACAGGGATGGCTGACTACATACAAGAAAGGTGGGGTTTAAACTTGTGGGGGGAAGGGATGAGGGAGGGGCTGACAGAAGCCCTCCTCCAGATGAGGGGAGTAGCCACAAGCCCAAGAGGGAGGGGAAACAGACTGGAGGTGAGGTTTCAGGAGGAGCAGGGGAGGATGGAAGTATAAGGAATCGGGTGGGGTTCGACAAAGAGGACCAGGGATAAGGGGTGGGGTTGGTGTTAGTAAATGCCAAGAGCTTGGAAACAAGTTGCCGGAGTTCCAGGCCATGCTGTTTGAGGGGTGGATGTGGCAGCGGTCACGGAGACGTGGGCCAACAAAAACCATGACTGGGACCTAAATGTATGGGGGTACACTAT
This sequence comes from Neoceratodus forsteri, assembly GCA_016271365.2. Lineage (NCBI taxonomy): Eukaryota > Metazoa > Chordata > Ceratodontiformes > Ceratodontidae > Neoceratodus > Neoceratodus forsteri. Next base: position 1,091,414,740 of record CM057456.1, read on the forward strand.
GCTTAGGAAGGATAGAAAGGAGGTCAGAGGGGGTGGAGTGGCTATGTTCATTAGAGATGATATAGAAATTGCTATGGTAGAAGAGGCAGAGGGAAACGTGGAGGCCTTATGGGTCACCATGATCCCCAGCAGGAGATAAGGTCAAGCTGGGAGTAGCATATAGGCCCCCCGGGATGAGTGATGTTCTAGAGGATGGTTTGCTGGACAACATCATTGCCCAGTGTGGTCCAAAAGGGAAGGAGGGTGTTGATGGGGGACCTTAATATGCCAGGTACAAACTGGGGAACCATGTCCTCTAAGGTGGCCAAGGAGCAGAGGCTGCTGGATGGCTTCCAGGATGTGTTCTTAACACAGCATGTGATGGAGCCCACAAGGGAGGGGCATGTCCTGGATGTGGTTCTGGCAGATGGGGATCTGGTGAGGGACATAGCTGTACAGGACCCCCTGACTGGGAGTGACCACAATACTGTCTGGTTTCAAATAAGCATGGGGGGAGTGGGGGTGAGATCTAGGACACTGGCAGTGGACTTCAGGGGGCAGACTTTATGGGCATGGGAAATATTCTCAAGGATCACTTGAAGGGGATTACCTCAATGACAAGTGTGGAAAGGAGATGGGAGGTCATAAACCGGGGACTTCATGAGGCAGTCAGGATCTGCGCTAAGTTGAAACGTAAGGGAGCAAGGTCACGTAAACCATGCTGGTGGTCCAGTGAGGTACAGGTAGCAGTCAGAGAAAAGAAGGCGACCTACAAAAAATATAAAACAACAAGAGGGGATAGGGATAAGGAAATTTACCAGCTTGCATCTAGAAAAGTCACCCGTATGGTGATGGGAGCAAAGTCCAGTAAAGAGCAGCGGCTGGCACAGGGGATACATGGAGGGGAAAAGGGGTTCTTCCGGTACATTGGGGAGCGGAGAAAAACTAAGGGCCATCTCAGCAGATTGAGATCAGAAGGAGGGTGGGTGGAAGAGGCGAGGGACCAGGCAGAGGTATTTAACGAGTACTTTGGCCTCTGTGTTCACTAGGGAGGGGATGGGATATCTACAAACGAGGCATGAAGGGATAGAAGGCAGGAGGGATCAGGGGAGCAACAGAAATGGAGCAAGAGGGAGGGAAAGGACCTGAGGGGTCACATCTGGATAAGGATAAAAGACCAGTAAGGGAGGGACGGATGATGCTATCTCCACCAAAGGGTGTGGTTAGCCTCAAGGCCCTAAAGAAAGATATCCTGAGCGGATGGCATTCATCCAGTACTATGGGAATTGGCGGACATACTGGCTGCACCTCACAGGCGGAGCTTTTCAGCAGGTCACTTGAGACAGGGAGGGTACCAGGGATTGGTGAGAGGCACATGTGGTACCAATCCATAAAGGGAGGGAAGTACCAGGTAATTATAGACCCATCAGTTTGACCTCGGTGGTGGGAAAAATTAATGGAGAGTATACTAAAGGAACGATTGGGGTGTACTTGGAGGAGGTGGAGGTCTGGATAGTCGGCAACATGGGTTTGTGCCAGGTAGATCATGTCAAACCAACCTTGTGGAGTTCTATGAATGGGTAACATCAGAACTGGACAGGGTAAGCCTGTGGATGTATTATTCTTGGACTTCAGCAGGCGTTTGACTCTGTCTCCAATGGTCTGGTGGAGAAACTGACGGGGTTAGGAGTAGGCCTTTGATGGTCAGATGGATTGAAAACTGGCTAGCTGGATGCACTCAGAGAGTAGTGGTCTGTGGGGAGCTCTCAAACCCAGAGAGGTTGGTAGGGCACCACAGGGCTCGGTCCTGGGTCCGATCCTGTTTAATGCACATATCGGACATCAGGAGGGTATAGGGTGAAATGAGTCTCTCTCATGGATGACTCCAAGATGGGAGCAGAAGTTGAGGGAGAAGAGGGAGGGGTCCCTGCAAGGGACCTGACACCCTGGAAAGCTGGGCTCACACATGGAAATTAAATTTCAACATCACCAAGTGCAAGGTGTTGCATCTTGGTCGGGAAACCCAAACACAGGTACACCCTGGGAGGGGGGCTTGAGGCCTCAATAGGGAAAAGACCTAGGGGTCATGGTGGATACATGTATGAATAACTCTGAGCAGTGCAGGAGAGCAGCTAGCAAGGCAAACAGGATGTTGGGATGCATCGTAAGGGGATCACCTCTAGGAGCAGGGAAGTGATTCTGCCGCTGTACAATGGACTGGTTAGACCACACCTTGAGCACTGTGTACAGTACTGGAGACCACATTTAGAGGGACATACAGCTCCTGGAGAGGGTACAGAGGAGGGCAACAAAGATGATACGAGGCTGAGGGATTTGACTTATGAGGACAGACTTGAGGAGCTCTGCCTGTTTTCATTGGAGAGAGGAGAGACAGGGAGGACATGATTGGGGTCTTCAAGTACCTCAAGGAATAAATAGGGTAAACATGGAGGAATCTTTAGACTAAAGCAGGAGGTATCACCAGAGGGCATGGTTTGAAGTTGGAAGGTGGAAGGGTGAGGGGAAAAGAGGAGGAGGTTTTTCACCGAGAGGGTGGTGGACCCTTGGAATGCACTGCCTGGTGAGCTGGTTCAGAGATCCACAGTGGAGGGCTTCAAGAGAGGGCTTCAAGAGAGGGTGGGACAGACACAGAAAGTGGATGTATCAGATGATGGCCTGTCCCAGGGGGGTGGGGATGGATGATAGGGGTTTCTAGAGAACAAGGGATGGGAGGGTCTCGGCACCCAACTAAGGATCTAGGTTCGAGCAGACTCGATAGACCATAAGGCCTAATCTGCTGGCAAATAGTATGTTAGTATGTTAGCATGTAAAAGCTGCTCCTTGGGTCAAACTGTGATGACCCTGAAAGTTTCAGGTTTCAACTGTCAGCTGTATTTGAGGTTCAGTTGGCAAATAAAGTCTTAATTGGGATATTTTTGTATCTAATTTCAACTTTCTAGAACTTTTAAACTACTGAACTAATCATAACCAAATTGTCAGGATCTGGGAATCCCATGCCACAGAACATCCATGTCAAATTTCAGGCTGTTTCATCCAGAGAAAGGTGCGTTACTAAGGTACACAAATAGGTGTTAAATATAGAATGGCATTTGTAACCCTAACTATAGGGGCAGAACTGCACCCCTGTAATGTGTCTATAGCATTTTTCAGTTTTCCTTGTGTAGTCAGCAGCTCTTTGACTATATCCTCAGTCATACTGTTGGGCAGATTGGTGAAGGACACTTTTTTTATCTACCTAATGGGAGCTCTAGAGCTGAGGCAGAAAGTGTTATCTTTCTTTGTAATTAAAGGGCTTGGGTGAATGGATGACAGTTTATAGTAATTATTGCCTCATTCCTTACCCTTGGCTTAGTAAAGGAAGCCTTTTATTCCAAGTCACAGGTCTAGAGTGGCTGAAAGAAGTTTTATTTACCTGTTTAGTGATAGGTCAAATGTGAATGAAGAAGGCTCATCTTCTTGGCAGGAAAGTTGCAGTATCAACCACTTTGTCCTAATTATGTACTACTTCTAGCCCATGAGTGTCTTTCATCTTTGTTTTTTTCTTCAACACCACTTAACATTCTGTCCCCAAATTTGAAACAGCTGCTCAACATTATGAATTCCTGTGGGTATCAGAAAGTTCACCATGGTGGCCTAATTATGCACGAATTCTGGCATGTGATGAGTGCAATAACTGGGGTCTGAGGATGGATTTGACCCTTTAGGCAGGACACTTGCCATGGTTATAGCAATTGCATAGCTTTAAAACACAGATGGGTGGTGAGTGATGAATTGATTTTCAGGAGGTGGGGACCAACAGCATCACTCTGTAGTGTGGTTCATGCAAGTTCATTCTTTAAATTCACCACTTTCCTCCACCTTCAGAACCAGCAGGCAATGATGATATTCACAAAGATGCCAATCACAGATGTCTTGTAAAAACCTGCACATTTATTTGGCCACTAGCATTTCCTTCAGGCACAGTTCTGCAACTAAGAAGGGGAGAGGGTTACATTCACAATAAACAGCATCTTCCCAGGTAGGGACACACAAGCTCATGAAGCATGATGAGAGCTGACATATTCCTTCTCCCTACAGACTTCCTAGTATTTAGAGAAAACAGTCAATACATACAGTATCTGCCTCTATCCTCTCTTTCAAAACAACAGGGCAACCATCTTGAAGTCAGGGCCACTTCTGGCATGCCTTTTGGTGCAGTGTTGTCTGGGCGTTTGCATGCTGATACCAGTTTGTGAATCTGTTTCCTTTCTTACTGTGGGTGCAGTGTACCCAAAGGTGTGAACTCTATGCCAGATACCCCAATGCATCTTCACTCCTTGACTTTTACTTCAGTTCTCAGGCAGAGTTCCCCTGATATTTGGCCTCAACAAGGTCTGGTATCACCATTATCAGAGCTGTTTACTGATTCTCTGAGCACAGGAGAGGTCTCAGAAGACTGGAGAAGGGCTCATTTGAGCCCACTCCACAAGAGTGGTAGCAGGGAGGAGGCAGGGAACTATAGATCAGTCAGTCTCGCCTCAGTAGTGGGCAAGATTATGGAGGCACTCCTTAAGGAAAGAATAGTGCAACACCTGGAATCCATAGGAGCACAGGATCCAAGATAGCATGGGTTTACAACAGGAAGGTCCTGTCAGACTAATCTCATAGATTTCTTTGACTGGATAAGCAGAGTGTTGGACCAAGGGGGAGCAGTTGATGTCGCCTACCTTGACTTCAGCAAAGCTTTCGATACTGTTCCACATAGAAGATAGATTGATTAATAAGCTGGGTAGGCTCGGGGGGGTAAGAAGTTGGTCAACTGAGTGGCAAACTGGTTGACAGGCAGAAAACAGAGAGTGGTGGTAAGTGTTATACAGTCAGAAGAGATGCAAGTCACAAGTGGGGTACCTCAGGGATCAGTCCTGGGGCCAGTCCTGTTCAACATCTTCATCAGTGACATTGCAGATGGACTGGAGGGTAAGGTTTGCTTGTTTGCAGATGACACCAAGATCTGCATCAGAGTAGATGATCCAGATGGGGTGTACAGAATGAGGAGAGATCTGGATAAACTGGCAAAATGGTTGGAAGAGTGGCAGCTGTGGTTTAACGCAAAGAAGTGCAAGATTATGCACATAGGGAAGCCAAACCCTGAAGCCACCTATAGATTGGGGGGGAGTTGCTAGCAGTCACAAGGGAAGAAAGAGACTTGGGCATCATCACCACAGATGACCTGAAATCATCCAAGCAGACCACTAAAGCAGTAGGTAAGGCTAGGGGGATGTTGGGGTGTATTAGAAGGGGTATCACAAGTCGTAAGAGGGAGGTAATAATCCATCTTTACAAGACACTGGTTAGCCCCATCTGGAGTACTGCATGCAGTACTGGAGGCCACACCTTCACAAGGACATTAACCAAATTGAGGCAGTCCAGAGAAGGGCAACCAAAATGGTGCAGGGACTGCATCAGAAAACATATGAGGACAGATTAATGGAGCTCAATATGTATACCCTAACACAAAGGAGGGAGAGAGGTGATATGATTAAAACATTCAAACACCTTAAGGGCATTAACAAGGTGAAAGAGTCTAACATGTTTCAATATAAGAAAAATTGCAGCACAAGAGGACGCAGCATGAGATTAGAGGGAGGCCGATTAAGGGGTAATGTGAGGAAGTTCTTTTTCACAGAAAGGGTGGTGGATGCATGGAACGGTCTACCTCAGGAAGTGGTGGATATGAATATAGTGCAGGGCTTCAAAAGGCATGGGATAGGCATAAGGGAGCAATACAGATAAGTATGAATAGATAGGTCATTGACAGAGCAAAAGCCGACGTCACATTCATAAGGTAGAAAATGAAATGGGCAGACTGGATGGGCCTTACGGTCCTTATTTGCTGTCAACTTCTATGTTTCTATGTTTCTATCACACAAAAAAGGGTGGATGGCATGGAAAAGCTTTCTAGTATTAAAGCAACCAAGTAGATGTGACTCTGGGAGACTAGGACTTGGCATGGAGCAAGCTGCCATCAGACCCTTGCTGGAGCCTTCTGTTCTATGTCCAGCATGTTCCCCCCTCACATTGATAGCTCATGGTCACAGCCAAGGACCACTCCCTCTCAAGATGGCACTTACTTCTACCAAATGCCCCTGCTAATTCCACTGGTACCACCTTTTCTTACTTCTATGGAATACCACTCCCACTAAGAATCAACTCCTACATTCCCCAAATAGAGGAAGGGGTTACAACAGCAATTACAGTTTTTGCATGTTTCTGGAAAGGCACATGGTATAGACAGTCAGTGTTATACGTTCTGTAGGGTAACATCCAAAACAAAGCTCTGGCTTGTGATTGGCTGTAACAGTTTTGCATATATCTTGAAAAAAATCCTATCATAATTGTCACCAAACTTACTGTAGATATTCAGTATTACTTGTTCTTCAGGGTTGTAACATGCACATCCCTTGACCATTCACCTTCTCTCTGGAGTATATGCATGCAATAGGCACACTGTATTTATTTGCCAAGAAACTTCCTCAAGGAAAGATCCAAGCCATGACCTCATAGCACAAAGTACAGTACTCTTAAGAGGAGATCGAATTGAGATGCTGTGCTAGCTAAGCCTGTGTGATACTGTCACAGTCAACCAGATCCATTACAAGCAAAACAAAATTACCCCACCACACAAATAAACTTGTGTGCATGCACACACAAGAAAAAGACTCTGCCAGGCCTAGCATTATCATAAAGCAAGTACCAATTTGACTAGCTGAAAACTGGTATCTTTTTATGGACAATAAGACACTTACAGTTCCTCAGTGAGTTGCATGGTGGTATTTGAATAGTACTATTTTTGTAGCTTCTACACTTGGCCCCTAACTCATAACAGCACTTGCAGCAGATAGAGATCAGCCTTAGATATATGGGATGATGTGGGATCTAAGAGGAAGTTGTGGTGTTTTTCCTTTGACTACTTCTTTCTTTTTTAAAAAGAATGAATAAGTAGTCCAGAATGTAACACATTCAACCCAGGGCCCATACATCTTTTCCAATACTGATATATATTTTTTGTAGTCTTCAGTTTTTTACAAGGATGCTAGAAAAGTAGTTATACATACTATAAGAATCCAACACTGTATATTAAGGGGGCATATTCAGAGCTAGCCAGATGCGTGTGCGTAATAGCGCGTCACGCAAATATGTTGTGCGGCCAGCTCTGATGTAATATTCATACAAAATGCTTGATCCAACCAGACCATGCATGCTGTTTGAATATTGGACCCTGGATGTGTGGCACGTATCAGGCAGCCCCATGTATGGTGCGGTGCGTCCAGGGTGCTGGGCGGAAGACCACCCACAGGGGAATGCATAACACATACCTGAATGTGTGGCATCCCCATGGGTGATATTCAGCCTAAGCATGGAAATGAGCTCATTGAGCATGCATGGTGCAAAGGGGCCTCATGCATGCCCATTGTGGGCTCATTTGCATGGCTACACTGGACTGAGTGCATGGTGCATCTCCCACCCCCAAGCCCTGTTCACCGTAGTGCACAGATGCATGTTCCATAGTGTTGTGTCCCCCCTACCACTGCCCGATCCCCATACAATAAATAAAATCCCATTACTTTGCCATAGTGTAGTGTCCCCCCTCCTACTGCCCAATCCCTGTAAAGTAAATAAAACCCCAGCACTTTTCTATAGTGTAGCTGTCCCCCCACCACACAGCCTCGAGCACTGCCAAATCACCTGAGCCCCAGTAACCATACTGTAGATCCTCCCCCCTGCACCAATCACCAGTGAAACAGATAATCCCCAATCCCCTGTCCCTGGTGGCTAGTGCCCCCTCCACCTTGGTAGGTGGTACCAATTCCCCACGGCCACACCCCAACCAGACCAGTACCACTGACTGGCACAGCCCTCACCTCCCTAGCACTGCCAGACACTGACTGATCTGAACTGTATTGAGAGGGGACACCACACTATGGCAATGTGATGGGATTTTATTTATTGTACGGGGATCGGACAGTGGGAAGGGGGACACTACACTATGGCAAAGTGAAGCAATTGTATTTATTTTATTTGGATTGGGCAGCTGAGGGGGGCACTACACTATGGAAAAGGGCATGGCAGAAAGGACATTTGGAATGGTGATCAGGGCTGGCGGGGGGGGACTATACTACCAGGGTTACAGGTGACATTACAATTTATTAGGATGAAGATAGGGGCTAAGGTGGGGAAACCACTAGTCTACCAGGGTTCCTTGGGGTTGCTATATTTCATAATATGAGGATCGGGACTGGGGAGGGGGCCACTACACTATGGCAACATGTATGGAGAGTTGTGCAGTCTGTACCGTGTTTGGGGCTTGGGTGGGGTCTGTGTACCTGTCCCTTGCTATGCACATGGACAACCCTTCCCTTAGCATAGTGAGAGCAGAGTCTGGAAAGTGTAACTATGTGCAAGAGCAGCCGGCCATAGTTAGGCTTGGGGTTGAATATTGCAATGTGGGGCATGTGCATGAGGGACCTCTCATTTGGATTTCTATATTGCAATATTCTGCGTGGCAGCGCATTCAAGTGTGCAGGGTACTTTGGGGGCATTTAAATATTGCCATGCCCCCGACTGCCTTCCCAAGACCAGGAGTGCGCGGCACATCCAGGGATGCACCGTGTATCTCCTTTGAAAATGTGCCCCAAGTCACAATCTAAAAAAAAGCATGCAATTTATCTTTTTTCTTCATTTGTTCTTATCTCATATTGAATGATATGTATTATTTATTTAATAAAACTTGAAAATTTACAGGCTAAGTTCCATGAGATACAAGTCTCATTTACAGAACATCTTTAGTCATAATACAAAACAAACACCATTGAGAAGAAAATTCAAGTAACAAAGCAATTGCAACAAGATGGAATGTGTAACATATTTATTTTTACAACATGCATCTTTAGTTTCCAGATTTCAGACAGAAGTGTGTGCAGGCGGTGTCAAGGTTGTTCTCAATTAGCCATGTCCTGCTCTCTCCTGTGTATTATATTTTAACTCAGTAAAGTGAGGAAAGTAATGCTTTCACTTTTTAATATGCCAAACAACTTTCAAGTACATGTTGTCATACATTTATAGAGCTCATCTCTTGAAGAACCCCAATGTCTCTTGAGGAACCCCCAGGCTGCCACCTACTGCATATGGGTCAAAAAGCCTTCTCCATTACAACCCCTAGGCTCTGGAACAGCTTTCCAATTTCCCTGCACTTTCTAGACTCAAAGTTCCATTTCAAATCACACTTTAAAAGTGCCCTTACAGCTACCTCTGCCTGCAAGTGCACCCCCTGAAACAGGAATAAGGGAATGTCTTAGGTCTATCCATTTAAAGCCCAGGTGTACATTTTGTTGCATTTTCTGTTCACTGTGTACATTGTTTTTAATTATTGTCAGGAGACCCTCTCCTAACCTGCTGTGCCAATCATGGCCACAAACTGGTAGTTCTGTAATTAATCACTGATTGTTGACTGGTATGCACCCCTGGCTGGGTTAATCAGCTGTATCACTCCATGCTGTTCATCTCTTGCCAAGTTTGTGTTTTTACTGTTCAATATTATGTGCCATCTAGATGGCCCAGGTCATGTCCGAAAATGGTTCCTGGGACCAGTGTACCCATTTGGTTAACAATAAATAAATAAAATAAATAAATAACTAATTACATACACAAATAAACATATTAATAACTGAATAAATAAATAAAATTAGGGAGCATGTTTGATGGAAAGGCAAACACCTCTCCTTATCAAGAAATAGTCCAGAATGTAACATTCCTAAATTAAGGAAGATATTTTGTTTTTCAATATTGTTATTGTTTTAGTTCAAACAGTATATGTTTTACTAGGGTCTTAGCAAAGTAGTTATTTAGTACTGAAAGAATCAAAAACTCCTCATCATGTCACTGCCAAACAATGTCCTGCAAGTCAAGTCAGACCTTTTTCTTTTGTTCTTACCCCAATTTGAACTGGAGCTTGTTTTTCCCCATAAAGATTTTAACTGCTGGGGTAGGCAGGCAGGCTCTGAGCCATATCACTGTTCCTTTTTGCCAATTTCTGCCTCCTCTGACCCACTCAGGGCTAAGTCCCCCACAGATTGCCCTCCCCCATGGCAGGGCCAGGAGAGAGAGTGCCATCCTCCCAAAATATATATCCAGATGTCCCTAGTGGTTAGATGGTGATGTGGGATGAGAGAAGGTGGCCAGGGCTTCATGAAGCCTGTCTATGCCCACTTCCCATTTTCTGGTCCCCAAGTCCTATGCTGCTGTGACATGTAAGTACACATGCAAGGAAGCTTGCATGCACTTCACAGCCATGACACCTCCTTTCCAGTTAATAGCTGACATTCACTACCATTGGAACGCTACCCAGTGGCAATCAGAGACTAAGATGGCTTGCCTCCCTCTCTCCTCTCCAGGAGAAGAGAGCAGTCCTTGGGATGCTTGATTTCCCACCCAGCTGACCCCCAGTCCCCCAGTGACTTGAGTCTGCTACTGAATTTGAGTCACCAGTGTGGTGGGCAGTAGCACTACCACCGCACCACTGGACCAGCCTTAAACTGGAGTCCTTAGTTTCCATATTTCATACTGCAGTGCAGGTATGCTTAGCTACCATATCAGTGGGATGCAGGAGGCAGTGCAGTCTAGGGGTTAGAGCACCAGCTTGGGAACCAGGAGACAGCAGGTTCATACCCCGATACAGCCAAATACTCACTATGTGACCTTGGGCAAGGCACTTAACCTCCTAGAGCTCCAGTCCACCTAGCCACAGGAATGGGTAGAAGCAGGACTGGAGGTGTAAAGGCTTTCAATGCTGCTATCAGTTTTTGGGACATATCTGGTCAAAATAAGAATGAACGACATTGGCTGTTTAATGGCTTACAGTGTAAATGTATTTTTTTACTTTCTTGATGTGCCCCTCGGTATCCTGTACCACAAGGTGAATGATTCACCTTTTCTGTATTGTCTATATGGTGTAAAATGTGAATTGCATTCTTCTGTGATTGTTGTGTAATGTTTTACATGAAACAGAATAAATAAAAAGTAAAAAACAAAACAAAAAAACCCTGAAATGTACATCTCAGATGGGCTGTAAAAAATATCATGCTAACTCTCTCTCCCAATGGGATAAACCTTATTGTATTCTATATAGTTTGCTCTACAGCAGTGAGCTGAGCAAGGGATGCTTTCTTTCTTTTTTATAAGTTAAACAACTCTCAAGCTTCATTTCATCTTAATTATTACATATATGTAGCTTACTAATGAGGAACCATTGGTAACCAATTAGGGAACTTGCTAGACAGAGAGGGCCTCAGCCCTTCCTTATCAATAAACTAACCAGAATGTAACACGCTAAGCACAGCGCCCACTTAGTTTTTTTTTCATATCAGTATAATTTTAACTCTTACATTTTTTATTACAGTTCTAACAAAGGGATATTTAGTACTATCAGAATCTAGCACCGCACATCAACTCACTGCTACAAAAGGTCCTGCAATTAATTTAAAACATTTCTTTTCATTTGTTGTCTATCAGGAGTCATTAATATTTAAAGACTTAGATTTAAAACATTTAAGAAAAATGTAAAATATTATGTCTGAAAATAGGCAATACATTGTCTAGTGCACCTACACAGTTAACAAAAAAAAATAAATAAAAATAAATATCCAGAATTCAGACTGAATATGAAACTGAATGCTAGATTTTGATGGTAGTTAATAGTGGCTTTGCTACCCCTCATTTCCAGATGCATCCTTGGGGCAGGGGTACAGTGGAGGTTGAACGTGGAGTTACAATAGACAGCAGAACAACATATGAAGCAATACAATAAAGATAAAATGCAACTTAAAGGTAATTGAGTAAAACTAAAGAATATGCCTGCGTAGCTTACAAGCCTCAATGGAGAGGGATGCCTAATTACTGTGGCACTGAGGGGGTCATTAGTGCACAAAGAAGGGGCACAGCAAGAGGTGGAGAATTGCAGAGGAAGAGGAGGTTATTCCAGAGCCATAGTTTGGAGATAAAGGAAGCCAGTATTTGGAGATAAAAGAAGCACAGTGGGAGAGGTGTCTGGCATCAAGAGAGGAGAGGGAGAAAGATGAGTAAAGGGAGCAATGGTGTTTTTTTTGGGGGGGCAGTCCAGAGCAAAGCAGCAGAATGAGTGAAATAAGGGGTCCAGTCTGGCTAGTGTGGACTTTGGAGCTGTATTTTAAAAAATGTCTCCATAGTCAAACATTGGGAGGCTAATTTTTGAGAGGATTTCTTAAAAGGGCAAGAAGCAGGCTTTATTCCTCTAAAAATCCCCACGTTTAGGATGAAACTAGTGGTAGATTATCATCCATGTACACAGAGAGAGGGAGTTCAACAATACTCCAAGGTATTTGAGGGAGGATACATCCTCAATCATCATGCCATCAAGGGTATGCAAAGAGGGGAGGGGTGAGAGCCTGGATAGCCTCTACCTGATGCCAATGGTCATATAGACTATTTTCTTGGCAATGAGGGATGGAGCGGCATCCCAGGATCCACACTGGGTGTTGGAAATATCCCATTTTAGCCAAGCAGCCAAGGTGAGGGAAGAGGCTCTAGAAGTATTGCGCACTATATCATCTGTATATATGTGTGAATGGCAACAGATGTACAGGCATTTAGGAGGTCATTCAGGAAAATGGAGGCATGAATCAGGCTCAGGATGGAGCCTGGGGCACATTGGAGTAGCCAGTAAGAGGTGGGGAGAGTGTGTGCCCACAGTAGAGAGTTTCTGACCTGCACTCAAGGCAGGAGTGGAACCAACTAACTACAAGGTTAGTAAACCCCACATTTTTAAGCCTGTCCAGGAGAACTGGGTGTGCAACAGTGTGAAAAGCCTTGGCCAGACTGACAAAGATTGCAGATGTAATCAGACTCTGGTCCATTTTGGATAGGATGGAGTCAGTGATCTAGAGGATGGAGGTGATGTGGGACTTCCAGAAGCAAGACTGGAAAGAGTGGAAGCAAAAAAGGAGTGAAGGAAAAGGGACAGTTGGGAGAGGACAAAATGTTCCTGGAGTTTGGCCAGCGTAAGAAGAAAGGAGATCGGCTGGTAGTTCCCAGGAAAGGAGGGGTCTCCCTGTTTGGAAAGAGGGGTGAGTGTTGCAAATTTCCAACCAGCAGGGACAGTGGCCTAGGAGAAAGAGAGTTTGAGGTTAGCAGTGATGGGGACAGCAATGTCAGGAGCAGAGAGGTGAAAGAGCTTAGGGTCAAGGCTTCTGGGGCTCATACCTCTGATGGGGTTTAGAGCTAAAAGAGCCTTGACTGAAGCAACCAGAGTATTGGGTGAGAAGAAGGTGAAGAAGAGTAGAGGGATGAAATGGAGGAATGGGGAGAATGTGGGAAAGAGGAGAGCAGGGAACATAGGAGGTGAAGATGATGTTGAAGAAGAAGGCTACAGTAATAGGGTCAGAGATGGGGGAGTTATCCAACTTGAAGACAGGGGAAAGAGACTGTGTCAGTGGTGAAAACAGGGAGTGGACAACCTTACAGGATTATGAGAGCTGTCTTACATTATTCTAGGGTGTGGATGTGAAGTATTCAAACTTCACAAGCCTGGCAGCTCTGCAAAAGGACTGATATTCAGCCAGGTCAGCAAGTGAGTCAGTGGACTTCTGAGTTATCAGGCTTGGTCTCTAGCATGGCGGCAGACAAGCAGCTCAGCTGAGATCATTGTGAGATGGGAAACTCTGACTCTGGTTTTTCGAAGGGAAGGTGGCTGGTAATCCAAGGCAGCCATGAGTTTAGAGTAGAAGAACTAAAGGGTAGAGTTGATGTTGTTAGCTGCTGAGATGGGAGACCAATCAGTTGAAAATAGGTAATTCCAGTGACAAAAATGAGTGAATCTGGATAAATTCAGGAGGAACTTTGGGATGATAAATTTTGCACAAGCAGTAGACCATGGCATGGTCACTGGAAGCATCTGGTAGGGTACCAGCATCCAAAATATGGTGAGGGAGGAAGGAGAGAACTTAGTTCAGATGGGAGTGGTTAAGGGTTTTAAGATTAAGAATGGGTGGACTCAGAGATCAAAAGGGAGAGTTGTAGAGATTTAACATTTTGGCATAATTTATGGGAAGATGTAGAGAGTCAGCTGATGTTGAAATCTCAAAGAATAAATAGATCACCCAAGGAGTGAGAGAGATAGTAGAGAGGAGTTCATTTATGGAGGTAGGAGATCAGCCAAGAGAGCAGCAGACCCTTGAGATGAAGACAGGGACAGAGTAGGGGAGGGAAGTTTAAGGAGGAGCAGCACAAAGGTGGAGGGAAAGGAAGCTGAAAGCACAGGCTCAAATTGGATGCAAGTGGAGATAAGGAAAAAAGTGAGGGGATGTGTGCCTCAGGAAGAAGGAGGAAAGGGTTAGGAGGAAGGTGAGGGTGATTTCCAGTCCAGGATTTGAAGACATAAGAGGCAATATAAGTGAAATGAAAACCCTTCTGGTAGGACCAGTACTGGAGAGAGTACAGGGAGTAGCAGTGTGTATGAGATGGCTGGAAACAGCTAAGCAACAGAAGCAATTGAAAAGAGGTTCAGCTCTTGCTACGGTGGACTTGCAAGCTGCACTACTGACTGTTACCATAATCCAGGAGTATCATTTTTGAGATTATCTCACATTTTGTTGGAAAGGAGGAACAGTGTTTGTTTCTATTCAGAGAATCATGCTTGGGGAGGAGTTTGGAGTGGATGGCATTCACTTGACCAGTGAAATTAAGATGATGGTCCAGCCAGACACCTACATACTTGAAATATGGGACCTTCTCCACCTGACTGCTATGATGGGAGGAGAAAGAGGGTGGGAAGAGTGTGTGGCAAGCCTTGTCCTGGACCTGAAGTTCATACTGACCATTTTATTAGAGTTGAGCAAGAGCTGGTTGACCGATAACTAGTGTTGGAAGTAGTTAAACTCCTGTTGGGCCAAGGCTTTCAGCTCAGGGACTGAGAGGCCACTGCATAAACCCCAGTGTCATCTAAATGAATATGGATGTGCATAGTGACATGTGTCTTAAAACCCATTCTTACCAATAGTGCCATATGGCATTGGAGTCATCCATTGCTTAACCTGACCCAAAATGGCCACACAAGATAGAATAAGTTAAAGGGAACATACACAGGTTCTGTATTTCTTTATTAAGAAAAATAATCCTTTATACCCCATACATGTTTTGTACAGTACTGTGAACTTGAAAATGTACAATACAGCATTTTAACCTAAAAAAAATGACTTTTTCCCCTTAGCAGCACTGCAGTTCACAGTCAGTTTACCAGTAATGAGCTGAGCCAATCACATGATCAGATGACATCAGATTAGCAACAAGAGAATGAGAGTGCTCCACATTCAACCAGTGAGTCAGTGAATACTAGGGGGCATATATGCCAGATTAAAACAAAAAAGTTTTAATACATTTTACAAGTGTCATACTTTAGAGTACTGAAAACATTGAATAATTTTCCAGCTGAAGTTGTGGAAGCACGGACTTTTGCATAAATCGTAACACAGGTTAGATAAATGCATGGATGCAAAACACAATGGTAGAATCTGCTGATAGGCAGGGAGACATTCCTAATAGGCCTTGCTGTCTTCTTATATCTCTCAAACCAAAGTATTAACCTAAAATTAGAGGATTATGACTTTGTGGCAGTGTTAAAAGATGAAATCCAAGGGTAAAATATCCTGTTTTTGTTTAAATATATTTTATTCGGTTAGAAAAATATGCAAGACATTTGAAAACCCCTAAGCACAGGATGAACACATAAAGATATTTCACAGTACAGCTTAATCTGGTTTAGTCTCACTTGGCATGTAGCTGTGTGGGGATAACTGTGGGGGGAGGGGCAGCTGCAAAGTGGGGTGCTAGCTGCACACTCGAGCAGACTTGATAGACCACGTGGCCTGTATCTGCTGGCAAGTAATAAGTAAGTAATTAGGAGAATGAACACTACATTTTTTTGGTACACCATGACCTAAAATATCTAACAGTTTAACACTGTAAACCAAAAATTTATCATAAACTGTTAACCATTTGCAGCAATGTCATGTACTATTTTCTAATAAACATTTCTGTAAATGTTCCAGGTAATGAACCCAGTACTAATACATCACCTTGTTTGTAGCATTACAAAGTCCAAGCTGTAAAATTGGTAAGAAACAGATTGGAAGATCCGTCTCTGATAAACAGTAAGTAATGGTCATCCGAGGCCTCAAAATACACTCTTTTCTAAAGTAATGTCATCATATGCTGCTATAAAATGCAACCCAACTAAGCGGATAGACTATGTTTAGCAAGTTTAAACTCTTTGATCATAAACAGTTTGAAATCCCAACACCAATGTTTACATCATTAACACCTTTCTAAAGTGTTTATTCCTTGTGTAAAATTCAATGTAATAGTTAATAACTGTAACCCATCCTAAATTACCTGGATATGGGTTGAACTGTCAGTTTTCACTACACAAATTATTAAATACAGCATCCTTTATCATTTATAATTTCTCATATAGAATGAATCTGAATTAGTATTGTGATACTCCCAGCCCCTCACATAGATTAAAGGCTTTGTATGTGTGGACTCATTGCCTAGCGCATATAGCATCACATAGACCAGAGAGTAAGTGCCATCATTACTGTCTTCTGTTCCCCTTGATGGCAAGGGATGTTTGACACTGTCGAGATATAAGAGGCTTAATTATTTTATGATTGGTCTGCATCTGTGGAGAGCCACACATACTGCACACATGGCAGTATATTGTAAAATATGCTGATCAAATCCTAGCTGGGAGCCCATCACTTACTTGTGGTAACATTAACTGCAATACAAAACATATACACATATATACATTTATATGGCATACAGGTAACAGCAGTTCACTGTTTAAGTGACTGCAGCTCACATAATGCCTATGAGTGCAAAGTCTGTAATACACTATCAGTTCCTAGTAGCCAAACCTGTTTATCCAGCATCTTGTGAAGCAAAGTCCACTTTAATGCTTTCAAGGGTTTTTGCCAGCATCCACCAGATCGTTAAAAATAGACACATTGCCAAAGTAGGTCACTCTTAGTTTAGCTGGTACCTGCTGGGTATGGGCTATTCCAAGGGAGTACAATGCAACCAGAACCCCATCAAATGCATTACAGCATTGCCGTGTAGAATAACTGAGGTTTGGAAAGACATATAGCATGGAACCATCATCCCATGTTAAATGTCTTCTTTAGTATGCTGCTAGCAGGACTGAATCTGTGATGTGCTGTCTGTGCATAACAATCAGAAGGGTCCTGGGCTGGATTATGTCGGGTACTCTGCATTTGGGGGTGATTCAATATACTTTGTATTTATAAAGGGGTTGTCTTATTAAAAAACTATTGTATACCTGTGTAAGTAATATGTCTGTTTTGCTACTGTGGCAACACAGTTTAGATCAGCTAATTAATCTAATACTGTTAAAAATACATTAACAACATGGTGCTTCTGCATCACCATAGTAAATCTGATCTAATAATAGTAGTCTTGTAAACTTCATTTGGAAGCCACTATACCGATCATTTAGTGTGCACTTAGTTGGGGAGATATGATAACATGCATAAAACTAAAGATAGAATATATGTAGGGACTGTTTGATCTCATGCCCTCTTTAGCATACGGTTTATCTGGTTTGATTACTGGTACTGATGTTTTTGTCTAACCTGTCAATGACATCTTAAAAAAAATCCAACAAACAGAGGCATTATTAAGATATTTGAAAGAAAAAATAATGAGAAATACAGTAACCTGTGTAATATATATATAGTGTGTGTGTGTGTGTGTGTGTGTGTGTGTGTGTGTGTGTGAGGTTTCCTTTTTTCCCATGTCGGTCTAATGCATTTCTAAAACCTTGAATTTGTATAAGCACGCGGAGGTTGCAGAACTGCATAATTTTGTAGCCAGTCAATTAATAATATCTATGTTTATTTTCTCTGTACATAAAAATGTAACTTGTCTCAGGAATTAGAGCAGCACCTCCAGCCTACTCTGCGTGCTGCACTAAAGGTCCCGATTGGCAGGTTCAAGATATGCTCGCTCATGTGTTGCATATCAGGGAAAAGGCTATTTTCAATCAAGACAGGTAGCTAAAAAAAGTTGACAATGCATTAGAAAAAGCCTTTTAAGTACAGAGAAAATAAACTTCTATAACATTAAATGATTGGTTACAAGATTATGCAGTTCTGCAACCGGGGCATGCTTATACAAGTTCTGTTTTAGACATGTATTAGATTGATGTGAGGGAAAACACTCACACACAGTCTATATATTACACAGGTTATTGTGTTTTTAATTTTTTTTTTTACTTCCAAATATTGTAATAAAGCCTCTATTTGTTGGATTTTTTTTAAGGTGTCACTGATGAGCATGTCAGTACCAGGAATCGAACCACATAAACTGCATGCAAAAGAGGGCATGAGATCAAACAGTCCCCAGATACATTCCATTTTTTTTTGCTACTAGGAAAGCATTTCATCATACCTCCCTGTTTATTGCAACTAAGTGCACACTGACGAGCAGCACAGTGGTTTTAATATGAAGTTTACAAGGCTACTGTCATTCGATCAGATTTATTACTGTGATGAAGAAGCACCATTTTTATGTTGTCTTGCACACGCTGTGCAAGCAACATTTTGTGACAGCTTGTTGGAGTAGCAGGCTGTGGAGATGTGACTGTGTTGTGGCCAATGGCGCCACTGCTTTCTTAGGCTGGTCTGTGTGGCACCAATGATGAAGCACTTCAGAAGTGTGATAACACTTCAGAAGCGTGCCACCAACTTGAAAGAAATCCACTGCTACAATGAGAGACAGGCTTGTCATTGGAGTGGCAGATCTCACATGCCTCTATTACGTGCCCTTGGTGAAACGTTTCAATTAACATGGTGGCGACTCCTGTCATTCTCCTCTCACACTCCTTACAAAGCCAATGTTGGGGTTGCCCAATCCCCCTGTCAGCATGCCCCCTTCCCAGTTTGTTTGTCAGTGGGGGAGCCCAATCTCCATCGCCATAATGTGCCCCTTGTTTTGTCTGCTGAGGGGTGCCCAATCCCCCTCAACATTGTGCCCCCCCAAACACAGACATGCTTTCTTTGCCAATGGGGGGCCCAATCCCCATTTTCTTCAGTCCCCCCCAAAAAACACAGGTGGCATATTGGGAGCCCATCCTGGTGTGCTTAAACCAAACCTGTAAATAAAAATCCTTCCCGTGATGTCCTTTTTTTTGTTTTCTGTAAAACAGAAAATGGTCCCGAGTGGTTACAACGCCCCCCTCCCACAACCTGCATCCACCCTTTGCACACCACTCTTCCCCACCCCCTCATCCCATACTTACCTCGGAGCCCAGTGTGACGATCTTCGTGAGCTGGAGACATCTGAACTTCTTCAAAAGCCGACCGCGAACTGAAGAAAATCACGGTAAGCTGTATAATGGCATCAATGATGGGGGGGGGTCAACTAAGGTGGATATCTCAGCCATTATACAACTTTTGGCTCCAAATTTTCAAAATGGGTTTTTTGGGACCCCATCTCATGAACTCAGACACTGTCATTTTGTTATTTGGTCCCAAAAGTGATTTTGCGGTCACTGCGAGGAATCACCCTTCAGGACTGATTAACAAAATGACAGTGTCACTGTTCATGAGGTGGGCTCCCAAAAAGCCAATGTTGCAAATTTGGTGGAAAAATTCCAAAAAATGACTGTGTTACGAGCGTGCGATGTGCAGTTTCCATGTACGTTCATAACATTGAGAATTTTTAATATTTTCACTCCAGATTTTCAACATTGCCATTTTTTCATATCTCCTTATGAACAGTATAGCTGTCATTTTCCACATCCTGCCCAAAATGTGTTTTCACCCATCTGGCACACAATGGCGCAGTTGCTGTTGAAAATCAATGTTCAGACAGATTTAGAAAATCACAGTGACACTGTCCAAGAGCAGAGGTCCCAAAATGCCTATGTTGAAAACTTGGTGAAAAAATTCCACAAAATGACTGTGTTACGAGCGTGTGTTACACTGTTTCCACGCATGCTCATAACTACGATAACCTTTAATATTTTCACTCCTGATTTTCCACATTGCCATTTCTTCACAGCTCCTTATGAAAGGTACAGCTGTCACTTTTCACATCATGCCCAAAATGTGTTTTCACATATCTGATGCAGAATGGTGCAGTCGCTGTGGGAAATCAACGTTCGGAACAGATTAACAAAATCACATTGCCACTGTTCATGAGCAGAGGTCCCAAATGCTTTCATGAGGTGGGGTCAGAATAAGCCCATGTTGAAAATTTGAAGTGCAAATACCAACAAACACCCAGGGCGTTAGGGTTTGTAACCATAATGTCCTACCCTGTACAGACTGACAGGGGAGTGACTTTGGATTGTTGGCTATAATGCTCATGTCATTCCACATCCCACCCCCACCCAGCAGCCAGTGATAGGCAGTGACAGGCATCAAGGTGTGTCTTGGACTCTTCAGCCCAAATATTCACCCCATTCTCCTATACTGCACCCATCTCAATGTATTTCCTTATGGCCCGACAACCCCAAGGCACAACACGACACTTGTTGGTGTCTGCAGGGTAGGGTGCGGTGAAATGGCATGAATGTTATGCCCAATGACCCAAAGGCACATTTAAATGCCTGTCAGTCTCTGCAGGGTGGGTTGGGGATGTCGTCAGTTCCATACTTCACTGCCATTCCTATTATGCCTCTCTCTAACTCCTGCATTACCAATGCCAATGCCAACAAGACAACATTCGGCATTGACAAATGCTTGTTTTTATAGTATTAGATAAAATAACTGATTTAAAATGAGTCATCACAGTAGCAAGACATATGACTTACACACGTATACAGTAGTTTAGAAGGACAAACTAAAAACAAAATACTTTGAATGCCCAACAAATGATCAGAAGGCAGCTTTAGATATGAACAGCTGTTTTTGACAGTAGTCATTCTGACATGATATTACTTTTAACAGTTTTGTTTTAAAAAAAGTAATTCAAGCACTCCTTACTGACTGTCACAATGAGGTCCAATTTGCTATCAGGCAGAACAAAAAAAACAAAACAAGACTAGACACATTGCTTATTAGTAAAATAATCCATTTATTGCACTGCTGTAGAAAACTACTGGGAAAGTTAAGATTTACAATATGATATTTGCCATTGCTCGTTAAGGCATGCCAAGTCTCTTGCTTTACAGAAGAAATGCCCCCATTTCTAATTCCACAAGCATAAAAAATAAGTAATATAGTAACACAGAGCTCCTCTGTTAATAACTTCAAAGAGACATTCACTGAATTTTTGCCGGTTGCAGACCAGAAAGACAAAAATACACACTGTGTTTTCTTTTACAACACATTTTATTAACAAACTATTTACAGGAATGCAATGGAACACAACACAATGCTCCAAGATGATATAGAGACAGCTTGCTAAAGTGACATCATCAGCTTTTTTTCTCTTGGGTGAACACAGGCACTGGGATTCAAACTTGCATACAGCTCACTTCCTGGAATTGCAGCTTTTAAAACAAAAATAACTCTGTCATTTTAACATTTTGTTTTTCACCCTTGTTGTGAAATGTTACATCGGGGACTAGGGCAGCTGCACATTAAGTAATTTATTGCAAAAATGCTTGTTTATATTCCCTTTAGGGAGGTCTTTTAAGAATATGGATATATAATAGAATGGGGGAAAAGATCAAAACCTTGAGGCACACCCAATCTGATAAGGGAGAAAAGGGAAGTTTGCACCAGCAATGTGGACATATTTGGAGTGGTCAGAATGGCATGAGTGGAACCACACTACTGCCAGGTTAGACAGGCTGGCATCAGCTAGTTTGCTCAGGAGTTTAGGGTGCTTGATAGTGTTGAATGTTCTGGCAAGATCAAAGAACATCACACATATATTGTGCTTCAGCTACATCCTTGTCAGGATGTTATTAGTGAAGTAAAGGAATGAGGAGACAGTAGAGTGAGGAACCCTGTAGCTAGACTGAAATGAATTAAGATAAAAGGAGGCAGTGAGTATGAAGAGAGTCAAATAAGTACCGTGCATACATTCCTAAATGTTGGCATGAAGAGGGTGGAGAAAGATAGACCATGTTGTCTTGGGAAGAGGAGCCATGTTCCTTGTGAAGGAGGTGAGCTTTGTCCTCTTCCAGGTGGAATGCACAGACTCAGTATAGATAGTGGAGAAAGGGACAGCAATAGGAGGGGCAGCAAGGTTATGGATCTTGGGGCAGTTGGGAATGTTGCTTTTAGTGGGATCAAGGGATATGAGAGTGATAAGGTTAGTAGAGTGTGATATAGGGGAAAATGAATATAGTAGGGGAAGATAGAAGCCAGTTTGATGGGCAAAAAGACAGTTGGCAAAGAAGATAATGAAGATGGAGATGACCTCAGGGGGGCTAGAACAGGTGTAACAACCCAAGTCAGACAGTGCAGGGCAGTCAAAAAGCATTGTGAACAACCTTCCAGAATCTGAAAGGGTGTTTTAGATTCTTTTTGAAAGTGGAGGCAAAATAATTTGCCTTGGCCACTCTGTTGGCAAGCAATCCAAAGTTACTTGTACTTGGTCAGATCTTTCAGGTTGCTGGACATCTTGTGCAGGTGCTAAATGGACATATGGGCATTGAGGCAAGCATAAACTCAGCTAAGACCCATGAGAGGTGGGGATCTTTGATGCATACCTTCTGCACAATCACATGTTGTATCCCAGACAGAGGGGAAACTAGAATGAAAGCAGATTAGAGTTGAGTCAACATCAGCATAGAGAGCCAGCCTGTGTTATGTGGTCAGCTTGATAGGAAGCACAGTTAAGGTTTTAAAAGGAATGTGTGAGGATGGCCTTTGATGGGCTTTGGGCTGTGAATGTTATGCACACAGAAAACCATGCGATGGTCGTGAAGTGCACCATGGAGTGTGCCATCCTCAATGAATTATGGGGTTAGAATAAAGAACTCAGGCAATAAGGAAGTGATTGGAGGTTTGGAGATGTAAGGCAGTGGGTTCTTGAATGACCTGAATGAAATTAAGGAACAGAACTATGTTCACAAATATTTTGCACAGCCAAGTGATGCTGTTGTCTCTGAGGGCAAGGAGCACACTAGAAGAGATGAGGGGAGGAGGAGGAGAAAGGAGAGAGGATTTCGAGGGGGGTGTCAGAGCTGATACCTGGATGTTATTAAAGACCAGAAGGAGCTAAGGAGGTTGCAAGTGAAGGAGTGTTTTACTAAGAGCAGCTCTTGGGATTTGGGGATGACAGCCCTGCATATCACTTCAAAGTAGTGGCTAAGGTGGACAGGCATAGCTCCCATCACCCTACTTGCCTTAGGCCTGTCTATGAACAGCATTATCCAGCCAAGGAGATGACATTGTTGTCAATATGGTCCACAAGCCAGTATTCAGATACAACAAAGGTATCAAGAGTAGTGAGGAAATCCCAGAGTCTGAGTTGGTCAATTTTTAGGGAGGAGGCTGCAGCTGTTAAGTTGGAAGACGTGAAGCCTTTTGGGAAGATGGCTAGAGAGGGGAAGGATGGCCAGGATTCAGATCAAGGTCACCCATCAGCAGCAGAAAAAAGTTATGAATGAATTTCAGGGAGATGGACGTTTTAGGGGGGAAGGGTCAGGTATAGCTGGGTAAGGTAGATGTTTTGGAAGGGAGCAAGACAGGGCTTCCTAATGGAGCCTGTATGCAGCATGGAGACTGCTGTGTCTGGCCTAGAACTTCATACCTGCATAAGGGGTAGGGGGAGACTGGGTGGATGTAAGGGAAGGGCCAAGACTGGTGGAAGGGGTAGGGAGGCACAGTCACAGAAGGCAAATGAGGAAAGACATCATTGGGGGGGGGGGAGCTGAGGCAGGGATGCAAGAAGGGAAGGGAAGGGGAAAGGATTAGGGGACAGGGGATGGGAAGGAAGATAAGGGGCTGGTAAGAAGGTGGGTTGTAGGTTACTTGAGAGGTAATTAGCTATGTGGAAAGAGAGGAAGGAGGGAATTGTTGGAAAGAGTAGATTAGGAAACCACATAGCAGAGCAGTAGGATTACAGTACTATAGGTACAGTATATAACAACAATGCATAGGGTATCCATAAACAGAAGAGCAACAATAGTTAGTCCAGCATTAACTATATAACAAGTCTCACAATAACTAAACAACTTCAATGGTGCCAACAGGCAATTACTGTAGTTAAGCAAATATTGTACAAGCAAAGCACAGTTTGTCATTCAAGCACAAATAAATTACAGCAGAAAAGCACTGGTACTGGAAATAGCAAAACAATAACAGAACAGGTCTATACACATTTGTTATGTGAATTACACACTTAGCTCATAGGCGAATGAATCGAACAAAGTATACTGCAGCCCTGTAGACTCTTTCTTCTGACTCTGCCTGCAGTCTCTCCTCCTGCTGTGCAATCCTCATGCTGTGTGGTGCTTTGGTAGTGAGGAAGATGTAGGGTAATAAACTTGCCTTTATCTCACTAACTGAGCTCCTGATTAGAGTACTGCAAATGATGGGCAGCTGCAGTTGCCTAGTGTCTGCAGGGAGGAGGGAGATCCCATTTACATCTTTGGAGGAAATGGAGGATCCTCTGGATGACTCCTGACTCTGCAACATTTGACTTTGAAGGCAGCATAATACTGGAGAAGAGTGTTTAGAAAAGGGTGTGGGGACAATGAGGTGCCTTGAGGTATCAAGACGGAAAGTTCAACCCCCTACCCACAGACTCAGCTCCCAGCTGGAGCACTGCAAATGACTAGCAGATCCAGCAGTATCATGGTGGCAGGGGTGCTCTGTTGGCATCTTCAGGGGAACCAGGGAGCCAGGGAACCAGGGATCCTCTGGATGGCTTGGGAAACCAAGATCTTGAAAATAAAAGGCAGAATCACTGTGTAGCTGCACAGTTTTATTACTTTATTATAAAATACAAACTTTGTAAAGCATGGCTGACCAGAAGTGTGTATGACATCACTTCTGGTGGCAGACAGTATTTAATAAAGACAGCAGCCAGCTGAGGCAGGGTGGCAGCAGTTTTAAAGCATTTTAGCTAAGGACAGGCTGTTATAAAAGTGTAAACTCCTCTATCTACTGAGGGAGCTACATATTTGCTCCTGGGATGTTCTTTTGGATTGCAAGGAAATGGACCTCTGACACTCCTCCTACAGTGAGGGTCAGGGCACTACAAATCAGCTGCTACAGAATGCTGTAGCTTTGTTTGGCTCATTAGAGCCACAGTGCGCTATATTTCTGTCTTTTTAAAGGTAGAATCACTGTGTAGCTGCACAGTTTTATCACTTTATTATAAAATATGAACTTTATAAAGCATGGCTGACTGGAACTGTGTGTGATGTTACTTCCAGTGGCGGACACTATTTAACCAAGGCCTCAGCGTGCAGAGGCAAGAACATGTGGAGGTGGAGCTGGCAGAGGCAAGCAGTGTCTGCCTGAGTCCACCAAGGTTGACAAGGTGGCAAGCCCAGGTAATTAAGCACTCTTTGCTTAAAAAAATACTGCCATCCACAGTATCTGCATCATATTATACCTTACTCATAACTTGTCTTAGTAACTTTTGTTATTGAGGGAGCTGTTTTAGATCTTATCTCTCATACAACTGTTGGTATATTTTCCATCAAACAGAATCATGGATAACATTGTTTTTTCTATATAAACATTTTGAATTAAAGGATAGAGAGGCCATTTATATTTGTGGAGTTTGTAATCATGTGATGAATAAAAAAAT
Organism: Neoceratodus forsteri; assembly: GCA_016271365.2. Taxonomy (NCBI): domain Eukaryota; kingdom Metazoa; phylum Chordata; order Ceratodontiformes; family Ceratodontidae; genus Neoceratodus; species Neoceratodus forsteri. The sequence goes on from CM057456.1 coordinate 1,091,440,552, forward strand.
TCTAAGTTAGATCATACCCAAAATGCATCCTGTTCAAACTGTACCATATTAAATAACCTCAGAAAAGAAGTAAACAACTTAACAACAGAACTCAATAGCGCTAGAGGAATTAAAGAATTGGAATCTTTCATAGACAGCATGATTACAAACATTCCAACCGAAATACAAAATGCATCCTCAATGGGACAGATACCCCAAAACGCAATAAATGATAACAGTAAATTATTCACAAGTCTTAAATACTTATAACAACACAAGGAAAGAAAAATGAACTAGAGAACCAGAAAATGATACAAGAAATCTTCCAGACTGGGAGGTAGTACAACCTAGAAAATGCAAAAAAGGCTGAAGAGCTTATATACATAACCATCTTATGTAAATTCATTGCTGTCAAACTTTCCCAAACAGGCTCCAAATATCACAAGTAAGCATTAAGCCACGATGAAGGTGGCATCTAATGGTAGATTAATGCATGGTTGGGAGGGTTGTGGCCCGAGGCTGCAGGCCGATGGTGTACAACGGCCCAACCATGCATTAATACCATTAGATGTCGCCTTCGGAGTGGCTTAATGCGCTTGTAACATGGGATGCATGAGTATAGAGGTCCCATGATTGTATCTCACACAGTGTGAACAACATAACGCAGCCAGTCTGTATGTTTTCATTAAGTTTTTACTGCACTTCGGAAAACTGTTATACACAAGCATTTATATGGTGATGCGGTCAAAACATTATCTAGTCCTACATGTGCACAACGGTGCCTTTCACATGTTACAACGATTTCTTTAGACTTCTACATAGGTATTCTTTTCATACCGGCCGTAGGAGGTCCACCGTTCACTCTTTTCAGCGCTACTCTCTGCACTTCCGCCACAGATTTGCATGCTGCGTCGCTCACCTCTGAATGCTGCTCTAGGATACCTCTGATCTGCTGTGCTCTATGTGTTCCTCAATGTGCTACTACTTCTTGTGCTGTGGTTCTTGTTCTGGCACTTCATCTTTCTGACACTCACCACCGTTTCGGTCCCTGCCTAGCCAAGAGTAGCGTTTCTGTTATACTTCTTTCTTACCTCTCTCTGGTGCTGCTTTTCTAACTATCTGGATACTCGTGGTAGTTCAGTTTGGGGATGGCATTAGTGCTGGATTAATGCCCGCTCCAAACTATACCACCTGATCCGTTTGAGCCAATCGATCTTCCCCATTTCCTCATTCACTTCGAGCCCATTTTACAACAAGGAATAGATATGCTCCTTTGGAAAATCAAAACGAGACTCAAATTAATGACATGGAATACAGCTTGCCAGGCACAAAACATTATAATGTGATTAGAGACTCCATTATTCATTACACTGACTCCCATTTACACAAAGAAAATAAGTTACAAAATAATGTGATCTGTCTGCCAGGAACAAAAACAGAGGACATCTCTGATAGAATAGACACAATCAAAACTGAAGAAAATACTAACATCATCATTCATGCAGGCACTAATAATGCAGGGCAAACACATGAAAATCTGCTATGAATTAATTGAATTAGGACATGAAATTAAAGAACAAAAATGTAAAATTGCCCTTTCTGGTATGCTGCCTATTCCACGCACTCTCCCAGAAAAAAAATCTTACAATACAAAGAATAAATACCAGATTAAAAAATCAGTGTATGAGAGAGGGATTTCTTTTCATTGATCATTGAAACATATTTTTTCAGAATAAAGCACTTGTTGCAAGTGATAGACTACACTTAAAGAGCTAGTGTACTGCCTGGAAACTGCCTGCAATTAATTGTAACTTTCACATTTAGTCAGCTATCACTTCTTATATCTTAGGTATTTATTCTTTTCTGTTTGCTAATTAGAATACTTTTCACCTGGCAGTACTGGGGTGATGTGTGGAGCATCAACACTAAAACCATACCAACAATGACATCACTAGTAACCAATGAGAACCAATTCTCACTGCCAGGTTTCACTTTCACATGAAGCAGCAGCGGCTGGCTCTTCCTGGTTACTAGTGATGTCACAGTTCCTGCATTTTGATTGGTAGCTTGTGAAAGTCACTGTTCAGGTTGCAAGGACTGTGATGGCCCAACATAGAAACATAGAAACATTGAAGTTGATGGCAGGTAAGGACTGTAAGGCCCATTCAGGGTGCCCATTTTTTCTACTTTATGAATGTGCTGTAGACCTTTACTTTGTCAATGGCCTATCTGTTCATACTCATCAGTATTGCTCCCTTATGCCCATCCCAAGCCTGTTTGAAGCCCTGCACTGTATTCATATCCACCACTTCCTGAGGTAGGCCGGTCCATGGATTCACCACCCTTTCTGTGAAAAAGAACTTCCTCACATTACCCCTTAATCAGCCTCCTTCTAATCTCATGCTGTGTCCTCTTGTCCTGCTATTTTTCTTATATTGAAACATGTTAGACTCTTTAACCTTGTTAATGCCCTTAAGATGTTTGAATGTTTCGATCATATCACCTCTCTCCCTCCTTTGCTCTAGGGAATACATATTGAGTTCCGTTAATCTGTCCTCATATGTTTTCTGATGCAGTCTCTGCACCATTTTTGTTGCCCTTCTCTGGACTTCCTCCATTTTGTTAAAGTCCTTGTGCAGGTGTGGCCTCCAGCACTGCATGCAGTACTCCATATGGGGCATAACCAGTGTCTTGGAAAGAGGGTTTATTACCTCCCTCTTATGACTTGTGATACCTCTATTAATACACCTCAACATCCCTCTAGCCCTACGTACTGCTTTAGTGATCTGCTTGGATGATTTCAGATCATCTATGATGATGATGATGATGGTGCCCAAGTCTCTTTCTTCCCTTGTGATTGCCAACAACTCCCTTCCCAACCTATAGGTGGCTTCAGAGTTTCTCTTCCCTATGTGCATGATCTTGCACTTCATTGCATTAAACCACATTTGCCACTCTTCTGACCATTTTGCCAGTTTATCCAGATATCTTAAGGTGTTTGGTCTCATTTCTGATGATGTAGTGGGAGGAATAGAACTGACTTTTTTTCCCTCTAGACAGGGTGCTGCTCCACACATCACCTCAATACTGCTAGGTGGAAAATCTTCTAATTACCAAACAGAAAAGAAAAAAAATACATCAGATACTGGAAGTGATAGCTGACTGAATCTGAAAATTACTATTAATCCCAAGCAGTACACTAAATGGCTATGTGTTAGACAAGTTCAACTTGACTGGGAGAGAGAGATAGAGCATTGGAGACAAGACACCAAGTGGGCAGACACCATGCGGGTGCTCCAGGCCATCCGGACAGAGCATGCTGAATGACCGCAGGGCCCCAGAGTCATTAAACTGGCAAGGTTGCTGGACACTGATGATACAGAAGCATACCTCACTACGTTTGAGAGGGTAGCACAAATGTGTGGGTCGCCAAGGGAACAATGGTTGGTGTGTCTTGCCCCCAAATCAACCGGAAGAGCTCAAGTAGTATATAGTCATTTGGATGTACAAGTTGCTGATGATCACGACCATGTTAAAAGGGAGATCCTGAGACGGTACAACATTAATACAGAGACCTACCGGCAACGTTTTCGATACCTGAAGATGCAATCCACTGATGCACCAAAGGAAGTGTATGCACGCTTGAAGGACTTGAGTGATAAATGGCTGCAGCCTGGTAGCAAAACAGTCCAGCAAATTATGGAAGCCATCACCATTAAATAATTTATAAAAGTCTTACCGCAGGATGTACAATTGTGGGTGCATGAACATAAGCCCGAAGGAGCAGAGAAAACCATTGCCTGGCAGAGGACTTCATGGCTGCGGGACCTACGAGAGGGAGGAAACATGGAGGAATCACATCAGCCCCCTCCACCAATCCGGTAAGACCTACATTTCCATCCAATAACTCTAAAGTCAGTCCTGATGTAAGAAGAGACAGGATTATTTGTCATGGTTGCCAAAAGAAGGGGCATATTATCAGGAATTGTCCATCAGTGAATAGAGACTCTGGACATTTGGCATTAGCCAACTAGGCACCTTATGTGGCCACTGTGGAAGTGGGACCACATAATGTCTTAGGCTTGATAGACTCTGGAAGTCGCCAAACACTGGTTCATGCTGGCTTGGTGGAAGGTGTAGAAAGAGCAAGGACTGGAACAATGGTTACTTGTATACATGGGGATACTCATTATTATTCCACCCCGTTGGACCTAACTGTGAATGGGAAGACACAGGAAATATCAGTCAGGATGGTGCCCCATTTACCAGTACCCATCATAATTGGGCAAGATCACCCTGACTTTTCTGCATTGCTGGTAAACTCTGATCATTCTGCCTTAGTTGCAGTAACAACCCAGAATTCCTCTGGGTCCTTCTAAACCTCTTATACAGGTCTAGGAAAGTAGACCCTGATTGTACTGGAATAGACAAGTTTGAATAGGTGTCTATCAGTATGAAAAGCTAAGAAGTATGTTATGGTAGACAAACTGCATTAATGATATGAGTTAAGCAAGCAGCGTTTCCCTTTCCCTTTTTCTTTTTGTATCCTGTGCTGCTTTGCTCTATTTTACAAGTTAAAGAAGCTGTTTGCCTTACTGTACTTTCTCAAGGCTTAGATAATTTCAAATGCCTTGCTTTTGCATGTAACAAATGATAGGAGTTTATATTTCTTCCCCTTCTCCTCTCCCTGGTATGCTCAGGATAAAGAGGAGAGGGACAGTCCTGTAATGGAGGTAGAAATCGGTTGTCCTGTGGACACAACGCTTGGAAGTTCTGGTTGGTTTTGTTTATTAGCGCTGCTCGGTTGCTGTACGACTGTTCACACGATCGCGAAGTCCTCATGATCATGCGCACTATCGTGTAGTGCTAGCGCTAGTTTACTCCTTGCATTTCTGCCTGGAAGCAAGTTCTACTCAAGAGTAGAGCTTTACGCAACAAAGCGCTGTTAAGTACAGCTTTCCTCCATGACAGGAAAGACTACTGCAGTTCTCCTTGAAGCAGTAGGAAGAAAGTGAAAATGTCAGCTGTTGGCTTGCAATTTCAGCTGACAGCTTGAGATTGCAACAATAGTGTTGCTACTTTCAGCTGTTTAGCATCTACCTTTACCAATTCAGTCTGGTGTCCTCGATGAAGGATAGAATATATTAACATGCCTTAGCCTGAGTCCTTTCTGGGGAACGTTTTTTCACTAGGAAAATGTTATAATCTAACCAGACTCCCTGAAATAAGTATATATTGTATATATTTTACAGAAAGTAAAAAGTCAGGTATTAATGCATACGCTATTCCATAATTCCATCTAACTTCAATTGCCTTAGAAAGGCCAATCTGATGTCCCAGCAATGTCACTTTTCCTTTCGGTCAGTTAGTTTGTACCTTCGAATGAAAACATGCATCAAAACCAAGGGGTACAATAGTTACACAGCTTCAGTTTTAGCATCTATTTGCGATATCTCAAGTCCTGCACCAAAGCATGACAGGAAATCTACATTTGCATATTCACTCCCCTTCCTATGAGAGTCAGTGAAGTGTTACAGCTGCAAGGCCAGATACCATCTCATAATGCTCAGGTTCTTTTCCCGCATCTGTTGCAACCACCCTGAAGGGACTGTGGTCTGTCACCACCTCAAACTCAGCCCCCAAAGGTAATACTTAAATGGCTCTATCGCCCATTTGAGGGCAAGATATTCTTTTTTAATCGTAGCATACCTGCATTCCCTCTCATGTATTTTGGGATATAATGTATATGTATATAATGGGATGCTCTTCACCCTGAATATATTGGGGCAACACTGCCCCTAAACCTACCCTTGATGCATCCGTTTGCACAATAAAGGGCTTGGTAAATCAGGGCTTCTCAAAACAGGGTATGCACATAAAGAAGCCTTAATTTGTCTAAAGGCTGCATCGCATTCAGGGGACCACTCAACTTTGTTTGCATATCTTTTCTTTGTTATACCTGTAAGGAGGCCTGCTATCACTGAAAACCTAGGAATAAAGTGTCCGTAGTACCTGGCCAGGCCCAAGAAAGCATGGACTTGTTTCTTAGTCCTGGGCACAGCACAATTAGAGACTGCTTCCACTTTATTCATTTTAGGTCGAATAACCCCGTTCCCTATGATGAATCCAAGGAATCTGGTTTCAGTCTGCCCCAGACAACAGTTTTGTAGGGTTAATAGAGACCTCTGCCTTCTGGACTGCTGAAAAGACCTGCTCCAAATGCTGCAGATGTGTTTCCCCGTCAGGGCTAAACACCACCACATCATCTGGGTATGCGGCGCAAAAGTCTGAATATGGTTTTAGCATTTGGTTCATGAAGCACTGGAATGTCACAGATGCTCCATGAAGACCAAAGGGCATGGTGACTGTGACAGAAATGGGAAGGAAAGAGTTAATGGTTTGGATTCTGTAGGTGCCTTATTTTTTTAGCAGTTTGAAAAAAAAAATACACTCCTGAAATCGTCTGTCCAGCAGCATCCAGCTTGTGGAATTCCTAGCTGCTAGATAAGAGCTGGGTCATAAATCTCGAGTGGACATCTCCAGACACACACAGACCTGCAGACATGGACACAGGGCAGTTTGAATGGATTGGATCATTCAAATATAAACTTAAGGTGAAAAGGGAATATACTTAGTCACTGATAGGTGATCACTCTGATTGGGACAATTAAATACATACATGTTAGTTGGTTGGTGCACTTAAAGGGAGAATAGGAATGACCTATTCTCCACAGAGTATCATCTTCTGAAAGACAGAGAAGGATCTCTTGTGCTTGGAAGCTGGGAGGAAACAAAATTTGGAGCCTCCCTTGTAGCTATGTCCGTGGGAGCTAGCAGTTAGAACAGGGTCCAGTGTCTCTTGTAAGGACAGGGAAGGGTAAGTTTAGTGATAGCATATTTCAGTAATAGCCTTCTTCTTTTGCCATCTGTTATTTAAAAACATTTGTTTACTTTTCCTGTATGAGAGTTATTCTCTTGGGTTGTAAATATATATCCTGTAAATGCTCAGTGCACTTTCTGTTAAGTAAAAGCTATTTATTTGCTCAACAGTTGTGACTGTGATGTCATTTTTCTAAGGTAATATTTGGTTTCCACTGGCTGAGGTAAACTCTGTGTAGCATCTGCCACCCGAGAGAGACACACTGCCAGACTTTAACTTGTGCAACTGCTCGTTTACTTATTCAAGTCTGTACACTTGAAAGAGGTGCTGGAAGGAAAGTCCGGCTGGTGGCAGCGAATACCCGAGGACAGACACCTCTCTGAAAGCTGTTTCAGCCCAGAGGGAGAGGTGGGTTGTCACAGTGACAGATTCAAATAGCCCTACTGGTGTACTAAACACAGTTTTCTCTCTGGATTGCAGAGTAAGGGGTATCTGCTAGTATCCTTTGGTGAGGTCTAGTGTGGAAATAAAGGCTGCATTCTCCAGACAATCAATAATATCATCTATCCTAGGCATAGGGTACCTGTCTAAAAGGGAGGCAGCATTTACCTTCTTGTTTACCACAACAATCGGAGAAAACCATGCCCTATGTGAGGGCATGATGATACCCAAGTGCTCCATTTTTCTTACCTCTGTTATGACTTCATCCCTGACATGTACAGGTAATCTGTATGGTTTTTGGTACAGAGAAGTATTTTGAGTGACTCTAATGTTGTGCTCTATACTGATCGCTCGGCCTGGGACATTAGTGAAGGTCTCAGAAAAAGTGTCCAAAAGTTGCTGGATCTGTTCATGTTGTTGTGTGGTTAATTCTGGGTTTATGTGTACCTCTTGTATCTGGCCAGCTTGTTCAAGTCTACTATAGGCTATATCAAGCTCTGAGTCATGTGTTTCAGTCTGTATGTAGCAACTTACTTTGGGGGACTACGATCTCTCATGCCACAATTTCAACAGACTGGCATGGTAAATCTGCTTGCTACATCTTTTGTTGGGCATTTTGACCTTGTAGGTTGCTGGACCTACCTGTCTAAGAATGGTATATGGACCCTGCCATTTCATAAGCAGCTTGTTTTTGGTGGCAGGTAAGAGGAGTAACACCTGCTCTCCTACAGCAAACTGCTTATGTCCAACCCCCTTATCATACTCTGTCTTCTGTTGGGTTTGTTTCTTGAGTAATAAATGGTGGGCCAAACTGACATACCGGAGTGAATGTTTCCTTAAGGCCATCATATATATTCCAACTCCCCTTGTTTTCCTATCTGAGTGTTTTCCTCCCAATGTTCTTTAATAACATCTAAAGGTCCATGGGGGTTTCGGCCATGCAAGAGGTAGAAGGGGGAAACTCCATAGAGGCCTGGGGTACTTCTTGGTTGGAAAACAAGAGGTAAGGCAAAAATGTGTCCCAATTCCTTCCCTCCTCACTGACAAATCTTTGGAGCATTTTTTTAAGTGTTTTGTTGAACCGTTCCACCAACCCAACCGTCTGAGGATGTTATGGCAAGGTTCGCACACCATGTATTCCTAATAGCTAATATTCCTTCCATAGCAGTGTTGTATTCTGATATGCTTTGTCCAATTTTTGATAAATAAATAACCTAGCCTTGATGTGCCCTCAGGTCTACATAGCGTTCCACTCTCCTTATCAGCTACTGCTCTTTCCTTTCTTATTTCTAAGATATTCCATAGCATCAGTGACTCCATTCCATGCTATTTCATCAGAATGGCCTGGAATGGTGTTCCCAATGTTATGGAAGGTTCAAGAAGTATGAAAAGAGAGAACAGCGATTGTGGAGGAGTGTGGGATCCAAAGTATTAACAAAAGCAAAAAATTATTATTAATTTAACAAAAAAGGTAAAATCATATCAGAATATTGGATAGACTCTAAGAGGAAAACATGAGTATAGAGGTATAAAAACTGTTTCCTTGCACTTTGAGCAAAGAATGCCCCCCCTGCCAAACTCCTACTCCAGTAGCAACTTAGCTTTGGCTGCCTACCAGCTCTTCAAGTTCTCAGTGTGCTGCCCCATCAATCCGGTTGTTGTCCTCAAAGTGCCCCCCTAACACCCTAGCAGCAACTTAGCTCCACATCAGCTGTGAACCTTGGCTGAAAGATCTGTTGCTGGCCTATGCTGAGAAAATCACTGTTTAGCTGTGAACTGAAAAATATTATTCTGCTTCTACTTGGAGCAAAATACCTCAGAAGAAAACACAGAAACTTGAGGACTGTATTCTTGACATAGAAAAAAATTGTACATTCAAAAGGAGCAGAAACGTCTAAACAAAAAACTTATCATGGATTATTTTAATTTAAACTAAACATAAATTACGCAGTTCTAAAAGATTAAGGAAAGAAACTGAAATGTTTTAACTACTCAGCATTGTATTTTCAAATTTTCAATTTTCTAATAAAGTAAACGAAAAATCCTCTGGTCATTGTCTGGTTACTACAGTATGTATATTTTTATTACATAACAAAATGGATAAAAGTAAACATTTATGGATTAACCAGGTCTGACATTAGTAGGGAAGACATCTTGTTAGGATAAGAAATGTTGCATGCAGGCAAGATTTTATCTGTCTGATACATGATGGTAGTACACGACAAACACAGTACAGCCACATATTAATAGTTAACAGCATGGCTGGCAGGCCAGCTGTTTGCCTTCATTGCATGGTAAACACAGGCAGGCAGACGAGCCAGGCAGGCAATGGCATCACTGAAGAGGGTGTATGGCACATATGATAAATAGGAGTACATAGTACAAGTCATTTCCCACACAGTGCTGATATTTGAAGAGACAGAACGCAAGGTACAGGAAAGTGGAAAGAGACGTATATTAGTAAATGTATGGGGATCGCTCCCACTCCCCCTGAGCTAATGTTGATATAAGGGGCTACATTTTTTTTAAAAGGATTAGACCAATGCAAAGGTCTTGCACCAATGCAAAGGTCTTGCATCAAATGAATATGATGCAAGGGGCAACTTGCATCTCTACTTGCAGCAATTGCAATTTTCAAATGCTTCTTGCGACCATCCTGACACAGCTGTGTGAAAGCCCCCTTGTGGCATGGTTGTGGCACAAATTCCAGTGCGCCAGATCACATGGGGGCTTGTGCCACAGCGGGTCTGCCTCATCCCCATAATTGGGATTATGAAGGCCCTGCTGGGTCTGCAAGAGTTGGCAGTGGTTAGACTAGCCATGAGCTGGTCTAACTCGCCCTGCACTAGACCACCCCTACTGTCTATGCCAGAACCCCCCCCCCTCCAAACAGCTGCCCAACTGACTAATGCTGCTATAAACTGTGGTGGGAATATAACTAACTTGTTGCTGAGCCCCAGCAAACCTAAGACAGACAAAGGCGATGGTTTATGAGCACACACGGAATAATCATTTGCTCTAGTATACTTGATATTAATGCATTGACAGGGGCTATGCAATGCAAAGGAGTCAACCAACATAAGCAGATTGTCCTTAAATGTATTCTGTATGGTGTGCTATTGCAGCCAGTGGATTGCCAGCTCTCTGGCAGATGCTGCAAGCCTGTCTGCGGCTTGTGGCGTTCTCCTGTGATGCGCCGTTTTGGCACAACTGGTACCTTGTGGCAAACCTGGGGTGTTTGGTGTCAAGACCCTGATTTTTCTGGAATTGGGTACACAGTCCCTGGCACACCTCAGGAGTGCCACAGCACTAGATCAACACCACTAGCAAACCTGCCTACTATCCAAGAAAATTCTTCTCGGGTTCTCTCCCCCAGGGGTGACTGCATCCCTTAAAGAACTAAGAGAGGTGGTGGCTGAACCTAAGGCAATCCTTTTTAGCCAATCACTGGAAACAGGGGATGTACCCAAAGACTGGAGGACAACAGATGTAGTCCCCTTATACAAAAATGGGAACAAAGAGGAAGCGGGGAACTACAGACCAGTCAGCCTCATCTCAGTAGTGGAGAAGATCACGGAAGCACTACAGAAGGAGAGACTGGTGGAACACCTGGTTGTCAATGGACTACAGGACCCAAGGCAGCATGGTTTCACCAGGGGGAGGTCATGTCAGACCAACCTCGTTGAATTTTTGACTGGATGACTAGGGAGGTGGATCGGGGAGGGCAGTAGACATGGCCTATCTGGACTTTAGCAAGGCCTTTGACACTATGCCACATAGAAGACTATTACACAAACTGGGGAATATGGGTGTGGGTAGGACAGTAGTGTGGTGTGGTAGGTGGTAGTGTGGTAGGTAATTAGCTGGGTGGCAGGACACAGAGGGTGGTGGTAAATATCTGTCACTACACAGAGGAAAGAGTGACCAGTGGGGTACCAGAGGGATCATTGCTGGGACCAGTCTTATTCAACATCTTCATCAGTGACATTGTGCAGGTCCTGGAAGGCAGAATTTCCCTGTTCACTGATGACACAAAGCTCTGTAACAGAGTAGACACACCAGAGGGTGTAGTCAGAATGAGAAGGGACCTGCAGAAACTTGAAGAATGGTCAGGGGTTTGGCAGCTGAAATTCAATGCAAAGAAGTGCAAGATAATGCATAAGGGGCACAATAACCCTGGCACAATATATCAGTTGGGGGGTGAGGATATAACATGCACCAAGCAGGAAAGGGATCTTGGGGTTATCATCTCTGAAGACCTCAAGGTAGGGAAACAGTGTGACAAGGCAGCAGGTAAAGCAAATAGGTTGCTGGGATGCATAAGCAGGGGCATCACCAGCAGGAAAAAGGAGGTCATAATTTCACTATACAAGACAATAGTGAGGCCCCTCCTGGAGTACAGTGTATTGTTCTGGAGACCTTACCTATGTAAGGACATAGACAGAGTAGAGACAGTTCAGAGGAGGGCAACAAAGATGGTACATGGATTGCATCACAAGTCCTATGACGACAGGTTAAAGGATTTGAATATGTACTCCCTGGAGGAGAGGAGAGGAGGGAGAGAGGGGATATGATAGAGACATACAAGTATCTTACAGGGAGGAATAGAGTGCAGGAATACACTATTTTCAAGTGAAAAAGATGTTCCAGGACTAGAGGGCATGGGATGAAGTTGGAGGGAGGACGGTTCAGAGGAAATGTGAGGCAGAATTTCTTCACAGAACGGGTGGTGGACAAGTGGAACACCCTGTCAGAGGTACTGGTGGGGCTGAAACAATCAAGGGATTTAGGAATGCATGGGATAGACATAAAGGAATTCTGGAGGTCAGGGGTAAGGGGCAACAGACTTCTAGGAAATCATAAAGTGAACTTACAAGCTCAAATGGGCAGACTGGGTGGACCGTAGGCCCTTATCTGCAGACACTGTCTATGTATCTATGTATCTATGTAACACTGTCCATGTTCTGCAACCCTTCCAGAAGCTGTCATGTCCCTCCCAGAGTAGTCTGTGCTGGTCTAAGTAAGAAGTAAGCTGATTACATACTATCCTTTTCTACATCTTAGCCAACAACGACACTGTTTAGGTATCCATGTATGTATCTCTGTATCCCTTCAACTCGCCACCCCAACTCGCCACCCCAACTGTGGCTACCCGCAACTTGGATAAGGCCACCCTATGGGTGCCCAGGACCAGCATCGTCCTAGTCCAGTGATCCTTCTGCTACAGGGCTCCCTCCTGGTTCAACTCCCTCCCAGTTGACATCACCAACATGCTCAAAATTGGTCCCTTTAAGATCGCCCTTCATGACCACCTTTTCAACTCACGCTGCTGTAAATGCAGCTAAAGCCCAGCACCCTCATCAGGCCTCTGAAGACTCATGCCATCTTGCTCACTCCAACCTCAACAAAGTCCTCTGGACTGCTCACTCCCCCCACTTTGCTGCTCCTACCTGAATATATGTTTCTGCCCTCCCAGTTACTGCATTGCAGGGACTTAAATCTCCCATTTGAATCACTCGTTACCTATGTAAATTGACTGTACATAATGCTCTGTATCACTGTAATAATACCTCTATCACTGTTACCTATGTATTTTATGTATTGACTGTCTGTATTTAGAACTTTGTATTATTGGAGTCACCTGATATCTAGCTAAGAGGAAGCAGCGGTCTCGTCTCTCTTCCGCTACATCAAACCAATTTTCGGACATAAACTAAACTAAAATAGCCTAGAAAATCTTATTTTCTTCTCCTGAATGGTCCTACCTGATAACCAGACAGAGTATCGTCAAGAGCAGTAGACAGCAATTGGAGAATGGAGGTGGAGATGAGGCAAGTGCTCGCACAGCATACCCCTCCAGCTTCCCCTAACAAGGCCATGAAAAAATCCAGACAACAGCCTGCAAAGCCAGCGGTCTCTCCTACGCCTAAACCTACTGCTGTCCTGCTCACAGAAGAGCGCTTTCTACTAGAAATGCAGCCACTTCGGAAGGCTTTACTAACACTGACAATGGACATAGCCACCCTAAAGCAAGACCTGAAAGATGTGTCAAGACAGGCAGAGACACAGAGGCACGGGTGGTCTCACTGGAGAAGTGGAGGGCGACTGCGGACCCAGAGATAGTAGCCCTCCAAAAACAAATGAACAAGATGGAGCTCAAACTTGGTAATTATTGGCCTCCCAGAGGAAGAAGAAGGGTCCTCCCCCATCGTCTTTACTCAGAAGCTACTGGACAAAGTAGCCAGTCCTTCACCTAATGGGCCTGCATATATTGTGGAGCGGGCCCACGGAGCTTTACACCCCAAGCCAGCTCCTGGTTCACCCCCTCGTCCCTTCTTGCTGAAACTACTAAACTATTTAGAAAGCAGCACATTCTAGTGAAGCTAAGGGGCATACAGACTTTGATATGGGAAGGGCACAAAATAAGAATTTAGCAAGACTTACCAGAGTCTGTCAGACAAAAGAGGTGCACGTATCATCCTACTATCTCTCGGCTTATCTCGGCTGCGATCCAGTTTCAGATGCTGTTCCCTGCACAGCTGCAAGTTTGTGTGCAAGAGAAATGGCAGTCATTTGAAAATAACGAACAGGCTGTAAAAGAGCTGCAAGGGCTGATACTAGATCTGTTTAAAAAGTGATGAGGGCCTCACGGTTTGGATATCCTTCAAGTTGGCGAACTACCTTCTTTTATGGGCACTAAGGTAGGGTGAAACTTGAGGATTTATGGCTACTTGAATTGGACTGGCACATATCCTTGCAAGAGCTCTGATCATACTTTAATGGGGGTATTACAGCCCACAGCTTACTTGGAGGAGCGCTGATGTGCAGGAATAAGTAACTGGGCCAATAAGAGACACTGGATCAGGCTCCAGCACTGTCTCCCCTGCTTTATCGTGTGGTCTTTTGGTTATTGGCAGCACAGCAGCACTCTACATATCCCATTCTGTATGGCAGCATAGCAGAGCAAGTAGAACCGAGGCTCCTCAAGAATGCGCATTACTGAATGGGTGCAACCGCTTATTTACAGTAGCATGGAGCCTCATCGTGAGTGTGTGAGTGATCATGTAGATGCAGCTAATGCCGCTCAGTCCTGCTGCAGCTTCCTCAAAGTAGAGTACTCTCACAATGTACTCACATGACAGCGCTGGATAGTCTCCTAACCTTAAGATTGCTGCTTATTGGTGGTGGAGGGGCTTTTCCTTTTTTTTCCAACTTTCTTATTTTGTAATGTGACACTGTCTACTCCACCTACTAGAATCAGTTGCAGTCACCAGCCCCATAAATTACGATAAGGCAGCATTATATAGAGAGTTTAGTTAATTTCAATTTATCTACCCATACAGCAGTTTGAGCATTAGGTAGAAAGGGGGATGTTTGATTGGGTTATCTCTCACAACAGGAGAGCTGTTTCATACCAGTTTCTCTGTTCTAGGCTGTTTGAACTTATGTTAAGCATGTTCCTGTTATAAGTCATAATGTTTAAGGGGGAAGGGATGACAGCTTTATAGGCTCCAACTGGCAGCATTGCGTACCAGATTAAGGGGAAGGGTAGACCTCTCATTATTGCTAGCAGTATCTTCTGATTTACGTATGGCTAGTTTGAGAGGAGTTTTTTCATATATTTCACATAAATGTCTTAATTTGGCTGTAAGGGGATCAAAAGGGGAGGGGGGTCAGACATGGTTTGTTTTGTGTATGGGGTGGAAGGGGAGGAGGTGGGGGACCCATGGTATCAACACAATGGGTTTAGCATGGAAATTCAAAATGTATTACAGAATTTACAGCAGGCCTAAGAAGACATGGCTAGTAATGTAAATATTATATCCTGGAATGTTAAAGGGGCACACAATAAGCAGAATCGATATAAACTATTGAAACACTTGCAAATAGCCAGGGGGCAAATCTCTTTTTTACAGGAAACCCATCTTCTTGAATCTGAGGCCAAAGTGCTGAGAAGGCTGCATGAGGGACAAGTTTTTGCTGCTGGATCCAGTTCACAGAGTAAAGGGGTAGTGACACTGGTGTCTAGAAATGTGAGTTCTAAATGTAGTCAGTGCATCATGGACCCCCTGGGCAGATACGTATTAATGGTAGGGACACTGGAGAGATCTGATATACTTCTTGGATCCATTTGTGGTCCGAATACAGACATCCCCTCCTCCTTTATGGAGATCCTTAATCTTCTGCTGCCTTTCCTCTCTGTTCCGTTTCTGTTAGGTGGAGACTGGAACCTCCCTTTCTCCCCAGATGTAGACAAGATGGGCAAACAGAAGGCCACTTTATCACTGGCTCAAAGGGCCATCAGAGACCTAATAGACAACTTAGGACTGTGCGATCCATGGAGGGTTCCATACCCCAATCTGTGGGAATATACTTTCCAGTCTCCAGTACATGGGTCCTCCTCCCACATAGATTATTTTTTAATGAGTAAACAACTTCTCCCAGGTCTTATGGCATGTCAAATTTCTATGGAAGTTATCTTGGACCACTCCTCAGTGTCTTGCACCATCTCCATAAGCCGATACCACTGTGTAGAAACAGCTTGGAAAATAAATAACAGACTATTGAAGGATAAATGGGTGATAGATAAGTTAAAGGCCTGTATTGCACAATATACGCAAATTAACCTGAGCTCTACCGGTCACCCGGACTTGGAATGGGGAAGGGGTCTAAAGTGTTGTGTTAGAGGGTAACTTATCAGGATTGCCTTGGTACAGAAACGCAAGAGGGAAGGTCAGGTTAAAGAATTACTGGACAAAATTAGGCAACTGGAAAAGAATATCTCCCCATCATCTACAGAAATGATCCATCAAGATTTGATCCGAGTTAGGGCACAGTACAATGAATTGCTGGTGGTCAAGGCAGAATATGCAATCCTCAAAACAAACTCCACATATATTGATTAAGGGGGAAAAGCTGGCCGTCTGTTAGCCATGAGGGTCAGGCAGCAGGAAACCTTGAGTTGATTAATGCAGTTTTTCCAGGGTGGATGGCCTCCTTCTAACTACTCTGAGTGAAATCGTAGCTGAATTCCATACCTTCTATAGGGATCTATACAGAGTCAGGCCCAACCCCCCTTCAGTGACCCAGATAGGTGAATACCTGAATGCTCTGAATTTACCTGTACTGTCCAAGGATCAACAATCCCTCCTGAGCTCTCCACTTTCAGAAGATGAAATTGGAAAGGCCATTAGCAGTCTGTCACTTTATAAAGCCCCGGGCCCAGATGGCATCTCCGCCAATTTCTATAAGGCATTGAAGGAGGAACTGGTTTCATGGCTGCTTTGTCTGTTCCAGTCCATTCTGGTGGAAGACAGCTGGGACCCCCATCTTTTTGAAGCCCTAATAGTAGTATTGCACAAAGAGGGGAGGGACCCAGAACAAGTATCGAATTACTACCCTATTTCACTATTGGACTATGATATTAAAATTCTCTCTAAAATTCTAGCAAACAGATTAGGCCGGGTTATGCCTTCTTGGATTTGTAAAGAACAAGTGGGCTTCATGGTAGGCAGATCAGCTTCAGATCACATGAGAAAACTAGACCATATTTTCTCTACTTCACAAGTTAATGCCACTCCTGCCATATTGATGTCCTTGGACACTGAAAAAGCATTCGACAGAGTGGATTGGTGCTTCCTTTTTAGGACACTATGTCAGTTTGGTCTTCCTCCCCTCTTTGTGCAATGGATAAAAGTTCTGTACACTAATCCTGCTGCACGCATATACTACAATAGAACCTTTTCCTCTTATTTCTCCCTACAATCTAGCACTAGGAAAGGCTGCCCCCTGTCCCCCTATTGTTTAATTTGTATCTAGAACCTCTCCTGAAGCAGATTAAAATGGACCCGGAGATTAAGGGTGTAATGGTAGGAAGGCAGGAGCTCAAATTCTCAGCAAATGCTGACGATATTCTCCTCCAGTTATCCAAACCGAGGACTTCAATTATCAGGGTCCTGGATCTAATTCAAGAATTTGGAGTTCTGGCCAATTACAAACTGAATTTGGAAAAAAACGTAGTCTTCCCTCTTAATTTTCACTCTCATCATAGGGAAATCGAAGGCTTAGGGTTACAGTGGGAATCTAAAAAAACGTAAATATTTGGATATGTATTTGACAAGAGACCCTAAATCCTTGAGAAGCCATAACTTGGATACCCTGGTTCAGGTAATCCAACAGGACTTAAACAGATGGAGATCATTGCCAATATCTCTATGGGGAAGAGTGAGTCTAATCAAAATGAATATCCTACCCCGAATCTTCTATACCCTCAATATGTTAAATATCTGGTTGCCACATGCCTGGTTTTCCAAGCTTCACTCACTGATCACCGGATTTCTATAGAAGGGTAAACAAACCCGTAGGGCTTATGGGAAGCTTACAGTTCCTTAAAATAAAAGGAGTACTGAGACTCCCTCATTTCAAATTTTATTATTGGGCAAGTAATGCTGTGAAATATCTGAGGTAGTCCGACAAGCTCGAAAATCCAAACCCAGACCAATATATACCAATAGGGCTAGAGCTGGAAAACAAACTTATTTCCTCAACAGGCATCTCTTTCCCCACCCTCTATCATGTCCCACTCAAATCGCTTCCCCATGCATTGGCTGATACTCCGGTTGGCACTTCAGTCAAAATCCACGCTCAGCTATGTGCATTCCTCACTTACAAACATACACAAGACCCAATCCAACTGTTGGTGGGTAACCCGAATTTTAAGATAGGTGGGAGATTAAGGAATGCTTCTTGGCTTCCCCAATTGGCACATACCAGGGTTGTTGACTTATGGCATGAGGGCCAGGTCAGATCAACGATGGACATCCTCAACAGATGCCATTTAGGCCCTCACTCGAGTTTCAAAGTGTTTCAACTCAGACATATGCTGGCTGCTTCTCAAATAAAGCAAACAACACAGGATGGAAGTAATTTCCTGCAACCAGTCAGGGCTCTGACCACCCAGCAACATGCAGTTTCTGGTATATATATGACATTAGTAGAAAAAGCGTTCCCACATCAAGACGGGTCCTCTTGTTATTGGAATTCTCAGTTCCCGGAAGTAGCATTTGATTGGGAGAAGGTCCGGAAAGACACCCACCAGTTCATTTCATAGTATAGGTTACATCTGATGCAATTTCAGATTCTTAACAATATGTATTGTACCCCAGTGAAACTGTCTAGAATGAATAAGTCTCTTTCCCCGAATTGCAGGCGTTGTATGCAAGACATAGGTTCTCTATACCACACTTTCTGGGATTGCCTCAAAGTGGCTCCCTTATGGGCCCTTATAAAGCAGAGAGCAGATCTGCTATTAGGCATCACGGAATATATAGAACCAGGGGCATGCCTGGTGGGGGACTACTCCCATATAAATGTTACCGAAAGGAAATACCACCTAGCAATGATAGCAATGTCAGTTAAAAAGTTAGTCCTTAGACACTGGCTAGACATGGATATTATATTTTATACTAAGTGGTTGCAAGAACTCCTGTTCAATTTCTCAGTAGAGAAGGTGATTGCTAGCGTGCACAACAAAATGCCCAAGTTTGAGAAGTATTGGAGTAAGCTACAAACGTTATACTCCCTTTAATAAATATAGTAAATGCTTAAGAGTGCATTTTTTTACAGCTGACTTTATTGTTGCATTCCTGATACCATGGGTGGGGGCTAGTGGGGGAGGGATCTATCTGGGATGTCTGTATTGCTTTGTTTTCTTTTCTGTAACCATGCTGTGTTGTAACATGGCCTTTTAAGGCTGACTGTACAAAAATAAATTAAATATTTTGAGTTTCAAGAACTTTGTATTATTGTTTTGTCCTCACTGTGACGAGGTGCCTTTGTAAACGAGTCTCCCTCTCAAAGGTTGTAACTCCAATTGTACAAATAAATAAATAAATTAATAAACACAACTTGCACCACTCCACAGGCTCTTTGAAAATCCAGCCCAAGCTGTAAATGATCACCCCACATGAATATGTTTCCCACATCTTCAAGTTCCATTTTGAATTATTCACAGCATATTGTCTTGTTCATTCCTCAGATGCATGCAACAGTTATATTCCCAGAGAGTACAAGCCAAATGAGAAGTAAGCTCATGACATGGAAAACAGTCAGGAATGGAGGCATGGTGCATGATGGCAGTACACACAGCACAGGGCAGACTATGCATAAGTCAGCTGTTGGTCATGAGTGACAATGTGCAATGTAAACAGATTGCATAACAAGCATTTGTCAATGCCGAATGTTGATTGCGTTGGTGTGTTGACCATGCTGACTGGCCCTCTGTCAGTCGCTCAGTCTGTTTCGTCCGGTGCTGTAGGCTGCTGTTTTGTACTGGGCCCCTGCATGCGTTGGCACTTTGTTCTGGCCACTAAGAGTTCTGCAGCTGTCCTGACAGAAGTCCATTGAGGTGGGTCACTCGCCCTGTCTCACTCGTGCATTCTGTTTCTCTTGGTGCTGCAGGCTGCCCTTTTGTACTGGGCTCCTGCCTCTGTTGGGGGCTTTTCCGCCACAAAATCTACATGAAGTCCCGGCAGGGTCTGTTGAGCCTGCTGCTCCCCTCTCTCACTCCTCGTTCCATTTCTGCCAGCGCTGCAGGGTGGCCTTTTGTACTGGGCTCCTGCCTGCGTTGGCACCTTTTCCTGCCAACAAAGAAATCTGCAGCAGTCATGACAGAGCTCCGTTAAGGTCACACACTCCCCCTGTGTCACTCATTCTTTCTGTCTGTCCTGGCGCTGTAGGTTGCCCTTTTGTACTAGGCTCCTGCCTCTGTTGGCACCTTTGTCTGCCCACAAAGACATCTGCAGCAGTCTCGACAAAGCTCTGTTCAGCTCGCTCACGCAGTCCCCTTCTCTCACTCACTCATTCCGTTTCTGCCGGCACTGCAGGCTGCCATTTTTCATTGGACTTCTGCCTGTGTTACTGCCTTCTTCTGCCCACAAAGAAATTTGCAGCACTTACAATACAGCTCTGTTGAGCTCGCTCACTGCCCCTCTGTCACTCACTCATTCTGGTTTCCCCGCCAGTGCAGACTGCCCATTTGTACTGGGCCCCTGCATGCACTGGCATCTTTGTCTGCCCACAAACAAATCCGCAGCTGTCCGGACAGAGCTTTGTTGAGGTCGCTCAGTCTCCCTGTCTAACACGCTCATTCTGTTTGTCCTGGCTCTGCAAGCGGCCCTTTTGTACAGAACTCCTGCCTGCATTGGCGCCTTTTTCTACCCACAAAGAAATCTGCAGCAGTCCTGACAGAGCTCCGTTGAGCTCACTCAGTCCCCCTGTCTCAGTCGCTCGTACTGTTTCTCCCACTGCTGCAGGCTGGCCTTTTGTACTGGGCCCCTACCTGCATTGATGCCTTCTTCTGCCCACAAGGAAATCCACAGCAGTCCTGAAACAGCTCTGGTGAATTTGCTGACTCCCCCTCCGTCACTCACTGTCTCGTTCTGTTTCTCCCAGTGCTGCAGGCTGCCCTTTTGTACTGGGCTCTTATGTTGTGCCCTTTCTCTGCCCACAAACAAATCCACAGCTGTCCCGACAGAGCTGTGTTGAGGTCGCTCAGTCTCCCTCTCTCACACGCTCATTCTGTTTGTCCTGGCGCTGCAAGCTGCCCTTTTGCATGGGACTCCTGCCTGCATTGGTGCCTTTTCCTGCACACAAAGAAATACGTAGCACTCCTGACGGACCTCCGGTGACCTCACTCAGTCCCTGTGTCTCACTTGCTTGTACTGTTTCTCCCACCGCTGCAGGCTGGCCTTTTGTGCTGGGCCCCTGCCTGCATTGATGCCTTTTTCTGCCCACAAAGAAATCCACAGCAGTCCTGACAGAGCTCCGGTGACTTCGCTCACTGCCCCTCCCTCACTCGCTCTCTCGTTATATTTCTCCCAGTGCTGCAGGCTGCCCTTTTGTACTGGGCTCTTGCGTTGGGCCCTTTCTCTGCCCACAAACAAATCCATAGCAGTCCCGACAGAGCTCAATTGAGCGCAGTCACTCCCCCCTCTCACTCGTTCGATCTTAATGTGTCCCACACAGTGATTTCCCACAGTGTCCATGCTATTCTGCGGCAGGAGTGCAAAAACACATTGTAGCCATGATGTGAAACATGGCAGCTGTACTGTTCATAAGAAGGTGTGGAAAAATGCCACTGTTGAAAATGTGGGGTGAAAATATCACAATATTGCGAAGTTACAAGGGTGTGTGGAAACAGGTCAACGCACGCTTGTAACACAGTCATGTCATGCAGTTTCGTCACCCGATTTTCAGCATAGGCATTTTAGGACCTCTGCTCATGAACAGTGCCACTGTCATTTTCTTAATCTGTCCCAATCAGTGATTTCCCACAGCGATTGCGTTATTCTGCGCCGGAACTGTGAAAACACATTTCAGTCAGGATGTGGAAAATGACAGCTGTGCTGCTCATAAGGAGGTGTGGAAAAAGTCCACTGGTGAAAATGTGGCGTGACAATATGACAAATCTGCAAAGTTACAAGGGTGCGTGGAAAGTGTGCAACGCACACTTGTAACACAGTCATTCGATGGGGTATTATCTCCAAATTTTCAACATAGGCATTTTAGGACCTCTGCTCATGAACAGTATCACTCTCATTTTCTTACTCTGTCCCGGACAGTGATTTCCCACAGCGGCCGCTCTATTCTGCGCCGGAAGTGCGAAAACACATTTCGGTCAGAATGGGGAAAAATGACAGCTTTACTGTTCATAAGTAGGTGTGGAAAAATGTTGGCAATCTGGAGTGAAAATATTATAAATTTGCGAACTTACGAGCGTGCGTGCAAACTGCGCAACACACGCTCGTACCACAGTCATTTTATGGAGTATCATTACCAAATTTTCAACATAGCCATTTCAGGACCTCTACTAATGAACAGTGTCACTGTCATTTTTTTAATCTGTCCCAAACACTGATTTCCCGCAGTGACCGTGCTATTCTGCACCGGAAGTGCGTAAACACAGTTCCGTCAGGATGTAAACAATGACAGCTGTACTGTTCACAGGGAGGTGTGACAAAATGCCAATGTTGCAAATCTGGTGTGTAAATATTGCAAATTCACGCAGTTATGAGCGTGCGTAGCAACTGCACAGCGCACGCTCGTAAAACAGTCATTTTTGGGATTTTTTCCACCAAATTTGCAACATAGGCTTTTTGAGAGCCCACCTCATGAACACTGGCACTGTCGTTTGGTTAACTAGTCCTGAAAGGTGATTCCACACAGTGACCGCGAAATCACCTTTCCGGCCCGATTAACGCCATGACAGTTTAAGAATTCATGAGGGGGGTCCCAAAAACCCCATGTTGAAAATTTGGTGAAAAAATTCCCAAAAATGCCCGAGATATGCAGTAAAGTTGAAAACCCCCTATCTATTACATTATACAGCTTACCAGCATTTCATCAGTTCGCGGTCGGCTTTGAAGAGTGCAGATGTGTTCCCGGTCCACGGAAGATCATCGCACCGAGCTCATCAGGTAAGTATGGGGTGGGGGTGTGGGAGGCAGGGTGTGCAGTGAGTGGGTGCAGGTGGGAGGCAGGGCGAGCACCAAGGGGCGGTTTCCTGCTTTCCAGGGACAAAAAAAAGCAGACGTCAGCGGAACCATTTTCCATTTTGCAGGGGCCTCTGGCACACTGGGGTGGGCTCCCAGTGTGCCACCACTAACTTACTCATTCGGGCAGCAGCAGCTGGCGGGATTGGGCACCCGCGTGGTGAGGAAGGCGAGGAGGGTATCGTTATGCCGGCGAGTTGGGCACCCGTCGGCAGGAACAAACGGGGTGGGGAGTGACAGAATGCCGATGGGGAGTGGGCTCGCCGGTAACAAAACAAACAAGCGGGCGACTACAGCCGACGGGATTGGTCACCCCATCGGCAGGAACAAAATCGGGGGGGGGGCACAGAATGCCAATGAGGATTGGGGCCCCCGTCGGCAACTAAACATGGTGGGGGGATGGGTATATTGTTTGTGAACACGGCGGCAAGCCACCGCCATGTTCACAAACAATCTCAGGGCTTTACATCCCGCCCTGCAATGACGGGTCGCTCCCTCATTGCAGTGGATGGCTGACGCTGCAATGACGATGCGGCCCCTGATTGCAGCGGCTGTTTGTTTTGAAAGTTGTGGCATGCTGGCTGAACTAGTGTCAGCAGCAGTGTGCCACGGCATTGGGGGATTCGGGGCAAGCCTCTGCAGGCTGTGGAGGCATTGGCCACAACAGTGCCGCTCCTCCACAGCCTGCTTCTCTACAAACCTGTCGCAACATGTTTCTTGCCCATGCACACAATCAACATAAAAATGCCATGGAGCCAGATATATATGACAAATTCAGAAACGTCCAGGC
The DNA here is from genome assembly GCA_016271365.2 of Neoceratodus forsteri. Classification (NCBI taxonomy): domain Eukaryota; kingdom Metazoa; phylum Chordata; order Ceratodontiformes; family Ceratodontidae; genus Neoceratodus; species Neoceratodus forsteri. Next base: position 1,091,464,193 of record CM057456.1, read on the forward strand.
TAGATGTTCACATTGGAAAGGGAAGTTGACTTGTTGCCATGACAGCCAAAAGATTCTACTGAGCATTACAGAAAAAAGAGCAATAGTAATTCAGTTCACTCACTGTATGAAACAAAACAGGCAAGAATGATATATAGAATAATGAAGGGGGAAGTGTATACTCAGAATTTTATACCCCCCAAGTTGGGAGAGGCTAAGTAAAACCCAAGAGCTAAACTTGAGAGTTTATAATTGCATCCCACACTGAGGGTGGGCATAACATCCGAGTTCTACACATCCCCAGTGCTTTGTTTTATATAATTGCTGGGCTCTGTTTTTTCACCACAGCAACTAATAAAAAAGCCAGGGCTTTTGTGGTTACTTAGCACAAAACTGTGATAGTCTGCATGAGGAGATCTGTGGGTGGCAGCTTCCACAAAGAGAAATACAGCACGTATTCATCGTTATAACCAGCCGATTATAACTGGGTTTCTCAATGGGGAAAAAAATGGAGCCCACTTATTGTAATTGTTTTATAATATATGGTTCAGTGTTGTTTTGCATGGAAATCCATACACAGCTAAATGCTGTTGTCCACAGTAGTGATGTCAAAATGTTGTACTACAGTAATGCAACGACCGTGGTACAACAGCATAGAATCCCATGTCTATTTATATTCCCTCATGTTTACCTACACTGCAGATTCCTCATAATGTAGACATCAGCAATGCTGCAAACACTAGCATGAACAATTTTGCTAGAAGATGAACAATTGAAAATGCTGCCTTCTCATGTAGGGCTCTACGATGCTGGTTCAACATCAGTTTTGTCGACTGGTATCACAGCGACAGAATTTATGTCAACCTCAAGTTGCAGTCTACATAAATCCCAATGGACTCCCAGACCATTTTTCTATTGAGGCCTTTGCCCCACGAATCCCCCATGAAGGGGGCTCTGCTCCCCACACCCCAATTCTAATTATAATCAACTCCGAGACAGAGTTGAGTCGAGGAGGGGGTGCAGGCCCAGGAGACAGTGTGTCCTTGTCTCTAGCACACCAATACAGCTACCTGTTGAAGAACTGTCAATTTTGTTGGCAGCGATGTAGGTCACTGTATTGGTGTCACTGTCGGGGGGTATACCCTCATGTAGCCATTACTTAAATCACATTGTGAAATGGGTAGGGAGTTTTCTGCATTCTTATTGGCTAAGATGTACCAGTTGCCATGTCCTTATCAATACATATTTTGCCAAATGGTACTTGTTATGCCAACCAGGACGCAGCACACTTAGAGAGCCATGTCTGTCAGAAACATTTGAAATCTGGTGACCATGTTACTTAGGTAAACACCTGTTAGTTGCTCTAATGCAATAAACAGCATGTCCACACATTATTCTGAACACTCACCCCTTCCCACAAGTAATACACAGTTGGTACATAAAACAATGCAGTTAAAAATAACAAAGTAACCTTGTGTGATGCAATGTGTTCCATTTGTAGTTTTCAGACCCCATGTGCATGGCCCAGAGTTGCAGTCATTATCCACAGTGCCCACTAGACCAACCCCCACTGCAACCTGCCCCACCCACACTGTCACCACTTGAAACCCGGGTGTTAGCCCAAAACTCTAGCCACACTCTGAATAGTGCAGTGATACTGACCAGCCACAAAAGTTAGAGTGAGTAGCTGGATCACTCATACAGGTGTGCCACGGTGCTGAGTTTTGGAAAGTGCTATTAAGAGAAGAGTTAACTACAGTGGCTGATATGGGACAGGGTCACTTCCGCTCGCTCTCACTCAACCTGGGCACTAGGTCTCTCATCAGAAAACACAGCCAAACTAAGAAATGTCAAAAAAATAAAAATAAATAAAAAGCATATTTTGTTGGTTTGGGTGTGTTTCTGTGCGTGTGCGCGTGTGTGTGTGTGTGTGTGTAGCAGACACCACTGCTCTCTAGTGGCTTTTAATTAAACATCTCCATTCCAATACAATGACAAGGACTACTTTTACATTTTTTTTTCCATTGATATAATCATATTTTTTACACTTTTTATGTACACATTTTATGTGAATTTTTATTGGGGGTTCATTTTACAAGTAAAATAAGACACTCCTAGGTGTGGTTTATGGCTTGATAACAGCACTTTCCAGGTGCTAAAGGCACTCGGCATAAGCACCTCATGCCTCATTATGCAACTAGGCAGGGCATGGTCTTATCAGGCCATAAGACACACCTTATTGCACCTTATTCCTTACTTAAAGTGATTTACCAACTTTTCATACGTAGATTTAGCAATCATTCACCAAGTGCATATATAACCAATGTACAATGTTGTTCCTGGATCGTACCAGCTGTTTTTGCGCAATAAAATAATTCTTGCAAGTGGCAATCACAGAACTGTCAGAGTCTGTATTGAAAGCTGTATCTGGTGACCTTTGACACAGGGTACAGAAGCCATGTCACCGCAGGTAGTTGTGTGCTGTATACCTAGCGCTTGCTGCTTATTCTGTGTGCCCGTGTTTCACAGTACAGTTTGGCAATGGCAGACAGTTCCTTCTCTTCATCCGAGGACAGTCTCAGTGTGTCTGACTCAGCCAGTGATTTTCTGGATATTGAGTCAGTGCCAGTAGTTGAAAATATCTGCATCCTGGACCCCTATAGAGATGACCCCTACGATAGCAGTGACAGTAATGGTGGCAGCTCTGGCGGTAGCAGCAGTCCCGATCCTTTTGGTTATGGCAGCGAAAACAGACTTGGCAACACAGACTGGTAATGGAATGATCTTTGTCTGATTTATGCGGTTCAGCCAGTTATTGTCTCTGGTTTGTCAATGATCGCGAACATTTACCCTCGCACCCAGGCTACGCACTGATGGTTCTTTTCCCCATCTCTGATGGCATTTGCTGTCCTTTTTGCAAAGCTAGGCATTGCTATCTGCAAATTTTTGTCAGACTGTTATAGTGTTGGGCAATTGATGCTATAGCTCTGTGCTGTACTTGTCACCCCTCGCCCATCATAACATATATTAGCCACCCAGTCGCCATTGCGAACCCAGTGCATATGTACCACCCCATAATCACAAGTAGCAGCATATATTTGTACTCATGCTGACAGTAACTGCAAGTGGTAGTTTCTAAATATTACAATCAAGGTTTTTTTACTGGTTTCGGGCTATACAATCAATTGTGATCATGGGAAACAGTGTGATACTTTCAGCATTATTCTGCACTGCATAACATTTCTGTTTGCATTTGCTGCTGTACTGGCATATGCACTATCTATGCAGTCTGCAGTTAAAACAGTGGTGAGAACAGTGCAGAATGAAGTGGTTATACCTTCACCTATTATTTGGCACATGTCTACAAAATACTCTCATTCTACATTGTGCATAGCAGCGGAAACCCGGCAGTGATGGCCTGCAGCACCTCAGTATCAGTGCAAAGCAGTGACAAACACTATCTGTACCTGCCAGGCACCAATCAGTGGTAATTGTTGTTACTAAACATGTTCCCAGTGTCAACTCACAAACTTTCTCTTGTTGAGTTTCATTATCCCAAACTAAAATCTGTGTCGGTCTGTGCAAATGTGCGCGGTGGTCCAACATAGTAAATTATCTTCATTTTCATCCCACGATCAAGGTTAGCAACTCCACCATCACCAATCTTCCCCCCCCTCGATCCCATATACTGCCCCATCTATCCTATAGCTACCTTTGCCAACAGGCAAATTGCATGCTCAGAGTTGGTTCCCCATTCCTGCCTAATTAATTTTTTTTTTCACTTTATGTATAGTACTATGCCACATCCCTTGTTCTGCATCTAATTGATCATATGTCTCATGCAACATCGCTATGTTTGAGGTTCTTTTTTCTCGGCAGTCCCATTGTGCTGTGTGTGTGTGGGGGGGGGGGCATAATTTCACTTTGCTTAGGCACAGCTGATTTCAGGGTCATTGGCATGTGTTCTCACCACATGTTTCGTGTTGCCTTTAGCAGGTACTGTTCCTCTGAGTTTTTTGACCTGCTCCCATTTTGGGTGATAATTCTGAAATGCATGCCTATATCCAACAGCCATTATCACTCCATACTGTGCACAGTGCGGTGCTATTGCTCTCCATGACCTGTGTTGCACAGTCATGAACATATAGCAAAGCATTTGTTGGTAAGGGCATCAGCAGGCTGTTTAGTTACACTGTGTTACATTCAGTAATAGCAATATATGTCACTGCTATAAATGTGTGTGTGTGTGTGTGTGTGTGTGTGTGTGTGTGTGATGCTGCCTTTAGATGTTGTAACAAGATGCCTGGCCAGGTATGCATGGGAAATGTGCCAGTTGTCATATTACCACCCTGTCGCGCATGCCAACGGATCCCCTAGCGTAAGTGCATAATGCATTCTTTATGATGCAAGTAAAGTAATGGCCTCAGCCTGGCCCCCAACACCACACACAACACACCCCAGATAGACATAACTGAATCTGACTGATGCTTGACACATGCCATGTTATGCTAATCCATGTGTGTGTGTGTGTGTGTGTGTGTGTGTGTGTGTGTGTGCGTGCATGTAGAGAGATTTGATCTTGTGGTCTGTCGGAAACTGAGCATCTTATCTACAGTAGATATTGGCCTTTGTTGCGATGTATAGCACTACACTGTGGCACTGTTCCCCCGTTCCCCTTTTTTTGACCCTTTTCAGAAATGCATGCCAAAACACAACACACAATCACCAATCAGTGCTGTCCACCATGTTGTAGTGTCATCCTACACAACTTACATATTCTTCATAGTGAACATGTGCTGTATAGCTTACAACGCTTTGGTGGTGAGGGTATCAGCATCCTGTACTGTTACAACGTGTTAGGTGGAAACCGAGTTAGGTGCAGTGTTGATAATATGAGTCGCTATTAACAAAGGTATATCTGTCAGTGTATAAGTATGCATTTCCGGAGTGAGCCAAACATGGTAGCTGGCCAGGTATGCATGGGAAAAAGTGCCTCGTTGCACATGAGCATCCTGTGTAGTATGCCAAGTGATCCCATGTCGTATGCACATAATGCTTGAAACCTAGTGGTCTGCACCTTGTGTCCCCCAACACATGCACACACAGTCACTCACTCACATTGCAGAGAAACACCTAGGCAAAGCAGCACTACTAACCATACAGCAGCACACTGCAGAGGTGACTATTTCATTCCTGGTAAGCTCAGCCAACATTTCTGTCATGGTGCTGGCTCTGCATCCACAGTGAGAATAACTGGATGTGATCATGGGCAGTGCATCTCATGCCTCTGCTATTTATTTGTGGCACCATAATCTGTAATATAATTAGATTAGTGACTAAAACAACACCTTTATCACATAATAGAGAACACAGTTTAGCAATCAATTCCAACATAGTAAATACTTGGCCCTTCATCTCAGAAATTAGTTTTGTACTGCTAAAATACCCATAGAGTGAACACAAGCACTTCTATCTAAGCAGAAGTGATTTAGCAACACTTAGCAGATATAAATGCTTGCTGTCAATGGAGTGCAAATCCCTCACATTGACTCTTTTCAATGTAAAACCCTTGTACCACTTGGCCCAGGAAGTTAATATTATGGTTAAAAGAGGTGCTAATCACTCCTGGCCATCTGGAAGAGTGAAGGTAATTATGCAGTTCCTCACTAACTCAGGTTTTATCCACTAATTATTTTTTCCTGCTCTAAACTACCATGCATAGCATAGTATAAGCCCAACCACAGGCACATTTTTTCCTCCCACTGGACACGTGTGTGCTGTGCTGTTTTTGTACCGCTGATTGTCAGCAGCAAGTCCTCACATCCTGACCTGTCCTCGTCCTCTTTTCAAGTCCTACCTGCATGCCTATCTTGCTGCCTCTGCCTCCTGCCTCTGCTTCCGCTGAATCTCCTAACCTCCCCACTAGTCTGACCTCTGACCTATACCACCTCTCCCCTTCCTCCCCACCATCCTTTCATCAGCCCCACTCTCCCCATCCAATTGTGCTCAAAGTGTGACATACTACTGCACATGTATAATTAAGAATTGTATGGTATATAGATCTTTATAGATACGTATATATGGTGTACATAACTAGCTCTACTGTATTGAATACACTGTACAATGTTTGTCAAATTGTTTCCACTGTACAATGTATGTATGTCAAATGTATTACTGTACAAATGCACTGCTATACTATACCATGTATGACCCTGGGTTGACCCAGAAAAAGGGACTGTAATTGTCTCAGTGGTCTTACCCAGTCACCAAAAGTCAAATAAATAAATAAAGTGACAAGGTCCATGAACTTCATCTGGATCAGGTGGCCTGTTGCTGCAGTGTGATGCCATTCACTGAGTCACTTGCCATGCTTACGGGGCATAGAGGCTTCTTGGCAAAGGAGAAGGAAGAACCCATCATTTATTGCCATTGATCACCAGTTGCCATGTATCTGCCCATGTCTCCAGCTTTGCCAGTTCCTCTCACAAACCATGTGAACCTCTATGACATCCACCACACCACCAGTCTTGCTGCTTTCTACCAATGGGCTCATCTTGCTCTTGACGGCCATATTACTGTACCCAATATAAATGTGCCCACTGTTCCCTTGGTGATCAGAGATTCCCTCCCAACACCAATCTCTGCTGCCTTACCTGCAGTCAGGAGTGGTGTACTGGCCACCAACCCAATCAGAAGAGAAGCAGAGGGGAGTGGCAGAAAAGATCCAGAGAAACTGTGGGAAAGGGGTCAATGGTGACAGTGGGTACTGTGGGTTTCTCTGACATACTAGGGGTGGCATGGCAAACACCTGCCACCAAGTTCAGAAGGGGGAGGTAATGCTTTGTGCCTTCCAAGTTAACCTTCTTGTACAGTTTGTCTGAAAACCAACTAGGTTTGGGAACACCTGTAATCTCGTGGGTGGCAGACGTGTCACATTGATTCCCCCTGCCCTACCCATATTTTGTTGGAACCATATTAGCCATTGTTTTTTTCTCAACCGTTCTTCATCTACCACCAGTTCCTTCAATCATTGCCCATTAGTAATCATGAAATTTTTCAGCAGATAACGGTCTACAGGTGTATCAAGTCTGCTTCAAAGTGCAGCCAGCACCCCTTACTCTTCAGCCACCCCCCTCCCTTCCCCTCCATTGCCCTTCCCCTTTGCCCTGTCACAGTTCCTTTGGAAGTAGTCCACTGTCCTACTGGATACTATGTCTGCCAGTAATGCATTCCACCAAGCTACCGCCCTCTCTGTAAAAAAATGTGTCCTCATCTCCACCCTCAATCTACCTCCCTCCATTCTCATATCATGGCCCCGGATGTCCCTCCCCTCCCTCAGTTTGAACAGATCCTCCATACCTGTCTTGTTTATTCCTTCATGTACTTATAGGTTTCAGTCATGTCCCATCATGTCCCTCCTCTCCTACAGCAAATACATATTTAACTACCTCAGCCTCCTCTTGCATGGTAAGTCCCCCAGCCCTTTGATCATCATTGTCACCATATGCTGCACCACCTCCACTAACATGTAGATACGGGTGCCAGTACTGCATAAAGTACTCCTGGTGCAGTCTAACTAATGCTCTATACAGTTGCAGCTTCCCCTTCAGTTCCACCGTTCATCCTTGGGCCTCTCTTGTGGAGGGGTGCCACGTGAGCCATCCTCCAATCATCAGGTACACACCCAAAGTGTAGTGAGGCATTAAATCCATTGCCAAAGGTCACGCAATGACATCTGACAGCTCCTTCAGTGACCTGGGGTGGATGCCATCTGTGCATGCATGGCACCTTGTCCACCCTGGTTTATTCACCGACCATTGCAGCAGGATGCTGAGTTCGAAGGCATCCAGTAGTACCTGCTCCCTTCTATTCCTTGTTCTTGGGTTACTCTAGTGCACTCCTCACATGTTGAAGTCCCCCACAATCACCACACTAACTGTCTCGCAGGTCCTCTGGATCAGTCCTACTAGTTCCCTGTAAGAACTCCTCCATCTGAGAGGCCGGCCTGTACACATAGATACATAGATACATAGACAGTGTCGGCAGATAAGGGCCTATGGCCCACCCAGTCTGCTCATCTGAGACTGTAAGTTCAGTTTATGTTTTCCTAGAAGTCTGTTGCCCCTTACCCCTGACCTCCAGAATTCCTTTATGTCTATCCCATGCATTCTTAAATCCCGTGATTGTTTCAGCCCCCACCACTTCCTCTGGCAGGGTGTTCCACTTGTCCACCACCTGTTCTGTGAAGAAATTTTTCCTCACATTTCCTCTGAATCGTCCTCCCTCCAACTTCATCCCATGTCCTCTAGTCCTGGAACATCTTTCTTGCTTAAAAATAGTGTATTCCTGCACCCTGTTCCTCCCTGTAAGATACTTGTATGATAAAAAATGTCACCTACTGGGAATTGAACCCAGGCCCTGGGAACACCATCCTGGTGCTCTAACCACTGAGCTACAGGATCACATTGTGAAAGTCCTATTCTTGGAATCCTCGATTTGCATCCAAAGTGAACTTAGAGACATAGAAATGTAGAAGTTGACAGCAGATAAGGATCGCAAGGCCCACCCAGTCTGTCTATTTCTTTTTCTACCTTAAGAATGTGCCATTGGTCCTTGCTCTGTCAATGGCCTATCTGTTCATACTCCTCTGTATTGATCCCTTATGCCTATCCCATGCCTGTCTGAAGGCCTGCGCTGTATTCATATCCACTACTTCCTGAGGTAGGCTGGTCTATGCATCCACTACCCTTTCTGTGAAAATGAACTTCCTCACATTACCCCCTAATCGACCTCTCTGCTACCATTCTCCCCTTCCTCCCTTACACATTTCAGTCATGCCACATCCCTTCCTTCCGTCACCTAACCCCTTCTGCCAATCACTCTATCACTAGAAGTAACCTCTACCCTTCTAAAGATAGGTCCCCGTAATTGTTTTGGGTGGCCCATGTTTCTGTGATGGCTGCAATGTCCACCTCTCCCTCTGCCATGAATGCCTGTAGCTCTGCAGTTTTCAACCCATGGCTACCAGCATTATTAGTGACCATCTTCCACCCTTCTTCCTCCTGCCATCCTGTTCTCTTTTAGTAGCATCACCAAAAGATGATTAATCCCGTGTTACAGAGCTCCCACTATATGGGCTGTGTGTATGGCAGCAGCCCTGATATATTCTGGCACCTGGCTCTGGTTTAGACATTACCACAGTGTTCATCGCCTTATTTTTCTGACTGTTAAGTTCTGGAAGCTACACACAGTTGCACTGACACCATGTTTTACCATTTCATCTGTCACCCTCTTTGTAGGCGCCTTTGTGGGCATTGCATTATCATGGACGATAAATTGGAGTGCTTGTGTTGCCAGGAGATAGAAAGAATGAGTGGGAGGAGGGATGATGTCAATGTAGTGTGCATCAGAGAGAGCCCAGCATTCAGCAGCGTAGTACTGGACCCTGATGTACTTCAAACTGCATACTATGAGTACCGGCAACAATACAGTGGAGGAAATGCACCACGCAGTTTGTTTGCGTAAGTATCATTAACCACACATGTGCCCTCTGCAAGGTCTTAGACCTATATATATTATGACACATTGCAACAGTATACCCCCCAGTACATTCAGTGGTACCATCCTTGCAAGAACGGTTATAATGAACATGTCTGTCAGGGGAACTACCAACTGAAACATGCCAGTGGGCCATCTGCTTCATCAGCCATGGGTGTCTCCAGTCAAAGCATGGTCCCTTGACTAGCCTCACATCAGGCATTCCTACGATCAATATGCCCCTTTGTACTGCCTCATCTGTCACCCCCCATCACCCCGTCCCACCTTCTACATTCCTGTATTTTCAAATCCTCACTTCTCTTTTGTGATAATTCTGTCTTGCTCCCCATTTGTGGCCTTACTCCTCCCCACTCCCATTTTCTGAATTTTAGCTCCCCAATGTGCGCTCATTCTGCTGTCTGATTCCTTTTTCCATCCTTTATTTTCAAATCCCACAATGCCACTTTGTACTGTATGTATATATGCTTTTCCTTGCACCATACCCACAAGGCTCATGGTGACAGTAAATCTGTTATCTTTGGACTCTCATCTTTTAATGATTTCATACACACACTTGCTGCTGGTTTTTTCGGAAACTTTTATTTTGGCCCCCCTTACTTCCATCCTATCACTGCTAAACATACAGTGTCGAGAAAAAAGACCTGTTACTGCTCTTCCATCTGCCATTGAGGCATACAGCGGTTGACCGCAACTTGCTATGCCTCATCAATGGCTTTGCATCCATGCTAACAAACTGATGGGTTCATCCGTGTCTTTACAAGGTCACTAGACCAGTACTCCCCATGCCTCTTCATGTAGACAGACATTCTCATATTTCTCATAGTTGCTCCCATCACATTAATTTTTTTCCGTATCACTGGTACCATCTTTGATGCCCATCTTCGTTCTGCCCACACTAGCCATATTTGTTCATGATGTGATGATCGCACAATGGAATCAACGTATTTATGTGCCTTTTTATTATTCATTGGCATGCATAATACTGCAGGGCCACTTCTAGATCTGCGATCCTCTCACTGTCCCCATTTCAGAGTACAAGGTCTAAGATTGCTCCCTCATGAGTGGGTTCCAAAACTGACTGTCAGACACATGCCACCTGTAGGACATTGAGAATGACCCTGCTCTTGGATGTGGCTGCAGCAAAGGTACTCCAGTTTACATCTGCCATTTTCAGGTCCCCCATCAACAGTATTTCACCTTTCTCTGCCATCCTAAGGATGCTTCCCATCATATCCTTATTCATTCCCCCACCTCGACATGGGGGTCTGTATACAACCCTGGTGCAGATTGTGGTACCATTTCCAGGCTCTAAGGTGATCCACAGTGCCTCCTCTCCTCCTGGTTTACTCTTTTGTTCCATTGCTTTTATCCCTTACATAGAGAGCTACTCCTAACGCTCTTCTACCCTCCCTGTCTCTCCTGTAGGTTGTGTACCCTGGTATGTTAACATCCCTGTCATGGTTCTCTGTGTACCTTGTTTCTGTGACTGCTACGATATCCAGGCATCCTTCTTCCATCAAGGCCACCAGTTCAGGGAGCTTGTTGCCCAGACTACATCCCTATGGTGCAAGGCCCTCCAATCTCTAAGGTTATCATGATCCGATTCCTATCCCTGCCAAGCCCCCTATATAAATTGATGCTACCTTGCTATCACCCCTGAACTGCCCATCAACTGACTGGGCATTTCTTTTTTTTCTGTCAACAGGAAATATCGCTACACTGGGTACAGACAGTTGGTTCGATGGGTCTGGGGATACCTTGGGAAGGATGTACGAGTGGCACTACCATCATGTGCCATCACCAAGATACGCAAAAAATATCCAAATGAAGATGGGAAGGCCTATAGGCATTTAACATAGAAACATAGAAACATACATAGACTTTGATGGCAGATAAGGACCGCTAGGCCCATCTAGTCTGCCCATTTCCCTACCTCCAGGATAGGCCGCAGATCCTAGTTAACCAACAGCCTATTTCTTCCTACCCCCCACAAGAATTGCCTTATGTCTGTCCCATGCATTCTTGAATTCTTCCACAGTTTTAGACCCCACAACCTCCTCAGGAAGGCTGTTCCATGCATCCACTACCCTCTCTGTGAAATAATACTTCCTCACATTGCCCCTGAACCGCCCTCCTTCTATCTTTAAATTGTGTCCCCTTGTTCTTGCAAGTCTCTTTCTGAAAGATGCTACCCTCTTGGACTTTGTTGATTCCACTGAAGTACTTAAAAGTTTCTATCATGTCCCCCTCTCCCTTCTTTCCTCAAGGGTATACATATTAAGCTCCTTTAGTTTCTCCTCACTTGTGCTTCTCTTGCAGACCCTGCACCATTTAGTTGCCCTCTCTGGACTGCTCTATCCTGTCTATGTCCTTGGGAGATGGGGTCTCCAGAACTGGACACAGTACTCCAGATGGGGTCTCACCCACTGTCTGTACAGAGGGATAACAACTTTCTATTTTCTGCTGATGATGCCTCTCCCTATACATCCCAGTATATCCCCAGCCCTCCCTACTGCCTTCTCACATTGCTTGCTAACCTTAAGGTCATCTGATATGATTACCCCCAGGTCCCTTTCTTTTTTTGTTGTTGTTACTACCTCCCCACCCATTGTATATTCTTCCCCTGGGTTCTTGTTTCCCAGGTGCATTATTTTGCACTTCTTTGCATTTCAAGCCCGAATGAATCATCAGTCCATAAAAGCAGACCTTTGATCCTTCCTTTATTGCAATGTAACAATTTCTAGTCTAATATATTTTCATGCATGTAATCATTCAATAAAGAGACAGGAGACAACTTTGAATCAAGTTCTGCATCTGTGTGCATTTACTTACTGGGATTGTACTCAGTGCCACAACAATGAACAATATCCAGTGCATGATAAAATCAAACATACATTAAGGCTTTGTATGTTAAAACAATTGACTGCGTGCCACGGTTTTATTACTTCAAGTAACATCTGACCCATTTTCCTACTGGTTTCATTCATGCAGCATTAGCCTATATCAATATATAAAATAAATTGCTAGTAAAGTCGTCACACTTAGAAATTGTTTTTTTCATTTCATGTTTTTTTATTGTGCTGTTCCTACAGGAGGGCACCAATCACCATGTGCTACCTGGTCCTAGAGTGCACAGGGCATGCATATTATAAAGCACATAACATGCAATAGACAAAATACATATACAAAAATGTGCAAGAAACATCCAAAAATAGTTAGCTGGTAGGCCAGAAATGACACATGAAGAGGTGTCAAAACACAGTTGCCACACAGACCTACTGATACTTGTGATTCCATTCATGTATTGAAGTCTCTATGTAGTAACACCACCGCTTATAGCTGTGAATAATGCTAGCGCGGACACACGGGAAGAAACCCCATCACTGAGTAGGAGGCGGGACCATTACAAATCGGGAGTACAGGTGCGTATGTGAAGGGAGACGGGGTGACATCACCATCAGGACAGGGGACAGCCTGAAATGGGGGACAAGGGGGAGGTAGTGGAGGTGGCAATCCCAGTAGTGAGAGTAAGGGAAGCTCTCAAGTCCCTTAGGACAGAGAACACACCAGGGCCAGATGATTTACATCCCAGGATACTGAAGAAATGTGCAGATGACCTGGCGGAACCCAGGACATAGCCTTTCTACATGTCTCTGACGATGGGGTGGGTGCCCTGGGACTGGAGGGTGGCACATATCATGCCTATACACAAGGCTGGATCAAGAGATGAGGCAGGGCTATACAGGCCCATCAGCCTGACATCGGTGGTAGGCAAGTGATGGATGGTGTTACCAAGGAAAGGATAGGGGGGTCCTGGAGAAGTTGGGGTACCTGGACAATAGACAGCATGGCTTTGTCATAGGAAAATCTTGACAGACAAACCTTGTGGGGTTCTATGATTGGGTGACGAGTGCCCTGGTCCAGGGCATGCCAGTGGACGTCCTCTTTCTTGACTTCAGCAAGGCATTTGATGTGAGACTAACCCCCAAACCATGACCATATTTGTCTCATCTACACGGAGGGTCATCTGTGGGGTCCCGCAGGGATCGGTCCTAGAGCCCCTCCAGTTTAACGCATATGTCTTTGACATAAGGAAGGGTATCAAGAGTGAACTGAGTCTCTCTACAGATGAATTGAATTTGGGAGAAGTGGTGGATGGGGAGGAGGGAAGGGTGACCCTGAAGGAGGATCTCCATGCTCTAGACAGCTGGTCAAGGAAGTGGAGTCCGAGGTTCACTACTTGGAAATGCATGGTTCTACACCCGGGCACCAGAAACCAGTGCAAAGTGTATACCCTGGGTAGGGAAATGCTGCAAGTCATGATGGCTGAGAGGTACCTAGGGGTAGTGGTGAATGTCAAAATGAACAGCTCTGACACTTGTAGGAGGGCAGCGGCCAGAGACAATGGGATGCCTGGATGCATCGCTAGGGGGATTAACTTCAGAATCATGGAAGTGATAATCCCACTGTACAACTACTTGGTTAGACAGCACCTAGAGTACTGTGTGCAGTTTTGGAGGGCGCCTTTAAAATGGGACATTGCACTCCTGCAAAGGCTCCAAAGGAGGGCAACCAAAATGATCTGGGGCTTGGGGGGAAAGGACCTATGGGTAGCGGTGTGACAATATCCCTTAACATGTACACGTTGGAGGAGAGGAGGGATGGGGGGACATGATAGAGGTCTTCAAGTACATGAGGTGGATAAATATTGGGGGTTTCAGTTGGAGTGCTGCAAAGGAAAGGGGGGCCAAGTAAAGGCAACATGTGGAAGCTGAAGGGTGAAGACTCAGGAGGAGAAAGGAGGAGGTGCTACTTTACTGAGAGGGTGGTGGAACCATGGAATATGCTGCACATGGGACTAGTGGAGGCAGAGACTGTGGCGGGGTTCAAGAGAGGTTGGGAAAGGTATGGGAGCTGACTGAAAGAGCAGACATGAAAGACTATTAGGCCTACTGTGCTGGCATTCTAGTATGTCAGTATATGTTAGTATGTAACTTGAGATGTTTACACAGGTAAATGCAATCCAGTATGACTTTCCATGCATAGCCAACTGGCAAACACAACGCTACACAAACTCTCCGCTGAAGGTGTTTCTTGCATCTTTGACTGTGCTGTAATGCTGTCAGTCAGTTCAAGCGTCACCTTTAACTATGGTACTGTACTGGCAATGGACAAACAGATCATGCAGACCACTGGACCATGTCCATTGCACATCGTGAAATGTCCAGTGTTACACCACTGTACTGTCACTGAATGCCCAGAATGAGTTGTGCCCCAAAGTAGCATTTGTTCAGTTTCCCATGGCATTTCCCAAACTGTCATAGCACCTTCAATGTCTGACAGCAGTGTCCACAAAGAAAAATCTCACCGTGGCCAGGTGGTGTAATGCAGCAGTTTGCGTGCAGTGTGCTATGCAGCAATCACTACATTGCCCTTGTGGTAAAAGTGAAGATAGTGAGGGCTTCATCAAGTTACAATTCATGTCATGGAATACATGATACAAACAGGGTTCTGCCCCGATGTTCTAAATATTATCCGGCTGTATCATCCAATATTACGTGAACCATGTCACTTTTTGTTTGGAAATCGTGTAAGGTCCTGCTGCACTGCGCTAACTCGGTCCACATCCTTGAATGTTGCAGAAAGTGGTGCTGGCTGTTGCTTCGACTGGGCTAGTTGCTTTAGTCAGACAATCACTGCTGGATCGCTCACCGGCAACATGACAGTAGTCATAACTGCATGTGCATGCTCTGTAATAGATAGCAAAAAAAGGGGTTATATTTCAGTCACTTTTGTTGGGTTATGGAAAACAGAAAACAGCAGTGATACACAACTGCATGCAAAGGCACAGCATAATGAACTGCATTGTTATCAGTGATGGAGCCAGGTTTGGGAGCATTTGGGAACTAGGAGGGCCATTCAGTCAATCATGGGTTCTACTTTCAAAGTGACACCGATTGCATTGCCGAACAACCCTACTATTGCAGGCGGCCACCTTCTGTCTCACGCTGTGTCTCTGGGTTAACCCATGACGTGTGGCATTGTCCATGAAAGACAGTAACAGAGATGTTGCTTTGAGAACACAATAAAGAAACACCAAAAAATGGGCATCAAAATCCATGTTTAGTGTGCTAGCTTACCATATGTGGATGCTTGTTCACATGGCTTCACAGATGGCTCACCCTTGTTTGCCTTGGAGAAGTAGACTGAAAACTTTACATTACTGGCATCATCCAACAGAGTGTCTCTGCACGCATTTTCGTTAAAATGTAGTGCAGCAAGATATAATGTGAAATGAAAGAAAGTGTACAGACAATATTAGATATTTGGAATGCAGTACATCTGTTCAGAGGGCAGGGGTTGTGTAAGCTTTTGTTTTTCCTAATATTGGTTATGGTTTGGTGGTCAGTGTGGTGATGGGCCTTTACCAGACAAAGTACCTATTCAGCATGCAGACATCACACTGTGCTTCACAATGTAATATGAGAACGTGTCACTATGCACTGATCTACAGCTAATGACACAATTTTAAGTGACCGGGAAGAAACCTATTCACTTATGAAACATGTAAGAGTGTGCCAATGGTTACAGAGCAAGGGGGCGGGACCTATCATAAGGGGTCATGACTTGACAGTATTTCCAACCGACAATTTGAAGGACACTTGGAATGGCCTGGACACAGCATGACAGGAAATGCAGACACCATCATAATACAAACATGTATGTGCTAGCAAGAAGTGAACCACACAGATGAGCACAAAATGCTGAATCAGTTCAACAAATATTAGCAATGGCAGGCACAACAGGTCAGGAAACATGAGGCGGAACTGGCCTTGTCATTAATGCTTCCCCATGTCCCTCCTCAAGTTGCCCAGCACTGGTGTGGTATAGACTCCCTTGCAGATTCTTGTTGTCAGTTGCAAGCAGGCAGACATTGCCCTCCAGTGGCTAAGGTATATTGCTAATTAAGAAATGTAGCCTGCTGCACCACATGGAGTAACTTTCTTTGTCACACAGTAGTCGCCTGACATGACCTCTACGGCATGAATCAGCGACTCCTATGGTGCTATGCCCGACTACTTTTTCAGTGATTGACAGTGACCAACATGACAGAAATGTACACTGACACTTACCGGTACTGCATCCCATGGAAGGAATAGGCAGTGTGTTTGGGCGCAAAATGAAGAATCATGCTGTGGAAAGCTTCAACTGCCGATGTTTGCGCATGGGGTGATAATCGACAGATGTCACTTACTAAATGATTATTTTCAAGAATATCAAACAGTTTCTCTGTTCCTTTCTCACCTGTCAGAAACAGAAATGTCAGTACATCGAAATGTCTATGACCATCAGTATGGTTTATTTACTCATTTAATGTCAAAGTACTCACTGGGATGCAGCCACTTCTTTTTCCTTTCTTCACCCTCTAGTGGTGGATGCAAGCAGCATGGGAAAATATCACTGTGGCCTTAGTGTATGTTTGCCATGTGGTTCATCATGCATTTCCATCTCGCCTTTCTCATGTCTGGGTCATAATCTGGCATTGAGGCCACAATCCAATAGATGTGGTTGTTAATGGTGCATTTCCATCGGTTGATATTTTCACAGTCTTTCTGTTTCCCCAAGGCCTCAATTTTTTTACGAAGACCTGCAAAGAAAAATGTATGCTTAGTGCACGTTATCAGAGAACTGTGTCCACCATTCAAGAGATAGAGCTATACCATACAAGCCTAAAGCTTCCTCGCCTTTGACAACATGCCACACATCATAGTAATGGGTTCCGCCAGTCATTAGGGGGTTGTCCCGAAGCCAGGCATTTATTTGAGTGTGTCTGTCTGTCACCAGGCAGTCAATCTTCAGGTTAGATTCCAACACAAGAAATGACAACACTCGCTGTAGACCCTCCAGCTCCATCCATGTTGAATTCTTCACCTTATTGCTCTGGTTGGAGAACAGTGTAAGGGTCACATTGCAGAAGCACTACTGACAATCATGAATAACTGTACAATGTTGGTGCTGCACAACATTGCTTACCTGGACCAGTGAAACAGCTATTATTTTGTTGATCCGCTGCTCCAGCATGCTGTATGATCCACATTTTACACAGTGCCCAGGACTGTCGCAATGCCCATCACCAGCTAACATGAGTCCACCACCCATTGCTGCCAAGTCTTTAATTAATTGTGTCTGGTGCTGTAGCCAGTAGCTCTCAATGGTTGGGAGCAGAACATTCCGCTGATGATTGTCAAACGTTGCGCAGGAAATGGATGCAACATTCATCAATGTGAAAACATGTAATGCTTTAGAGACGGGGCAACCAGATGTGAGAATGGCAGCGGCCAATAACATGTTCATCGGTGGAATATGACCCATTTTAGGTTGATTGTGCTAGACCATATGATATCCACAGTCTGGACACATCATAGTCACTATCAAAACAGTCCCCAACTTATGCCTTTTTTCATCTGTAGAGTACTGTACCGTTGTATTCGCTGCACAACTGGGGCATGTTTGGAACAGCTCGTCGAGACTGGAATGGAAAACAAAAAAACTTCTGCTCCCCTGCTTCTGGAATTGATGGCTGTATAGGCACACTGAATAGTGATGAGATGGAGTATTGAAAAACAAACATTAGTGGTGGTTAGCTTCTGAAAAGAGAAGCAGTTACTCAGCTTTAGAATATATTGCAACATTGCATATTCACTTATGCCAGTAGGTGTCATCTATGTCACCCTCAGCGAATGGCTAGTGTCACAACCCAACACCAATGAAATGGTGTTTTTAACATGACAGTATGCACATCATCTATGTTTGCATAATGCATGCAAAGAACGTGTCTATGCACAAAGAGGCATCGCAATAAGCATACAACAACAATGTAGCTGGTATTACGGTGATGTGTACCACACAACAGGGTATACCTCAGTACTGCTACAGTTTGGTGCGATTGCCACCGTATGTACAGAGCGACACAAATATACATTTCACTGCCAAGAGGCAATTGGTGCTCTCACTGTTGGCTCGCAATGATGCTTGTCCAATGGCAGCATGTGTGTACCAAGGTGTGTTGCAACATCCTGGAGGAGCGCACCAATCTAAGAACAGTGCACACTAGGCCAATAGCTAGGAAATATGACAGACTAAAGTCATTCAATGGTACAGAGCAACACTGCGTGCCCCCTGTAATACTGAAATGCTCATGCATTACCACCAGATGATCAGCAGAGCCGGAAGGCATGGACAAAAATATAACTGGAGCTATATGTAAAGCATTTTATCAGGCCTCGTCTGTTCAAGGCATGGAAGACGAATGTGCTTTGGTATTTGTCAGCTACCAGTGATGATTTACCCACTTAGATATCATGCACAAGTAGTGACCTTTTGGTTGGCTTGTATTACCACACACAGCTCACTAACACTTTTTGGTTCCTGTTAGTAAGTACCTCCACACACCACTTGTGTACACTTCTCTCACCGTACCTACATTGTGTAGTACGCCACTGAGTTTTTGGTTTCACTGGTGCATTAATGTGCAGTACATCTAAACAGCCATATGTTTGCATAGTGGGTGGATGGGGAGGAGGGTGGCAAATTACTACAGGAGGACTTGGCAAGGCTCTAGGAGTCGTCGCACACCTGGCAGCTTGGGTTCAATGATAAGAAATAAAAGGTGATGCATTTCAGATGCAAAAACCCAGGGTACAGCTATTGGATTGATGGTATCAAACTGTCCACATCTGACGAGGAGAAGGATCTGGGGGTGCTGGTGACCGGGAAATTAAACCACTCGACCCAGTGTAGGAAGGCAGTGGCTAAGGCTAACATGATGCAAGGGTGCATAGCAAGGGGATTACATCCAGATGTGGCAAAGTCATATTGCCTCTGTACAGGTCCCTGGTGAAGCCACACTTGGAGTACTACATGCAATTCTGGTACCTGTACTTGAAAATGGATATCAAACTACTGGAGGCATTGCAGCGAAGAGAAAACAAGGATGATCCAGGGGTTGGGGGTAGAACTTGCAATCAAAGACTATACGAGCTCTACATGTATACTCTGGAGGATAAAAGAGAGAGAGGGGACATGATTGAGATCTTTAAGTACCAGAAGGGGATGAACAGAGTAGGCTTCCAGGGAGTATTCACTCTCCAAAACGGAAAAGATCACAAGGGGCACTCCCTGAAGCTAAGGGGGAATTCAGGTGTGAAAGAAGGAGGCAATATTTCACTACTTCAAACATATGAACTGGACAGCAGATACAGGCCATATGGTCTTTCTAGTCTGCTCGAGTGTGCAGCACGTCTGCCAGTTCTACTGCAGCTGCACCCCCCATTAACTCTTCTGTCCCACAACTGCCCCCCTGGTATGTACTTTCCCTTAGAATTTGTACCACTCCCTCTTGAAGCACCACACAGTCTGCACTGATACAAGTTGCTCAGGCAGTGCATTCCACCCTGTTACCACTCTTTCAGTGAAGTAATGCCTACTCCTTTCCCTGCTGAATCTGCCCCCCTGTAACTTCAGGGAGTGCCCTATGGTATCTTTTCCATTCTGGAGAGTGACCACATCCTAGAAGCCTATTCTGTTCACCTCCTTCAGGTACTTGAAGGTCTCGAGCAGCTTATTAATTTTTTGTGTGACACGGCCAGAGTCTAACTAGGCCTTGGCCAAATCCCTTCACACACCTACGTATCTTTTTACCTAGACATTGTGCCTTCATTCCAGCGCACTTATGGCCTATAGGCATGCAACAATTATTTCATTCATTAGAGATTCCATCAATTCTGCTATCGCTGTGGTCATATTACCCGAGTGGTGCTTCGCTGCCAATGGTTGTGAATGGAAATCAGATCTGTGATCCTTAATTCCAGATGCACAACCATGACTAGTTCTACCCGTACTTCTATCTAAATAATATGCGGTCTGCCATCTTTGTCATTTTGTCAGACTCCCATTTTAGTTCTTTCTGGACAATTTCATATATCAGCGGACTAGTGTCGAACCCCAATCCAGAGTACAATGAGTGTTTTTTTTATATGGTGAGCATAAGTTCAACAGTTGAGCTGCGGCAATGTGATACTTACCTATCAATGTCATCTTCAACTTCATTCTCCGCTGAAAGGATGGAGTCATCACAGGGGTTGTACTCTGAGTCTTTGTTGAGACTGCCCACATCCGATAAGGAAGACAGTGAGGTGCTTAGTGGTGTGGAGCAGCATCTGTTGCACTCCTGTGGTGGTTTTTCAGTTTGCAAGGTGTGATCAGAGAGCAAGTCACACTGGATGCCAATGGACACCATCTGTGGCCTAGCCAAGACACCTATGAAAAAAATGAAAAATGATACGAAATATTACTGAGTACAGTACACAAATTGAAAAAGGGTGATGAGGACCTATAGACAAGGCATGAACCTTTGGTTTTCTTCAGCACTATGGTCTAGGTGGCAGAACTCATAGTCTTCTTGGAAGAAGTAATGGTATCAGTGTTCACACGATGTAAAGACACATTTTCTATGAGTGCTTCATGTTGACACTCGGGCACCACAACCAAAAGAATGTTGCTAGCTATGGTTGTTGCTGCATCATCTGTCTTTTCTGTTTCCGTGGTGCCCTGAAAGTAAAAATGACAAATAATTGTGTTTGCTATTTGTTAGAAGCACTGTTTTGGAAACACATCATATATTCAGGTTGCTTTCTAGGCCAGAGATATATGTGCACTGACCATAATATCGCCATCAATGACAGGCAGTAAAGGCACATTGTCTGATCCAACAGTATTTGCCATGGATGAATCATCAACTCGCAATCTAGATTCATGGGCATGGACACGGAGCAACTGTGAAGGGAAACATGAAAAATGTTCAGAGTAGAAATACTTCACAGTGGCAATGACATGTTGAATCATGCACAAAGAATGCAGTAATAGTTGTTCTATTGACGTACTTTGTTAGGTGACGAATAATATTAATGACAGTACAACAATTAGTGCATACCATGTGTGCCTTTATATGTTATCCACACTGCATGTGATTTTGAAGCAAGCACAAGCAATCACAGCCACCCATGACACACAACGGTCACTGATGAGGGAAACAAGAGAAATGTCAACATCGGGTGCATTGTGCAGTGCATACAATGTAATAAGGCTGCGGTGAATATGTGTTGGCACAGGTCACTGAATGTGTCACCACAATGTCGTACGACTCAGCCAAGCACAGGGAGAGAAAAAGGATAGGGATGGAGGGTAGTTGGAAGGTGGCAAGTGAGGAAGGGATGGGGGGTGCAATCAGCATAACTAAGCAAACAGCAGCAGTATAAAAATGCAGCGGGCAGAGGGAACTGGTGTTGGGGGGGCCTACCCAGAGTTAAAAGCAGACATAGCAGGGCAATGAGAAAGCATTATTCCAGAAAAAGGGTGGTTGTGGGCCAGAACCCACTGCAAGAAGAGGGCATATAACTATGGATCATGGGCAGCTACTGAAAGGTGTGGAACGAGCTCAGAGGGAGGGTTCCAAACATGGGGAGCATGGGGGTAGGGCACAAAGTATGGGGTGGCGTGGCAGGGGAGGGTGGGGAATCTGCACTACTAAAGCATCAAGTGATGTGCATGCAAGCCAAGTTGATATACCAATAGAGCACTATCTATGGGCAACCATGTATATTTGTAATGTGGGCCTTGCTGCTGTATAGGAAACCATTCATGTAGCCTGAGCGGAATGTCATGGCAAAACCATAATGCACTGGCTTGCCGGTACTCATGTTTGCCTGGAGAGGAGAACATCAAAGCAGTAGGGCAGGACACAGCCATACACTTGGACACTACCAGGCATCTTGATAGGAATTGTGGACCACAGAGGAAAGTGCAGACTGTGGCGACCCTAGCAAATTTCAGCAGCTTTCCGGCATACAGAATGTTACATGGCATGGCCAACTCTTGTTGCTGTGCCCCCAGTGATTTTCACCTACTCGATCACCCTCTGAAGGGCCTGGGACATTGCCCTTGATGAGTGGGTGTTTGCAAAGCCAAGGATCATGATTTGATGGCAACTAGGTAAATCAGTTGGGGGTTGGGGGAGAACTGAACACCAACAGGACAGAGAAGCACTTTACACAGCGGTATCAAGATCATGACCCAGGTGTGTTACTGAATGTGGGGGGTTAGCAAAAGACAGTGGACAAGGTATAGCAGCAGAGACAGCTGAAAAAATTGAATTGACTGCAACAACATGAAACGGCAATAGGCCAAACTGAAAAATATTGATGTGCTACATACCCGAGAGGTCATCAATTTTGTTGTGAATGGACTGCGCTGTTTAACTTGCCCATCAGATGTCTCTCTCTGTCTTCACCTAAACGTTTATATGGGTTGGGTGCCATTAACTTTTTTGGTGCCATGAGGGGACGTACTGTTGGTATTGCATCTTTTGCTAACTTCAAAGATTTGCAAAATTTGTAACGGAATTGCATGGCATTTGTGAAGCACTCTGGGGAAAATGGGTAGAGCAGATAGTGGGTGCAATGGCCGACTTCCAATCCCACTCACGATCCAGAAGAACAAAGGACACCCACTTCTTAAACTGTGTTGGCGATCTATCACGCTTTGGGAATTCAAACAGTGAAATATCACTAGAGGGGCTATTATTGCAGCCCCCAACCACACAGTAATTAACCATAATGTCACCTAGCTCAATGCAAAATAGCAAAATAGCAAAAACAGTAAGAATACCAACTAGATGTCACAAGTATTTGATGGTACCAAACAAAATGCAGTATATACTACTCAACTGTGGTACAGTGTAGAATATAAGGCAAGTAATAAAAAAGTCCTAAACTGACTATTAGGAAACAGTTCGGCTAAATGCAGATATTGCAAGAGGCACAAAATGGATTTGATTATTTATGTACACTTAATTATAGATGCCTAGCACTGTTGCTGTAATACTAAGTGCTGCAGCACTCTGATGGCAGCAACAACAATAACCAGAGAAAAAGCAGAAATTGCAAATCCTATAGCTTTCCTGTACTGTACTGATCAGGTAGATTCACATATTAATTGTTTAACACAGTCACCAAAATAAATCCATATCCAGACCAGGCACAAAACTGCCCACTGCACATATAACTATTATTAGACTATTTGACTTTCAAGCTCTGCACTATTGATGTCGCCAATTGAAAGGAATGTGTAGAGGACTAGTACTGAACCCCCATAGAATGATACATTAGTGCTACGCCACTCCAAAAAAAGAGTGGAAAAATGGACACCCAATATTTTTTACTGTGACTTTTCAGAAAGGACCACCCGCACTGCAGCTTTACTTTAGAAACACTTTCATTCACCGTCAGTAACTGTAATGATGCACTTCTTCATGCAAAATGACCTAAAGACCCCAACAACGGAAAACAGTCAAAACAGAAGGCAGCAAACTTGCAAGCAGCAAAAGTATCCACACCAACACTTGCATTAATAAGGAGGGTCCAGAACTGGATTAGAGTAACAGGTTATCTTGATGCCAAATCGTGATGAGTGACAGGGCTCACAAATGAAATGAGACAATTACAAAGCCGCATTCTCTTACTGTGGTGCCGCTGATTGAGCCTTGAACACCCACAACTTGCTTACCCACTCACTCTCAAAGTGCTCAACAAACTCACAGCTTCAGACCTTACTGATGTGCCAGTATCAGTGTACAGTAGAAAGCTACCGACACAATGTACATTCAGCACAGAAAATGACCGTATTGAGCAAGTCCTACACAAAACATGCAGCCCTCGGATAACAGCAGTCGTGCGCCTCCACAACAAGGTATTCCCCACAGTGCAGCAATCTCTTTTCCATAGTTTGGAGCCATGGGATTGATTTCAGTGCCATGAAAGGATGGAAATAGATGCCAGTCTGACCGAGCTCCATAAGCGACTGTTGCGTCGAAACAGGTACTGTGGGGGCATGCCTTCCCTGGGCTGACGTCAGCGAGGCAAGCTGATGTTGCATGCATGCACAAACCAGGGACAAAGAAAAATATGGGGCGGGTGGCTGTGGCACAAAAATTAGTTTTAAATACACGCGGAGTAAGGATTTTATTGCAACTGCGTAGCGGATCAGCACCGGTACAGCAGGGGAATCGACTAACGGTGATAAGAAGAATATGAAGAGAACCTGGTGAGTCGCTTTAAATGTTTTTATCTTACCCTTCTGTTTGTTGTTTATTTGACCACAGTTAAAGACAGAGTTAGAAAAAAGGCAAATTTATTAAAACAGTCATATACTATACAAAATAATGTAATGTATAGTTAATTATTATGGGTGATTTTAATTTAGTCAACAAGACAGCTTCATATAGAATTATTCTTGATGACTGTGGCCTTACTTAAATCCTCACTGCACCTACTAGGCTCAACGTCAATCCTCACTGCACCTACTAGGCTCAATGACAAATCAGGAAACCATGCCCTCCTTGACTGAATATTGGTCAACTACGCTGACAGAGTCAAGCTGCATGGGCATCTGACTCAGTCAGCAACCACTCCACTGTTTATTGTCTGTGGCACACTGGTGCAGCTAGCAATCCAGTCCCAAAGGATGTCACATACCGTAATTGTAAAAACTTTAATTCCTCATTACTCTTACAAGATGCATGCGATATCTGACATCGACTATTGGCTGGACTTCTTTATTTCAAAGTTCATAGCAGTACGTGATCACCATGCCCCTATCATCAGATGCAGGGTCAACCATCTTAATTCCGAATGGCTTACTAAAAGCCATTTCAAGTTAATGAAGGACAGAGACATTGCTTGGGGTACCATAGAAAAACAAAACTTGCACTCAGATTGGGTTGTATACAACTATTTATGGAATAAATACAAATGAGAGCTCAGCATGGCCAAAAGCACATCTCTCAAAGCACAGCAGGCAGACAATGTAGGTGACCCACCCAAAATTCTGGAATTGCACTAGCTTCTTGCTCAACCCCAGAACTGCCACCTCCTCTCCTTCCCTTGAAGTGAAGGGCCTCGAGCACAGTGATCCCAAATCTGTTGCTGATTTGTTCAATGACCATTTCTGCAACCTCAAGAAATATAGACTCACCTTGTGTGGTACAGATTCCAACATCCTTAACTCTTGGTCACACCATCCCTTGTTTCATTTTGAGAAAGTCACTGTCAAGGAAGTCTGCAAACTGCTGCTTCATTTAAAAGCTGACAAACTGGCTGGCTGCAATGGCCTAATTCCCAAATTCCTTTAAACTTCAGCCACACAAATTACTCTCCCCATTTCCAAATTTGTAATCTTTTGAGTCCCAAAAAATCCCTAACATCTGGAAATTGGCCTCTGTAGTACTATTGCACAAAAATGGGCAAGCAAACTGTCCTGAACAGTTACAGGCCTAATGCTATACTATTGGCTTTGTTTATTTATTCATTTGTTAACCGGGTTGGTGCTCTGTTCTAAAGACCTTTTTCAGGCATGGCCCGGGCCAGAGACTGGCACATACAATGGTAAAATACAGTGAGAATACAGCAGGAAATATACAAGAATTGTACTACTGTATCCTGTTACACTTAATTTAAAAATACATAAAGCTTCGTAGACAAAAGCTCTATGTTGCTTTCATCGATTTTAGTGCGGCCTTCGATAATGTTATGCACAGTAAACTTTGGCAAATGATGCTTGAAAAAGGGTTTCAACCAGAACTCGTAAGTATCATAAAGCAGTTGTATAGTGAAACATGGCTACAGATTAGATTGGAGACGCAGGATCAGTTATCTGCAGTCATAAAAACCAATAAAGGGGTTAGACAGGGGTGATTTATGGCCCCAATATTGTTCTGTATATATATATATATATATATATATATATATATATATATATATATACATACATATATATATATATTTTGTTGTTGTTGTTGTTAACAATTTTTATTTTCCGAAAGCAAAGCATCATACATTACACAAAGACAAAACACAAGACCAAGTATTACTGTACATACAGAAGAAGCATGTCACTAGGGCAGAGTATACATGCCCACATAGATAAAACACTATGAACTTTAAACTGAAGCAGTAAGATATATCCTATTATTGCAGGCTTGGTCAAACCTAAAAAAAATGAAAACCCCCCTTAACACTGAGCTATTACCATGCTTACCCAGTCTAACCTGTGGGAGGTCCCTTGCATTTGGAGTACAACAGTGTGGTCACATTGTGGCTTACCTTGCCTGGCCAGAGTATCAGCTCTAAGAGAGAAACACTGCCCCCCCCATTGGAGAAACTTGAAAGGCACTCCTAGGGTTCAGCCTGCAACAGACCAAACAAAACATACACAGATTGCCTATTTTCTTCAAGAAATGTGTGTGTCAAGAGAACCTCACCATCACTAGCACTGATAAATCACTTAAATGTCATTATCACCTGCCCGTTCTCTGCTGCTGTTGCCACCCCACCTGCCTCCACAGAGAGTGCGAGTTTGGTGAGGGGGGGGGTCACCGGATCTGTTAGAGTTCCTTCAGCCTATCCCCTCCTTGGGTTTCAGAAATATCATAAGGGGTTCCCATATGTCCATATATTGTGGAAGAGAGTTGGCTACCACATGTGTCATTCAGGACAGGCTGGCTGCTTGTATCAGGGCATTGAGTACTTCCATGAGTGACGGGACCACCTCTGTCCTCTATTTACAGAGTAGCAGCCTCTTTACCTGCAAACTTAGGATAGCAATCCATTTTTATGGCTGCAGTAGGTGGATCCTGCAGATGTTTTGCATGTACAAAAGGAGTGATGTCATGTTTTCTGTCTAGAGAACTGACTGAAGGTGTAAATAGTCACTACCACCTTACCCTCCTCCAAGCAATGTTTTCCACCCTCAAATAAATAGGCTTTCATGTTAGTCAATGATTGTAGGGTACTATTTTCTTTCTTAAAGGGGTGTTACAAGAACTGGAACCTGAGTAGTGAGAGGCAGCATTAGTTTTTTTTTTTGAGTAAGATCCATCCCCCACCTGAGAAGCTCCTAAAGATCCACCCTCAACTTTTTTTTATTAATGTGGGAAGGGCATGAGGTGGCTCTATCATGCTGTAACAAGACACACTAGTTTGGGACCTGTATCAAGCAACAGAACAAGTCTGTGAAGTTGTGGAGCCCCTGCATTTTATTAAGGACTAGGAGAACAGAAGATACTTAATGCCTTTATTAAGGACTAGGGTACAGAAGCTTTTTAATGCCTTCAAACTGACTTAAAAAACCTTTGGAACAAATGGTAATCAGAGTCACCTGGGGTCTCAGAAGGAGACAACAAGTGAAACTACATCTCCCAAGGAAAACATAGACACAGCATTTTAATTTACAGTAACAGCCACATGTTTTTCTTAAACATGTATATACTAAAAACACAAAGTCCAACTTTTGGGATTAACAATATTTGTTTACCACATTCAATATATAGTTTATATATAATTTGTATTTTTAGTAGTTTCAAAACTTTGAAAGCATTGGTGTTAGTATGTAATGCATTTAGAAATACATTTTTTAATTGTCTTTACAGTTAAACATGCAGTTTAATGTCAGGGCACATTTTTGGGGGTTCAAATTATTTTAATCCTGTGCACAGTACTTGATAAATACAGACTTTGATGATGAAGTGTGTTTTTTTCTTTTAAGTTTGAGAAGTATATATTAGAAAACATTGAACAAGAAAACAATTGGTGATTTTAAAAGCTATTCTGATCAGAGCTGACATTAAAAAAAATCTCAACTGTATTTTTTATTTCATTTTATCAGTGTCACTAGAAACAGGATATTAACATTTACTCCCAGAAACCTGTTATTCAGGTTTTTTATTGCATCTTGTCCCAGGCAATCTTCCCAGAGTGCAATTTGTCAGGGCACATTTTTGGGGTGGAGGGGGTTCAAATTATTTTAATCATGAAGCATTGGTTTTAGTAATGCATTTAGAAATACATTTTTAATTGTCTTTACATTTAAACATGCAGTTTCTTGTCAGGGCACATTTTGGGGGAAGGGGGTTCAAATTATTTTAATCCTGGGCACAGTACTTGGTAAACTGAAACTTTGATGATAAAGTGTGTTTTTAATTTTTTGTTGTTGAAGAAATAGAGAACTCCCTGTTGTGGTGGTGCCAAGTTCAAAATTAGAAATGCTGCTATGACACACAATGGAACAGCACACATCTCATTTCAATTGAGTAAGCAGTCCTCCTTCATTTTCCATTTATGTGGGTTCAGTGATTGCCGTTGGCACATCTTGTGATACTAGTGCTAAGACAGTTCTTTATTGAAAATATAGGTGTCTCAATACAAGATGACAAAGAGCAGCTAGAAAAAATAATATCCATGTAGATTTCTTACATATTGTTTAAAACACCTGCTCAGTGTCCAGCTGTAAAAATTCCCAACTGATGTTTTACACTTTGTGCATCCTCAACGTACTGTGCAGCAATTTGTTAGCTATAATTTAATTCTGCCAGTGTGTATAATAACCTGGCAATGGCCTGCCATTGATCCAGTTCTTAATTACATGCCTACATTGCTTTGGCATACAATTGCTAGGTAACCATAATGTCACCTGATACACATATTCATTCTTTGGCTTCTAAATGGCAAAACAGTCCATTATACACACATAAAACAGGCATTTAAATATGTTCTTTTCAGGCTATTACAGGAAACAAGATCAACATGACATTTTTTCTGTTTCAAAAATGGAAGCTGCAGTCCCAAACTACTCTTGCCCCCCCCCCCAATTGTTGTACCTCTGCATGTCTCGTTGGTAGAATGACTGATATGTGTACTTTTTTTGTTTTGTTTTATAACAGCCTACCGTCTAGCCAGCGAAGGAGCACACCTTGCTCCTGGGGACACTTAGCACATCCCAAACCACTGACTGTCATAATTTACATTAGTCCAGTCAGAAGAAAGGTGCTACTTATTGTTATCATTAAATTAAAAAAAAAAAAAGAGGAAAGGCTTAACATCTTGAAACGGATTTCAGAAAAATTATTCTGCACTTACTCTGAGACACATTTTTTCAGGTCTCCTCTTTATAATCAGAGCTGCTGATGCCACAGTGAAAACTTTGAAAAAAAATAATAACTTGGTACAACTCAGCTTACATTTTAAATATATTCTGTAGATTTCTCTTGCCTATCTTTTATTACAGAGGAAATCTGGATGAAGATATGATCTTTATCTGTTAGAGTTCATCTGCCTCTGTAGCTTACTCCCTACTTCAAGCCATAATGCTATGTTGTGACATCACAGTCTGCTGTCATGGGAGTGACTGTGATGTCAAAAGCCATGCATTATAGCATCAGGTAGGGAGAAAGCACCAGGAATACATGAACACTTCAGGAACAGCGGCCCTCTTTTCATGCAAATGGCCTCAGTAAAAATTAAAATACATACAGTAACTAATGTGAAATATAAACTGATCCCTGTGTCTAAATATTATGTTTTCTTTCACTTATCCTGAAGGCGTCAGATGCTCTTTAAGACTGGCACTCTGCTTGGGGGAGGGTGCTCATTGGAGCAAGGTGGCAACATGTATGTTACATGTATGTCTCAGTAGTAAGCTGTAACACAATTGCTTTCATTGTTTTTCCTGTACTATAACTGTTTTAAGACATTCCAATACATACTTAAACCCATAGGTGATTACTGACAGCAAAATAGTGCTGCTTGAAAAGTTTTTCAACTCAAATTAATGAACATGACTGTGACTCTAGGGGCAGTTGCCTCTCCAAATACTGTCATAACTATAATTTCTCCCTCTGTCTGTCTATCTATCTGTATGCCTATCTATGTAATTATCTATATTTCTATCAATTGCATCTATTCCTATTTGTGCCTACTGTACATGTAAAATAAACCTGCATATTGCATTTGCCTGCACTCTGAACACATACTTATGATACAGTGCATATTTGTAGTCCACTCCTGTATAGACCTCATACTGTCCTGATATTCCCATTATCACAGGCATAACTACCTTAACCTTATCAATAGCGACATAGAAACATAGAAACGTAGAAGATGATGACAGATAATGACAGCAAGGCCCATCCAGTCTGCCCATTTCTTTTTCTACTTCATGGATGTGCCATCGGCCTTTGCTCTGTTAATGGCCTATCTATTCATACTCATCTGTATTGCTCCCTTATGCCTGCCCCATGCCTGTTTGAAGCCCTGCACTGTATTCATATCCCCCCACTTCCTGAGGTAGGCTGTTCCATGCATCCACCACCCTTTCTGTGAAAAAGAACTTCCTCACATTACCCCTTAATCGGCCTCCCTCTAATCTCATGCTGTGTCCTCTTTTCCTGCTATTTTTCTTATGTTGAAACATGTTAGACTCTTTCACCTTGTTAATGCCCTTAAGGTGTTTGAATGTTTCAATCATATCACCTCTCTCTCCAGTGTTGGGTAAGTTACTTTTTCTATTAATTTCTATTACTTTTGGAAACTTGTTCCAGAAAGCTCTGTGCAGTCACTAGCAAGGATGGAGAAGTACTGGAAAATGTAATACACCTTACAGTTACAATTACGTATGTCTTTTTATACAAAAGAAATACGTAACTGTAACCGATTACATTTATTTGAAAGTAACTAGTAACTAACCTATTACATTCAAAACATGTAATCTTTTATAGTTATTAATTTTTTTTTGTATTGTTTTTGTATAAAATGAAATAAGTAACTATAATTGTAAGGTGTATTACTTTTTCTAGTATGTCTCCATCCTTGCTAGTGACTGCACAGAGCTTCCTGGAACAAGTTTCCAAATGTAATAGAAAGTAATAGAAAAAGTAACTTACCCAACACTGCCTCTGTCCCTCCTTTGCTGTAGGGTATACATATTGAGCTCCATTAATCTGTCCTCATATGTTTTCTGATGCAGTCCCTGCACCATTTTGGTTACCCTTCTCTGTACTGCCTCAGTTTAGTTAATGTCCCCCACCTTGTAGAAGGCGCAGCCCTCGAGGTCCAGGGAGCGGAGGGGCTCCGAGCCGCCAGCGGGTCGGCGGCACCTGTGCAGCCGACCAAGGGTTCCAGGAGGCCGGGAGAAGCAGGCAGAAAAAGGCGCAGCCCTCGAGGTCCAGGGAGTGGAGGGGCTCCGAGCCACCAGCGGGTTGGCGGCACCTGTGCAGCTGACCAAGGGTTCCAGGAGGCCGGGAGAAGCAGGCAGAAAGAAGGCGCAGCCCTTGAGGTCCAGGGAGCGGAGGGGCTCCGAGCCGCCAGCGGGTCGGCGGCGCCTGTGCAGCCGACCAAGGGTTCCAGGAGGCCGGGAGAAGCAGGCAGAAAGGTACGGGCAAAGCCGCAAACCAATCGGAAAGCGACCGCAGTCTGTGCCTTGCTTCCGATTGGTGCACCTTCCCCATAGACTTAAACTGGGGTTTGCTGCACTATTCTGGCCGGGATTTCTGCTTTTCTTTAAATTATTTGGAATTCCTCATAAAAAGTGCTGTTTTCTCTTACTTTGTGCCTGATTTATGGGCTGTTTTTCTGTATTTTAAAATAAGTGTTACAGTCTTTTGAAATGCTGTGTGGGCTAGACGCTTAGGCGCCTAACCCCCATACCCTCCCAGTCTATTGTTGTGCAAATCTTAAGTTTTAGCACCTTATTGCAGATTACTGCAATAAAGGTACCCTGCTGACTGCCTTCTCCTCTGTCCCCCACCTTGTAGAAGGCGCAGCCCTCGAGGTCCAGGGAGCGGAGGGGCTCCGAGCCGCCAGCGGGTCGGCGGCACCTGTGCAGCCGACCAAGGGTTCCAGGAGGCCGGGAGAAGCAGGCAGAAAGGTACGGGCAAAGCCGCAAAATTTTTGCCCGCCCCCTCCTGGTTGATTCCTTTTATACACTTTCTCCCGCCATTTCTTATTCCACGCCCACATCCCTTTCCCTTCCTCCCTTAACCCATACCTAACCTCCACAATGCTAATTTGCTTCCTTTTGCTCCTGAGCCTCGCATCTCACCCAATCCCTTATGATATTAATGTTATGCCCAGTGTCAAGATAAATAACTCAGCTAATATGACCTGCCCACTTCTGCCATCCACAATGGCCAACCACGGATTCCTTATTCACCCAAACCACGTTTACAATGCAACCTCTGGGATATCCCACATAAGGCCACCCTAACAATTCAGCACAGCCCTGGCACCTTACTTGTATCATGGCTTTTTATTAACCCACTATGCCTGTCCATTAAATTATTATGCTATGATAAAATTCGCACCTATATCCCAGGACCATCACTCATCTCACAGCAGGCACCCAGGATTAGGAGGAAACGCTCTGACCACTCACTATCCCTGTCCCTTGGTGCCCTCCTCAAATTAATCTTCTACCTTCTGATCTGTTTTGGTACCATTGAAATAAATTCTGGCCCCATTGAAAGTTTATTTTCCCCTGCTGATCTATCCTCTATAAATGGCCTAAGCTTCCTACACTTCAATGCATGCAGCCTCTTAAAAAAATTCTCCGTAATACAGGCCTGGGTGGCACATACCCTGCCTGACTTTCTGGTCATCTCTGAATCTTGGCTCAGACCTTCGACCAAAGACAGTGTTGAAACCTTACCAACTATCAGCTCTTCAGAGCAGATTGCCCTTCCAGGGGTGGTGGGGTGGCCATATACATTAAGGACACCATCTCTGCTACCTGCCTCATCAACACATCCGAACCAAAGGAATTTGAATGTTTGTCAATCAAATATCCCTTCCTAACTTGTCTTCATTTAAATTGATTGGCTGCTATAGGCCCCCCTCAGCAGGCCTCAAATTACTATCTCACCTGGGGTCAATAACCAATTTAGGCCCTGAAGATACCATCATCCTTGGTGATTTGAATTTAAACTGGCTATCTAATGCATCTGCACCATTGGTAATCTTTGTGACACCTATGGCTTTACACAGCTAATTAAAGACCCAACCAGGGTTAACCTAAAATTCTAGCAACAGCTCACTCCTGGATATTATGTTGGTAAACAAGCCTCACTTATATACGCATGCAGGAGTACTACTGAATGATGTAAGTGACCATTGTCCCATAGCTGGCATAAGATCTTCACTCAAACCACCCAACCCTGCTGAATTTGACCTCAAAGGTCAAAAAGAAGTTCAACATACCAGGATACCTCCATGACCTGAGTAACACAATATATTGGCAAGATTTCTACCTTACAACCTCAGTGGAAACAGCTCTCCAGATCTTAAAGGACATTATCACTAATGCTCTCAATATTCATGCACCATTCACCAATATCAGAACTAAAGCAAGGTCCTGCCACTGGTTCACCACTGATCTTAAAACAGCCTTGCTAGCCAGAGACAAACTGTGGAAAAAGGCAAGAAAAACTAAGGATTCAGAGACTGGCTAAATTTCAGAAAAGCAAAGAAATTCATGTACAACACAAATAAGATCTGCCAAAGCTGCCTATTATAGAGCTGAATTGGATGCCTCCTATAATAACCCAACCAGGCTCTGGGGAACTATAAAAGGTATCTTGGGCCAAAACTCTACTCCTGCCTTAACCTGCAAACTGCTACTAAATAACACAGAAATTACGGACAAACAAGAAATCCTAATACCTTCAATGACCACTTCACCACAGCTGGACTAGCATTTGACTCTTCACCTGCAAATCTCCTGAGATCTTCCTTGAACCTTCAAGCCACCGTGGGTCAAAGGCTACATCAACCTTCTCCTTCAACCCAATATCCTTGAAAGAAGTGGAAGATCTCCTCTCAATTTAGATACTTCAAAAGTGCAGGTACAGACTCCCTGGACCCCTACTTTCTCAAGATTGCATCTCAAGTCTTATCTGCCCCCTCACTCATCTCTTCAATCTTTCCTCACCACTGGATCCATTCCTCCACTTGGAAAACAGCTCAAGTAGTTCCTTTACTCAAATTCTGGATCCCATGGACCTCAATAATTACAGGCCCATTTCCATCATATCAGTTCTATCCAAGATGCTCGAAAAGTTAGTAAACTCACAATTAAGGGACTACCTGGATAACAATAACCTCCTAAACACAGCACAATCAGGATTTAGATCAAGGCATAGCACCATTTCGGCCCTAGCCAAAGTAACCAACGACTGGCAGATTGCTATGGATAAGAAGAACAGTACCTGTGCTGTGTTCCTGGATTTGAGCAAAGCATTTGACACAGTGGATCATGAATCATTAATCACCTCCCTTGGCTCACTAGGGTGATTCCCCTCACTCAATTGGTTCAAGTGCTATCTATCAGATAGGTCACAACTGGTAAAAAATGGAAACTACCTATCCACCTTAAAACCACTGTTAAGAGGTGTACCACAAGGCTCTATTCTTGGCCCCATCCTCTTTGCCATCTATATTAATAATATTGATGCCAACCTCACTCAATCCAACATCCATCTGTTTGCTGATGATACTGTATTATATGTTAGCAATCCTTCATTATCTAAAGCCTGTGAACTGCTACAATCTGAATTTTCCATCCTACAACACAACCTACTAGATAAAAAACTACTTCTAAATGCCAAAAAAACAAAAGCTATGTTCTTTACCTCAAAGAGTTGCTCTGCCACTACCCCACCATCCACCACCCTACAACTAACCACCTTACTTGGAGAGAAGCTGGAATTCGTTGATAACTTCAAATACCTTGGAGTCTGGATTGATAACAAGCTTGACTATTCTGTCCATATTGAGGAGCTACTAAAGAAACTGAGACAAAGGCTTGGTTTATTTTTTAGAATAAAGCACTACCTCAACAGAGACTCCAAAAAAAGATTAATCCAGGCTTCATTCCTATCCCTCATTGACTATGCTGACTTTCTGTACGGACATTGTTCGCTCCCCCTCTTAAATAAACTGGACACCCTATACCACAGGTCCATCAGATTCATTACTGACCTTCCCTTCAGCACCCATCATTGCTCCCCTTTATAAGGCAGTTAACTGGATATCGTTACAACACAGAAGAAATAGGAATGCTGCAATTTGGATATTCAAAGCCTTATCAGGCAAGCTACCTACCTATATCTCAGACTGTTTTACTCAAATTACTTCTAGGCCATACAACCTAAGGATCAGCAAAATTATCATTCTTAAGGTCCCCAATGTCTGTACCCAGTTTGGGAGGGCTGCTATCAGCTACTCACTAGCAATTGTTTGGAATTCACTCCAAAAACATGAAGCTAAATAACCTCCTACCCTTAATATCCTTCAAAGATTATTCACCACCTATTCCCAGAACTCTGCAACTGCTTCCACAAGGCCTAAACCCGGCCCTACCACCCCCTTTCTTTTTTCGTGTTCCTATATGCTGATAAAACTCCGTTTCCAGTCCCAAGATTCAACCTCAAAATGCCTGCTAGGTCCTATAATCTACATATTACTCCTGATGTGCCCATTGCCTTCTGTCTCTCAGATTAATAGTTTGAATGTGCCGTGTACATATTGTTATATATTAGCACTTATGTCATTGTATTACTGTTTATGTTACCACTGTCATTGTATTACTGTTTATGCTACCCTTGTCAATGTATTAACACTTGCACTTCTTGACCACTCAGGTCCATCTTGTAAATGAGCTATGCTCAATGATGTTCGCCTGATTAAATAAAGATTTTGATTGATTGATTGATTGATTGAATGTCCTTGTGAAGGTGTGGCCTCCAGTACTGCACACAGTACTCTAGATGGGGCATAACCTATCTCTTGTAAAGAGGGATTATTACCTCCCTCTTCTGACTTGTGATACCCCTACTAATACACCCCAACGTCCCCCTAGCTTTACCTACTGCTTTAGTGGCCTGCTTGGATGATTTCAGGTTGACACCTTATAAAAGTTACTATCGCATTTTCTCTCCTAACGAAGTCCATCATTACACCTGCTGCCTGATATCAACACATTACTTAAATATAACTTATATCACCGCATGGACAAACCCCCTGTTTTTCTCTATAAAACTGTGTAAATAATCCCAAGACTGAACATATGCCAGCCACTACTTTTTCATGTACTGCCACCTATTCTACCTGTCAAAATTATATTGCTTACCATTCCTTCCATTGACATCTACACCTCCATATCTTTTCCTAATAATGTGTCTGCCTTCCTTAGAATGCAAAATGAAACAAATCTTACTAGTTAAAAATCATTGTGTTGTTTCTCTATGTCTCCTTAACAGTTGCACACAACCTCACTAACTTCATTATGCAGCTGTGGTGGATCTGACCAGAATTCGTTTCTCCTGGTAGGTGTAGCTGGGACTCTGCACATGGATACCTAACAGCAGCAGTCTAGGGTCTACGGGTACTGGTTTCTGGATGATTTCAGCTCCCATTTCACAAACCTTTTGCCACAGTGGATGAATTTTCTGACATTTTCACAAAATACGGGCAAGGTCCTCTGCTAGACGGATATCTCCAGCAGAGGTCATCCTGAGACAGCTTAGCCCTCTGCAATACCGTCTGGGTCCTGTACCAGGACTGTAGGATTTTGTTTTGAATTAACAGACTCCTGGTGTCTGGGTATGCTCTCTGGGCCAATTTCAGACAAGAGTTCCACTCCTGGTTCGATATCTGGCAACTAAGCGCCTCCTCCCACTTAATTTTGGCCTCCAGGGATTGCGAAGGAACACTTGCTTGGAGCTTTGAATATATTACACTGGTCTGGCCTTTTGTGAGGGACAACCATTGCATGAGTTGAGAGTTAGGCCTAGCACTTTGTTGCCTATGGGTGTAATCCCCTGTGGTACTTCTGAGTTGAAGGTATTTCCAGAAGTCTCAAAGAGGGATATTCCATCTGTCACACAGCCCCTGAAAGGAATTCAAAATGGTGGTCTCAGGTGCATAGGCATCCTGGAGACACTCCAGGCCCATTCCAAACAAATTTGCTCAACTGATAGGTCTTTTGCCTATAGTGATGTGGATGCTGCCCCAAAGGGGGGGGGGCAGGTCTGTGTTTAACCTACTGTGGAGCCTCTTCCAGTACTGTATCAAGGGGCTTATAGTGTGGTGAGAGAGGGCTTCTTGTGAGGGAGGATTATACAGCAACAGCGATAGGTTCCTTATCCCACTGTATACCTGTTCCATACCAAGCCATTGTGGAGATGCCTGCGTTGGCCTTACAAACCAATTAAGCATTTGGGTAGCCTGAAAAGCCCATCTGTATCCTTCAAACCAGGGAAGACCCCACCCTCCCTCAGTCCAATGTGCCCTTAGTTTATTTTGGTTGTAGTGAGGCTTCTTCCCCTCCCATATAAAGGACCACAGCATGGCATCTAGCTTCTTATATCAGCATGGTGGTAGATTCAGGGGGATATGGTAGAGAAAATACATGACCTTTGGTGCTAGCACCATCTTTATTGCAGAGATTAAACCCATCAGGTGAGTTGCAGAGCCTTCCACCTGTCCAGCTCTGTATGAATATTGACTAGCAGGGGTTTCAGATTAGCCTCTCAGATTTTGGATAGGTCTGGGGTGATGCGTATTCCAAGGTCGGAGATTTCCCCTGGTGCCCAGCTTAGGCCATGCACAGCAGCCATACTGGAGGTCTACCTGTCGTTCAGGGGGAGTACTTTGGTCTTAGACTGATTTAGTCTCAACCAGGAGAGTGTAGCAAAAAGTGCGAGGGAGTTCAGAAGAGAGGGGGCGGCCTCCTTGATGTCCTCTAGTGGTACCAAGAGATCGTCTGCATACATTAAGGAAGGATATTCCTCCATTCCTACTGTCACCCCTTGTATTTGGGGGTTCTGTCTGAGGGCCATCTCCAGGGGTTCCATCACCATCACAAAAAGAAGTGGGGATGGCGGCATCCCTGGTGCATGCCTCTCCCTAATGGAAGAGGGAGGAGAGCATGAATTTGGTGAGGACCCTTGCCATGGGGAGGTGATATATGGTGCGGACCCACACCCGGAACCCCTCTTCAACCCCCATTGCAGTGAGGACTTGCTGAACAAAGTCCCATTCAATGGAGTAGAATGCTTTTTCAAAATCAATCGCCACTGCTGCCACTGGGGTAGGGAGGGTTCTGGCCTTATGTAATAAGTTAACCAGGGACCTTATGTGGCTTGTGCTGTACCTACCTGCCACAAAATCCACTTGGGAGGGGTGAATAAGGAAGGGGAGAGGGGGTTGAGTCTTGTGGCCAAGATTTTTGCTAGGACCTTACTGTCTGCATTTAACAGGGAGCTAGGTCTATAATTGGCAGCCTTCAGGGACCCTTACCTTGTTTTGGCACAAGTTATAATTGCTTCCCAGAAGGATCATGGAAGGGAGCCATTCTCCAGTGCCTCTGTGTAGACTCACTGGAGAATTGGGGATACAATTGGCTGTAACAGTTGCCAGACTCCCCTGGTGTTTTCCCTTTCTTTAGGGACCCAATGGTTGCTGCTACCTCCTCCGTTGTGAGGGGAGCATTTAATGACTGGGCCTGTTGGCAGGAGAGTGAGGGAAGGTGTAGGCCCTGCAAAATGAGAGTGTTCCATTGGGGTCAGGGGATCTAGAGGAGGAGTAAAGTTTGGTATAGAAGTCTGCTATAATCTGGTTTATGTCCTTGGTTTGGTCCTGACCTTCCTCTGTCTGTCCCTTAAGCCAGCTATATGCCTCTCCACCTGCTGTTTCCTTATATGGTAGGCTAGGACCTTCCCCCCCTTTCTCCCCCTTCCCAGTATTTATGACTGAGCTGAAGGATAGAGATTTCTATCTTCCTGGATAACAGCTCATTCACCTCCTTTCTGAGGGCGGCCACTGTGCAGCCCACCTGGGATTGAAGAGAAGGGTTGGGAAGTGTCTTGAAGGCCTTGTCTGCTATTTTTAGCTGTACTTCCAGGTTGGAGAGATGTTTTTCCCTCTGTCTCCTCCTTCTGCTCGCATACCCCGTGATAGCCCCCCAATGTGTGGCTTTGAAAGCCTCCCACATGTTGCTCACAGAAATGTCTGCTTTAGGATTTAACTGAAAGGACTGTGTCGCCTCCTGTTGGAGCCATGGGGGAAAAATCAAGGTCACGTAGTAACAAGGGATCCAACCTCCACAAAGGGGAGGAAAAGGAAGGGGAACCCAAAGTAAATGACAGACACACTGGAGCATGGTCAGATATGACCAGAGATAGGATAGTGGCTTTGAGGGTGTTTTTAATAATACCTGGGGAGGTTAGCCAAAGGTCAGTATGGCTAAGAGAGCTATGTACTGAGGAGTGAAAGAAGTAGTCCCTCTCTTGGGGGTGAAGGACCCTTCAGATGTTGGTGAGGCCCATGTCCTTCTGCATCTGAGCCACCGCCTGGGCACCCCTGCGGTGAGGTTCTATGTGCATGGGAGATCTGTCCAGGAAGGGGTTGAGCGTGAGATTGAAATCCCCTCCAACGAGAAGAGGGGTGGTACTATTTGTCAGCTCACTTATTTTTTGGGTCAGCCCATGGAAAAAGGTTGGTGCATCTTCGTTAGGGCCGTATACATTTGCAAGCACTACCGGACATTCTGGTGTATTCATTAGCAGCACTACCCATCTCCCCTCAGGGTTGCGAATGGCCCTGGTGACTGTCCACCTGAGGTTTTTATGAAGTAATATGGCCACACCCTCTTTTCCTGGTTGAGGTGGAGGCATGGATAACTACTCCCACCCAGTCCCTTTTTAATCTGTCTTGGTCCCCAGCTGCTAGCTCAGTCTCCTGTAGGAGGGCTACCCCTGACCGCAGTCTCTTAAGGTGCAATAGCACTTGTCACCTCTTGTTAGGGGTATTTAAACCTCTGACATTGCAGGTGATACATGTTGTGCCACCCATTTGATTGGAGAAACGGCCTGATATTGTTCGGTACCATGTTTCTGGTAGTAGCAACTGTGGGCAAGGGGACAACCCATCCCAGGAGTGACCCATCTCCAGGCGTGCTTGGCATGGAACAGGAGCTGGTGCGCTAGGTCAAATGGACAACAACATGCTCAAAGTGTAGTGGCAGTACAGACAGACTTTCAGCATCTGTGAGATGGAATAGCTAACATCTAACACATAACACAGTAAAAAACTCAAACTATATACACTGTACACATTAGTTTCCATGAGGGGGTGTAGAGGATAATCCAGGGCCACAGCCGTAGGCTGAAGGCCCACCTCTGTTCCCTGGGCACACTGATGAAATGCACTAACCATGCATTGTTGGCTAGTGTTCTCCAATCCAGGGGAGGGGGGTATCACAGAGTAGGCTGAGAGTTGCTCAACTCGAGAGAGAGATATGCGCACCCCTGCCCTGAGGGAAGGCAAGAACCTATAGGACATCCTTGTACTATAGGAATGAGAAGGGATGGGGCTGTGTCATTCTCCAGTCCAGCATGCCGCTGCCCATCGGAAAAAGGGGGGGACAGCCCAGGAAAGAAAGAGAGAGAAAGGAGAGGGGAGAAGAGAGTGGGTGCCCACTACTGGGGGGAGGATTCTTCTTCCATGGTGGCCATGGAGCCCAGTGATTGTATAGTGGACCACCTGGGGGGAGGAAATGGACAAGAAAATGATAGAAAGAATACTTAGAATGGCAGAAAAAGGGGAGATATTGCTGATGGGTGATCTGAATATGCCAGATGTTAACTGGAATGCAGTTGCAGCAGCCACTTCAAAGAGTGGGGTTGTTCTAGATGCCCTACAAGGGGCATGCCTTAGACAACTAGTATTGGAGCCCACTCGAGAGGGAGTAATCTTGGACCTGGTTCTCTCAAATGGAGATGAAGAGAGGATCACAGATGTAGAAGTGGGTAGCCATCTGGGAACTAGCGGCCATCGAACAGTATGGTTCACAATAAACACAGCAATAGAGTCAAGCCATACAAAGGCAAAAGTACTGGACTTTAGGAGGGCTGACTTTGCCAAAATGGGTGAGTGTCTAAGGAATGCACTAGCAAATGGGCAGGAAGGAGGGGTGGAAGAACAATGGGGAATAATAAAAACTACCATCACAGAGGTAACAAGCCTTTGTGTGAAGCAAATTAACAAACAAAAGATGTAAGAAACCACTATGGTTCTCAAACGAAGTGGCAGTGAAGGTTCAAGAGAAAAGAAAGCATTCAGGAAGTACAAGAAATCACAGAAGGAGCAGGACAGGGAACTGTATCAGTTAAAGCAAAAGGAAGCTGGAAGGCAGTCAGAACAGCAAAGGCCCAAACTGAGGAAAAGATAGCCAACTCAGTTAAGAAGGGGATAAAACCTTTATAGGTACATCAGGGAGCGAAGGAAGACCAAGGGAGGGCTAGTAAGGCTTAATAAAGAGGAGGGAGGGTGGGCAGAGGGTGACTGTGAAAGGCAGGGATACTAAACAAATATTTTGCTCAGTATTTACAAGGAAGTGGGAGGTACCTAAAACAAACAGTAGAAACACTCTGGATACAGAAGTTGATACCAGCCCATTTACAGAAGAAAGGGTTCTGAAAGAACTCTTAAAATTGAAGGTGGACAAAGCAATGGGGCCTGATGGATTCATCCCAGAATTCTAAAAGAACTAAGGGTAGAACTAGTGACACCACTGACTACCCTCTTTAACAAATCATGGGAGGATGGGGTGGTACCCGAGGACTAGAGAAGGGCAGATTTGATTCCCCTTCACAAAAGTGGGAGCAGGGCAGAAACAGAAAACTACAGACCTGTTAGTTTAACCTCAGTGGTAGGAAAAATGATGGAATCACTTCTGAAGGAAAGAATTGTTGAGTATCTAGAGGCCAGAGGGGCTCAGGACCCAAGGCAGCATGGATTCACAGCGGGAAGGTCATGCCAGACAAATCTGATAGATTTCTTTGACTGGGTGACCAAGTAGTAGATCAGGAGGGGCTGTGGACATGGACTACCTAGACTTTAGCAAGGCATTTGACACAGTCCCACACAAAGATTAATATAAAGTTAGCCAGCCTGGGAGTGGGTCCCAAGATGACAGCCTGGGTAAAGAATAGGCTGGAGAATAGGACACAGAGAGTAATAGTAAATGGAGTCCACTCTGAAGAAAGGGGGGTTACTAGTGGGGTACCGCAGGGTTCAGTATTAGGACCGGTCCTCTTCAATGTCTTTATAAATGACATTGCAGAGGACTGGAAGGAAAAGATATGTCTCTTTGCAGATGATACAAAGATCTGCAACAGAGTTGATGCACAAGGTGGGGTGGAAAGGATGAGAAGGGACTTGGCAAGGTTAGAGGAATGGTCAAATGTATGGCAGCTTAGATTCAATGCTAAGAAGTGCAAGGTAATGCACCTGGGAAACAAAACCAGGGAAGAGTACACAATGGGGTGAGATACTAACAACAACAAAAATGGAAAGGGACCTGGGGGTAGTCATATCAGATGACCTAAAGGTGGGCAAGCAATGTGAGAGGGCAGCAAGGAGGGCTGGGGGGATACTGGGATGCATAGGGAGAGGCATCACCCGTAGAAAACAGGAAGTTATTATCCCTTTGTACAGACAGTTGGTGAGACCCCCATCTGGAGTACTGCGTGCAGTTCTGGAGACCCAATCTCCGCAAGGACATAAGGACATAGGATGGAGGCTGTCCAGAAGAGGGCAACTAAAATGGTTCAGGGTCTGCACCGGAAGACATATGAAGAGAGACTTAAGGAGCTGAATATGTATAGCCTCGAGGAAAGGAGGGGAGAGGGGGGACATGATAGAAACTTTTAAGTATTTCAAGGGAATCAACAAAGTCCAAATGGGTAGCATCTTTCAAAAAAAGAGGTGTGCAAGAACAAGGGGGCACAATTTGAAGATAGAAGGGGGGCGGCTCAGAGGTAATTTAAGGAAGTATTTTTTCACAGAGAGGGTTGTGGATGCATGGAACGGCCTTCCGGAGGAGGTTGTGGAGTCAAAAACAGTGGTAGAATTCAAGCATGCATGGGACAGTAATAAGGCAATTCTAGGGGGTGGGGGTAGGAAGAAGTAGGCTGCTGGTTAACTAGGATCTGCAGCTTATCCAATAGGTAGGGAAATGGGCAGACTGGGTGGGCCAAGCGGTCCTTATCTGCCGTCAAAATCTATGTTTCTATGTTTCTATGTTTCTGGGGGTGTGCAGCCAGAGAAGCTAGTAGAGCATGGATGGTGCCACAGTATGCTACTGGAGGGGGGGGGCTAACCTCACCCTCCAACACATTCAGGAGTGTCTGGCTGTAAGGATGAGAATGACCCTCATGAAGAAAGCTTGATTGTATGTAGCCAGCTCCTGAAGCAGGAGGGACAGAGGTTGGCAGGGAGCAGGAGTATCCAAGCTACCCATGCCCTCCTCCCCTTTCAGCACTGATCTTCATATCCTGCCCCCCTAGGCACCAGTTTGGGTCAAGACAAGAGCCCCAGTTCCCTCATTTCTGAACAGCCAGGAACATCACTGGCATAAACAACATAATCAAGGAGTAAAAAAAAAAACAGTCCTCTTACGGGGGGGGGGGTGTCACTGCCCTATGAAAGTCACAGTCACGATTACCACAGGTGGTGTAGCGACACCCTCCCATAGTCTATATAGTAAACCTTTAGTAAAGCTGCAATGAGAGCTGCCGCCTCGGATCCCTCCCGGTATAGGAGTGAGGTGGGCATAAAAAGCGCAGGAGCCCTGGTTCAGGCCCATACAGTCAGCCTTCGGAGGTGGAGGGGGGAGCAGCCTAGCTGCCACTTGAGGGTCGTGGCTGTGGCCTGAAAGTTATAAACATTGAAGTGGCATCCCCTGCTGCTCATCCCCCCAGTCTCTTCCTTCACGAACAATCTCCATCATGAGAGCTCAAGTTGAGTTAAGGCCCCAATAACAGAGAAGAAAAAGGATTACTTATCTGAAGCCTCAACATGTGGGTTGCTTCATGGAGGCATGTGACTCTGCTCAAGGGTGTTGGTGGTTGGGCTGCGAGTTCAGCTGGATTGAGGTGACAATGTACCGAAAGGGTCTTGCAATTGTGCCTTCACCGGGGATCCTGCAAGCGCGGAGGCTTCTCTTTGCTCTTCCCATGAGGTGGGTGCCTTAGCTTGGGGGATCTGGAGTGAGAGGGGGGCCATTGACGGTTGACCAGGGGTCTTTGGTTGCCACTCCAGGGATGGGGAACACAAGGCCTCATAACGGTTTCCATCTACGAACTGTCGGAGATTGTTCAAGCCGGCAGTATCCATCTGTGTGTGCTCCCATTCATCGGGGCAGGATCTCTCCGGCAGGTGGCCTCGCCTACCGTTTT
This sequence comes from Neoceratodus forsteri, assembly GCA_016271365.2. Taxonomy (NCBI): domain Eukaryota; kingdom Metazoa; phylum Chordata; order Ceratodontiformes; family Ceratodontidae; genus Neoceratodus; species Neoceratodus forsteri. The sequence continues at coordinate 1,091,508,912 of CM057456.1, forward strand.
TCTTCAATGAGTGCTGCTTGCAATTGGATTTAGGTGGGAGCTCCTATGCATTGTCCACTGCTCTTTGCCATTTATCCCTGGGGGGAGAACACCTGGGGGACCGCCTGTCAAGCCCCACCATGCCCTTCCTGCTGGGCACCTGTTGCTGCACTTGGGAAGCATATTCCCTGGGCCATGTGCACTGAAGAAAATCCTCTAGGGCCTCAGGAGTGGTGACCATCAGCAGGATGCCATTGTGCATGACCCGCATTGTGGCTGGGTATCACGAGAAGGGCAGGCCAATCCTGTGCATCATGTGTCTGGATGCTTTATATGCCCTTCTCCTGTCTGAAAGTTGTTTGGAGTAATCTTGAAATATGCTGATGCAGTGTGGGCCCCAGCTGATTTTTCTTGGCTTCCCTAGCCCTAGCAAGCACCATTTCCTTTTGTTTCCAGTCCATAAACCTAGCTATGATAGGTCTGGGCCTGTCCCTGGGCCCAGGCATCGGGGCAAGAGTATGATATGCTCGTTCCACCTGGATCGGGTGGGCTGGGTCAAGATGCAGTATTTCCATCAAGGTCTTTTGAGAAAGGCCTCAGTGCTTCGCTCCTTGACTCTTTCCGGGAAGCCTAAGAACTGGAGGTTGTTCCTCCTCCACCGGTTCTCTAGGTCATCTATTTTGCCTTGCAAGTCGTGTATAGTTTTTTGCTGGTCACAGACAGCTGAGGGGATTTCTTGTACTTTAAGCTCTGTGGCACTCACCCGGCATTCATTTTGGAACATGTGGGTCTTGAGGGATTGCATGACCTGGGTGGCACGGTTGGTTGTGATGGTTACTTGTGACATTTGGGCTATCAGTTGAGTGAATATGCCCTTGACGGAAGCGTGATCCCAGACTCTGGGCTGAGGGTTTTGAGCCATGCTGGAGGCTGTGGGCCTACAATGTCACACGGTGAATCCGGTTCGATATTTCTGCTACTAAAATGATCAGCCAAAGTAAATGACGATATTTACTGGATCCGGAGCTTATTCTGCACAGGTGAGATGAAAAAAGGAGAGATTGTTGCCTCAGATCTTGTTGGATTTTGCTGGATTTGCCCCCAAGGCAGGAGAAACAGTACCTTATGCTGCCATCTTGCTTTACACCCCTGGTGGCAGTCGTTCTGTATATATACTGATCAATTACTTCAGTAACTTTTGTCCCTTTCCTCTGACTCCTCAAAGATTGGACAGAGAGATTGTCTTGCGTTGGCTCCTCAAAGATTGGACAGAGAGATTGTCTTGCGTTGGCTTACACAGATGATCTTGGATTAATCTCACTGTCCAGATCAGGATTACAAAAGAAGTTAAACACCTTACATGCTTATGCAGTATCTCACAAATTATCTGTTAATAAGAATAAAAGTCAGATCATGAATTTTGGTTCCAGAAACATATCAATCAAATGGGTGATATGTGAACATAAGTTTGAGACAGTAAAATCTTATGTCTATTTGGGACTCCTATTTACGAGCACAAGGAACTGGGAACTTCATATAAAATACCAAGTTGCTAAACTTAAACAATTGGCTGGAGCTCTTTCAAGATTCAGTAGGAAATTTGGTGGTTCTTTTACTTTACCACTCTTAAAAGCTTCCAGAGGCAAGTATGTTCCCCAGGCTCTCTATCTTGTGGAAGTCTGGGGTTATATGAATTTTAAAAAGCTGGAAATCCCCTTAAACAAAATCCTCAGATCTGCACTGGGACTAGGAAACTCTGTGCCCAGCTCCTTAGTAAGTGCAGAATTAGGCTTTTCTAGTCTGGAAGCCTTTGCCTAGGCTAGGTTTGTGGGTTACTGGATAACCATTACTAGAATGGCTCCTGAAAGACTACCAAGGGTATGTTTTAGAGAAAAAGAAAGATGGAAAGAGCTCGGTTGCAGACAATCATTATGGTATCTACAATTGATAAAAACCTTACACACAAATGGCCTGCAAGTTTTAAAAGCATATCAGGAGAAAGGGATCACAATTAGGTTACGTTACAAAAAATATTGTTCTAGTAAAATCATAAATAATGAAAAAAATGAAGGATTGCCATAGTGTCTCAACTTTAAGGATTGCCCCTTGACTTGTCAGAAATTATGTTTCTCACATGTTTAGACCTTATCTGAAGGTGCTGACAGATCAGGAACTTAGATTTGTGTATGATAGGTATAGATTTGAACTGTTTAAGAGCAGTATCTTGAAACCAAGATATACAGTAGTAAACAATCTGAGGAGGCACTTAGTCATTTCAATTGTATTATAAAAGAACCTGAAGATCTTTACCATGTGGTTTTCAATTGCACTTAGTATGAGAAGCCAAGTGAGTATTGGTTAGCCCCTGTATGGTCTCAGATTGGCACACTAGATAAAAATGTACTTCTGTATCTTATGCTGACAGCCCAGGATAATTACATGATGAACCAGGTTGCAGGATATTTTAGAGCAATCTCTATTAGATGGAATAAATTTAAATGACTATTACAGTCTAATCTAATGGCACACATTTTTTGAGCTAAATTATTTTTTAACTATTAACAATATCTGTAAGATTTAGACCTGTTATTTAATCATGTCATGTATTATTGTTATGTCTATGTGTACCCACACACTGAATTGTTTATGACTTTTGTCATTTTTATTGTAATGATCTCTGATCGAACATAATAAAATTCATCCACTCCCTTCTCCTCAAAACTCCCAACCTTCTCGCCAGCCCGTTCAAAATCCATTAAGCTCTACTTTCTCATATTCACCCTCCTCTTGCTCTCCACCGGGGATATCCACCCCCAACCCAGGCCCCATTGCCCCTAGCTCCTCTGGTGCTTTCTCCTCTACTACCTCCCCCCTTCTCTTCTCTCAGCCCTCCCAAAGGGCTTAAAGATCCTACATCTAAACACCCGCAGCTTATTGCAAAAAATCGACCAGTTTCAGATCATGGTGTGCACTCTAAAACCAGACATTCTAATCATCTCAGAAACTTGGCTAAAGAGCACTATCCCTGACCACTCGGTCTCCATTCCTGGCTACTCACTGCTAAGGCAAGACCGTGCTGACAGGGGTGGTGGTATGGCCATTTATGTCCTAGCCTACATCCAATATTCCATCATCTACTCATCCTCCAATCCTGAGACCCATGATGCCCTAGCTATCCATGTGACCCTCCCCTTCACTCTCCCAATCTTTGTAGCCAGCATATGCTGCCACTCAAATGTCCATCGTTCGATTGTGCTAGACTGCCTAACCTCGATCACTTCCCTTGCTCTCTCCAGGGAATTATTCATCCTAGGTGACTTCAAAATAAATTAGTTATCACCTAAAACTGCCAAAACTAAAAACAAAATTGGAACCCTAAACTTCTCCCAACTGATCTTTGAATCCACCCACCCAAACCACAAGACACAACAACACTCACTACTCGACTGGACCCTTACCTCCCACCCCCATTGCGTCATCACCTCTGGCATCCTCTTTGATGCTCTTAGTGACCATAACCCAATATTCATAGTTAGAAAAGTCCACAGAACTAAATCACCACACAAAACCATACAACTACTATCTTTCAAGTCTCTTGACCTTCAACCTCTCCTGAGTAAACCTTGCCACTGCTGACTGGTCCCCCCTAACCTCCTTCCCCTCAGTTGATAAGACTCTTGCCTACTTCAAAGAAATCTTTCTTGTAAACTGGAGCGCCTTTGCCCCACTCAAACAAACCTGAATCAGAGGTAACCACTTACCTTGGATAACCCCTGAACTTCTGGCCTGCCTCAGGGCTAGAGATCAAGCCTGAAAGTGTCATAAAGCTACCCAGCATCCTAGTGACCTTGCAAACTACCGCATGCTCTGAAACACTTGCACCAGGGTTACAAGGTTAGCCAAGTCCGAATATTTCAAATCTGCCTTCATCACCAACATAAATTCCCCTTCAAAGTTCTGGAAGGTCTTCCATGCCTTATTTACCCCCTCATCTCTCCCCCACGGTACTTAAAGTAAATAGCTCACTAGTGTCTGACCCACCAGCTGTAACTGTGGAATTTAACTCCTACTATACCTCCTGTGCCACTGAGCTACTGAAATCCCTCCCCTCCTACCCATCTCCTTCCCCACTCTCTACCAGTGTGTCCCCTCCTGTAGAGGAGGCAAAACATTGCCATTAGTAAATTATCTATTACTGATGCTTAGAAAGGAGACGAACAGAGATGATGCTGATGGCGGAAGAATTTAATGATTATAACAATAATCACAGTGAGAGATTACAAGTGGTACATCCTTCATTCTTCATTCTTCAAACTAACAGTGTATAGTGGCTTGCTTATATAGTGGAAGACAGTACTATGGTTGTTTTATGATTGGTCCAAGACAAATATAAACATTCACTTTAAAAGGCAATTTTCCTTTTAGTTCTTGCATGACAAGGCAATTCTCCTTTTAATTCTTGCATGACCTAATCCTTACTTAGCACAAATGTATTGATACTGCTATATAAGGCTAGCAATAGTAGTCATTACCAGTTATTAAGATCTAGAAGGAAGAAATAGGTTTGCACTTAGGAATGTGCACACAGGCTTTTTATTCTGGCCTGTCCTCCTGATAATAATAGTCAAAAGGGTAACTTGAACTCTATCCCTGTATTTCTGTCTTTGCAGACACTTAAAACACCTGTCTGCCATTACTCACATGGTCAGTACAGATATCAAAAGACACTCGAATATTACAAGTTGTGGGTCAGTTAAACCTGTAATTTTGCAAGTTATGATATGATCTAGCTTTATAGATCAATATTAATTACACAAACACCTTATGTTTTAGACCAAAATAAGGTTTGCCTGCATTATTGGGACACATTTCTTTATCCCCTATTACAAGCCTCCCTTTGGACCAATATTGCCTAATTATTATTTATGCAACAATACAACTCCTCGGAGCATGTACATCTCACTATGTACTTTACATTATTCACAATCATTTGATCAATAAGTGTTGATTAAATCCACTCTCTGGCCCTTTTGTCACATTTAGACATTTAGTTGGTGTACAGTTAAGTATATGCAATTTAAGACTACAAAACATAATGAGTTGCTTAAACTAGCATAGTTACAAACACTATTATTATCCCAAAAACAGTAGGACAGAGTTAACACATAAACATCGTTGTCCTTTGGTGTGGCTCTGTTTATAACAAGAAACACATTTTTTTGTGTTTTTAGTCCATGTAGCTTTGCGGTGATCCAGTCTTGAGCTTTGATGCACAGCTGCTAGACCAGCTGTTAAGTATGTAAAAGTCAGTGTTCATATTGCTGGCTGTTGGATAGCAGACACACTGCACTGGCAAGGGGTGCATTAGATTGTGCATTGAGTAGCCACACACACACTGGCATGGCATTTGTGTTGTGATAGTTGATTACACCCTGGCACACAGATTAACAGTCCTTAAACAGCCCATAGTAAAGCAATAGGTTTGCATAAAGTATCAGCCATGTTTGGAATAAACAACAGTGAAGAAAATGGATGTCTTGCTTGAAGATCAATTGAAGAAGAATCTTTTTACTGAAGTTAGAGGATTGCCCCTACCCCAGACTTTACTCCATAGTAAGTAGCAACAATAAGCTTGATTGTAGAGTTTAAACTCACTGGACCTTTTCAGTTGATTTAAAGTTGTACAGTCCTTATGTGGAACCAATTAGACACCAAAACTGTGACAGTTTTTTTTGTAGGAAAAAGATGAAAGTCTTGTCAACCTAGATAAAAGTATTACTGTTGTTGAACGTAGAGATCTTATGTGTGCCATCCCGTGGAAACCTGCAAACTTGCAAAGTTTTAGAAACTGAGTTACCAATGAACTGGTAGTTGAAACACAAGAAGGTCAAATAAAATGCAAAAGGTCACATAGTGTGCATACAACTTAAGGTATTAATGCACTGCATAGAAAAAGCAGTATGTTTAGACTTCTTGGCTGATGTTACATTGCACAGGAAATTAAAAAAACTTTTAAACATTTTTTTATCCAAGAACACTTGAATACCATATTTAAAAATATGCCAACATCATTTTAAATGAGAATATTTTGTCCTTTAGAAACTCTAGTATTACTGATAACATTATTAATCATGTCAAACTCTGGTTTGTTTGGTTATGGTAGCAATTACAGAAGAACAAGTGGCTAGCTTTTGCTCTAGTCCACCCCACAGCATACTAAGAGTATCTAGAATCAAACTCTTTAACATTAGAAGAGACAAGGTTTTTGGGCATTAAGTTAGTATGCCTTGCCAATAATCAAAACTGACTAATGACACAAATTTGCCATATCTGACTTTTTTTTTTACTTTTACATTTTAACTGCTCCTATACAGGACTTAGCACACTGTAAAGTGTTCTTTTTTAGATTTTAAGACATTTACATCTTACAAACGTGCTACAGAAGCTGTGTCATAGTTTATATTGCAATTAATAAAAGAGAATTATCCCTATCTAAAAAACAAAGGTCTCCCTGTACCTTTACAAACTCTCTTGCAGGGATTTTGGCTCTTGACTTATTCTGCCTTTTTAAACAATTCTTTTGACTATAGCTGGATTATTATATTTTACTGTTGATGCAGCTTTCCTTTTTTTTTTTAAAGTCTCATGTGTTAACAAATTACCACCTGGCTATATTATCACAGACTTTGTACAGTATTTGCTAGTTACTCTTTTTTTTATTATTAATCAAAATACTGCTGTGCTTGTTAATCATGGGTTGTATGCTCCCCCCTTTAGGTGTTTCCCACAGAAACAACCTATCAATGTTTCCATACTCATAAAATATAGTTGTACCAGTTGATCATCAGGCATTGGTTTGTATGCTTCCCCTTTTAGGTGTTTTTTTAGAAACTACCTATTATTGTTTCCATACACATTTTTAATATCTTTTTCCTGCCTGCCTAGCCTTTACAGCTGGGTGCACCCGTGCACTGGTGCCCTGGTCTGTCTAGCTATGTCTTACAGCTCCCTTGTGAGGTCCGGCTTGCAAGTCCCAGCACCTTCACTTACCTACTCTGCCCCATGAGTTCCTACAGAGTTAAGCATTACTGTTATTCAAACAATTTGAGAAGCATACAAAGCATACACCACCTGATTGTCAAGTGGCTAAACCTGTCTGTGTGCACCTTTTTCTCTCGCTTTAAGTCATCAGCACCTTCTCTGAGCGTCGTCACCTTCTTATTAAGGCTTGCAGACTAACCAATAGTTAGGCAGTCTCCTCAGCATGCAGCACCAGTGATCCGAGTCTTTAAGGCACCAATTGTAGAGGAGTATAAAAAATTACACATTTTTAAATTATCCATTACTGATGCTTAGAAAGGAGACGAACGGAGATGGTACTGATGGCGGAAGAATTTAATGATTATAACAATAATCACAGCGAGAGATTACAAGTGGTACATCCTTCATTCTTCATTCTTCAAACTAACAGTGTATAGTGGCTTGCTTATATAGTGGAAGACAGTACTATGGTTGTTTTATGATTGGTCCAAGACAAATATAAACATTCACTTTAAAAGGCAATTTTCCTTTTAGTTCTTGCATGACAAGGTAATTCTCCTTTTAATTCTTGCATGACCTAATCCTTACTTAGCACAAATGTATTGATACTGCTATATAAGGCTAGCAATAGTAGTCATTACCAGTTATTAAGATCTAGAAGGAAGAAACAGGTTTGCACTTAGGAATGTGCACACAGGCTTTTTATTCTGGCCTGTCCTCCTGATAATTAGTCAAAGGGTAACTTGAACTCTATCCCTGTATTTCTGTCTTTGCAGACACTTAAAACACCTGTCTGCCATTACTCACATGGTCAGTACAGATATCAAAATACACTCGAATATTACAAGTTGTGGGTCAGTTAAACCTGTAATTTTGCAAGTTATGATATGATCTAGCTTTATAGATCAATATTAATTACACAAACACCTTATGTTTTAGACCAAAATAAGGTTTACCTGCATTATTGGGACACATTTCTTTATCCCCTATTACACCTCCACCACCCTCCCACCTCCCCTTCTCTTTCGCTACTGTAACCCAAAACTATGTCCTAATTTCCCTCCTCACCATCAGTCCCTCTAAAGGTGCCTCCCCTGATGGCCTTGACCCAAAACTCTTCTCCATCTCCGCTTTGGCCATTACCTACCCCCTCTCAATAATCCTAAATTTCTCATCCTCTACTGCTTCGGTCCCATCTTCATGGAAACATGCTGTGGTCCTCCCTCTACCCAAAGGGGGTGACCTCTCATCCCCTGGCAACTATCACCCCATTTCTCTCCTCCCTACCCTTGCCAAGCTTGAAGAACATATTGTCCTCTCCCAACTCACCTCTTTTCTATCTGACACCTCCTTTTTCACCCCTTTACAGTCTGATTTCAGAAAAAAACACTCAACCACCAACTGTCTCTTATAGCTCACAGACTCCATCCTAACCAGGATGGACAATGGGCAAATTACCTCTGCCATTTTTGTTGACCTGGCCAAGACCTTTGACACTGTCTCTCACCCTCTTCTCCTTGACTCACTCCCGGCAGCTGACCTATCTCCCTCCGCCACAAACTGGTTCAAGGCCTACCTTATTGGCAGAACCCAATCAGTTAAGATCTTGGATGCCACATCCCCTCCCCTCTTGATTAGTACTGGAGTCCCCCAGGGCTCTGTATTAGGGCCCCTCCTATTCTCATCTTCTTAAATGACCTTTCCTCTGTTTGCTCCCCATCCTCCACTATACATATGCATGCTGATGATACAGTCCTGTATGCATCTGGCTCCTGTCCTGATGAGGTTACAACCAGCTTACAGCAAGACTTCAACAAGGTTCAGCTCCGATTTGCTAACCATCAACTTTTCCTCAATGCCAAGAAGACTGTCTCTATGACCTTTGGCACAAGACCGAAACTCTCTAGGCTTCCCTCCCTACCCACTTTCCACACCCTTGATGGGACTTTACTTTAGGACACATCCTCCTTCAGGTACTTACGTGTTTGGTAGGACCAACAGCTAAACTTCTCTGGACATATTGATGCCACCCAGAAAACACTGTGCCCCAAGCTTGGTGCCCTGTTCAGGAACTGTAGTTGCATCCCTTCTATGGCTAGGTGTGAACTTGTTCAGCAGATGATACTTCCCATTTTCAACTACTGTGACATAGTTTATGGTGTGGCTCCTCAGTCCTCACTTTGCCTTGGATGCCACCCCTTGCAACCATCACTGTGATCTTTAGCATGCCCTATCCTTCCCCTCTCTTACAAATAGGCAACTCTCCCACTGTGCTAAATTCACATCCAATCACTGGTTGGGTGAACTCCCTTCCTACCTCACCTCTTCCTTTATAACACTCCCCATCTCCCCAGTTCTTTAGATCAACTGACTCCTGTACCCTGGTTGTCCCCCACAGATCCAGCCATATCTACCAATCTGGTTATTCTCACCATCTCCCAGAAATTTGGAAATCCCTCCCCCTTCAAATCTGGCACTCATCCTCTGCCTACTTCATCAGCTCTGCCCTCAGTAATTACCTTGCACCTAGCTGCTCCTGCCATGTTCCTCATTAATTCCCTCCTCTAAGCATTGGAAAAACCCTAACCCTCTACCCTCACCTTCATTTTACCCTTTGCACACCCACCCCCCACATTTGTAGCTCTCGTCCCCTTCCCACGAATTGCTCCCCCTTACTGGCCTCCCTTGATCTGTCACAGAATGTAAAGGACCCTGAATGCTCTCCATGGGTCCCTCACCTACTCCCCCAAGGGGCTTGTATCTCTCATATACTCCCTTCCCTCACCATCCTAAAGGGGTCTCTCTGGGACACTGCCTTATCCCCTTCTCTCTGGTCCCCCCAGTCCCCTTGCAGGGCTCCACACATCCTGAGAGGGTCTCCAGGGACACAACTCCTCCCCCACCTCCCCCTCTCCCTTCCCCCTTTTCTTTCATGTAAGCACTTGTTTACTTATTAACCTGACACTTATTATTGTCCACTCTTTCCACATACTATGTGCAACACTGTTGTAACACTGTTTGTAACACCTGCCTTACAACTGTATGTTAACATTGATCTTGTAACTTGAATGTTTAATGTCTCATTCCTATTGTACATAAAAAAAGAGGGGGGGTCCAGGGAAATTGCCTCTTCTTTGTGTAAATCTTTACTGGATGTTTTATCGGTGGAGCTTTCTAATTTTCGGTGAATTCAAAATACAAATGAAGTTGGCATGCTCGTTAGCAACCAAGGCTATAACACCATGATTTCTTGAGACAAATAATTTATTTTGTATAAGTAGTCCCAACATTTCACCTAAATAATTAGGCTTCTTCAGGGGAGCTGTAAAAAATGATAAGATGTACATAAATATTTTTCCAGTCAAGTTTCAAAATAAAACTAATCACTTTAATTAGAACACATTGCATTTAATATGATTGTACATTGTCTATTGCTTATATATTGATAAAATAATGCTAATTGAGCATTCTAAATTATTGTTAGATAAACTGAAAAGTATAAAAATCAAATTGTCACTACTTCTCCTATTATGAGGACCACCGATTTTAATGCAAAATGTTTTCCTTACTTTTTAACACTGCCGATTAGGGCCAAGACGATTGCCATATCTCCTTGGAGTATAAAAATCTTGAGCAGTCACTTTAAACAAAGATAACATAAGGACATTTATGAATTCATAGTTTTAATTACCACCTCATTTAAATACTGCTTAAATATATTTTCATTAAGTGCTTTAACTGATTACCTCTATTTCATTTATTTTTATTTATTTTAAACTTGCATATTCATCTTCATAAGGTTATCAAGCTGTAAAACATGTACAGAGAGGGAAAACAAAAAATATATGACAGTCAAACAAATTCTCATAAACCATTACTTGGCGTCTAGCGCACCATATATTACAAAGTTTAAATGAAGTTTAATTCATTCTTATAGATGCTTCTATTAGATAAATGTTATTATATTTAACCTTAATTCAAAAAATGAAATTGGTAGTAAATGATAAAGAGATTTTTATGAGGCTAAGCGATCCCAGCATCTAACATGCCCTTTTTCACTCATTGCTGTAGTCTTTTTCAATTACACTCTTGCCCATCTCATTATGATTAACAAACCTTTTACTAAATATTCTCTCATTATAATTTTGTTTTAAAATGTATCAGAGTACTCTTAACTTCAGACATATCTCACTTCACTCATGAATGATCTTATTTTAAAACATGTCAGGACACTCCTAATTTCTAACATGTCCTGCTCTGCTCGTTACTATAGTGCATTTCAGCTTGTTCCAATTAGCTGAGTGTTCATTAGCGTCTCTCTCAACACACTTTCTAAAAGTTATAGCCAATTTATTATGTTTCCTATTATCTTCGAAGTCACTATTGAAATGACAGCTTATTCTATGTAAACGAGTGATTCCGGCATTTAGAACTCCATGTGCTTATTTCCGTGATACATGTCAATTTATTTTCACTAAGAGTTCCAAGTTGTTAATCTAACACATACTATCCATGAATACATTCAACTTCAACTTTTCATTTAAAGCGTTCCTGACCATATATGCTCTCTATAGCTGTTTAATTGTTAAAACGGTGCTACGCGTTGAGATGAAAGTATTTTAACTTACTGCAAAGAAAGGTTTCATTGCTCGTAGTGCGCTCGACCTTCTCCCAAGGTGCGACTGGCATCATCTGGTTCCCCATTTGGCAACCTCTTTATGCTGAGGAGAGGAGTCATGTGATGGCACTTACGTGTCATCATACCTTGCCGAAGCCAGGTTGTTACTATGGTAACCACCGACTCCTCTTCTCGACATATTTTGTCCTTAAAGCTTCATTGTTTCTGATTGTATTTTGTTTCCTCCGTCTTATTTAAACTTTTCATTTAATGAAACTACATTACATCTAAGTCCAAAGTAAATAGGCTGTTTTAATAAAACAAAATAGTTTTTAAAGAATCATTGATAAAAATCAAATGGGGGGACAGACAGGAAGAGAGGCAGATGCAAAGACTAGTAAATAATGACATGTTGCCACCTTGTGTCCACATCATGTTATTTGTTCATTCCAAGTCCGCTAAACATATTCAAAAGTATACTTCTATAAGTTATTTGATATTTTTTACCAGCACACCTGCCAGTTCACATCTTCATTAAGGCTCCATTTTTCATAAATCAAACCCATTTCATACATCCAATACATCTCACTTTTTAATAATGTCATTATAATGACCACCTCTTTCAGGTATTTGAACCTGTTCCAGTCCCCAGAACCTGATTTGAATAGAGAATGTCCTCTTTGATTAAAATGTCGAGCTAAAGGGAATTTTATCTTTATTATGGATTCGACTTTTGTGTTCTGAAATTCTTGTTTTTAACTCCTTCATCATTTTACCAACATATAAATGGTCACAAGGACATTGTACTAGATATATTACCCCTTAGTAGTACAGGTTATATGAGATCTGATTTTATATTCTTTACCAGTGTGTGGATGTTTATAACTTGTTTTCTTGGATGTATTTCCACATGCTGTACACTTGCCACAAGGATACACCCCATTGGTCAAAGGACCTAATAATAATTGAGGCCCTTTTTGCATTCCTTGCCAATGTTGTGTATGGACCAGTTTGTCTCTAATGGTCGGTGCCTTTTTAGAGACCATAAATGGTTTTTGTTGAAATATTTGAGAAGTGGTAGGATTGTTCAACAAAATATTCCAATTATTAAGAATGACTTTTTTAAGTTGTGGCATAATCTTGTTATGAACTGTACTAAATACTAATGGACTTTTATTTTCTTCAATTTTTGTTGATTTTAGAAGTTCCTGCCTGGGTTTCATTAGGGCTTTAACCTGTGCTTGTTCCAAATTGTTACTATAATACTATCTCTCTCTAAATCTTTCCTCTATATTTCTAGCTTTTATTTTCTAATTTTCATCTGTACTACAATTTCAACGTGCCCATAAAAACTGTGAATAGGGAATACTTTCAATTAGTTTTTTTTGGATGAAAACTCTTACGATGTAAAATTGTGGTTCTATCCATGGCTTTCCTGTATAGTCTAGTTTTTAGCTTGTTTCCACTTTTATAAATTGTAATATCTAAAAAATCTATTTGTCTTTTGTCATAATTAAACATAAATGTCATATTAGGGTCTGTACTGTTCATGTAGTTCTTAAATAGTTCTAATGTTGTTATGTTGCCAGTCCAAATGAGCAGTATATCATCAACAAATCTTTTCCAGAACAGGATATGATTACTAAAATTAAATCCTGTTCCAGTGTTCTCAAATATATATGTGTTTTCAAAATTATGCATATATGGATTAGCATATCCTGGTGCCATAGTACTTCCCATTGCTGTTCCTCTTACTTGCCCATAGAATTGCTCCTCGAATTTAAAATAATTCTTGTTTAATACTATTTCTGCCAAATCTTTCAAGACTCATGTTTTAGGTCTTGCATCCATTCCTCTTGTATCCAAAAGTTTACCCATACATTCTATGCCCTTATCATGGGGTATAGAAGTGTATAGGTCTTTCACATCTATAGTTATTATTAAACTATCTGGTGGAACTCCTATCAAATTTAGTTCTTGAATTAATTGTATTTCATGTGTTGTATCTTTTAAAAAGGTAGGAATTGTTTCAACTAAAGGCTGTAGGTGATAATTGATAAATTTAGACAACGGTTCTAAAATTGAACCTATCCCTGAAACAATGGGCCTTCCTGGTGTTTTTTCTAGATTTTTATGTATCTTTGGAAGTGCATAAAACAGGGGTATCCTTGGAAACTTATTTTCCATGGCTTCTACTTCCCATTTCCTTAGCCATCCATTTACTTCCATTTCATAAAGTGTCATTTGAATCAATTCATTTATAGTTTTTAGGGGATCGTTCTCTAGTTTAATATAATTTGTAGACACTCCCAGTAAATCAAAACACATTTGTTTATAGTCGTTCATGTGTTGAATGACTATTGGTCCTCCTTTATCTGCTGGTTTAATAATTATAGAATAGTCATTTACGAATGATGTTAATGCTGTTTTTTCTCATTTAGAAAGATTAGAGCTATTTAAGGAATTATCCATTTTTAAAATCTGTCGAATTTCTTGATTTACCATTTGAATGTAATTCTCTACAGCATGTGAATGTCCTATCAGTGGCATATATTGAGATCTAATATTCAGAGCTTGTTTTAAATTTGTCTGTTCCTTGTTTATATCTATTTTATCATGAAACTGGGAATGTAATCTCAGTTTACAATAGATTTTTTGCATATCTGCCTCAATTTGGAATTTATCTATTTCTTTAGTTACTGAAAAGGATAATCCCAAAGATAATACTTTCCTTTCATCCTGGGTTAGAGGTCACTGGCTCAAACTGAAAATTACTGTCTTGCTCCCCTTTGGTTTCTTCTGGTACCTCTGCCTTTTCCTTCTCCACTCAGCTCTTCTATTTCTCTTGTTTCTGAACCTAACTCTTTCCTTCTTAGATCGTATATGTCTGATGTTCCCTGTCCTAGATCTAAGTTCTGTACATCCCTCTGTATATCTATTTGAGGGATAGATAATCCTATTTTGTCCTTCTCTAAAAAAGGTTCTTTCCCTTTTTGTTTCTCTGGCCTATTACTTTTTTTTTAGTATAACTATCTGAACTGTCTGAGCTTGTATCTCTGTTTGAAACAAAAAATCATTTTTCTATCCTTTTATATGTATATACTCTATTATTTTTATAATCTCCAGTATCTCTATAAAATTTTCTAATCTTTATCTCTCTTAATGTTTTCTCATATTCCTTTAGTTTGTTGTTTATGTCGTCTAACTATTCATTTAGTTCTTCTGTTTTAATTTGCATTTTCAAAGATTTTTGATATTCTTGAATATCCTCTGCTAATTTACTACGTGCTCTTAAAACCACTTCCATTAGTGCGTACATGAAATCAGTGCTACATCGTGTTCTTATACCATCCCATTTATGTGTTAATGTTTCATCCATTATTCCCAAATTTGGTTCAATTGTTACTCATAAACCTTGAGGAATACATTTAAATTCCAAGTATTTTGTCAAAGTTAGACCATGTAAGTCTAGTCTTAAATCTTTGTTTTTTAAATTCTCAATTCTATTCTTGAGGGTCCTGGCATTATCCATATCCATCTGTGCCAGAACTCTATCTCCCCTCATCTGATTAAATAATGATGTTCGTTCTGTGTCAGTGAAAGTGTAGAAGGTGTAACTTCCCTCTGCACTTCCACCAGCTTCATTAAACACTTCCATTTCCTATAGTGAAGCTTAATCTAATAGGAGGACAAGCTATAGAAAAGTACAGTTAGTCTAATCAAAATTCTGACCAAAAAATGTATCAGTTATTTATTCTAAAACATATACAGATCTATATATTTAGTATAATTTGCAAAGTGTCCAATTTTGTGATAGTCTTAAAGCAGTAAAGTTGATGAGGGGAGATAGAGAACTGGTACAGATGGATATGGATAATGCCAGGGCCCTCAAGTATAGAATTGAGAATTTCAAAAACAAAGATTTAAGACTAGACTTGCATGGTTTAACTTTGGCAAAGTACTTGGAATTTAAACGTATTCCTCGAGGTTTATGAGTAACAATTGAACCAAATTTGGGAATAATAGATGAAACATTAACACAGAAATGGGATGGTATAAGAAAACGATGTAGCATTGATTTCATGTACGCACTAATTGAAGCAGTTTTAAGAACACGTAGTAAATTAGCAGAGGATATTCAAGAATATCAAAATTCTTTGAAAATGCAAAGTAAAACAGAAGAACTAAATGAATGGTTAGAAGACATAAACAACAAACTAAAGGAATATGAGAAAACATTGAGAGAGATAAAGATTAGAAAATGTTTTAGAGATACTGGAGATTATAAAAATAATAAAATAACGTATAAAAGGATACGAAAAAGGTTTTTTTCAAACAGTGATACAAGCTCAGACAGTTCAGATAGTTATACTAACAAAAGTAATAGGACAGAGAAACACAAAGGGAAAGAATCTTTTTTAGAGAAGGACAAAATAGGATTATCTATCCCTCAAATAGATATACAGAGGGATGTACAGAACTTAGATCTAGGGCAGGGAACATCAGACAGATACGATATAAGAAGGAAAGAGTTAGGTTCAGAAACAAGAGAAATAGAAGAGCAGCGTGGAGAAGGAAAAGGCAGAGGCAGCAGAAGAAACCAAAGGGGAGCAAGACAATAATTTTCAATTTGAGCCAGTGACCTCTAACCCAGGATGAAAGGAAAGTATTATCTTTGGGATTATCCTTTCAGTGACTAAAGAAATAGATAAATTCAAATTGAGGCAGATATGCAAAAATCCATCAAGAACTGAGATTACATTCCCAGTTTCATGATAACATAGATATAAATTAGGAACAGATAAATTAAAACATGCCTGAATATTAAATCTCAATATATGCCACTGATAGACATTACATGCTGTAGAGCATTACATTGAAATGGTAAATCAAGAAATTCTATAGATTTTAAAATGGATAATTCCTTAAATAGCTCTAATCTTTCTAAATGAGAAAAACAGCATTAACACCATTAGAAAATGATAATTTATAATAATTAAACCAGTAGATAGAGAGGAGCAATAGCCATTCAAGACATGAACGACTATAGACAAATGTGTTTTGATACTGGGAGTGTCTATAAATTATATTAAACTAGAGAACAATCCCCAAAACTATAAATGAATTGATTCAAATGACACTATATGAAATGGAAGTAAATGGATGGCTAAGGAAATGGGAAGTATAAGATGTACATAAATATTTTTCCAGTCAAGTTTCAAAATAAAACTAATCACTTTAATTAGAACACATTGCATTTAATATGATTGTACATTGTCTATTGCTTATATATTGATAAAATAATGCTAATTAGGCATTCTAAATTATTATTAGATAAACTGAAAAGTATAAAAATCAAATTGTCACTACTTCTCTATTATGAGGACCACGATTTTAATGCAAAATGTTTTCCTTACTTTTTACCACTGCCGATTAGGGCCAAGGCGATTGCCATATCTCCTTGGAGTATAAAAATCTTGAGCAGTCACTTTAAACAAAGATAACATAAGGACATTTATGAATCATAGTTTTAATTACCACTCATTTAAATACTGCTTAAATATATTTTTCATTAAGTGCTTTAACTGATTACTTCTATTTCATTTTTTTATTTATTTTAAACTTGATATTCATCTTCATAAGGTTATCAAGCTGTAAAACATGTACAGAGGAAAACAAAAATATATGACGATCAAACAAATTCTCATAAACCATTACTTGGCGTCTAGCGCCCATATATTACAAAGTTTAAATGAAGTTTAATTCATTCTTATAGATGCTTCTATTAGATAAATGTTATTATATTTAACCTTAATTCAAAAATGAAATTGGTAGTAAATGATAAAGAGATTTTATGAGGCTAAAAGCTGATCCCAGCATCTAACATGCCCTTTTCACCATTATTGCTGTAGTCTTTTCAATTACTCTTGCCCATCTCATTATGATTAACAAATCTTTTACTAAATATTCTCTCATTATAATTTTGTTTTAAAATGTATCAGAGTACTCATTCTCTACTCGACATATCTCACTTCACTCATGAATGATCTTATTTTAAAACATGTCAGGACACTCCTAATTTCTGCATGTCCTGCTCTGCTCGTTACCTAGAGTGCATTTCAGCTTGTTCCAATTAGCTGGAGTGTTCATTAGCGTCTCTCAACACACTTTCTAAAAGTTATAGCCAATTTATTATGTTTCCTATTATCTTCAAGTCACTATTGAAATGACAGCTTATTCTATGTAAACGAGTGATTCCGGCATTTAGAACTCCATGTGCTTATTTCCGTGATACATGTCAATTTATTTTCACTAAGAGTTCCAAGTTGTTAATCTAACACATACTATCCATGAATACATTCAACTTCAACTTTTCATTTAAAGCGTTCCTGACCATATATGCTCTCTATAGCTGTTTAATTGTTAAAACGGTGCTACGCGTTGAGATGAAAGTATTTTAACTTACTGCAAAGAAAGGTTTCATTGCTCAGTAGTGTGCGACCTTCTCCCAGGTGCGATCGGCATCATCTGGTTCCCATTTGGCAACCTCTTTATGCTGAGGAGAGGAGTATGTGATGGCACTTACGTGTCATCATACCTTGCGAAGCCAGGTTGTTACTATGGTAACCACCGACTCCTCTTCTCGACATATTTTGTCCTTAAAGCTTCATTGTTTCTGATTGTATTTTGTTTCCTCCGTCTTATTTAAACTTTTCATTTAATGAAACTACATTACATCTAAGTCCAAAGTAAATAGGCTGTTTTAATAAAACAAAATAGTTTTTAAAGAATCATTGATAAAAATCAAATGGGGGGACAGACAGGAAGAGAGGCAGATGCAAAGACTAGTAAATAATGACATGTTGCCACCTTGTGTCCACATCATGTTATTTGTTCATTCCAAGTCCGCTAAACATATTCAAAAGTATACTTCTATAAGTTATTTGATATTTTTTACCAGCACACCTGCCAGTTCACATCTTCATTAAGGCTCCATTTTTCATAAATCAAACCCATTTCATACATCCAATACATCTCACTTTTTAATAATGTCATTATAATGACCACCTCTTTCAGGTATTTGAACCTGTTCCAGTCCCCAGAACCTGATTTGAATAGGGGAATGTCCTCTTTGATTAAAATGTCGAGCTAAAGGGGAATTTTTATCTTTATTATGGATTCGACTTTTGTGTTCTGAAATTCTTGTTTTTAACTCCTTCATCATTTTACCAACATATAAATGGTCACAAGGACATTGTACTAGATATATTACCCCTTAGTAGTACAGGTTATATGAGATCTGATTTTATATTCTTTACCAGTGTGTGGATGTTTATAACTTGTTTTCTTGGATGTATTTCCACATGCTGTACACTTGCCACAAGGATACACCCCATTGGTCAAAGGACCTCATAATAATTGAGGCCCTTTTTGCATTCCTTGCCAATGTTGTGTATGGACCAGTTTGTCTCTAATGGTCGGTGCCTTTTTAGAGACCATAAATGGTTTTTGTTGAAATATTTGAGAAGTGGTAGGATTGTTCAACAAAATATTCCAATTATTAAGAATGACTTTTTTAAGTTGTGGCATAATCTTGTTATGAACTGTACTAAATACTAATGGACTTTTATTTTCTTCAATTTTTGTTGATTTTAGAAGTTCCTGCCTGGGTTTCATTAGGGCTTTAACCTGTGCTTGTTCCAAATTGTTACTATAATACTATCTCTCTCTAAATCTTTCCTCTATATTTCTAGCTTTTATTTTCTAATTTTCATCTGTACTACAATTTCAACGTGCCCATAAAAACTGTGAATAGGGAATACTTTCAATTAGTTTTTTTTGGATGAAAACTCTTACGATGTAAAATTGTGGTTCTATCATAGCTTTCCTGTATAGTCTAGTTTTAGCTTGTTTCCACTTTTATAAATTGTAATATCTAAAAATCTATTTGTCTTTTGTCATAATTAAACATAAATGTCATATTAGGGTCTTACTGTTCATGTAGTTCTTAAATAGTTCTAATGTTGTTATGTTGCCAGTCCAAATGAGCAGTATATCATCAACAAATCTTTTCCAGAACAGGATATGATTACTAAAATTAAATCCTGTTTCAGTGTTCTCAAATATATATGTGTTTTAAATTATGCATATATGGATTAGCATATCCTGGTGCCATAGTACTTCCATTGCTGTTCCTCTTACTTGCCCATAGAATTGCTCCTCAGTTTAAAATAATTCTTGTTTAATACTATTTCTGCCAAATCTTTCAAGACTCATGTTTTAGGTCTTGCATCCATTCCTCTTGTATCCAAAAGTTTACCCATACATTCTATGCCCTTATCATGGGGTATAGAAGTGTATAGGTCTTTCACATCTATAGTTATTATTAAACTATCTGGTGGAACTCCTATCAAATTTAGTTCTTGAATTAATTGTATTTCATGTGTTGTATCTTTTAAATAGGTAGGAATTGTTTCAACTAAAGGCTGTAGGTGATAATTGATAAATTTAGACAACGGTTCTAAAATTGAACCTATCCCTGAAACAATGGGCCTTCCTGGTGTTTTCTAGATTTTTATATCTTTGAAGTGTATAAAACAGGGTATCCTTGAAACTTATTTTCCATAGGTTTACTTCCATTTCCTTAGCCATCCATTTACTTCCATTTCATAAAGTGTCATTTGAATCAATTCATTTATAGTTTTAGGGATGCGTTCTCTAGTTTAATATAATTTGTAGACACTCCCAGTAAATCAAAACACATTTGTTTATAGTCGTTCATGTGTTGAATGACTATTGGTCCTCCTTATCTGCTGGTTTAATAATTATAGAATAGTCATTTCTGAATGATGTTAATGCTGTTTTCTCATTTAGAAAGATTAGAGCTATTAAGGAATTATCCATTTTTAAAATCTGTGTATTTCTTGATTTACCATTTGAATGTAATTTCTACAGCATGTGAATGTCCTATCAGTGGCATATATTGAGATCTAATATTCAGAGCTTGTTTTAAATTTGTCTGTTCCTTGTTTATATCTATTTATCATGAAACTGGGAATGTAATCTCAGTTTACAATAGATTTTGCATATCTGCCTCAATTTGGAATTTATCTATTTCTTTAGTTACTGAAAAGGATAATCCCAAGATAATACTTTCCTTTCATCCTGGTTGAGTCACTGGCTCAAACTGAAAATTACTGTCTTGCTCCCTTTGGTTTCTTCTGGTACCTCTGCCTTTTCCTTCTCCACGCAGCTCTTCTATTTCTCTTGTTTCTGAACTAACTCTTTCCTTCTTAGATCAGATATGTCTGATGTTCCCTGTCCTAGATCTAAGTTCTGTACATCCTCTGTATATCTATTTGAGGATAGATAATCTTATTTTGTCCTTCTAAAAGGTTCTTTCCTTTTGTTTTCTCTGGCCTATTACTTTTTTTAGTATAACTATCTGAACTGTCTGAGCTTGTATCTCTGTTTGAAACAAAAATCATTTTCTATCCTTTATATGTATATACTCTATTATTTTTATAATCTCAGTATCTCTATAAAATTTTCTAATCTTTATCTCTTAATGTTTTCTCATATTCCTTTAGTTTGTTGTTTATGTCGTCTAACTATTCATTTAGTTCTTCTGTTTTAATTTGCATTTTCAAAGATTTTTGATATTCTTGAATATCCTCTGCTAATTTACTACGTGCTCTTAAAACCACTTCCATTAGTGCGTGCATGAAATCAGTGCTACATCGTGTTCTTATACCATCCATTTATGTGTTAATGTTTCATCCATTATTCCCAAATTTGTCTAATTGTTACTCATTAAACCTTGAGGAATACATTTAAATTCCAAGTATTTTGTCAAAGTTAGACCATGTAAGTCTAGTCTTAAATCTTTGTTTTTTAAATTCTCAATTCTATTCTTGAGGGTCCTGGCATTATCCATATCCATCTGTGCCAGAACTCTATCTCCCCTCATCTGATTAAATAATGATGTTCGTTCTGTGTCAGTGAAAGTGTAGAAGGTGTAACTTCCCTCTGCACTTCCACCAGCTTCATTAAACACTTCCATTTCCTATAGTGAAGCTTAATCTAATAGGAGGACAAGCTATAGAAAAGTACAGTTAGTCTAATCAAAATTTGACCAAAAATGTATCAGTTATTTATTCTAAAACATATACAGATCTATATATTTAGTATAATTTGCAAAGTGTCCAATTTTGTGATAGTCTTAAAGCAGTAAAGTTGATGAGGGGAGATAGAGAACTGGTACAGATGGATATGGATAATGCCAGGGCCCTCAAGTATAGAATTGAGAATTTCAAAAACAAAGATTTAAGACTAGACTTGCATGGTTTAACTTTGGCAAAGTACTTGGAATTTAAACGTATTCCTCGAGGTTTATGAGTAACAATTGAACCAAATTTGGGAATAATAGATGAAACATTAACACAGAAATGGGATGGTATAAGAAAACGATGTAGCATTGATTTCATGTACGCACTAATTGAAGCAGTTTTAAGAACACGTAGTAAATTAGCAGAGGATATTCAAGAATATCAAAATTCTTTGAAAATGCAAAGTAAAACAGAAGAACTAAATGAATGGTTAGAAGACATAAACAACAAACTAAAGGAATATGAGAAAACATTGAGAGAGATAAAGATTAGAAAATGTTTTAGAGATACTGGAGATTATAAAATAATAAAATAACATAAAAGGATAATTAAAAAGTTTTTTCAAACAGTG
Organism: Neoceratodus forsteri; assembly: GCA_016271365.2. NCBI lineage: Eukaryota > Metazoa > Chordata > Ceratodontiformes > Ceratodontidae > Neoceratodus > Neoceratodus forsteri. Next base: position 1,091,531,290 of record CM057456.1, read on the forward strand.
ATACAAGCTCAGACAGTTCAGATAGTTATACTAACAAAGTAATAGGACAGAGAAACACAAAGGGAAAGAATCTTTTTTAGAGAAGGACAAAATAGGATTATCTATCCCTCAAATAGATATACAGAGGGATGTACAGAACTTAGATCTAGGACAGGGAACATCAGACAGATACGATATAAGAAGGAAAGAGTTAGGTTCAGAAACAAGAGAAATAGAAGAGCAGCGTGGAGAAGGAAAAGGCAGAGGCAGCAGAAGAAACCAAAGGGGAGCAAGACAATAATTTTCAATTTGAGCCAGTGACCTCTAACCCAGGATGAAAGGAAAGTATTATCTTTGGGATTATCCTTTTCAGTGACTAAAGAAATAGATAAATTCCAAATTGAGGCAGATATGCAAAAATCCTATCGTAAACTGAGATTACATTCCCAGTTTCATGATAACATAGATATAAACAGGGAACAGATAAATTTAAAACATGCTCTGAATATTAAATCTCAATATATGCCACTGATAGGACATTCACATGCTGTAGAGCATTACATTGAAATGGTAAATCAAGAAATTCGACAGATTTTAAAAATGGATAATTCCTTAAATAGCTCTAATCTTTCTAAATGAGAAAAAAACAGCATTAACACCATTAGAAAATGATAATTCTATAATAATTAAACCAGCAGATAAAGGAGGAGCAATAGCCATTCAAGACATGAACGACTATAGACAAATGTGTTTTGATGTACTGGGAGTGTCTACAAATTATATTAAACTAGAGAACAATCCCCTAAAAACTATAAATGAATTGATTCAAATGACACTATATGAAATGGAAGTAAATGGATGGCTAAGGAAATGGGAAGTAGAAGCCATGGAAAATAAGTTTCCAAGGATACCCCTGTTTTATGCACTTCCAAAGATACATAAAATCTCGAGAAAACACCAGAAGGCCCATTGTTTCAGGGAGAGGTTCAATTTTAGAACCGCTGTTCAAATTATCAATATTACCTACTAGCCTTTAGTTGAAACAACCCTACCTATTTAAAAGATACAACACATGTAATGCAATTAATTCAAGAACTAAATTTGATAGGCGTTCCACCAGATAGTTTAATAATAACTATAGATGTGAAAGACCTATACACTTCTATACCCCATGGTATAGAATGTATGGGTAAACTTTTGGATACAAGAGGAATGGATGCAAGACCTAAAACACGAGTCTTGCAAGATTTGGCAGAAATAGTATTAAACAAGAATTATTTTAAATTCGAAGAGCAATTCTATAGGCAAGTAAAAGGAACAGCAATGGGAAGCACTATGGCCCCAGGATATGCTAATGCATATATGCATAATTTTGAAAACACATATATATTTGAGAACACTGGAACAGGATTTAATTTTAGTAATCATATCCTGTTCTGGGAAAGATTTATTGACGATATACTGCTCATTTGAACTGGCAACATAACAACATTAGAACTATTTAAGAACTACATGAACAGTACAGACCCTAATATGATATTTATTTTTAATTAAGACAAAAGACAAATAGATTTTTTAGACATTACAATTTATAAAAGTGGAAACAGACTAGAAATTAAACTATACAGGAAAGCCACGGATAGGAACACGATTTTACATCGTAAGAGTTTTCATCCAAAAAAACTAATTGAAAGTATTCCATATTCACAGTTTTTACGGGCATGTCGAAATTGTAGTACAGATGAAAATTATAAAATAGAAGCTAGAAATATAGAAGAAAGATTTAGAGAGAGACAGTATTATAGTAACAATTTGGAACAAGCACAGGTTAAAGCCCTAATGAAACCCAGGCAAGAACTTCTAAAATCATCAAAAATTGAAGAAAATAGAAGTCCATTAGTATTTAGTACAGTTCATAACAAGATTATGCCACAACTTAAAAAAGTCTTTCTTAATAATTGGAATATTTTGTTGAGCAATCCTACCACTTCTCAAATATTTCAACTAAAACCATTTATGGTCTCTAAAAAGGCACCAACCATTAGAGACAAACTGGTCCATACACAACATTGGCAAGGAACACAAAAAGGGCCTCAATTATTATTAGGTCCCTTGACCAATGGGATGTATCCTAGTGGCAGGTGTATAGCATGTGGAAATACATCTAAGAAAACAAGTTATAAACATCCACACACTGGTAAAGAATATGAAATCAGATCTCATAGAACCTGTACTACTATGGGGGTAATATATTTAGTGCAATGCCCTTGTGACCATTTATATGTTAGTAAAATGACGAGGGAGTTAAAAACAAGAATTTCAGAACACAAAAGTCGAATCTGTAATAAGGAGGAAAATTCCCCTTTAGCTAGACATTTTAATCAAAGAGGACATTCCCCTATTCAAATCAGGCTCTGGGGACTGGAACAGGTTCAAATACCCGAAAGAGGTGGTAATTATAATACAGAGATACATAGACCATGTCGGCAGATAAGGGCCTTTGGCCCCACCCATTCTGCCCATTTGAGCTTGTAAGTTCACTTTATGTTTTCCTAGAAGTCTGCTGCCCCTTAACCCTGACCTCCAGAATTCCTTTATGTCTATCCCATGCATTCTTAAATCCCGTGATTGTTTCAGCCCCCACCACTTCCTCTGGCAAGGTGTTCCACTTGTCCACCACCTATTCTATGAAGAAATTCTTCCTCACATTTCCTCTGAATCGCCCTCCCTCCAACTTCATCCCATGCCCTCTAGTCCTGGAACATCTTTTTTGCTTAACAATAGTGTATTCCTGCACCCTGTTCCTCCCTGTAAGATACTTGTATGTCTCTATCATATCCCCTCTCTCCCTCCTCTCCTCCAGGGAGTACATATTCAACTCCTTCAACCTGTCTTCATAGGACTTGTGATGCAATCCATGTACCATCTTTGTTGCCCTCCTCTGAACCTTCTCCACCCTGTATATGTCCTTACGTAGGTAAGGTCTCCAGAACTGTGCACTGTACTCCAGGTGGGGCCTCACTAGTGTCTTGTATAGTGGAATTATGACCTCCCTTTTCCTGCTGGTGATGCCCCCTGCCTTTGCATCCCAGCATCCTATTTGCTTTACCTGCTGCCTTGTCACACTGTTTCCCTACCTTGAGGTCATCAGAGATGATAACCCCAAGATCCCTTTCCTGCTTGGTGCATGCTATATCCTCACCCCCCAACTGATATATTGTGCCAGGGTTTTTGTGCCCCATATGCATTATCTTGTGCTTCTTTACATTGAATTTCAACTGCCAAACCCCTGACCATTCTTCAAGTTTCTGCAGGTCCCTTCTCATTCTGTCCACACCCCTCTGGTGTGTCTACTCTGTTACAGCACTTTGTGTCATCAGCGAACAGTGAAATTCTGCCTTCTAGGTCCTGCCCAACGTCACTGATGAAGATGTTGAATAGGACCAGTCCCAGCATTGATCCCTGTGGTACTCCACTGGTCACTCTTCCCTCTGTGGAGTGACAGCCATTTACCACCACCCTCTGTGTCCTGCCGCCCAGCCAGTTACCTACCCACCACACTAATGTCCTGCCCACACCCATATTCTCCAGTTTGTGTAATAGTCTTCTATGTGGCACAGTGTCAAAGGCCTTGCTGAAGTCCAGATAGGCCATATCCACTGCCCTCCCCTGATCCACCTCCCTAGTCACCCAGCAAAAGATTCAATGAGGTTGGTCTGACATGACCTCCCCCCTGGTGAAACCATGCTACCTTGGGTCTTATAGTCCATTGACAACTAGATGTTCCACCAATCTCTCCTTCAGTAGTGCTTCCATGATCTTCCCCACTACTGAGGTGAGGCTGACTGGTCTGTAATTCCCCACTTCCTCTTTGTTCCCTCTTTTGTATAAGGGGACTACATCTGCTGTCCTCCAGTCTTTGGGTACCTCCCCTGTTTCCAGTGATCAGCTAAACAGGATAGCCAGAGGTTCAGCCACCACCTCTTAGTTCTTTAGGACCCTGGGGTACTCCATCTGGCCCCATTGCTTTATCAACTCTTATTACTTCCAGTTCCTAAGGACCCTTCTCGTGTAAAGGGACTTGTGTCCATTTCTGCATCATTCTCACCCCTTGTACTCCCTTCAGACCCATTGCCCTCCTCTTCCTCAGTAAAGACTGAGCACAAATACCTGTTCAGTGTGTCAGCTACACTGTTGTCATCCTCCACGTGGCCCCCATCCTCCCCCTTCAGTCTCACTATCCCTCCCTTTGCCTTTCTTTTTTCACTTATGTACCTGTAAAAGGTTTTGTCCCCTCTACCCACTGATTTTGCAATGTGTTCTTCTATCTGAGCTTTGGCTTCCCTTACTGACCTCCCTGCCTCCCTTTGCTTCTCCTGGTACTTCTCCCTATCCCCTTCTGCCTGTGTCTTTTTGTATTGCCTGACTGCAATCTTTTGGCTTTCACTTTCTTTGCTACCTCTTTGAAAACCATAATGGTCTCCTCTTCCTTTTCCTTTTGCTAACCTGCTTAGTGCATAATTCTGTTGCTCTTGTAATCCCCATTTTAAATACTGCCCACTGTTTCTCAACCCCTGAGTCCTGCCTCATTCCCCTTAATGCCTCTTTCAAATATCTCCCCATTTTCCCAAAGTCTGCCCCCTAAAATCCAGGATACGTGTTTTTGTGTGGTTTGGTTCTGCTCTTTCTGTGATTTCAAACCACAATGACTCATTATTAAAATGTGAGATGTATTGGATGTATGAAATGGGTTTGATTTATGAAAAATGGAGCCTTAATGAAGATGTGAACTGGCAGGTGTGCTGGTAAAAAATATCAAATAACTTATAGAAGTTAACTTTTGAATATATTTAGCGGACTTGGAATGAACAAATAACATGATGTGGACAGAAGGTGACAACATGTCATTATTTACTAGTCTTTGCATCTGCCTCTCTTCCCGTCTGTTCCCCCTCCATTTGATTTTTATCAATGATTCTTTAAAAACTATTTTGTTTTATTAAAACAGACTATTTATCTTTGGAGTTAGATGTAATGTAGTTTCATTAAATGAAAAGTTTAAATAAGACAGAGGAAACAAAATACAATCAGAAACAGTGAAGCTTTAAGGACTGAAATATGTCGAGAAGAGGAGTCAATGGTTGCCATAGTAACAACCTGGCTTCGGCAAGGTATGATGATACGTAAGTGCCATCACATGACTCCTCTCCTCGGCATAAAGAGGTTGCCAAATGGGGAACCAGATGATGCCAGTTGCACCTTGGGAGAGGGTCGAGCGCACCACAAGCACTGAAACTTTTTCTTGCAGTAAGTTAAAATACTTTCATCTCAACGCATAGCACTGTTTTAACAGTTAAACGGCTATAAAGAGCATATATGGTCAGGAACACTTTAAATGAAAAGTTGAAGTTGAATGTATTCATGGATAGTATGTGTTATGTTAACAACTTGAAACTCTTAATGAAAATAAGCTGACACGTATCATGGAAATAAGCGCATGGAGTTCTAAATGCTTACTTCAGTCGCTTAAATAGAATAAGCTTTAATTTCAATAGTGGCTTAGAAGGTAATAGGAAACATAATAAATTGGCTATAACTTTTAGAAAGTGCATTGAGAGAGACACTAATGAACATTCAGCTAATTGGAACAAGCTGAAATGCACTATAGTAACGAGCAGAGCAGGACATGTTAGAAATTAGGAGTGTCCTGACATGTTTTAAAATAAGATCATTCATGAGTGAAGTGGGATTTGTCTGAAGTTAAGAGTACTCTGATACATTTTAAACAAAATTATATTGAGAGAATATTTAGTAAAAGGTATGTTAATCATAATGAGATGGGTAAGAGTGTAATTGAAAAACACTACAGCAATGAGTGAAAAATGGCATGTTAGACGCCAGGATCGCTTAGCCTCATAAAAATCTCTTTATCATTTACTACCAATTTTATTTTTCAAATTAAGGTTAAATATAATAACATTTATCTAATAGAAGCATCTATAAGAATGAATTAAGCTTCATTTAAACTTTGTAATATGTGGTGCGCTAGACGCCAAGTAATGGTTTATGAGAATTTGTTTGACGGTCATATATTTTTTGTTTTCCCTCTCTGTACATGTTTTACAGCTTGATAACCTTATGAAGATGGATATACAAGTTTAAAAGAAATAAAAATAAATGAAATAGAGGTAATCATTTAAAGCACTTAATGAAAATATTTTTAAGCAGTATTTAAATGAGGTGGTAATTAAAACTATGAATTCATAAATATCCTTATATTATCTTTGTTTAAAGTGACTGCTCAGGATTTTTATACTCCAAGGAGATATGGCAATCGTCTTGGCCCTAATCGGCAGTGTTAAAAAGTAAGGAAAACATTTTGCATTAAAATTGGTGGTCCTCATAATAGGAGAAGTAGTGACAATTTGATTTTTATACTTTTCAGTTTATCTAACAATAATTTAGAATGCTCAATAAGCACTATTTAATCAATATATAAGCAATAGACAATGTACAATCATATTAAATGCAATGTGTTCTAATTAAAGTGATTAGTTTTATTTTGAAACTTGATTAGAAAAATAATTATGTACATCTTATAATTTTTTACAGTTCCCCTGAAGAAGCCTAATTATTTAGGTGAAACATTGGGACTACTTATACAAAATAAATTATTCGTCTCAAGAAATCATGGTGTTATAGCCTTCATTCCTATTGTACCCCTTCCCCCCAGGTCTCACAGGGAGGCGAGCGACTTGTCACTCAGTGGGCCTTCCTGTTGAACCATTTCAATAAATAAATAAATAAATAAAAAATAAATAACTACTACTAATGCTACAAGGATCATAACAGAAAATCCAGCATAACTCAGGCAATCAAACAGTATAGGTGTAATACAGGAAAACAGCACCAGATACATATAACAGTTGAGCACACTAAGGTATATAACATTCACGTAAACAGGGTAATGTAGCTACATCATCTAACAATAGGATAGCTAAACATCAGCAGAGCCAGCAAACATCAGGTGATACACAGAGATCAACAGGAAATACGTTATTGGTAGAAATGTAGCCTTCTTTCAGAAAAGAAAAGATGATCAGTAAGCCAGTATTCAGGGTGGGAGGGGGAGCACTAGTGGGGGGAGGAGGTGGGGGGGCTGCATGGGAGCTTTGGCTAAGATGTAGGAAAGGATAGTATGTAATCAGCTTACTTCTTACTTAGACCAGCACAGGCTACTCGGGGAGGGACACGACAGCTTCTGGAAGAGTCGCAGAACATGGGCAGTGTTACATAGATACATAAATACATAGACAGTGTCAGCAGATAAAGGCCTATGGCCCACCCAGTCTGCCCATTTGAGCTTGTAAGTTCACTTTATGTTTTCCTAGAAGTCTGTTGCCCCCTTAACCCTGACCTCCAGAATTCCTTTATGTCTATCCCATGCATTCTTAAATCCTGTGATTGTTTCAGCCCCCACCAGTTCCTCTGGCAGGGTGTTCCACTTGTCCACCACTCGTTCTGTGAAGAAATTCTTCCTCATGTTTCCTCTGAATCGTCCTTCCTCCAACTTCATCCCTTACCCTCTAGTCCTGGAACATCTTTCTTGCTTAAAAATAGTGTATTCCTGGACCCTATTCCTCCCTGTAAGATACTTGTAAGTCTCTATCATATCCCCTCTCTCCCTCCTCTCCTCCAGGGAGTACATATTCAATTCCTTCAACCTGTCCTCATAGGACTTGTGATGCAATCCATGTACCATCTTTGTTGCCCTCCTCTGAACCTTCTCTACCCTGTCTATGTCCTTACATAAGTAAGGACTCCAGAACTGTGCACTGTACACCAGGTGGGGGCTCACTAGTGTCTTGTATAGTGGAATTATGACCTCCCTTTTCCTGCTGGTGATGCTCCTGCCTATGCATCCCAGCATCCTATTTGCTTTACCTGCTGTCTTGTCACACCGCTTACCTACCTTGGGTCATCAGAGATGATAACCCCAAAACTTTCCTGCTTGGTGCATGCTGTATCCTCACCCCCAAATGATATATTGCACCAGGGTTTTTGTGCCCCATATGCATTATCTTGCACTTCTTTGCATTGAATTTCAACTGCCAAACCCCTGACCATTCTTCAAGTTTTTGCAGGTCCCTTCCCATTCTGTCTACACCCTCTGGTGTGTCTACTCTGTTACAGAGCTTTGTGTCATCAGCAAATAGGGAAATTCTGCCTTCTTGGTCCTGCCCAATGTCACTGATGAAGATGTTGAATAGGACTGGTCCCAGCACTGATCCCTGTGGTATCCCACTGGTCACTCTTCCCTCTGTGGAGTGACAGCCATTTACCACCACCCTCTGTGTCCTGCTGCCCAGCCAGTTACCTACCCACCACACTACTGTCTTGCCCACACCCATATTCCCAGTTTGTGTAATAGTCTTCTATGTGGCACCATGTCAAAGGCCTTGCTTGAAGTCCAGATAGGCCATGTCCACTGCCCTCCCTGATCCACCTCCCTAGTCACCCAGTCAAAAAATTCAACGAGGTTGGTCTGACATGGCCTCCCTCTGGTGAAACCATGCTGTCTTGGGTCCTGTAGTCCACTGACAACTAGATGTTCCACCAATCTCTCCTTCAGTAGTGCTTCCATGATCTTCCTCACTACTGAGGTGAGGCTGACTGGTCTGTAGTTCCCGATTCCTCTTTGTTCCCACTTTTGTATAAGGGGACTAAATCTGCTGTCCTCCAGTCTTTGGGTACCTCCCCTGTTTCCAGTGATCAGCTAAACAGGATTACCAGAGGTTCAGCCACCACCTCTCTTAGTTTTTTAAGGACCCTGGAGTGCACCCCATCTGGCCCCATTACTTTATCAACTCTTATTACTTCCAGTTTCTTCAGGGCCCTTTCTCGTGTAAAGGGACTTGTGTCCATTTCTGCACCATTCCCACCCCTTGTACTCCCTTCAGACCCATTGCCCATCTCTTCCTCAGTAAAGACTGAGCACAAATACCTGTTCAATATGTCAGCTTTACTGTTGTCATCCTCCACATGGCTGCCATCCTCCCCCCTTCAGTCTCACTATCCCTCCCTTTGCCTTTCTTTTTTCACTTATGTACCTGTAAAAGGTTTTGTCCCCTCTACCCACTGATTTTGCAATGTGCTCTTCTATCTGAGCTTTGGCTTCCCTTACTGACCTCCCTGCCTCCCTTTGCTTCTCCTGGTACTTCTCCCTATCCCCTTCTGCTTGTGTCTTTTTGTATTGCCTGAATGCAATCTTTTTGGCTTTCACTTTCTCCGCTACCTCCTTGGAAAACCATAATGGCCTCCTCTTCCTTTTCCCCTTGCTAACCTGCTTAATGCATAATTCTGTTGCTCTTGTAATCCCCATTGTAAGTGCTTCCCACTATTCCTCAACCCTGGATTCCTGCCCCTTTCCCCTTAATGCCTCTTTCAAGCATCTTCCCATTTTCCCAAAGTCTGCCCCCCTCTTAAATCCAGGATATGTGTTTTTATGTGATTTGGTTCTGCTCCTTCTGTGATTTCAAACCACAATGACTGGTGGTCACTGCTCCCCAGGTGCTCCACCACTATTACCCCATCACACTGTCCCTGTTTGTGAGTACTAGGTCTAGTATTGCCTTCTGCTGAGTTGGTTCCATGACCAGTTGCTTGAGGAAGGCACCCTGAAGGGAGTCCAAAATAAATCTGCTCCTAGTTGATGCTGCTACTGGGATGCTCCAGTCCACATCTGGAATATTGAGGTCTCCAATCAGCACTACCTCACCCTTGTCTGCCATCCTTTGGATGGCTAGAATCAGCTCCCTATCTGTTTCTTCCTCCTGGGCTAGTGGTCTATAGACCACACCTGTGCGGATGACTGGCCCCATTTTCCTTTCCAACTTAACCCACAGTATCTCTCCCCATTTTGTTCCTCCTGGATCTCTGTAGCCCTTATGTCATTTTCCACATACAGTGCCACTCCTCCTCTATTCCTATCTGCCCTGTCTCTTCTAAATATGTTGTAGCCAGGTATGGCCATCTCCCAGTCATGGTTATTATTACATGAGGTTTCTTGATGGCCACAATGCCCAGGTCTGACTGCACCATGACAGCCTCCAGATCCTCCATCTTGTTGCTAAGGCTCCTGGCATTGGCACACATGGCTTTCCATGATTTGACCTCCCCTAAACTGTTTAGCTGTTCTACTCCAGCCCCTTCCCTGGTTGTCATTTATCACTGGTTTTCCTTGCTGTCTGCCCTTCTGTTGAATATTGCCCCTTTTCTGCCTAACCACCTCTTGGGTGCTTATCTCTATCTTTTGCACACTGCTCTATAGAGATATCCACTCCTCCAGCTCACTGGTTCCACTGCTAGCTGTGGGAGTGGGCAGTTAGGTACCCTCCTTGCTGGCCTGCCACCCCCCTTGGCTAGTTTAAATGCTTGTCAATGTAGCATTTAAACTTATCATTGAGTGCTTGGATTCCCCTCCAGGATGGATGCAGGCCATCAGGCTTGAACAAGCCTACATCCCTCCAGGTGGGTCCCCAGTCACCAATGAATCCAAACCCTTCCTCACAGCACCACTTCTTCAATCATGAGTTAAAGTTCCTGATGCATGCACCCCTAATGCTGTCCCATGCCTCTCACAGATAGTTCTTCCGAGAAGGTGACAGAAGTAGCTACTTGCTTGAGACCCCTCCCCAATTTCCTAAACTCTTCCTGAACTTCCTTTGGCTCCCCATTTGCCAGGTCATTAGTTCCTAGGTGGATAATGACATCCAGCTCACCCTCCCGTCTTGCCTTCCCAGTGATCCCCAGGATCTTCCTTCCATCCCTCCATAACGTGGCACCTGGTAGTCACCTCACCTCCCTGTCCTTCCCCTCCTGTGTTCCTAGCTGGATCCCTATTATGATGGAGTCCCCCACCAGGATTAGCTTTCTCCTCCTCTGGGGTCTACTGCTGTCCCCACTGAGGTCACCTCCTTGGCTAACCTCCACATCCTTTCCTTCCACTTCTCTGGGTACCTCTATTTGGTTGTCCCCATTTGCCAGTGTGGCATATGAGTTCTTGAGTAGAATAGGATCTGGAATGTGCCTCTGCCTGACCACCCTAATCCTCCGTGAGCCCACTGTCATCCAAGTGCTCCTTGTTCTCGGCATCCTTTGAGGCAGCGGTGTTGGACTGGGTGGTCTCTGGATAGGGGTGATGGTACTTGTGACTCAGTTATCTTCTGCTCTGAGTCTGGCTACCTCATCCTGCAGTCCAGAGAGATGTATGCAGATAGGGCAGCACCTCAGTTTCCAGAAGGTCTGCCTGAATATGGCTGCCCCACAGCCACTGCATTGCACCACTTCCCACATTATACTGCACTTATACTGCTATTCCAGTACTTGTCTGTTACTGAAGCTCTCCTAGTTCCCGTTTTATTAATATACTGTCCTAAAAATCCTGCCACTGATTCTCAGATACTTTTCCTTAAAAAAGAATAAATAAATAAATAAATAAAAATGAGTCAAAACACTTGTGCTGAGGGCAGACTTCGACACCCTTATGCCCCTCCTACTCCAAAACCCCTACTATTCCCCGTGCTTAGCTTCTGTCAATCAGATTTAATAGGGCATATAATTAAGAGTTGGGGGCAGGGGAGGGGGGTGAAAATTTGCACCAATTAAAGACAGCAAAGGAATAGACCACCACTACAAGCACATCAAACTAGATTTTAAATTTTCAACAGCGCAAAAACAATTCTAAGTAAAGACAGCAAAGAAATTACAATGTCACTAAAAACCCACAATCTAAGTTTAAAAAAAAATAGCAATGAACAGTTGCTGTAAAGCACTGAAGTGAATCTGTTTCCTTCCCCTTCTGGCTTCTGCCTTCTTCTGAGAAAACAAAAACCACTTGCTACCTCATCTCTGACTAAGCCCCACCTTGTTGGTCAGCTTCAAGGACATAGTACACCATGCTATGGACAATGACCTGCTGACTATTGCCATGTTTGTGGACCTGACCAAGGCCTTCAGTTTGGTGAACCATGATTTGCTCATACATACTGTATGCTGACTTGGCTGGGACTGGGGGGCCCAGCTACTCTGTGATTCACCAGCTATCTGCAAAACACATCACAGTTTGTCAAAACTGGTCTTATCCAGAGCGAACGCTACCTTCTGTGGTGTCCCCCAGGATCCATTCTAGGTACTCTCATATTTACCATTTTCATCAATGACCTACCAAAGATTTGTAATAATGCCAATACCCTTCTGTATGCAGACAATGCAGTCATGTTTGTGCATGGGAAGTACACCATCACTATCAACAAAGTCCTTGGACACAACTTCCATTCCCTTTAACAGTGGTTCACAAATGAGAAACTGGTCCTAAACATTCCTAAAACAAAGGCCATGTTACTCAGTTCATTTGGAAAGGTTAGAAGATTTTCCCAAAACCTCACTCTCTCAATCTAAAGTGGAAAGAAACTGGAACTAGTTAATGAATTCAGATACCTTGGTGTTACCATTAATCCCCACCTCACATCTACCATTCATATGACAAACACTGTAAGAACTGTTCATCAAAAACTGGGTCTACTCTATCATATTGCAATGTTCCTAGTGCCCAACACTAATGTCAGAATCACCCAAAGCTACATACTCACCCTGAATGAATGTGACTCCATCATTGCATATGCAGCCCCCATCATGAACTGGGCAAAGAAAAGACTCAACACACAATGTTGAAAATTTGCATCCTCGCAGGTCCCACGGTACCATCATTGCATCAGCTTTGAATTACTTGGCAGGTTGAAACCTGAAACTAGAGTCCAGTTAACCCTAGTGACTTTCATGCACAAAATTCTACATGGAAGTACTCCCCAATGCCTATCCAAAATGTTCAAGTATGTGGACAACCCCTTCTCTCACTCCTCTACAAACAATCTATCGAAAGTTCCATGCATGTGTGCGAGCATGGGCCAGAACTCTTTCAGATACAGAGCAGCTTTGTTCTGGAACATCACCCCATTCACTGCAAGAGCTGTCCCTTCCCCCCAAATGTTCCCTGCTAAGCTGAAAGTACATCTCCAAGAGTATATTGTCTGTACCTGCTTTCCATGATTTATAAAACACTGTTGCCTTAATCTGAATGCCTTTCTTTTGCACCATGTCACCACTTAATTTTGCATTATACTTATGTTCTTGTACCTGTGTCACTGTCTTGTGTATCGTGATGTGCAAAGTTGGAAAACTTCACTTTGCAGATTATTCGCAAATTCACCACATTTTATGAAGTTAATCCACCTTGTGAATTCCAGCTTCACAGTAAACTGATACCTCACAAAGTTGGAATTTCGCTGGTGAAATTTGGCACAGAGGTGAAGTTTGAAATGTACTATGTGATTAGAAGTCACATGTTGCTGAAACAAGCTGTATACTATGAGGAGTCTGTTTTCAATGCAGTCTTCTGAAGATGGAGTAGGAGAGAAGTCTGTGTGTGTTTGTCTGAGGAAAAAACTTTTAAAGCATTTCTCAAAACCTAGCTTTTTGAATCCAAATTGTTCACAAATTGTTCTAGAGAGTCTTGTGCTGCTAGATTTGTTTGTGATTATTTACTTTAAAGCAGTGGTTTCTGTCAGTCTAAGCAGTGCCATGGGGGAGGGTAGGTGTACTGTAAAGCAAGGCAGCCCAGAAAGATCCAGAACTTTTTTGTCTAAGCAGGAGATCTGTGCTTCATTTTGTTTTTCTAACTCCTTATTGTTCATCATTTTTGATCTGTAGTGATTCATTTCTCATTTTTATGTTTGCTTGCACGCATGTGCAAGAAACATTATGACACAGCTTAGGAGAGAAGCGGGTTGTGGAGGTGCGGCACTGTAACAGCCAAGGGAGGCACAGCATTTGGGGGCTTGGCAGTGGTATGCCAATGGAGGCACAGTGTCCTGATGACACTGGCTTTCAAAAGGTGCACCAAGTTGAAACATTTTCACTGCAGCAATGAGGGTCCACCTCATCATTGCAGTGTCAGTCATTCCGCTGCAATGAGGGAGCAACCCGTCATGGCTGGGCGGAACATTGCTACTGTACTATTGTTTGTGAACATGGCGGCAGCAAGCCACCATGTTCACAAACAATAGTACACAACACCCACTGCCAAGGGGGTACCCAATCCCCCTCGACAGCATATGCCCCCACAACAATGTGTTTTTGCTGATGGGGGCCCCACTCCCCGTCGGCTTCAGTCTCTGGTCCTACTTCACCTGCCGATGGGGGAGCCCACTTCTCATTGGCATTATGCGCCCCCCTCCCAGTGTCATTTACCAATGGGGGATACCAAGCCCCATCGGCATAAGTACCCCCCAAGAAACACACTAGAGTTGTGCCAAGGGGGTGCCCAACCCCCTCGACTCTTGTGCGCCTTCCCCTGTTGTGCCAATGGGGGTGCCCAATCCCCCATCGGCTACAGCTGGCCCCCCAAAGAAGCAGTGGGTTGGCACACTTGGAGCCCACCCCAGCATGTCAAATGGCCCTGTAAGACAAAAACCGTCCCGTGATGTCTTTTTTTTTCTACCTGTAGAGAAAAAAAATAGTCCTTCGCGGTCTCCCCCCCCACACACACACACACAACCTGCACCCACCCACTGTGCACCCTGCCTCCCCACACACCTCCTCACCCCATACTTACCTCTGGAGCTCAGCGCGATGATCTTCGGTGAACCGGGAACACGTCTGCACTCTTCAAAGCCGACCACAAACTGAGGAAATGCCGGTAAGCTGTATAATGGTATAAATAGGGTTTTTTTCAACTTTGGTGCATATCTCGGTCATTTTTTGGAATTTTGGCACCAAGTTTTCAACATGGGGTTTTTGGGACCCCTCTTCATGAATTCAGTCACTGTCATGGCTTTCATCCGTCCCGAAAGGTGATTTTGCGGTCACTGTGCGGAATCACTTTCCAGGACTGATTAATGAAATGACAGTACCAGTGTTCATGAGGTAGGCTCTCAAAAAGTGTATGTTGCAAATTTTGTGGAAAAAATCCAAAAAATGACTGTTTTACGAGCGTGCGTTTGGCAGTTGCTATGCACGCTCGTGACTTCGCGAATTTGAAATATTTTCTGTCCAGATTTTCAACATTGCCATTTTTCCACACCTCCTTATGAACAGTATAGCTGTCATTTTTCACATCCTGGGTGAAATGTGTTTTTGCACTTCTGGTGCAGAATAGCACAGTCACTGTGGGAAATACATGTTCTGGACACATTACAAAAATCACAGTGACACTGTTTTTTAGCAGAAGTCCTAAAATGCCTATGTTGAAAATTTGGTGACAAAAGTCTATAAAATGACTGTGTTACGAGCGTGCGTTGCACAGTGTCCACGCACGCTCGCAACTTCACACATTTACAATATTTTCACTCCAGATTTTCAACATTGGCATTTTTCTGCACCTCCTTATAAACAGTATAGCTGTCATTTTTCACATGCTGGCCGAAATGTGTTTTTGCACTTCCGGCGCAGAATAGCGTGGTCATTGAGAGAAATCCATGTTTGGGACACATTATGAAAATCACAGTGACACTGTTCATTAGCAGAGGTCCTAAAATGCCTATGTTGAAAATTTGGTGAGAAAAGCCCATACAATGACTGTGTTACAAGCGTGCATTATGCAGTTTCCACGCAGGCTCATAACTTGGCACTTTTGCAATATCTGCACTGCAGATTTTCAACATTGCCATTTTTTCGCACCTCCTTATGAACTGTACAGCTGTCATTTTTCACATGCTTGCCAAAATGTGTTTTTTCACTTCCGGTGCACAATACAATGGTTGCTGTGGGAAATCAGTGTTCAGGACGCATTAGGAAAATCACAGTGACACTGTTCATGAGCACAGGTCGTAAAATGCCTATGTTGAAAATCTGGTGATGAAAGTCCATAAAAAGACTGTTACGCACATGCGTTGCGCAGTTTCCATGTATGCTCAGAAATGCAAGCATTCGTAATATTCCCACTACAGATTTGCAGCATTGCCATCTCTTGACACCTCCCTATGGATGGTACAGCTGTCATTTTTCACATCCTGCCCGATCTGTGTTTTCGTACATGTGGTGCACAATGGCACTGTTCCTCTTGGAGCTCAATGTTTGGAAGACATTCACAAAATCACACTGCCACTCTTCATGAGAAGAGGTCCCAAATGCTTTCATGAGGTGGGGTCACAAAAGGCCATGTTGACAATTTGTACTGTAAATACCAAAAACGCCCAAGGCGTTAGGCTTTCTAACCATAACATCCTACCCTGTACAGATGGACAAGCATCGGGGTGTGCCTTTGGATTGCCGACTGTACTGGTCATGCCATCCCATCCCCACTCCCCAGCCACTGACAGGCATCAAGGTGTACCTTGGACTCTTCGGCTCCAGACTTCACCCCATTCTCCTATGCTGCACCCATTTCAGCATATGTCCTTATGGAATGGGGTGACTATAAAGCCAAAAACCCTAAGGCACACCTCAACACGTGTTGCTGTCTGCGGAATAGGGTGAGGTGACATTGCATGACCCTCATTGGCGATGACCCAAACACTTACCCCAATGCCTGTCCATCTCTACAGGATGGAGGTGGGGTTGGCATGAACTTCAATACTTCACTGCCATTCCTATTCTGCATCTGTCTAACTCCTGCATTTCCAGTGCTAATACCAGCAAGCAAACATTCGGCATTAACTTATGCTTGATACGTCTGTGGTTTAGTTTGGTGTGTTTAAGTAAAGTATTTTGTCAGTATCTTTCTGAAGCTGTTTTAGTTATTTTTTTGTCATATTTTTCTTAAAGTGACAGTATTTTGTCACTTTTTGTTATACTTAATATTAAATTTCCCGTTACTCCTGTCGTTTTCATCTCTGTTCTGTTTAAAAGAAAAAAAAAACTTCTCGGCTATTTTTAGTAGTAGTTTTTCAGATCACACTGCTGATTCCTGATTCCCAAGGGACAGGTATTATCTGTTCCTGGTACTTATTTGTACTCTTATGTTAGTTTATTAATCCCTGTGTTGTGTTTTTAAAAAATCCTTTCTTTTTTTTTTTGGGGGGGGTGTGCTACTTACTATTAGCATAGTATTTTTACAGATCACATTGCTGATCCCTGATCCTCTTGGGGGAGGTGTTGTCTGTTGCTGGTAGTCAATCACTTGTTTAACACTTTTATCCTGTTGTGTGTCTCATGTTAATCCCTGTGCGGTTTTAGTTTTTCAGATCACACTGTTGATCCCTGATTCCCTAGGGGTAGTGCTGTCTGCTCCTGGTACTTATTTGTACTGCTGGCTTTATTTACATTTTGTCATTTTTCATCCCAAATCAAGTTACAATAAGCATATATGAATGACTGGGAAGAGACACTGTACTAAAGGGAGAGGTGCTGGGGAGGCAGCAAAAACGTGCTCAAAATCTGTGGGGTAAAATAATGCTGAAGTTAAAAGCATGTTCTATGGTCTCTAGGGTTGGTAGTAGCAAAGGAGTAGTTGGCAGTGGTGGCATTAGTGTAGCCAAATTTTTCTCTGCCACATCTGAGGCATCCATGCTGGTGGGGGATGTGGGAAGTGACAAGAGAAGCAGCAATAAACAAGGAACAGTGGTCAAGGAGGAGATTGTGGTCCCCATGGCTGGTGGTGGTGGTGGTGCTGAGCCTGATAGCGTGTAGCTTGAGTCAGTACTTGAGGCAGGAGATCTGGAAAATGTGCATCACACTCAGACTCCTGATGATGAGAGGATCAGAGAGGCTGGAGACGGTGATGATGAGGAGGACAGACCTGTGGAGGAGGAGGACAGCAGCAGCTGTGCTGATGATGATTTGTTGGATCCCCTATGGAAGCCTGAAGAGAAAAAGTGTAAGGGTGATGCTGCAGATTATGCAGGGAACTTTGTTTGCAGTTATCAAACTACCAAATTACCCCCCAAATATTATTAAAGTTATAAAGTCATCTCAAAGATACAAATTTCCATCCCTTCCCCTTAGCTGTCCCATTCCCACTCAATGGTAAATCATGGTTTACAAAATTCCTAGTTTGGGATTTTTATATACTTGACCCAACTAATGGGACAGTTGCTATCTGTCAGCTATGTCAAGCATGAGTTAGTAGGGGGAAAAAGGCAGCCACCTAGGCACTGGTGGGCAACACACATACTGTACTAGAAGAACAGGCACCTGTTACTCTTGTGTCACCACCAGAAGGAAGCCAGAGTAGGGGGTCCCTGTCCCTCATCGTCATCATTAGGCAAGGCAAACAGAAGTGACAGAGCAATAGACTAGGTGGATGGAGGGGTGAGTGAGGAGTACTACAGAGAGGAGGAGGAGAATTCTGTTGGTCTGCCCAGTAGAGGGAATAGCAGCAGTGGTAGGTTTAAGTAGTACCACCCAGAGTCAGAAAAGCACAGTAAGGCCATTGCAGAAAACCTCCAAAACCACTGGTGGCATTCTAGCAGCAGCACATATGAATCACCAGGAGTCAAATACCACCCTAACAACAATGCTGCCATGACAACAGGTCCAGCTGTTTGGTAGTCCATCTCCAAGAAAGATCCAGCCTACGCTGCATGGCATGTTTGAGCATCACTCCAAATTCACTCCCAGTCATGCTACTGTACACAAGCTAAATGCAACAACTGCTGAAATGCTGGCAACTGATCTATTGCCATTTTCTTTTATTGAGAATGTTGGATTTCAGTGGTTGGTGGTCTGTGCCTGTCCAAATGGCACATTCCATCAAGAACATACTTTTCTAAACATGCCATTCCTGAACTCTATGGGACAGTGTCATAGTCGGTAAGCCATGTCTTGAAGCATTCAGCATCACCATACATATATCTGAGCATGGATATATGGACCAGTGGCAAAACAGCTGGTAACTCCTACTTGTGTATTACAGCACATTAGGCACAGGTACTTAGGGTAGTATTTGACTCTGGGCATGTGAAAAATTGTACTAAGCCCAATTATGGTGGTAGCAACATTTCAGATATTCAACAGCATGCCATGTTGACAATGAAGATTATAAGTGGATCACACATGGGCCAGAAAATACTGGAAGTGCTCCTTACCAAGACTGATGAGTGGCTTACCCCCATTTACTGAAAATAGGTTTCATTGCAAGTGATAATGGCTCGAATGTTGTGAAATGCATCAGTGATAAGGGGTTTCGCAGGGTGCCAAGCTTGGCACACTGTCTTAATCTCATTGTGCAGGGATTTCTAACCCATCCTGATATCAAGGCCATGTTGACTGTGGCCCACTGCATATGTGTCCACTTTGTCCATTCTGCAAAGGCCCATGACCAGCTCCATCATCTGCAGATACAAAACAACACTGTATGAAGCTGGATGTTATCACTAGATGGGACTCAACACTGTACATGATTGCACAGTTGTACGAGCAGTATAAAGCCATATCTGAATATCTGTTGCTACATACAAGTCGTGACAGTGCTGGAGTATCTATGTCTCTGACAACACAGCAGTGGCACCAAATGGACTGTCTGATCATGATTCTCAGGCCATTCAAACATGCAACACAGGCAGCTAGTGGGGACACTGACTGTATCAGTAAAGGTATTCCACTACTATGTGTGCTGAGGCAGTGAATGTGCAGCAAGTGTTGGAGGCAGGTGGTGATAGTGGAAGTTGTGGCTTAATGGAACACATGCTCCATGTCTAAGACTTCAATCCACATACAGTATTTCCAGCTTTCTGTATTCTGAAGATTTTGGGATTGCCACCATGCTGGACCCATGCTATAAATGTGAGCTGGCATTGATAATTGAAGGTGGGCGTGAGCAGGTCCAAAAGTTGAATGATCTTCTAAAAAGAATGGTACATGGGGCTCAGATGCTAAAGATATATTTGTCTAAGGCACAACATGAAACTTCACAGAGACAGGGTGTTGCTACCACCACCACCTTACATGGGAAATGGGCTGAGAAAACATGCAAGTTAAAAGAGAACATGCCATATCTCATTTGGGATGTTTCGTGTCACGTGGAGGTTGAAGACATGAAAGAAAAGAAGGAGGAGGAGGCAGCAGGATTGTGAGCAGCACAACACATGGTAGATGCATATTTGGAGAACACAAGGCACCTTACCATTGCCGACGATCTGTTATTATACTGGAACAGCAAGGTCACTGAGTGGCCAGAACTGACCTAGGTTGCAATGAAATGCCTCAGCTACCCACCATCGAGTGTCAATGTGTAGCATATGTTCAGTTTGGCTGGGGCCATTGTGCAGGACAGGCACACAAATCTATCACCAAAAAATATTGACTTGCTAACATGTATTAAAATGAGTGAGGGGCACATTCCATACAAGGCAATCATGTCCATTTTCCTACCACATGAAGGGGGTGGTGGTGAAAATGAAGAGCAAGGTGTTGTCAGCATTAACAAATTGTCCTCTACCACTGAGGTGGATGAATCAATAATGGAGAGACAATTCCCATCTGGTGATAACTTCAGTCTGGAAGACTGTGAGGGCTTCTTCCTCGATGAGGTTGAAGCATGAAAAAAGATGGGTTGTTTCCCTTCTACCCCTCATCAGTATAATCCTTTACTTTATGATTCATGATTCTTTTATTTTCAGTCATTTTACTGTTCCCCATCCTCAACTGTTGTACTGCTGTTTCCTTGTGCCTAATCGATTACCTGCCTCCAATACCTGAATGTGATCACTAGAGACAACGCCTGCTCTAGCCAGCAAGACACAGCACCAGCTCCTCCTCCTCCTCTGGCCTGCTTGGGTCCTCCACAGCCACAAACAGCATGGGGCCACCATCTCCATACTAATGCAAACATTGTCCGGACTCTAGGGAATACTGTTTGGCTTTATCCTATGGAATGAGTTACAAAACCCCCCGATTTAAAAACTCATGAATGAATACAATGTTCGCTCTGAGATAATATCTACTGGATTTTGAACTGAGAATCCACATTATGTGGAGCAGCTACAAACACTTTGCAGAGAATCCAGAATTGATATTGGGGATGGCACCATCACAACTCTACTGCAGCAGTCCAATTTTGAACTGTATGACAGGATATGCAAGCCAACCCTCCAGCCAGCCAGTACATCAAGGCAGCAATACTTCAGCTCCAGCAAGGCCTGTCTTTGTCTGCTGTGATAGTAAGTCACTTTCATTGTTGTTCACAGTCCTTATCCTCACTGGTGGTGGGTGACTCCAGTTCTTGGCCTTGCAGAGGACAAAAGGCCTTACACTTTACTTGGAAAGACTTTAAAATGTTTTTCTTTCTTCCCTTTTGTCTCCCTGCAGGTTTCACCATTCACAGGGATGACTGGCAAAGGCAGTCGAAAAGCCAGACAGTCCTCAAGAAACAGAGAGGAGTTACGTGATGTCTTCCTACATCATCTCAGTGGCACACACCAGCCAGTAAACAGCATGGCCAGCAGCACTAATGTAATATAAGTATCGTTATGATTATTTTTCATTCTTCTTTTTCACAGATACACAGTGTGCCATGGTGGCCAAAGGGAGGCTAAATAATTTCCCATTTTTTGGGCTGCAGTTGGGCGGAGCCCTGCAGTCCTTTTAGATCACTGAGTAAAAGGACTCTGCATTCCTTCCCACTGAGCAACTCTTTAGAACAATGAAAATTTAGAGTTACATCACAGTTCCCTACGCATTCTGTGAAGACATCTGCTGTTTCAATGCAGTCTTATCATAGGCACTATTTTTCTGCCATCGGCAGCTGCCAGCAAAAACAGAACTGCCTGTGCTGACAGGAAATAGAAACGTTGCAAATTGAATAGTAAGTTAGACGAGAGAGACCATCCAGTGAGGTGTCATGTCCTGATTGCTATAGGCTGCTGTTCCCACAGGCTCACTTTAAAGGGTTAATACTTGTAGTTTTTTCAGTTCAGTTTTCTCAGTATTAAGTGCTTTATTATGTGAATAAGTAGCATTTTAAATATGGGGAACTGTCAGGATCATTTGACAAAAGGCATTGGTTGGACATCATGAATTCACTTTTCTCTGCTGACAGTTGGCATGGTCTCAGCTCAGTATATTTAGCTATTTCAACAGGCTCAGTTGTAGGGCTTAGTATTATTTTAAGATCAGCATTATTAGTATTAAGTCTGTCATTTGTGAATTTATGTTTTGTTTCTTTGAAATGTTTGGATTGTTTGATACTGTAGAATGCTGTAGAAACCTTTTGCTGGTGGTTTATCTGTAGAGTTCTTGTTTGTTGAAACTTGTAAACTTTTTTACTGCTTATCGTAGTTAAAGAGTGCAAGTTGAAATCCAGAGGTAGTTGTAAGGCTGCTGATTTATCTGTAGAGTGCTGTTGTTTGTAAACTATTGCGGTATTGTAAAGAATTCACTAACTGCAAAATAATGCACCTGGGAAACAAGAACCCAGGGGAAGATTACACAATGGGGGGGGGAGGTAGTAACAACAACAAAAAAGGAAAGGGACCTGCGAGTAATCATATCAGATGACCTTAAGGTTAGCAAGCAATGTGAGAAGGCAGTAGGGAGGGCTGGGGGTATGCTGGGATACATAGGGAGAGGCATCACCAGCAGAAAACAGGAAGTTGTTATCCCTCTGTACAGGCAGTTGGTGAGACCCCATCTGGAGTACTGTGTCCAGTTCTGGAGACCCCATCTCCACAAGGACATAGACAGGATAGAGGCAGTCCAGAGGAGGGCAACTAAAATGGTACAGGGTCTGCAAGAGAAGCCGTACGAGGAGAGACTAAAGGAGCTTAATATTTATACCCTTGAGGAAAGAAGGGAGAGGGGGACATGATAGAAACTTTTAAGTACCTCAGTGGAATCAACAAAGTCCAAGAGGGTAGCATCTTTCAGAAAAAGAGACGTGCAAGAACAGGGGACACAATTTAAAGATGGGGCGGTTCAGGGGCAATGTGAGGAAGTATTTTTTCACAGAGTGGGTAGTGGATGCATGGAACAGCCTTCCTGAGGAGGTTGTGGGGTCTAAAACTGTGGGAGAATTCAAGAATGCATGGGACAGACATAAGGCAATTCTTGTGGGGGGTATGAAGAAATAGGCTGTTGGTTAACTAGGATCTGTGGCCTATCCTGTAGGTAGGGAAATGGGCAGACTATGTGGGCCAAGCGGTCCTTATCTGCCATCAAAGTCTATGTTTCTATGTTAAATGCTGTGGCTTTTGCTTCATGATAGTTCATTTCAGTCCTGCTATCTAGTGGATTATATTTTGGCCTACGGACAGACAGCTTGAGGGGGTTCAAACTGGTTTTTGCTCTGATTGCTTTTTCTTAGCACAGGATGTGGGGTGGCAGTTTTTATGAACATGCTCTGGAGAATTGGGGGTGCCAGTATGTCAGAAATTGGGGCAGCTTGTGGCTGAACTTAATTGGCTGAGAAAGGAAGTGGAGTGGGGGTCAAGAGGTGGATCAAGGTGGGAGAGGTAGATGGAAGAAACTGCACAGGAAACACTGTGTGTTGGGGGGACAGTGGGGGCAGAGGACTGAAGTGGATGTTTGGTGGGCGGGGTGACAGACTGGGTTGTAGGGAAGGTAACTACTGGAAGGAAGTGAGGAGGAAGCATTGGGAGGTACAAAGGGATAGAACACGAACAAATGGCAAAAACACAGTACCAGGGGTCAGGCAGGCTACCACAGGAAGCAATGTTAGGCTATCAAACTGGTTTTCACTGTTGGCTATGTTGCAGGAACAGGGGCATCAAAAGGGGAAGGATGATAAACAGTGCTCAGGAGTTGGACCCAGTACGAACCAAGGGAGGGGGGGGGGGGTGAGACAAACAAATGGATGGGGGAAGGAAGTAGAGGAGGCAATGGGAGGCAGAGAGAGGAAACGTTGGGAAATGGGAGGCATACAGGAGGAGTAAGGGAGAGGGAAAGGAAAGAAAAGAGCAGGAACATCAGAGTAGAGCTGGCCAGATGGTGGAGCAGGGAAAACAGACAGAAACTTCAGATAAGCAAAAAGGCAGCACAGGTCAGGGAGACCAAATAAGGGATGATAGGCAGAGGGAAGAGGGGTCAGGAGGAAATGCACACATTCTAGAGACTACTACTGGAAAGGAGGGGGAGGAAGGGGCAAAGATGGGTAACGTAGAAACTATTAGGAAGAGGGGAGGTGCATCAATCCTTGCTAGAAGGAATGAGGATGAAATCCCAGAGGGTACCTCAAGACATGAGGAACCAGGTGAAGGAAGCGGGAAAGGCAGAGTAAGAGGCCTAGTGGATTGAGACAGGGGTCAGGAAGTGGGAGGATTTAAAGGAAGGCAACAAGGATAGGGCAGTAGAGTAATCATACTGGGGACTCCATATTAAAAAGTATCAGATGGGGGGGCAAGGGGGACAGAAGAAGTTCTATTTGGGAGGATTGTATGCCAGGTATGACAGCACACAAAGTGAGGCACATTATACCAACCTGTGTAAAGCAGCAAGGGGGAAGCCTCAGGTAGTGGTACACCTTGGTACAAATGATCTGGAGGGAAACGGTGTGAAAAAAGTTCAGGCAAGATTTAGAAAGCTGGCTAGGGTAGGCAGCAATGAATGACAATCAGTTGCCTTCTCTGAAATTCTGCCTGTACCGAGATTAAGTGCAGACAGAAAATAAAGAATTAAGGGGTTTAATGAATGGCTGGCGGGTTGGTGTAGGAATATTAGGTTTGGACTTGTGGGTGACTGGGGGTCAACATGGGATAACCGGGCCTTGTATGCCCAAGATAGACTTCAACTGAGCAGAGAGGGATCAGGAGTCCTGAAGCAGAAACTGGAAGAGTTTATAGAAACCACATATAATTTAAACTAGGAAAGGGGGGGGGGGCTAAGACTTGGGAAACGGTCTGGGACACAATGTTCAGAAGGACTTTTGCCTCCTTCCCTAGCTGGCAATAAGGGAAGTGAGAAGAATTCAGAAAGAAGAGGTAGCGGGGGAGGTAGCAGGGTGCAAGGGAATGATGAAGGGGGCCAGGGTTCTAAGGACTAGGACTTAATTAAACTAGCAAAGGGGAGGGCAGAAGGATGCAGTGGGAACCAAACTGCCCATCACCACAGGATAGTGGAGTCAACATGGAGGACCACATATTTTCGGTATCACCAGAGGAAAAGAAACCCATAGTGTGGGGGGGGGGGCAGTGGATGATAGGAAGAAGGGGCTGAAAACAGAAAGGACAAACAGAGGAGGCAAAAAGACAGCAGGGTGAATGATAAAAGGACAAATGACAGGACATTAAAGACCATGTATACCAATACCCGCAGCCTTGGGAGTAAAATCCCAGACGTGGTGGCCTTGATAATGAAGGCTGATCTGGACATTGTAGCTATTACTGAACATGGTATATTGAAACCATGTCAGAAATTGGGACAACCATGACTGTAGCAGTACCTGGTTTACTCTGTTTTGAAGAGACGGGGGGCAAAGAGGGAGGGGGTGGCTCTTTGCATCAGGGAGGGTATTAGGGCAACTGAGATACAGGGAATGCAGGGGGGGAAGCGGAGATACTTTGGGTCACCCTTGAGATGGGCAATGGCACTGCTATTCAGACAGGTGTGATATACAGACCTCCAACACAGGGAGAGGAGGTGGACAGGGTACTAGTGGAATCCATCCACATGATGGCAGCTAAAGGGGAGGTGCTGTTGGTAGGTGATTTCATTCTGCCAGATGTGGATTGGAGCATCCCAGCTGCTGCCTCAGCCAGGAGCAGGGACATCCTTTACTCTGTGCAAGGGGCAGGCCTCAGGCAGCTAGTACTAGAGCTTACCAGGAAGGGTGCAATTTTGGACCTGGTATTCACCAATGGGAACAGAATTGAGGACGTTAGGGTGGGAAAACACCTAGAATCCCATGATCATTACACAGTGTGGTTCAGAATGAGTACAGAGGCAGAGTCAAGCCACACAAAGGCACAGATCTGGGATTTTAGGAGGCAGACTTTACTAAGATGGGGATATGTCTCAAGCATGTCCTGGCAGGGAAGGACAAAGGGGGGTGGAGGAGCAGTGGGCCCATCTGAAAGGAACCATAGGCAAGGTGACAAACCTTTGCTTTACATAGGTAAACAAGGACAAAAGAAGAGGAGCACTATGGTTCTCAAAGGCAGAGGCTGGGAAGGTAAGGGCAAAAAAAGATGGCTTTCAAGAAGTACAAGGAAACACAGCAGGAGGAGGACAGAGTAATATATCTGGATAGACAGAGGAAGGCAGAGAAAGCAGTCAGGAGCGCAAAGGCACAAATGGAGGAAAAAATAGCACAGGAGGAAAAAAAGGAGACAAGCCTTTTTACAGGTACATTAGTGAAAGGAGAAAAACCAGGGGTGAGATAGTAAGGGTCAAAGGGGAAGAAGGAGAGTGTGTGGAATATTTGTGTTCTGTATTCACAGAAGAAGAATGTGAAGAACCTCAGTTAGGCAACATGAACAAATATGGGAGGGACATGGATACCAGTCCATTTACGGAAGAGAGAGTCCTAAAAGAACTCACAAAACTGAATGTGGACAAGGCAATGGGACTGAATGGGATACATCCTAGAATATTAAGGGAACTAAGGGGGGTGCTGGTGGCACCAATGACAGCCCTGCTCAATGAGTCACTCGTTATGGGGGTGGTTCTGGAGGACAGGAGGAGGGCAGATGTAGTCCCTCTTCACAAAAGTGGCAGTAGGGAGGAGGTTGGAAACTATAGACCAGTCAGCCTCACCTCTATAGTGGGAAAGATTATGGAATCACTGCTTAAACAAAGGACCTTGAAATCAGTGGAACGCAGGATCTGAGACAGCATGGAATCACAGTGGGTAGGTTATGTCAAACAAATCTAATTGATTATTTTGATTGGGTGACTAAGGTCATAGATCAGGGGGGAGTGGTGGATGTGGCCTACCTGGATTTCAGTAAGGCCTTCAATACCATTCCACATAGAAGACTTGTGAACAAGCTGGGCAGACTGGGAGTGGATCACAAGGTGGTAAACTGGGTTAGGAACTGGTTGAGTAATAGAAGACAGAGGGTCTTGGTAAATGGTGCTCATTCTGAAGAAAGGAGGAAGACCAGCGGGGTGCCACAGGGATCAGTGCTGGGCTCAGTCCTGTTTAATGTCTTCATAAGTGACATTGCAGAGGGACTTGAGGAGAAGGTGGGCTTCTTTGCAGATGACACTAAGATCTGCAACATGGTGGACACTCTGGGAGGGGTGGAACAAATGAGGAGGGACCTAGGTAAACTGGAGGAATGGTCCAGAGTGTGGCAGCTGAGGTTTATTGCAAAAAAAGTGCAAAATCATGCATTTGGGGCATGAGAATCTGTGTTATATAATGGGGGGGGGGACTTATGGTTGCCAAACAGGAAAGGGATTTGTGGGTAATCATATCCGATGACTTAAAGGTGGCCAAAGAATATGCCAAGGCTGTGGGGAGAGCCAGTTGGATGCCGGGGTGCATAGGGAGAGGTAACACCAGCAGAAGGAAGGAGGTGGGTGATGTCACTGTGCAGATCATTAGTGAGGCCTCATTTGGAATAAGGTGTCCACTTCTGAAGGCCCCATCTCTGGAAGGACATAGACAGGGTGGAGGCAGTTCAAAGAAGGGCAACCAAGATGGTGCAGGGCCTGCACCAGAAGTCATATGAGGAGAGACTGAGCAACCTCAATATGTATACCCTGGAGGAGAAGAGAGACAGTGGAGATATGACAGAAACCTACAAACATCAAAAGGCATAACTAGGGTGCTGGAGGGTAGCATCTTTCAGAAAAGGAGATGTCCAGGAATGAGGGGGCATGACATGAAGTTGGAAGGGGGTAGATTAATGAGTAGCGTGAGGAAGTATTTCTTCTCAGAAAGGGTGGTGGATGCATGGAATAGACTCCCAGCAGAGGTGGTGGGGACAAGCACAGTGGGGGAATCCAAGCATGCATGGGACAGACATAGGGGAACCCTAGCAATAGGAACTAGGAGGTAAAGCCGCAGATCAAGTAGGATTTGCGGATTTTACAGTAGGCAGGGAAAATGGGCAGACTAGATGGGCCTAGCGGTCCTTATCTGCCATCAATTTCTATGTTTCTATGTAATGCATACCTTTGAAAGCATGGATTCACTTTCACTGCTGGTGAGGGATGTGGTCTCACTTGTGGTTTCTTAAAACTGCATTCACGGGCAGTGTGTTTACCATACAGGAATGTGTTGTTCCTGGATGATTTTTATTGTAGTTTCCTGTTGACATTAGCTCTCTCTAACTAATGTTTAAGCAATACTGTAGTGATTTGATTAACTATTTAATATATATTTTTTATTTTGCGTAAGTATGGGACTCTAAGAATTATTTGATAATTCTGCATCTGCATGCTTGCTCAGTGAGTGACTGCTGCTATATGTACTGTTGTTGTAATAACAACGTGGAAGTGCTTGCTAACTGGTTCTATTTGCTATATGCTGCTAAATGCCAGTGGGTGAAATCCTTTCAAAAGTAAACATACAGTATCTATAAGACAAAGAACCTCTGTGAGCAAACACTGAGGCAATGGTTACCCCAAAGGGCGTTTGGCTGGGAAGCCAAGTTTCAAGGAAATACAAAATCACACATGCCCACACAATGCAGAGCATCATGGGCTGCATATGCAAATCACCACAGAATATTATGCTGGTTCAACTTTAAGCAGAATTGCATGGTGCCGAAAGGCCTCTCACACAGTTTGCAAAGGGTGCTAACAGATGACATAGACATGTGTTTCGTCCTACCAGGACACATCAGTATGCTTTGTCTGTCTGACACCCCAGTGGAATGCACCAGCTACCCTAAGATGGTCTGTCTGGGTTATGTTGTGGTGAACCCCGTTAAAACAAAAAAATATTTAAAAGACAAAGAACCTCTGTGCACAAACACTGAGGCAATGGTTACCCAAAAGGGCATTTGGCTGGGAAGCCAAGTTTCAAGGAAATACAAAAATGTACAAAAATGTTGTGGAGTAAGTGTACTGTTCATATGCCTTAAAGTGCTTAAATAACTCACAGTATCTATGCTCATTGGGAGAGTTTGTCAATTAATGTATTACACTGTGTAAGAGATAGAATATATTCTCGGGTATCACGAAACCTCGTAGCTTCACTGTGACAATGAACATGCATTCTGACTCCCTCACAGTTTCTGTTACGAGCATTCAATGTTGTGTTTAATTAATTTTAATCCCTTACAAATCTGTTAGTGGAAATATACAACCACAGAGCTTGTTTCAGCTGTGAACTGCATATGCTTATTTTTATTAGAGTGTCTCACACACTGTGCAGTAGCAAGCGGCTTGTTTCTACCTCTGTTCACACTGCAAAAGAAAGGCATAATTAAGTATATAAACAATGTATGTTTAAAAAAACTAATTGCACACAATCTGTAATAACTTTATTGGGACAATAGGAGAGCCTCTTATAGGTATTAGAGTGTTGACCTTTTCGTCCTTTGGGCATTAGAATGGCTCACCACTGGCTTGCAGTTCTTTTGCCCTAAGAATGTGCAAGGTGACACTCTTATATCAGTAAGTGGCTCACCTAGTGTCCCTTTAAAGTTATAATCTAGACAGGTAATGTAGTCCACAGATGCTGTGGTGTTGTCGTCCAGTAGTTGGAACATGAAACTACAGAACTAGAGATCCCATGTTTGAATCCCACCACAACTGTTAGTGCTCTCTGTGACCCTGAGCATGTCACTTGGCCTCCTGCACTTCAGCTCTCCCAGCTTTGGAACTGGGTAAAAGTAGGACCCCAGGGAACACAAAATGTTATACATCAGTTAGGCTATCCCAGGTGAATCAACTGGAAAACAACCTAAAGCACTGGGCTATTGGTTTCCACTGGAAGTATTTACACAGGGACACCCAGAGTTATTTCATATTCAGTACATCTCAGAGTTTGACTGTATATAAGCCCCAGCTGTGTTACTTTGTAGGTTCCTGTGCACATCTGTTTAATTTTGTCCCGTTGGCCTTTGATTCAGCCAGATCATGAAACCCACAGATTTCATTTATTTCCCCTGACCAAACTGCTGTGATACCCGATCGAAGACTCTTCCACTGCTCGCTCTCTCTCAGCACCCATCACTGTTTCACACTGCCTCTGTTTCTCACAAGCCTCACTCTCCCAAAACAACTGCTACTCTAATAACACAACTGCTCTCTCTTTCTCTCTCTCACCACTTCAAATAAAATAAAAAAGGGTTGGGCTCACCCAGCAAATAAACATGAAAAAACAACCCTATGGGGGGGGGGGGGATCACAGCAGCTGGATGGAAGGTACAACTTTTTCAATCATAGTCTATCCAGCAACAAAGCACTATGAGTGCTGAGTATGTCTGAACATATACAGATTCTGGACATATATATACACGTCTGGGGTCCATGTCAATTAGCTCCCGGCATTTCGCTCCTGACAGCTGGCTCCCAGCAACTCACTCTGGCGACAATGGGCTCCCATGACAATACTCCCCTCAACAATTTACTCTTGGGTGGAGTTAATTAACTCACCATCTTACGGGAGTAAGCCAGACTTACTGGAGTCAACCAGATGTTGTGGAGTAAGTGTACTGTTCATATACCTTAAAGTGCTTAAATAACTTAACAGAACACGATTATTAGGTATATAAGATTTACTCACTTCAGCACCCCCCTCTATGCAACATCACTACACATATCATCAGACACCGTTAGTGCATGTTAGTGCCCACATCACATCATCCTCATTAACTGCTGATGGCAACAGGAACAGGCACTACAAACAAACAAGATTCAGCATCAGGGTATAGTTTACATTAATTTAAAAAAAATAAAAATTAGGTGAAACCTGCTGTAAAATTCCCCATCCCTTTGCCTCTTTTGCTCCCATTCTCTCAGAAGGCAGATCCCAACAAGTGATGTAAAACTCTTCATTTACTGTCTCTGTCATCCCTCCTCAGCAGCTCCTTGCCGACAGATATATAGGAACTCTTAATCAGCTGATTGCACTTCATTTGGAGGCTGGCCTATAAGGCTGTGACTCAAGTCATATCTCTTATCTCCCATAGAAATTCTAGATAGCTTGATGTATAGTGTCATTTGTGTGTGGCATCACTCAGGTGCCTCGAGGGTAACAAGCAGAACAAGTTTTGTAGCAACCTGACAAATCCCTCCCACACTTTAGGGTAAATGACCAGATAAGTTAATTAACTCCACCTGGGAATGAATTGTTGGGCTGCGGAATTTCACAGGAACCAATTGTTGCTGGAGCGAGTTGCTGGGAGCCAGTTGTCAGGAGGGAAATGCCGGGAGCAAATTGTTGTGCTCCCATCTGTCTGTTGTTTACTAAATTAATAGACAGCAGAAGAATACTTCTATGATAATATTAAACCAAAAAAAAACCATAACCTTTATGGGTTTTTGTTTTTTTATTCCTTATTTTAAGTAATTTTCACATTTTATAATCACAATAATCCACTACATGGTGTGGGTTATACTGGGATTTATATATTTCTGGTATAGATTTGGTCACTCTACATATGGCCTCCTGACCAAACTACAAAAGGCATAGGTAAATGCCAGCGTAACTCACACCCGGTCCTGGATTATTGCTTAACTGATGTCTATTGACCAATATTTAGGCAACAGTTCATATCAAAATGATTTGTCTATGTCAACCTGACCCAAAGAACTCATGAAAAAAAAAGGCCTCCTGACCATAATGGTTCCAAAGTTAACCTATTCAAAAGATGTGTTTTTAAAGTGGGTTAATTTCAGAAAAATTAAAGTAGCAGTATTTGTAGCAGAAAAAAATCATAAGCATAACATTTTTATGGAGTAATGCATTTCTGGCAAAATATCAATATATCTATTTTTCTTTTTGTTATATTTCAGGCTGTTCACCTTCAGGCCTTGCAAATCATGAATAAAGCTTTACAAATGGGGATGAGATGGTCAAAAATCAGGGACCCATATTAAAACAAGCATTTGTCAATGCCGAACGTTGATTGCGTTGGTCTATTGAGTTCGCTCACTGCCCCTCTGTCACTTGCTCAGTCTGTTTCTCCCAGTGCTGCGAGCTACTCTTTTGTACTGGGATCCTGCCTGCATTGGCAGCTTTTTCTGCCCACTAAGAAATCTGCAGCTGTCCCGACAAAGCTCCGTTGAGATGGCTCACTCCCCTCTCTCACTCGCTCATTCTGTTTCTCCTGGTGCTGCAGGCTGCCCTTTTGTACTGGGCTCCTGCCTCTGTTGGTGGCTTTTTCTGCCCACAAAGAAATCTGCAGCAGTCCCAACACAGGTCTGTTGAGCCTGCTCACTCCCCCTCTCTCACTCACTCATTCCGTTTCTGCCGGTGCTGCAGGCTGGCCTTTTGTAGTGGGCTCCTGCCTGCATTGCTGCCTTTTCTGCCAACAAAGAAATCTGCAGCAGTCATGATAGAGCTCCATTGAGCTCGCTCACTCCCCTCTGTCACTCGCTCATTGTGTTTGTCCCGGCGCTGCAGGCTGCCCTTTTGTACTGGGCTCCTGCCTGCATTGGCACCTTTTTCTGCCCACAAAGAAATACGCAGCTGTCCCGACAGAGCTCCGTTGAGCTCACTCACTCTCCCTCCCTGACTCGCTCATTCTATGTCTCCCGCTGCTGCAGGCTGCCCTTTTGTACGGGGCTCCTGCCTGTGTTGGTGGCTTTTTCTGGCCACAAAGAAATCTGAAGCAGTCCCAACACAGCTCCATTGAGCTTACTCACTCCCCCTCTCTCAGTCACTCATTCCGTTTCTGCCGGCGCTGCAAGCTGGCCTTTTGTACTGGGCTCCTGCCTGCATTACCGCCTTTTTCTGCCCACAAAGAAATCCATAGCAGTCACAATAGTGCTCCGTTGAACTCGCTTACTACCGCTCTGTCACTCGCTCATTCTGTTTCTCTTGGCGCTGCAGGCTGCACTTTTGTACGGGGCTCCTAGCTGCGTTGGCACCTATGTCTGTCCACAAAGAAATATGCAGCTGTCCCGACAGAGCTCCATTGAGGTCGCTCAGTCTCTCTCTCTCACATGCTCGTTCTGTTTGTCCTGGCACTGCAAGCTGCCCTTTTGTAGGGGGATCCTGCCTGCATTGGTGCCTTTTTCTGCCCATAAAGAAATGCACAGCAGTCTTGACAGCGTTTTGGTGAGTTCGCTCACTCCCCCTCCCTCACTCGCTCTCTTGTTCTGTTTCTCCCAGTGCTGCAGGCTGCCCTTTTGTACTGGGTTATTGTGTTGGGGCCTTTTTCTGCCCACAAATAAATCCACAGCAGTCCCAACAGAGCTCAGTTGAGCTCGGTCACTCCCCCCCTCACTCGCTTGATCTTAATCTGTCCCAAACACTGATTTCCCACAATGACCGTGCTATTCTCTGGCGGGAGTGCAAAAACATATTTTAGCCAGGATGTGAAAAATGACAGCTGTACTGCTCATAAGGAGGTGTGAAAAAATGCCACTGTTGAAAATCTGGTTTGACAATATTACAAATCTGTGAAGATACAAGGGTGCGTGGAAAGTGTGCAACGCACATTTGTAACACAGTCATTTGATGGGCTATCATCACCGGATTTTCAACATAGGCATTTTAGGACTTCTGCTCATGAATGGTATCACTGTAATTTTCTTAATCTGTCCCAACCATTGATTTCCCACAGTGACCACCCTATTCTGCACTGGAAGTGCGAAAACACATTTCGGCCAGGATGGGGAAAATGACAGCTGTACTGTTCATAAGTAGGTGTGGGAAAATGGCAATGTTGAAAATCTGGAGAGAAAATATTACAAATTCGCGAAGTTACGAGCGTGCGTGCAACCTGCGCAACGTACGCTCGTAACACAGTCATTATATGGAGTATCATCACCAAATTTTCAATATAGGCATTTTAGGACCTCTACTCATGAACAGTGTTACTGTCATTTTCTTAATCTGTCCCAAACACTAATGTCCCACAGTGACCGCACTATTCTGTGCCGGAACTGCAAAAACACATTTCAGCCAGGATGTGAACAATGACAGCTATATTGTTCACAAGGAGGTGTGAAAAAATGGCAATGTTGAAAATCTGGCGTCAAAATATTGCAAATTCACAAAGTTATGAGCGTGCATAGCAACTGCGTAATGCACGCTCGTAAAACAATCATTTTTTTGATTTTTCCCACCAAATTTGCAACATAGGCTTTTTAAGAGTCCACATCATGAACACTGGCACTGTTGTTTCATTAATCAGCCCCAAAAGGTGATTCCGCGCAGAGACCGTGAAACCACCTTTTGGGGCCGAGTAACGCCATGACAGTTCCAAAATTCATGAGGAGGGGTCCCAAAAACTCCCTGTTGAAAATTTGGTGCCAACATTCCAAAAAATGACTGAGATATGCATTAAAGTTGGAAAAAAACCATTTATTCCATTATACAGCTTACCGGCATTTCCTCAGTTCGCGGTCGGCTATGAAGAGTGCAGACATGTTCCCGGTCCACTGAAGATCATCGCACTGAGCTCCAGAGGTAAGGATGGGGTGAGGGGGGTATGGGGAGGCAGGGTGCTCAGTGGGTAGGTGTGGGTTGTAGGGGGGGGGCAGGGAGACCGCCATGGGACAGTTTCCTTTTTTGCAGGTTAAAATAAAACAAAAGACATAGTGAGACCATTTTTTATTTTATAGGGGCATGTGGCATGCTGGGGTGGGCTCCCAGCATGCCACTGGAGTCTTACTTTGTGGGGGGCAGCTGTAGCTGATGGGAGATTGGGCACCCCCGTCAGCACACAACAAAAGGGGGTTGGGGTCTTACATTATGCCGATGAGGTTTGGACACCCTGTCAGCAGACAATAAAAGTGGGGTGGTTACATACTACCGACGGGGAGTGGGCTCCCCTGTCAGCAAAATAAACATTGGGGCACTGAAGCCGATGGGGATTGGGGTCCCCATTGGCAAATAAACACGGTGAGGGGGGTTAATATTGTTTGTGAACACGGCGGCAAGCCGCTGCCATGTTCACAAACAATATCAGGGCTTCTAGATACCACCCTACAATGACGAGTTGCTCCCTCATTGCAGCGAATGGCTGACGCTGCAATGGTGAGGCGGCCCCTGATTGCAGCGGCTGATTTTTTACAAGTTGGTGGCATGCTGGCTGAACTAGTGTCAGCAGCAGCATGCCACGGCATTGGGGGATGCTGCACAAGCCTCTAAAGGCTGTGGAGGCATTGGCCACAATAGTGCCATGCCTCCACAACCTGCTTGTGGAGAAAGCTGCCACAATATGTTTCTTGCGCATGTGTGCAATCAACATAAAAATATATTTGACCCAAAAGCCTGCTATAGTGTATGTGGTTTAGTGTGAAAATCATTTTTCTGCAGGAGAACTATATTAACACTTCAGTCTGATGTTTGCTGGGAATTTGTTGTTGTAGTTAGCATAAGAAATGCCACATAGGAGTGACCGTAAATACCATTTGAGGCAAAAATCAGAGCCTGAAAACCATTGAAATAAAGCAGTTGGGAAAAATGTTGCTAATAATAAGTATTAAAATTTACAAGTCTGTGAATATTGAATGTTGTTATCTGAAATTGTCCTGGAATACCGGTCATGTTGAAGGAGTGGATGTTGCTTTTATTTGGCGCTGCTTTTGGGGCAGTGTCAGTCAGTTATTCTGGTGCTTCCTTTGGATTTGTTTCAACTTGTTCTGGTTTAATATTTAGCATGATAGCTGTACTAGTGCTAGCTTAATTGTTGACTGTGAGAATGGAGCTCCAATTCAGTGTATCTATGTTTGAGGCAGTCTAGTAATTACATGACAACCCTTTTGATATGCATGTGTGTGTCTGCTGTCATTTTTCAAATCCTGGCCAAAATGTTGTTTTTTTTACATCCCAGAAGGTGATTTCACAATCTCATGTGCAAAATTACCTTTAGGCCAGGAGTTGAACATTTCCTCTGCCCTTCATCATGAGGCAGTTTTTAAAAAAGGCTATGTTACACATTTGGTGCAAACATATTAAAAAACTAATTTTCCATATTTTTACCCCAAATTCCTTATCTGCAGCCCTATCGGCTCTGGCCATAGTTTGTTATTCACAGGTGACAGATATAGTAAGACAGGGAGTCAACAATGGCTATACTGTGTGGCCCGCTGGCCACCACAGTGGCTAAGTGAGGCAAAATATTTTTTTTTGTTTCTTCACAGGTGACAGGTATTGTATAATAAGATGGGGAGTCAACAACAGCTATACTGTGCTGCCACCATAGTGGTTGAGTTAGGGAAAATAATTTCTCGTTTCTCTTCACAGGTGACAGCTGCAGTTAAATGGGGAGTTAGCAATGGTTATACCATACAGCCACCACCACCACAGTGGGTACCTGAGTAGAGTCTAAATAATCTTTTCTTGTCTTCACAGGTCTCCTGTGCTGCTGTCTCCTGCTCCAGCAATCAAGTCATTGCAGTCTTCTCTGCCTGGACAACATTGCAAAAGACAAATGCTGAAAACTACCTGAAATTAGAGCAACAGTAACAGAAAACAGTTTGTCTGACATCTGCAAAACTTTTAGAATTAAAAAAAAAAAACTAAAACACTTGCCTTCCATGGCTAGAAAAATTGTTAAATTCCAAAAAAGATACAGGCTGGACCTATGCAGCAATATGATTTGATTGCCCTGGTGATAATACATAAGAATAGAAAAAACAGCAAGAAACAAGTTCAAGATAGAGCTGACACTGCTGCAGTCATGATCACTAAGCTCACGAGGGAACAGTTTGCTGTACCCAAGATGGCTGCCGATGCTTAGTGCACATGTACAGTGAAGTCATGCATGCTCAGCTACTTGCACATGCACACTGAGCATCGGCAACCATCATGAGCATGGTGGGCAATGGCAACAAAAGTAGTGTGCTGGTGGAGATGAGGGGGAGGAGTGAGTGGAGTGTTTTGGAGTTGAAGAATGATCATACTGCAACTCCAAAACTGTTCTTTGGTGGCAATCTGTTTGCTCATTTTTAGAGTTTGGAAGATGGCCGCAGGGTTCACCCACTGCAGCTGTAAAAATGGTTAGAAATAAAGTGTTACAAGCCCCCAGTCAAAAAAAGGAAATAAAATACTTACCTTTGCTGGTAGTTCACAAAGCTATTGAGTAAAGAGAACAGCAGACTGCATCTTTTTCTTTGCAAAGTACTGGTTAATGTCTTCCCAGTTTATATATAATTTTTATTATAAATGGAGCTGTAAATGTGGAAGAGGCAATGAATAGGATCAAACAGATCATCCAGAGGTGTACAGCAAAACGGTGTAATTCATTCAGGAGCTCCTTTTTATTATTTAGCTTTTAGAGAATTTCCAGAAGTGAGAAATTGATATATTGTGCTTGGCAGTTGTGTGTACTAAAGTGCTTGACAACACAGACTGACTGAGAGGGTGACTTAAACAGCATAGTAGCAACAGCAGCATTACTGATTTCTGGTTTGGGAGAGAATTTCCATATGTCAGAAATGTATATATAGTGCTTGGCAGTTGTGTGTACTAAAGTACTTGACAACACAGACTGTCTGAGAGGGCGACTTAAACAGCATAGCAGCAGTGGCAGCAGTGGTTTATTACCAGCATTGCTGATTTCTGGTTTGGGAGACAATTTCCAGAAGTGAGAAATTTATATATTGTGCTTGGCAGTTGTGTGTGCTAAAGTGCTTGTACCAAAATTTGGCCTACTTTATTTTTCTAGAACATTTGCACTACTGGTGTGCAGTGAATTACAGAAGGGCAGCCTGTGGTGTGCGGAGGCGGAGAGTGAGACACACAGTGCAGCACCATGTAGCAGCAGTAGTTGAGAACAGATTTAGTGATAGTGTAAGGACTGTGCAGTTGTACAAGAAAGATAACAATAGAGTTGAAATCAGATTTTTCCTTTTAAATTGATGAGAACCTTTTAAATGGATGAGAACAGAAGAATTTTAATAGAACAAAGCAGTAGCAGAAATCAATAAATACAGACAGAAAGAATTAAGGCTAGATGAACATTTTGTTTTCCTTTTTTTATTATTTGTTTCCATTTTTAGGGTTTAACAGAGTGTAAAGGAGAAAGATTAAAGAAAATATCTGGCTTGGAGGGTTATGGCCTGGGGAAAAAGGATACACTGCCACTGCACAATTTGGCCAAACCCTCCAGAATGGTTTGCTGATTTCACAGCAGCAACACCTACAACAGCTCCTTCATTCCCTACAACTTGCTGGGAGAGCTCCACTACCACCCTATAGAGCTGATGCACTTCCACATGGCTGGATGTGGAAAGAGGATCTGAGACCAATCTCTCTGATGCCCACTGCAGCAACACCCAAGTCTGACTGCAGGTCCCTCCTCCCAATTACCTCCATCTCCCGTTCCAACACATGTGCACCACATTTCTTTCTCTTGCCCGGCAGAGAAGAATCAGTAAAGGTGGCACCATCTCAACCCCTCTTATCAACTTTATTTCTCAGATATTTCTCTCACTCCTTGCACTGCCTCCCTCTAAGGTGTGTGTGCGCTGCCTGCCTGTCCCCAAATGGCTCCCCCATTTTCCATACTGAACAACAGTGTGGCATAGTTTGCACGTGACAACACTGTTGTCGGTGGGGTCAATATCAAAAAAGTTCCAGACAAGGGACTTCAGCTACTGTCGATGATGGGAGGAGAAAGATGGTCCTGGCTGTGTCTCCCCTCTCCTCATGGTGTACTGGTGGTGGTACAACAGCTGGCTGGGCTGGAGCTTCTTTTCTTGTTGTTGGTGGTGGTGCCCTTGCCTCATCTTGTTGCTGGGGGTGCTGCACTGTAGGGGGGTTGGGTGCTGCTGCTGTCTCCTCTGGTATGCCCACCCAACAGTGACACCATTACAGCAAACAACATCGATGCCAACAACATCAACAGTTCACTGTAATATGGTGTGCCTGAGACCCTGGCACTCTGTCTCCCAGTCCTGCAGCCCCGCCCTGAATCAACTCTGACTCAGAGTTGATTATATTTAGCACAGGGGGTACAGGGGGCAGAGACCCCCACATGGGGGGTTGGGGATGAAGCCCCTGATTGAAATACTGACCGTGATTCCTTATAGATTTTTGTCGACTGCAACTTGCGGTCAACATATATCCATCGCTGTGATGCTGGTCGATGAAATAGTTGTCAAATTGGCATTGAAGAGCCATCTCCTCCTACTGCCAGTGCCATGGGCCAGGCCCTCTTGATGTAAAATGTGCAGTGTCTCCCATCTGCTGCCTGCACCCTCTCTCCTCCTGACCATTCCCACTCATTTTAAACCCCTTCAAAAACCCATGAAGTAAAAAGACAGAGTAAGCCTCGAGAAAGCACTAGTTCATGCATGAAAACATTTGGCTGTTAACCGGGAGGGGTGTCTCGAACCTGCACTGCTGTTTTTTCTTAACAATAAAAGTTTTTTAACTGGGAGTAATGTGTGCTACCTCCTTGACGTGGTAATTGTGATACTGAACCTACCTGCCTGCCACTGTGAGTACATTTTGATTTAGCTCCTATCCTGGTTGTTTTGTATCTGCCTTCATGTTCCATTGCCGAGTAAAAAAACATGCTAAAAGAGATGAAAAATAGCACAAATAAAAGTGTTCAATATAAAGGAAATAATAGCTAACAAGACAACTAAACAAAGACACCAAAACTATACAGTAAAAATAAGAGGAAGAACAAGCAAAAGAAAGCTAAAAAAATGTTTTTTGTATAAAAAGAGCAGATCTGTCCCCTTCCAGTGGCTAGCTCAGACTGCGAAGTGAAACTAAAGATGAGTCAGTATATACAACAGTAGCATGTGACCTGCAGGAGATGTTTCCATGTGATCTCAAGCACTTGATTACCACCTGTAGCCTTGTTTAGAACAGACTTTACCCAACTGTCTTAATGGTAAACTCACCAGCAATGTTAATGGATGAATTTACCAGCTGATGGAAAAAATTTGTGGATTGCTCCACGGAGGCAATGTCAGTAACTTTGCAGAAACTTTGCTGGTGAATTAAAACTTCGCATCTCTAGTTCTATACTCTTCTGTACCCTGGCTGTGCCTGAAAAAGGTGCTTCAGTGGCAGTACATTTATCCAGTCATCAAAATGAATGAATGAGTCAATCAATCAATCAATCACTAACTAAATAAATCTGTAGGGAACCATACATAACAAGGCTGATAATTCCATCTCATGGCAATAAGACATCATAGAGACCTCTCGGGCTTCACATTTGAGGTCTATGATGTCATTTCACCCTTCGATGGAAACATGGCCTTATTGTGTACGGTTATTCATACATTATTCTCTATATGTGGTTCACCCTTAATGACAATCAATACTGATAATGTTATGCTTCCCCTAACAGTTGTACTGAAACATACAAATGATGAAGATATGATTCACTGCCTGTACACCACATTTTCTTCCTAGCTTTCAATTTCTGTCTCCATAACAGTTTTGATGTCATACACTAACTACAGAGTCTGCTGTGGTACCAGTTGAAAGTCCTGCATATTTATAATGAGAAAGGTGAGTCACTTAACTCATTGCCTCCACAGGAGCTCTCTGAAGTTGTGCCACTTGTCTCCTGTATACTGTTAACAGTGAATCCTGGGACTTTCTAAGCAAAATCAAGCCACAGTCAGTATGCCACAAACAAATCCTAATAGCTCCAGAACCATAAGTGCTAGACACAAAGTATGAGGGGCAAAGTTGTTCAGCATATAATTTCCTTTCTAATGGTGGCATGCAAGTAATAATAAGTAATTTAGTTTTTTTTCTATGCTGGTCGAAACAGCAAAAGAAATTATTTTTTTCACTAAAAAAGGCAACATAAGCCATTTTGTGTTGGGAAATATGTAACATATCAAAACAAAATTAAGCATCCAGACATTAGATGTAGTTTTAATATTATGTTTGTAAAAAAATTCCATCTTTGTAGCATGGATTATCATTTTCCCCATTTTAGTCAAGGTGCTTTGGTGAGGTTTGAGGGATGAATCTCAACCACACACACCATACCATAAACAAATGAGTATAA
This sequence comes from Neoceratodus forsteri, assembly GCA_016271365.2. NCBI lineage: Eukaryota > Metazoa > Chordata > Ceratodontiformes > Ceratodontidae > Neoceratodus > Neoceratodus forsteri. The sequence continues at coordinate 1,091,572,284 of CM057456.1, forward strand.
CTCCTAAAGTATACACGATATACACAACGTTTCAGCAGCAATGTTGTTCAGCACAAAATTACCTTTCCAACAGTGCTATGCAATCAATTGTAATCAATTTGTTTTTCAATTTATACTGGCTGCGATACCGCAAAAGTGTGTTTTATTCAAGATGCTTAATGAGTCTTGATGGACAAAATGTCAGCCATACACACCATACCATAAACAAATGCAAATTACTCTTAAAGTATACATAGTATGCACAAAATATCAGAAGCAAAGTTGTTCAGCACACAATTACCTTTCCAACAGTGCTATGCAATCAAATATATATTCTATTCTATTCTATATTAAAATATATATGTGATGTCTCCAGATGTTGCAAAGGCACACAGGAAGTCAGTAGCTGACTTCTGTAGTCATTCTCAGGACACACCAGTGTATTTTACTGCTGACTACAGGCATTTGCTAGGAGACAATGAGTTAACACTGGTGGGACTTAACAGAGTTCCCTTGCTGTCACTCACAATACTTCCAGCTGCAGCAAAGACTTACTCAGAGTACACACTGGAGCAAAGACAGTGCAGGCAACAGATGGTGGCATCTCCTACTTGAATGATTATCTTTTCAATGAAGTACTCATGCAGAATAGTAGTCACACTGGTTTAAATCCTTTGAACAGTGTGAGCTTTTCTCCACCAGGTTGGTTATATCTCAGTATTTAATGCAGTTGAAGACCGATTTCACTATCTGCAAGAAACCTGAGTTGTTTGTTAGGCTGGGTTGGATCTTATTATTTATCTCACTCTTTACTTCTCTTTTTTTAGCTCAACAATATATCCTTTAATGGTCTATAATGGGGGATAGAGGCAACAGATAGCGATAACCTGGGTGACTTAGGAAAGCTGGAAACACTGTGGGTACTAGCAGGAACAAGAAAAGGGAAACAAATTAGTACAGGCCACTAGGCCAGGAATGGGGTGGATAAGGAACTGGGAGAAATATTGAGAAGGGTGGGAAAATAGTTAGCTAGTCCATATGTGGAGGCAGCAGGTCAATAACACTCACCCTGGAGCCAAGTAGAAGCACACTGTAAGCAAAAAAGAAAGCCTGGCTAATTGGAAGGACACAGAGGATCCACAGAGATAGGCAACAATATAACATTTTATCGAAAAAGTACAGACAAACAACAGACTACAGGGACATTAGTAAGTGCACACTTCCTTCTAATGAACCTGTTCTCATTTCTGGGTGTCACAGAACCCCATCTGGTGGCCTTGGGATTATCCCCCACCTACAAAAGATCCTAGGAGACACCTCTTCTGAATGCATCTGTATGGGTGATTTAAACTTGGATTGGTACTCCTGATGCTCTGAACCTTTAAAAACTCTTTTTGATACACTTGGTCTCACCCAATTAATCTGTGAATCTACACGCCCCAACTTACATAACCCCGAATGTAGCTCCTTCCTTGAACTAATTTTTTCCAATAGGCCACACAAAATTGCACACACTGGGGTATTTCACAATGATACCAGTGATCACAGTGCCATTGCCTGTGTCAGGGACCCCTTGAAAGCAAATTACCAAGCCAAATTTATTTTCAAAAGGAACCTCCGTAAATTTAATACAGCCAATTTTTTGGTGGCCCTTGGTAAGATTCAGTGGCAGGACTTCTACTTGGCACCATCTGTAGTGGAGGCTTGTACCCACTTAACTTGGTTTTGGAAGTGATCAACAAACAAGCGCCAATGAAAAAAAATTAGATCTAGGAAAAGAAACTGTCCATGGTTCCGTGATATGTTAAAATTGGCATTACAACACAGACACTGCTTATGAAAGAAAGCCCGTAAGACTAAAGTAGACTCAGACTGGGTCACCTTTAGAGTGGCAAGGAACCTTTGTACAAGGCTTATTCGGACAGAAAAGGCTAACTACTACAGGGCTGTACTGGAGTCATCCAAAAGCAATGTCGCCAAATTCTGGCAAATTCTGAGAGAAATTGAAGGACATAGTTCAGCTTCATTCTTCCCTACTAAAATTGTAGCCTGGTCTCAAACATTTGCAAACAGTGAGGATATCCTGGATCAGCTGAACAATTACTTTGCCACAGCCGGATTGACGTTTGATTCTTCCCCAGCCAGTAAATTAATCCCACAGTCTCCTGCCAGAGGTCCTACCTACCTCTCCTCAAATACCAGGCACTGATCTACCCAATTTAGTTTTGGTCCTGTCTTCCTTAAACAGGTTGAAGATCTGCTACTGGCATTGGACCCTAACAAAAGCACTGGAGCCGACTCACTGGAACCGTTCTTCCTAAAAGTAGGATACTACTTCCTGGTCCCTCCTATTACCCACCTGTTCAATCTATCACTCTCCCAAAGCACCATTCCCATGGACTGGAAAATAGCTCACATTTTTCCATTGTTCAGATCTGGAGATCAAAGAGACCTTAATAATTATTGCCCAGTTTCATTACTGCCTATTCTGTCCAAGTTATTAGAAGAATTAGTCAATGCCCAATTGAGAGATTACCTGGAAGCCGGCAACCACCTGAACCCCCTCTAATCCAGGTTTAGGCCTAAACACAGTACTGTGTCAGCCTTGGTAAAAGTTACAGATGACTGGTTAATGTCCTTAGATGCTAAAAATTACATCTCTGCCCTTTTCCTAGACCTAAGCAAGGCTTTCTATAACGTTGATCGGTAGTTGTTGTTGGACGTTATATAATATTGGCCTGGATAACATTTCATTAAAATTGTTTTCTTGTTATCTCACTGGTAGGCTCCAACTGGTGAAAGCCAATGGTGCTCTTTCTCCCTTAAAACCTCTGCTAAGAGGAGTACTGCAGGGATCCATACTTGGGCCTTTGTTGTTCGACATTTATATCAACATCGACAGTGGCATTAGCACAGCTAGTGTGCACCTGTTCGCAGATGACACTGTGTTATATGTCACAAGGCCCTCTCCTTACCTGTCTGTCTTGAGATACAGCGCAAATTTGATCATCTACAACAAAATCTTCTTGGTTTAAAGCTGCTTCTCAATGCCAAAAAAACAAAAATCATGCTTCTTTCTCCTAATAACACAGAAGTACTCATTAACCCTCTGGACAGTAAATACCAAATCAGGACCATCCTCGGGGAGATCCTCTAACCTGTCAACAAATTCAAATATCTTGGATTCTGGTTAGATTGTAAACTAACCTTTGCCAAGTACATTGAAGAAACCGCCAAGAAATTACGACAAAGGCTCAGAATCTTCTACCGTATAAAGCATCTGCTCACATATGATGCAAAATTAAGGCTGGTACAAACAACCTTTATGCCACTGATCGATTATGTGGACTTGCTTTATAGCCACAGCCCTAAATCAGCTCTATCCACTTTGGACAACGCTATATCATAGGCCATAAGATTTGTAACAAATGCTCCCAATAGGATGCATCACTGTGTCCTCTACACAATGATTGATTTGTCCTCTCTTAATGCTAGGAGGGGGCATAATGCAGCCCTCTGGGTGTATAGAGCATTAACCTTGAAACTTCCACCTTACATTTGTTCATTGTTCAGACGTGACACTTGTGCTTACTCCCTCAGAAAACTCTCTTGTATAACCATTGATATTCCCTGGATCAGAACAAGATTTGGTTCAGTGTCAATAAGACATGCTTTGCCCTCTACATGGAACACGCTACTAAATAACTTTAAACTTAAGTTACTCATTGGCCTAAGTGTGTTCAAGTCTCTGCTCAGATGATGTGGTGGCCCTGTGTTCCTCTTCCCCTTGACCTTATTAAGTATTTCTAGCATGTATAACTGCTGCCTCTTGCACCCTACCTCTCTTTCCCCTTACTACCCCTCTGCCCTACACTCCTTCTTCCTCCTTGTTCCTTTGCCTTTAAATCCCTTTCCCACTCCACCTTACCCTTTTACCTACTCCCCAGAAGCACTTATTCAGCTACTCTCCTTTCCCCTTTTACTGCCTGGGTTCTTCCCTCCTCCTCCTTGTCAATGGTAGTAGATACATGTATTCCCTAGCTGATATGTAATCCTATTGTGTATGTTACTGTGTCACCCATTGCAAGTAAATGTGTATAGAATCTTATTGTTATTTTTTGTAGACTTGCTGCCCCTATATTTTGAGTAATTGTTGTGGTTCATGTCTGCTGTCTTATCTGTATTGCATCTTTTTGGTATTTGTATTTGTCCTTCCAGGACTGCCTTGTAAATGAGTTGTCTCAGTGGTGTTTTCCTGGTAAAATAAAAATTTAATTGAATTAAAATATGGGTACAATTTAAGCCTGCTTCCAATTTTTGGGGAATATTCCCTCTTTTAGACTCTGGTTAAATAGTTTAGTTATTGCTGGCAATGCTGTGTTCATGGCATCCTTTAGAAATTTAATTTCAATGTTACCAAGACCATATTAAATTTCAGTGTTATCAAGACCATTTCAATAGGGGAACTGGTAATAGTAGGGGACCAACATTCTGGATGTGGACTGGAAAAACCCCAGTCATGGCAGGTACAAGGGATCAGCTCCTGGTGGAAGCATGTCAGGAGGTGTTCCTAGTACAACTGCTCCAGGACACAACAAGGGAAGGGACCCTGCTGGATCTGGTACTTAACAGTGAAGAAATCCAAAATCTGGTACTCAAGGAGCCAGTAGTTTCCAGCAACCTCAAGACAGTAAGGTTGGGGGTACAAATGGGGCTACCAAGACTGAAAGTTCAGTAAAAGTATGGGATTTCAGAAAGGCAGATTTTGGCAGGATACTGGGGCTGTTGCGGGAAATCACAAAGAGAACAGAACAGATAAAATCTGTAGAGGAAAAAAGGAACTATTTCAGACAGGGGTGCTAGAGGCAGCAGCAAGCTCCATTGGGAGGGTATCAAAGGGGAAAAGATCAAGGGGCTCACTGTGGTTCACATTAGACGAGAGGGACATGGTAAGAGTCAAGATGAGGGTGTTCATAAAATATATGGGCAGCCCAAGGGAAGAGAATATGGAAGAGTACCTAAGGGTAGCCAGGTTCCATGTCATAACAGCAAAGACCAAAGGGCAACTGCAATTAGCAACCAGGGATGATGGTGAACAGCAAGGGGCCCGACAGTGGCAACAGCAAATGGCGGTGTGGCCTGTCAGGAATAGCAGTGACTGTCAGAACTGCACCATAAAAAACAAAAACAAACACGACATCACCACCAGCATTGGGAATAATGCAGGGGACAAGGAAGGGCAAAGGAGGCAAGAGGGGGCAGTGCAGTGAATGGAACACCTGGGAGCATGGAGGGGACCCAACAGTGGCCACATAGAGCAACACAGGTAGAAAGCAATATATTGGACATGAGGGGGAGGGGAACATGGGGCACATGAATGGGATAACACAGTGGACGCACAGTGCAATGCTGAATACACAGACAGGGAACCACAGAACTACGTGTGTGGTGGGGGGGTGGTCGTGGAGTGGAGCAAGTGGCACCAGCTGGCAGGTGGAAGTGGCAGCTGTCTGCCAGTGCAGGGTGAGACAGAGTGAGGTGGGGACTTGTGGGAAGGGCAGACTTGATGGTGTGAGGTATGGGGGCTTGGGCAACAAGTGGCAGTAGGGTGAGGCATGGACAGTAGTTGGCAGCAGCTGGCACGGATGCCCTGGAGCAGGCACGGAGCTGGCAGCACAGGACAGATGCAGAGTGTGCTGTTGTTGGCATGGGTATTAGGCAGTCAGCAAGCCTGGAGCAGGCAGCACAGGACAGGGGCAGAGTGTGTAGTGGCTGGCATGGGTGATGGCCAGGCAGTGAGAAGTGGGGCAACATGCAGATGACCACTGGCTACACCTGCAGCTACAGGTTGGAGGCAAGCCCCCTCAGGTAGTCGGCTGTGTTGCAATGACGGTACTCCTGGACTATGCCCTCAATCCTGCATGTGAGGTCCTTGCAGCACTTTCGCTTGTATGAGACAAGCTGCTTCATGCAGAGCTCACTCAGGTACTGCTTCTCCCAGAGGCAGTCAATGAAACACCAAATACTTGAATGTGAAGCACTGAGGTGGGGGTTAAAGCCCCAGTGCCAGCCCTCAACCTCATTGTTGGTGCATGTCAGACCTGTCCATGGGGCATCGTAAACATTCCATGCCTCCAGTGGAAACAAAGGTCACCACCTAGCCATCCGCCCTATGGCCCTGCCAAGCCAGGTGTCCTCCAGGTAGTCAAGGACCGGCCACAGGAGTGAGTTATTCCCCTTGTAGAATGATGTGTCACACAGGGTGGCATTGGCATCTGCAACATTCCCCACAGACACGAATGCAAGTGCAAGTATTATGCAGACCTGCAGGGTGAACTCCTCATCAGTGGTATAGCACTGCAGGACATCAGGGCAACAGCCTGGCAGTAGTGGAAGTAGCAACCCTGCACTGCAGCTGTCAGAAACACACTGATGAATGCACACCAGGCTGCCCATTCAAAGTCTAGCAGCGCCATCCTCGGTGCACAGTCCCCCACCAGTCACCGCACCTCACCACACACCCATGTGTACACCTGCTCCTGCCAACCACAAATTAGCACATACACCGCGGGCACCATGACATCAGCATGCAGACCATGGACTGTATACAGTTGCCCAAAGATAGGTGGTGATGCGTGGAAGGTGCCATCGAGGAACCAGTCCATGCTGTCACCGAGAAAGTGTAGGCATTGCATGGTCACAAAGATAAGCACCCTGTCCACTGACTGGCCATTGTCATACTGGAGGAAGGGCTCCCCTGCCTGCATGACACGGTACTCTGGTGGATGTCCAGCTCCTACACATTTGCTGGGGTTGCAGGACAGCCCTTGGCAGCCTGCCACACACGCTGCACTGTTTTCTTCAAGGGGCAGTGTGGGCAGCCTGTCTGCCACAGCATCAGGCACACCAGAGCTGCACTGGGCAATCATGTGTTTTGTGCTCTCCATGCTGGACCATGTCCTGTCATGGATGTCTGCCACAACTGTGCAGATGCCAGTCTCACTGGCATTGGATACATGATTGTGGTTACATCCCTGGTACACAATGTTGTCCGCTTCAGTATGCAGGTGGGCAGGGCACTGGTACCTGTGATCCTGGCAGCACCGCCAGTACACTTTCCCACGTATTTCCTTGTCTTACCTGTAGATGTATCCCGCATGTGATAACAGAGATCTCCCCTTTTGGCTCTCGAGAAAGGTTACAGTTTCCATCCTCAGTTGCAGTCTCAGTGAGACAACATTCACTACCAGAGGGGAGCCTTTATATGGCCTGTCCAGCCATGTGGCTGTGACTGACAGGTGGGAACATCTCATGTTAGTGCACACCCACCAGGTGCCTACAGCAGTAAGAGGATGGGATTTGCCATTGTTGCTGTTTGCCAAAATTACATCAGAACAGCATGGTGGCCACTGCTGTGTACAACGAGCTAGAGGTATGATTCGACGGTGTGTGTGGACAACAGAAGTGGAGCCATCAGAGGCCTTTCAGAGGAGTCACGGTATGTCCTGCATTTTACTTGTGCTGCGCCGGTGTCCTTTTGTGTCCCTGACTTTCAGCGGTGGCATGATTTGAACAGCCGCCCGCAGCGGCACAACATTGACCTGCCTAATGATGCCTAACCTACTATGCTACGGGTGAACACTTGTTGCAGTCTCACATGTAGCATTACTCATGATCCACACCTGTGGCCTGCTTTGGAGCATGTGTATGTGTGTGGGGGGGAGGGTCGCCACAACGCCTGCATCCGGTGCAGCTGTAGTAGGCACCACTGGTGCCGAGGTGTTATGGGGTGTCCCATGCATGGGCTGTAATTGTGTGCCAGTACCTCGCCGTGTGGGGGTGCTGCTGCTGTCACTATCCCACAACCATGCTGGTCCATTGTGGTGAGTTCTGCCACATGCAGCAGTAGGCATGGCCATGCAGCTCATGTTGGGGGGGAGCAGGATACAGGCTATGTTACATCTGTGTCTGGGTGACATGCATCAGTACCCTTTAGTGGTTGCTGCCTTGGGTGTGTTGTGATGGCTGACTGCTGTTGCATGTGGGGGCTACTGGGGTGTGGATGGTGTGACAATGGTGTCCTGTCATCGGTAAGGGGGGCTGCATTGTCACAGTGTCTGTGTGGGGATGAGCTGGTGGCCTTCATGTTGGTGGTGGTGGTGTGGTTTGGGGGGGCTGTGTCCAGCGGGTGCAGCACTGTGTTGTTTTGTGTGCGTTGATGCACATGCATGTGAGTGCATGTGGGTATGCACCAGGGGCACGATTTCAGCATATTCACTGTTATGCATGGTCATCCTAAAGCCATTCTCTCTTATGGCGTAACTCCATTATGTCAATTAATGCATTCTTCCATATGGATTGTCGTTATTATTGACAGTCACCCTAATGCCCTAGTTGTCCTTTTGACATCTACTGCTCAAAAGAGCATGCGCATGCTGTCAGTGTAGCTTTCTTCAACAAGTACACATATTTTCATTCTGCATTGTGTATGTTCTATGTTTACAATAGTCCACTTGTAAGAGCTATTACCACTGGATACCAGGTAGCCAGGGAAATGACTGTAGCAGGAAGGTCAGGGAGGCCAAGGTGGTGACAGAACTCATGCTGGCACAGAGAGTAAAGTGGAGGGGTGCAAAGCATTCTTCAGATACATTCAGGAGAAGCAAAAGTTAAAAGGGGTCATAGTAAGGATTAACAGGGAATGGCTGAGAAGAGGGGGACAAAGGTAAGGCAATGATACTAAAACAATACTTTTGTTCAGTATTTACTTGGGAAGAAGAGTGACCACTGCCAGTATGTGGGGTAAGGAGGGAGGGAAGAAAAGGGGAGAGGATGCACAAATGTGTAAAGAACAGTAGTGAATAGGGAGTTCTTGAGGGGGTAAGGGAGTTTACGTGTGGTGTTCTACAGGGATCAGTGCTGGGCCTTGTCCTTTTCAATGTGATCATATGTGATATATGGGAAGGCATAAAGGGCAAAGTCTGCCTCTTCATGGATGACACAAAGATCTGCGCAAGGGTTGACATGGACAAAGAGATAAGGACACTTATGGAGGATCTGGGCAGACTGGAGAACTATTTAAAAGCTGGCAGCTGTATTTTAATGCAAACAATCAAGGTGATTCATACTGGGGAAAGGAACCAAAGAGTGCAGAACAAAATGGGAGTGGTTTAACTAGAATGTACAATGGAGGAAAATGACCTATGGGCCATGATGTCAGAAAACCTAAAATCCACAGCACAATGTGACAGAGCTTTGGGAAAACCAAACAGGGTGGTGGGATGCATAAGAGATGAGTGAAGTGAGTGAAATTCACTCCATGGAGTAATCTATGAAATCACATCCATTTCGAGGAGCGAAATGCAGAATTTCACCTGGTGGAGTGGCGAAATTGCGTCTGGTGGAAAGGCGAAATTTCACCTTCTGTGGCAAAATTCCACCTTCTGTGGTGAAATTCTGCCTTCAGTGGCACAATTTCACCCACAGAAGGTGGAATTTCACCCTAAGAAGGCAGAATTTCATTGTGGAAGTTGGAATTTCACTCTCGGAAGGTGGTTTTTGCCCACAGAAGGTGAAAAATTGCCTGGAGAATGTAGCCTAGACAGCAAATTTTACAAATTGCTCCACCAGGTGAATTTGGGCACTTCGCTGGCCCTTCGCCGGCAGAATTTAAATTAGCTGCATCTCTAATCAATAACAGAAGCTGGAAGACAATTCTTCCACTTTACAGGTCAGTGGTGAGACTATATTTGGAGTACTGTCAAGACCTTCTCTGATGATATATGGATGGCATTTGGCCTAGACAAATATGTCAAAGCAACATTTATAGCTGGGAAGTTAACTCATAAAGAAAACATCAACCTGATGGAGGGTTGTGACATAAAAGAACTCAAGCAAGAGGGAGTGAACAAATATCTGGGAATAGATGAAGGAGCAACAATACAACACGAACAAATGAGATAAAAAATCAGCCAGGAACATTTCAGAAGGCTGAAGCTTATACTGAAAACTGCTTTGACAACACAAAACAAAGTGCAAGCTATAAATCAGCTTGTCCTTCCTGTGATATCATACAGTTTTGGTGTTGAATCAGCTAGATATAAAAAAACAAGAAAACGACCCCATATTTACCAGTTAATTTACAAAAGCCAATGCATGCCAAGATTATACATTCTAAGGTCTGAGGGAGGCATGGGCCTCCTTAAGACTGATTACTCATACAGGTCCACAATAGTGGGACTACATACTGTACATACCTACTGATATCCTTGGACCCAAACATAGTCAAGGTCCTGCATCATGAAGAAAACAAGCCTAAGATGACTTCCATTATCAAATTAGGAGAAGCCTTCAGGAGGGTAGCAGAGATGAATGTTAAGCCACTAGTAGATAAGGAACAACCAGCAACAGAAAGTGCAAAGAAGCAGAAAAAAAAAAACACTGTATAAGGACAAAGATCAACAAAGAAGAAAGGAGAACTGGAAAACCCATACTTACAGTGGAAATTACAGGGAGCTATTGGAACAACTGCAGGTCAATGAAGAACTGACCTGGGACTGGTTAAAAAGAGGTGAATTTAAGACATGAGATGAGAGGTTGATAATGGCAGCCCATGATAGTGGACTACGCACAAGATGGTTCACAAAAATCCATAGAAAAACCAGGAAAAATGGACAAGTGCAGGTTATGTAGTACAGAATTAGAAACAGTTGCACATCTTGTGGCTGGATGTGAAGTATTCATGGCAGAAGGCCTGTATACTGAAATACACAACAACATAAAAAGATTAATTCACTGGAAACTATTCAAACACTATAACGTACAGGTAGCAGAGAAGCACTGGAAACATGAATCTGCAAATAATCACAGAGAATGAAGAAGTAATGATCACATGGGATCATCCAATAGCAACTGCCAAGAAAGAGGAAGCTAGAAAACCAGACATTGTAATAGAAGAAAAATGAACAAAGATAGCATTGCTGATTGAAATAGCCATCCCTAGTGACTACAGTGTTCTGTGCACAGAGATACACAAAATCATGAAATACCAAGATGTGCAAACAGGAACTAAACTGATATGGAATAAGGACACACAAATTATTCTAATAGTGCTGGGAGCAGAGGGTCTAATCAAAAAGAACTTTCAGGCACATCTAAATATGCTACCAATATCCTTATGAACTGCAAAAGGAAACCATCCTGGGCACGCTGTGCATGCAGAGACAAGCGCTCTCAGCAAACATCAAAGACTTATACAGTACCGATTTCCTGATTTTTGAATATGCCCTGGCTTAATAATGGGGTTCATTCTCATCATAGCACTAGAAATCTCTGAACAGTTGGAGACACTAACCCAGAGAGTACCATGAAAGGTACTGGAAAACACACATGAGAAATGAGTGTGACAAAGGGAATGCAGTACAGCACAAGGCAACCAAGATGGTCCAGGGTCTGGTGCATGACCTACTAGGACAGGCTGCAGTACTTGGACATGTACACCCTTAGGAAGAGAAGAGAAAGGGGGCACATAATAGAAATGTACAAGTACCTGCATGGGATAACCAGGACTGACATCAAGACCTTTTTTTCCTTGAGTTTAAAGACAAGGTTGAGGGGAAATTGACTCAAACTAGCAGGTGGGAGATTCAAGAAGGCTGTTTGTAAACATCTTTTCATGGAAAAAGTGATGGACATGTGGAACACATTATCAGAAGTGGTAAAAGGACCAAATCAGTGAGCAGTTTTGGGGGGGGATAGGCATATAGGCTTAGACAGAGGATGGGGGCAGAAACAAAGGGGTGGGACAGCTAGAGATGCAGTGAATTTAACCTTTGTTGCTGAAGGTGCCACAAAGTTGTGAATCTTTGACTTTGCAAAGTTCCTATTAGCATCACCAACTTTGATTTTGCAATGTTTTTTTTGCCAGGCGAAGTGGCACTTTTTCCCACAAAGTGATAACTTTGTGGGCAAAGTTTGGTCACTTCATGGAAAAAAGTGCCACTTCATCTGGAAAAATCATTGCAAAGTCAGCACTTCCGAAATTCGCAAACTTTACAGGCTTTGTGATGTTCTGGTGAAGCAAAGTTTTCTCATCTTTGCACATCTCTGGGGACAGTCACTGTGGCCAGAGCAGAGTAGTTATCTAGGGTGGGCAAACTGGGTGGGCCAGTAGGCCTTTATCTGCCATCTTTATCTATGTATCCATGGTTCTGTGGCATCCTGTTGCTCACTAATATGTTCAAACAGAATATCCTGCTGTCATCTGTCTGTGTCTGATCCTTTAGGGAGAATTGTTTGCATTTTGTTCTTGAAGCATGGGTTGGACAATAACTCTAGTATACAGTGCTCTGTTTTGAACATGGCTTTCAGTTTCCTATCATTTGCTAATGCATTTTGTAGTCCCTCAATGAGCTGCACACAATAACTTTTGTTCTTCTTATCCTGAAACGTAATTGTGTAACAATATTCAGGAAATAAATGTGTGATAGAATCTTGCTCAAGCCGACCATCTCAGAGCTGACTTCCTATGTGACTATCTCAGATGGTTTCTGACTAGTAACCAAGGTTTTAATGATCTTCCAATTCCTGTCTGAAAGCATATCAGTTCTTGCAATTTTATGTGCCATCAAATTGTAGACACTCACTTGCTGTTCCAGGAACTACAGTATTGAAACATACAGTAAATGGCATTCCAGTGAGTAATTACATCCTGTTTGAGGTTATGTTGTGGCAGTGCCTTTTTTCTGCTGGATGACTTTTGGAGCCTTGCATGCTTCACTGAATTGGAGAAGGGGCCAGCAATATTTACCACTGTGCCAATAATGTTGTCAACCTGGGGATTCTTGAAAAGGAAATCTTGCACCAACAAATAGAGACATCAAGCAAAGTTGGCATACGTGTGTAAATGATACTGGACACGGCTTTATTTATTTCATTTTTGTTGATCGGGTAAGTGCACTAGACAAATCCTGCCTATTTTCAGGCATGACCCGGGGGAAGGGTATACAGATGAATGCCAACTGACCTTGAACCAGATTAAGCTGTTGGTGGTATTCTTCTTGAATGGAGGAAATTTTGGCCATTGCACCAGGGAAATTCCCCTGCTCTGTTGGAGGCAGAGGGCGCTGTGCTACTGTGAGACGAACTTGCTCAGTAGTGTGTGGAGAGCTGAGTGTGGAGGTTGTGTGGGATGCTAAGGAGTGAGTCTCCTCCTCCTTGGCTCCCTTTGTGTCATTTGGAATGGATGCTCAGATGGAAGAGGAGCTGCAACGGGAATCAGATATAGGAAATGTTTTACATACCACAGAAAATGTATTGCAACCTGCGATAAACCAGGAACTGGCTGCGGGTCCACATAATGATGAAAACTGGAAAGATTTGGATTTTACTTCGACAACTTCTTTGCAGGAAGCAGAACAACAACAGCAGGAGAGGAGGAGGAATTTTCAGGACGGACAAGAGAGTAGGACCATTCCTATGCAGGTACAGGAAGCGGAAGTGATTTTTGTTTTGAGGGGGAAAAAATGGAGACTGAAGATGCCGAGAGAAATGAAGGAGAGTATCATGAAATTGTGGAGAGAGCCAATGTTGCTGTGAATGCTGATGAGATTTTTTTTTCCAAGGAAAGAAGAGGAGGCTACAGATGTACAGAATGAGGTTACAGGAATTGGTGCTTTACATCCCCAAGAAAATCAGAGTGACTTAACAAACTCAGGTACTGTTGCCCTGCAAACTGTTGTGTTACATACAGACTCCATTTTGTTGCAATCTTCTGTAGAACAACCGTGTAGCTGAACTTTTTCTGAAGAGGTAACAAAGGACTTACAGGATAAGGTTATGGAGGGGCAAAAGCAGCAACAAACGCAGTTGCAAGTAGGAATGTCTGAAGGTGACTGGGTAGCTACGGCACTAACAGCTGCAGGATGGGTTAGAAATCCTAAGGGACATGGCTGGGATGCTAACATTAGTAAAGATGAGTTTGTTTCATTATCAGGGAGTTCTATTTTGTTTCTGGGGGGACAACGCGATCCCTCCTTACCCCCAGGACAAATTACTCCTGTACTTGACACAGCCATTTTGCAACATGATGACTCTCATCCCCTATTACAACATATAAGGGAACAGGAAGGTGATGTTTCCATGGATTTGGGAATCAGAGAGAGAAAGAGGGACAATATACAACAGGTTAATGTTTCCAACAACTTGCAGGCCAACTCTTCTGAGAAGGGAACTACAAACAAACCATGGCATGGGAAAGTAACTGAACATTTATTTCCATCTGAGGAAAGCCGGCTGTTAGAACTGGCAGAAAGAAGAAATGCAGTTCGTTTAAAATTTAGGGGTGCTATGGAGAACCTTCCAGATAGAAAGTTTGTGGGGCGGGTTCTGTTGAAAGATAACATGAAATTTTATGCTTATGAAATTTATGCTTTAATACATGTACTGGGGGATGTTATTTTTGATATTAGTTTTAAGCATCCAGCTGGTCTTGAACGATTTTGGAAGCAATATCTTTTAATGAAGCTTTCACCTTTATGGAAACCTTTTCTGGCCATTCCACTCACTAAACCCCTAATGAAGAAAATTACAGTGCTATTTAGGAATGAGGGGGTAAATGTGGCTGACATCACCTATTGGCTAATTCAGCACTGTACGGTTCAAGGTCCTCCTGAACCAATTCTAGATGAGGAACAGTTGTGGACAGGGGAATGGAAATATCAAATAGTTTTGAAATTAGTAAATGGCCAAACAAAGCATCTACCGAATTGTTTTTTTTTAGGAAGGGATAGGGGGGTAGTATTCTGTCCTGGCCAACCTAGGGCATGTTATAAATGTGGAATGTGGGTCACTTAAGTAACGTGTGTGACAAACAAAATGTGACTGTGTGGGATTTTGGTCACATAGGGGCTCATTGTAGGCAACCTTTAAGATGTAACTTGTGTGAGGAGAAAGGTCACTCTTTCCACACTTGCTCTTGGGCCTCCCATAATAATGTGGATGTTTCAGTAAGGCATGAACAGGATGTATATGTAGCTTCCGCACAAAAGGAGAAATTGAGAATGGTGGAACTACTTTCAAAAGGGCCCTTACCTGCTCCATTACCTCATGTGGACTCGAGGGCAGTAGGGTAACTGTTGCTTTTGAGAATGTTGAAGGACATGAACAGGAGGGGGTAGTGCAGCATAGACAAAATGCGGGAGTGGATGGTATGGAGAGAGGGAGTATTGGGAATGGACAACTCTCAAGAGCCAGGTCAGGTAGGGACAGAAGGGAATGCAGGAGTTTCAATGCCACCCCCCCACTGTCCAAGGTGAGACAGTTTTCCATAGGTTTACTAGGTCCAAGGCTGGAAAACTGACTGATTCTACAGCAAAACAAGTAAAACCTGCAGAAGAAGTGGTGGTACACAATTCTTATGCACTATTATTTGAAGAAGGCCAAGAAGAGGAGGGTGGTGATTCTGATATGTCCTCTGTAACTTCCTCTCAGGCTGATGGTACCTCTGAAACTATTTTCCCAGAGAAACAAAAAACTAGGAAAAGGAAAAAAAAAAGATGATAGGGCTTTTGGTAGTTTTTCTTTCTTCATGCTCTTTATGATACTCCTTGTGGTAATGGCTATCTCTATTTGCACTGTTAATGTAAATAGTATAAAGGCACATGGAAAAAGGCAAAGTACTTTTTTAAGCCTTAGTCTAGGTAGTGAAACAATCTTCTTCTTGCAAGATACTAGGCTTCACTCACTATATGAAATCCAAATAGCACAACAAGATTGGAGGTGGGGGGTCTCTTTTTGGTCAATAGGAGAAGAGCGGTGTTCAGGAGTTGGGATACTTTTTAAAGACACAGTCCAAGTATTACATGTCTATGATTTGGTGCCAGGACGAGTATTGATTATGGATGTAGTCTTAAAATACAAAGTTTTCTGGCTTATTAACATTTATGCACCACAAACTGAGGCAGAACGATCTGAGATGTTTAGATGTATTGACCCTTATCTACACACATCAAAGTTTGTTTTGTGGGGAAGGGATTTTAACTGTGGGCTGTCGCACAGAGATTGGGGGAGACATACAAAAAAAATTTATAGTGACACTAATGCACTAAAATTAATAATGCAAAGGAATGATATAAAAGATATATATGACATCTTACAAAAAGAACCTAGTCATACTTTCTTTAAAGGGACTTTATCTACACAGATTGACTTGTGGTTAGTATCTGCCAGACTCACCTGTTGGGCAGAGGGTGTTAGGCCTCTGGAAACTTCTGACCACCTTATGGTGATTTTAACATTAGGTGAAAGGCAGCGACTACTTATAGGGAGAGGATACTGGAAAATGAACATTTCTCTTTTGCAGGATGCTATTATAGAAAAGGAGGTTAAACGAGTTATTCAAGCTAGGAAAGATTTATGTTTTCTGTATCCTAGTCCAATAGAATGGTGGGAAGATCTGAAAAAAGATTTGCAGGATTGGTATGGGATGTTTACTAAAACAAAAGCAAGGAATGAATATATTCAATATCTTGGCCTACAGGCACAATATTTACATTCCTTAGCTAAAGGAGGCATAAGGAGGATGACAGGAAAAGGATGTTACACTTAAAGAATCAAATGAAACAATACTTAGAAAACTCAGTTAAGAAAATGGCTTTTAATCAGAAATATAACACTAAAGGCACTAGAGCAGATGTAAATCCCTATGAGGAGGAATTACAGGGGGTGGGAAGGAGAATTTTGTTAGTCTTCATGATAAGACGGGATGCATAAAACCCAGAACCAAGACATTCTGCTTATAGTACAACAACACATGGTAGAGATTTTTTAGAAAACTAAAGTTGGTGCATTAAACTGGAAAATGGATTTTGAGATACCAGCTTTAAATACACAGGATCAGGAAAGTTTAGTTGCCCCCATTTCAGAGTTAGATATTTTGGAAGCCATTTCACAGTTATCTAAACAAACAACACCAGGACAAGACGGGATACCGAATGATTTTTACAAACAGTATAGTGAAGTTTTGGTTCCATGCCTAGAGGTTCTTTTTAATGCTATTTGGGAAGAAGAAAGATTGGCCCCCTCAATGCAGAAAGGAATACTGTTTTTTCTCTTCAAAAAGGGGGATCCCCTTGAGATTAAGAATTGGAGACCAATAACACTATTAAACTCTGATTATAAAATATTAGCAAAAATCCTCACAAAATGACTTAGCAAAGTAGCACAAACAGTGATTGTACAGGAACAGACTTGTGCGATACCGGGACGGAATATAATACAGAACTTAGTACTGATCAGAGAGATTGTGGAGCAAAGTTTAGGGAAGCAATTAGGAGGATACTTAATGACTATGGATCAGGAAACTGCTTTTGACTCAGTATACCAAGAATATCTTTGGGAAGTTCTAGGTTACTATGGGGTTCCTTTGAAGTTCATAGAAATGGTGAAAGTTCTATATAAGGAAGCCCTAGCCATACCTTTGGTAAATGTTTTTTTAAGAATTCCAATTTTTTTAAAGAATGGTGTCAAACAAGGTTGTCCAATGAGCCCTTTATTGTATGTCTTTGGTCTGGATCCTATATTGCGGAACATAGGTCAATGTTCTGAAATTGAGGCAATAAGCAGCAAAGATGGGCATGATTTTTCTAAATTCACAGCTTATGCGGACGATTGTGTTTTCGCAGTAGCAGATGGAGCTTCAGGTCACAAGGTCTTAAGTATAATACAAAATATGTATCAGGCCACAGGCATTAAGATTAATATGAACAAAAGTAAAGTCCTAATTTTAGGGGATAGTGAGGACATAAAAATCTTTCCAATCCTAATGACAAAAGATCAAGTTAAAATTCTAGGTGTGTATTTTGGTACAAAAGACTCAGAGATTCAAAATTAGGATGAAGTGTGATAAAAGCCCATAGCAAAGTTCAAACTTGTTGTCTTGGAAAATGTCTAAAAGGAAGAAGTTTATCTTCTTAGGGCCTCTATAGCACCTATCTTTTGTATATCTCACATATATTCCTTTGCCATATTGTATGCATACTAAAGTTCTGGGCTTATTTTTTGGTTCTTATGGGAAGCAGGCTAAACCCTGTCAAAAGGAATCATACGTACAGACCAAAAAGAAAAGCGGTTTAAATATGTTACAACCCATAGTATACTTGTTCAGTAATTTTTCTTTAGCTCTGTACTTCCTTTAATAAAGCTGACACCAGGGACCGGGCAGACCTGTATGCAGTTATGGGGCAAGTCTTTACTGGCATGGGGTAAAGGGAAGTGGACCCAGCGGAGCGTAAATTACCTGGATATGTTCAAAGTACACTTAAATATATTAGGACTTGGAAATTAGACTTAGCATGGTGTGCGGGGAATGGGAAGAAAGTTTTTTATAAAACAATTTTGGATACATGGTATCATGAAAAATCCTGTCTTTCAGGTGCCTAATAGCATTAATGTTAGTCTATTATTGGATAACATGTTAGAGGCCAGGATACCTTGGAAAATGCAAGATTTTGCATGGCTTTGTGGTCACCAGAAATTGCAAGTGAAACATAATCAGATGCATAAGCAATTACAGGACAGGGAATGTGAGGAAAAATCATGTGCTGGGGTTGTGGAGACAATGCACACTTTTTTTGAATGTGTTCATATGCAGGGATTTTGAAATTATTATCAGATATGGGGGTGAAAACTAATTTTATTAATAAATTACGATGTCTTGGTTTTAGGGCAAATTCCGGCCACCTGGGCAAAATGGGCACACAGTACAATTCTTGTTATGCTGGTATGTATTAAATGGTCCATATGGCAGGCAAGATGCCAAAGATCTTTGCAAGGTAAGGTAATTTTGCAACAAGATGTTTTGTTTAATATTCAGAGGGAACTGGATAGCATATATACATACGAAATGCGCACTCTTGAAACAGATGTGGTTGTAAAATTATGGAAAAATTTTGATTGGATGGGATAAACTTGCTAAGCAGGGAATAGGATTCTATTTTTCAGTTTTATGTGGTTTCCTTTGTTTATTATTTCTTTGTTTAGATTTATTTTTGATCTGTGGATAGGTTTCCTGTGATGAGATTTCATTATATGTAATTTTGTTGGACTGTTTTTGAATATGAATAAAAATTTCCCCTGCTCTTTTCGAGAAGTGCCATGGGATCTTTAACATCCACCTGAACAACCACCAGAACCAGCAGATGGGACCTTGGTTTAATGTCTCATCCGAAAGATGGCACCTCAGGAGTGCAGCACCTCCTCATGCTGCATTACAGTGTCAGTATTGGGATATTACCCAAGTGCTTTGACTATAGTACACAAATGATCAGTTACCAGAATCATTGGTGTTATTCTTTCTGGAGTATACCATCTGCTGAACTGCTCTCACAGTATGTTCAATATGTTCTCAGGTGTGTGGTCATTTTAAAGCCACTCACATATTTTCTTGCCTGTCTCCTGTACACTGGATGACTTGATTTGGGGTACCTTTTACTGGGAGGATATGGAATCCTAGAATTTGTAAATGACACCAAGTGCACTGTCTCTACCATGTAGTCCAGGTCCTACCAAGTGGATCACATTATGGATTAACTTGCAAGAAGATGCAACCAAAAAATGGTGTACTTCAGGACACACTTTTATGCAAGAGCAATGCAGCAACATGCATGAAAAAGTGTCTGTTGGGGACTATGCACTTCAGTTCCAGAGTGGAAATGAACAGACAAAATCCCTCACTTGACAGAAAGGAAAATGAGAGCAGATTTGTAACTATTAAAACTATATGATATCCATGGTATGATTATGATTTACAGAAAAAAACATATGTTGCATAGTTTCTTGCAGTTGACTGTCAGATTTTTTTTCTTTTTACCCATGGCATGTAGGTATTTAACAACTCATGTTGCTTATCATGGCTGGTGATTTTGATGATTGGAACAGGGGCAGAAACTGCAAAATACTTAGCTAACTACTGCCTGAAGTCATTAGTACATCACTCTCCTCTCCCTCACTTGGGGGCACTGTCCCCCTAATGTCTGTGCCTGCTCCTGTCTACCCACTTGCTTTTCTTTTACCCTCTTTGATAGTGTTTATGTTTCAACTGGTACGGTTCCACACAAAGGTGAATTTCTCAGCTGACCAATCCTATTATGATAAATTGTCCCCCACCCCCCCAACAGGGTGCAGGTTGCAGAATTCTGATCATCTTTAATAATTTCAAAGAACAGCTGTACTAGAGAGGAGCACTTCTGTTTCTTTACACATTTGGACAAAGCATCAGGAGACTCACTAAGCTTTCTTTTCTTCCATCTCACTTTTTTTTTTACCTGTTCTGCATTCTTTGACTTTTCTTTTATCCTGTCTCCTATCATCCTGACCTTTCTACCTCTGACTGGATTGCTCCTCATAACCCCATTTTCTGTCCTGGCAGTTGGGAATATAGCTGCAGTAACTGACATTTCTGTTATATTTCTAGAGAACTTCCCTGACTGCCTTTAGCAGCACTATTGGACCACTAGAGAGAGCCACTTTAGAAATATCATGAAATATAACCTGCTCCTATATACTGATGACACTGTGCTTTTCACCAGCCAGCTTAGTCCCTCAACCCTCGTCAGCAGCCTGTAACATAGTTTCACTGCAGCTGAGGCCTGGTTCACCAAACGTAAACTAATCATGAACTATAAGAAAACCAAAGTGATGCTCTTTGCTAGCACACACAATGGGGCCTATGCACGGTGCCTATGAGGCATGCGTAGGCCATGCAAGGCAAGTGCATATGTGGCTATGCACACCAGGCCCATGCACAGGGCTGGAATGGCATGCATGACCACCATGTAGTGCAGAGAGCAGGCTGTCAGTGTGGCACAACTCAGGCCCAGTGCCACCATGTACATAGGGGCAGGACCACGTTGAGAATGTGCAGATGGCAGTAGTGTGCATGCACAAAGGTGTGGGCACCATGCAGCTGCCTTGCACAGGGTGCGCACTGATACGTAGCATGGATGGTTTGCCATAACTGTCCACACATCCATGGCAGAGTGATGGCAGGGCATGTAGAAGAGGCAGGGATGTACTGCACAGGGATGGCAGCATGAGCAGTGAACCTGCAACAGTGCCCAATGCTAGGTGGAGTAGCCTGCATAAAAAACAAATACAAAACAAAACACGGGCAGCGGCAGGGGGTGTGGCATGGAACTGTGTCCCCCACGGGAACACTGCTTACATGGCATGCCCATGACAGCAGCAATGCTGGAGCATGGGTCCATAGTGCAGTGCCACAGAGGCCTGGAGCCAGCACGGCAGGCAGACCCACATCAGGATAAGGCCCCATTGATCCCGGCCAAGGGCAGCGCCATGTTAAACCTGCGTGGGCCAATACACCCGGCCATGAGGCAGCTGCACCCCCCACCACAAGCAGCACAAGGGCACATCTGGGTGTATATTGGGGGGGCAGTACACCCCCCAACCATGCAGCAATGCAGTCCTGCGAAATCAACTGTACCTACCTATAAAGGTGGTGCCACCCCAATCCAAGACACCAAAGGAATCCCTATGTGACACGCCCATTACACGGCCTTGGCTGGCCCCCAACCAAGGCCCCATGACTGTGCCCTGTTGGCCCCACCCATACCCCCCTGACAGTGGTGTGCCAACCCCACCTCCTGGACACAGCCAGATGCCACAGGGGTGTACCCAGCACTCCTCACATGCACACACAGTACACACAGCCACGTGCACACTGGAGTCAGTGACCATACTGGATGAGGCATCACGGTACTTTATTGGCACAGAATGTAAGGCCCACAGCAATACACAACAAGCCCAATGGGCAGCAGATGCCAACAGACACAGTGCATATTGCAAAAACAACAATCATTGCAACAGGAACAGGATCACAGTGGCATATGGAGTCCCGGCCGGCCTAGTCCTCCAAGCTGTCATTGCTGGGGTCATCATGTAGTGGCCACAGCGCCATCCTCCTCAGAGTGCCCCAGTAACACTGTGGAGAGATGGCAAACATCAATCTCACACATGGCTGCATGAGCACAGTGAATTGAGCTCCCCCCCGGTGTGGAATATGCTATGCCCCCCACATGGCATTGGCCACCCTGTCCCCCTCACATGGCATCTGCCATGCTGCAGCCCCACATGGCATCTGCCATGCTGCCCCCACACATGGCATCTGCCATGCTGCTCCCACACATGGCATCTGCCATGCTGCTCCTCCACATGGTGGCTGCCACATGGCCCCCACGCATGGCATTGGCCATGCTTCACCCCTCATGGTATCTGCCATGCTGCCCCCTGCATGGTGGCTGCCATGCTGCCTCTCCCCACATGGTGTCAGCCATGCTGGCCACCCCCTCCCACCATGCTATGCCTGCGTTCTGCCCCTGCACATGGAGACATGCCCACAGCACTGCCAGTGGCTTGAGTATGGCCAAGGCCCATGGCAGGTGACACCAGACCATTGACCGACAATGCAGGCCCTGCAAGGATACATGCAACCCCCAGCGCATGCACAGCACTCAACCGTGATGAGACCATCACACCCCCACCTCGACCTCCCATTCACCACCCTCCACTCCGTACCCCCCCACACCCTCACTCATTTGGTCATGTTCCAGGTTGCAGATTCACTCTCCCATCACAGAGACATCACGCTGCTGGAACTTGCAACTGCAATATGAGAAACTAAGGTAAGTACAGTTCAATGTATTTCATTGGGGCTTTGAACTTTGATGCATAACTTTGCCATTTTTGCATAGTTTGGCCGCAGATTTTAAACGTGGCCTTTTTGGGACCTTACCTAAAGACCAATGACAGTGGAATTATACACGTCAGGTCTGAAAGGTGATTTTACAGTCACTTTGCAAAATTACCTTTCTGGCAGGATTGGACAATTTGCAGCACCCTTATTCATGAGATGTAGTCATAAGAAGGCTATGTTGAAAATTCGTGGTCAAAATATTTATGCTGAAATTTTTCTGTGCTCGCTCTTAACTTTGGTAATTTCAAATATTTTGACCCAAAAATTTCAATAGAGCTCTTTTTTTACACTGCCTTATGAATGTGACAACTATTATCTGTCATATCCTGATCAAAAAATGTTTTTGTATCTGTGGAATGATGTTTCTGTGGTGCGGAATGATGTTTTGGAGGAATTTGAAAATTTTCACTTAGTGGGTTCATGAGGTGGGGTAATAAGAAGGATATGCTGGAAACATGGGCTGGGTAAATCAAAAGGGTTGTGCAATCCCGCAATGCACATGCAGTGTGATATTCAAAAGGTTGACTTGCACGGTGCAAGTCCCGATGCACTGGGGTGCATTGCTAATGTATGCGGAATCTAAAGGGGGCATGCCCATGCATATGTGGCACATCCCAATATTCAGCCCAGGATGTGCGGTGCATCTGCTGGCACAACCTCCATATGCATTGCATACTAGGGCACAAAGTTGAGCCTGAATATTTTGGCTCAAATGCCGGCCACCCACAGGCGGGCTGCTGTACTGAGGGGCACAACACAGCAGTTGCCTTCTGTGGGTGGCCACCTGCCCAACATGAACATCATCCTCAAGCACCCAAACAGACCCTGGTGATCCAGTGGTACCCATCCTCCCTCCCATTAACCCAATCACGAGCAGAAATACAGATCTGATAACCCTGGTGATCCAGTGGAACTCACCCCCCCTCTCATACCCAAACGTGTGTAAATGTAGAAGTGTCCATTCCCTGGTAGTCCAGTGGCCCCCCTCCCACTTAAATCCATGATTGCTGGTGTTATCTCAGGACAGTAACTGCCCAGTGATCTTGTGGAACCCTCCAGCCCCCTGACACAGATCGCCCGGTGCCATTGCTCGCAACACATTCCTGGTGGTCCCATAGTTTGTCCCACCCCACCCAACAGCCCACAGGCCACACAGCTTCCCCCATCATCCAGTGGGTGGCAACCCACCCACATACGCCCACTGAATGACGACTTACAGTAGGTGCTGTGAACCAATGGGCTTACGGCGCATACTTGTACTACACAGGCACAAATATGCAAATGAGTTCACATATTTGTGCCTGTGTATTCTAGAGATGCCCTGCAAGCCCATTGGTTCACACTGTGGACCAATAGGCTTATAGCACATACTGTAAGCTGTCATTCGGTGGGTGGCCGGACGGTATGCGGGTGGGTTACTGCCACCTGCCAATGACAGGGGGGAGATGGGTGGCCTGGGTGTCCTGTGTGGGTGGGGCAACCACTGGACCACCAGGGAATGTGTTACATACATGGCACCGGCGATCAGTGTGTCGGGGGGGTCCACAATATCACTGGGAAGTTACTGTCCTGAGATAACACTGGTGATCATGGATTCAGGTGGGGGGGCCACTGAATTACCAGGGAATGGACACTTCTGCATTTACACATGTTCGGGTATGGGAGGGGGTGGGTTCCACTGGACCACCAGGGTTATCAGATCTGTATTTCTGCCCGCGATTGGGCCAATGCGAGGGAGGGGGAGCACCTCTGGATCACCAGGGATTGCCCATCATCATTACTACTGCAATAGTGCTTACAGGGCGGGGGTGCCCCAGGGCCACCACTGTCCATGCAATGATCTGTGCAGGTTGACCGGCGCATTTAGCCAGGCTGCCCTGTGCAAAGCATGCAAATTGAGCCATAATGACATGCAAATGGCCCCTTTTGCACCATGCATATATTATGGCCCCATTTGCATGCCCAAGTTTGAATATCGTGGGTGATGCGCTAAGCACAACTGCAGTTGGACTAGAGCATTCCCGATCCTCCCTGTCTGGGGAATGCATCGGTGTATTGTCTCTGTGCCATGCACATTCTGTGACATATTCAATGGTGAGGTGCCATGGCATGTCACCTTTGAATATCTCCCTGTCTTGGCCCCAACGCATTTCAGATGTGCTGCACCCCCTCTTGTGCCATTGCCTGGCACAGTCTGAATATTGGGCCCATGGTGTACAAAAATGGTAAAATGCCCAGGTTAAGACTGAACGTTACAGTATTGCAATGTTCAATCATAACTTTGCCAATTTTCAATATTCTGACTCCAGACTTTTGACATGGCCATTTTGTCACTCCATCTCATAAACCTGACACTTGTCATTTTTTAATCCTGAATAAGATGTGTTTTCACACTTCTGGCATGAAATTACATTTCAGCCAATATAATATAAATGGTATATGTCATGTTTATAAGGCAAATCATAAAATGAGAATCTTGAAAATTCAGTCAAAATTAAAAAAAATATATAATTAACAAACTTTGTGTAGTACCATCTTCACTAGTCTTGTATCTTTTAAAATAGAAGGGTGGCCTTGGGTGAAAGCTGGTATTGGGTGCCAAGGAGGTGAGATGTGGGTGAGAGAGCCAGAGATCAAATATGGTAGGGTCTGTGGAGACAATAACATAATTTTCCAGCTGTATTGGCTCTGACCAGATGTTGTTTTTACAGTATGGGTTATAAATGAGGGGTTGACTGCATGCCACAGACAAATTACCCCTGAAAAATGTTTTGAATTCCCAGCATTCTTTCTCACTCTGTGCAACACAACACAAGGGCTAGACTTTCTGAATTCTAATCAATAGGCAGGGTCTTTACTTGATTTCTAAGGTTGAGAACAAGCTGTCAGTCAAGTAGCAGGGACCCTGGAAAGTTATTAGGAAGGTTGAGGTTAGATTATGAAATATTCCTCCTTGACAAAAGAAAAGGTAAACAATTCTACCATGTAAACCTATTAAAGCCCTGGAAAACCAAGGAAGGGTTCTTTGTCAGTCTAGTTAACAATAGCTTTGACTTAGGTCCACAAGTTGCAGAAATGACAGAAAAAATTCTGGTCAGAGCCAATATGGCTGAAAAATAATGGTATTGATGCAGCCAAAATATGTGAGAGGCTGCATCAGACCTGAGGAAAGCTGAAGATTTCATTGGTGTGTGAACAAGGGCAGATGTGCAGGGCATTTTGGGGTGTGTGCTAAGGGAAAACTACCCATCTACAGAAATGCAGGGCCTGGCATATTCACTCTTTATACAGTCACTTGTTATACATTCAGTGCACATTTAGTCTTCACACATTCACCCTTCAGACATTCAGTAGATTCACTCTTCACACATTCACTCTTTACACTTTCACTCTTCATACATTCACTCCTCATACATTCACTCTTCATACATTCACTCTTTAGACATTAATTGTTCACACATTCACTCTTGACACATTCAATTTTTTTTTTTATTTTGATCCCAAATTTTCAAGATAGTCATTTTATGACAGCCCTTATAAACATGACATGTAGCATTTATAGTATATTGGCCAAAATATCATTTCACACCACAAGTGCAAAAAGACATCTCATCCATCTCATCCAGGATTTAAGAAATGGCACCTGTCACATTTATGTGGTGGTGTGGAAAAACTGGTGTGTTAAAGGTTTGGAGTCAATATATTAAAAAGTAGTGAACATTGAAATACTGCAAAGTTCAGTCATAAGCTGGGCATTTTACTGTCTGAGTATACCACATTTTCAGCATAGCTTCTTATTGCCCCACCTCATGAACCCTGAAGGTGAACGTTTTCAAATCTCAAATGGAATGTGATTCTGCACCACCAAAATGTAATTCTGTGCTACAGGTGCAAAAACACATTTAGGCCAGGATTTTAAAAATTACAGCTGTCATATTCATGAGGTGGTGTGAAAAAATGGCTATGCAGAAAATTTAGCGTCAAAATATTAAAAATGACCAACGTTACGGATGAGTGTATAAAAAGTTCAACATTCATATGTAACTTTGCCATTTTTACATATTTTGACCCCAAATTTTCAATATAGCCTTCTTATGATCCCACCTCATGAACAAGGGTAGTGAACATTTCCAAATCCCTCCCAAAAAGGGATTTCACCAAGCAAACATGAAATCACCTTTTGGGCCCTGTTTTGCATAATTCCACTGTAATTGATCATAAAGTAGGGTCCCAAAAAGGCCATGTCAAAAATTTGGGGTCAAAATAAGCAAAAATGACAAAGGTATGCATCAAAGTTCAAAACCGCTTTTGAATACATTGAAATGCACTCACCTTAGTTTCTCATACTGCAGTCAGCAGTTCCAGCAGCAAGATGTATCTTGCATCAGAGAGTGGATCTTCACCCTGGGATATGTTCAGGTGCGTGAGAGTGTCTGGAGTGTGTGGAGGGGGTGGGGTGTGGTGACTGTTGAGTGGGAGGTCGGTATGGCAGGGATCAGATCAAAACCAGTTTCTTTGTACAGGTTTAAAGACAAAAAAAACATAGAGGAACTTTTTTTTTGTACAGCTCACACAGTGAAAATTAATATGAGATAGTGATCTGAGAGTGGGAGATGCCTCTAGACACCAGCAAAACATTACCATACAAAGGGGATGGCAATCGGAAGGTGGGGGTGCCACTAATCACTAGTGAAAGATTACCATACAATGGCGATGACAATCAAAGGGTGGAGAGTGTCACTAGACATTCGGAAAAGATTACGATACAATAGAGACAGAGATTGGTGGGTGAGGGGTGCCACTAGACAACAGGGAAAGATTACCATACAGTGAGGATGGTGTTCAGAGAGTTGGGGGTGCCACTAGATCCCATGGAAACATTATATAAATAATGGATATGGAGATTGGAGGATGGGGGCTGCCACTAGACACCAGGAAAACATTATTACATAGATAACAGGGAGGTTAACAAGTCCTGTCTCCCAACCTGGAAGTGAACTGTAATTGAGTACAGAACAGGAAAATAGTGTGCCCAGTGGGGGGGCGAGGAGGGTGGAGGAACAGCACTGTAGTCCATTGAGAGGACTGCACGTGCTTCAACTCCACTCTTCAAGGACATGTCAAGGTATCCAGTCGTGTGCATCCAGAGTTCCTTCTTTCTACTATGTAAAAACAGTACGTTGCATAGCTCTGCAATGCAGTTGTAAAAAGGACACATTCCAATAGCTGAAGGTCTAGATCACAATAAATGGGCCCACATTGGCAAGATAATGGAAGCATTTGCAGATGTGTTCGCATCCATTCATGGGAAGGCACAATTAATGGCAGGCAATATTAAAACTGGACTTTGTGTGAAAGGGATAACAGAATCCTAGAAAAAAGATGTAGAGAAAGGGCCCAATATGCTCAGGTTAGGGTTATCAGGACTCTCAGAGGGAATGGTGTAATCCTGTTGTCTTGGTGATGACCAATGCTGAAGCCTCTGGGTCTGCATTGATTTCAAGTGGGTCAATATAGTATGTAAGGAATAAGACACAATGAGGTATGGTTTATGGGCTGATAACAGCATGCATCAGGTGCATAATGAGGTACGAGGAGCTTGTGCTGAGTGTCTTTAGCACCTGGGAAGTGCTCTTATCAGCCCATAAACCAAACCTTGGAGTGTCTTATTCCACTTATAAAAAATGGGTCCACCCAGCATAAACCCCATGATAAAAAAAAAAACATTTAAAAAGATAAGATTAAAACTGTTAAAGATAGAAAATGGAGAAAATAGTCCCTCAGTAATGCAGATTTGCAGTCCACATATAACATCAAGGACATTGATGTCTGTCTCCCTGGTCTGTCCCTCTCCTCCCAACTCTGTGTCTTCCCCCAGCACATAAACACTTTTTAAATGTAGGTTATTTAAGTTTTAGTTAGGCACTGTTTTTAAGTTGCAGACTGATTTTGGAAGCGACCATGTCCTTTACAGGCCACCATACTCGATTGTCAGCGTATCTGCTCTCAACTTTTTGCGTGTCTCCCCAACATACAAACACTTAGTATTTTTGTTAGTTAGTTTATTTTAGTTTCAGTTAGCCTTTAAGTTGCAGACACAGACTGGGTTTGGAAGTGAGTATGCCCTTTACTGGCTGCCATACTCAGACGGTGGTTATCAGCACATCTGCTTACAGGAGTGTGACTGAGTGACCGCGGCTTAAGCACAAGGCAGGAGACTGGTGTATTTTTTAGCTGGACAGTGTGAGCATGCCTGCCTGGGTTTAATAAGCCACTAGTGATGACAATGGCTCAGCTCTCCGTTATGGTTGGTGCTGAGGGGGGGAAGGAACACAGGGAGGACTGAAAAGTTCACGCAATGTAATGTCCAGCACTGCAGCATGCATGGGGCATGCTGTGGAGGAGACGCTGATAACATTTCAACGGGAGTGCCATGGCCTTTTATAATCAGCCATAAAAAAACAGGTCAGAATCAATGGGTCTGAAATGTCTGTGAATGAAACTGCCTCTTTTACTATTTTTAATTTCCACATTTCTTACTTTGTTTTTAATAGCTGCCAGAGTGCCCACCTAGTTACAGTGATAGTGAGTGCAAGCGAGCTTGTCCCATAACAGCTGCCATAGTTAATGCTTTTCTTTAGTAACGCTTTCCCACACTCAGTGACACGGCGATGCTAGAGAGAGAGTTCATCATTCACTGTAACTTTTGTGGACTCACATTATCGGGCTGTATTTATATTTTATTATAGAAGGACATAGCCAGGATGGAGGAGTGGGTTTCCGTTGTAACTTGAAAGCTGGGTCCTCGTGGCAAACATGACACTTACTGGATCCAGGGCAGCTTCCCAGTTGGAGCACAGGTCAGATTTTTATGTTAAAATCTAGGAAAGGCCATAAAAAAAATACTTTCTCCACTGATCCCCATACTGTGGTGGCATTGTGCAGTGTCAAAAGTAATGGACGTTGTGTTGCTGGAGACAGGGTCTGCAGGTTGACAAGTACAGATGGAGTTCTGAGAGACTCTAGCTCAGTAGCAGACTCTTTGGAACAGTGATTTCTGTTGTTATGAGTTCTGACTGGCTGAAGAGGTGCCAGTTGGCACAATATGCCCTGATAAGGACATAGCCAGAGGTGCCTCTTAGCCAATCAGGATTCAGAAAACTCCTGACCCATTTTATAACTGAGTTTAATGCATACCTGTGGTTCAGTGTTGATGAGTGGCTGGACAATTTGGTTAACGCTAGCTGTATCAATACTATGGATCTGAGCAGGATATTTTGGTAATGCAATAATTTATAGCAAGGACTGGAAATCACATTTGGTCAAAGTATTAGCAGTGCCACAGTCACTGAGGGAGGCAGAGATTATGGCCAACACAGCAAAATGCCTATTGAAACAAAGTATTTGGTCTATATGGTCAGGGATGGCCAGGTACTGAACCTCAGCTAAACTAAGACGACATCCCACAGTGTCTGGTATGTACCACAACATTCAGCTGGATCTTTTTGGGGCCTTGCAGAGTATCACAGTAGGCTTGTGCCAAGCAGTCTCACTCAAAAAAATCCAAAAATCTCACCAAAAAGATTGCACCAGCTCATGTCCAGTGGTCAAGGCATTAATGAAGTCTCCATCTC
Source organism: Neoceratodus forsteri (assembly GCA_016271365.2). NCBI lineage: Eukaryota > Metazoa > Chordata > Ceratodontiformes > Ceratodontidae > Neoceratodus > Neoceratodus forsteri. Next base: position 1,091,602,665 of record CM057456.1, read on the forward strand.
TCTAAAGGCCATTCTGTGTAGTCCACCCACATTTAGAAGTGCTGATGTCAATAAATCATTTATTGCACAGACTGGTGCCTCTGAAGTTATGGGGAAGGTTCTCTTTCAGACATTCAAGGAGGCGTAATATCCCATCCTGTAACCAAGGAAGGTCATGTGGGGAAAGAAATGCTGCGGCAGAGCAGTTATGGTCGTTTCCTCGGTGCCTGAGGTATGTGATGCAACATGTTTTAACTTTATAAAGCTTTTTCGAGAATGAGTGGTGGAACCATAACTAAATGCATGTACCTGAGTGGGAAACTCCTTCCCTGAGAATTTAAATTTGTCATTTTAGAGAAAGATGCCTAATGGTCCAAAAGGCAGTGGTCCCCCTTGGCTAATACATTTTTGGTAGATCATTTCGTCTTTTTATTTGTCATGCTCTTTTCAATTGAAACCATGGGCTCGATTTTCAAAGGGTCATATTTGATGCAAGGTGCCTGCACCAAAAGGAACTGATACAAGTGGCACCTTGCACCAAATGTTATGGCAATCCCAATTTTTGAATGCAGGATGCATCAAAATAGGGATGCCTTGCACCCCACCAGCCCTGTGCCACCCCTGTGCCAGAAGTGGTGATGCACCAGGCTGTAAGGGTGCTTGTGCCACAACAGGGCTGCAGCATCCCCTAAAATGGGATTCTGAAAGCCCCGCTGTGGCCACAAGTCCTGGCTATGGTTAGACCAGCCATGAACTGGTCTAACAGCCTTTGTGCCACAGGCTGGGGCTCTGCCAGGTTGGGGGAAGAAAACCCTGGAACCTTCCAGGTACAGCGCCAATGGTCCTTTGGGAGTTACCTCTTGGGCGTCATGTGCCATGACATGGTGTGTTAGAGTAGAATGGTGGCACCAGGCAGCTGTGCCCTGTACAGTCCCACAGATCCACAGACAAGGTATTAGCGAGTGTGCAAGCATCGACCCTGTCCCAGGCTCCCTGGTGTGAGCACTCACTAGCAGCATAACATGCCCCCGTGGCATGGCCTGTCATGTACTGGCATGCCATATATACAGCTGCTGTAGTAGCAATGGCAGGTTGGTGGGTACCCCTATAGACAAGTGCCATACACAGGTCCAGGAGAAGGAATGTGAAAAGAACAGCTGCCACAGACACTGGGGAGGGGAAGCATTGTCCCTGCCACTATATCCCATTGAGTTGGAAGAGTGTCAGTGACATGTCGGGCGGGTGGGTGCATAGTATACTATACCCACTTATCTAATGGTGACAGTCCCCAACAGACTCGTAGGACACTGTCAGGGACTGTCACCATTAGATACATGGGTGTAGTACACTATGCACCCACCCACCTACTCGACATGTTACTGGCACTCTCCTGACTCAATAGGGTTTAGTGGCATGGACAGGGCTTCCCCACCCCTGTAGCTGTTCCTTTCACATTCCTTCTCCCAGACCCATGTATGGCACCTGCCCACAGGGGTGCCCACCAACCTGCCATTGATACTCTGGCAGCTGTATATGCAGTATGCCAGCATAAGGTGGGCTGTGCCACAGGGCCATGTCATGCTGCCAGTGGGTACCAACATCAGGGGGTCCAGGAAAGGGTCCATTCCTGCATGATCACTAGTACCCCATCTGTGAGTGTGTGGGACTGCACAGGGCACAGCTGCCAAGTGCCACTGTTCTCCCCTAGCACACCATGCTGTGGCACATGCCGCCCAATAGGGCACTCCCAAAGGACTGTTGGCACTGCACCTGGCAGGTTCCAGGGTTTCAGCCCCACCAACATTGTGTTTCAGGTTCTGGCTTTGCACCATGTGGGGGGGGGATTGATGACACCCTCTGCCAAATCAGTATGCCCCTGAACAGCGACATTTCTATGGTGACATGCATCGATATCGACAACAGTGCCATGTCGCTGTAGAAGTGCTGCTGGGACCTGGCAACCCCTTCCCCTGACCCGCACCCCCTCCCTGAACTAACTCTGACCTGAAGTTAGAATCCTAAAGTATGAGGGGTACAGAGGGGCAAAGCCCCCATGTGGGGGCTTCGGGGGCAAAGCCCCCAGAAGAAAAATCACACACCGATGTGTGTGGCTCCATGCCAACTGCAAATTGCTATCAACATGGAGCCTGGTTCTGTGATGCCGGTCGACATTTTTCTTGTCGACCTGGCATCGTAGAGCCTATCAAATCCCTGTAGTGTGCCACCTCTTTGGTGTAATACTCTGCCTGTGACAAATCAGGGGAGTTTGGTACAGGGACCCCTGTTTTACTAAAATCCACCACAGAGCCCCTGGCACACCCAGATTTGCTACAGATGGGGATCGGCACAATGTGTGCCAATCTAGAAAGCCTTTTGTAAATCAAACCCCATGACTTGAAAGGTTCCAACCTCCAGATTATCCATTAGTACCAGGCTCTGCAGCCCTTCTCATTCAAATACAGAATTAACCTGGAGGCAGCATGCTAAGGCCAATTTCTTCTCCTTGGAGGGTGCGGCTTTTGTGACTACTGCTGAACTTGCCCCTCACTATGCTGTAATGAGGGAGGTATGTGACGGGGGAACAATCTGGGCCACTGACACCATAATTCTATGATGGGGAAATTCCGTGCTACCCTTGTAGCAGATGTAGGGATACAGTATATGTGTGCCTTACAGGCTATACAAGGCCTTGAAGAGTGGAAGGCATTTGAAAGGCTGTTGGAAGACTATTGAAAATTGTGTATGTTTTCATTTTCTGACTTTTCAGCTATGAAGGGGACTGCAGGTACTGTATGTAACCAGAGTGTAGCCCCACAAATAATTACTAATAACAGGCAGCTTCAACCCTGACCTAAGATTGATGCAGTTGTGATTTTGGCAGGACAGAGCATGGCTAACTGATTATAAAGATGACTGGTTTAGCTGAGTCTCAGTTTAGGGATGCTATAAATTTAAAACAGGTATGTGCTGCAATACTCACTGCCTCATAGGGAGGAGACTATAGTCATTTAAGTGAACTACCTTAAGCCCTTTATAGAGGGGAGTGGGTGAAGCAGTAGAGTGGAAGCCCAATATAAGGGACCGGGGTTTGGTTCCATGTCTCCATCAAACAGAAGGAGAAGGACCAGAAGATAGGCATAACAATTGGGGTGACATGCTCCAGGGTGAGGAACACAAAGTTTTATGCCAGCTGAATACGGGGAAATGCACCTCCATAGTACCTCTATGGAGAGGCTGTTTGAGGCAATAGACTGCAGCTGATGGAGCGACCACAATTAGTGTAATGGCTGAGTTCCTCCTGTGAGATGGAGTGGTTGGGAGAGATTGTGGGGTTGTTGGGAGTCTCAGACCCTACAACTTAAATAGCTAAAAGGAATAAAATGTTTTCTGATCACTAGGAGAAAACACAAACAAAATTAGGTACCATACACAAAGCAAAACTAACAGATGGCTAAATATGTTACGTAACTTGTAAACTGCTGCGACTGATGTACAGTATACTGCCACAATTGATACGATTGTATTTGCTTCTGTATTTCTACTGTACTATGTAATCCCGGGTCACCCCTGAAAAAGGGACCTCCAGGGCTCAGTGGGCCAACCCGGTCACCAAAATTTAATAAATAAATAAATACTAAATCGTTACACACAATTAACAGTGGAAAAGCATAATAGCTAAATACAGACTTCAGTGAATCAACTTGATTGTTAGGCAGTGGCTAAACAAAAAACTGATACTAAAGGGAATTATCATTTTATTTATTTATTTAACATTTGCTGTAACCCCTAGGTGGCGCTATCCCAAGGGCTACTACCCCTGCTTGCTTAGCTAGTTGCAGGTTAAGGGGCCTGGATACTAAAACATGTGCCTCCACCTGGAGGATGTGGTTACTAGTAGCAAGGCTAACCTTGGTACAGCCCTCTGAGACACTGTAACCCCCTCTTTCCCCTCTAGTGGCCTAGACAATATGCAACAAACACTGTCACAGCAGCCCCTATTCAGCATATAAATCCCCACACTGTTTGCACTTACCACCAAGGCTGGTTCCACCAGTTCAACCCTGGAGACCCCCTGTAAAACAAGGTTAGGTACAGCATATAACAACAGTTCAGTGCTTTTGGTTCAAACTGGAACTAAAGTCAGATTAAATGCAAAAAGCATTAGATCTGATTTATTCAGCGGAATTGAACATGGGAGGAGTGTAATCAGATTGACTGATTCTGAAACTGATCTAGTCAGGCAACTATGCATGCACTTTAGTCCCTGCACAGTCACACGCTCTGGGTACCCAGTTGGAAGTAAGGTGGGCTAGCCTGGAACGTTGCCCAGGGTAGGCCAGCATCGCAGTTGTTTGGGGCCCTGTGATAAAAAGAAAAGGCATGCACAACCACACACAATTTGTAATCAGGAACAAGGAGGCTCAGTTCATGAAGATTAGGCAAAACAATTGTAAACCCCCTACAAATGGGGATTCCCAAAAGGCTTCCGTGAGCTCGCTCAAATGCTCATTGCCAGGCTGGTGTCCTGTGTTTAGCGGTTAAAGGTGTTGCCCGTCAGTGCCTGTGTGACATCCGTGTGCTGTCCCTTTAAGGGCTGCCTGTTTGTTGTCATAATTAATCAAAAGGGGGGGACTGTGTGTTTCCATGCCCGAGTCCCCGCCTGGGCTGCTGAATACTCATTCTGTTTCTGCCATCGTTACTTGTGCAGAGGGAGCCCTGTTGAAAGATGTAACTAATTGTTGGTGACCATTTTGGGTAATAATAATAATGTGGTTTGTGCTAACCTGCCTTATTTGCAGCAAGGACTGTTTAGCTTAGCTCCACCATTTTGGTCCTGAATTGCCGAATTGGAGCAATCAGTACGTAAGGACTCTAAAATGGAGCCTACTTACATGGGACTGTGTGGATTACCAGTTGGGATTTGTAGTTTTGAGCTGTTGGCACCTTTTGTACCTAGAGGGGGAGCTCTTACTGTGACTGACAGTTCACCTGACCAATCAAACCTTTTGGATCCAAGGGAACCCCCCAACGAGCTGTCTACTGGCAAGCCAGATTCGAGTTGAAAACTGAGAGAGAAGGATCTTGCATAGTGCAAGCAGCCGTGTTGCTCAGTAGTTCGCGCGGGAGAACCGTGGAAGGCCTGAATTCAGGCCTGATTGCCATTTTCCACCTAGAGAGAGAATTGTTTCAGACTGAATCCGATCTGTGTGCTGTGAAGCAAGCTACTAAATTGGGACCAGGCTTAACCTGTAGAAGACTGAAGATTTTGCTAAATGCGATTGGCCTGTCAGGAACTTTAGCTGCCTTTGCGCTCCAGGGTTTTAGTAGTAACTTTGCGATCGGGATCAAAGAGCTGTCTGCCTGGTACAGTAATTTTCTTTACATATAAATGTGCTATGAACTGGAGGGGGGTCTCGAGCTGGTTTTCCCCCGAGCTGAGTTGTGTGCTGAGGGCTGGAAGTTGTACCCAGCTCGAATTGGACTGAATCCGCTGCTACCTAATGCCGTTGGGCCCTGCCATGAGGGCATTGTCTCCCTACCCTGCTTCTTCTGGCAATGCAGAAAATCCAACTATCGTCTCGACCATCAACCATCCTGTGGTCAGCTTTGGTACCGTGAGTAACCGACAGGGTAGCTCCCTGCAACGTATAGCTAAAATCAAGTGTGTCACCTGATTGTCTGTCATTTCTTTTCCTTTGCATGAACTAAGCCCTCCGACTCAGGATTACAATTAGGGTGTGGTGTATGTTGCTTCTTTCTTTCACAGGGTCCCAACCAGCTGCAATGCCAGCCTATCCCAGGCAATGGGCATGGCCAGACCCTATTCCATCCACTGGTTACCCAGAGAGTGTAACTGAAGTGGGGACTGTAGATACTTGCACCTTATATTAATGATAGAGTGTACCTACCAATAATCCTGATTGTGTCCCTCCCATGTTACTGCCCCTTGAATAAATCGGATCTATTTTTTTCTGCAATTTACATTGACTGTGGTGTCTGTTTATGTGCAGGGTATTGTACTGTTGCTTGTTGTATTGCCTCACCTTATTTAACAGGAGGTCCCCAGAGCCTAGCGAGAGAAACCAGTCCTGTGGTAAGTGCCAAATGTATGTGTATGTACAGAGCATATCAGGGGTATTGTGAAGGTAAATATTGTGTGTGGTGTGGGCCACTAGTAGGAGATGAGGGGGTCACAGTGTCCCAGAGGGCTGTGGCCTGGTTAGTCTGGCTAACACCAACCCTGTCCTTTGGGTGGAGGCACCTCTCACTGAACCTAGGCCCCTTAACCTGTTAATAGCCAAGCAGGCAGGGGTAGTAGCCCTTTGAATAGCGCCATCTAGGGGTTACACAATTAAATCAGATGATACACTTTGATTGAGCTGTTGTTGCAGGGAGCTACACTGGTGTTTACTAACGCTACCCAATACAGGACACAGGATGGATGAAATGGAGACTGCAGGATGACTTGCTGGTTTGCCAGGTGAAGCAGGGCCCACACGATTCACTGTGGTGTTGTTCCTGTTCGTGATGTTGAGCAGGGGGCCGATCCCCAGGCATGTCTCTTGTCGATGGTGTTCTCTGTGCCTGAAGTAGCTGGCTAGGCCAGGGTGGCAGGGGCCCAGGCTGGGTAAGACAGTTCAGATATCAGTCCGGGAAGGCTGGATGCAGCTTCCAGTAAGTATGGCACAATTAAACAGTGGGAAACCAAATCATGACCCACTAATAGCAAACAGCACATTTATAGTAAAGCAATCACCATACCACCAAGTGGGTAGCAGCCCGGTCGAAATAACAGTGTCTCTGAGCAAAACCGGGAGTTCTATGGTGAATGAATCTCCTGACAGGCAGATCTTGTACAGTAAATCTTTGGTCTTCTTAAGGTTCAAGTCTGGTCACAGTTCAGTGGTTTTGTCACACTCTAGTTCAGATACAGTCCAATTACTAAGCCTTTCAAAGGTTTCCCTCTTGAGGGACAGAAGCCAGACAGGCCCAACTCAGCCTTTCCACTAGTCTCCCGTGCGAACTACGCAGGAGCCGCTGCTCGAATTACTCGAGCTGTTTACTCTCCAAACTCTACCTCCAGACTGACTTACTGCAGCAGGCAGCTTGGGAATTTCCTTTCGTTCCAAAAGGTTCTGGTTGGTAGATCCATCAGTCTGTCAAAGCAAGGGCTCCCCCTTCAGGTGCATTTAGGTGCCAAAGTCTCAAAACTGTAATTCCTACAGAAATTCACTTCCACAAGACCCCTGGGGACAGATTCCATTTTAGTGTCCCCAAAGGTACTGATTAGCCCATTCTGGCAGTCCAGGACCAAGATGGTGGTGATAAACAGAACTGTCCATGCTGCAAAGAATGCAGGTTAGACAAACTACAATATCATTACTATTCTAATAAATAATCAGCAAATAAATATAGCTTCTGATAGAGCTCCCTCTGCGCAACTAGCGATGGAAGAACAGAGTGATTCTCTGGCTGCCCGGGTGGGACTCGAGCATAGAAACACTCAGCCTCCTCCCAGATTAAATAAGCACCACGTTATAGGCAGTTCTTAAAGAGACAGAGCACAGAGGCATCAAGGCACTCTCATACAAACACTTTTAAAACTCTAAGACACAGGATGCTAGCCTGGCAGTGGGCATTTAGGCACACCCAAGGAAGAGTTTCGGGAACTCCCATTTGTAGGGGGGTTACATTGATATCCAGGAAAGGCACACTGAGCCACAGCTCATTTCCAGATGTGACCTGGGGAACTGAGTGGGGAGGAGGGATAACAAACATTTTACAGTAAGTTTCAGGCACAATACAATCATTTTTACAGAAAAGTTTCAGGCATGATAAAAACAGGCAGGTCAGTGAGTTACAATCTGCGTACATTGTCATTTAAATTTAGATACATTGGCTAGACAAGAGGGTTATATTCATATAAAACTGGCAGATAATAAGTGTGACAAAAATAATAGTAAATAAAGTGACATTATAATAAACAACAGTAGTTAGAATAGTAACAGTAGATAGTTTGATACTAGGGTTTGAAAAGTGGTAGACAAAAATGCTTTTTTGTGTACGAAGAGGGGAAGAAGACAGACGGAGCACAGGCAAGGGGTTAAGGTAAGCTAGGCAGAGAGAGGCAGGGTAGAGGAGAGACATGAGCAGTCAGATCGAGAGAGAAGTTGTAGAGAGGACTTTAGGGAGAAAAGCATGGGGGAGTGGTGGACTTTGCTAGGAAGCTGGTTTAAGATGGAAGGGAGTCAATAGGAAAAGGCAGACATCCCTGTCCCCGAGTGAGGGTGGTGGAGAAGTGAGAAAGAGTGAGTACCCCTAGAGCAGTGGGAGTAGGAAGAGAGGTAAGCTGGTGATAGGCATGAAGAGAGACACTAGGGGAGGGTCCCAAACCAGTATTTGGCAATTAGGGAAGATGCTGTGGACTAGGTGCCTGTGGGAAAGAGGCACAATGGAGACAGCGGAGTATAGTAGGCAGTGGTGAGTTAGGGGAGGGGAGGCAGTTGCACAGCAACTGAAAGAGTTTAGAAGAGTGTCAGGTTTTGAAAGGGAAGTCACAGGGGCAGATGCATAGACAATGCCAGCATAATTGAAAATGGGTAAGATTGTTTTGGTAGCAAGGTCTTAGCACAACTGAAAGTTGGCATAAAGGAATAAACTTCCCAGTCACATTCACAGACTTGCTACAACAGGAGGTTACCGGCACAAACTGGTCTAAGGAATTGAGTTAGACATTCACAAAGTGCAGTCACTTAACACTGTATCAGGGACATTAACAGGACGGTGTCTTACATTGGTGAAGAAAAGTTGCATAATGTCCATAAAACTAATCCAGAATTAGCAGCTCAACTCTTGCTCATTCACACACTTTAAATCACTTTTCTCATTAAGAGTGCAGCTGGTTATGGCACAAATCAGTTAATGTAGAGAACCCAGTGCACCCCACACATAGCAGACTATTCAGATATTTCATGTTTTTTCTTGCCCAAATGGCTACTTCCGAGCTCTGATATGAATTGTCAGCCCAGCTACCAACAATCACAATGGACCACCTATCGACTGGGTCCCTATTCTAAAATGTAACTGCCTAAGTCGGCTCCTTTTAAATAATGTGTACTGCACAAATGGCTAACTTTGAATAAGGTGCAGTTCCCAGCCAATGTGCTGGTGATTGGCAGAGAGCTAGCAATTGAACACTAGGAGAACCACCCCCTCCCATCTGGGATAAGATAAGTGAGAAGTCATTTGAGGCAAGAAACAAATTGTAATATTTGAATGATTTGCCATGTTGGGGGGGGGTTGGGGGTGGGTGATGATGAGCTCTGGGTTCTCTGCTTTAATCCATGGTGTTGGCCTGGCTGGCCATGCACAGGCCCTTGCCTGTGAGTGACATAGAGTAAGCACTGAATAATTACAGGCTTATAAACATTCTGTGCTTACCTTACATGGTAAAATCCTTTAGTGCTGATATAGGCACTGAGTAGTTACTGTATATAACTGTAAACTCCTTGAAGTATTAGTACTGATATGTCACTGAGGAGTTTTATAACTGTAATCTTCTTGAAATATTATATAAGAAAAATACATGGAAGGCTGGCCCACTAAGCGCAGAGATTGGATTTGCGCACTGGCGTCAGCGACCGGGTTGGGGAGCCTGGAGTCGCTGGAGGGCCGGCCAGGGGGAGACAACTTGAGCATCCCATGACTGCTCGTTGTCTTCAGGGAAGGGAAGGAGGGCTGAAACCTGGTGTTGGGCGACAGCTGGTGGAGGCCAGGGGTAGGGCAACACACCAGGGTCATTGATGGGTGGTGTGTGGCAGACGTTGGCTCATGCCTTGATGTCAGGACATCACGCACCTCAAGGAAAAACCAGGAAAAATCACTCGTTGGCCGTCAGATGATGGCTTTCTGTTCCCTGAGTACCTCCAGCACCTTCCCGGTGCCTCCTTCTCCTCGGCAGCATCCCTGGGCCCTAGAAGTATGTGCTGGGGCCATCCCTCTCCCCTCTGTGCCTTTCCACTCGAAGGAGGGGGACCCGCTCAGTGAAGGGATATGCCGGGATATCCCGTGGATCAGCTGCTATATAAGGAACCAGAGGAGGGCTGGGTAAGGACAGTGGGGTGGGAGGAACTTGCGGAGCCTGAAGGAGTGGGGGACCAGCGAGCACAGGGGGGCGAAAAATAGAATAACCAAAAAAAAATAGTCATGGCCTATTTAGATTATTTACCACCCTATATCAACCAAAGAATAAAGAAAAATAACTTATTACTTACCTCTTATGGAGATATTAAAATGTATTTCTTTAACTTGGTACTTGGCTTCCCAGAACTATTACAAGCCCCATCTGTTAAACATAATTTGGGTCAAATGCCACACTTGACAGCCCTTAAATGCTTAACTTTAATGGCTGACTCCTCACCTGATTGTTGAGCTACTGTATGGAGAAAAAAGATGTCTCAGATTGTAACCATGAAGCATATCACAGCTATCGCAAACAGAAGTGCTCACCGTGAGGTAAGTGCCACAGGCCAAAACACGTAAATACCAAAACAAGGAAAGCCCAGCACCAAACCGCTGCACTGAAAAAAACAGATATCAAAGACACATAGATAAGTGAGAAAAAAAAATTATTTTAGTATACCAAGTGAGCTTCCTTGCCCTGCAATCCACTAATGTTTCAAGCAACCAAACTCTGCTCTTTCTCAAGGTGTACCACACCATTAGTGGTAGTTATTTTCATAGAAAATTCCATGTAAAGCTACTGTGCTTAAAAGGTTTCACCACTCAACAGTTTGCCTGTTAGAATCTATACACAGAGTGCAACAATTTCATAAATACAAAAGGAAATGCTATAATACAAAAAATAAGCACAAAAATTAGTGACATTGTACTTAGGACAAAACACCCACAATATTATAGAAAGCCATAAAAAATAATCAACAAGAATTATAAATATAAAAAGTGAATCCCAGTGAAACACAATTTACCATGGAATAATCGCAAAGCTATCATTCCTGCCTCTTTTAGTTTCCCATATATATATCAGATTATATTTTATAACTGGGACTTAAAGCTTTTTTATAAAAACACTTTACTAATTTTCCATAAAACAGGAACAAAGATACACAATCAATGCCAAAGATATTAACAGTGTTGTTACAAAAAGATTCATTCATTCATTCATCAGTTTGTACAGATCCAACTATAAGGTCTGCTAACATTCTAATGTAATAAAACAACACAAGAAACAAAATTGTATAAAAAATCTCCACATTGCCATGGCAGTATCTTCCCCTTTAACCCAAAGGCAAAACACAAAAGCCTATAAAGAGTGCTGACTTCCTATAAATACAGGTGTTAACACCTGAAATAGAAAGTTACTAATAACTAGTTATGGTGAGGGTTAACTAATCCATTACATACTAACCCACATATAACTGAACCAAGGATACCAGAGCTGATAAAATTTAGAATGTGCCTTCCTCTATCAAAACAGCACATGCTGATATGGAGCTGTTCTCAACATGGCCTGTAAACACTGTGTGTTTGAGGGGAGAGTGGTGGTCCTCCAGTGAAGGAGAAGAAGAAGAAGAATTTAAGCCTCCAATGCTGCCGTGTAAAAAATTACCTTATAATTAGGGCTGTATTTTATTCATGGAAAAAGCAGCATGTTTTCACAGCATCTGCACGGCAATTCCAAAACATTTCATGGATACATTACCAGTTTTAAAGGAAATTCATTTTTACTTCAATAAATATAAAAATAACAAGTTGCAAACTTCAAAAAACTGCATTTAAAATTGTTTAAAATCATTTAAAATCAGGAAAAACTTTAATTTGTGTTATTAAGCATACTGTACATTATTTTGCTACAGCATTGAATAAACTTTTAGATTTTCTGGCTTTATACATAGATACATAGACAGTGTTGGCAGATAAGGGCCTATGGCCCACCCAGTCTGCCCATTTGAGCTTGTAAGTTCAGTTTGTTTTCCTAGACGTCTGTTGCCCCTTACCCCTGACCTCCAGAATTCCTTTATGTCTATCCCATGCATTCTTAAATCCCGTGATTGTTTCAGCCCCCACCACTTCCTCTGGCAGGGTGTTCCACTTGTCCACCACCGTTCTGTGAAGAAATTCTTTCTTATGTTTCCTCTGAATCGTCCTCCCTCCAACTTCATCCCATGCCCTCTAGTCCTAGAACATCTTTTCGCTAAAAATAGTGTTTTCCTGCACCCTGTTCCTCCCTGTAAGATACTTGTATGTCTCTATCATATCCTCTCTCCCTTCTCTCCTCCAGGAGTACATGTTCAGTTCCTTCAACCTGTCTTCATAGGACTTGTGATGCAATCCATGCACCATCTTTGTTGCCCTCCTCTGAACCTTCTCTACCCTGTCTATGTCCTTACGTAGGTATGCTTTCCAGAACCGTACACTGTACTCCAGGTGGGGCCTCACTAGTGTCTTGTATAGCGGAATTATGACCTCCCTTTTCCTGCTGGTGATACTTCTTTGAATATCAGTCAACATTGAACCGTAACGAGAAAATGATCTCTCAACACTGGCACTATGAACAGGTACACTCAAACAGCTAATAGCAGTACTTGATAAATTTGGGAATCTTTGTTTACAGTCCTTCCAGAATGTAACAATATCTGTGTTAGAGTATATTAAAAGTGCTGCCTTGTGCCTCTTGAATGTAGGATCTTAGCTCAGACCTTGCCTTTATATTTTCATCAAACAGAGGAATGCTGTCACATATCGCCTCTTCTGTCATTGCGAGGTTGCGTGCCCTAGTTGGATTAAAAATTCTAACAGCCGCAAAAAATGTAGCTGCTGACTGATGAAATCGGCCATGTTCAGTTATGTAGTCAGTTATTTTATTAGAACAGTCAGATAAACATTTTTTTTGTTTGTGAGTTAATGGCAGTTTCTGATTTTACCTGAAGGAAGATAGTAAAATCCAGCAGTTCGTCATATACCAAGTGTGCTCTCACATTGTCACCCTCGTACTTTTCCAGCATATGAACTAAAGGTGGTGCGTTCTAAATGTGGAGGTAATCAGGAGATGAAAGGAACACAGTTACACCAGCTTTGCTGAAATTCATGGCACCTGCCGATTTTCACAGTATCCGTGAATTTTGTGCATGCCGTGAATTAATTACTGCCTTACTTATAATGTAAGGTCTGTGCATTTAAGTATGATGGGTCACCTAAAAGCCAGAAACAAAGGGAACACGATACAGTACACTTATGCCCAGAATTCATTCTATAATCCAGATAACATTCCTCCACCAGTCTGTCACTAGCACACATCCCCATAGGATATGATACAGAGTACCTGGTTCTGTACCACATCTCCAACATTCATTTGATGCAAAAAGGCCCATGTTTTGCAGTTTAACTGGTGTCCTATACCAATTACTCTGGATCTTTTTTTGGATAAGCTGTGCCTTCAGGCCAGGGGAAGCTCTATGTACCTCAACCCAGCATTAAACCCAATTATCAACCTCCAGAGGTGCTTGAGTCTCCTGTACCCATTTTAATCTAAGAGATTCCCAATCTGGGCTATAACCCTTTTGCCAATGTTTTTATAATATACTTGTATGATCCTTGGTCAGTGAAAACCATTGACACAGATGTCTTGTTAATTCTGTTTGAGTCAACTTATGATCCTTCATAATTGTTGTTGTAAAAACATGTCTCAATTGTAAATACTTCCAAAGGTCATGGGCAGGTAACCCGTAACAATTCTGCAACTTGTAGAATGATTTAAGTAGATCACCCTCCAGATCAAACAAATCTCCGACTAAAGAAATTCCTTTAGAGGCCCAAGCAACCCAATGAATCCGAGAACCCCCTATCTGGATTCCAAAGTTATTCCTCAAGGGTTTGTAGGGCCCAAATATTTGTAATTCCACTCAAATAACTGAATAAATTTTTCCCTGCTCTGTCAAGTAAACAGTATAGTAGGGGCAAGCCTACCTGAGTCAGGGAGAGGATCCCTTAAAACCACAGTTAGTGGTCTATGTCCCATAACAGAGTGTTCAATTTCCACCCATAGTGGTGCCTGACTTAAGTCTGGGTTTAGCCATTGCAAACTATGTTTAAAACTGTTACAATCATGATATGCCCATGGCCTGGGCATATTCCAGCCACCCATTGTAACAGGTGCCTGTAAAATTTTCCTACTGAAGCGAGGAACTTTACCCTTCCAGATAAAGTTTAAGAATGCCCTGTCAATTATTTTCCACAAACCAGTAGAAATAGGCATTGGGAAATTACTTAAGTAATAAAAACATTTCAGAAAAGCCATCAATTTGATAGCAGCAATCTTACAGAGGAGAGACAACTTAAGTTTGGCCCATCTATTCGTGTCCACCATCAAGCCAGCCAACAAATGCTGTATATTTTTAAAATGCATGTTTTCCAGATTACTAGAAATATGCATTCCTAAATAGCAGATGCCATTGGAGGCCCATTTTAATCTTTGTGGTCTCATTAGTGCCCAATTGGGATAAGGATTGTAAAGCAGTAATATTTTAGTTTTAGTCCAATTTATCCTCAAACCTGAAATCGTACTAAAGAAGTCAAAAACTTCTCAGACAGCAGGCAAAGAGGTTTCCACATTGGATAAGGTTAAAACTAAGTAGTCAGCATAAGGCAAAGTAGAAAAGGATTGACTCCCCATGGGGATACCATAAATCTCCGGATGTTGGTGGAGACCTATATTTAGAGACTTGATGGCTATCAGAAACAGAAGGGGATTTAACAGACAGCCCTGTCTTGTTCCTCAAAACAGGGAGAAAGGCTCTGATAATATGCTGTTGACTAGCACTCTTGCTTTCGGGAAGGAATACAGGCTCCGAACTCAACTTTGGAAAACTGGACCAATGCCTACTGCCAAAAGTGCATAAAATAAATAATTCCCTCAGTTTAATCTAATGCCTTCTTGGCATCTAGTGCTACTAGAGCTATGGAATCCTGGCCCTTAATAGCAATTTTGATTATGTTTAACACAGCTTGAATGTTGTCACTACCCTTCCTTCCCTTCATAAAGCCCACCTGTGATTTATGTATAACTAAAGGTAACACTTTTCTAACTTAATAGCAAGAATTTTGGTCAAAATCTGGCAGTCTACATTAAATAATGAAATAGGGATAAAGTTAAAACAAATGGTGGGGTCTTTATTGGGTTTTGGCAGGACAGTGAGCGTCATCTCTTGTATAGTAGGTGGCATAGTTCCAGATTCTTTAATAGCCTGAAAAAGCTTGAGCAACCAAGGAGACAAGATTGGTTCAAAAGCTTGATAAAAGTAAGAACCAAGTCAGTCTGGACCTGGTGCCTTGCCAACAGCTAAAGCTTGGATTGCCGCCTGTATCTCCAACAATGTTACAAAAATTCAGAATACACATAAGGAGCCAGAAGAACTGTGGGTCATCCTGGAAACAGGAAATGGGACAGCCATAAGAACTGGGATTGTCTACAGGCCCCCAGACCAGGGGGAGGACATAGTCACATTACTGTTAGAAGATATACAAAACATGACAGCTAAAGGGGAGGTTCTGATAATGGAAGACTTCAACGTCCGGATACAGATTGGTCAATACCAGCAGGAACATCTGCCAGAACTAGACACATGGTGGATTCCCTGCAGGGGGAGGGCCTGAAACAACTGGAACAACAACACACAAGAGACAGGGCTATCCTAGATCTAGTACTGACTAACAGGGAAGGGATCACATATCTCCAGGTAGAAGGTCACCTAGGGGCCAGTGACCATCACATGGTATGGTTCAATTGGCCACTACATCTAAATCATCCCATTCTAAGGCAAAAATATGGGACTTCAGAGGAGCTGACTTTGATAAGATGGCCAACAGAGTTAAGCTAGCCTTGGAAAAAAAACACAGGTGAGGGGGTACAGGCAAAGTGGGCAAGCATTAAGGATGCAAAACTTGAAGCAACATCCCATTGTGTTAGACAGAAAATGAAGTGCAAAAGAGGAAGGAAACCACTTTGGTTCTCAAATACAGTAGCAGAAAAGGTCAGAGCCAAAAGGCTGGTCTTCAGGAAATATAAGGGAACACGGTGGGATGAAGATAGGGAGGCATGCCAAACTGCCCTAAGGGAAGCAGGGAAGGCAGTAAGGCAGGCAAAGTCCCAAACTGAGAAAACACTAGCATGAACAGTAAAAGAAGGTGACAAGACTTTCTATAGATACATTAGTGAAAGGAAAAAGTCCAGAGGGGGTATTGTTAAACTCAAAAGAGAACAGGGGGCATGTGAGGATGAGGACCCTGTAAAAACATCTATCCTAAATAGATACTTTTGTTCAGTATTTACTGAAGAGAAGGTGGGGCAGGGCCCACAGCTCAGCACCATGGACACAGGGGGGAAGGAGGTGAGCACTACTCCCTTCACAAAAGAAAGGGTCCTACAAGAGCTCGCTAAGCTCAGGGTGGACAAGGCAATGGGACCTGATGACATATATCCCAGGGTACTTAAGGAGCTAAGGGTGGAACTAGCAGAGCCATTAGCAGAACTGTTTAGTGAGTCTCTGAGCACAGGAGAGGTCTCAGAAGACTGTAGAAGGGCTCATGTGATCCCGCTCCACAAGAGTGGTAGCAGGAAGGAGGCAGTGAACTACAAACCAGTCAGTCTTACCTCAGTAGTGGGCAAGATTATTGAGGCACTCCTTAAGGCAAGGATAGTGCAACACCTGGAATCCATAGGGGCACAGGATCCAAGACAGCATGGGTTTACAAAAGGAAGGTCATGTCAAACTAATCTCATAGATTTCTTTGACTGGGTAACCATAGTGGTGGACCAAGGCGGAGCAGTTGATGTCGCCTACCTTGACTTCAGCAAAGCTTTCGACACTGTTCCACATAGAACATTGATAAGTAAGCTGGGTAGGCTTGGGATGGGTCAGAAGTTGGGCAACTTGGTGGCAAACTGGTTGATGGCCAGAAAACAGAGAGTGGTGGTAAATGGTATGCAGTCAGAAGAGATGCAAGTCACAAGTGGGGTACCTCAGGGATCAGTCCTGGGGCCAGTCCTCTTCAATATCTTCAATATCTTCATTAGTGACATTTCAGATGAACTAGATGGTAAGGCTTGTCTGTTTGCAGATGACACCAAGATCTGCAACAGAGTAGATGATCCAGATGGGGTGGGCAGAATGAGAAGAAATCTGGATAAACTAGCAAAATGGTCAGAAGAGTGGCAACTGGGATTTAATGCAAAGAAGTGCAAAATCATGCACATAGGGAAGAAAACCCTGAAGCCACCTATAGGCTGGGAGGGGAGTTGCTGGCAGTCACAAAGGAAGAAAGAGACTTGGGCATCATCATCACCAATGACCTGAAATCATCCAAGCAGACCTCTAAAGCAGTAGGTAAGTCTAGGGGGATGTTAGGGTGTATTAGTAGGGGTATCACAAGTTGTAAGAGGGAGGTAATAATCCCTCTTTACAAGACACTGGTTTGGCCCCATCTGTAGTACTGCATGCAGTACTGGAGGCCACACCTTCACAAGGACATTAACCAAGTTGAGGCAGTCCAGACAAGGGCAACCAAAATGGTGCAGGGACTGCATCAGAAGACATATGAGGACAGATTAACGGAGCTCAATATGTATACCCTTGAGCAAAGGAGTGGGAGAGGTGATATGATCAAAACATTCAAACACCTTAAGGGCATTAACAAGGTGAAAGAGTCTAACTTGTTTCAATATAAGAAAAGTAGCAGGACAAGAGGACACAGCATGTGATTAGAGGGAGGTCAATTAAGGGGGAATGTGAGGAAATTCTTTTTCACAGAAAGGGTGGTGGATGCATGGAACGGCCTACCTCAGGAAGTGGTGGCTATGAATACAGTGCAGGGCTTCAAACAGGCATGGGATAGGCATAAGGGAGCAATACAGATAAGTATGAATAGATAGGCCACTGACAGAAGAAAGGCCGATGGCACATTTATAAGGTAGAAAAAGAAATGGGCAGACTGGATGGGCCTTGCGGTCCTTATCTGCCATCAACCTCTATGTTTCTATGCTTCTGTGTTATGTTAGCTTCTAGGGTCTGGGCGCTCTCTAGAGGTAGAAGAGGCATGGTTAACTTTCCAAAAAAGGAATCATTGTCCTCCCTGTTTGGGGAAACAGATGAGCCATAAAGAGATGAGTAGTATTCCCAAAACTTACGTGCCATTTGAGCAGAGTTTGTAATCAGATGAGCTTTTTATTTTTTAAATACGGAATCTGGATCTCCATAGATTTCCATTACAACCTATAGGCAAGCTGTTTCCCTGCTTTGTCTCCTGATTCCCAGTAAGATTGCTGCATAAAGAGTAGAGAGCTGACTGCCTGCTGATAGCTATTATTTCATCTGTATTTAAGTGCAAGAACCTCTGAGATCTGGGGTTCTTGAGTGGATGGAGATTTGTACTGTATATGACTTCCTCCTAAATTTAATTTGACAGCTGAGGTCTATAATCATCTGCCTACTTCGCCTATTTAGCATGGAGGCATAAGAAATTATACAACCTCTCACAAAAGCTTTAAAAGCCTCCCACAGAGTAAATATCGATATGCCTGGTGAGGCATTAGATTTAAAATAAAAATAATTTCCTCCTGTACCCACTGTTTAAACCCCTCTGAGCATAGGAGTGCAGGATTAAAGCACCAATGGGGGTATTTTGTCTATGCTACCCTTAGGCACCCAGAGCAAGCTTACTGGGGCATGATCTGAAATAGTAACAGGAAGGATAGCCACATTCAATGAATCAGCCCAGATTCCTGACCTACAGAGAAAAGAATCCAAATGACTGCAGATTTGGAACCTATGTGACCTAAAAGTGAATTTAGAGATCAGTCCACTAGGCCAAATTCAAAATGAATCTGATTAAGGATGCTTCTAGAGCGGTGATGGGAAGGAGTCTCCTCTCTTGAGGGGTTCTATCTAAAATAGGATCTAACACAAAATTAAAATACCCTCCTAGGATAATAACCATAGCGTCAGTAGCACACTCTGAAATCTTTTGTGCCAATTGTGAATAAAAATCTGGGGAATCAACATTGGGGGTATATATATATTAACCAATAGGACCAGACCACCATAAATTCAGCCCAATACAAGAAGCCACCATCCCACTTTATCTAAAAGAGTATTTTCCACCTTGAAATGGCACCCCCTCCTGAACAAAATGGAGACACCACTCTTCTTAGTGGTAAAGGAACTAGAACATGTCTTCCACACCCAATCTTCCAACAGTTTTGCCACCTCCCTTTGAAGGAGGTGCGTTTCTTGGAGAAAGGCAATATCACATTTAGAGGAGCCTAAAAATGATGAAACATTTTTACTTTTAATAGGGTGATTCATGCCTTGAACGTTCCATGTTATCACCCTCAATTTAGCCATATTTAAAAGAGTTTGACAACCAGTATAAAAACCCTAAAAAAGCCAGTTTCTAAAAATACTGAAGTTTACATCCATAAGATGAAGATGTTGCCATAGTATATAGAAAACTGTTGAACCAACTTCCATCATAACATACTATAACAAAATGATCCACCAAATACTGAACTCTTAAATCCCTTCCTCTTCATGGTTTCAAAACCACATAAAAAAATCCAACAATTATAGCAGGTTTTAAAAGTCAAAAATAATCTTTGAAACATAACCAAGAAACCCAGTGTACCCCTACAGTCAAACAGTAATGTACAAGGTACAACATAGTTCTCAAACTAGTTTTTGTTATAAGGAGCTAGTCCACATCCCAATCCTTCCTAGAAGAATGTAAGGGGACACATCTATGGGGTGTTAACTGGGTCCCTATAAACTCCCAATACTGGAGTGTCAGTAGTTCAAGGGACGTGAACCAGTGAGCCAACATCTGATAACTGCCCACACCTCCCCTTCCCTTCCTCAGCAGGTGTATTATTAAATATCCCAACCCCATTACTGGCAGGTCTGTCAGTCAGTTTGGGCATACTCTTGCCACTGCCACCAAACTATGCCTCCAAAATATAGGAATAAAAAGAGACCTTCATGGATATTGAAGTATAACTGCCCACAATAACATAGGGCCAACCAGGGAAAAGGTGTAACAAAATAAAAGAAGCTGCATTTCACACCTGGTCAGTCAAAGACTAATACTAGAGGGGAGAGAGGTATAGAACAAACAAAGAAAAACATCACCCCAAATGCCAAAAGGTGTTATCTGGGAAAGGGGCAGCAAGACAAAAAAGAAAAATTCCCACAAGTAGGCCGTAAGGCCATAAGGAGGCCACTAAATTGCAATCCCCCCTTCCCTTACCTCTTGTCCAGCTCAGGTTCCATATAATCCAGTAACACAGGGGAAAACAAAAAAAAAACTACAGGAAAACAAAAGTAGTCATCACTAAGCAGTCCATCAGTTCATCAGGATCCTTGCATATCCTCCCTCATGGTTAATCCGTGGAAATGAATGAGCATGAACTCAAAAAATTATCTTCATTGATAATCTTGCTTCCACCCTGAAGAGCTGGTGGTGATACTACGGTTGCAGGCCAGTCAGTCAGAATCGAAGCAATGAGCTCCCCTTCAACATTATCAGCCCATTCCATCCCTGTAGGCTGTTGTTTGTCTGAGGTCCAATATGATGATAGCCAGGGATGTTTGGAATCCAGGTACTGTGACCATCCAGAAGGTCTTGGGGCCAATGGTATCTGAGAGGCCTGTAATGTAGATTTTGATGTAGGAGTGATCTCTGCTGAGAGAAATAAGGACTGTTGAACCCATTGCATTTGCGCGGCTCCCTCTGCCTTTTGGATTTAGGAAATTGAGGCATACTCCCAATAGCTGTTATATAAGCACCAGTTCCAAACTCTTGATTGGATGAGGGTCTTGTTTTCTCCAGAGGAGGCCCTTGAATAGAATCTTCAGATTGGGATCCGTGCATCGATGCCAAAGGCTTAATGAAGAGGAAGCTGCCTGCACCATCAGATGATACATTTGATGGAGGGTGGTTCAGGCCAGCCATAAACTGATGTACATCCTATGGATTTTAAAATCGATTCCAACATCGATTCCACAATCCTCCCACAACACCGTTAATACTGCAGGGTAGCACATAGCATGTTGCACCTTCCTTTGGGCCAACTCTTCATGTATGGGTGAAAACACTTTTCTCCTAGCTGCAACATCCTTGCAAAAATCTTGGAATACGTATACACTATGCCTATTCTATTTTAGCAAACTCCTTTCTTGGGCTAGGCGCAAAATCTGTTCCTTCACTGAGAAGTGCAAAAAGTAAGCTATGATAGGGCAAGGAGGTAAACCTCTCACTGGTTTTGGCCCTAAAGATCTATGGGCCTGCTCCAATTCTAATGGGGTATCCCAGTGGTAATCCAAGATCTGTGGAAGCAGTTGTTGTAGGAAAATACACATATTGGGTCCTTCTGACCCCTCCATCACCCCCAAAATGTGCAAATGATTGCATCTGTTCCTATTTTCAAGATCTTCTAATTTTGCCTCCAAAGTCTGTATCTGCTTCTTGAGCCGGGTAATTCTGTTTGCCTGTCATACTGTATCAGACTCTACCAAGGATGCGAATAATTCTGTGGCCGCAATTGTTTGCTCAGCCACCTCCATTCTTTCATCCAGTCAGGATACTGACTTTTTAATGGTGGGGATATCCTGGACCAGTGACTGTAACATGGTCCTGATGTCCGATAAGTCTGACATGCTGATGGCAACATGAGTTTTGGGAGCCGCCATCTTCTATCTTGCAGAGACCCAGAGTCCCGATGACACAGCTGCTCATAAAGAAGCTACAACTGAATCACAAGTTTCAGAGATAGGTGTATTTGTAAGGGAGTACAGTCTGGTTGATGGTAATACCACCAAAATAGCAAACAGGCTAAGAGGTGTGAAAAAAAACAACGGATTTTGCAGTAGCGAGACAGAGCTAGGCACTCAAGGTGCCATTTGGTCCGTGACTGCATATGCGCCCTGGAACTTAAAGCTTGCTGAGAGAAGTTACAGGGCGAATATTAAAAATTCATAATGCTATTACAAGATATAACTTCTCCAAAGTTGGTTTCTAAATGGCAATACTTTGTTTAATATTTTTCTTCCAAATATGATTAAATAATGCCTATATTAAAAAAGTTTTACCAATGAGCACATACTATTTACTGTACGTGCTCGGGTACAGATCAGTCGGCGTCTGGCCGTGACAGGGTGAGGAGGGCTGTGCCAGTCACCAGCTTGGATGGGGAATGTGGGTGGTGGGTTACTGCATACCGGGGTGGAGGGGAACACAACATTATGGTAACGGGAATCATATTTTTGCTTTATTGACTGCAGTGATTAGGCCTAGGAGGGGAGTCCCTACACTATGGAAAAGGGATAAGAATTTATTATATTTATTTCAGTGATCAGGTTGGGGAGGAGGGATCCATACAATGTGGAAAATGGGAGCGGACTATAAGATCTTTATTTCAGTGATCAGGCCAGGGAAGGGGGGTCCCTACACTATGGAAAAGGGATTGGAGTTTATTATATTTATTTCAGTGATCAGGCTGGGGGAAGGGGTCTTTACAGTATGGAAAAGGAGATCAGAGTTTACTTTATTTATTACAGTGATCAGGGCCGGGGGGGCACTGGACTACAAGGGTGATCGGGTAGTGTACATTAATTCTATGGAGATGGGGCTGGGGGGCAGGTCTGGCACATTCCCCCAGGTGCAACCATGCTAATGTGCTCATAATGGGCATGCAAATGTCCCCCTTGTGCCATGCATGCCCAATAGGCTCATTTGAATGTTTTAGCTGAATATTGCCCATGGGAGCTGTGTTGCATACAGGTATGTGCCACACATTCCCCTATGGCTGGACTTCAGCCCTGCACCCTGGATGCACCGCACCATACATGGCAGCCACTTGGTATGTGCTGCCCATCCAGGGTCCGATATTCGTACAGAATGCCCAATTTGATCTCATCAGCATTCTGTTTGAATAACGCAACAGAGCCATCCGGTGCATCTTTTTTATGTGACACACTGTTACAGTATGTGTGTGCGTCAAGCTGGCTCTGAATATGGGGCCCTTTGTCTTTATAATATGCACCACATGTACACATAGTAAGATAGACTACCCAAGTGATTCACAATTTATAAAATCACTTGTTTCAAAAACTCAGTCATTCCTGTTTGTCTGGAAAGTTTTTATTTTCAACACTGCAGGGCAATATTAACATTTCAATTGTGCTTATACAACTGGATGAGATGCATGCTCGTGTGACTTTGATACATTGTGGCTGTTCACCTCTCTATCCATGTGGTATAACACCATGTAGGAGTACAATGCAAGGAACCCTAGAAGAGGGCTCCCCCCTTAAGTTCCATGGGAATAATTCCCTTGGCTAAAGGTAGTTCAGGAAGAAGCCCACGGGAAACAGAGATGAGCTGCTGGAGGAGGAGGGGTGGATGGTGGGGCAATGAAAAAACGAATCCTGGAACAGTTCAGGAGGAGGGGCCTTTTAAGACCTGATGGGGGAGTGACGTTGTTGCTCTGCCCATTGAACCTCAGGCTTAAAGCCTTGCCTTTCAAGTGTGCTTAAGCAACTGAATGAGATGTATGCTTGGGGCACTTCAATACATTGTGGCTGTTCACCTCTCTATCCGTGGGATATACCACCCTGTAGGAGTACAATGCAAGGGATCCTAGAGGAGGATTTCACCCCTATAGGTACCACAGGAATAATTCCCTTGGCTAAAGGTAGCTTAGGAAGAAGCTCAAAATGAATACCCAAAAGGGAGTCGAGCATCGAAGAGGCAAGAAATCAGAAGATAACTAGACCAGAATAAATGTGATAGACATAGATAGGAAGGACAGGAGAAGAATGATATAAGGCTAGGACAATGAATGAAAGGAAATCTGATAAGATGCAGAAGGGTGGACTTCCTAAGGAGAGAGGGAACAGACAGGGCCACCATCCAACTCCCTCCAACAGCAGAACCTAACTACGGAATCTATAAAAGTACTAACCCTGACTAATATTATGACCTTTGGCACAGAGGAGAGGAATAAACCCTTTGAGGATGAAACCTCTGGGGGATCCAAGGCCTAGGTCACCTTCCCTCCAGGCTGAAGGACGTTTTGATTAGTGATGGCTCAGCTACAGCAATTTAAAGTCAAGATCGAGGAAGGAGGAAAAGTCTGAGTTAGAGGAAGCTCATGCTCTGTTCTTTTAAATGGACAGCTGTTGAAGGATGTGAGTGATGTGTCTGCAAGTAGACATTCAAAAGCAAGAGAGGATGTACGATGATGGAAAGAAGCCTTGATGGCCTGAATGGTTCAGGATGAGGAATGAAATGGATGATGTTCGATTTTGAAATGAGGCCTGGAAGGCAGGCACGGTTAAGGTGAAATAAGAAGAGGAAGATGAACGATGATGGAGTGAAGCAGTGGGAGCTGGTAGGGTTAAAATGACGTAAGAAAATGAATGATGCCAGCCCTGAGAAAAGGGGCAATAGACACGAAGGCATGTCTCCCAGTGGAGAGCAGGTCAAGTTAATGTAGCATGGACCCGAGAGGGTAATGCTCGAGTGGTCGATGTGAAGGAGTAGACCCACACAGAGGTCGGATTAGCAAGGGATACGCAGATGCGGTCATGAGAAGATTGATGGTGATAATAACTGCAGGAGTGCAGTGGTTCTATGACGTAGCATAAGACCCAATGAGAGGTATGCTTGATTAATTGATATGAATGAGTAGATCCTGAGGTCAGACTGGGCGAAGGAGAACCAGACTCAGGCTCTGGACACGAGACGGACTAGAGTAAGAGGAAGATATGAATAGGGAAGGTCATGGCAGGATAGGGAAAACCCCAAAAGAAAGCAAAGGTCAGAGAAGGAATGGAATGGAGGGTTGAGGGACTAGGAGGAGGAGGAGGAGGAGGAGGAGGGCAACAAGTAGAGTCAACAGGGGTAGACACCTCCTGAGACAGTGGAGACAGGTAGAAAGAAAGACCAAGTCAAGCAACTGAGGCCGATGATGGAACAGGTTTCGCGACCACGAAGAGCTTCAACTGCAGGGGGGTGCCAATACAATGCTGTATGACTATGAAGGACATTGGGGAGAATGAGGAGAAGGGGAGAGGAGGATGATCAGTGGAGCTGCACCAAGCAGCAGGAGAGAGGAGGCCAGACATGGAGCTAGGCAGAAGGAACACCAAGGAAAATAGAGGGGAGACTGAGAGAGGTGAAAGGCCAGGAGAAGCCCTTGGGTTGAACCAGACTTCCAAACCTCCAGACTACAAATTAGGAACACAGACAAAAAGCCTCAGGGACAAGCGACGAAAAGTAGGGACACATTGGACAAACGGAAACATCCACTCAAGAAGTTATGCAGACTGCGGCGCTCGGTGCAAGAAGCAATATGGGACTGAGTGATGGCAGCAATACACAATGAGATAAGTGGAATGCGATGTGCAGAAGTGAATTAGAAGCAGCAACACTGACATTGGTGCATGAGTCTTAGCTGCACTAGGTAGGCCAGAAAGTGGAAAATGGTGATGGATGAGTGGCCAGAAGCCACAGACATGAAACTGAGCAGGTGGGGTGAAGCGGCCACCCTAGGGAGATGGCTGCAAAACCATGCGGTCACTACCACTGGGAGAATCAGCAGGCAAGTGAGGTGGGAGATGTCCGCCACAAGGAGTGGCGAAGAGAAGGCAGCTGGAAGGAGGGAGTGAGTCAGGAGCTGGGTGCAGCGCTCACATGAAGTGAGCTGCAAGGAGATGACAGGGAATCCCACAGAGAGCTGCTGAAGTTGAAGAAGAATGCCCCACAAGCATTGGCAGTGGAAAACATGTGCGATGGAGCACCTGAGCATGGTCGGGTCAGGGTGGGGTGCAAAGTGGAGGATGAGAGAGAGAGAGAGAGAGAGAGACAAACGCTGGAGAAAAGTGGGGAAAACAGGAGAGGAAGGGACGAGCTGGGGGTCCGGAATGGAGAATGAGGGGGAAGAGAATGGAAGCAACTGAATGGAAAGGGAAAAGTTGCAGTGAAGTACGGACCACGGAAGCAGCAGGCAGTGAGGAGGGAGGGACTGAGCAACTGAAAAAAAGGCTGGGGTGGGGCAGGAGCACCAGGAGGCAAACAAGGGTGAGAGGAGGGAGGTGAGGGGGAAGGATGGAAGCCGCGGATGAGTGGCGGGGGGAGGAGAGAGAGAGAGAGAGATAGATGCATAGCTAGCGGCAGGAGGAGGCAGCGAGCTGTAAGACAGGCAGCAGGGAAATTGAATGGAGCAGGCAGCCAGAGGCGCTGCCAATATACACAACTAAGAATAGACAGGAAGAGAAGAGAAAGAGGAGCAGTGCCTCCGGATGCAATGAAGAAATAAATCCTGGAACAGTCCAGGAGGAGTGGCTTTTTAGGGCCTGATGGGGGAGTGATGTTGCTCTGCCCATTGAACCTCAGGCTTAAAGCCTTCCCATTGCCTTTCCATTGCCTGCTGGTGGGGTCAGGAACCATGTATTAGCTGGAGGTGTTGCAAAGTAGCTCCTTATCACAACATCTGATATCTTTGTACCTCTCTTGAACATCATGCAGGGGTGACTTTCACTAACCTCCCTCAATGTAGGTTAAGTCCAAATCACAGGCCAGTGTTTCTCTATAATTCTTTTAATATCAGTGGACTGGATGGAATGCACAGTGACAAAATTTTCTCACCTTGTCTGTGTACTTTGTGAACATGATGTCTGGAAATTTTCCAAGCCATGATTACTCTGCCTACTCACTTCCTGGGTGCTATCTATCTCTGTCTATTTGATTCTTTCCCATGGATGAATGAGGTCTTCTCTATCCATCTGATCCACTTCTGTCCTGGCCCTTTGATACAGTCCCAGTTGTAACCTCTACTTCTAAACTTGGCAGACAATGTTGCAGCATGTTTCTGATAATCTCCCCCCTTGCTATAGTTCCTCTTAATTCATAGGAGCAGACTCTTAGGGGCGTTGTCGATGGTGTGGCAGGGGTGATAGCTAGTGAAATATTGGAATAAATTTGCGGCTGTAGGTTTATGGAAGAGGGCGATATTAACTCAGGACTGTTTGCCACACTCCTATTATAGTTTTAGAGCTTTTACCCAAAAGGAACTGCTACACCTGAGTCAGCATGACTTGCAGCATGTGCAAAATCTGGAAGCTAGTTTGGTGGGTATGATGACTGAACTCCACAAGGAATGGGATGAAAAACAAGTTATGGAAACACCCAACTCTTGATAAGGGAGTGGCCTAAGTTGCTTCTCAAAGACAATTTATTCTACAAAGGCACTCAATGCCATCAAAGATTTGCCAGACAGCAGCTTTTACTCCCTAAAAAGTTCTGGAGGATCAAAATGCATACTTTGCATGATGAGATGGGATCCTTGGGAAGTGAACAGACATTGGACCTTGCTCAGTCTCAAATCTATTGGCCACCTATGGAAAGTGATGTGGGCACTACTGCATGTAGTGAAGCAGAAGCATACATAGAAAGACTTTGCCAATGAGGGCCACCCTTCTCATGAACTTTGTTACAAATGCACCTGTGGAGATGGTGTGTATCGACTTCCTTAGTCTGGAACTGTATTTGAAGAAAATAACAAATATTCTTGTGGTAATGAACCAAGGGCCTGATTCTCAAAGGGATATGCCTGGTGTAACTTGACTTGCGCCCCCCCCCCAAAATGGTGCAAGTAGCAAGTTACACCAGGGGTGCGACTTTTGGTATTCTGCTTGTGCTGAAGTGGACTTACACCAGCAGTCACACCCTAAACCCCCTGTGACATGGTGCTAGGGGGTTTATGGCAGCAGTTGTGCCCTATTGTGTAAGGGCAGCAACAAAGTCCCCCAGGGCACTATTCTACAACAACCCAGGGGGAGAACCATCAATGTAAGTTACACCAGCATATAGCTGGCGTAACTTTACTTACACCCCCGGGGGTTGCTGGCATGTGCAGCCCACCCATTCCTCCATGAAATGCAGCCCTTTCCCCCAACACTGCCCTGACCCCAGCACATGTTTGTCCCACAGGGTGACCTCTATCCCCACCCATAGCACAATGCCCTACAGGGCTACCCTTTGGCCCCGACCCCCTGTAAATGTATATGTTCCCCACAGGGCTGCCCCATGCCCCCAACCCATCTACATGTTGAAAGCCACACAGGGCTGCTGCATGCCCCCGACCAAAGTGCTATATAAAACACCCACATCCTGCAATCTGAGATAATGCCCCCATCCCTGGTTCTCTACTATTTGCCCATACACTGGGCATCCTATGATCAAGTGGCCCACCTCCCCACCCAGCAGCACCCGACCACCCACCCCCAAGACCTGTCTGAGGCCGGTGACTGGCACAGCCCACCTCTCATCATTGTGGCCAGCCACTGACTGAATACAGCAAGAGCGCTTACTGTATATATGTGCTCTATGAATCAATGACAGTTCATTCATTCATTGAGTGCACATATACAGTATATGCTCAGACAGGGCTCAGTTGGTGGCTGGCCATGGTGGTGAGTGGTGGGCTGTACCAGTTTCCAATCCGTATGGGTCAGGGGATGCGGGAGGACTGGCAATGCCGGGTGGGAGGGTGGGGGTCATGAGCAGCCCTGTGAGGCTTTTTGAATCTGGGGATTGGGATGAGGGTCCAATAGCCCTGAGGGGCTCAACTTATCACTCCATAGGGGACTGGGGCTGGGGGGGTCCGATAGCCCTGTGGGGCTTCACAAGCATGGGGACCAGAGCTGTGGAGGGCACTTGTGCCCTACAGATGGTTGCACGTAGCTTGCAACATGCCCTTCAGTATGCCCTGTGTTAGGCATACCTGTGGGTATATCGCAAGTCGCAGAACTTAGCCACAGGGACCTTGCCCCTTGCAGAATAAGGCACATGGTCCTTGGCAGAATGAGGAATGGTGCAAGTCACATTAGGCGGTGACTTGCACCATCCTTGTAGAATCAGTCCCCATTTCTCCAGATACTTCCAGGCATGTCCAACTAAGGATCAAAAGGCCACAGTAATCACAAAAGTTCTCATGGGCAAATTCTTTTTGTGCTACAGAGCACCCAAAAGGGACAAGCAAAAATTGAGCCAGCAAGTAAGTGCACTTGTGTACTCATATAATTGCACTAAAGACAAACCACTGGGTATTTGTCATACTGCCTCATGTTTGGCAAAGAAGCTAGACTGCATGTTGACTTATATTTTTCATAACAGCAAAGAGAGCCCTCCCTAAGACTTATCTGAAGCATGTCCATTGACTGAAGGATCAATTGGACACTGCATATCGACTGACCTTAAAAATGGCCAGTAAAGGAACAAAGCTAACAAGGTTCCATGCAATAAGAAAGTGTATTCACAAACTTTTGCTTGGTGAAAGAATACTGATAGGGAATTTGGAATTGCCCAGGAAATACAAGCTTGTAAATAGATGGGGCAACACCCCTTATATCATGGTGGCATAGATTCAGGATTTACCAGTTTAACAGATACAAATGGAGGAGAGACTCAAAGGATTTGGATGATTCATAGGAATCATTTACCAACCATTGGACAAAAAGGACATTTATGTCATAATCATCAAACCTGAAGTGCCTAAGCAGCTGGAAACCAGATCTGCTATGTGCAGGGAAAACCCAAGGGACAACCCAAGATTACCCAATACAAAACTGATGATAACTGATCTCATGGAATTAGTATGCTACTGTTCCACTATGGACATCCCTAGCTTGTTGTAAAATAATGTACCTAAGGAGGAATCCAACCAACCTGGAACCCTGATTAATCCTCATGGAGAACCTTTGTGCCCTTGAATACATGGCCAGTACCCAAGGAGGAGAACATTTAGGAAGAGAATGAATAGCCCCCAGAAAGAGAAGACAAAGTTGAAGAGCCTTTGACTGGAGATACTTCCATGCTGGGTGAGGAGATAGGAGTCATGACCCCAAATTCAGAATAAGAAGTCGCTGCCCAAATGCACTGTTTTGAAAGACCTGTCAGATAGATCTTAGCTTAGAATGACATATGGCACTCCTGGTGACTCATCTGAACTACCTATACAGATGGTACACAGAGGGATATATCTAACACCTAGATCACTAGCCTGTATAATATTCACAGGTACCCTGGGATGAAACCATAATACCAAAGTATGTGAGGATTGTTTGCTAAAATGCTGATAGACAGGAACCAATTGTCTAAGTAGAACAGTTGGATATATGCCATTACCACGGCTTAGACAGGAATCATGTGTTTAGTCCACCAACGCTCTTATAAATATGTTGGCTTTTGGATGTTCAGATTGAATTGATGAGGATATAAATTACTTAGCAAGAGAAGAGTGTAACCTCCATGAGGTTACTACACTTTTAAGATTCCTTTGCTACTAGCACATTACACATCAAAGTCGTCCTCCACCACAGGAGTCAACTTTTCAGCATTTGTAACAGGATGGGGAATCGCCTGATCACCACATAGGCTGAGTCAGGCATGAATTTGAACCCATGTAGGACTGTTTGGGATGCAGAATTATTCTTAACCTGTAAAACTAGTATATATAATGACTTATGTTAGAAACTGACTGTGGACTACAAAATAGCAGCCATTTCCATTACCTCTGCTTCCAAATATCATGGCGACAGGGTCAGATGCTGACAGGCCACTGAGTCAGGTAATGCTGCCTTTGAAGAGAGCCACAAGAGTTCCTGGAGTTGAAACTGACTTAATAAATTCAGGCACCTTTCCAGCTACCAACTGCCTCTTGAGTGACAGCATTCCTGGACTGCCTGCCAGTGGCTGGCAGTATAGCCTAGAGGTTAGCACAACAAGCTGTGAATGAGTTTGATACATCCAGAAGACCTGGGTTTAATTCCCACATCTTCACTTTGCATATTGTGTGACCTTGAGCAAGTAATGTAACCTGTCCATTGCTCCCTTCTCACCCCTGTAAAAGGGCCTTGTGCCCAGTGTTATCCATGGACCAGCATCCCTGATTGGCCCCCTGCCTCACAGACAGTACTACTTATAGGTATATGTACTAACCTTAGGGCATAGTCACTTATTGTATAAGCAGAAGTGTCAGGATCTGAATTCTACTGTACTTTTATATATTTTTACTGAGAATCATAATGCTTTTGCTATTATTCTGATTGTAACACTTAGAAGATACTTCTGTTTACACCATTGTATAATGATTAGTTAGCTAACACTGCCATCTTTAGTGATAGTGCAGAACTGCAACTGCATATGTAACCACAAGTGTCCTTCACATATACAAGATCCATTGTTTAGCTATCTTGTCTTTCTGATAGCTCAGCATGCTTTTCCCAGTTTAGTGAGGAGTCAGGTTATTTGCCACTGACCAATTATAATGTTTTTATATATCTTTTTAGCTGTTGCTATAGTGATTATCAGGTGTATAAGACCCTTTGCATAGCACCTGCTATCTGAGAAGAGACGTACTGCTACCTATAGGTAAGAAAGATTGGAAGTATTCTCCCGGTGATCACACTGGTTGTAAGCCTGCTTTATATACCAGAAATAAATCACTTTTTGTGCTAGACACCACTTGTCTGTTGTTTCTTCACTTTAGTACAGTTCCAACAAGAACCTGAGAAGGTGATGGTTTTACCACCCCATTACATTTGGCGACCATATGCAGGTTGGAATGTACAAAGTGAGGATTCCATTCAAGTTTATTGAACTAAATGTTGAGTAGTGTAATGCATTTTTGCCTACTTGGGACTACTCGTACTTACAGTGGTTGTTCTTTTACGGACTTGTTCTGTCTTGGTTTTGGGCGTGGCAGACCCAAACCAGACTACTGGTATACTCCCTCTGCGAGTAGCAGTGTATCACCTTGGCTCCACAGTTTGCCCATGGGGACTGGAAAGCCATTGGGTGATGGTACCAAGGATTTTAGTTCAGTTTTTTGACTGCTTTCTTTGTTTGTGTGTCTACCCCTTTGTTTGGCATGCCTGAATTGTGCATAGAACTGAGACTCAATGTCTCAAGCTATCTTACCTTCCATGGAGGCTGGTCTGATTTTGTGCTGGATGCAAAATCGGCAGAAGACCCCTTGCTTACAATCTCTGATCAATATCTAGAGTCTAAGCAAAAAGGCAAAAAATACCACACCAAAGGTCTCTTGGTCGTGGCTTTACATACAGCCGTAGAAAATTTATTAGCACGATGTGCCTCCCTTGAACTGCAAAACTCTTCTCTAAAAAAGAGATGGGCTTGCAGGCATCAGAGTTACCGAAAAGGGAACAGAAACTAGCGGAGGAGACACAGTCACTCCGTGACCACAGTAACAGACTGTTGTACTGTACTGCTCAAGACTCTGAGCTTGAATTGTGTATGTTGAGAGATGGCAATGAAAGGTTAAAATGTGATAAGAAACAGCTATCTTATTTGAAAGACATTTTGAGTGACACGAATGGAAGTTTGAGAGAGGATAATGTTGAATTGAAGGGAGAGAATGTGAGGCTGATGCATGAGCTAGACAAGGAGCTCAGGGAGAACGTCGAATTAGGTGCCATGTACTGAATATTGCAATGTGAGGTTGAGAAGGCTATTGAGCAGGGCACTGCAAAAGTTTGTCATAAGAAATGTAGAGAAAAGATGGTAAAAATGTGCCATCTGCGAGAAGTTCTCGCTGGCCATGTTAAAGCCATGAATGGTTTTCTGTACACACCCATTGACATCACATCATCGGGCGATGACGATTCTGATTATGAGGACATAGGCCACCTCATCACATCCAAACCCCTGCCCCACAGGGCGGTGGCCTTTACCAGCCATTCCCAAGATGGCAGCCATGTCAGCCCACCTACTGGCCATGTCAGCCCGCCTCCTTGTCATGTTGGCACACCGTCTATGCTGCCACTTCAACACAAACATGGTGACCCCATGATACGGGAAGCCAACCACCTCTGAGTAGGAGCCCGCTTACATTGGCACCCCCTCTAGGGATGACAAGACGGAGGTGTGTGGCATTGTACAAGATATCTTAACCAGACTGGGAACAATGGATAGACAGTTGTCCATGCAACAGCATATTCAAGGCCCCTGGAATTCTGCAGTTCTGCGGTTGCGGAATTTGCCGCAGAATTTGCGTCATGCCGCAGAATATATATAGTGCTGCAGAATTCATTGTTTTTGGTGAATTTTCATATAAATATACTGTTTCTCCATAGTGCCAGGCTTTCTTTCCCATCTCATTTATCCTGAAGCCCCTCCTCTATGCTCAGCATATGATGTCATCGATGACATCACATCATATTTAGCCAATGACAGGACTGCATTCTGCCAGAGAAGTGAATAAATCATGCCGCAGAAATCAGAAAATGCTGCCGCAGAAGTCAAGGAGCCCTGCCGCAGAAATCAGAAAATTCTGCCGCAGAACACCAGGGGCCCTGAGCATATTGAACGCATGTTTGAAAACGCTGTCACCCAGGAGCATGCGCTGAAAGCAGTTGTTGATGTGGCAGTGGAAGCTGCTCTTTGAGGTGCACTGGGTCATGTGGAACTGACCACCACTCCCCATACGGCCACGTCAAATCCCCTACAGGTTGCTCACTCTGTTCAACAAATTGCTCAAGGCATCGGACAGATGGGCCCGACCAACAACCTCAGTTGTCACTTGGAGAAGGTACGCTCCCTATGCAAGAAGCTTTCTCTCCAACCTGAATACCAGGTTCAAGTCCTGAGACATACCATCGAGCCCACACTCTAGGCCAAACTCCCAGAGGCCATCTGCAACTGCGAGATGCTCGATTACAACAATATCTCACAGGCACTCCTTGCTGCCAATGCCCCAGGTATTGTTGGAGCCTGCATAGCCTACAAGGTTAAGCAAAATGTGAAGGAAAGCCCAGTAGCTTACCATCAATGGTTGTGGCTCACCTACGAGGCTGGCAAAGGCCTAGCGAGTGAGAATGCCAACAGAAATCAGATTGAGTACAAGGATTTGTATTATACATCTGAAACATAACTCCAGCCTGCTGGGAAAAGGTTGAACTCCACGTTTACCCACAGACCGATACCTTTGATGAGATCCTCACCAAGACGGAGCATGCCTTCCAGGTTTACCTCTGTAACCTAACTTCCATTAAGAACACCAACAAGGCTGCACCCATTCAAACTCCGACAGCCCAGGGAGCCATGGCCCAAGTTGTTGAGGTGAACCCTATCCCCACTCACTATATAGTGCAGGGTAACAATGATAAACAAGATGCTCCTTCTGACAACAAGCAGTTGCACAATGGGGGGGAGGGGGAACTGGAACTATAAAAATAATCAAAACTACAACAACAACAACAGAAACTGGGAAAATTTGAATTCCGATGGCAAGTACCATAATGGGCCTAGCTATCGGGACTTAAAGGATGAAAATGAGATCCTCTGGAAACAACTGGAGGAGGCCCACACCAAGAAAGAGGCTGCATCCACATGTTCTGTGGCGGCCCTGGCACTGGCTAGTAACACCAACCTTTTCTGGCCTTTAGCTACTGAACAACTGAGCAGCTGAGGGAAGAACCCCTTGACAGCATCGGGTGCTGGCCAGGCCAATGCGGTGATCTGGGAACCACCCATTGGACAGTTTGAGATCATGGCTCTGACGTCACAGGTACAGTATTCGTGTCCTGTGAAGCACCGTGAGGAGGCTCAATGAGCTCCCGTAGGCCTCAGGCCACAGGGAGAGGATGATGAAGAATCTGAGAACTGCACTGATTGACAATTACAGGCCCCAGTCCAGATTATGAATGACTTGGTTGTCAACACAAATGGACAGCCTTGTATAAGGGCCACAATCGGGAGCCACTAACTAGACATGCTTCTGGATACAGGAGCAGGCATGTCTGTTATCCGTGGTGAGAACCCAGCCACATCTGCCTGGTCTACCAGCTGGAAGACCAGCACACAAGGTGTAGATGGTACTCAGCTACACACCTATCAATCTGTATCTCTACCTGTGCAGGTAGGCCATCTCAAAACTGATTTTGTCTTTGACCTCATGGTATACGTCATCACCCTAGCATACTGGGAATTGATTTTCTTGCACAGCATGGCTGTGTTGTGGACCTAGCTAACAGGTTATTGCTACAGATCAAAGGACAATGTTATGCTGTCACCATACCAGACTCACACGAGGTGGCAGCCATCTCCCATAACAACAAGGAGTATGACGTCATTGCTCTTTTCCAAAGTTATGACCTATTTTCTGAACTTTCACCTTTGTGTGTTTGCTACCAACAAGCATGATTGTGGTCGGATGCACACCACCATTGAAATTCCAGGGCCCAACCCTGCAAGGCAGGAGCAGTACCCATTTCCTGGGGAAGCCTTACCCTAATTGAGGGAGACCATCCAGTCACTGCTACAACAAGGAGTGATTAGGACTCATATCTCTACTGTCAATTCACCCATTTGGCCTGAGAAAAAGCCGAATGGAGCTTGGAGACTCACAATTGACTACAGGAAACTTAATCAAGTTGCCCCCAGGTGTGCCCCAACTGTGGCATCAGCTCCTGATGTGCTCATGCTGCTTGCCCCTGACAAAAAGTGGTTCTCGGCTCTTGACATCTCTAATGTGACTTGGTCACTCCAACTAGTACAGGAAAGCCAATACAAATTTGCCTTTACCTTTGATGGGCACCAGAATACCTGGACCTGACTGCCACAGGGCTTCCATAACAGCCCTTCCATCTTCAATCTCTACATGATGGATGCCCTGCAGGGGTTTTCCATACCCCAGTGTCTTCTACAGTATGTGGATGACTTGCTTTTAGCAACCACCACAAAAGAAGAACATTTGGTCCTTCTAAATGAATTACTGACCCTCCTCAGGAGAGCAGGCCTCACGTGCAATCCCTCCAGAATACAATTGCATGAAAAAGAGATAATTTTCCTTGGTCCATGTATCACAGACCAATGGAGAAGCCCAGCTGTCAAGAAAATCCAAGGGCTTGTAAGATCTGCCACTTCCTACAAGTGTGGCAACACTCATACTCTGTCTAGGAATGGTAAATTACTCCAGGGACTTCATCTCTGACTTTGCCTTGAAGGCTGCTCCCCTGTACAAACTGCTGAGAAAGGATGTCCCATGGACATGGGGCCCCACACACACTGAAGCTGTTACACAGCTTAAACAGGCCTTGGTCTCAGCCCCAGCTCTGATAAATCCTAACCCAAGATTACCTTTCCATGTGGAAACTGCCACCTCCAGTGTGGCCATGTCTGCAGTGCTGGCACAAAAGTACAATGGGTTTCACAGACCCATTGCCAATGCATACCAGATGCTATCCCCCATAGAGAGAAAGTATAGTCTCTGTGAAAGGACACTCTTGGTGACCTTTGGGGCTGTCAAACACTTTCTGTACATCATTGGGTATGCCCCTAATATCTTGCATACCTGCCACACCGCAACTAACTTTTTGCTTTCAGACAAAGTAAAGGATGGATCAGTCTCTAACACCAGGCTGACCCACTGGTCTTTGTTTTTGCAGGACAGGGACATCAAGGTGCTGCCTGCTGAAATGCTCTCAGTTCTGACCCATGGCCTACTTTATACAGGTACGTCCCATGACTGGGCCCTCCAACCACCTGACCTGCCTGACCCAGGACCATTTCTACCAGCTACACCTGAGGTCCTGGAAGACACTACCATGTTTCATATCTTGACAGATGGTTCTGCCTCCTATGTGGATGGAGAACAGGTAGCAGGATTTGGAGTGCTTATTTGGGACCAGGAAGGTGATTTCAGGCGCGCTTCTAGGAAATGCACTATTATCTCCTCACAGTACGCCGAACTGGCAGCTGTGGCCTGTGCATTGGAGATCATGCCCCATGGTGACAGAGATGCCATCTTTTTTGCAGACTCCAACTGGGTTTGCTCATTGCTTCTTTCCATTTTGGCAGAAGAACAATTTTACATCCTCTGATGGTACCCCTGTCAAATACAGGGAATTGTTTGTGTATATACACACACTGACACAAATGTCCACTCATAAGCTGTACATTCACAAGGTAAGGGCTCATTGTAAATCTGACCTTTACCATGAGTTCAATGACCGAGCAGACTCGCTTGCCAAAGCAGGCGCGCTAGGGGGAGACATGGACAATGACTCACCCGCAACGTGTAGCAGCTATTGTAGCATCTATTTTAGCTGCTAGCAAGAAACAGATACCAGAACCTCCACTAGACATCTCTGCTGCACAAAAAGCAGACCCCAAAATAAGAGATGTGTTCAAATTCCTAGACAAAGGGACTGAACAACCACTGCCTGTTGGCAGTCCATATAAGAGACACTTGGACAATATACACTTGTCCAGTGATCAGAAACTCATCTGGTATCACTAACAAGATACAGGTGACAAATTGTGGGTTGTACCACAATCTCTGTGAACCAAATTTATTTATATGGCTCATGACACTCCCACTGGTGGACACCAGGGGACAGAAAACAGCCTCCTAAGACTCAAAGCAGTCATCTGGTGGCCTGGTATGGCCAAAGATGTAGAACTCTATGTGGACAAATGCATAGTGTGTGCCCAGAACAATCCAATATCGGTGAAAAGAAATGCCAAATTGCTGCCCCAAAGGCAATCTGGACCATGGAATGTGATACAGATCAATTTTATTGGTCCTCTTGCCAACTCCAGTAAGAACAACAAGTATGCGCTTGTTATCACCGATTTGTCCTCCAAGTGGGTAGAAGCATTTCCCACTAAGAACAACACAGCAAAGACAACTGCCAAGATCCTGATAGATCAATTGTTCTCCAGGTGGGGCCTACCCTTAAAGGTAGACTCAGACCAGGGAACCAGCTTTACTGCTGAGCTGATGCAACAGACACTCCAACTTCTTGGCATTGCTTAAAGATTCCACATACCCTACCACCCTCAATCCTCTGGCCAGGTAGAAAGAGCTATCAGATGCATCAAACAGATGCTATGTAAATTCATCGATGATACTCCCAAGGACTGGGATTCCCTCTTGCCACTGTTATTGATGGCAATTAGGGGTACACCTGCAGCCGCTACTCAGTGCACACCTTATGGGGTTAAGACTGGTAGAGCTATGAGATTACCTGAGCACCTTCTGATTGATTTCCACACCCCTACTGCAGATAGAGTATCTGTAGACAAACATGTTGAAAAGCTTCAAGATATCATGAAGACACACCTGTTCACTGCCAATCAGATGGGCAAAGTTCAACAACAAGCTAAAGCTCATTTTGACAAGCATGTCAAAGAAGTTGACTGGCAAGTTGGAGACCAAGTTATGCTTCTCCAATACAGACAACCCACACATTCATTTGCCAGTAAATGGAAAGGACCCTATCCCATTGTCAACAAACTCAGCCCTGCTGTGTATCAGGTCAGAGTACAACACCAGAAAAAGACTGCTGACAAGTGGTTCCATGCTAACCAACTTAAATTGTATAAAGGTAACTAAATTAATTTTTCCTAACCCCTTTTTGGGCAGGAATAGTACCCACACTTAACCAATCCTTTTTGTTTTCTTATAGGTATTGGCAAGATGGCTATCTTGCACCCCTTTCTCCTACTGGTGGGACTACTGACTGTGACTGCACCCCCACATAAAGCCACACAGACTCATAAGGAACGTTTGCAACACTTCCTCGGTAAACTTGAACATTCAGTCACTATCAGATTAATGTTCCCAACAAAATGATTAAAGTTACTCAAGGCTTGGATGCCTTTCTGGATGCTGTAGTGGTTGCCCCAGATAAATATTCACTCTCCATACAATGGCAAACTGATGCAATGGGCTACACAATCCCTGTAGCTCACCTGTCCAAGGGTACATTCCATGGCTGGCCTAATACTGACATTTCTAAAAATGGTACTCTTTCTATCAGACAGACCACTCTTAGACATACTGGTCAGTACAATCTCACTGCTTTTTTTCTTTGCATAATCTTTTTATTAAGTTTCAAGATTATGACAACTCACAAAACACATACACTACAACAGACAAACAAACAGGTGCAATCCATTATACAATCCATTTACAGATAGTTATACATTATTAAAGCCATTTTCTTTCAGTCAGTTTCATGCATTTACAATTTCCTTATGTTTTAAGTATTCCTAAGTTTTTTTTTTAATTTTCGTTTTTACACAGGCACTCTACAATGTACTTCTTTCACACTCCTGGGCATTTTCTCCTGCCACCCTGCTGTATTCCCAGCCCCATCCCTGCATGGGGTTCTCAGGTACCCTAGTCTATGCCCATACGGAGGGTTATCTCCTCTTCCTTGCTTAATGAGGTCAGAAAGGAGCCCACTCCCTATAAAAGACTTCTTCTCTGTCTCTGATCATCAGAGGTTAATCTCTCCAAGGCTAATGTTTGAATTATCATTCCACACCACTGCTGAGTTGTAGGTACTACATGGGAAACCCATGTGTTCTGAATGCAGTGTCGAGCCAATACCAATGACACCCTAACCCACCTGGGAAATGGCTCCCACTCCCCCTCCTCCCCCAGAGTCATCCCAACAGACCTATGAAGGGGTCTACTTGTAAAGAAAACCCTGCCATGTTGGAAACTTCACCTATCACTTCCCCCTAAAGGTCTGAAGTACCCTACAGGTCCAAAAACAATGAATATATGTCCCTTTCTCCTCTCCACGCCAGCCACACATAGGGGAGATAGAGGGATGTGCTTTGTTTACTATCACAGGAGGGTAGTAGAGCAGGTGTAAGAATTTATAGAAAGCTTCCTTGAATCTATTGCATATCAATAGGCCTGTGTGCACTTCCAGCATTGTCTTTCAGTTCTCTTCCCTCCCCATATCTTTTTCCCATAACTGTTTTGTTTTTTGGGTTTGATCTGGGTAATCCTGTTTCCCCAACTTCGCTGCTTTTAGAATGAACCCTTTAGGGTCTTTTTTAACTAGGTATATCAAGGCCTCTGTTGAGTACCACCCATGATTCCAGGTCCCTCCCCTTCGCACTATGAGCATAAAGGCTTGCAGCTGTATATACCAAAATAACTGCTGCCTACCCAGTCCCAGAGTCTGGGTAATATCCCCAAACGAGCTTAATACACCATCCTTTAACAGGTTCCCCATACTCTGTACCCCCTTCATTTCCCATTCTTGAAATCCTCTGTCCTCCATTCCCGGAAGGAAAAAAGGGGTTCCTTGTCACAGGCAGCAACAGGGTCTCACCTTCACATATCCCCTTTCGCTTTCTAAGGTATACCCATGCCTTCAACACTGTCCTCACTAGAGGGTTACTCCTGCCCTGTGTACAGTATGCTGTAAGGCCTTTACTGTGCAAGTACGCAGGAAGGTGGCCCGGGCATCCCCATTGCTCCAGATCAACCCAGCAAGCCAGCCCAGGTTGATGCACCCAGTCCGCAATATAACGTTGTTGAACTGACAGATAGTAATTAGTAAGATCCAGGAAGTTGAGGCCCCCCTTATCACTTCTGCCTTCAGTCTTTGAAGGCAGGCTTGTGGTTGCTTTTCCCTCCATATAAACTGGGAGAATGATTTCTCCACCCTTAAAATATCCACCTTCGTTAGACCCATAGGCACCATCTGCATAGGGTATAAGATTTTGGGGAGGATATTCATTTTAATCAGGTTGATTCTATCCAGTCATGAGATGGGTAATTGCATCCACCTTCTCAGGTCCACTTCGATAGTTTTAATCAGTGGGGAATAGTTTAACCCATGCAGGGATCATATCGACTTACCCACTTTGATACACAGGTAGGTGATACTTGGGGGTGCTAGCTGAATTCTCCACTGCTCATCCTCCTTCCTGATTCCCAGAAAGCAAAGCATTCCAATTTACTAAGATTTATTCTATATCCAGAGAATGCAGTAAAGACTTCCATCAGTTATAGCAGGGGCGGCATTGAATCCTGAGGACTCTTTACACACAGGAACATATCATCTGCGTACAGGGTGATCTTTTGCACAGTTCCCCTTACCCCCATGATACCCTCAACTTCCTGACACTGCTGAACTGCCACAGCCAATGGTTCCAGTGCCATTGCGAACAGCAGAGGAGAGAGGGGGCACCCCTGCCTCGTCCCATGCTTTAAATTAAAGTAGTCGGTGACTACCCTGTTAACCAGCACCTGTGCTCTGGGGGCTCCATACATGGTGCGGACCCACTGAATATTCGATTCACCCAGACCAGTCAGATGGGTCAGCACCTCAAAAAGGTACTCCCACTCCACCCTATGAAGCACCTTTTCAGCGTCCATAGAGGTGATATAAGTCTTCTCCGTCATCTGACCCACTCTCCACACTACATTGAATAGGCAGCACATATCATGATAGGAAAACCTCCCTTTTATAAATCCATTCTGGTCTGGGCGGATCAGCGCTGGGAGGACATTCTCCAACCGCATGGCCAGTATCTTAGCCAAGATTTTAAGGTCACAATTAAAAAGAGAGCTTGGTCTGTATGATGAACACTCCACCTCATCTTTCCCTGGTTTGGAGATTAAACAAACCACTGCATCATAACAGGTTTTGGGTAATCATGGGAGCTCCTCCCCCTCATCCTTCCAGAATACCCCACTTAAAATGTCTCCCATTTGTCCCGCTAGGGCCTTATAGAATTCTGCAGAGAATCCATTGGGGCCGCTCACTTTTCCCCACTGTAATTTCCCTATAGCCTTCAAGATCTCCTCCTTAGTAATAGGTTGATTTAGCTGGTCCTCCTGGACCCTTTTGAGCTTAGGAAGCTCCATGTTATCTAAAAACTCCTTGATCATGGGACCCTCACCCCCTACACTCAGCCTTATATAATTGATTATAAAACTCCCAAAAGCAGTCTCTTATTTTCCTGGGCTCTCTATGCATCACACCCCGTCTATCCCTGATTCCGGTCACTCTGGTGGGACACTTGCCCCAATTAATCTTACTAATAGGGGACCAGGTTTATTAGACCATTTGTACATGTGGCATTTACAATAAAACCATGATACCTTTGCCTCCCCTCGCACCAAGGCATTCAAGGCCTCCCTGGTCTCAACCAGGAGTCTCTCTACTTCTCCCTGTTCACCCCTAGTCATTCTTTTCTCTAAGTCCTTAAGCTGTTTCTCCAGTTCAAGCCTCTTTTCCCATTTCACTTTTTTAATCCTAGCCATGAATTTTATTATGGCATCCCTCATGAAGGCTTTCCCTGCTTCCCAATATGTTGCTCTGGAGACTACAATCCTTTTATTGGTTTCCTTATACAACCTCCGTTGATCCACCAAGTGTTCTTTAAACTCCTTATTAAGAAGCACATAAGAAGGGAATTTCAAATGGGGTGGGAGCTCCCTCTCTACTCTCATTTTATCCACGCTACTACCATGGTGTGATCTGATACATGGATGGGGCTATGGGCCACATCCATCAGTCTATCATTCCACCCCCGTGGCAGATAGATATACTGGATATAATCGATGTGGGACCAGGTCCCATGGGGGTTAGAAAAGAAAGTGTACGCTCTCGCCCCAGGGTTTACTATCCTCCAGCTATCTACCAGGTCCATATCTGAAATGCCTACCTGCCACATGCGCAGGACCTTTGTCATCCTATCCCTACCCTTAGAATAGCCCACAGCCGGGTTCATGGTACTATTCAAATCTCCTCCCAAGATTAGACCTGGAAATTGTTCTCTAGTAAGTGAATCCAAAAGATCAAGAAAGAACCTGGGGTCATATACAGCTGGGGCATAGACACTGCCAAAGGTGACCTGTTCTCCATACAGTTGCCCCACATTAAAAACATACCTACCCTCCCTATGGTCCTTCACCATCCTCTTAACCTCCAATGGAAGGTGTTTATTTAAAGGAATAGCCACTCCTCGCTTACGTGAGGAATAGGATGCTGTAAAGCATTTACTAACCCAGCCCCAAGTAAGCTTAGCAAGTTCAGTGTCAGATAAGTAGGTCTCCTTGATTAGTGCCACCTGGGCTCCTCTTCTCTTAAGAGCCGTCAGGAGCATCGACCATTTAATTGAGGTTAGCAATCCATGCATATTCAGAGACCACCGTCAATTCCTGTGCATTAGCCATGATATGCCCCCCTTCCTCGACTCACATCACCTGGTAGCATTCGTTTGATTAGCTTAATTAAGGCGCCTGTACATTTGACTTTCTGGAAGCTTTGTTAAACTATTTTCAGTATAGGATGCACCACAAAAACAGAGTAACCATAATAAAATACAGTGAAAACAGTAACAGTACTCCACTTCCCTCTCCTCATCACTCATCTATTCATGTCCTTTGTTAACATCATCATCCATCCCTCCCTCTGTCCTCCAATATCCCCTCCTCCCTCCACCACAACAGAACATCCCACATATAGATTTCCTTCCTCCCTCCCTTCGTCACCCCCAGCAGAATTAACACTAGTTGTTCGAATGGCATGAGTGTCTATTTCCCTGTTGATATGTATAACCTGCTACTCCTGCAACAGCTGGTGTGTAGACAACCACAATCCCCCCATACAGAACCAATGACCTAGCTTATAGCGATATAGTAGGCAACTTTACAGAATTTTAAGTTATATATCTAATACATGAACCACTAAAGTTTAACAGAGAGACCCCCTCCCTCCTAACCCCACAAAAAGA
Organism: Neoceratodus forsteri; assembly: GCA_016271365.2. Classification (NCBI taxonomy): domain Eukaryota; kingdom Metazoa; phylum Chordata; order Ceratodontiformes; family Ceratodontidae; genus Neoceratodus; species Neoceratodus forsteri. The sequence continues at coordinate 1,091,646,294 of CM057456.1, forward strand.
CATCAAAAAACACAACATTGTGAGGCGTACCCCAGCAAAGCAGTAAGTATGTAATGCCCAAAACATAACTTGTCAGAGAACATGTAACCCAGAGCACCAGGGTGTGCCCTTCCACCCCTCCCAGTCCATTAAGTCTTTTCCCCGCCGTAGGCAGAGACTATCCACTCGCCCTGAGCTGTGTTTCTGTTACCTTAAGTGATATCACTGACCATGAGGGAGAGAGCACACCATGCCATTTACACATTCGCTAAGCCCCTTCCCTGACCTTCTTGTCCCATCGCATGTTTGAGCAGTAGCAATAGGCCTAGTAACTCCAAGTGGCCCACGTAAATCCATCAAAAAGTCTCACCCTTGTGAGGCAATCAGCTTCCCTGTAAAGCCGAGGAGAAGTGGCCGTCCTCCACAAATGTCTCCTTTTAGGTGTCTTGCACTGCAGTCAGCCTCGGAATCCCTCACAGTTAACAGCTCTCACCATATCCAGTGAGTCTCCTCCTTCACAGGGGTTGTAGCTGCGATCCAGTTTGTACAGTTATAACAAGCCACACCATAGCGTCTTCATGCACAGTCTCAGAGGGGAACAGTCCGTATACCCTGGCACTTCCAAACTGTAGCTAAAATGCTCAACAACAAAAACATGCAAACTGGGTAACTGCTTTCAAAGTCAGGGACAAACCACTTCACTTGTCCAGTTTCTTCTGCAGCTCACTTGCAAACTGCTCTGCTTTGGCTACCTCCCAGAAGGAGTAGGTCGCCCCCTCATGATGAATCTTTAAGGTCGTGGAGTATATCAAAAAATTCTCAACTTTTAGGCCCCGCAGTTGACTCATTAGTGGGTTAAATAGCTTCTGCCTTTTGAGTAGCCGGGCGGAGTAGTCCTGCGAAAAAAAACCAGCCATTTTCCTTCATACTTCTGGGCATCTTTCTCCCGATACGCTTTTAACATTGTCTCCCGGTCTTGAAATGTATGGAACATTATGATGATTTGTCTTGGGGGTTGATCTCCCAGGGAATGAGGCATGACTGCCTGATGGGCCCTTTCCAGCTTTAAGTGCCCGTTTTTAAGCAGCAGTCACAGCAAATCAGGTAAGGTTTTTGCACAAAAATCCAGCACATTTCCCCTTTCTATGCCCTCTGGGAGCCCTCTGAAATGGAGATGAAGTTATCTATAATAGTTTTCCTGCTAGTCAAATGCTTCCTTGAGTTCCTCCAGCTCCTTTTGAAGGGCAGTCACTTGCCCAGGGACCTTCATTGTCTCATCTTCCAATCTGGAGATTCAGTCCTCTGCCTCCTCAGTTCTATTAGAGTGCAGTGTTTGTTGTTCCAATATCTCTTGTAGTTTGAGGTCAGTCTTGCTCTCTAGTTTAAGTAGCCTGGTTTGAGCACCGCAATCACTTGCCCGGTCACTTCACGGCCTAGTGCATTCATTTCCACTGCCGAGAGTGAAATTATGCCTGCACTTTCACCCGCTGTGGAGGCCGTTAGCTTCATTCCCGTTTTATTAGCCAGGCGCTGACTTTTCTCCGGATTTGGTGTTAAATATTCTTCCATGTTGCCTTCCAACACCTTCTCAAGCCATTTTCTGTGCACGAAGGTTGGATTTTAAAACTTTTATTTTTAATTTTACCAGCCGTTGACACAGAGCAGCTTTCAGGTATGTCTATCTGGTTAGCTGCTTATCAGTGCCAATCTCACTGCTTTAATAAATCCTACCTATTGTGACCGCCTCTCTCTCTCGGAGGCACGTGCTTTCTGTCTTCAAAACTATGCAGCCTCTGAAGCTCTTAATCTTTCCATAGTCCCACCAAGTCAGGAAGAACTGACTGCCTGTCCTCTTCAGGAGGATGGCCCTCCTAGTGGTTTGATTGCCACCTCACTACCTATAGCCCTCATTAATAATGTGCAAGTCATGCATGTCCTAATTATTTTCAATCTCACACATTGGAATATGGCTGAATTTGGTTTCTGTAACTCAACCAATACCTCCAAATTTTATAGTATGATGTTTACTGATATTGTTGCTGCCTATCAAACACGAAAAAATGATCCCATAGGTGGGCCTCATACTACTGAACATGTTGGAGTCTTTAGACCTGCCCCTAAATACTATGTTAAACCCAAATCACGTGCACGCACCAAGCGGGATGCAAATGATGTAGCTGGTGCTGCTGGATCTGTCTTTGGCATAACTGAAGCAGCCAGTACAATAACTTGCCTCTTTGGCTCAGGTATGTCTATTTGGAATAGAGCAGATATTGCTTCCATTAAAGCTCAGACTCTTAAATTTCAACAGACTATTAATAATGATGTAATGCTCCCTATATTACAAGGTGTAAATTCTCTCAGTAATGAAGAATGTTATACTGTGTACAATATGTAAGAGATTGCTCAAGGGTTCAATGATACCAAGCGTAAACTTAATGATCTCATTTTTCAGAATAACTGTGAGGTCGACAAGCAATATATCGGGCATGAAATTTTATGTTCTGCTTATGGCTCCTATGTTATATCCATTGTTAACACTCTCTTCAGGGATTTGAAATCAGGCACGATTCCAGACACCATACATGATCTCAGATTGGGTAAATGGTATTGCCCACATTGCAAAACCACTGGTTGCATTACTATTTGTTAAAAGAATACTCTAAACATCTCTATGGCTACTGTTAGAAATATTGGTTATGTTTCTAGGTTTCCTAACTTAGCACCTTGCTATCTCACTAAGTCCCGTGCTATTAAGGAAAATATGTTCATTGCATTCATTGTGTCTTTACCAAATGTTGATCCTGTTACAGCTGTCTGACAAATTATCCAGCATTCATTCCATAGGCCATCTTGAAAATAACATTTTTCATGAAAGAACTGAATTACCCTCCATGCTGGTCTACCATCAAGTCCTCCAGGCTTGGGTCGCACCTCATACGAACTGTTGTGCAAAGAAAGGCTACTACTTCCTGTGTCGATGTGACATTTTTTATATCATGAAACCTGTTTGTGGCTATGCTTATGAGCACCTTGACTGGGCACTGATGTTGGGTGAAGATTTACCATCCAATCTTATGGATGTTGATCCAGATGATAACATCCCCCCCCACTGCATCTTCAATGCAAGACACTGAAACAGCTCCATCTCGAAGCTACCTTGAAGAAGTACATTGCTTCACTACACAGCTCACCAATCAGTAATTCTCTTGTCCAGTATGTCTACATCAATGGCGGGTGCCTTCTGTATGAGTTACCTATACTTCAAACGGCCAGTACTGTCTGGTCATGAATTATCCCAGTTTTTCTTATGGTGCTAAGACTTGTCAAGTTACCAAACCTAACTTTTCTTTTACTCAACAGCAAAAAACTGTTATTGGTCACACTGTGATCATGCCTGTTCCTCTCCCTGAACCAGACGTTATTGATACTGCCCCCCAATACTTGCTTACACTGTCTCTATATTTTCCTATTTTTAACATGCACATTGATCCCTTGACACTCTCTTTACAGACTCTTTTAGCATGAAAAGAAGCTCATTTGATTTATATTAGTAATAATATTACCAAAGCTACTAATGCACTTAATGACCTTATACATGATGAAATCTAGATTTAGTAGTTGCCATATTGGTCCTTGCAAGAATAGATCCAGAAGCAAATGATTTGATACATTTTAATGGACCAACATAGATGTAACAACAAGAACTTGTGCTTGTTGTTACATCTATGTTGGTCCATTAAAAGGTATCAAATCATTTGCTTCTGGACTTATACATGATGGTGATTTGAGTCTTGTTGTAGGCAACACTTGGCTAGAACTCACTTTTAAAGTTTTTGTTGTGATTCAAGCATTTTTAATTGTCTTTCTCATATTCACTCTGTGCTGCCTGCGACGTACCCTAAGACAACATTGAGAATGACTCAAATTTCTTTACAAGACTCGTGCATTGGGCCTGTGAATGACTTTTAGCTCCCTCTCTACCAGCTAACTTGGGATTGTAGCCCCTTCTGAGGCAGCAAGGGAGGGAATGTTATCCATGGACCAGCACCCCTCATTGGATCCCCACCTCACAGACAGTAATACTTATAGGTATATGTACTAACCTTAGGGCATTGGCACTTATCGTATAAGCATAAGTGTCAGGATCAGAGTTCTACTGTACTTTTATATATTTTTACTGAGAATCATAATTCTTTTGTTATTATTCTGATTGTAACATTTGGGAGATACTTCTATTTACGCCATTGTATAATGATTAGTTAGGCAATACTGCCATCTTTAGTGATAGTGCAGAACTGCAGCTGAATATGTAACCACAAGTGTCCTTCACATATACAAGATCCATTGTTTGGCTATCTTGTCTTTCTGATAGCTCAGCATGCCTTCCTAGGCTAGTGAAGAGTCAAGTTATTTGCCACTGACCAATCATAATGTTTTTATATATCTTTTTAGCTGTTGCTATAGTGATTATCAGGGGTATAAGACCCTTTGCATAGCACCTGCTCTCTGAGAAGAGATGTACTGCTACTTATAGGTAATAAAGATTGGAAGTATTCTCCCGATGATCACACTGATTGGTTTTAAGCTTGCTTTATATACCAAAAACAAAATAACTTTTTGTGCTGGACACCACTTATCTGTCATTTCTTCACTTTAGTGCAGTTCCAACAAGAACCTGAGAAGGTGATGGTTTTACTATCCTGTTATACCAGTCAGTTTTACTCAGTTATCAAAGAATTAAAAAAGAAAAAAAAGAATAATGGCTTAGTCAACCAATTGTAGTTGCTGAGTCCCAAGTGAACAGCAGGGTTGAGCTAAACTTTGTTCCATCTGTGTGTTTTTTCAAGTGATTGCTCAGCAGTCCAGGAGCTAAGTGATGCTGTCAACTTGAGATGCAGAGGTAGACTGCATGTCTGTCTACCAAGATGAACCAGAGTGAGAAGCAGACTCCCTGCTTGTGAAAAGAGAGGTAATCATGTGATAAGTGCCACACAATTTGAAGCTTTAAGCTACAGTCTTGGAGAGACTTTTGCAGAACTACAGTTTAACTTGTGACAGAGTCTGCCTGATCAACATCACTGCCAAGTGCTGGTCATTACCACCCCTGTAGGACTGGATGCCACAATGTGTAGGATGAGTAAGAATGATAAAGACTAACACAGGAGAAGCTGACCTGTAAACCACAAAATTGTTGGAGCCAGGAGAGGTAAGACCTGCATCGGAGGACAGATAACACCCTTAGACACCACCTGCCATCTCAGACCAGAGCAAAAGTGAGAGAGGAGAGCCAGACAGCAGCTGGACACCAACCAGAGATGGAGCGTGGTAAGCTGTGCCATCAGTTCCCTGCACAGTGAGGAAGATCCCCTGGTTAGGAACCATGAGTAAATTCAGGGCTTTCCCCTACAGCACACCCTATAAAATAGTTTGGAAAGCATTAACTGGACCTAACCACCCAGCCAGTTGTCACAGATACCTCAGCTGAGGTTTACAGTTAATGGCCTTTGGGTTTGGGGTTTCTGTTACACTAAGTGTTGCTAACTTATTACCTTAATTGCACCACCACTGACCAGCCATGTGTAACATCATTAGACCTACATGGATTCTATGACTAGTAACCCAATGAAACACTGGGAGCTCCTTATAAATATTAAAAGTTTAAGCACTGGCACTAGTGGAGAAAGGGGAAGTAGTTCCACCAGTACAGAGGGGACTGATGCAAGCTTCCATACTGTGCATGTGTGGTGCGAGGGAAGGCACAGTTTGAGGGCTGAGCCTGGGCAGGCACCTAATGCCAGCAAGGGAAAAGTATTAATTTGGCAGTGCCTTGGAGGGCACTGAAGAGCAGCCAGTGATTTAACAGTCTGGGCATAAACATGCATGGAAAACCAGCTACAAGAGACTATAACACAAAAACCTCATTACTGCTAAACCCCATTTTTACCTCCTTTATGGACCTGTCTCAAAATAAAGTTGTTCTTTTGCTGAAATCTGGTTAGTTCTTTCTAAGTTACAGTGTTAAGTGTATGTTCTGTGGGTGAGGTGAACTGGTGGGGAGATGGGGAGGTACTGCATCCCTTGGAATTGCACCATAGTTACACTTTAATTTTTATCAGAGTGGAGGCACTGCACAATTTTCATTCTTAATCTTGGATATGAACCCCTGAAACATGAAGGAGATACTGGGTAGGATATTCAGAGTGCACCAGGCAGGGGTGCAAGCCTGGGCGCAGAGCAACTGGGATGCGCCAGGGAGTGTGCTGGGTGATATTCAATGGTGCTGTACCATGGCCCAGCACCATTGAATATGGCAACATGGCCTCCTGCATTGCGCATGGTGCAGTGGCACTGCACCAGTGCAAGTGGCAAGAGAAGAGCAGGGGGATGTGCCAGTGCAAGTGCGGTTGCGCTAGGTGCATGAACTGCGATATTCAGCGGTGGATATGCAAATGGGGCCATAATGCATGCAAGGTGCAACTGGGGCCATTAGCATGTCATTATGGCCCCATTTGCATGCAGGTGCACTGATCCCTGGTGACTTGCACCTGGCGACCCTGCCAGGCTGCAGCTGTTGGGGACTGACACTCCCCTGCACAGTGTGGCAAAGTTCCCCAATGCCTGATCGCAGGCATAAGTATAATTTAATTAAAGTCCCATATCCCTAGTGGTCCAGTGGATAACTACCAGCCCGATCATGGGCATAAGTATTATTTAAACAGGTCCAATATCCCTGGTGGTCCAGTGGACCACTTCCAGGCTGATCGCAGGCATAAGTATACTAAGAACAGTTATATTAACCCTGGTGGTCCACGGACCTCACTCACCCACTGAGCTCCCCTACCTCTCCTCGTCAGCGGTAGGCAGCAGCTCTCACCCGCAGCCACCTGGATTTTCGACCGATTGGCAAGCTAGTATGGCTGTGAGCTCCATTGGTCCACAGCTAGGGCCACGGGCATGTAGATTGTGCCAGATTATTACAGTCCAGATATGTAAATGGCCCCATCTACATCAGGACTGCGTAGTACGGTTCGTTCGTATGCTCATTGGCCCACGCCAGGACTAATGGGCATACAGCCATACTGTAAGCGCAGTCAGTCGCTGGGTGGCCATGGCGCTTGCTGGTCGGGAGCTGCTCGCTGCCGCTGACCGGGGGGGGAGTGGGGTGACGTGGTTCAGTGGGTGGATGGGGAGGGGGGTAGTGCTGGACCACCAGGGTTAATTGCAACTGTTCTTAGTATACTTATGCCCGTGATCGGGCTGGAAGCAGTCCACTGGACCACCAGGGATATTGGACCTGTTTAAATAATACTGATGCCCACGATCAGGCTGGTAGCAGTCCACTGGACCATCAGCATTGTGTTTCTGGTACAATGTCCATGATCGGGTGTGGGGGGCGCACGACGCTGACAGACCCTGGCCCTGGAGCACGGGTGGCCACCCACAGCTGGCGGCTGCCGTGTTGCATCCTGCAATATGGCAGCTCACCTGTGGGTGGCCAGTCCTTGCTCCTATTACTTTGTGGCTCAACTTTGAGCACCAGTGTGCGGTGCAAGTAGGGGTTGCACCAGCATATGCACCGCACATCCCCAGCTGAATATCGGGATGTGCGGAATATGCATGGGCATGCCCCCTGCAGTTCTGCAGCATACATTACTGGTGCACCCCGGCGCATTGGGATCTGCGTGGCGCAACATCCCCTTTTGAATATCATGCCAGGGCACATCAGTGGGTTGTGCAAAGTGAAACACTGTTGCGCCATGCACAACCCCTTTTAATATCCCACCCACAGTATAAGGACCTAGGCCTGAAACCTTGTAGGGTCTACAAGGCAAGGCTATCCACTGAGACATCAACAGAAATATAGTAGCATTATAAGCCCCCCCACCCAGGGGATCTTTAACACAAAAATATTAACATGGCAGAGTGTTCCTATGGCAAAGAAGCAGAGGAAGCAGTGGAATGACTATAATACTCGTCTACTTAAATCACAAAAGTTCGAGAGAAAAACTGCATTTATAAGCAATAAGACATGACAGGGTATTGGTTGTCAGGGGATAATGCACACCCAGGTGTGTAATGAGGCATGAGGCATCTGCACCCAGTACCTGTAGCACCTGGAAGTGCATTAACCCCAGGCAACCTATGATCAGGTGCATCTTAATGTGCTTATAAAATAAAATGGGTAAACTGAAACAATTTAAAAAACACAAAAAGCTATTTTTTTTCACAGTTTTACTGTTTCTGAAGCAGCATAAGCAGCATAGATTGCCCTGACAAGCTGGTAAGGATTGAAGAGGAATTTCCCATGGTCATCAAAGAAACACTAGAAATTATAACTGTGAAGGGTACTTCATTTTTGAAGTTTATGTGTGTAAGGGGGTATTATGAGTAGAACAAATATTTAATTTTTTTTTAATTAATCCCCCCCTCCCATCTGGGACTTACCTGACCCACCTTCATCGGTGCCCAGATACTATCTTCTCCCTCCAGTCCCCCAGGACTGCTGAGGTGGGAACTGGCAGAGTCAGCAGCTGTACAAGCCAGGAGCCCTGGTAGGAATTAAACCTGGGTTCTATGATCAATGTTCATGGCCTTAGCTGCACAGTTCCCCGTCTGTCTGTCACTGTCAGTAGCATGGCCAAGGCAGAGGGCAGAGAAAGCAGGAGCAGCAGCTAGTTTTGGTTCTCAGAGCCCTGGAAACACAGTGGAGCTGGGGGACAGAGCTGAATGAACCAAACGGCGTGTTGTGCTGTCCCTGCAAGCACACATGTGCATTATCAGAGCCATGTCTCTGTTTCCAATTTTGGGCCACATACCTACATCAGCAGAGAATACTGACTCCAGGAAAGTCAGCAGAGTCAGGATCTAGGTACAGAGCACCATCAGGTATGAAGGAGATGTTTTCATGCCCTAGGGTAGGCAGCAGGGCTAGGAAGAAAATGAACAATGTGTGCATGTTCACAATATCAGGAGATTGGTGCAGACAGCTACCTCCCAAATAATGACATCCAACTCTGTAATGGGCTACATGCCCAAACAACTAGACATATTCCTAGCCCCAGAACAGTCAGTGGGGCCAGGATTTGCTGCAGACAGCTTTGTGGGACATTTAATAACATGGCAGAAAGCTGCCAAAGTTAGGAACTGTATGTAAACAATGATGGCGGCCCCCACGAGTGCAGAGGCTGCAGACCCATGGGAAGGGGTGAATGGTTGGATTCATTTTGGCCTGTGAATGTTGGCCAAAAAGATCCTGAGGAAGCATTCATGCACGAAACCGGTCAGGCCTCCTGCGTGAACTGAGCAGTGTCTCCTGTCTGGCACTTACTGCAAGATTGTTTCGCACTTTTTTCTAATAAAACTGTGTTTGCAAAATTATTCTTCGTGGATGGTGTTATTCTCCTTTAGATGTGTCATTGCCTGGAACATGGCACATAAATTGCAGAACAGTTGTCCTGTTTTGTTTTTGAGAGCGTCTGTTGTGTCAGAAGTTAAGGGAGAAGTCCTGGACCGAACTCTGCCAGTGTAAAAGTCCAGGCAGAAGACCTGTTGAGAGCAGCTGGCAACCAAATTCAGATTACAATTAGGGTCCCTTTTCCATTTGTTGTGCCAGTTTAAAGTTTATGTTCAGTTACAGTGTGTTTAAAAAAAAAAAAGCATTTTACCTGCCACAGTTTAAAGCGTGCCACCAAGCTCTACCCGGCTAGCAGTATCAGCATCCCCAGTGTGGTACCTACTGCAACTATTGAGAGATCTCTCACCCATGGCCTTTGGGGGGAATTAAGACCCTGCATTGGGTTTGAGAACTGCCAAGGGGTGGGCAGAGTTTATGGGGCAAATTATTGAATAGTTTATTGCCTTGAAGTCTGCTTAGAGTATAGATTCACTGCTAGCCCCATTGCTTCCATTTTACCCTTACTACCCCTTGTTCCTTCCAACCCCTCCTTTTTTAATAAAGTATTTGTTTAAATTGCATTTTATGGTTTGGGAATTGTCACTGTTTACTGTGTCACTTGCTTTGGGAGCAGGACTTTGTGGCCAGTTCATGCATTGTTTCATGGGAGGATGATAACCTTGTTTTTTTTCTGTGTGTGAATTTAGTGCTTGTGAATGACACTGGATTGACAGCACTGGAACCTGAAGTCCTCTGTTTATCCAAATTACAGGTACAGCATGGGAGATCACAGTGCAAGCTTCCCCACACTGCCCCACCAGTGTGCCTCAAACCTGCAATGAAAGGGACCACCATGTAGGTGAGAGGGTAGTTCAGACTCTATACCCATTCAGTCCTTGGCCTCTCATGTGAGACTGCCAACAAAGGTGCCAATTAGAGCCAGTTGTGTTGGTGGTTTTGTGATGTGGACATCTGTCCACTGGGAATTGGACTGAAACCACCGCAACTCATTTCACATAGGCCACTGAACAGACCTCAGGTCATAATGGCTTTCGACCACTACTGACCTATACTGGGTTTGACCCTGGGGGGATGATAGCCTTGTGTTTCACCAGATAGGTGCCCCATATCACCATCTCAGGTGGAGGCACTGTACCTTGTTAGGTCAGTGTAGCACACCCTCAGGGAGCCCAGGCCATCCTCCTCAGAAGGAGTGGAGTGGTGGACCTCGAGGACCCTGGTGCAGAGAACTGCAGCTTACATTTAAGGGAGTTTTACTTTTTAGGGCCTCATTCAAGGTTTTCAGTGAGTAAAGGTGGTAGCCATGCTTGTTGTGGCAATCAGGGATAAATATAGTGTCTCATAAACTCTATATGTGACTGGCCCAGATTCCAAATCCCATTGCCTGAACTTGTTCCAATCTGTGCATTTCTATGAAATTAACATATGGGTCTTGTAAATTATTTAGCCAAACAGGAAGCAGGTCATTGCTAACCCATTTAATAAATCTGCTAAAATGGGATGGGAACACTGCAACATTCTCAGTTCATATTTGCTTACTCATTGTCAACCTTCCATACATCTCTCTCTTTCTTTTTGTTTGTTGTCTCATTTATCTTTAAAACCAACTCTGCATGTAGCCCCCATGTGCCATTTTAAATGCTCCACACAGTGACATCATCAGATATAAACTCAGCAAAGACGCAACACTTACCACAGTTTCTGCCAGTGATATGCTGCAGAATACTGCAGAAACACAGTGTAATCCAATGGTAATTAGTGCAGTTTGTCTCACTAGATATTTTGAGATGCTTATCACAGAGCATTTCATCTTGACTAACTCCGCTGTACTCAGTGGGATTTAAAAACTGAGGATACTGGCTGGACCTGTGGCAAGGAGGGTTGAGATGCTGAATACCACATCTCCCACCACAGCAGTGACCCATATTTAGGAACAGACTTGGGTTGCTTGAGGTCAGTCTGGGAAGGAGAGGATGGAGCATCTAACTGACAGCTCTCATCTCTTAGGGAGGGGGGACTAGCCACGATGCCCCTACACTGCCACCATGTGGAGGCATGAAGGCAGGGCAGAACGGTGCAACTCACAAGGGGACAGCTGGCAGCAGAGGCCATAGTGTGTGTGCACTTACACATACATACATGTCCAGCATCATTGCATGCTGCTGGCTGGGGGTGTGATGAGAAAGAAGAAACCCAGAAGCAGGCATATGAAGCCTTTCTTACCTGATTCTACCCACTCCACTGTTTGAGACCCCCACCAGCTTCTGGATGTGTGCTACGGGGTAGGGAGGATGATTCTGTTTCTCTGGTCCCACCATGGGCAGTAATCAATGGGGGAACTTTGGTGGATAAGAATTTAAGTAGGTAAGAGCTGGCAGGAGGAATACGGAGAGTCTGAAGAGCCCCCCTGCAACCTACAGGAAAAAAGCTGTAGGAAAAAAAACAAGGAGTCCAAAAAGAAATTAAAGGAAAAATATATGTATACAAAGCAAACAAATGGAATAATAAATTGAACAAAACCACACACACTGTGCAGCTTAAGGTGTTGCTTTTTCTAGGTCCCAGACTGAAATATCAAAACAGAACAAAACAGAAAAAGGCGCACACAGTGTGAAGGATACTTCTAATTTTGAATTTAATACATTTTAGCCATCAAGTCAGAAATCAAAGAGTTCTTGCTGACCTGAATGGTAACACATATTAAATTAAAAGTTAAGAGTATCCTTCATTTTGTGTGTGCTTTTTTTTTTGCAACAAAGGGAATAAGAAGATATCAACTGGGAATGCTACCATGCTTGCTATCCCTTTAAAGTGACATTTGTTCAAGTTTCAGATAGAATGAGTGTCTTCTTATGACTCATACTTGCATGAATAAAAATGAGTTGATGGTGTACACATCATAGTAAAAGCCAGTTCTTTCCTTTTGTTGTTATCATTGTTTTTCTCCCTTTTAGTGGAATGCAGTCATGCTTACACTGAAAAAACTCTGCCACGCGTCTCTGTCAAATCCAAGTGCACACAAATACCAATGCATACTTGGCTTTGTAGCGAATTTACTGTTGTGTTTTGTTACATCACAGCAGCAAGCAAAAACAAGCACTGGCCAATACGAAATGTTCACTTGTTTGTATTTATGGTGTAGGTATTGGGCATAAATAGTTTAGTGGTTAACATTAATAACGTGAGTTATGAGTGAAATTGTCACAATTGGGGAATGTAGAGGTCCACACATAATATTGTTTTCTTAGATTGTGACTTGTGCGCCTTGTTATTGGACAAGGGCTTCAAAGAGAAAAGGAAGAGAAATACAGAGAGTGGGAAGAATTTTGAGGAAAGTCAGTATTCTGATGCTGTGATAGATGGGGAATGTATTTATTTGAAAACTGATGACCAGAAGAGGCACACTAAGCCAAGGCTTGTTTCCAGTTGTGACCCAGGGGAGAGAGGAGAGTACAATTGCAAAGAAATACAAACCAGGCTGATAATGAAATTACGAAAACAATAACATAACAAGCATAAGACGAGAACAGTACAGACAGTAATGCCAAACACTGCAACGGGGTGCCAAAGAAACTGTGTACAAACTCAAAAGCAATAGTGCAAACATGATAAATTTGAGCAGTGCCAGGAGCATGGATAATGGTGGGACTTTGAAGCCAGTGCTGAGAGGTGGGGCCACGGAGGATTGACAGGAACAAGGGAAAAAAGAGGGGGCTCAACCCCTATCTCACACTTCTGACAAATATTACATTATTCATATGCTTTGCAACAATCATAATCATGCTTAAATTCCTGGGATATATCTGTTGAGCCTTGTTTATTTATGCTGCAATGACCAACATGCTTTAATTTTATAGTGTTTAAAACACGGGTAAGCAGAAAAACACAGCTGCTTACGTAAAAGGATCAGTGAGTGTATGAATATGTTAGCTGTTTTGCTTGATTTTTTACCATGTATGAGAATACATTAATTCCATGAGTTCCAAACACTTCATCATATGTATGCAAATAATATAAACTGCGCAACATCCCTGTCACTCACTGAGAAACAAATCATAAAACTGCAGCACAAATGAAAGGAGTAAACAGTACCACATATGTGGAATGGGAAGCCGGGGTACAGTTTCAAACAAGAAGAATGAGTAGTGTACAAGAAAACTTTGCAGCTTGTATTCTCCTGCCTTGTGATTGGGTAAAGACTTTAAAGAGAAAAGACAGAGAAAGATGAGGAGTGGCCAGAATTAGGTTGCAGTCACAATTCTGAAGCTGTGATAGGTGGAGGAGGGGCACAACCCAACAAGCCCTTTCACAGCAGACTGATACCAATATGTTTGCATGCTTTGCAAGTGAATGTAAAGAAAGGGAACACATTTTGACAGAGTAGCTGTCATTATTAATGCCCCAAGAGCTGAGCCAGTAAACAGCTGATGGGAGGTTGAGGTGCTGATTACTGGAACAGGTTAAAATACATTAAAGTACACTAATACAGATGTTTAACTTTAGAAAAAAGTAATATGTATGATTATATAGTTATTCTTCACATAGTACTTTATATCCATGTAGGGCATATAACCTTTATTCTTTTTTTACATGTTTTAATATAGTTTGGACACAAGTGAAATAAGCATTATAAAATGGGCAAAGAAAATCCTGTGATCCAATTGTCCAACTTAGGTCTTTACCAATTTTTTTTTGTTTTTTATGTGTGTTGTATGCATATGCAGAGTGAATATTTTGTTATAACACTGGCAGTGAGGGTGTCCAGTCCCCCAGTTTCTTGACCTGAAATAAAGAATACCCTCCCTCGTAGTTTTTTTTAAAAAATAACAACCCCTGTAAAAGGAAAACCTGCCACTGATGTCTGTTGTGGTCATTACTGCCACCCCCACCCAGCCCTCCCACTCAGCACCTCCTCCCCACACACACCCACCCATGCTCTTACTTACCCACTAGGGGTTCAATGCCAGTGCTATAATACTCTCTGGACTGCAGGCATGTCTTCACTCTTCAATGCATGACCACAAATTAAGGAAACCAGGTCAGCGTTTCAATGTATTTCAATCATGGTTTGAACTTAGTGGCATAACTTGGCCATTTTTGAACATTTTTGCCACCCACCTCATGAACAATGGCAATGAAACTAGACAAATCTGTCCAGAAAGGTAATTTCACAGTCTCTGCACAAATTCACCTTTTGGGCTGGAGTTAAACATTTTCTCTACCTTTGTTCATGAGTTGGGGTCATAAGAAGGCTATATTGAAAATCTGGGGCACAAATATTAAAAAACAACAAAGCTGTGAGCCTAGGTTGAAATCTGCAAACACAGGCTTGTAACTTTGATAACTTTTCATATTTTGACCCCAAATTTTCAACATGCTGTAGTCATTTCTTCATAGCACCTCATGAATGTGACAGCTGTCATTTTTCAAATCCTGGCCAAAATGTGTTTTCGTACCCTGAAAGGTGATTTCACAGCTGCTGTGCACAACCACATTTTGGGCAGGAGTTGAACATTTTCTCTAACCATGTTAATGCGGTGGGATCATAAGATGGCGATATTGAAAATTTGGGGTAAAACAATTTGGCAATTTTCAATATTTTGAACCCACATTTTCAACATAGCCATTTCTTCACAGCACCTCATGAATGTGACAGCTGTCATTTTTCAAATCCTGGACAAAATGTGTTTCCGCACTTGTGGTGCTAAATCACCTTTTGGGCAGGATTTGAACATTTTCTCTGCTCTTGTGTATGAGGTGGGCTTATAAGAAGGCTATGTAGGGTCATTTGAAGGCTATATTGACAATTTTGGGGTAAAAATATGAGAAGACAACAAAGTTATGAGTCTTCATTGCAATTTTTCAATGCATATTCGTAATTGCTGTAATTTTCAATATTTTGACCCCAACATTTCAGCATAGCCATTTTTTCACACCACCTCATGAATGTGACAGCTGTCATTTCTCAAATCCTGCCCAAAATTTGTTTTAACACTTGTGGTACAAAATGATGTTTTTAGCCATTGTTTTTTAAATGACACCTGTAATGCTCAGAAGGAGTGGTCATAAAAGGCAGTATAGCACAGTGGTTTAAGGCTCTGAGCTGCAAATCTGGAGACCTGGGTTTGAATCCCACAGCCCCCACTTGCATACTGTGCAACCCTGAGCAAGTCACTTAACTTCCCTGTGCTCCCAGGTCATACCTGTAAACAAGCTTTCAGCTTAGTGTGTCACTCCTGGTCAAACAATTGGGGAAAAAAAATTACATTGAAACTTTGGGGTAAAAATGTGAAAAACCAACTAAGTTATGAGGAAATGACTTGTTCCAACATTTACTCATAACTTTATTTTTTTGCACATTTTGGCCCCTGCCTAATGTTCAACATATCCCTTGTGTTACCCCACCTCCTGAACATGGCAGGTGTCATTTTTCAAATCCCCTCTGAAACTTAGTTCCACAGTCACACAACAAAATCACCTTTTGGATGGGATTTTGAAAATTCCCCTGGTCTTGATTATAATGTCAGGTCATAAAAAGACTGTTGGACATTTGGGGTCAAAATGTGGGAACCCACTTAAAAGTAAAATATTGCCTCTTAGCTGTTCTATCCTGGGTAATTACAATCTAATAATGTGTCAAGGTGTAATATCACTGAAAATGAGATATTACATCCCGTTAGCTCTAGCATGGGTAAATATATAGCAAAATATGTACAAGCAAGACCTGGTACAACAGCAATACCAGTGCAGAACATCTTGCATTGACAAATGCTTGTTTCATGTAGAAATTGGTAGCTGTGAGAGGCACACAGAGCTTGCAGTAGGCTTGTTTCCAGGTGTAGCTTAGGGTAGGGAGGCTGTGGGAGAGGAACTACAGTAACAATACAGTCAACATTTGAATTCTTGTATTCCATTTCAAAAAATCATTCCAGAAATTAAATGTAAAGAAATGCAAAGAAAAAAGAAACAGGGTGGAGAAGGGAAGAATTAATATAAAGAGTGAGAGAAGGTGGGGAACACAGGTAAATGGGCAGTGGCAAACCCAAAACACTTTAAAAAGCCATTACTGTATTTCTTAAAAAGCACAAACATTTGAATTGGAGAAATTGTTCGGGAGAAATCTACAACCCTCCCACCTCCAGCTACCATCACCAACCGAATGAGTTAACAGTTTTAAAAAAGTATAACTTTCCATTAATCATTTTTGGTTTGGTTTGAAATACAAATGAAGCACTAAATGTCAATTTTTATGCAAATTAAATGCCAGTGTGCCATGCATGGTTTTTATTGGGTTGAGGGTTAATTCAATCATAGAAACATAGACTTTGACGGCAGATAAGGACCGCTTGGCCTATCTAGTCTGCCCATTTCCCTACCTACAGGATAGGCCGCAGATCCTAGTTAACCAACAACCTATTTCTTCCTACCCCCCACAAGAATTGCCTTATGTCTGTCCCATGCAATCACAGCACAGACATCTCTAATTGCAAGACAGGAGTGGTGTATTTTAAAACCTATATACAATGAGTAAGGATATCACAATACAGGTTCTTTCTTGGCTGATAGGTGTCTAGGTGGACACCTTTACTACCTTTTGGAGGACTTCCAGATTTGGGGAGGAGTTTCATTAGAGCACAGGCAGCTCTATATGGTATGGGGAAGGAGTAAAATGATAAGCAGCCTCGAGTGATATGGGGAGAGGAAGAAAAACTACATCCCACCTACACTTCAAGACTATGTTCCGGCGTTATCTTATGCAGACTGACCATTGTACTTGTTTTGATCCACCCTTACTATCTGGTCAGGCTCCCTGACCTCACTGTCCCCTGCTCCTCTGCCCCAGGCACTTGTCCAAACCCTGCTTATTTTGGACTTTGGAGGACCGCATCATTACATATGCCTGGTCTGCTCCTCCTACCTTCCAGTATATTCTAATTTCAATTGTATAGTTGTCACCTGTACCTTCCTTTACTGTACTACCTTTGTAACATCATATGATCTACCATTTTATTCTTTTGCTGTATTTGATCTACTGCTATGTCTCTAAAAACTCCATATGATGTACCATTGTTAAGTTGTTAATACCCTGTAAATGTAATGTTGCCTTTGTTTTTTCTTGTTTTGTTGCTTGGATTATGTTTCTCCGTCTAACTCTGCATCTACTGTATGTACAAGGACTTGTTTCCTCAAAATGTAAGGTTTGTTTTTCTATGTTGAAATGTTCTGTACTTATTTTCATGATGTTATGTACTCTCCCAGGTCGTGCCTTAAAGTAGTCACATTGTTGGTTAGTGCACCTAACCGGTAAACAAAAACTAAATAAAATAAAACATCTTCTCATTTCACCTTCTGTGACAAAAATTCTCTACTGACAGCTACACATGCAGCGGAGCCAGCCACGATGTAATGCAATAACATGTAGTACATGGCAAGTCAATACTGCAGTAAAAACGACTTCATTGCCATTGACTTATGCTGTTCCCTGCAGCATACTGCAGCATTTTGTGATATACTGCTGTACAGCAGAGTCAGCTACAATGCAATGCAGTAACTTGCAGTAAATGACATGTCAATACTGCAGTAAAAAAGTGCTTAATTGCCAATGAATTACACTGCTCCCTGTAGCATACTGCAGCATTTTATGATATACTGCTGTACAACTAGAATGCAAGCAATTTAAATTCCATGGCGCAGTGAAGCGTAAAGTGGGCACTACACAGCATTTGCCACTCCACTATGTGGAGTGGGCAATACAAAGTACTCTCTGTGTCATTACCACTTGCGTTAAGGTGGAATGGCAATGCAAAAGTAAGGCAAAAGTCATTGTTTTTAATGGACTTCGCCTTCCTCATTATGATTCTAAGTGATCCACTTGGTGTTTCAGATTTAGCAGCCCCCCCACACACATCACATGGTTTACAGTACTGTAAGTCACATGCTCTTTAGCTAGGCAAGAAGAAAGTGAGTCATACAAGCAGACACTTTTACTTTCTCCTGTGCAGACGGAGAGAGAGTAGTGTGTTTTGTGACTGCTGATACTTTGAGATCTGAGCGAGGAGGAGATTTAAACTTTGATTTAGACCCAACAGCTTTTTTTAAAGCTATATATCTTTGTCTTTTCTGTACTCTTTTTTACTGAATTTGTTCTTTCTGTAAATTTTATTTTTCTTACCTTTATAAGTAGTTAGTTGTTTGTCTGTGTCTGTGTGACTGTGTGTGTGTGTATGTGTGTGTTGTGTGACAGTGTGAGTAGTGATTGCACAGACTGAGGGAGCTCAGTAGGAGAGATGGACCAGGGTGAGGGAATGTCTGGGGTGGGGGCAGCTCTGGGAGAGCGTGGTAGTGGTAAGCGTCATACTGTGCACATGTGTGGAGGGCATGGGCGCCCATTCCTGTTGGACCGCTCAAAACTTGTGCGTTCCCCCCACCGAAGCAGGACCAGCACCGCCTCCTGTCCTGACTCTGAGGCAGTTGAACCACCACCACCACCAAGTCCAGCACCAGGTCCTCTGGAGCAGGATGTGCCTGTTCCCCCAGGCCCAGGTGTGGACCCCATCCCTGTTCAGCACCATGACCAGCCAACTGCTAGTTCATCTGGCTATCCCCTGCCTGTGCCTGGTCCTCCCCACACCTCCGTTGTTTGGAAGTTTTTTGACTGTGTTGGAGAGACAATATTGTGGTCAAGTGCCACCTATGTGAGGTGGAGGTGCACCATGGCCCCCGAGGGACTCACCTGGGGACTGGAGCCAGCACACCCATATGCTCAATCACCAGCAGTTGGAGTGGCAGGCTGCCACAGAACAGACCATGCCTGCACCTGCTGGCCATTCTGTGGCAGAGGGTGCAGCTGTGCATTGAGGCATCCCTAAGAAGAGGAAGGCAACAGCAGCACCTGCTGCTCCAGCAGCACCCCCCCACCACCACCACCACCAGCAGGTCAGCCTGTAGAACATGTGGACCCCAGAGAACTGTATGTAACACAGACTGACTTAACAGTTCTCTGGAGTGCTGTCAAGGATAATAATGAGAGGGTGAGTGCTGTGGAGCAGTGGCTGGATCACATAGAGGGACATCAGTTGCAAATTATGTCCATGCTGGAACTGCTGCTGGATCACCACGGGATCCCACATTATTTTTTTTTCCTCACACCATGTGCCCCCCCACTCCTTCCTTGCTGTTTTATAAAATGTATTCCTTCACCATCCCCGACCCTTGTATATAATTATGCCATTTCTTTGTTGTCTTCCATATGCGTGACACTTTGTATTCTGAGCAGTGCAAGTATACTGTACTAAACTGCATGTGTTTCCAGTCTGTGTATGTACTGCAGACACTGTCCAACTCCCTGACTTAAAAACACTCATTAATGAGTACAATGGTGGGGTGGTGAAGCATGGAGAGATACTACAAAACAGGCTTACAATACATCCAAGTAACTATTAAAAAAAATGAACGTTGTGATTCGTGACGTGATCGTGAATCGTGACTTGTGACTGCATTTGTTACCGTGATGATGAAGAAACATGAATGCCTACGGCTGTACTTCCCCGATGAGCTGTAGCTTAAAACTCCCAGACTTAAAAACACGTATCAGTGAGTACAATGGTGGGGTGGTGAAGCCTGGAGAGATACTACAAAACAGGCTTACAATACATCCAAGTAACTAGAAAACAAATTAATGTTGTGATTCGTAACATGAATGGTCGTGAATCATGATTTGTGACTGCATTTGTGACCATGATGATGAAGAACGTGATTTGTATCACGAGTGACTCGTGATGATGGTCCTGACTTAAAAAAGCATATTAATGAGTACAATGTTCATGCAGAATTAAGCACCACACCTGTCCAGTACTCTGAAGGGAAGCCAAAGAAACAACTGTGATTTAAGTTACAAATGGAGATTGGGCACTAAAGAGATGCAAATGCACAGACAGAATAAGATTGCGCTGTGCACTGAAGAGATGCAGACACAAAGGCACAACACCTAACCAGTGCTCACCATCAGAAATTCAAATCTGGAAAAGAATACCTTTGCTGATTGGGGTGGGCAGGGGGGCAGTGTACTGCACTGCTCCAGTAACAGTCACTAGTAATAGTACCAGTAAAGATACCACAAAGAAGCACAAAAATCACACAGCTGCAGTGGATAGCAGGTTCACATTGCGGAAATTATTATGTAGCACAATAAAAGGTGTCTGATTTGATGACACGCATCACACACATACTCACACACACACTAAGTAATGCATAGCAAATTGAAAACTTCTGTAATATAACCACATATTTTAAACAAACTAAACTTATGCACTGCTGCACCACAACAATCAGCAAAAAAGTGGCAAGAAATATTGAAAATATTACTGTGTAGATTAACACAGTTATACAAGAAAAATATCACCAAAACAGAAAGCACTGTCTTTTTCTCCAAGTTAATCCACCTACACCACAGATACCCCCCTTCCCAAAGCACACTTCCACTGTATCTCAGTACACAGACTGAATGTGGTACATTAACATTCAAAATCCATACACAAACAATAAACACTCGATGATATGAGCACAGGAGGGTTTCCTATAATCAATGAATTAAAGTTTCAGCAAAAAAAAAATGACTCAAAAAGGCTTTTTTAACAGCTTTTTGAAGGTTTGAATCGCAGAGAACTCTCAGAGCAGATTGTCTCCTACAGCTTCCTACACATACTACCCCAAACTGAGACTGTGCAGAACAATCTAGAGCCTATGTGACCTGAAATCCCAAGAATCACTGCCAAATTCACCTTTGGAGCTTAAAAACAAGGAGAAGTGAGGCAAAGTACATTGTTTTCAATGTACTTCACCTTAAGAATTGGTGGAGTAGTGGTTTGGGAAGGTGGAGTAACGCAAAGTCAGTGTTTTCAATGGACTTCACATTACCCATCAATAACACGAAGTACTCCGCTTCGCATTGCGGAGCACTCCATGAATTCACCTTCACTCCGCGAATCACTCCGCGGAGCGAATTGGGGCCCCTTCGCCCATCACTATGTACAATGGAGCCAGCTACAATGCAATGCAGTAACTTGCAGTAAATGACATGTCACAAAATACTGCATGACAAAAGGGGGTTAATTACACTGTTTCCTGCAGTATACTGCAGAATGTTGTGATATACTGCTGTACAGTGGTGCCAGCCAGGACGTAACATAGTAATGCTGCAGTATATCACAAAATACTGCAGTATGCTGTAGGGAACAGTGTCATTCAAAGGCAATTAAACCCTTTGTTTTTACTGCACTATTCTGTAACATAACATTTACTGCTACTTACTGCACTGCATCATGACTGGCTACACTTAAGCTGTTGGATTTTATTTTATTAATTGGCAGATGCATCAAATTATTGTTTATCAATTTTTTTAATACAATACTGCATTTAAATAATTATGTATTTATTTTGTATTTTAGTGTTTTTCAGAGATGTGGCCATTTATAATAGTAATAAGGCACCCCAGGGCATGGATCAATGTGGGATTTACCCACTTTCCTTGTGGTTTAAGACACTGGGCTACATCTTATGTCACACCACACAAGGCATGGGTAAACCCCCAAATTACCTATGCCTGTTGTGCCTTATTGCTTAAATAAACCATGACAGGGCATGGGTTTCTAAACAATTAATGCATACCCCCAATTAGAGATGTGCAAAACTGGCAAATTTTGTTATGCAAAATATTTTGCAAAATGTGCCCGTTTCGTGAAATTTTTCGCAGCAGCAAAGTTCAGAATTTCATCCACGGAATGCAAAATGTCACCTGTGAAATGGCAAAATTCACCTTTTGCTGGTGAATGTTCACTGCTTTTCCGATTAAATTTTGCATTTCACTGGTGAAATTCTGCATTCACACCCCGCTAAATATTTTGTGTAATGGGTGAATTTAGTGAAATATTTTGCATGGCAAAATTGCTGAGTTCACGAGAATATAATTTCTCAACATCTCTACCCCCAATGAACTGTAAAGCACAAAGCCAACAGCTGACTGCCTTTTAATGCACCTGAGAAGTGCATTGATTCTCAAGAAACTAAAGTCCAGGAGTGGATTTCTGTGCTTATTAAATGAAAAATATATATTTTTTTTTATAATAGAAAATGGTTTTATGTTCATATATTTTGGTTGCTTCTCAGCATGTGAGTTTAGTAACAAAAGCCTCAAGCCTTTGAATGCACCCAGGAAGTACATTAATTTTAAAGAAACCCATACCCTTGAAGTGAGCTGTTAGCTTATAAATGGAAAAAGATTTTCTTTTAATAGAAAACTTTTTTTTTTCATGCTGTTAGGCTGCTGCTAGGTGGTTAAATAAGGCTAGTTACAACCTATGCTTTTCCTGGGGAATTAATGCATTGTAAGGTTACGTGTTTAGATCAAGTAGGTTTTTTGGATTGCTTACTTTCTTAAACCCCATTTTATGTCTTTTTAATGTCCCCAGTGCACTGTTTCATTTGTTTATTTTGAAATATTACTATTGGTTTCCTCATTTTTGGCTCTATATTTAGGCTGCTGTTTTTCCGCCTGATATTCATTTTTAACTAAGTTCCAGAACTGAGTGGAAGCATGCATTGAAGCTTTACATGCAGCCCTTCGCTCCACTGATGTCATTGGGCTCAAGAACTCATAAGTAATTACAAAATGGATATTGGGCAGGAAAAAGGAAACACTAAGAAGGGACGCTAAACAAGAAAAAAGTGGTACTAGTTCAAAACAAGCACATGAAACGATACACTGGACATATCAAACAATCTTCAAACAAGACCATATTTCCAATTATATTAAAAAAAAAAATTGTTCCCTTTAAACAGTGTCAAGTAAATGGTCAGAAGATGGTTTTGAATGCAAGCATTCACAAATGAAAAAGTGCCAAGAAAGAATAAATATCATTTGTGTCCAGTGAAGGACCCCAGGACACCGTTTCATGTGCCCTGGTAAAACAACTCTGTGCCCCTATTGGTACCCCATGTGGTTGCAGAGCTACCTCATTAGCACCAATGGGCTAGATATTCAAAGGGGTTGTGCCTGGTACAACTGAGCTGTGCCAGTGCAACCCCAGAACTGAGCCCCAGGGCAATATTCAGAAAAGGGAATCGCACAGCAAAATTCCCAATGCCCCAGGGCACAAAGATAATGTATGCAGCACATCTCCAGGAGGTGTGCCCATGCATATGTGGCACATCCCAATATTCAGCCTGGGATGTGTGGCACATCTGCTGGCACAACCCGGAGATGTACCACATACCTTGGCCCAAAGATAAGCCCATAAAATATGGCTCAAGTACAGGCCATCCACTGGCATACTGTAATAGTTCACAACTTTGTGAATGAATAACTTCTTTCACAATGTTGTGAGTTATTACAATACAGACTGCAAGCCCATTGGTCCACAATGTGGACCAATGAGCTTGCAGCCACTACTGTAAGCTGTCATTCAGTGGGCAGCCTCAGTGGTATGTGGGCAGGTATGCTGCCCGCCAATGACTGAGGGGGAGCTGGGTGGGCTGGGGGTCCTGTGTGGGTGGGGGTTACCACTGGACCACCAGGGGAGATATTACTTTTATACTACAGTGATCACCACTACAGGAGAGGAGGGGGGTACTACTGGACTACCAGGGAGGTGGGCATCTATTCTTGCAAGACGATCAGCACTATGGGCTGGGGGGGGACCTCTGGACCTCCACTGCCAGCACCGCATGGTGTGCAGGGTGCCAAGTGCATTTTGCTGGCCAGCCCTGCACAACTCATGCAAATGGGGCCATAATGACATGCACATGGCCCCATTTGCACCTTGCATGCATGATGGCCCCATTTGCATATTGGTGTCTGATTATCAGGAATTTGCGCACGGCATATCTCTGATGCACTGGAGCATTGCCTATTTATGGTATTCAGACCTGTCTGGGGGGATACACCGGCATATTGTATTTGCACAGGGTGCATTCTTTGCTATATTCAGAAGGGATGCACCTTGGCACATCTCTTTTGAATATCTCCCTTGGTTGCTTCAGTGCAACTCAGTTGCACTGCGCACCCACTTACGCCATTGCCAGGTGCATTTCTGAATATCGGGCCCAATATGTGCACTTTGTAACTGTTTCCTGGCTGTCAGCTGTTGTGCCCCCTACTGTACCCTTTTAACCAGCAAAAGCTGGAACCACCACCACTGCCTGTGGCTTTTTGTCAGGAGAAGTCTATAGACTTGGGACCTGATTTTAAAACAGTCAGGATTGCCACAAGGGGCTTACATCAAGGAGACATGGTACAAAGGGCTCTTTGCACTGCACCTTGTGCCAGTCCTGATTTCAGAAAGCACCCCACACCACTGGGGGGGCTGCCAGTGCCAATCAGGCTTGCGCCATCCTTTTGACGACCACACTGGTGTGCCATGGTGGAAGGGGGCTTGTGCCAGAGCAGCACTATAACATCCCCTAAAGTGGGATTTTGCAAGCCTCCCCTGGGGGCGTATGGATCCTGCTGTTGGACCAGCCCAGAGATGGTATAACCTGCTGTGCACCACTCCTGGAACCATCGTTGGATGAGGGAGTGACCTTGTGCTCCCCCCCCAGGAAAGGCACCATCAGAGCCCCTAACACTTGTCACACCACCACTGGAGTGGCCAGGTATGAGCCCATGACCCCTCACACCCCCATGAGGGTGCTGGTGGGTCTGCCCCCCCATGGACCTGCACTGCAGATGGTGGTCATGCAGTTGCTCCATTGTGGGAAGTTGCCAGCCTCTCCCCATCCTGACCACTGTCACCACCCCATGACCCAAGGTATGCTCAGGATGACCTGCCAGCCACCAGGGTGACCAACTGGCAGACTAACATCACTGGCGACTGCTGTTGCAAGCCCATCCCATTGCTTGCAGGATTCAACTTGTGGAAAACGCAGGGAGATTGGCACCAGGACCCCGCTTTTTGTAAAATCAGGCACAGGGTCCCTTCCTGGTGCACCCAGGTTTGCCGCATCATGCACTGATCTAATGGTGCCTTTTAAAATCGAGCCCTAGCTTTTCATACATTAGGAATAAGTTCAGACTTTTTGTGACAGAAAGGTCTCCCCCAAAAGCAAAAATGAGACAGCATATCGCATGGGGCTATCGAGTAATCCAGCAAGTTGCACATTTTATTTTGATAAATTTTAATCCTACTTCTTCTTTTCAAAGAGCAATTTATGTTTTATTTTTGAGTATATGTGCATGAGAATTAACCAGACTACTGGATGGTGGGAGGGCACTCATAGAGGTTTGGAGCCTGCAATTCTCTCTGGGCTATTGGTATAAGCCATTTTGTTACTAAAACTTACAAATTTAAGCCTACAGAGGGGAAGACAAATGTTGCTCACTGCTCCAGCAAAATGTCCAGGGAAAACCAAGGCTCAACCTATTTCATTTTTCTTGGCCTCAGTGTTTTAGAAATAGGTTAATATTACAATGACGAAAAATAAATCAATAAATAAAAGCTTGAGTAAGTAATGTGTCTATAACACTTTCAGGTTTACCAAAGTCCAAGTGTAAAAGTCAGTGACCAACCTCCATCTAATCCCCCAGTGACTGAATCCGAAAGGACTTGACAGGTTGAGTGGATATTAGTACTTACGCACAATGGTATGAAGATGTCTGGGAATACTGAGTTGCCAGGGCCCGTCCCCAGCCAGAGCTGAAAATTGTATGAAGCAGAATGCTGGAACCATATTGTATTGTCAGAGGACATGAAGCCACTCACTCCAGCTGAACACTTAGTGCGGCTGACATGCTGCTACGACAGAAAATTGCACTAAAGAGGCACAGTTGAGTTGCTATTTTTGGCCTGACAAACACACCAGTTTGTAATCATCAGCCTGAAGTCCTGTCCTGAGATTTCTTTGGGAGTGTGACTAGTTACACACAACTACACTTAAGACACTTTTCAAGCTGGCAGGCAGTGCATGGCATTGAGCTGAAGTAGAATGATGAAAAAGATAAACAACAGAAAACCAATACAGAACATTAGATTTTCTGAATTATTTTCATCTCGTTAAAATAAATTCTGGAATGAACATACAGCTTTACTGTACCACCAGCTATATTCCAACCAATTTCTTTTAAATAATAATAATATAATAATTACTAAGGAGCATTTTAATGCTCTGATAACCAGTTAAAATCATGATACTACTGCAAGGTTGTAATTTTTGAATTACAACTGGGTGGTTATAATCACCACCTGTCACTCAAGTTTGTGTTAATCTCAGCGGGAACAAATACACAACTGCTGCCATGGAATTAATCAGAACACTGCCCAGATAAACAGGCTCTCTGTGTAGTAATTGGGACTGTACCTCAGGTTTTAAAGTGCTCAACGGTTTGGTGGTTCTACAGCATGACTAAAACACACACACATAGACACACACGCACGCACACACACACACACACACACACTGGAGTTAATTTGCCTTATTAAAAATGCTCTACTAGTAATTATAAAAAAAAAAGGGGTGGGTGTGTGTAACATAATTTTACACACACCCTCAGTGTGAGATACTTTACAAACCTTTCGAGCTTCACTCTCAGGGTCTATATAATTTCCCACACCATGGGTGTGTGTAAAATTCTGCTTATACACACCCACCCATGTACTATTCTTCTTTTCATTCATGAGAAACTGACAAACCACTGAGTCAGGGACTCACTTCCAGTGGTTTCCAATTGCAGCAGGATCTGGTTACAGCTTGGAGAAGGTATAATTTACACATAATAACTGGCATAGCCTTTTTCACATAGGGAAACCGTGGCATAATTTGCTGTTATAAAGGAGCATTTATAACGGCAAACACGGTTTCTCTCTCTCTGTGCATGCCTCCACTGCTGCTTTATCCTTCAGAACCGGGCGGGGCCAGCATGTATGCATTCATTTTATATAATTGCTGAGGCGAAAAGGCAAACCCAGCAATATATAAAATAAAAGCTTAATAGATCAGTATGTGTCAACTCCGAAGTTTACACACACACCCTTGGGGTTAGATGCTTTTAATAAACCCCTTGAGCTTCATTCTCAGGGTTTATGTAGCATCTAACACCTCGGGTGTGTGTAAACTTCTCGTCACACATCCCGACCCATACTTTATTCTCTATATTGTATATTGAGTACAAACATAGACTTTCAGCACAATTACAACAATATTTAATGTTTTATGTATCTTTCACAAGTGAGGAGGCACTTAGTGCTGAGCTGTTAGACTGTAGCAGAATACAGTTACCTTCCACATATGTCTCACTTGGGTAGATAAAACCTCATCATATTAAGCATACAACATAACAGGTCAGTATGGGATGTAGTCACCCATACTGTGGGGTATCTGAGCTTGGTTAGGTACAGCAGAGCCTAGGCTGTGAACAGTGCAGAATTCACCATCCTCCGGGTGTGGACCAGGTGCAGGCCAATAGGCAGATTGTTCCAAGCCAGAGGGCTGGCAAGGGAGAAGCAGCTGGATCCCGCTCCGGTGTTCATGTGAGGGACAATACATTCCAGTCCTGCTGCAGATATATAGTGGTAGTCATAGAAAAGTTTCTCAGTACTGAGGTATACCTGGGTATACTGAGGCACCTCCTGGACTGGTTTTGGCTTTATCAAGGCCAGGATGTAGTCAGGCACCTTAACTGCTGTACAACTGTACATGAGGTATAGCAGATTCAGCTGTCTGCAATCACTTAGGTTCAGCCAATTCGGTATCCTATAGAGTGTGCAGTGGTGGCTATCATAGGGTGCATTACACTAAATGCACCCCATGGTATCCACCACTGCACACTAAGTGAGCAAGCCCATTGTAGAGAACAGTTAGCTTGCTTAGGAGAGCTTTGTTGGCCGTATCATATAGTATGTCCCCATAGGCCAGTAGAGGGGTTAACACTGTGTTCACAGTGTGCAGGCATATGGAGGCAGGACAGCAGATCTTATTCCTGTACAAGAAGCCAAGTTTAAGGCCATGTGTTTTTCATTGGCTTTTCAGTATGCAAGTAATCCTTCATGGATTGCTTACATTTAATCATCAGTGCACACACAGCAATATGCATTTATTAAGTTTCAGCAAATTCTTTTTCTAGATAACTACAACTTTAATTAAGCTTGAAGCAGAAATTACCCCAGTTAATTTGGTTCAAGAATGTTCTAGATAATAGATGTTGAAAAAAATGCAGCCTTACCAACTTGGAACCTGACCCTGTCAGATCTCTAAGGCTAATCAAGGCCTGGCTTAGCATGTAGTCAGATGGAAGATCCAACAAACATCAGGTCCAAGGTCCCATCTGCCTCTTCCGGTGGTTGATGCGGTGGACATTAAAGATCCCATGGCACTTCTTGAAAAAGAGAAGGGGAATTTCTCAGTGTCATAGAAACATAGATGTTGTCGGCAGACAAGGACCGCCAGGTACATCCAGTCTGCCTGTAAGCCCTTCCCTTGTTTTGATGCCACAGATCCTTCTAGGTCAATGGCTTTCTCTACTTCCTCCTGCTACTAGGGTTCCCCTATGTCTGTCCCATGCATGTTTAAATCCATTCACTGTGCTTGCTCCCACCACCTCTTGTGGCGAAATATTCCACGCATACACCACCCTCCCTGTGAAGACAAACTTCCTCTCATTTCCCCTTAACTTGCCACACTCCAATTTCATATCATGCTCCCTCATTCTTGTACTTCTCCTATACTGGAAGATGTCTCCCCCTTGTACCTTGTTTATGCCCTTTAAGGTACTTGAATGTTTCTATCATGTCCCCCTGATCCCTCCTCTCCTCCAGTGAGTAAATATTGAGGTCCTTTAGCCTCTCCTCATAAGTTTTCTGGTGCAAGCCCTGTACCATTTTAGTCACCCTTCTCTGGACTGCCTCCACCCTGTCAATATCTTTGCGTGCGTGTGGTCTCCAGAACTGTACCCAGTACTCCAGGTGAGGTCTCACTAGTGTTTTGTACAATGGCATCACCACCTCCTTCCTTCTACTAGTGATACCTCTGCCTGTGCACCCCAGCATGCCACTGGTCCTCCATGCTGCCTTTCTACTCTGCTTAGACATCTTTAGGTCATCTGAAATAATACGTCCCAGATCCCTTTCCTCCATGGTGATAGTCAGTAACCCCCCATTCTGTAGCTCTCCTCAAGGTTCCCTCTTCCCAGGTGCATTATGTTTCACTTCTTTGAGTCGAACCCCACCTTGGACCATTTTTCAAGCTTTCCCAGATCTCTCCTCATTTTCTGCACCCCATCAGGAGTATCCACCCTCTTGCCAATCTTGGTTTCATCTGCAAACAGGAAGAACTTCCCCTCAAGTTCCTCTGCTATGTCACTAATGAAGACATTAAACAGGACTGGACCAAGGTCTGATCCCTGAGGCACCCCACTGGTCACCTCCCTTTCCCCAGATTGGATCCCATTTACCACCACCCACTGCCTCATGTCTGTTAACCAGTTCCTAATCCAGTTTATTACCTTGTGGCCCATGCCCAGACTACCCATCTTGCTAATCAGCCTTTTATGTGGGATGGTGTCAAATGCCTTGCTGAAATCGAGGTAGGTGATGTCCATGCCCCCCCCCCCCATTTATCTCCCTTGTCACCAAATCAAAAAAATCTATCAGATTTGTTTGACATGATCTCCCTGCGGTGAATCCATGTTGCCTTGGATTCTGGGCACCTTTGGATTCCAAGTGTCTCACTGTTCATTCTTTAGGTAGTGTCTCCATGATCTTTCCTACTACTGAGGTGAGGACGACCAGCCTATAGTTCCCTGTTTCCTCCCTGCTACCACTTTTATGCAGAGGAAATACATGCTCTCTCCTCCAGTCCTCTGGAACTACTCCTGTGTTTACAGACTCCATGAACATCACTGCCAGAGGTGCTGCTAGCTCTTTCCTCAGCTCCCTTAATATCCTCAGGTGTATGCCATCCAGCCTCATTGCTTTGCCCACCTTCAATTTCATGAGCTCCTCCAGGACTCTGTCCTCTGTGAATGGGCTAGTGTTCATCTCCCCCCCAACCGCCCTTGTATCTGGTGCCCAACTGTGGCCCATGACCTTCCCCCCTCTTCAGTGAATACTAAACAGAAGTATTTATTCAGTATTTCTCCCTTATCTTGGTCTCCCTCCCTACACTCCCCTTTGTCCCCTCCAAGCCTTATAATCCCCCCTCTGATTTCTCTCCTCTCACTGATATACCTATGGAATGTCTTGTCACTCTTCTTCATGGTCTGTGCTAATCTTTCCTCAGTCTTTGCCTTTGCTCTCCTTATAGCCTTCCCCACTTCCCTTACACATTCTAGGTACACCTCCCTGTCCTCCTCCTACTGAATCTTTTTGTACTTCCTGAACCCCGCCCTTTTGTCCCTTACTTTGTCTGCCATCTCTTTTGAGAACCATAGTAGTTTCATCTTTCTCTTGCCTTTGGTTACCAACCTGATGCATTGGTTCATCAGTTCCTCTATGGCTCCTTTCAGGTGTTCCCACTGCTCCTCAACTCCCCTCCCACCCCCTCCTCACCAGGGCTTCCAACCTTGATATGTTCCCCCATCTTAGTAAAGTCTACCTTTATGAAATCCAAGACCCTAGCCCTTGTGTGACTTGACTGCATCCCTGTCCCCAAGTTAAACCACACTATGAGGTGGTCACTGGACCCCAGTTGACCTTCTACCTGGACGTCTGTGATTCTGTCCCCATTGGACAGTACCAGGTCCAGAATCACCCTGTCTCTGGTGGGATCAAGCACTAGTTGCCTGATGCCTGCCCTCTGTAGGGACTCTAGGATACCCTGGCTCCTGGCTGAAGCAGCTGCTAGGGTTGTCCAGTCCACTTCTGGTATATTGAAATCACTCAGCAGTAGAATCTCCCTTTTGCTGCCATCCCGTGTATTTCATCCAGCAGTTCCCTGTCTGCTTCCTCCCTCCCGTACCTGAAGCCTGTAAATCACCCCTGTACATACTGCTGTACCATTGCCTGGCTCGAGGGTGACCCACAGTGCCTCGGCCTCCCCCTG
This sequence comes from Neoceratodus forsteri, assembly GCA_016271365.2. NCBI lineage: Eukaryota > Metazoa > Chordata > Ceratodontiformes > Ceratodontidae > Neoceratodus > Neoceratodus forsteri. The sequence goes on from CM057456.1 coordinate 1,091,677,717, forward strand.
CCTACCCTGCATCTCCGTAGCCTTTATACCTTCTCTGACATACAGGGCCACTCCTCCTCCTTTTTTACCCACCATCCCTACTGAACAGAGCATAACCCAGTACATTAATGTCCCATCCATGATGTGTGATACACCACATCTCTGTTATTGCAGCTATGTCCAGGTTCCCCTCTACTAGTAAGGCCTACAGGTCTGGGATTTTATTTCCCAGGCTGCAGGCATTCGTTACAGTGGCCTTCCATGATTTGCTGCCTACCCTTCCCCTACTTCTGATGTTTCCCTTTGTGCCTGGTTCTGTCCTCCCTATGTAAAATTGTCTTTGTGCATCTCAATTCTGGTCTCTCTGCCTTGTGGGGGTGGGCTGCTATTGTTTTCCCTCTCCCTTGTGCCCCCCTGGCTAGTTTATATGCCAATTTACAAATCGTTTGAACTGTTTATTGAGGACTGCCTTCCTCTTCCTTGACAGATGCAGTCCATCACCATTGTACATGTCCGCATCATTCCAGGTGGATCCCCAAGTAGCTATACCTGTTCTCACTGCACCAGTCCTTCAACCACATGTTCAAAATGCTAATACGAAGATTCTTGTCCCCCACATCGCTGTGGACTGGCAACATCTCCGAAAATGTCATGGAGCTTGTTACTTTCCCCAGGCACAGCCCCTAACTTCCTGACGTCATTTTGCACCTGCTTTAGGCGAGTTCTGCTGTTGGATAGGTCATTCGTCTCCAGGTAGATAATGATCTCCAACTCCCTTCTCCTTGCCACTGTTTTAGCGATCCTCTGGATCAGCTTTCCCTCTTTCTGAACTGTGCCTCCTGGAGAGCACTTGACCTCTCTGTTCTCCCTGCTATCCTTTTCCAGCTCCAGTCCCCAGACAATTGAGTCCCCCACCAGGAGTAACTTCTTCCTTTGGGGTCCTCTTTCTCCCACCACTGGGTCTCCATCCTGGAGGCCCCTCACTTCTCCCCTGGTCACAGCCTCTGGTTCCCCATGACACTCTCCCACTCCTGCAGAACAGTATAGTAGTTCCTTAGCTGGACTGGATGGGGAATGTTCCTCTGACCTCCCTCGCTAGCCCTCCCCAAACCCACTGAAGTCCATCCCTTCCTCTGCCTTGGCATCTGAGGTGGCAGTGGCTGGGGACATGGTGGCATCTGGGTGTGGGCGAAGGACTCCAGTAATCCTGCCAGCTTGGCCCAGAGACTGGCCACCTCTGCCATCAGCCCAGAGAGGAGCCTACAGATGGGGCAGCACCTCAGTACCCAGAATGTTCTTCTGAAGACCGCTGCACCACACCCACTGCACTGTACCACTCCCTGCATCTTAATCTGTTTCTCAATTCCTTCTCTTATTCATTTACCTTTTTTGTCACCTTACCCTTCCTCTTCTCTTTGCTGCCTACTGCTTGTTCTCTTATCTGCTGAATGACTCACTCCCTCTGCTTTCAGCCTGTATATCTGTGAGTCTTCTTGTTGTGCTGTTCCTCTGGCTAACCCTGTCCTTTTAAGAAGGTGTGGCTTGTGAGATGCCTATAAAAGTGGATCACCCTCGGGTGGGGAGCTTACTCCTTTGTTCCCTGGATGGAAGAAAACAATCTGTTAAATTAAGCTGCTGTCCTGGAAAACAAAATGCCAGCAAACTACCACCCCTGGATTTTTAAATGCGGTAAGCACACTCACTTGTGAAAAGCCCTGGCTTACAATTTCAGATGTTGCCAAACAAATCAGTATCCTTCTGCCTACAATGTAATAATCCCAGATCCAATAGCAAAAATACCTCCCTTAGAATGTTCTTCCTTAGTGCTCCGGTCTCGTTCTCCTCACTGACGCCACTGCACTCTGCTCCTCCGAGCTCAGCATAGCTCCAGCTCTGGTGAGTTCCATTGGTCTTTGCAGTGCTCCCCTTCAGCCACGGTCTGTGCATAGAACTGTGTTCTGTCCAAATTTCCCACATCCACTAATTCACCAACAGATTACCCTAGAGTAAGATTGATCAGTGCTTCCCGTATTCTCCTGGGATAAGACTGAAACTATGGAATAGTTCCTAGTCCTCCTCACCCAGTCAACAAAAACAAACCATAGTAAAATAAATGTAATGAATTAACATTTAAGCAATAAGGCATGACAGGGTGTGCTTCGTCCCTGAATAACATCACACCTATGGTGCTTCCGCCACCCTAGGTGTGACATTATTCAGGGACGAAGCACACCCTGGAGTGCCTTATTGCGATTATAATATGACTATAAAAAGTTTGATAAGATTTTAATGATTAAGCAATAAACATAAGAATCAAAAGTCATAACTTTATTATAATTAATTTAGACATAAAATAGAAATAAAATAGTCCCTTTGAGAACTTTACTGCATCCCTCCATATTGCTTACACTGACTTTTTTATATCCAGTTTTATTAATTTGAGATTAGAAATATGTTTCATACTCCTGCTTTTATCTCATTTTTCACTTTGCCGAATTGAACACATTAATATTGACAGCCCCATTTAGTGTCCCTATAGATATCAATCGTGATGCGTCAGAGGCATCCATATGTTTTTTTTCTGTGATTTCATGTTTTTTTTCAACAGGAGTGAAGACTGTCCTAACAAACAAAAAAACAATTAAACAAAAAGACATGATAGGGTATGCATTGCGGTTGGATAGTGGCACACCTCGGTTGTGCCATGAGGCATGAGGCATCGACGAGTGCCTTAAACTCTCTAGTTTCCCCCAACCCACCCCCTTTTACCCATTCTTTCTTTCTTTCTTTCTTTCTTTCTTTCTTTCTTTCTTTCTTTCTTTTTCTTTCTTTCTTCTTCTTTATAATATTCCCTTCCTTTTCTCTGTCTTGCTTATTTTCTGTCTTGCCAACATTCAAGAGATGGAATGTTTAGTACAGACAAAATGCAAGAATTCAAACCTCTGCTCAGTTCTGCTGGCACAATGTTTACTCCCACTAGCACACAACAGAAAGCCTCAGATGGAACCAGGGCTTTTGTTTTATATGTAACAAATTATACAACACAGATTTCCCTAGTAAGCAGGTGAGAATAGGAAGGGGATATTTCAAAGTCAGCAAAGAAACACCATTAATTACAATTCTAAGTACTGTAGTACTTAATTTTTATGTTTGCTTGCGCGCTTTCCAAAGAAACATGTGCAACAGCTTGCTAGAGTAGCAGGTTGGAGGTGGTCATGTCGTGCTAATGCCCCTACTGCTTTTGTGAGGCTTGCCTCTGTGGCACCAATAAATGAGCACGCTGTCTATGGCAGCAGTGCAAAAACGTGCCACCAACTTGAAACATTTTCACTACTGCAATGAGGGAGCGCCCCCTCATTGCAGGGCATGCCTTACCCGGTGTTACATTTCATTAAACATGGCGACGGCTGCTGCCGTCCGCCTGTAGTCTCCAGAAAGCAGACATAGAGGGTACCCAATCCCCCCTGTCAGCATGTCCTCTGCTCAGTTAAGTTGCTGATGGGAGCCCAGTTCCCATCGGCATAATTTCCTCTATAAGAATTTATGTGGCAAGGGGGTGCCCAATCCCCCTCAGCATCATACTCCCCCCCCAACACAGACTCCATTTCTTTTTTTGCCGACGGGGTGCCCAATCCCCCTCAGCTCCAGTCCCCTCCATAAAGAAAGAAACACCTAGGTAGCATGCTGGGAGCCCACCCCAACATGCCAAATGGCTCTACAAAAAAGAAAAAATTCCCATGACTTTTTTAATTTATTTGTTTGTTTACCTGTGAAAGAAAAAAATGGCCCCTCGCTGTCTGTGGCATCCCTTCCCCCAACCCGCGCCCATCCTCTGTGCATCTGACCTCACAATAGCCCCCTAACCCCATACTTACCTCCGGAACCTAGCGATACGATCTTTGGTGGACCGAGAACACGTCTGCACTCTTCAATACTGACTGTGAACTGAAGAAATGCGGGTAAGCTGTATAGTGGCATAAATGTTTTTTTTTTAACTTAGGTGGATCTCTCGGACATCTTTGCGACTTTTAGCACCAAATTTTCAACATGGGGTTCTTGGGACTCCACCTCATGAATTCAGTCACTGTCATGTCGTTATTTGGTCCTGAAAGGTGATTTCACGGTCACGGTGCGGAATCACCTCTTAGGACCGATTAGTGAAATGACAGTGTCACTGTTCATGAGGTGGGCTCCCAAAAAGCCTATGTTACAAATGTGGTGCAAAAATGCCAAAAAATGATTGTTACCCACGTGCATTGCACAGTTCTGATGCACGCTCGTAACTTGGAGAAGTTTTAATATTTTCACTCCAGATTTTCAACATTGCCATTTTTTCACACCCCCTTATGGACAGTACAGCTGTCACTTTTCACATCCTGCCCAAAATGTGTTTTCACACATCTGGCACACAATGACGTGGTTGCTGTGGAAAATCAATGTTTGGGACACATTAAGAAAATTGCAGTAACATGGTTCAGGAGCAGAGGTCCCAAAATGCCTATGTTGAAAATTTGGTGACAACATTCTAGAAAATGACTATGTTGCGAGTGTGCATTACGCAGTTTCCACACACGCTCATAAATTCCAGAATTTTTAATATTTTCACTCCAGATTTTCAACATTTCCATTTTTTCACACCTCCTTATGAACAGTACAGCTGTCATTTTTCACATCTTGCCCGAACTGTGTTTTTGCACATCCAGTGCACGATGGCGTGGTCTCTGTGGGAAATCAATGTTTGGGACAGATCAAGAAAATCATAGTGACACTGTTCATGAGCAGAGGTCCCAAAATGCCTATGTTAAAAATCTGGTGACAAAATTCCACAAAATGAGCATGTTACAAGCATGCATTGCGCAGTTTCCATGCACACTCATAACTTCCAGAATTTTTTATATTTTCACTCCAGATTTTCAACATTGCCACTTTTGCACACCTCCTTATAAACAGTTCAGCTGTAGTTTTTCACATCCTGCCTGAAATGTGGTTTCACACATCTGGCGCACAATGGGTACGGTTGCTCTGCGAAATCAATGTTCAGGACAGATTAAGAAAATCACAATGCCTCTGTTCATGAGCAGAGGTCTCAAAATGCCTATGTTGAAAATCTGGTGTAAAAAATCCCAAAAATAACTGCATTATGGGTGTGCGTTGTGCAGTTTATGTGCACGGTCATGACTTCACCAATTTTTTTATATTTTCACTCAAGATTTTCAACATTACCATTTTTTACACCTCTTCATGAACAGTACAGGTATCATTTTTTACATGCTGTTCCAAATGTGTTTTTGCAACTGTGGCACCAAATGGCATAGTCGCTGTGCAAAATCACCTTTTGGATAACGACCTGATAGTGTCACGGTTCATGTGGTGGGATCACAAAAAGCTCATGTTGTAAACTTGGAGTGAAAATACCAAAAAATGCCCAGGGCATTAGGGTTTCCAACCATAATGCCCTGCCCTGTAGGGACTGAAAGGCATCAAGGGTGTGACTTGGGATTGTCAACAGTAATGCTCACGTCATTTCACACCCACCCTCACTCTGCAGCCAGTGACAGGCATCGAGGTGTGCCTTGGACTCTTTAGCCCCGAGGTTCATCCGATTCTCCTATACTGCACTCATTTCAGTGTACTTCCTTATGGAATGGGGGGATTGTAAAGTCGGACACCCCAAGGCACACCTCAACACTTGCTGGTGTCTGCAGGGTAGGGTGAGGTGAAATGGTATCAGCGTTATGGGCAGCAACCTAAAGGCACACCCCAATGCCTGTCCATCTCTGCAGGGTGGAGGCGGGGTTGGCGTCACTTCAATATTTCACTGTCATTCCTATTCTGGATCTGTCTAACTCCAGCACTTCCAATGCTAATACCAGCAAGCAAACATTCAGCATTGACAATTGCTTGTTTAAGTTATGTAAGTGTGTGTAACAAGGGTATTATGAGGGCACATAGCATTTAATTCTTATGTTTATATAATAACTGGGGAGCATTTTCTCCCATAGGAAACCTGGGTTATAATTCGCCATTATGACCCCATGGGTTATAACGGCGAACATGCGGTGGTTTCCTCACTCCAATGCATGTGCCTGCCTCCACTCACACAGCCCACTGACACTTGCCCACCATCGACTCCATCACCATCACCATCACGCGGCAGTAAGTAAATGTAAAATAAAAAAACAACAATGTGCCTCTCAGCAGTCCGGTTCGACTCCTCGACTAAATCTTAAAAACAAAAGATAAAAGCAAAAGAGTTTGGCAGCCACCCAGTCACACAAGCAGCAGACTGCTGATAGCCTTCCATCGAGACCAGACTGTGGCTGTTTATTTTATACAATTGCTGTGGTGTGAAAATGTCCCCAACAATTGTATAAAATTAAACATGGGGTTGTGTGTTTACCGAGTTTTTACACACACCCCTCAGTGCTGGATGCTTAAATAAATCCCTCAAGCTTTGCTCTCGGGGGTTTATGTGGCATCCAACAACACGGGTGCGTGTAAAAACTTGTTAAAACACACAACCCCATGCATTATTCTATATAAATTTAATAAAGTTTTATTTTTAAGCCTAGGAGAAGGTTTTTAGTGAGTAAAGGTGACAGACACATTTGTGACGGCAGTCAGGAATGGCTGGTACTTAAGCAATATACCATGACAGGGTGTGGGTATATGGGAGGATTTACCATGGCTGGTGCGATTCGGTCACGAGGCCACAGGTCGAGTGACTTAACCACACCAGAAGTGGTAAATCTCCCCCATATACCCACATCCTGGAGTGGTATATTGCTACTATACAATGTCCTCCTATACTTTGTTTAAGAAAACATAAAGAAAAAAATATTTTTTGGTAGTTTAAATGATTTTTACTGAATTGATTCTTACACCAGGAAAATAGTTCTGGCTGTTCCACTGTGAACTTTTCCCCAGTACTCATGTTATAGTCTGGTTCCCACTAGCTGCCTTTACTTTAATGTTGAAGCTGGTACTGTTATTTTATCCAAAGTACCTCACCCTATCAGACTTCCTAATAGTAATACAGTACAAATAACCATCTTGCTATTTTTATGGTCCTACCTCGACAAAGTGAAATAGAAGTTGTCTTTTTCAATCTCTGTTAGTCTCCCTCACTGTTCACTCTCATGTCTGTGCATGCCGATTTGTTTTTTAAAGTACAGTGCAGCTACAGCAATAGAAAATATGTATGGGAGCTGAGATGAACAGGTCTCTGACTGAGAGCAGAACAGTGTACCGGCAGGGAGAGGGAGTGAGCAGCGGTGTTTTGTTTTTAAATGACTTTCTGCTGGGAGACATAGTGAAGTAGCGCTACCAGAATGGCAGAAGCTGGAAGGAGTAGGAAGTTGCTTTAAAACAGGAGATATACAACTGTTGTGTGAGGATTTTTTTTAAGTTGTTTGGGCACGGCTGACTGCCATTGCTTACCGGGGACAGAATGTAGCGTTTTTTTCAGAGATGGCTTGCGGTGCATCACAGTATTCGCCACTCTTGGGCTGCTGATGGTTGGAGTGATTTCAGGGTAGTTTGTTATGTGGCAGACTGGTGGCTGGCACCTTTTCCAGTGGATATACTAGAGGATTTATCATGCTGGCAAAGGTGCCAGCCAGTCAGATTGTGGGGTCTCCGAGTTTGAATTTACCCCATTGAAGAACACTGATTTTATTGTGAAGAGGTTGGTGGACCTTTTTCCAGTGCTATCATCATGGGATATCAGAACTGGGTTCCGAATTCCTCCACCAATCAGATTACTGGATTTTTTTATAGCCATATTATAATACTGAAATAATGCTCTGGTCATATTAGTGTTCTTTTACGCCATCCACCTTAATTACTGAGGTGTGACCCATTAAACCAAGGGAATAGGGGGTGATGGTGTTAGTGGGTGGGAGGTACCATTTGCAGTCTCTTAAGCAGAGAATCTAATGGAGGCTGAGATTTCTTTATGTTTAATACAGCATAGTATACTACGTAAGAAGGATCGAGTTTGCATACATGCACTAAAACTAAGAACATCCTTGAAGAATATTAACAAGGCCAACAAATTTATCCCAGTTCAGGGGTACATAAAATGGTTTTGACGATCAAAGCAACAAATGAGACAAAAAGGAGATTGCAGTACACAAGTGTCCCAGGAAGAGGCACACCTGTCTCTGGACAGTGTAAAATACTAGGGCCACATGCTGGTTCTTCAGGCAATGCAAACTAATGGAAAGGGGAAGAAAGAACTGCACACTCATCACAATCTATCTGGACTCTATTTAATGACATGATGGGGCACTGTGACACCCAGCATTTCATGACCTATTATTAAATGACCATAATAGGTCACAGAATGTTGGTTATTACAGTGGCCTGTCATTTCATTAACTAAAATAGTTCAAATAAATTGTGGCTAGCGTATGGTTCTTCCTTCTCATTTCTTTAAATTTTTTTTCTACAAATGGGAGATTAAACATAAGTCACTTGTTTTGGCAGTGTCAGTGAATAAGTAGGTTTCATGTTCACCTCTAAGGCCAAAAGATGAGAAGGTTGTGGTTTCTAGATCCACACCAGCAACATGGGCTAACACCTAACACTGGCACTGTTGAGCAGCACAGGGGGTGCTGTACTTTTGAGGTGCCATCATTCAGGTGAAATGTTAAACTTAGATCTCTTATGCCCATCTCTAATGGCCATCCTGGTGGGAAAGATCCAGTGGCACATTATAAGAGTAGGGTATTTTCCACAGTGTCCTGGCTAGCATGTCCCATGTCAATAAACAGGTCCTTGTAACCCACCACAGGACACACCTGGAAACTAGCTTACACAGCTTAGTGTAACTTTTGTGGTCAGACATTACAAATAAAAAGAATAAAACAGATATTTATACAATACCAGTGGAGATAAAAATGGCATGATCTTTATTGATGACATTCCTAACATCAAGATTTGGGCTGGCAGTATAGCCTAGAGATTAGAGGAACGAGGTGTGAATGAGCTTAGTACATCCAGTAGACCAGACCTGAGTTTGATTCTCACAACCTCCACTTACACACTGTGTGACTCTAAGCAAGTCACTTAACCACCCAATGCTCCCAGGCCACCCCCGAAAACAAGCACTTGTGCCTAGTGGGCCTTACCCGGTTACCAAAGACTAAAATAAAAAAAAAAGATATCATGATATTTTTGTTGTTAAGTAGTTTACAATTTATACAATGGCATCCTAGAATCACTGCTTCTGATTGGCTGACTGGCACCTTTCAGCCATGGTAAATCCTGATATTACCCATGGCAAAGGTGCCAGTCAGTCGAATCTGAACATAAATCACTCTGACCACCAAATGAAAGAGTCCAGGCTGCCATGTTGTTTCTCTCCAAAACCGGCCGTACACAAAACTGCGAGCCTCAACACTGCCTGGCACGGATAAGCACTCCATGATAATTTAAAATAAATTCCAAAGTCCCAACGTTTGTAAAAAAATAAAATAAAAAATAAAAAAAAAGTGACTGCAGCCTACACAACATGGTGGCAAACCTTTTCAATAAGTTTCCTGTATCCCTTGTTGTCACAACTGCACCACTAGTCATTCCTTCAGTCCGCAATAGAAGAACCAATACTGTCCAGCAACACTACAGTTTCCTGATGAAATAAGAGGAAAAAAAGATATTTCCTGAGTCACACTGTTGCTTGCCGCTGATTGCAGCGTAAAACCAGAAGCGTGTGCTCAGGGATGGTAGCCCATTACCACTTGCACCAAACTGACAGCCAACTGGCTTGACAGTCTGTAAATAAATAAATCAACAGCTCATGACTCTGTCTTTATGAGAAAAAAAAACAGTCACACCATATTACTGTGTGGGGGTGCTCCATTCAAGCTACCAAACAGAAGGGTCTCTCTAGCAACATACAGCCTCCCTAGCAATCTAGTACTATTTTTCCCATGTAGGAACAAATCCAATAAAATAATTTTATTTTTCTTAAAAAAGCTACTTTTTTCTTGTCACAAAAAAAGGGAGACATTGTATAATCGGAATAAACCACTCTATGGTGTGGGTTTTGCTGGGATTTACACACGCCTGCATGATTTGGTCACTCAGCCTGTGGCCTCATGACTGAACCATGCCAGATGTGGGTAAATCCCAGGATAACCCACACTCTGTTGTGATTTATTGCTTAAATATCTTGAATGTTAGGTACATTACAATGCATTTCTGAACCAATCAGAAAACAGTTTTCAAAAATGCAGATGACATCATAAAAGAGCTGTGCAGCCCTGAAATCAGCAGTTGAAATCAAAGAGAAAGTTACCACCTTACACAAACAGCAAATTTAAAAGTTATGATGATGTATAAAATGAATACACAATGATCTGACTCAAAATAGACCATTTACCATCATTTTTAAGGGTGTAGGACTTCCATGACTCTGTCAATTGTGAGTTATGGTCCTAACTCTTGAACTCCCACACTTGAAGATAATGCATATTGTATTTTGAGTCAGGCCATTTCATATACCGTGTGTGTGTGTGTGTGTGTGTGTGTGTGTGTGTGTGTGCGTGTGTGTGTATTCATTTGTGTTTGTGTGTGAGCTATGCATGTGTGTCTATAGAATAAATTCTAAAAAAAGTGTAGTGTACAAGGAAAGAATGCCATTGAGGGTGTCTAAAGTTATCATAAACCAAAAGCCTAAAAGGGCACATGGATTTATGAGTATTTTAGACCCTCAGAATAACATTATCAGTATAAAGCACTTTTCCAGTGATTGTTTTCTATTTTTTTGGGGGGAAGGGGGTATGACTGAAGCACTGGGATAGAGGGATATAGACTATTCCGGATACAGAAGCCTGACAGGAAGTGGGGGGTTGCTCACTTTATTAGGGACATAGTCGCTGTGGAAGACAACAAGGACATCAGGAGAAAAACAGAGAGAGTTCATCTTATGCTAGGGTAAGGGGGATAAGAGAGTAATCCTAGGAATGTGTTGTAGGTTCCCAACCAGTTCAGTGGATTGTGCTGCCCAGCTGGTCAGGGAACTTATGAGAAGGCTAATGGCAGGGCTGTGACTGCATTCTTGTCCACCTTCAAACATTTCCTCTTATAGCAGCATGTCCAACAGGAGACTAGGCTTGAGGTCACCCATGACATTGTTCTCGGCTGTGAGGATGGGGCCACCTCCAGTATAAAAGCCAAGGAAATGGAGTAAGGCAGTGATCAAAACCAGGTAACCTTCTCACTGGCAACAGAGAAAACTAGCCGGATCTTCAGCTGCTAGGACCCAAAACTTAAAAAAGCAGACTTTGCCATGATGAAGAACCTGGTGCCTCATCATCTAGAGTGGCTGCAGGAGGCTAGTAATGCAGAGTGCATAGGACTGTTGTTGAAGAAGGTGGTGAAACTAGCTGCAGAGGTTTGCATTTCTGTAAGCAATAAAGGGAACAAAAAGGGCTAAAATGTTTATCTCAGCCACAGAGGGCCCTACAGTAAGTCTACTGATTCTAAACAAAGATGGTCTATGACCACTGGAAAGAGATGACTGCTTCTAGACTAGAAAAGAAAGCTGCACTGAGAGACTGCAAAACTAGAACTGAGGCAGCCAAGGAAAGGGGAGCAAAAAAAGTGTCACCATTTAAATGTTATCTGTATTTTTGACCCTCTATAACTTTAAAACTACCTCACTAATTTTTGCCAATGTTTAGAGTTTACACCCTGGCACAAAAGATGAGCACGTTAGTTTTGAAGACCCTAGGTTAAAAGATGACTGAGCTGTTCTATAGTAGCATGGCATGTACAAACTTTTTAGAATTACAAATTGATTACTTGTGTAGTATTGCACAGGGGAGGATGGAAGCTATACAAACGTAAGGAGGTGGGGCAACTATCAGAAATTTATTAGATGCAAAGGCAGGGTAGCATAAGTAGCTCTGGTTAGAGAACTGTGTTACTTACTGGTAAGCATTTAAAAAAAAACAAAAGGAGAAAGAAACAGAGTGACCTAAATGGGGACTGAATGAAGAGTAGGAGAGCTCTACAGTTTGAGAAGGAAAGAAAGAAAGAAAGAACGAAATAAAGAAAGAAAGAAAGAAAGAAAAGAAAGAAAGAAAGAAAGAAAGAGAAAAGAGGGAGGGAAGGAAGGAAGGAAGGAAGGAGGGAGGGAGGGAAGGATAGATATTTGAAACTCAGGTTACTCAGCTGGCCTGATAACTCAGCTGGTGAAGTACTGGAATGGGATTCTGAAGGCCTGGGTACAACTTCCAGCTAGGCCACATTATTCTTTTTCATTGACTAACACAGAAACATAGACATTGATGGCAGATGAGGACCGCTAGGCCCATCTAGTCTGCCTGTAAACTAATTGAATGTATTTAAAAATGACCCGACTGAACTCACTCTGAATAATATGGATGTGAAGATCAAGTCCTGTGGAATCCCATAGCTCACTGAGATTGTTAATGTGGAAATCCTTTCCAGTCTACCAGAGTGTGTTCATGCCTGTAATAATATAGTCTGTCCAGCACTGGACTGTACTAACATGAGTGTGCAGATGTTCAATCAAAATACTTAGAAACATAGATGTCGACAACAGAAAAAAGGCCCAATGGCTCATCAGGTCCTCCTAGCACCTGCCGTCATCCACTTCCCGCCTAATACTGGACCAGAGCTAGTTTATCAATGGTCCTGAATGTATTTGGTCACTACCTCCATAATCCACTCATTCCCTTCCCTTGACTGCCCACCCTCCCTCCTCTGGTTTGGACTGTTCCCCTGTGCCTATCCCACCTCTATGTGAAGCCAGTGATGGACTCTGAGTCAGTCATATTTTCTGGCAATGCATTCCACTTCTGCACAACCCTTTTTGTAAAGAAGAACTGCCTGACATCCCTTTTGAAGTTTCTGGCCATCAGTTTCCATCCATGTCCTTTTGTTACCTTGCTATTGCTACTTGCGAACAGAGCATTCCTGTCCACTTTGTTAATACCCATTATGTACTTAAAGGTATCTGTCACTTCCCCCGTCTCCCCCTAGCCACCAGTACCATAGCTTGTTTTATCAAACACAGATAAAAAATCCAGTAAGATCAGTAAAGACAGCTGGCTCATATCCAATACAAACAAGAGATCACTGACCACCCAGACTAATGCAGTCTTTGTACTATGAACAGACCTGAAGCCAAACTGGAACTTATCACAGATATTATGATTCACTAGATGTTTCTGAACTTGTACTGCCATTGCATTCTCCAATAACGTATCTAAAAGGAGATACTGGAAAGGCCTTAGAATGTCTGAGTTTAAAAAGATTGTATTCAACGGGGGTCTCACAACCACTTCTTTTAAAGGCTGCTGGAGCTTTGCCCACACTCATAGAAGCTCAATCAAACGCCGAACATCACTAAATTGAGCCAGCAGGTGCTTGGGTCAAAATAACAAACAGTGGTATGCAAACAGAAAACCATACCTCATGCACTGGTCTGAAGCCAAAGATGGAACTGGAACACCAAGACAGGAATCTTATGCTGCAAAACATCAAAATGGGAATCACATACTGTAAAAAATATAGGAAATTGATCTAAATATCACCTACAAGGCTAGTTAATAAAAGTTATTGGCTTTGGCGCTGTTTCATGAATTCTTACCCCATTTCCCAGGGAACACCTTTCTTGGGGCATTAAATGTAATATAGAATGTTAAAGCAGTAGTGCACCTTATGGTGATAAAACTGGACCTATGCCTTTTCATTCTGTTGTAGTGTGCCTGTGTTTCCCTGTCTCGTTAGACGTCTTTTTTCACCAATTTACATCTACTTCAGGATTGTTTTTGACAAATTACATCATTAAAATGTTTCTTTTTATATGAAGACCCCCGGATTTTATCATTGTTCTCAGCTGTTTTGGAACACTAGTTGTTTCATATCACTTTTCTTGACACTTAGGTGAACTAGGATGCAGCAAACTCTGGTCAATAAATTTACGGGGCAAGGGTAATAAATGCTCAAAAATCAGAGAATAATGAAGAAAAGCTGGGGCTCACCATATTAAAAGGAATGCTTCTGTTTGTATGGTATTTCAACTGTAAAAAAGTACTAACACAGACTCAAAACAGAGAGCATATTACAAGAGAGGAGAACAACGTCATTCTAAAATGGAATACAAAGGTATTTCACCATATCATGTTCAGTTTTCAGTTTCATAAACCTACACAATTCAGCTTACATAATTTACTGAAAATACATTTTTAAAAATTTCCCTTCTCTTTCCCCATACCACATCTATTATTTATTTATTTAGCTTTTGTTAACCAGGTAGGTACACTAGACAATCTGTATGCCTATTTTCAGGTACGACCTGGGAGAGTACATGAAAATACAGGTTCAAACAAAGTACATAACAACAAGAGGGCAATGTACAGAGTATCAAGAGAGCAAGATGAACATAGATAGTCCACAGTGAGCAGTAATAGGTAAAATATACATATACATACAGAATAAATAAACTAAGACATTCAATGGTAATTACATTGTATGAATGACCCTTTTACCTGGGCCACATAATTCATAAGCAGATAGCAATCAATCACATGCTTCCCAGAGTTAAAGGACAGTAGGCAGTGGGTCGGATGGGACCAATTTGGAGACCACGTTAAGGTAGCTTGGGACACCCACATACTGAGGACAGTTTCAAGTGCTCCCACAGGGAATTCCAGAGACACAGGTTGGAGGAGGAGGAGGAATGAACGTGGTCAGAAAGGGAGTTTCATAGCCTCGGAGCACATGTAGCAAAGTCCCTATCCCCCATTACAGTTCGAGTACAAGGAACTTTGAGCACCCCAGGACCCTGAGACCTGAGGGAATAAGAGGAGGATTCAGTAGGCTTGAGAATCTGTGCCAGCCCCGGAGGGGTGCTGGTTCTAAGTACCTTTCCTATGAAGCAGCCCAACCCATATTTCAAGTGATTGGCTAGGGAAAGCCAGCTCAGTTTGTTGTATAATTTACAATGGTGGGTGAGATGTTGGGCTGCCAGGGCAAAGCAACAGATGTTGTTGTTGTAGGTCATGTTCCACCTGGCCAGGTGGACCTTGGAGGTGCTAGCGAACAGGAGAAGGCCATAGCTAAGTGAAGGGAGCAGCACACCTCTGGCTAACGCCAAGCGAGCTGCAGACATCACATTTTTCTTTGCCCTGTAGGCAAGACCCAGTTTACAGTTTATGGTTCTGTAAGCATTTAGGATGTAACAATCCAGGTCAAGTTGGGGGTCAAGTGTCACCCCAAGGTATTTTATCGAAACTGTGGTTAGGAGGGGAGAGCCATCCACACCACTGACACATAGAGGGACAGGGGAGGCCTTGATCTTGGCTGCTGACCCAAAGAGCATAGCCTGAGGTTTTTTTAGATTAAGGACCAGCCTGTGACACATTACCCAGGACTGAATATCCTTAAAGGCCTCACTCAGCTGAAGGCTGAGAACCCCAGTGTCCCGGGAATGTGCAAGGATGACAAGATCATCGGCATAAAGGGTGGCACTACAGTTGGAAGCAGCAGCAGGGAGGTTGTTAACAAATACAGAAAAGAGAAGGGGCCCCAAAACTGATCCCTGTGGGACACCAGCAGTCACCGGAGTGGGGTCAGAGAGGGCCTTGTTGAATTGGTCTGTTGTAGTCTGCCCTGGAGGTAGTTTCTCAGCCAACTCAAGGCAGGAGGGGACAGGCCAAGGGACTGCATCTGTGAGCAAAGTAATTCATGGTCCACAAGGTCAAAGGCCTTGGATAGGTCGATGAAAATGGCCCCAGAGAGTTCACCCTGGTCCATGGCCACCCTGATGCTAGATGAGACAGAGACAAGGGCCGTGGGTGTGCCATACCCTTTTCGATAGCCATGCTGCATGTGGAACAGCAACTTATGAGTTTGAATGTACTCAGTGAGCTGTTCAGCCACAGTTTTCTCTAAGAGTTTACTAATGGCCGATAGGATGGCTATTGGACAATAGTTGTCCAGGACTTTGGGGTTACCTTGCTTCGGAATGGGGACAATACTCGCCACTTTCCAAATGTCAGGGATAACACCAGTGGCAAGGGACAGGTTGAAGATATGTGCCTCTGGGATGGTAATGTGGGGAGAACCCAGGTTCAGAAGCTTGGGCTCCATGTTATCATGGCCTGCACTGAAGTGTGGGGAGAGACCAGAGAGAAGTCTCTGCATCTTCATGACAGACACAGCCCTGAAATAAAATAATGGGTGAGAGGAGTGAGCCTCCTGAGGGACAGCAGCCGAAGGGCCACATCCATGAAATCTGCATAAAGAGCATTCACGAGGCTGTTCTGACTTCATAGTACACATGCTATGGCATCATAGTGCTTACAACGACAACAGTGTGTGGCCTCACAACACAGCAAATCTGGTGTCTATTGTGGACAGTCAGTTGTTTTTTAAACTAACAATTGAGCAAGTACTTGTACATGTCAAATACTTATAAAAAACAGTATTAATAAGATGAAGTCAAAAAACCTAGAAAACATGAAAACTACATAAATGTAATGATTTTAAAGTGATTTTCTGGGTTTCTGCAAATGAATTACTGTAGCCATCTATTTATTTATTTATTTAAGCGTTTCACCCGGACTGAGCAGAGTGCTGCTAGATTCCAGTTGCGTCCTGCGACAGGGTTCAAATCTCATAAGATAAAAAAAAACTGAATTCCTGAACCTGCCATTTTTTTGAGTACTAAGGACATTTACATGAAAAATGGCTATTTCCCCAATGGACTTTATATGAGTCCCTGTTTTTTTTGTTTTGAAGTTATAGGGCCAGATTCTAGAAGGGTTATGCCTTGCGTAACAGCAGTTGCGCTAAGTAGAATGGCTCAGCTAGCAACTTACGCCAGCAGTTGCGACGTGTGATTCTACAAAGTGACCTACGGCATGTCACAGGCCACTCTGCCAACAGTAAAGAGCCATTACAAACCCCCCACACGTGGGAGCTAGGGGGTTTATGGGCAGTTGCACCTCATTCCAGAAGAGCAGCAACAAAGTCCCTAATGCTGGGATTCTACAAGAACCCCCGGAGGAGAACCAGCAGCGTAAGTTACACCAGCTTTTGGCTGGTATAACTTACGGACGCCCCCGGGGATCCTGTAGAGCCATCAGCTGTCCAGAAGTCAGTGCACAGTTTCCCCCCCCCATGCCCAGCATACCCCTGCGGGTGACCCGCAGGGCTGCCCACCCCCTTGCCCCCCGAGTCTGACAGTAATAGCTCCACAGGGCTGGCCACACCAACTTCCCCTGATTCCTACAGTAAATGCCCAGCAGGGCTGCCCACACCCCATCCCCGAATCCCCTCTGCAAAGTGCCCCGCAGGGCGGCGCAGTCAACTCCCCCACCCATGCCCGAGTTGCCAGACGCAAATGTGGCATATACCCTGCAATGCCCTGGTAGTCTAGTGACCCCATATCATTGTTAAATAAATAAATAGCACCCCCATTTCCCTGATAGTCTAGTGCCCCCGATTGTTGTAAATTAATTAAATTGCACCCCTGTATCCTTGGTGGTCTAGTGCCCCCCCAATCATTGTAATCAAAAGAAATATCACCCCCATTTCTCTGGTAGTCTAGTGGCCCCCCAGCCATGCCAGACCACCCAGCACCCGCCTCCGCCGCCCTGCAGAAATGCTGTGAAGAGGATTCCAGGGGGATGGGGTGTAGTCAGCCCCCTGCGAGGTGCCTTAGCTTGCTGGGCATGAAGGGGTCACTTACGTTCTGCGGTGCGGCTTGCGACATGCTCGCCAGGTGCGCCTGCAGTTTGGCATACCTGGCCTCATGTCACAAGTTGCAGGACTTTGCTGCAAAGACTCTGTCCCTTCTAGAATAGGGCACAGGGTCAATGTCACAGTTGTGGGTGGTGCAAGTTGCGTTCAGCGGCAACTTGTGCCACCCTTCTAGAATTGGGCCCATAATCCTAAGTTGGTGACATCAGGACCATGCCCATGCCCAGGACAACAAGTTGTGATGTCACAAGCAGAGAACTATGATTTTACAGAAGTTATATAAAATGTGATCAGATTAAGTCAAAAGGAAAATTTAATGAAACTGACTTTACTGATAAAGAAAAGAAGGTCCTGAAGTTCAAATTGTTGATGAACACTGTGTAACAGTTCTGCAATTCCAACTGTGAATGTTGTGCTGTAAACTAGAAATTCTCTTTAAAGAGCAACTCTGCACTTCAGCATCTGCTTTCATAACTCAGATGTTGTAATTTACTAGAGAATACATTTGTTTCCCATTTTCAATGTTTCTGCCCAAGATTTACAGCACTTCTTGGTAGTCTATCTAAAAAGTCTGTATAGAAAACACTTGAAAGCATTTGCTTCTCCCCTATTATCCTCACAGTGCCTTTGTTAATGACATCATAGTGCTCACCATGACAACAGACTGTGATGTCACTAACAGCAATTGTGTGGTAAACAGGGGAGAGTCAGATACATTTTGAAAGACTCAGTAAAATAATTGCTGCATTATCTACAATATTTAGTAGACCAAAAGCAAAGAAAGGTTAAAAAAATCCAAGAACTGAAAAATAATAAAGTTACAACATAACTGGTGTAATTCTAGGCTCAGATATTCAGAAATGCACAAAAGGCCGGTGCAAGTCTGGCGCAGCACAAATCCAATGCATCATGGGGCAACAGGAGCCATATTCAGAGGTTGTGCAGGCCAAACTGCACCAGCACAACCCGGCTGAATATGGCACAGTAGTGCCATGGCGCAAACAGAGTTGAGCCAAGGTGCAAACACAGTTGTGCCATGGTACAGAAAGAGATGCCCCAGCGCAACTGTGGGAGCAGAGCAGCAGAGCAACAGAGGAGAGCATGGCACAGAGAACAGACCCAGGGACAGAGCCAGGGAAGCACAGTGACAGGCCACAGGAGGCCTCCACCAGCAGGGCACAGCAGGGTGCACAGACAGACACCTAGACACCCCTCTCCAGAACAAAACAGTGGCACAGATAGCAGGCAACAGGAGGTGCCAATGGCCAATGGAGGCCACCATGGGGCCCCCCACCGGCTGCCAGACATGCTCCCCCAGACCATGGCAGGCCACACCCAGGACCATGCAGCCAAGCACACACACGCCACACAGGCACACAGGAAGCCCACACAGTAGGCACTGAACATGCCGGGAGGCAGGTAGCATGGAAAACCACATGGGACAGGCCACACAATGCCAAGCAGAGGCCCCAACACAGTTTGCACCCTGTACCCGATCAATGACTATGGCCGTGTGCCACCACCATGCACACACCCGCCACACACCCCTGACAGCTGCCCCATCGGCACCCCAAGGCACAGTTTCCAACCAAGGGGAAGGACACCACCACAGTGGGACACATCACAGCACACAGCAGTTAATCACAGAAGCACAACATGCACCCCAACACATGCACACCACACGGACAGACACTGGGTCACTGCAGCATGGCTCCTCACACCACCTGCAAAGCAGACACTGACACAGGCAGGTATGGCAAAAAATATACATTTCTGAATAAAACTATGTACAATAACAAGGGGGTGGAAAGGGTAGGCAAAGTGAGGTAAGGGGACAGGGAACAGGGACAGTACAGTGGAAAGGGGGGACTGTAGGGTGAGGTACAGTGGGGGAAACAGGGTAAAGCTGGGGCCAAACTAACAGCAGCCATGCCCTGCCATCCCTTAACATACACGCCAGCTCTGCTCCACCAGCAGCATGCGCTGAACCTGTAGAACTGCCTCCATGGTGGTCGAGGTGATTAGAATTAACTGCTGGAGCAGTCTGCTGTACAACAGCCTCCTAGGTCTCCACCGGACAGATATAACAAGGGACAGGACAGGTGATCAGTGCAATGTCCCAATGAACCATGCTCACCAACAGTGTGCAATGGGCAGCGTGAACACACACCCCTGGAGGGCCCTTACCGGCCACCTGCATGGGGTTGGTCCAATGCCTGCCAGCAACTCGGCACACCACGACATTGCACAGAGGTGGACCCCGCCACACAATGGCCACCCAACTGTGCAAGGACAGTCACATGGCATACTGCACTGGCAGCACCACAGCAACAACAGTGGCAGCCGGGTGCAAACCCACCCCACCAATAACTAGCACATGTGTCCAATGGATGCATCACAGTGGCATGCACCACACAGCTGCCATGACACATGGCACAGGTGGCCATGCCTGCACCCACTACCCTGCCACCCCCCATGTAAAGTGGGAAGGACCATGACAGTGCCTACCTGCCCTCTGCGGCCCCGCTGGCACCGGTCCCACTCCTCCATGGCCTGCCATGGCCTGGCATGCTTCTACTGCTGCCTGTGCCTGGTGTTGATGCTCAGGCCCTGGGAATGGAAAGAAGACAGGTACACATCAGGAATCAGCCACAGCAGCTGCCCACCACCCCCACCCCTGTGCACAGGGTGAGCCCCTGCCTGACACGTCCTGCATGGCTGCATCACAATGCATGCAAAGGCTGGCAATGCCACTCCGTGATGTACATGTTGACAGTGTACCCCTCTGTAGGACATGCCAGGCAGCCTAGCCAACACTACAGTACAGCACCAATGCACACATGCAATATGGGCAGACTTACCTGACTGTGGCACAGCCCCTCATCTGACACATGCCTGAAGCCTCCTCAGGCACTCTGGGTCCCACTGCATCAGGTCCCCATACCGGTGGTGGCATTGCTTCCCCATCCTGGCCACCCTGGTCCTCTGCTGCAGCCTGGCAGTAATCCCCTGCCATACTGTGACCCTTCTGCAGGGGCACCTGGCCAAATAGTTGGGTGGTGTGGGGCTGGACACAGGATACCAGGTTAACTAGCTCCACCTGTGACCAGTTTGCTGCATGACGGACACATCCCTGCACCATTTCACCCACTGTGAACCTGGGGACAAAAATATCAGCAGGAGGCGCAAGTGTCCACAACATGCGCCAGATGTGCGATGTGAGGGGACACATGCAGTGCCTGCCGATCACACAGTGCCAGAGATGCACGGAGTGCGCATGGCCATGTGGGGTCACCGGCTCAGGGAATTGACCCAGGGGTCAGAGGTCTGCCCAAGGGTCAGGGATCGCCTGCCATTGTGCAGTGTGCATGTGCGCAATAGGGCACAGTACACCATGCATGAACATGCACGTAGCAGGCCTGGTGCATCAAGTGCTGTGCCACTGCATCGCACTGTCGGTGCATGGTGCATGATTGACACCATGATACCATTAGGTGCATGTGCACTGCAGGCCTGCGCACCATGTATGCATGCACATTGCACTTCAAGTTGCTCTGGCGTACCCTCATTGCATGTGGTGCAAAATCACGATATTCAGAAACTATATGCAAATTAGTTCATCAGCCGATGCGTGGTTCACTGGGTGCATTAGCATGTCATTACTGTTGTGCCAGACCTCATTTGTATTCCTTGCGCCTGATAAATGCCACAGAACAGCACAGGCCATGGACCGGTATTGCAGCCTTTTGAGGTAAGTTGCACATGCCTCTGCAGATCACTGGGAGCAGACAGCGCAGCAGGGTGGGATGGACCAGGGAGATGCTGCCACTGACATACTGTGCTGTCCATGTCCACAGGAAGCAAAATGTCAGAAGTTGAGGAGGGTGAGGAACATGGGACTGCTTGGAAGTGTAGTCCCAATTTCACTAAAGCAGAGACAGAGGCCCTGTTCAATGCATACCTGGACAGGGAGCCCTTGTTGAGTGGTGCCACAGGCATACCACAGGCCAGGGATGGGGCCTGGGAGGAGGTGGCGGCATACGTCAACCAGCATGGCAGGCACCAGTGGTCGGCACAGCAGTGCTAGAAAAAAGGTGGGCATGGACAAGAGGTGCATTAAGGAGAAGGCGGCAGCCATCTGTGCAGCCCAGAATGCCACCGGTGGGGAGGCCTGTGGATGTACCAACACTCATGGTGCAGGAGGAGTTGGTGGCAGCCACTATGCACTGCAGCATGGTGGAGGGTGTGCCTGGAGGTGGTTTCCAGATGGGTGGCAACCCATCACTGCATGGTAAGTACATCAGCCATGCCCAGCTGGTGGCACAGAGGGTGCATAAATAGGCATGCTGGTATGTATGCATGCCATGCTGCAGAGCACATGCAGTGGCACTATGGGGAGGGCATATGTGGGCATTGCATCACTGACATGCATGTTTTCTCTTACAGCATCAGCATGCTTCCAAGTGGATGATGGAGCACCGGCAGCAGCCGTGGGCACTGGTATGGCCACAGTGGACCAGCAGCAGCCCAGCACCACAGTGCAAGCAGACGTCTTGGACTTGGGGTCAGATGAGGCCCTGGATGTGATCCTCCAGGATGCCAGCCTTGGTGTCCTGTGTGTGTGGAGACAAAGATCGGGGTGGGGTCTGACTGTGATGAGGACTACAGTCAGCTCCTGGACAGCATGGGTGACATTTTGCCTGTGCCACCCCTGCTGGCAGCTGTCACAGACACTACGCCCAATGCTCTGCCAGCGGTGGAACAGCTGCCTGCCACCTCTGCAAGTGCAGCAGTGTGCACTGCCACGGCTGTGCCCTGCGGTGGTGGTGGTGCAGCCGCACAGGTGCTGGGTGGTGTTCAGTGGCCAGACAGGTGATGGCAGCAGGCTGCGGGTGCCACAGGGCAGCTGGACGCATGGTCCACTGCTGGTGCACCTGCAATGGCCATTCCCACTGAAGACCCCACTGTGCAGTGTCCACCAGAGAGGGGGGCTGTGCAGTGTAGCCTGTCAACACATAAGGATTTGCGTCCTGCTCGGGAGCCCCAAGACGCCATCCCAGTGGCTAAGCACACCCGTTTGCTGCAGGCATCCTTTCAGCAACAAGTGCTGCTTGCCACTGGGGTGCATGCACTGCATGCAGAGATGCACCAGTTAGCTGAGCAGCAGGAGAGGGGCACTGCAAGGATCCTGGTGGGGATGCAGCTCATGTAGGAGGCCATGACTGCAACCCTGGATCGCATTGCCACTGTGACCACAGATGGCTTTGCGCTGCTGGCTTTCACAGGGTGTGGCCGGGAACAGATGACCCCCTGCAGTGCACTGTCCACCCCCATGAACCCAGTGTTGGGCGACCCCAACACAGTCGATGCCGGGCTCTGATGTTGGCATCCCAGGCATGCCTGGGGCTGGCCTATTTGGATGCCTTCACACCCCCATGTAGACACGGTCGCAGTCCCGCGGTTCAACTCCTGGAGGGTTGTTGCTCAGTCCCCTATGGCTGGTGCGCAGCCTGTGGCTGCCGATCAGCCCAGGCATGGCTGCCCCCATGGCCATGGTGGCCATGGTTCCATGCAGCAGACCTGATGTGTGGGCCACCCCGCCTGCGGTCTGCAGCTGCTGCTGCCCTGTGTGCATATGGGTGGTGTGTGCCTACCACTGGTGTGCCACCTGTGTGTCACACCACATGCTGCTTGTCTGCGTGCTTGCTCGGCATCTGGACCAAGTGGCATAGGCTTGATGAAGGCAGTCTAGCACCGGTTGCACCTGTGCACTGGTGCAATGCATCTGATCCACACCACATACCAATGCCTGGGTGTGTGGGTGCGTGTGTGTGTGTGTGTGTGTGTGTGTGTGTGTTGCTGTGTGTGGTTGTGTGCCCCTGACTTCCCTACCCCTGCATCCCACCACTGTGTGTGCATGCCCATTGCCATGCATGCCCCTGCATGTGTGCTGTACCTGTTTGTGTAGCCCATGCATGTGTATCGCACCACCTACCTGTGTGCACCATAGTGCTCCTGTGCAATGGTGTCCCGGTGTCATCGCCCCTGCTGTTGCAGCTGGGGATCCCTCCACCCAGGAGGTGGCTGTCCACCACCCTCTGGCCCACTGCCTCCGTTGTCCCCACTACTGTCGCCCTCATCATCCTCGACAGCTATCCCACGGTCAATGGCCATGTTGTGCAGTATGCAGCAGGCCAGGAATAGGCCACAGGCTTTCGAGAGGATGTACTGTAGGGCATCGTCTGACCTGTCTAGGCAATGGAAATGTGCTTTCAGCATGCCAAAGATATTCTTGAAGATGTTGCGCATGCTGGCATGTGCCTCGTTGTAGCGTTCCTCTGCTGAGAATGACAGGCACAGGTAGGGGGTGAGCAGCCAGGGCCTCAGTGGAAAAGCACTGTCCCCTGTGTGGATAATGACATGGTTAGTCCTCTGTTATTCTATGCTGTGCCCCTTGCCTGTCCCTGGTGCCCATGCCAATGTACACAGCTTACCATCCCCCATCCCAAGGTCTGCTCTGCCTATGGCCCCCTTGTCCATGCCATACTCACCCGCTAGGTGGCCCATCAGGATGTGCCCATGTTCAAACCTGTGGCACAGCACAGAGCTGTGCCAGATGAATGCAACATGTGCACTCCCGGGGTGTTTGTCGCAAACATTGGTGATGTGCCCTGTGGCATCGCACACCACCTGGCAGTTGACACTTGGGCACCCCTTCCTGTTTATGTATGCCACACCCTCGGGACCAGGTGGCATGTGGATGGCCACATGGGTGCAGTAAATGGCTCCCATCATGCCAGGCATACGTGCAACCCTGTGGCAGTCCTGCATAGTTGCTGTATGCTCTGCCTATGTGCTGGGGAAATGGATATATTCCAAAGCATGTGGCAGCAGAGCATTGAGGAACTGTGTGAGGAGGTGGGATGTGGCCAAATGGGTTATGTCTGTGGTGTCCCCTGTGGGTCTCTGGAAGGCCCCCGTGGTGAGCAGGCACATGACTACTGTCACCTTCATCTCCATGGACGTGGTGTGGCTCATTCTGGTGGGTGCCTGTATCTCCTCATTGCACAGCTTACTGAGCTGCCTCAGAATGGTCCTGTTCAGGTGGTACTAGCCCACAATCTCCATGACACTGTAGTTCTCGAAGGTGATGAGGGCACGGTACCACCTGTGTTGGGCATACCACCAATGGGCCTTTCCTCGGCCACGTCGCTGTTCCTCCTGCCCCCTCACACCCCTCATTATAGCCTCCATCATGAAGGGTGCACTATCCATGGCCCTTGCTGTCCAATATCTCCCTGGGTGGTGGACTGCTGCTGGCTGTGTGCCACCCTGGTGCACTGCCTGGCAGTGTGTCTGTCTCCCTCACTCTCTCTGCCCCTATCTCCCTCTCCAATGCCTCCTCTGTCCCTCTCCCTCAGTGTCTGCCTTGGCCTGTCTTTCTTTCTTTCTTTCTTTCTTTCTTTC
This sequence comes from Neoceratodus forsteri, assembly GCA_016271365.2. Taxonomy (NCBI): domain Eukaryota; kingdom Metazoa; phylum Chordata; order Ceratodontiformes; family Ceratodontidae; genus Neoceratodus; species Neoceratodus forsteri. Next base: position 1,091,702,908 of record CM057456.1, read on the forward strand.
TTTCTTTCTTTCTTTCTTTCCTTCCTTCCTTCCTTCTTTCTTTCTTTTTCTCTCTCTCTCTCTCTCTCACACTCCTTCTTGCCTGGTGCAAATCCTGTCTGTGTGCTTGCACCCTGTATTTATAGGAACAAGTCTGCTCGGGGCAACTTCGATTTGCCCCACACTTGTGCCATGGTTTCATGGTTGAATATACCACTGCACTGGATATTCATGGGACCGCCCCTGCACTTGTGCCTGCATTCATTATAATTGCGCATTGGTGCATTGGATTTTGCGCTGTGCAATGGCTCCCGCTGAATATGGCTCCTTGGCGCAAGTCTGCATTTGTTCTGGCACAAGCAACTGCTTTGAATATCTGGGCCCCAGTGTTTTAAAGCTTTTTATTATAAGAGAAAGCTGCTCTTTAAGCATTTATTTAGTAGATACCTGTGGGCCACTAAAACCTGTATCTAGATGCTGTGCTCTGTTGCACACAGATCTGGATGTAAGAGAAAACTGTGTCAATGTCTTCCAGTATTCAGACCTGTGACCCTATCATGTTCCACTTTCAAAGCACATATATGGTTGTGTCTAGACACAAATATCACACCAGGTCTTTTTTAATTAACAGTTTATTTCCCAAACAACAAGCCGGAGTTTGCACTCAGGAAAGTGGTGCTGCCAGACTTAAAAATGGACATACACCAGGGAAAAAATAAAGCACTCACAACCTCAGAGATATTTCAAGGGCACCAGTCTTCAAGCAGAACATAAATATTTATTTTAATACATAAGTTGAGGCAATAAAAAAACAGCATATTTTATTGCCTCAATTTATATATTAAAATAAATATTTGTGTTCTGCTTGGAGACCAGTGCCCTTGAAAGTTCTTTGAGGTTGTGAGTGCTTGACATTTTTCCTTGGTGACAGTTTATTTCCCCTTATCTTTGCCCCCCCTTCTGGTGTCTATGACTCAGCCCTGTACCCAGCCTTCTCTAGTGCTTTTCCCCCTTTGACCCCTGAGTGTACCCAATCTCCCTCCCACAGAGGCAGGGCTTGCTGGACTGGCCACACAAGGCAAGGTGTTGGCCCTCCTATATGAGGACCTATATACTAGGGTGGCTGTTCAATTGTGCCTGGGCCCTAGTTTGGCCCTGTCATCCTCCTGCACTGTCAGTGTCTTTTTCTGCTCATTTATCCATCCCCCTAAGGATGTCCACATGTTGGGGGATCCATGTCCACATGTACACAAAGCAAGGTGACGCAGATCCTGAACAGTGTCCTCTTCTCCCACTGAAGTACCTCTGCTGCACTGCCACTTGTGGCAGCCAGGAGGCAGTATTGTGGTGGAGGCAGTGACCCTTGCTCCCCAGAAGAGGAGAGCATCCTCTGGACCACTTTATCCTCCTCTCCCAGGTTGGCTCCCAATGACCTTGGCCTGTCTCAAACCCCAGATCACCAGCAACATGAGCAGTAACAGTGCTGCTATGGCCACTGTGCAAGTGACAGACCAGGTTTTAGCTGGTCTAGCATCTATATCTAGTCGGAGGCTGCATAGCCTAGGAGTGAGAATGAAGAGCAGTGAACTTTAAATCCTACACCTATCACTTACTGTGTGACCTTGGATATACTACGACACTTCTCTGTGCGTACTGGGTTTTTTTTGTACTTTTCTGTCGTATCTGCATCCAGACCTCCAAAAATCGAGCCCCATATCTATGTTAGCAATATGTGCTCTTGATGTGCTTAGTTTACTTTTGTATATCCAAAATGCTCTTATGAAATGGTATGGTGAGTCAATAGATTTGAATTATAAACTCACATTTTAAAATCCACATAGCATGATTCTTATTGTTTGGAGAATATTTATACCATAATTTGGTATACTTTACTGAATGTAATGTTACAATGATTATATTTACTAGTATTATAATTAAGACTATAACAGTTTTCAGCTACGTTTAACATGCATTTATTGGCAGTAACTAAAAACATATCACAGTTATAGTAGACATACACCAATACATTACAGAACAATATCATTTAGTGGACCATATTAGGAAGCATTAATTCTTAAAAAGCAGTATCATAAGACTGTGATAATATTTTAAAGGTTGATTTATAGAGGACAAAGACTGTACTTCAAAAAATGCCAACCATACAGACTCATCACAATATACTTACAGCAGCAGTACAATGCAATTGGGCAAAAAATTTGACCGTACCTTTTGTCACTATAAAAGATTCCAGGCATCTTCCAGTTTTATTTGGTGGTACAATTTTCTAATTCCACAAAAAATCTGAGTATTTTATAAATGTTTTAATTGTATTTTTTTTCTCAAGAAAATGTGATGGCTGCCACATTTTGCATAGAAATAGCTCTACAGACCTGGCATGGGTTAGGATCGGGGAAAAAAAAGAGACTCATGGTGCACAGCATAGGAAGTACCTAGAAAAGTACATTTGAGAGGTATGCTAATATTTTTATTAACTGTAGCTGAAACTAGCTTTTCTGGAAGAACATCTTTCATTACACTACTACTTTAATATTATTTAGCTTATTTTCTTCCGTAATGTTTTTTGAATAAAGTACAGTATAGTTGTTGAATATGTTACTGTATGTGGCAAATAGAGGTGTATTGATGCTGTTGCATACTATAGAGAACAGCTGTCATAAATCTTTATAACATACTGTAACACTTTACCTCACACAGTTAAAAGATATGATGCAAGACAGCCTTACCCTTGAGGAAGCAACAATTTATTTTGTTTTGCTATATCAATAAATAGTTTTTATAAATGTCCTCTCCAAGACAGATAATTAATTATGTGACAGAATCTGACAGAACTGTGGTAATACGTTTCCCCACACAAAGGAACAGTGGGGATTTAACAGAAATCAAAACTTAATACATGTATTTCCTTCAAACTGATTGTGCTGAATCAAACCTTCCTGCTTCACCTGAGGGGGGATTCCCACTTGTCAAGTGCTTGTACTACTGAAAAAAGAAAAAGATTTTTTTTAACTGTGGTGCAACACCTGCCATTAGCTGTGGTGGTTCCTTTTTCATATTGTCTGACAGTAGCAGTTGGATTGAACCAGAGCAGCTGAGATGTAGGAGCCGGCTCCCTGCCTCCTCAAAGCTGAATTTAATAAGCTGAGAACAGTATGCCAAGATGGGAGAGCACCCTCCCTAGCACTTATCATGACACTGGTCACCCAGCAGGACCTTTATTGCAGTGGTAATCTGGGTGAGCCTGGCAGAGCAGCCAGACTACATGTTCAATATAATAGAACAGCGGGGAGCCAGGGGCCTGGCAGAAAAGCTTAGCAAAGTTAAAGCCTGTTACTCCATGCTTCAATGACCGTGCCAACTGTGGCAGCATGCTAACCCTGGCCTATGACTATATACCATGATTCCTCTGTTTTAGAACCAGTTCACATTTTACAGGTATAAAGTGCTTTGATTTCTTAATTTCTTTTTAAGGGTTAGCTATGAGTAAACTGACATTACCTGAAAACAAGAATGTCACCTTTCTCTTTCTCCTTTGGAAATGTTAAGATTACTTTGAGAGACACAACAAAGAAATCATATCAGTCTTCTGTGTTCACCTTTAACTCAGTTTATAGAAGAACAGTAAACATTGAACCATGAGTCAGTAGCAATGCTGCTTAACCATTTCTTTTTGAAGTGTATATACAGGATGAATCAATCTAGTCTCTATCTTACTGAAAACTTCCTACACAAAATGAACGGTATGACACCTTTTAGGGTTAAGTAGATGAGAGTTTTGAATATTCACTCAGAATAACATACTTTTCTGTTTGTCCTCTTTAGGAAGGTTTTTGTATTCCATTAGACAGGTGTTCATGATACATTTTTTATAAATAGTATCTCATTACTCTCTCATTTCTAACCCATGATGATGGTCCCTGTTGTTCATTCTTGCTTCCAAATCTTTTTCTGAGGTGCCACGTTTCATTTTTTGCTTCTGCTCATATATTAAGGCTTACATTTCATTCCCTGGAGTTAGTCCTGATGTCCCCAGTGCCCAGATAGGTCAGGGAGTAGTTTCTGTCACATGCTTATTCTTATAAATCACAAGAAGAGTGCTGTTAAACAATTGTGGGTGTTCAAATACAGCTGTGAATACTGTTGGAAACCTGGTGGTAGCCACACTTGATGGAGTGCTACAGTATGGGAACCATATACAACAAGGCTGTGTTTCCATCGAGGGATAAAATTAAATCATAGGCCTGTAGAGGGAAGATTGAGAGGTCTCTATGATGTCATTTCACTCTAAGATGGAAACATCAGCCTTAATATATGGTTTCTTTATATATTGTTTTGTATAGTATATGTTTTTGATTCATTTGCCTTCTTGATGACTGTGTTTTGAACTGTGGTCAAATAAACAGTTCAATGTTTTGGTGAATAGAGTAGCACTTGTGTATACTTGTAATGTTTTGAACTTTGGTTTTACTCTAGTCCCACCTTTGGCAGGGAAGCTGGGTAGTGAGTAGGGAATAGAAAGCTCAGCACTAAAGGTGAGCACAGTGCTCGAGAAGGAGGAGGCAGGGGAGGATGGTGGATGTTTCACAATGCACTAAGTGGGGAAATCTAGTGGGAGGTTTGCCTTCATGGGTGATGTAGGAGGAGCTATTCCCCCACATTGAACCTCGATCTTTAGATCTCCCCGTTCAATGATTTGGTGAATACAGTAGTGCTTGTGTATACTTGCAATGTTTTGAACTTTGACTTTACTCTATTCCCATCCTTGGTAGGGAAGCCAGGTAGGAAGTAGGGAATAGAAGGCCCAAAAGATTACCTCCTCCAACTCATGGAGAGTGTGACCAGTAGCATGCAGGAGAGATAAAAGGGGTGAACATGGTCCAGGATTCCAATGTGATACTGGTTGATATTCGATGGGATACAGAGTCAATGCGAACATGAAGAGCATTAAATGATTAAATGAGCTGCCAGTCTCTGAACTGTGAGAAGTATGATGGGTTATGAAATCCTTAAAGTAATCTGTCAGACTTTCGAGACGGTATGGGCAAGATAAACTGTTTGGTTCCTTTGTAGAGTGGCAAGTGGTTCAGGTATTTGCAATGTTCTCAGAAGAGCTTGATCTCAAAACTGATTAGGAAAATGAAGGAACTGGAAATGCTAGATGGCAGATAGTAGAGGCTTTGACTTCCAAATCAGGGTATCAAGGCTTGAAGTTCAGCAATGCGCAATATTTTATTATGTAGGCATCTATAAAGAAGATCAAGGATTTGGATGGAAGTTTTAGGTACCTGGTAGGAGGGGGTAATTTGAAAGATTTCAGACCAATGAAGGAAGGGTGGTATATGCTGTAAAGGTGGTAACTGGATAACGATAGGAATAAAATGGGACATCTGTACAAACAATAATCTCGATGGTTGGATAGAGTCATTGTTCCTATAATGAGATTTGCATGGGCTCATATTCAAGAAGTACTGCTGGTGCGAGATTGTGGATATGGGTATTGCTGTGGCTTAATTGCCCGTGGCAGGAGCTTATGTGACCATGGCGGCTTTGACTTGGTGGTGGATTCAATATCTGAATGATGTGGGGAGCATAAGAATGGGTCTTTAAATAAGTCTATAGACTGATGTGGCAAAGGGAATTTCAGAGCAAGTGTAGAATGCAATGAGTGTGCCTTGCATGCTTAGTCAGATGCAGGACTGTTATGTGGCAGAAGTAGGATAGTGAGACAACCAGATCATTTGCAGATGTGAAGATTGAGGAGTCAATGGAGGCCTGCTCTTGGTGATGGTATTCACGGAGGGAGTATGGGAGGTAAATCCTGATGGATGACTTAGAAGGGCCACTGGATGAGTAGCTAGCATGATTTAGGGTACCATGATGAAGAGAGGTAGATCGCTTTATGAGATATGGTGATGTCCATGGGTCAGGGAACATTGGCTTGGACAGAGTAACTTTAGCAAGGCAGCTATGCGTCAGAGATCTGATGATACATTTTCTGGGATAGTAGCTGGAGAAGGTCTTAGGAACATCCAATGGTTATTCAGGGAATATGAGTCGAAAACACAGTCAGACTGGGTTAGCACTTTTGGGAGAAGACTATGAGGAGAAGATTTAAACAATGATGCCAGTACTGCTATGAGGTATCCAGCAGTTCCCGTTAACCTTGACAGTGGTAGTTGTTATGGAGTTGGTACAACCTGGGGGGAATTAGGGTCATGTTTCCTGATAAGATGATAGGAGTGAAGGAGACTGCACCAACTTTTGGATCTTATGAAGACATCTGGAGGTAATGATGTCCATACTGTTTGAATTAATAGAATATATAAAGAAGATCCTGCAAAGTTGGTTAAGAAATGAGATATTCTATAGTCCAGTCAAATGGAATTCCAGAATGGGTCCTGGGGAGGTTATTGGGAAGTACTGATGTTTTATGGAGACTTAAGGGTCCATAGGGCATGCCATTCAAGGGATGTCACTGGAAGAGGGTTTCCTCAGGTGGGAAGAATGGGTGCTCCATACAGCGTTAGATGGGAGCTATTATGATGGCCGAGGTGGGAGTATGAGACAGATGAACAGGTAGGAGTAATTAATTAGGCAGGGATACTGAATGTCGATAGTTGTAATAATGCCCAAAAAGAGACACAGCAAACTTGCAGGAGCACAGAGCTGTCAAGGTGGCAAAGAGGAAGGCAGCAGTATGAAGATGGAGGGAAAAGTTCAAAGTGAAAGTCCACAGACTGTAGGAAGGCGCTGGATAAGAAGGCAAAAGAAGCCAAGCAGTACTGACATCGGCAGGAGCAGGCAAGGTACATGACTGGTGAGGCACCACAGCATATCGGAATAGAGTGCAGGACAGTTGCATCAGGCCACGGAAGGTGGATCCAGGTGCAGTACAACCAAGAAGTGAATCCAAGTACAAGGTGAAGTTGAGTCATGAGTTTCTCCCCTCTGAAGGAGATGGCGAATGTAAATTGCTGATAGCAAAAGGTACTGCAATGATGGGGTATGAGGGTCCCACGTCTGAAGGAAATGGTGAACATAGATTGCTGATAGCAAAGGTGCAGCGGTGATGGGGAATGGGTTCTCACCTCTGAAGGAGATGGCAAACCCGCATTGCTGACAGTAAAAGGGGCAGCGGAACTGGAAATGCTGACAGGGAAATGCTGACAGGAATTGCTGGTGGAGGACATCTGGATGGAACAAAGGAAGCATAAGGAGAAAATTGTAGAAGGCCACAGTAGCACATCTGTGAATATGAGCAAATGGCACATGTCCAGCTAGAAGCAAGGTGGAATGTGGGCTGACATGTCCGAGAGGAAGGCAACAGAGAACAGAATCATCCGGAGTAGCAATGAGGGAGAAGATGGCAGCATGGATCTGAAGATCTGGAGATTGGAGGAGGTGGAGTTGGAAGGCAAGCCACAACAATGATGCCCAGGAACATGGGATGAGGTGGAAGACAAGCAGCAAGGAGGTCCAGGAGTCCAATGGATTGAGTGGAGGTGGAGATTGAACAAGCTGGCAGGGTCCAAACACAGAACATGAGGACGCCAAAGTGGGGAGAAGTACATCGAGTCCATGGAAGTATGGGATGTTGTCGGGTGAGGTAGGATATTGAAGGTACTTGGGTTATAGTTGTTCCATTCCCAAAGGGAATGTGGCAACCTGGTATCAGGTATGGAATGCACTTGGTTGAAACAGTAGATTTAAGGCAAATGGAGTATAGCGGTCCTGTTCCTGAAGAGAATGCAGCAACTGGTTATCTGGTGTAGAATGCAGTTAGTTGAACAGTAGACTGAAGATGCAGGCTCCCATCTCCAGTAGTCAGGGTGAGCTAACCTTCACTCAATGTCGCGCCAGGCAGAGTTTAGAGATGGAAACTGTGGAAAATTGACCAGGAGTATAAGTGGTTGAGAGTGAAGGCAAAGGAAACAGACTCGCATCCTTGGTAGACAGGGGAAGCCTACCTACACTGCTATGCCACAGTAGGCAGAGTTAGGGATGAGGCTGTAGGACTGCTGGTATAGGCTGAGCGAGGAAAGGGGAGCTGACAGCTGAGGAGTAGGAGGTAGGCAAAATGAGGAAGATGAAGGGGAAGGTAGTAAGGAAGAAGTTAGAGGATTGGTGAAGTATGATTACCGTAAATGCCTTTAAGGTGGAGATGGGGGGATGCTGTGAGGTGCATGCAGCACAGTAATGGCAGGCAAGGAACATTCTAAGGCCGGGTAGGTGGAAAGGTCAATGGTTAATGCAGGAATGACTGAAAGCCATGTAGGAAGAAAGCAGGGCAATATTGTGAAGTTTATTTAAAGCATGCTCCTGCTAATTGGAGCCACAATGCCCAGCCATGACACTGTAGTCCCCCGCTGTGGGAATAACAAGGAAGCCACAAGCTGGGCAAGATGGGACCAAAACAGCAACAATAATGTTAGGAAGGTAGGAACCCCCCTAATGGAGACTTCTTTACTAGCAAGGGCCTAGTGAGGACAAGCTAGAGGTAGACCGGAGAACGTGAGGAGACAAAACACAGTAGCAACATAGAACAGATAACACCAAACAACATAGAAATGTAAGAGAAGGAGGATCAAATGGAGCAGTACCTAGGGAACCACTACAAGGGACATGGAAAAGATAGTAGGCATGAACAGTGTAGTGCGAGGGCATGCTGGAAGGGTAAGAAGTACTGGAGAAGAATGAGGTAACATAGGGATGATATGCTGAGCAGGGTATAGGATGCTGGGACCAAGAAAAGGCTAGGCAATTGAGGAGTTAAACATGAATCGTTATGGAAAGTGACTGCAGTAGTTAGCAGAGTGGAGGAATACAGAGGAACTGGAGGAGACAGACTAGGGCAGGGGTGGTGCTGGACTATTGAGGTAGGAGGGGAAGGGAGCCAGAGATGGAGTGCTGGCAATAGGGAGTGAGATGCCCCCACCCCAAAAAATATGGGGAGTGAGGGATGAGGGCAAGAATGAGGGATGGGGGGATGGGGTAGAGCTTAAAAGGTGAGCACAACAGAGCCATGAATGGGGCCAGAGGCAAAGAGCAAGAGGACAACAGGGCAGGAGACAAGGAAGGGGATAGGAGCAGAAAATCAATGGCATGCTGTGCCTTTTTTTTTGTTTGTGTTCATTGCAATCCGGTGGGATGGTAAATATAAGGTCGGCAGCTACCACTGGTAAATAGAGCAGCAGATGGTAAAATGAGAGGGGAGCGAATGGAAAGGAGAAGCTATAGGGCACTTCAAGCCCCGCAATGCAAACCAAGCCATGTGGTTTGGAACCAGCATGCAACATTGCACACGCAAATGGCAAACTGGGATTCAGCTCCAAGAACGCAAGTGGTCTATGCAAGCAGGGTTTTACCCAATGACTGGATGATGTGGGTACAGGCAATGGTACAGTGCAGCCAACTGATAAAATAAAAAAGTACCAGGAATGATAGTTTGTTGTGGTGGCAGGTCATGAATGCAGCAGAGAAATCAGCAGAGTAGTGAATAAGGAAACAAAAAGGAAGAGCGCCAACAGTATACCGAGCAGCCAGAATGAGAGCAGAGAGGTAGCACACAACAAGGTGAAGGAAACTAGGAGCACTGGGAGAAATAAAGCAAGCGAAGGTGGTAGCAGGCAAAGTAACAAACAGGGAGTCAGACACACAGGGAGCAGGAAAGGTGCAGGGAAGGGGAAATCTGGACAGAAGAAGAATAGGGCAGTGGAAAGAAAGAGGCGTACTGGGAGTAAACAGGCTGGCTGGATGGGAGGACGAGATCCAGTAGGAGGGGAATGCCCCTTAGTGCAGGTGGAAACAGAGCACCATGGAAGCACAGTTGCCAAGGAGAAAGCAGGGACTGAGCAATGGCTCCAAGAGGAGAAAGAAAAAACAATGCCTAAAAAACACAGCAAACAGCTGACAACAGAAGAAACACATGGCAGACAGCGGCAAGGTGGGGAGGTGAGCAAAACAGGAAGGAAATAGGAACAGGGGTGCAGAGAATGAATGGGGAAGAGCAACACAGACACACAAAACCTGGATAAGAGGAGAAAGTAGTGGGGTGGGCAGATGCTAAGAAGGGGATGAAGGAGGAAGCACAGGGAAACAAAGCTATGAAAGCAAGGAGGCACAGCCCATGAGCCATGCAGGAGCCAATGCTTGCGAATGGGGGAGACTTTTGCAATGCGCTAAGCAGGGAACTGTCATGGGAGGCTGGCATTTATTTATTTATTTTTATTTAGTTTTTGTTTAGCAGGTAAGGTGTCGTAGCCACAAAATATGACTATTTTCAGACACGATCCAGGAGGTTACAATACAAAATTGGCAGACAAAACAAATAACAGGTATAGTTCAGAGGTAATCAACCATACAAGGAAAAATCAACATGATGTTCTGTGATGTAAACAGTATTGCTAATATGACAGAGACAATGGCAGAAAAATACACAATAGTACAAAACATAATAAGCATACAATCATAGTGCAGTAGAGTTTTAACACATAATCCATGGTAAGTGCTACATATAACAGTAACAAGGGGTCAAAGCAAAACTGAAACATTTTGAGAGCTGAGGAAGGGGATGTCAAGCACCCTATGGGGGTTTAAAACAGGAACATAGGGCATGTTTGATGAGGAGAGTGTGGTACATCTTTTTAAAAGCAGTATGAGTAGGTGCAGAGTGAACATCAAGAGACAGGGAATTCCAATATTTTGGGGACAGGCAGGAGAAAGCTGAGGTTTCTTTTAGGGTTCTGCACCTAGGGGTGTATAGTAGACAGAGTCCAGTACAGCGGAGGCCATAGGTGGGGGACAGAGGCACCAGCATGCCTGCAAGAGAGGTAGGTAGATTAGTTATAATGATGTTGTCCAGCAGACTACCAAGGGCAAGGAGTTGATTGGCATATGGAGAAGTCCATCTAAGGTTTGCATATAGGAAGCAATGGTGCTTCAAATGTGGGGAAGCTGAGGCATTATAACAGATAATATTGTACATTGTATCCCACTAACTTAGGGTGGTTTTTGAAGCATTTATGTAGGTGACAGCACCATATGCAAGGGATGGAAGTAGGATACCCCTAGAAATAGCCAGTCTAGCTGAGGGGGTAAGCATCTGACTAGTCCTGTAAGCTATTCCAAGTTTGGAGTTTACTGACTTGAAGGTGTCGATGATGTGTTGCTCAAAGTTGAGAGTTTTCTCAAGCAGGACACCTAAATTCTTGAATGAGGTTACTTTCGTAAGGGGGGAGCCATTGGCACAGGAGACGTTGAAAGGGTTGCGGTTTGTTCTAAGTTTGGTTGCAGATCCGAAGAGCATGCCCTGAGTTTTACTTATGTTTAGGATGAGACTTTTGTTGTGGATCCATTCTTGCATTATGAGAAATGCAGATGTTAGTCGACTATTTATTTCTTCTATGTTTGCAGAGGAGGTGTAGAGCACCAGATCATCTGCATACAAGATTGTTGAGCACCAAGGGGTGTTAGAAGATATGTCATTTATAAAAATGGAGAAGAGAAGAGGCCCCAAGATGGAGCCTTGAGAAACACCAACATTGATAGGTGCAGAGTCTGACACCGCAGAGTTAAATTTTACCTGTTGTCTTCTATTGCTTAAGTAGCTCTGGAACCAGTTTGTGGCTTGCTCCGAGAAACCAGTGAAGTTAAGGCAATCAAGCAGAAGAGGGTGATCTACAAGATCAAATGCCTTTGAAAGGTCAATGAACACTGCACCAGTCATGAGACCGTGATCCATAGCAGTAAGGGCATCATTTGTAAATTGTATCAGAGCAGTAGAGGTGATATGCCTCTTGTGGAAACCATGTTGAGCAGGTGATAGGAGAGTATATTTAGAGAGGAACTCAGTGACCTGTATAGCCACTAATTTCTCAAGTATTTTGTTTAGTACTGACAGAATGGCTATGGGCCTATAATTAGCTATGTCCTTCTTGTCACCTTGTTTAAAGACTGGGATGACTTTTGCCAATTTCCATATGTCCGGAACATGACCATGGCAGAGAGACAGTGTAAAGATTTTAGCCAATGGGGCTGCAATAAAAGGAGAAGCCAGCTTCAGGAGTTTAGGCTCTAGGTAGTCAAAGCCTACACTAGTACTATCAGAGATTGAGTTTAGTAGTTTTAAAACATCAGCATTTGGAATAGCCTTAAAATAGAAGGGCGGATGTATGGGCACATTTGTGTGAGTAACAGGCGTCAGGATGCAATTTGCTGTGAAAGAGGTAGTGTATTTGGTGAGATCAGTAAAGTATTTGTTGAAAGAATTTGCAACGGTGGTGGGGTCATTACAATGCATACCATTGAGGACCATATCGTTCATGTGTTGAAACTGGTTTGAGCCCAGGAAGGATTTTACATGTGTCCAGAATTTCTTTGGGTCCCCAGCAGCTTCCAGCAATAGACCTTTGCAGTATGAGCTTTTGGCAAGCCTGATTTGTTTTTTGCACATGTTGTGCTGCTTTCTGTAAGTGTCATATTCATTTTGCTGACCCAAGGTTTTGTAGCGGTTCCAACTTACATCACGTGCCCGGAGGGAGGCGGGAAGTTCCTTGTGCAGCCACCTAGTCTGTTTGGCCCTAATGTGTTGATTCTGTTTAGGTGTATGTATGTCCTGGAGGGATAAGAATATAGAAAGAAAGAGACAGAGCAGATTCAATGTCTTGGGACTGGATAATAGGGATCCAGTTTACAGAAGAGATATCATGTAGAAAGCTTGCTTGATCAAGAGTGGAAAAATCCCAGAAGGTGATGTAGTGTGGCGAGGGGACTGGAATCACCAGTGTTCCCCATATGCAAAACACAGGGGAATGGTCACTTATAGAATCAAGAAGCATACCTGAGGCAGTAATTCTATCAGGTCAATTTGTGAATATCCAGTCTATAAGTGTTCCAGCAGCAGGTGACTGGGTCAGCCTGGTGGAATCTTCAATTACCTGGTGCATGTTAAATCCATGTACTAGAGACACCAGTGCTTTTTTAATTTTTCCCCAGCAAATTTAAGTTGAGGTCACCAAGAATAATAAGTTCATTTTGGCCAGCTGCAGATGTAGAGTACTCAAGTAGTTCACAGCATCCTAGTTAGCCTGCTTTAGGAGGACTATAGGCACATATTAAGTGAATCTTTTTGGTCCCAAGTAGAAGTAGGGTATGTAAAACCTCACAGTTAGAGGCAACCGAATGTTGCATTAAGGACATATTCAGGTGGTTTTTGAAATAGAGCACAACTCCACCTTCCCTTTTTCCAGATAGTCTGTCTCCACACAATCGGGAATAGTTAGGAAGAGAGCAGGAAGAGTCAGGAGTAGAGGGCTTTAGTCAAGTTTCAGTCAGACAGAGAATGTCAGGTTCATAGATGGATATCCATGCCTCAAGTTCAGTAAAGTTACAGATAAGGCTTCTAATGTTTAAGTGTGCTATACGAAGGCCTTTCATATTTAACCAGTCCATAGTCAGAAAGGCAGTGGGTAACTGGGGGCTAGGGTTTGTTTCAGTGTCCCCAGATAATAACAAGGCTAGGAGCACAAGATACCATAGTTTTCGTGGGAAAAGAAGTGGTACCAGTAGCATGTTCTGCCAGAGGCATTTAGAGGTAAAGTCAGCAGCCAAGTATAAGAGATGCCTCATGAGTAATAGAGGAGTCACATCATGCTGCTTGATCTGTGACACAAGTAGGTCTGAGTAGGTAAAGTCAGATAGTGTGGAGGTCAGTTTAACACTGCCAGGAGAGCAAGATCTAGCAGTGAGAAGAGCCAGTAAAAAGAGAGCAAGGCTCAGTGTCAGCAGGGGCAGTATTCTTCCAGCCATAGCTATCATGGAAAAATTTGTGGACAGAGGAGAGTAGCAGGGCTCTGAAAAGAAACACCACACAAGATGTAGCAAATAATGTCATGTACTTCTAGCTGGAGAAAAACTTGAGAGCAAATATGCAACCCTGTGGGTGAGATTGCTTTAAAAATGGGAGGTAAGAAAGTGGGTCAAGTCAGGTATTGAGGACAGGGAGGCCAATAGCCATAAGAATGTGCAGCAGTGGAGTGACCAATCAGCTGCTAGGCTGAGGAAAGGGGCGGAGAAAGGATCTATATAATACTGTGAGGAGGTGAGGGAGGGGGGTGGGTGAAAAAACTCAGTCCAGAACATAGCACAGAAAGAGGTTTACCCAAGATTAGGAAGCGCCATGAGTTGGAAAATCAGCCGAGGAGCAGAAACTGCCAATCAGTGCCTGGCTCCTCCACTGGGTGTCCAGTCAAAACAGTGGCATTCAAAACCATGAGTTTCAGAGGTCCGGTGTGTACCTGAATCTGTCTGGGGGTCAGTTGGGTGGTCTGTTAGCTGTGGCTGGCTCGGAGAGTGCCAGGGCCTCAGCAGCAGCTTGGGAAGCCCACAGATGGGCTGTCTGTGGAACAAGAGGGGAAAGACAGAGGATTAAATGCAGCTAGAGTACAATAGCAAGCTCAGTGGGGGGCAGGCAATGGGGAAACACAAACCATGAGGTAAAGAGGTGGTAAATGCAGGGCAATTATTTAGAAATAGAAGAGGAGTTAACAGGGAGGGGGGTTCTGTGCTTTGGCGCCAGGATGTCTGAGGAGAAGGAAAACAGCAGCAGCAGGAGGTGGTGTAAGAGGAGGGTTTGTAGGTAAGGCAGAGAAGAAATTAAGCTGTTTCAAGAGATAGCATTGCCAGTGGGGAGGAGAAATTAATAATTAGCAGAGTGACCAGTGTAGGACAGAAGACAGGGTTTGGCAGTAGAGACATAAATGGAAAAACGCTGCAATCTTACTCAGTAGCTAGGTCTAAGCAGTCAAACATCAGCTACTAAACAATACAGTTTGTCCAGCACTAGTCTCACAACAGCAAGTAACACTGAGAGGCTAGACTAGAGGCTTGTAATAGACTAGTAAAACTGGCAGGTAAAGTAAGACCAATTGATGCATAACATAAGTAATTACATTTACAAAAATTCAGTCCAGAACACAGCACAGAATGTGGGAGGAGCTATTCCCCCAGATTGCACCTTGGGCTTTAGCCTTCCCATAAATAGAGCAAACAGGAAATGATTAAAAATACTTAACAAAATTCAATAGCTACATAACGGGCATAATATCCAATAGTGTATCCTTTAACAAACAGTTCACTTGGGGTGCTTTCAGTCTTGTTGATATCTTTGTTTTATGAAATAACATGTGAATTTCAAGTCATCTCATTGGGTATCAAAAGTGTGTTAAAGTTTCTAACACACACAAACAAGATCAGGCTATGCCAGCTGGGCACTGATCTTAGAGAAGTGGCCACACAGAACGTTGAGAAAACAAAAATCAGCCATCTTGATTGTGCCACCACTGCTGCCAACTGTGCTCGCTCTTCTAAATGGCTGACCTGAAGGATGCTCGATACATTCATCCTTTACAACAGCATGGAATGCTTTTTATTTTTTGTATGCGTTGTTTTAAACGCATGCAAAAAATTAAAAACATGCCACACTGTATCTCCAGCCTGCCCGCTCGCTCGCTATGCCAGCTGTGCTCACTGTTCTGTTCGCTCCCTTAGTGCCTCAATGGCCAGTCTAATAGCTGCACACTGCTCTCCTCCCTTACCTGTTCCAGTCTGCTCATTTTGTTTTTTTCCTCATAAACGCCTCAGCGTGTGTATGTGTGTGTGTGTGTGGGGGGGTGCACATTAACATTACTTCCCTTGTTTCAGGTTCTCAGTACGCACACCGGGGAGGCACTGCACTTGTCGCTCTATCCAGTCATGGGATTTTCAGCCAGTCACTTAGGTTAGTACCATTAATGGCTGGCACTGATCTGTTTCGGTCTACTGGAAACATATGGGAATCACTATCGTAAAGTAATATTCTCGTTTGGGGCGACCGGGTCGGGGATTATTAGAGCTGTGGAGTAGGGGCCGTTCCTGTCTTCTTGAGCCATGCTTGCCCTTATGCTTTAGTGGGGACCTTGCATGCCTTCTGCCGTTAGCCAGTGTAGCTCTGTTTTGAATGTCTTCTTGCCTGTTTTTAGTAAAAGGCAGCATCATTTCTTATTCAAATTAAATGAAGTAAAACTATTGCTAGTTGGGGTGGGGGGTACCATGACAACTACAGAAATACAAATAAGGATGCCTTAGGAGCTCAAAAGTCCTCAAGTCAAAAAACAAAACAAAATGGGGAGGAACTATTTTATTAAAAATTAAGACAGATATGTATGTTTTTCTCTAAAAAATATTGTGTATTTTAGTTATCACATACATCTGTATTTTATATAGCCATTTCATAAGCACAATAAGCCACTCCAGGGTGTGTGTTAGACACTTTAACACACGACTAGGAGGCTGGACACACTCGGCCGGTGGTCTTGTGCCTCACTATGCCTCCTAGCCATGTGTTAAAGTGTCTTAACACATACCCTGTCATGTCTTATTGCTTACATGAGGAATATGCAGTGAAGGTAAGCATGATGAGAAATTCAGTGCTGTTATACCACAGTAGTGATATACTGGCTGTGGTATAACATCATTCTGACATCACTACTGTGATGCAACAGCATCTGGCAGTGTATGGACTTCCATATACAACAACACTGAACCAAGACATACAGGTACAAAATGCTCATGACAACATGCACTGCTCTTTAAGAGATTAGTATCAAATTGGTGACCTAAGTTCAAAGAGATGTAAGTGGTGAGGTTTTGCTAGAGCACAGACAGATGAACTGCAGTATTTCTATGTTTTTGTTGGGGCCTGATAACCCATTGTAGCCTAGACCTTTTTAAATGGGACCCTCAGTGTGTAATGGGGAATCAAATAACTGTTTGGGCTCACTGATTCAATGAGTGACTAAGTATAGGGAGACACAATGCCATTTTGTGCAACTCAGTATGTGTTTCTGGTTAGAGTACTGTACCTGGAGACTGTGAGTAGTTTGAATGTTTATACATTGACTATGTGGCCATTCATGTTCTCTATCCCAAACGGGGACTGTCACCCTTTCAGGTTATCCTGAAGTCACAGGAACCCTCTTCAGGAGGGCTCCACCCCTATAGATTCTGCTAGAATTAAGTTCCATCAGTATTAAGTTTTTAGATTTAAAATAATTAATGGTGATCATCATTACGTATGGCTGCTGCAAGGATTTCATTGGTATTCTCAGTCGTATTTGAAGCCCACTTTTTTTGTGATTAAGATAAACTAGCATGCAACAGAAACTGTGCCCTGACCTTGTGGGCTTTAGCATGGTGAATATACAATGAAATGTGGCACCATATAAATGGACATGGAAACAGAAAATGAACCGCAGGGATAAACAATGGGGGATGAAAAGTTATGCATAATGATGTATGTAAAACCGCTTTAACAGGAACTGCTGCCTTAAAAGAAACAGCTGCTCTGTGAAAGGAGCTAAGCAACCCCCCAGGAAGGAAATGGTGAAGGGTTTGAGAATAAAAGGAGAAAACTGGGAATATAAACATCCATATGGGAATCTAATTAATTCAACCATAATATTCAGCTCAGCACTAGCAGTTGGTCAAATAATATATATCAGGGCTGGTAAATGGAACTGATGGGGCTTTGAACTATTTTAGTACAATCTGATGTGAAAAAAACTTCACGTTTTCTGGGGGTGAGAAAACATCTAAATCAACAGGACAGATATCCTTCTTTACTGTCATTTTTCTGTTTTATGCATTTCAGAGCTTTTATGACCAAACTGTACACATGTGGCCAAAAGGACAGCTGGTATGAATTTCATGCTGAGCTGGCCATTTAGAAAGGGATTCTCACTGAACAAATTACACAAATGCCAATTATTAGGTCACACTGTCCGATCCCATTATGCAGTGTCCTATGGATTGCAACAAAGATAAATGCTGAGGAAACCATATTGTTGCACTTGTTTTTGTAACACAGGGCCCAAATGGTCTAGATTTTGTCATGCAAACCAATTAATGACATAGGTCTCATTTTTAATTAGATATCTAAACAGCTGAAAAAAAGCAGTGCAGTACTGCGTTCAGGTGAAAAAAGAAAATCTTCCTTCTCTTGACCCCTGGGATCTTCCCACACCATATGGCCTCCTGATGTCTCGTATGAATGGTTTACCCTGGGCTTCCAACTTCTAAGGTGAGGATGGGGTGGGCAAAGGTCTTTTAAGTAACACTGATATTTGACCCCTAACTTCTTTTTGTATTGTTTGACGTATTTAATTGTGTGTTTCCCATGTTTCAAACTGCCAACAGTAAGAATCTCAAAAAATATAACACGTACAGTAATTACTTTACTGTAGAAACAAGAAAATCTATAGCATTCATCAACAACTAACAACCACATTCAAGCCTTAGACAGTGGAACTTGTGAAAAAATTGGGGAATCGTGGTCATCATTTTTGCTGAAACAGTTTGTGAGATTCCCAATTTTACATTTGCTGAACTGTAAAGAGAGAAAGCCTGAAGATCACTCAAAAGCACGTTGATGTCATTGGTGCAGGTAATCACAAGAAGTTGAAAAAGCTCTTTTACTATTAAAATAGTAAGACACTTGCAAATATGTTGGCAGCTTAATATGGTTTACAGAGAAAAATAACTGAAAATGTTAGTTTTGCTTCTTCGTTTGTTATTATTATGTTACTACATTAGAGAATAAAATGTGTGTGCGTAGTAAGGCTATAATTACATCTGAGAGTTCTGGTGACATTTTCACACTCGTTGTTTTTATTTTTCATCAGAATCCCAAGATGTATAGCATTTATAACCTTATACCGTACATGCAAAATGTTCGTATATTTTATCCATTATAAGTTAGGTTTAAATTAGTGGTCCTGTTGTAGTTGTTCCAGAGTCACTGATAGCTATTTAATTTTACTTTTTTTTATTTATTTATTTTTTGTCTATGTTTGTGGGCATTAAAGCAGTGGCAAACAGAGGAACTCACCATTAACAGCACCGTAGTCTGTTTCTGTGTCAGAGCTAGTCAATTACAAGAAATGATACAGTAACTCATCTGTTTTATATGGATGAAAATATTTGTAGTTTACTATAAAATTAACATATAATTGAATTCATTGAGGATGGGCAAAATGGACATTGTTTTTGTATTTCACAGTTTGTGTAATGTTACATAGGATGCCTTAAAGAGGACAAGTGCATGAAAGTGGATACAGATCCTCACAGGTCAGCCTCAGTAGAGCCCTCACCCTGCCACGTAAGGTCGACCATTATTGCAGTGGTCAGTTATGGACCCTAAAAATTTGAATTCCCAGTCTGAACACCGTTGTTGTTTTATGATATAACACATAACCTGCCTGCTGTATCATATCTGGGTATATGATTATATCATGAAATATTACTTTTATATGGCACTATCAGCCAAAACACTGCATTTTAATATGAAACAATGAAGATCATACAGCATTAGAATACAATGTACTTCTATTGGTTACATTTTCTTAAAAAGTAACTGTCTGGGGAACATTACAGAAGTAATGTTTCTGAACTAGTTGAATTAATTCCATGAAGCATATTTTTTTTATTCTATATATTTAGCTTGAGCTTCTTAGCCCTAACTGACTGCTTTATAAGTGGTATTGCATAAGACCTGTAAGGGAAGATATGCCTCTTTGCAGATGACACCAACTTCTACTATAGCAGGGGAGAGGGGAGAATGTAAAGAGAACTGAGAAAACTTGAGCAGTAGTCAAGGGTATGGCAGCTGGTTTTCAGTGTGAAAAAAAGTGCAAAATCATGCTCCTAGGGTGCAGAAACCCAGAGAAGTATAACATGGGGGAAGAGGTACTGATGGTCGTCAAACAGGAAAGGGATCTTGCAGTAATTCTACATGATGACATCAAGGTGGAGAGGCATTGTAACAATGCAGTGAGAAGGGCCAGTAGGATACTGGGGTGCATAGGGAGGCATATCACCAACAGAAAGAGGGAGGTGATAATGTCACGATATAGATCACTGGTGAGACACCACCTGCAGTGCTGTGTCCAGTTCTGTAGACTATATCTCAGAAATGACATAACAGGGTGGAGGCTGTCCGAAGAAGGCAACTAAAATGGTGCAGGGTCTACATCAGAAGTCCCATGAGAAGAGACTGAGGGACCTCAATATTTACACCTTGAAAGAGAAGGGGGGGGGGGCATGATAAGGAAGTATAAATACCTCATGGAGTTGACAAGGTACAGGAGGGGAGTATGATGTATACAGAATGCATATAACTAATACTATTGATTGCTGATTGCATAATAATTGCTATTGTTCATCAGTCATGCCTTCTGTATGATTTGTACTATATTGTAATTGCTCTTTTCTATTTTATGTAACTAATTCCAGGTCACCCCTAAACAAGGGATTTCATTGTATCAGTGGGCTTACCTGGTTACCAAAATTAAAATAAATAAACAAATAAATAAGTACGTAAATAAATAAATACATTTTTCAAATGAAAAGGTGAATAAGGACAAGGGGGCATGCACTGGAGCTGGAAAGCGGAACATTTAGGAAGGATGTGAGGAAGTACTTCTTCACTGAAAAAGCTGTAGATACTTGGAACAGTCTTCTAGCAGAAGTACTGGTGGTGAAAACCATTGTGGGCTTCAAGTATGCATGGGATAGGCACAAAGCAATCTGAGTTGGGAAGCAGGGGTTGTCCTGGGATCAGGTAGAGCCTGTGGTGACAGTATAGGCAGGGACAAACAGGCAGACTAGATGGATCAAGCAGTCCTTATCTGTTATTTGGGCCTCTGAATTCACACCTGGACTGCTGTTGTCTGATTGTCTGGGGGCATGAAATTGTGCACATTTGGCAGGTGAAGTTGTGCAACAGGGGGCTTCTTTTATGCTCCCACAAGTCCTGTTGCATGCATATGATTTCTAGGGGTGCCTTTCTGCTACATTTTTCCCACTTGGGAGTTTGCAGCTGTTTTTCTGTGCACAGGTATACTGTAGTCCTGGAGGGGAATTAGTGCCCTGCAAAGAAACTACTGAAAATAGCACCTTCTCTGCAGATCTTTGGTGTAGAGCTCTAATTCCACAACTGGTGAGTTGGGGATGGGATTAAGTCCCTGGCCCATTCCCTGCCCACTGCAAATCAGGCTCCTACTGATGTAGGCACAGGCATTTAGGTTTAGGATATGATTCACTGGCTACACTTTCCTTGTATGACACTCTCATGCATTGTCTTGCTCTTGTAAGAGTTCAAAATAGTGAGAAACTGTGAACCAGATGGAGTGTGTCAGTAAAAACAGGAAGTCACCCGCTCAACATTTTTTACCCTTACAGTACAGGTACCAGGTCAATCTGCCATATGTATAATGATGAAGTCAAAATCATGCACCATATACAGGGTGGGGAACTACAGTGGCAGGGTACAAAACCCAGCAAGGCACAATTGTAGCAAAATGGTTTTGTACCCTATCCCACATGCCTGGTGGAGAGGAGTGACACAGTGGTCAAGACCTCTGCTGGGGAGGTGGTCCAGTGAGCAGCTGCCATGGCTCAGAGGGATGAGCTGTGGCACTGGAGGGCATCTGTGGACCAGGGCTCAAATCCCAGTCCCAGAGTTTGGCAAACCACATTGTGCATTTTGTTCCCCCTCCACTGGTGTTTCTCCTCATCCCCATTTTATACATAGATACATAGATACATAGACAGTGTCGGCAGATAAGGGCCTATGGCCCACCCAGTCTGCCCATTTCAGCTTGTAAGTTCAGTTTATGTTTTCCTAGAAGTCTGTTGCCCCTTACCCCGACCTCCAGAATTCCTTTATGTCTATCCCATGCATTCTTAAATCCCGTGATTGTTTCAGCCCCCACCACTTCCTCTGGCAGGGTGTTCCACTTGTCCACCACCTGTTCTGTGAAGAAATTCTTCCTCATGTTTCCTCTGAATCATCCTCCCTCCAACTTCATCCTATGCCTCTAGTCCTGGAACATCTTTTTCGCTTAAAAATAGTGTATTCCTGCACCGTGTTTCTCCCTGTGAGATACTTGTATGTCTCTATCATATCCCCTCTCTCCCTCCTCTCCTCCAGGGAGTACATGTTCAGTTCCTTCAACCTGTCTTCATAGGACTTGTGATGCAATCCATGCACCATCTTTGTTGCCCTCCTCTGAACCTTCTCTACCCTGTCTATGTCCTTATGTAGATATGGTCTCCAGAACTGTACACTGTACTCCAGGTGGGGCCTCACTAGTGTCTTGTATAGCGGAATTATGACCTCCCTTTCCTGCTGGTGATGCCCTGCCTATACATCCCAGCATCCTATTTGCTTTACCTGCTGCCTTGTCACACTGTTTCCCTACCTTGAGGTCATCAGAGATGATAACCCCAAGATCCCCTTCCTGCTTGGTGCATGCTATATCCTCACACCCCAACTGATATATTGTGCCAGGGTTTTTGTGCCCCATATGCATTATCTTGCACTTCTTTGCATTGAATTTTAATTGCCAAACCCCTGACCATTCTTCAAGTTTCTGCAGGTCCCTTCTTATTCTGTCTACACCCTCTGGTGTGTCTACTCTGTTATAGAGCTTTGTGTCATCCGTGAACAGTGAAATTCTGCCTTCTAGGTCCTGTGCAATGTCACTGATGAAGATGTTGAATAGGACCGGTCCCAGCACTGATCCCTGTGGTACCCCACTGGTCACTCTTCCCTCCGTGAAGTGACAGCCATTTACCACCACCCTCTGTGTCCTGCCACCCAGCCAGTTACCTACCCACCACACTACTGTCCTGCCCACACCCATATTCCCCAGTTTGTGTAATAGTCTTCTATATGGCACAGTGTCAAAGGCCTTGCTGAAGTCCAGATAGGCCATGTCCACTGCCCTCCCTGATCCACCTCCCTAGTCACCCAGTCAAAAATTCAACGAGGTTGGTCTGACATGACCTCCCCTGGTGAAGCCATGCTGCTGCCTTGGGTCCTGTAGTCCACTGACAACCAGATGTTCCACCAATCTCTCCTTCAGTAGTGCTTCCATGATCTTCCCCACTACCGAGGTGAGGCTGACTGGTCTGTAGTTCCCTGCATCCTCTTTGTTCCCGCTTTTGTATAGGGGACTACATCTGCTGTCCTCCAGTCTTTGGGTACCTCCCTGTTTCCAGTGATCGGCTAAACAGGATAGCCAGAGGTTCAGCCACCACCTCTCTTAGTTCTTTAAGGACCCTGGGGTGCACCCCATCTGGCCCCATTGCTTTATCAACTCTTATTACTTCCAGTTCCTTCAGGACCCTTTCTCGTGTAAAGGGACTTGTGTCCATTTCTGCACCATTCTCACCCCTTGTACTCCCTTCAGACCCATTACCCTACTCTTCCTCAGTAAAGACTGAGCAGAAATACCTGTTCAGTATGTCAGCTTTACTGTTGTCATCCTCCACGTGGCCACCATCCTCCCCCTTCAGTCTCACTATCCCTTCCTTTGTCTTTCTTTTTTCACTTATGTACCTGTAAAAGGTTTTGTCCCCTCTACCCACTGAGTTTGCAATGTGTTTTCTGTCTGAGCTTTGGCTTCCCTTACTGACCTCCCTGCCTCCCTTTGCTTCTCCTGGTACTTCTCCCTATCCCCTTCTGCCTGTGTCTTTTTGTATTGCCTGAATGCAATCTTTTTGGCTTTCACTTTCTTTGCTACCTCTTTGGAAAACCATAATGGTCTCCTCTTCCTTTTCCTTTTGCTAACCTGCTTAATGCATAATTCTGTTGTTCTTGTAATCCCCATTTTAAATACTGCCCACTGTTCCTCAACCCCTGATTCCTGTCCCATTCCCCTTAATGCCTCTTTCAAGTATCTCCCCATTTTCCCAAAGTCTGCCCCCCTAAAATCCAGGATACTTGTTTTGTGTGGTTTGGTTCTGCTCTTTCTGTGATTTCAAACCACAATGACTGGTGGTCACTGTTCCCCAGGTGCTCCCCCACTGTTACCCCCATCCACTGTCCCTGTTTGTGAGCACAAGGTCCAGTATTGCCTTCTGCCGAGTTGGTTCAATGACCAGTTGCTTGAGGAAGGCACCCTGAACGGAGTCCAGTATAAATCTGCTCCTAGTTGATGCTGCTGCTGGGATGCTCCAGTCCACGTCTGCAATATTGAAGTCTCCAACCAGTACTACCTCACCCTTGTCTGCTATCCTTTGGATGGCTAGCATCAGCTCCCTATCTGTTTCCTCCTTCTGGGCTGGTGGTCTATAGACCACACCTGTGCGGATGGCTGTCCCCATTTTCCTTTCCAGCTTAACCCACAGTATCTCTCCCCCATTTTGTTCCTCCTGGATCTCTGTGGCCCTTATGTCATTTTTCACATACAGTGCCACTCCTCCTCCCTTCCTGCCTGCTCAGTCTCTTCTGAATATATTGTAGCCAGGTATGGCCATCTCCCAGTCGTGATTATCATTACACCAGGTTTCAGTGATGGCCACAATGTCCAGGTCTGACTGCATCATGACAGCCTCCAGATCTTCCATCTTGTTGCTAAGGCTCCTGGCATTTGCACACATGGCTTTCCATGATTTGACCTCCCTAGACTGTTTTGCTGTTCTACTCCAGCCCCTTCCTTGGTTGTCCTTTATCCCTGGTTCTCCTTGCTGTCTGCCCTTCTGCTGAATTTTTCCCCTGTTCTGCCTATCCACCTCTTGGGCACTAAGCTCCATCTTTTGCACATTGCTTTGCAGAGATAGTCACTCCTCTGGTTCACTGGTTTCACTGCTAGCTGTGGGGGGTGAGCAAGTAGGTACCCTCCTTGCTGGCCTGCCACCCCTCTTTGCTAGTTTAAATGCTTGTCAATGTAGCATTTAAACTTATCATTGAGTGCTTGCATTCCCCTCCAGGATGGATGCAGGCCGTCAGGCTTGAACAAACCTCCATCCTTCCAGGTGGGTCCCCAGTCACCAACGAATCCAAACCCTTCCTCACAGCACCAGTTCTTCAACCATGAGTTAAAGTTCCTGGTGCATGCACTCTATGCTCTCCCTTGCCTCTCACAGGTAGTACTTCTGAGAAAGTGACAGAAGTAGCTACTTGCTTGAGACCCCTCCCCAGTTTCCTAAACTCTTCCTGAACTTCCTTTGGCTCCCCATTTGCCAGGCCATTAGTACCTAGGTGGATAATGACATCCAGCTCACCCTCCTGTCTTGCCTTCCCAGTGATCCCCAGGATCTTCTTCCATCCCTCCATGCCGTGGCACCTGGTAGGCACCTCACCTCCCTGTCCTCCCCCTCCTGTGTTCCTAGCTGGATCCCTCTTATGATGGAGTCCCCCACCAGGATTCACTTCCTCCTCCTCCTTTGGGGTCCACTGCTTTCCCCACTGAGGTCACCTCCTTGGCTAACCTCCACATCCTTTCCTTCCACTTCTCTGGGTACCTCTATTTGGTTGTCCTCATTTGCCAGTGTGGCATATGAGTTCTTAGTGGAATAGGATCTGGGATGTGCCTCTGCCTGACCACTCTAACCCTCCCTGAGCCCACTGTCATCCAAGTGCTCCTGTTCTCGGCATCCTTTGAGGCAGTTGCATTGGACTGGGTGGTCTCTGGATAGGGGTGATGGTACTCCTGACCCAGTTTACTTCCACTCTGAGTCTGGCTACCTCATCCCACAGTCCAGAGAGATGCATGCAGATAGGACAGCACCTCAGTGTCCAGAAGGTCTGCCTGAATATGGCTGCCCCACAGCTACTGCATTGCACCACTCCCCAAATTATACTGCAATTATACTGCTATTCCACTACTTGTCTGCTACTGAAGCTCTCCTAGTTCCCTTTTTATTAATTTACTGTCCTAAAAATCCTGCCACTGATCCTCAGATAATTTTCTTAAAAAACAAAACAAAAAAAAACCCAATAAATAAATAAATGAGTCAAAACACTTGTCGTGCTGAGGGTGGACTTCTTCCCCCTTATGCCCCTCCTACTTCACACCCCTTACTATACCTTGGGTTTAGCTCCTGTCAATCAGATTTAACAGGGCATATAATTAAGAGTTGGGGGAAGGGGAGGGAGGGGGAGCACTGAATTGAATATGTTTCCTTCCTTCCCCTTCTGGCTTCTTCTGAGGAAATAAAACTCTACTTGCTACCTCAACTCTGACTAAACCCCACCTCCAGTTATCACGTAGCTGAGGTCAGAGGCCAGACAATTAACACCCTTCACCCAACTACAGGGCAGTCAGACAAGCCAAGATAAAATTTGCAGCAATTAAAGAGAGCACAGAATTACACCACCACTACATTTTAAATTTTCAACAGCCCAAAAACAATTCTAAGTAAAGATAACAAAGAAAGTACAGTGTCACTAAAAGCCCACAATCTAAGTTTAAAAGAAAAATAGCAATTACCAGTTACTCTAAAGCACTGAATTGAATATGTTTCCTTCCTTCTCCTTCTGGCTTCTTCTTTTGAACCCCCCCAGAGCTGATTATATTAATGGGGAGGGGGTCGGGGGTGTGGGGGTGGAGCCCCCAGCAGAAAACAAAGAAGTCATTTGCATTCATTGCCAATTTTGCTTTCGGCATTTTGTTTCAGTGCTGGCAATGTATCCACTGTATTTACAGTGTAGTACATTGCTGTACTGTTTTTGTTTACGGAGACATGACCCCTGTGCCTACAGTATATTGTGTGCCATATTACAAGCAATAGGTAAAAGGGGATTTAGTCTGCTAAGGTGATGATGTGCCATGTTTGAAATACATTCCTGCTAACTGCTTTGTGCAGACATAGGGCCATGCCCTGCAGTACTTTATTTGCTATTTCTGCATTTGTTTCCCCATTAATTGTCCAGGGCATTATAGGACCATTAAGTAAACTGTATAAAATACAAAAGTACAACATAATATTCATTTCAAAAAAAGGTTAATGTATCAGTTAGGTTTGAAGCATCAAAAGTAGGGAAATGAGGCATTAGGGCTGAGACCCTAACCCCCCCATACAACCCTACCACCCCAACCCCACCTTCCATAGACCAACAGGCATCGGGTGTGCTTTGGGGTCATCGGCTCTAACTCTCACCCCATTCCATTTGTAAGGAAGTTGAGATGGTACAGTATAGGAGCATGGAGTGAGAGTTAGGTATGACAACCCCAAGGCACACCTCAGCACTTGTTGGTCTGTAGAGGGTGGGGGCAGGGTGGTAGGGTTGGGAGGGTGGGGGTTAGGGTCTCCAACCTAATGCCTCATTTCCCTACTTTTGTTGCTGTATCCCTTACTGATGCATTAATGAAGCTTTTTGCAATGAATGTCCTTACTTCTTGAGATTGTGTAATCTTAACCTTATAAGTTTGTGGGAGCACAGGGCCCTCCATCATATGGGAGTACAGGGCTCTCCAGGCCCTGTGCTCCTATGTAACCATAAGTGTATACACATTGTAATCAACCCCTTACTCCCTGTGGGAGTGCAGGGCTTGATCAAGCTCTCAGCACTCCATAATGGTATCCATTTGCTTCCATCTATCCATAAGTATTTAGACATTGTCATGAAGTGTCTTCTTCCTGCGGGAGCATGGGGCCCAGAGGGCCCTGCACACTGATTACTTCATAATGGAGGGGCCTGCATGCCCACTATTGCATAATGGTATCCATATGTGGAAGGGTCCCTGCACTCCCATCTACGTCTAATTGTAGAGATGCAGCACATGCCTACAGACATTCCAAGTAACCCTTGTACTGCAAATAGCACAATATCTCAGTAACCGTAGTAACATGGGTAAATATTCCACCACAGTTATAATTATGGCCTGGCAGCCTGCACATATGCTTAGTACACCTAGATGCATTTAATGAAAAATCCATATCTCGAACCGTTTTCAAGATATAGGCACTGAAAGGTACTGAGTCTGCCACAATGTTATCCTATGGGAAATTTCCGAAATTTTATATGTTATAACTATGGAAGCAATGTACATTGTATCACCAAACCAGCAAAAGTCACATTTGTGGGGCAAGCTCTTTCTACCCTGAACATTTCAGCCCTTAATTCCAAACTGGTTCTTTGCAGTGACGTGGAAAAGAAACAATAAAGTTTAGAAATCCCTTTTCATGAGCTGTTATAATCCCTTTTCGCAAGTTGTCAGAATCCCTTTTTGCAAGCGAATCCATATTAGCGAGGTAGGGGCATCTGGTTATCATCTGACGAAAAGGGATTTTGACAGTTCATGAAAAGCGATTGGCTCATGGAAAAGGATTTTGACAGCTTGTGAAAAGGGAGTTTGACAGCTCACAAGAAGAGATTATAAAAAGTAACTCCTTTTTATAAGCTGTCAGAATCCCTTTTCAAGAGCCAATCCCTTTTCATGAGGTAGGACCATCTGGTCATCATCTCACAAAAAGGGATATTGACAGCTCATGAAAAGGGATCGGCTCACGAAAGAGTTTTGACAGCCAATGAAAGGTTATAAAAGTAATACCTTTTAGCGGGCTGAAAACCCTTTGAGCCAATCCATTTTCGTGAGCTTTCAAAATCCCTTTTCATGAGCCAATCCCTCTTCATGAGGTAGGGACATCTGGTCATCATCTCACAGAAAGGGATTTTGACAGCTCGCTAAAAGGAATTGGCTCACGAAAAGGGATTTTAACAGCTCGCAAAAAGAGATCGGAAGTGAGTCGTGAAAAGTGATTTTTTTTTTTACTTTCTCTGTCACCCTACCTTCCTGAACTCTTTCAGGAGTGGTCTCATGGTGTCCACCTTTATCCCACCCACCTGAAGCTCCCTCTCGATCCTCTGGGGATCGGACTCTCCATCCCCTCCCAATGGCCACCCAGCTCCCTGGCTCTGAGTCCCCCCAAGGTGGGACCACCAAATACTCCTCCTGGTGCTCTATCTATAATCCAGTCGGGCAGCCCCAAGATGGAGAAGAGCAGAGGAGTGAGCCCAAGTATGCAATGATGCCAAGGGATGTCCGTCACAGTTTCGTGTCCCTCTAATTATGCCCTAAGTGGTGCAGTACCTCCAGTCTCCACCGGGAGCCACTGCGGTGCTGGGCAAACCCCTGGAATCCCCCCCTGAGGGAAGAGAGAAATCCTCCAGATGCTTGATCCTCCATCTCCCCTGCTGACTCCTAATGGCCCGGGATTGTTCCTGAGCCCGGGTCACTGGTATGGTGCGAGGTGTGGCTTCCAGCACCTCAACCCTCAGCACCACCGGACAGGCACAAAAAGTGATTATTAAATTTAAAAATGACCCTTTTTGACTAAACTAAAGAAAATCAAAGGCACAGAAGGGTGCAGGACATCCCCATGAACAAAACCCATACTTGAATGTCTGCAGAAGATATCCCTGGGGCAAGTTATAACGTTTTATTTCAGCAGAAAAATGAAAACAAGATTGTGGCTCTTGAAAAGGGATATTTTTTTCTCATGAAGAGAGATTTTATAAATCCCTCTTTGCAAGCTGTCAAAATCCTTTTTCTTGAGCCCAAATCCTTTTTTGCAGCTGTGCAGCTAGCCAAAAGACTGAACTGAGCATGCTCAGAACCCAAACGTTCAAAATTGAATAACTTTAGAATGGAGTAATATTTTTTCACCAAAGCAATGCTGGCATGTTCTGGGGGCATGCTCTTTCTATCATGAAAATTTCAGACCAAAATTCCAAACTGTGTGATCACATTGTGATGAGGAAAAAAACCCAGCAAAAACTGGAGGAAAAAAGCAACTTTTACAATTTTTCACTATGCACTGCACACAACCACACATTTGATTGAACCAAAACTTGGCACATCAAGAGATATACCCCATGGAACAGCGTATTCCAAATGTAGTGCAAATCCATTGAACAGTTGCAAAGTTATTAAAGTGCAAAATTTGAGGCTGAACATTAAACTGCCTACTCAACCCTAACTATAATGGTGCTATTGCATCACTATAATATTTAGATTATAAAATGGGTAGGGAAAAGCATGTAATTTGATTGGTTTCTAGCTGTGCATTAGAACTGTCTAATGCATGGCTAGCAATAAGTTTAGGTAACCACAGCCACATTTAAAAAGTTAGGTAATAGGAAGCCAAATAGAATGTTCATTTTTTGAATCGCCTACTTTTGTTTCACCTTGAGCCATGAACTTGCCCAAACACTGTAAACCTCACAATAATTTCTGATGGCACTGCATGCCTTACATGTCAATATGAACTTTACTGCAGGCAGCTGGAACTCTTGCTGTAGATTAGCAGCCTGTTTTTTTATTCACTTAACGCACCCGCCATGCCATTAGTAACTCCCAAGTTAACACATTTAGCTCACATTTCCACTTCACCACTGCAGCTTTCCTGCCATCTAGTCACTTGCTCGATCAAAGCCTTAAACACTCATTTGCTCCCTGGCTGCCAGATGCAAATGAAGAGCTGTGCTCATCCCCTGCTTGCCACTCACTCTTAGGAATTCAGACAGCTTAAATTAAAAAAAAAAGAAAAGAACTGCATCTCTTCTACTTTCTGCTTCTAAGGGGTGCTGTCACAGCATGCTAGCTCCTTCTTGTCAATCACCTGCTTGCCTTTCCTCCTGACTTCCCTCTCCACTCATTAGCCTGCTCTAATCATGCCTGCTATAACTGGATAAAAAAAAGAAAAAGAAACAGAAGTACATTTAAACTATGCTACAAATCTAAAAGATAAACGTAAAAAAATTCAAAACTATTCACTAAATCAAAACACTACTTAGTGTGTATGGGGGGTACATTGTAACCATGACAACCAACTTCAGGAATGGTGGCCACAGTAGAACAAAAAGCCTAATGGCAAAAAAATAAAATAAAAATACAGCAGTCTTGTGCAGGCAGAGGAACTATTTTACAACAAAATGTATTAAAGATTTAACTCTTTTTCAATATCATCATAATAATTTTTAATTTCTACATGAATGTAAAATACACTGCCACATTTTATAAGAGTAATCAAACACTCCAGGGGTGTGCATTAGACATTTCTAATGCATAGCCAGGAGCTGAAGGCACTCGGCCTGTGGCCTTGTGCCTTATTACATCCCTGGCCATGTACTGTATTAGAAGCATCTAATGCACACCCCCTCATGTCTTATTACTTACATATTACATGGGCAAATCACACACAACAAGTCTGTTTCTATTGAGGGGTGACATGACATCATAGACCTTGAGAATGAAGCTCAAGAGACATCTATGATGTCATCTCATCCCAAGATAGAAACATCAGCCTTATTGTCTATGATTGCCCATGCATTAGTTTGTATAGCACATGTTTGTTTTAATTAATTTTCCTACCTTCCAGCTCTGTTTTGAACTGTGGTCAAAAAAGAAAAAAACAGCAAGCAACAGGATGAGATTAAAAACTCTTAATGTGATTTAAATAATAGTTATGTGAGCTGGCAACATTTCTAGTAGTTCATCTTTTAAAAAACAGTTCCCTTACGGTGATTTTTGTCTTGTTGATATCTTCATTATGAGGACTCCAAGTGTCGGTAAGCATGAGACATAGGAAGAGTAGTGACATAGCTACTGTGGTACAACAGCATACTGACATCACTACTGTAGTACAACAGCATCTGGAGGTGTATAGATTTCCATACACAACAACACTGTACCAAATAATATAACACAACACTACACACAATAAGCAGTGTGGTCTAGTGGTGAGAGATCAGACACTTGAGACCCCAGTTCAAATCTCATCAGTCAAGCCACTTACTCACTCTGTGACCCTAAGCAATTCACTTAACATCTCTGTGCTTTGGTCCTCTAAATTGTAAAAATGGGGAGATGGAGGAACCCCATGGAAAATGAGATGTCACATCTCAGCTGGGCTATGCCAGGTAAAACATAGAGAATAATGGATAAGCAAGTGTGTGTTATGGATTTTGTTTATACACCTGAGGTGTGTGATGACCCATAAACCTCAAGAGTGAAGCTCAAGAGGTTTATGTGGTCATCACACACCAAGGGTGTGTAAAAAAATCCAGAAATACACACTTGCCTATTCTTTATTTTTTTTATAATTGCTGGTGCATGGACTTGCTATACAGAAGTACTTGGAGCTGAGGGCGAGTGACTTGGAGGGTCTGGTACTGTAGCATGACCGAGTGTTTGTTGCTAACATTTCATTGCTTTATTTTTTTTCTCTGATTCAAATTGTTGTTGCTGGTATACCTTCTTCTGCATTATTACAAGGTGTGCCTACAGGTGTGTGCTAACAGATTACTGCTGTAATCTTCTGATTCAAATTGTCTTTTGCAAGGTATATCTTCTGTTACTGCTTTATTTTTCTCTGGAGCAAAGTGTTTCTTACAGGGTATATCTTCTCTGAAATTACTGTATTACAGGTGGAGCTTACATTTTTGTGACTTTTTATCATTGGGCTAAGCAAAATTACTGTTTGACACTGGTTTTATTTTATTCTTGTTTGTTGAAAGGTTTGTTGTCTCAGAGGTGTTTCAGTCTCCTTCTCACATTGAAGGAGCTAATTGCTTTTCCTCCACAGCTCTTCCAAAGGATTAGGTGTGTATGTGGGGTGGAGCTGGCAAACTGTCAGTAATTTCCAACAGAAGAAGGGTTAAAAGTCAGGTTAGTTGATATCTTGGAGGTAGAAGACTTGGTTTGCTGGCAAGGCACCTAGCTTCACCTGAGCTCTTTCCTTCTAAGACTGCTTGAAAGGCAGAGTAGAAAAACTTACCAGAGCAAGGGAGAAGGATTAAGACTTAGTTTGGCTAAGCAGATTTACTGTGTGGTGGTGTTTTTATTTTTACTCACAGGGATTGCTACTGTTTGTTGCTAACATTTCATTGCTTTATTTTTCTCTGATTCAAATTGTTGTTGCTGGTATACCTTCTTCTGCATTATTACAAGGTGTGCCTACAGGTGTGCTAACAGATTACTGCTGTAATCTTCTGATTCAAATTGTCTTTTGCAAGGTATATCTTCTGTTACTGCTTTATTTTCTCTGGAGCAAAGTGTTTCTTACAGGGTATATCTTCTCTGAAATTATTACAGGTGGTGCTTTACAGGTTTTACAGTTTTATCTAACATTAGGATAAGCTTTCAGGGTTACTGCATTTGTTGTTGACTGATTGTTTCTGCTCTTACCTCCTTGTTCTTTTCGTCCGTGGTTCTTCTTTTTGGCAGGGAAGGGCCCAGCCACCCACCCCATCCCCAACCACCCACACTACACTCCTTTTATAGGGTACCACAGTTGTAACATTTCCTGTGGCAGAACAGCAAGGGGCGGATCAGTGGGGCCTCCACAAGGTGATCTCATTTACAGGGCACTAGTAATTTAACTTGTTATAACAAGTTAAACAAAGCACAATTAAACCATTACTTGCATTTTTTCCTTCTAATTACTCTGACTAGGTTACAAACCCAGCAACTTATTTGGAATGGATTTCATTAACTGCAGGTACTGTGGAACAATTTTCAGAAGGACAGTCTTACAGGATTTAGGACACTGTCCTACATGCTGGGCCTTGGAGATCTTAGGTCTCAGCTCCGGGCAGCATGGGCAGAGATTGCACGCTCAAATTTCATATTGAAGAGGAAATACATTATAAGAACCACCCGCCATTTCCCCAGCATCCAACAGAAAAACTTCAATCGCAGAGGGTAGTTGGTCCAGGAGGTTGGCAGGTGGTTAGGAGGAGCAAATCAGGTGCCCCATCACCTCTGCTCTCCAACACATTACCTCCAAAACCATATAAACACTACAAACAGGTATCTGCCTCTATCTCTGAAATCAAATAAAGAGGCAGAAGACACTGCAGAGCAGGACACTGCAGCACAGGAGCTAGCACAACAATACTCACCCAAATCAGGAACCAAAACTAAACAAGCAGAAAGGAAATCCAAAAACTTCTGATCATAGGAGACTCCATGATTCGGGGAGTTGATACCCATCTCAACCAGGGTGATGGTCAGATGTCTCAGGTACATCAGCATGGAGAGACACTGACCGCATTGCTAAAACTGTTCACAAAGCAGGAGAAAACATTGATGTCCTAGTACACATAGGGACTATCGATCTCGCCAGCCGGTCAGTTGTGGAGACCAAGGAACACCTGACTAGGCTGGGTGACAAACTATCATCTATTTCGTCCGGCATCTCCTCTCTGAGATCCTGCCAGTCTGGGAGAAGGGAGCAGATGGACGGAAGGTCAGAGAAGGGGAGATAGGGGAGCTAAACACGTGGCTCAAGGACTGGT
This sequence comes from Neoceratodus forsteri, assembly GCA_016271365.2. Taxonomy (NCBI): domain Eukaryota; kingdom Metazoa; phylum Chordata; order Ceratodontiformes; family Ceratodontidae; genus Neoceratodus; species Neoceratodus forsteri. Next base: position 1,091,737,031 of record CM057456.1, read on the forward strand.
GCCAGGAAAAGGACACAGATTTGTAGGAACTGGCAACAGTTCTGGGAGCGAAAGTTCTTTAAATTTGATGGACTGCATCTGACTAAAGAGGGAGTCAGTGCATTGGGGCAGAAGTTTGACGTCTTTGCAGAATATTTAAACTAGCAAATGGGGAGAGGGGTGCAGCACCCCATACGTCGAATGGGAAGAACACCCCTCCCCCCTCAGCTAGTGGTCAAACAGGAATTCAGCGTGTTTGCCATTCATTTGCATCACCAGGTAAGAAAAAAGGTTTGTCTCCCCATACGATGCACAGGGGTAATGCCAAACTTCACCCAACAACTAACACACCAAAATCTGGCCAATGGAAAATCATGTACACAAATGCTCACAGCCTGGGAAATAAGATCCCAGACCTGCAGGCAATAATGTCAGAGGCTAAACTGGACATAGTAGCAATTAGTGAGACGTGGTTTACCAGTAACCACACTTGGGAGACTTCAGTACCTGGATATGTATTGTTCAGAAGAGACCGAGGTGCAAAAAGGGGGGGAGGGGTGGCCCTGTATGTTAATGAAAATATCAAAGCTACAGAAATTCAGAATACACATAAGGAGCCAGAAGAACTGTGGGTCACCCTGGAAACAGGTAATGGGACAGCCATAAGAACTGGGGTTGTCTACAGGCCCCCAGACCAGAGGGAGGACATAGACACATTACTGTTAGAAGATATACAAAACATGACAGCTAAAGGGAGGTTCTGATAAGGGAGACTTCAACATGCCAGATACAGATTGGTCAATACCAGCAGGAACATCTGCCAGAACTAGACTCATAGTGGATTCCCTGCAGGGGAGGGCCTCAAACAACTGGTACAGCAACCCACAAGAGACAGGGCTATCCTAGATCTAGTACTGACTAACAAAGAAGGGATCACAGATCTCCAGGTAGAAGGTCACCTGGGGCCAGTGACCATCACATGGTATGGTTCAATTTGGCTACTACATCTAAATCATCCCATTCCAAGGCAAAAATATGGGACTTCAGAGGAGCTGACTTTGATAAGATGGCCAACAGAGTTAAGCTAGCCCTGGCAAAAAGAAACACAGGTGAGGAGGTACAGGCAAAGTGGGCAAGCATTAAGGATACAATACTTGAAGCAACATCCCATTGTGTTAGACAGAAAAGGAAGGCAAAAAGAAGGAAACCACTTTGGTTCTCAAATATAGTAGCAGAAAAGGTCAGAGCCAAAAGGCTGGCCTTCAGAAAATATAAGGGAACACAGCGGGATGAAGATAGGGAGGCATACCAAACTGCCCAAGGGAAGCAGGTAAGGCAGTAAGGCAGGCAAAGTCCCAAACTGAGGAAACACTAGCACGAACAGTAAAGAAGGTGACAAGACTTTCTATAGATACATTAGTGAAAGGAGAAAGTCCAGAGGGGTATGCTAAGCTTAATGGAGAAAGGGAGCATGTGAGGAGGAGGACCCTGTAAAGGCATCTATCCTAAATAGATACTTTTGCTCAGTATTTACTGAAGAGAAGGTGAGGCAGGGCCCACAGCTCAACATCATGGACACAGGGGAGGGAGGTGAGCACTACTCCTTCACAAAAGAAAGGGTCCTACAAGAGCTTGCTAAGCTCAGGTGGATAAGGCAATGGGACCTGATGGCATACATCCCAGGGTACTTAAGGAGCTAAAGGAGGAACTAGCAGAGCCATTAGCAGAATTGTTTAGTGAGTCTCTGAGCACAGGAGAGGTCCCAGAAGACTGGAGAAAGGCTCATGTGATCCCTCCACAAGAGTGGTAGCAGGGAGGAGGCGGGGAACTACAGACGGTCAGTCTTACCTCAGTAGTGGGCAAGATTATGGAGGCACTCCTTAAGGAAAGGATAGTGCAACACCTGGAATCCATAGGGCACAGGATCCAAGACAGCATGGGTTTACAAAGGAAGGTCCTGTCAAACTAATCTCATAGATTTCTTTGACTGGGTAACCAGAGTGGTGGACCAAGGGGAGCAGTTGATGTCGCCTACCTTGACTTCAGCAAAGCTTTGACACTGTTCCACATAGAAGATTGATAAATAAGCTAGGTAGGCTGGGGTGGGTCAGAAGTTGGTCAACTGGGTGGCAAACTGGTTGACTGGCAGAAAACAGAGAGTGGTGGTAAATGGTATACAGTCAGAAGAGATGCAAGTCACAAGTGGGGTACCTCAGGGATCAGTCCTGGGGCCAGTCTATTCAACATCTTCATTAGTGACCTCGCAGATGGACTAGAGGTAAGGCTTGTCTGTTTGCAGATGACACCAAGATCTGCAACAGAGTAGATGATCCAGATGGGGTGGGCAGAATGAGAAGAGATCTGGATAAACTAGCAGAATGGTCAGAAGAGTGGCAACTGGGATTTAATGCAAAGAAGTGCAAAATCATGCACATGGGAAGAGAAACCCTGAAGCCACTTATAGGCTGGGAGGGAGTTGCTAGCAGTCACAAAGGAAGAAAGAGACTTGGGCATCATCATCACTGATGACCTAAAATCATCCAAGCAGACCTCTAAAGCAGTAGGTAAGGCTAGGGGTGTTAGGGTGTATTAGTAGGGGTATCTGAAGTCGTAGAGGGAGGTAATAATCCTCTGTACAAGACATTGGTTAGGCCCCATCTGGAGTACTGCGGGCAGTATTGGAGGCCACACCTTCACAAGGACATTAACCAAATTGAGGCAGTCCAGAGAAGGGCAACCAAAATGGTGCAGGGACTGCATCAGAAGACATATATGGACAGATTAATGGAGCTCAATATGTATACCCTTGAGCAAAGGAGGAGAGAGGTGATATGATCGAGACATTTAAACACCTTGAGGGCATAAACAAGGTGAAAGAGTCTAACATGTTTAAATATAAGAAAATAGCAGGACAAGAGGACACAGCATGAGATTAGAGGGAGGCCGATTAAGGGGAATGTGAAATTCTTTTCACAGAAAGGGTGGTAGATGCATGGAATGGCTTACCACAAGAAGTGGTGGCTATGAATACAGTGCAGGGCTTCAAACAGGCATGGGATAGGCATAAGGGAGCAATACAAATGACTATGAATAGATAGGTCACTGACAGAGCAAAGGCCGATGGTACATTTATAAGGTAGAAAAAGAAATGGGCAGACTGGATGGGCCTTGTGGTCCTTATCTGCCGTCAACTTCTATGTTTCTATGTTTCTATGAGTGGTGTTTGTTCTTGCAAAGAATATTCTACAAAGTATATTGCAACAGGAACATTTAGTATAAAAAGCATGCTGCTTCTATTGCTAAAGTGTAATGTTCTTACTTTTCTGTGAAAGAAGCCACCGAGTGTAGAGCAACGCGAGCGAGTGATGCGGCAGCCTCAGGAGACTCAATGCAAGCCTTAATGAGTGTTGTTATAGCAATATTTGCAAAGGCTTGCATCGTGTCTTCTGAAGCCACTGAGTCACTTGCTGTCCTCGCTCTACACTCGGTGGCTTCTTTCACAGAAAAGTAAGAAAATACCCTTTTGTGATAGAAGCAGCACGCTTTTTATACTAAACGTTCCTGTTGCAATATATTTTGTAGGATATTCTTTACATGCTACAGTGAGTGGGAAAGTGACAGTGATAGTTGATTTGAGAATGCTGTAAGAACTGGATTTCGGGTTATTAGGGCATTTGAGACGTAATAACTAAAAATCCGGTTATTATGGCGTTTCACGGTAATCATAATCTAGTTGATAAATAGGGTCTCCAGTAATTATAAATAAATAACTACTGCTCAGAGTTTGCATCTGTAGCTAGACAGGTGCCCAGCTTTAAAAGTTCCACTCCACGGCACCAGTTCATTTATTTTTATTAATGTGCCTCTAAGTCTTCAATTTATACTGTTAGCCTTAATGAAATGACACATAGAAAGTGGTTGTGTGTAACTACTTAAAACAGTTCTTGGTTATGTTTGCAATCGAGTAAAAATATGTTACCTAACTAAACCTACATGTAATTATCCCCTGAATGTTAAGCTGCATTCTGTTAGTTTGAACACCTTTAGAAGCATTGGTGGGTTTACAAATTCTGAAAAATAAGTCCCAGTTAGCTATTTTATTTTAGCACAAGGACAGATATCTTGTAGGGTGTGTTGCTCAACTGAGGTATTGTATTTATCTGAACACATACTGTTCAGAGCATTTACAAATGTGAGCCTTTAAAGTCATGAATTCCAAACCTGAGTTATCCTTTGTTTTTAATCATACAGCAAATAATCTGCTTTTTGTATCAGGTTAAGGTGTAAAAAATTCCTTAAGTTTTCATCACCAAAATTACTAATAAAAGAAGCTCCAATAATGGTGGTCATTTCATGTATTTGTACAGAATAGGAGCCCCAAACTAGCGGCATATGGCCGCTTAAGCTTAAATATACAATAGTTTTAAATGATAAAGAAACGTCATTGGCTGATAGCAGTTGAAAATCTAAGCACTTAACCACACGAAAAAAGTTCCAGTCAGACACCTTCTTACATAAATAACAAGCATTTGTCAATGACGAATGTTGCTTGATTGTATGTGCTGTTTAGGTATTTGGAAGTCATTGGAGTGCAAATGTTGAAAATTCGCGAGCTTACGAGCGTCGCATTAGAACTACTTTTAGCGCCGCGGCTCATAAAACAGTCATTTTAGAATTTTTTCACCAAATTTGCAACATAGCCATTTAAGACCTCTGCTCATGAACAGTGTCACTGTGATTTTCCTAATGTGTCCCATAGCATTGATTTAGCATACCGACTGCGCCATTGTAGCTACATGGACGGAAACATGTTTTGGGCAGGATGTAAAAATGACAGCTGTACTGCTCATAAGGAGGTGTGTTAAAATAACGTGTTAATCTGGAGTGAAAATATTGAAAATTCGCTGAACTTCACGACCGTGCGTGGGAACTGTGCAATGCGCAGCTCATAAAACAGTCATTTTAGAATTTTTCATAAATTTTCAACATAGGCTTTTGAGAGCCCACCTTATGAACACTCACAGTGTTGTTCATTAATCAGCCCGAAAGATGATTTTGTGCAGTACAACGAAATCACCATTCAGGCCTGATTAATGCCATGACAGTGCAAGAATTCATGAAGAGGGGTCCCAAAAACCCCATGTTGAAAATTTGGGCCCAAAATTCCCAAAAATGCCTGAGATATGCAACAAAGTTGAAAAAACCCTATTTATGCCATTATACAGCTTACCGGCATTTCCTCAGTTCGCGGTCGGCTTTGAAGAGTGCAGACATGTTCCCGGTCCACCGTTGATCGTCACACCGAGCTCCAGAGGTAAGTATGGGGTGAGGGGGGTAGGGAGGCAGGGTGCGCAGTGGGTGGGTCCGGTGGGGCAATGAGACTGCGAGGAACGTTTTTTTATTTACAGGGTTTTCTTTTTAATAAGACGACAGGATGTTTGCCACACTGGGGTGGGCTCCCAGCATAGCAGCTGGAAAGACTGTTTGGGGGGGCTGGAGCTGACAGGGATTGGGCACCCCATCAGCTATAACAAGATTTCAACGCTGAATTGGGCTCCCAAGCGTAGCACCTGGACAACTTTTGTGGGGGCCGTGGAGCCTATGGGGATTGGGCACCCCTGTCAGCCATACAGGTGTGTGCATGGGGGGGGAATGCATCAGCTTGCAATACGCGTGCTTGCGTATGTGTGTGTGTGTGTGGGGGGGGAGAGCTCTGCTCACTGAAGCAGAGCTCTCCCTTTCAACTGTATGCCACTGCATTTTTGATTGCTGTCATAGACAGCTGCAGCAGTCATTGGAGAACTGTGGCCGTGCCTGCAAACTCACTGACTGAATTGGAAGACAGGGTGCCACACCTCCGAAAACTCGGATGATGGCACTATGTTTCTTGCACAGGCGTGCAAGCAACATAATAAATCACTACACTGTCATTCTCTTTTATAGGACAGCATACCAGCAGGGACAGTGGACATGATGACAGTACAAGCTTTTAGGTAAGCCTGGACACAGTTCTGCTTACCAAGGCAATCTCTTGGCACCCAAGGTAGTACAAAGGATAGGGAATCCTTATAATTTGGTTTGTGTTTGCACAGCATAATTATTTCATCTCTGCTTGTGAAGTGTGGGGTCCCCTGTGACCATAAATTACTATGTTATCATGATATAAATAAATGGTGCAGTATGCCATCTACTGAATAACCCATGCAGCTCATTTTAGAATGGTGCCTCATGTCCCTTTAGAATGCATGGATTGGATAAGCCTATCATATTTGGAAATTATCTTCCCTGCATGAAAGAACCGGGATAAGACATTCATGTATGTCAGTTAAATTGCTACAGGAACAAGCGATTACTATAATTAGCTTTATTTTAAACGTTTACTGTATTTATGACATTTTTAGGAATGTGAGAAAATGTAAAACACCATGTTTGTAAATATAAAGTGTCAACAGTCTAGGCAGGCAATCAGCTGTGTATTGTGAGAATTTTATATTGTCTTGCAACTGACTTCCATGTAACAGAATGCTGACAGTGACTGGCAGAGCTCAGGAGTTTTGGCACAAGGAAAAACAATGAGTCAGACTGTGTCTTAACAAAAAGATTTCTAAGATTTGTTTCTTTTCTGGTTTTTGCATGAAATTTCAAGTGTCTCTACAAGAATGTGGAAGTAGCAGGTTTGTAGTCCAAACAACTTTCCTGCCTAACACAATGAGTTAAAACTAGGGATGGCAGAATGTGCTTGTAAACCCTCCCCCCAGAAAAGGGTTTGTTTAAATGTGCTGAATCAAAGTGCTTAGTCACAAAAGGCATGACCAGCTATATACAGTGTGCAAACATTTGTATTTTGATTTTATGAAGAGTGCATGCTCATTTGGTGCAGTGCTGGCAATTGGGGGGGGGGGCACTGGCTTAGCCTCCCTAGTTCTTACAGTATGTAAGCCCTGGTGCAGTATCTTTGCAGTTTACTAAGAATTACTATGTGCAGTGCTCCCATATCTTCTAAAGCTCATAAAATATAATTCCAACACAAAGGGGGTTGCCTGTTAGAAGGCAACCAGGATTGTCAGGGGGTTTCCCTGATGAAATACCGGGGAGGGGGTGAAGGCAGTAGATAGGGAGAGAGGGGGGAAGGGAGTGAATGGGGGGAGGGGTACAGAGTGATTCATAGGGAGGGGGCTGGTGGCTGAAAAGGGATTGGCCGGAGGATAGAGCCTGGGGAGGGCTCTAAAGTGGGTATATAGGGGGATGGCAGAAGGAGTAATCCTTTCTTTTCTGCTAGTTAGCCGACTTGTGTTTTCAGATAGCTAGCACATTAATTGGCGGTGCAAATTTTTGCAGAGACACATGGAGGGCAGACTTAGCAGGTATGCCAAAAGGTGATCTGGTTAGGCCGCCAGCAGGGTTAAGGCTGTAGGTTGTTTTTCAGAAGGTTCACTGGCATTCAAGGCTATCAGAGTTTGTGTTATTTTACAGTAAAAACAGATTTCAGCTGGTGGTAGGTTTGAGGATTTGCAGCACAGTTTGTGGTATTTTTTATTTGCTTTTTCCACAGCTCATGTGGCTGCAGCTTAATCATTAGAAATTCGAGAGAGTAAGGGCTGAGGCCACCAGTGGGCTGTTTGTGGATGAGCCCTGCAGAGCCAGAAGTGGGAAGAACAGGAGAGCGGGGGGCGGGCGACAGAGAACAGGGAGGTGCGGAGGGGGTGTTTGTTATCCAAGGGGTTGCTTGAAATATAAGTGGGGTAGAGGAGCAAGTGGCCCATTAGAGGGAACATAGGCATTGGTGGTGGGATGCAGGACAAAGGACTTGGAGCTGCCCCAGCGGTTTTCAGGTGGTGAGGGATTATGTGGTACCATCGGTCGGCTGGGGACACAGGAATTAGGAGTTTGGGCTGGGGGCAGAAGGTGGACACTGCAAGATGAGGCCAACGTGGGTGAATTTGCAGGTAGAAGGTAAAAAATAAAAAGAGAAACATAGGAGAAAGTTGGGGATGAAACTGAGCTGATCCAGAGGAAGACAAAATTGAAGAATTGGGGACCAGGCAGTGTGTAGAAGTCCAGCAGGCACTGACCAAAAATACAGATTATGGGCCGGCATCTGACATCACTTGGGGGGCCACCAGCTTCAGGAAGGATGGGCGTGGAGGTGGAAGACCCAGTGGGGGGAGTGTTTTTCTACTTGCATTACTTGTAGGTAACAGTGCAGGAGTTTAGTGAGGTGCAAACAAGAAAAAAAAAAAAAGAAAAAGAAGGGAGAACAGAAGAGGACACTGTGATGTTATAGGAATTTAACATACTCATTAGACTGTCCCTAAGAGAAATGTAAGAAGCTGATGATTTGTAGACAGCCCCTAGTGTGTGGGGTGTTTATGGGACATTTGCGTGGCTGGAGCAGTGTGTTTAAGATGGCTGCACAATAAAGATGAGTAAAAACTCATGCTGGTTTCATGATTACTAACAAGCAAAACATGGTGTCAGAAGCGGATATCAAAACCTGAAAAGACGGAAAAGAACATAAAAAAGAACTCTAGAAGAAGACGGTCTGGTGAAAAAACCGAGAGAGAAAAAAAAATGGATAAACTAAATCCTCCATCAGGTATGCAATTGTCTGGATATATAGCTAAAAACTGGGTGTGATTTAAATAGAGGTTTAATATTTATTTAACTGCAAGTGTCACTGAAAGCGAAAATGGCAAAACAAAGGCCTCGATCTTTCTACATGTAGTTGGGGAAGAAGTGTTAGACATTTACAACAGTTTCCAGTTCAATGAGGGCAAAAACATGGATCTTGATGTAATTATGAAAAAATTTGAAGAATACTTTGTACTGAAATGAAACGTAACCTACGAGAGATATAAGTTTTTCACATGCGACAAGAAAAAGGGTGATATCTTTTATCAGTGTTTAACAGAGTTGTGTTCGCTCTGCAAAACATGTGAGTTTGGAGATCTGAAAGAATCACTGATTAAGGATAGAGTTATATGCGGAATCACAGACAATGGGCTCAGATAAAGATTGCTTAGAGAGCAAGATTCAACTTTGGACAAAGCTATAAACTTGTGTAGAGCTGCTGAAATTACCAAATCACAGGCTAAAGTGCTGAACAAAGAAAACAAGGGCGCTGTGCATGCACTAAAGAAGCTGGAGATAAACAACAAATATTTTTCTAAAACAAAGCAGCAGAAGGAGAAGCAGCCTAATTGGAAAACATGTGGTAGATGTGGAAATAATCACAAACCTAAATCTTGTCCTGCCTATGGGAAGTCCTGCAGTAAGTGTGGCAAAAATAACCATTTTGCTAAATGCTGCAAAACAAAAAGTGAACAAAATAAAGTTCACACTGTTGAAGAAGATGAGCCAGAAGAGTTCGTTGTAGATTCCGTAGAGCTGTGTGTTTCTGAAAAAAAGGAATGGATTGTACCTTTAACTGTGAATGAGACTATCATACCATTCAAGCTTGACACAGGAGCACAGATGAACCTAATTTCATTGCAAGGCTATGAAACTCTGCATGTAAAATCTAAAATTCACCCAGCCAAGGTAAAAGTGACTGGTTATACAGGAGAGAATATTCCAGTAAAAGGCAGCTGCATGGTAGCTCAGAAGCACAAAGGCCGGCAGTTCAAGGTGTCTCTGTTAATTGTAGAGAAGGATGTGCAACCAATTCTAGGTACACATGCCTGTGAGAAATTCAATCTGGTGAGAAGAGTGTTTGTCGTGACATCACAAGCTGAAGTTAAATGAGAATCATTATTTACAGAGTATAGCGATGTATTCAAAGGTCTAGGATGTTTGCCTGTGAAGCACAAAATAAACATAGATGACCAAGTGCCACCCGTAATACACCCCTGCAAGAAAGTGCCATTCACACTAAGGGACAAACTGAAAGAAGAGCTGAACCACATGGAAGCCACAGGTGTAATCAAGAGAACTGAACCTACAGACTGGGTGAGTTCTTTAGTCATAGTTGACAAGAAACATGGCCAGCTCAGAATATGTCTTGACCCCAGAGGCTTAAACAGAGCTATAAAAAGGGAGCATTTCAAGTTACCTAGTAGAGAAGAGATAATGTCACAGTTTGCTGGTGCTAAATGGTTTAGCAAACTGGATGTTTCTTCTGGATTTTGACAAATGAAGCTAGATAAGACTAGTTCAAAGTTATGCACGTTTAATACTCCAGAAGGAAGAAACAGATTTCTTCATCTGCCATATGGGATACTGTCCACTCCAGAAGTTTACCATAAAAGAATTCATATGATTTTTGAGCACATTCCAGGTGCTGAAACCATGATGGATGACTTCATTGTGTGGGGTTCCACAAAAGATGAACATGACTTTAGACTGAGACAAGTCCTGGATCTGACAAGAAAAGCAAATATTAAACTCAAAGAAAAATGTGAGTTTTGTATAAAAGCACTGACTTTTGTGGGTGATATTGTTACAGATCAGGGCATTAAACCTGACCCCAAGAAGACATCTGCGATAGTGAATATACAAAGGCCCAGCTGCAAAGATGATGCCAGAAGGTTCTTAGGGATGATTACCTACCTAGGGAAGTTTATCCCTCAACTTTCAGCATAATCAGCCCCACTCAGATGGCTGTTGGAGCAGAAAAATGAATGGATGTGGTCACATGAACAAGACCAAAGCTGGAAAAATCTGAAAAAGGCTATTACAGAAGAACCAGTATTAAGAGTCTATGATCCTGCTAAAGAAACAAGAATATCAGCTGATGCATCACAGTTTGGCTTGGGCTCAGTACTTCTGCAAAATTATGAAGGAATCTGGCAACCTGTAGCATATGCTTCCAGGGCCTTGACGAGTGCCAAGACAAGGTATGTCCAAATAGAAAAAGAGTTACTAGCAATAACATACGCTTATGAGTGATTTCATCAGTATGTGTATGGTCAAGCCTTCACAGTGGAAACAGACCACAAGCCTCTAGTAGCTATAATGGCCAAGTCTCTAAATGACTGTCCAATGAGAATACAAAGAATGCTAATTAGATTACAAAAGTATGATATTCAGTTGATCTATAGTCCTGGAAAGTACATGTATGCTGCAGACACACTTTCACATGCTGCAGACAAAAGTGAAAGCCCGGAAAGTCAAACAGACAGAGAAATAAAGGCATATGTTGACATGATCGTGACCTCTCTTCCTGTGTCCAGTGAGAGACAAGAGCAGATCAGAAGAGAAACAGAGGTAGATGAAACAGTAAGAATCCTGAGAAATACCATATTAAAAGGTTGGCCGAAGTAGAAAAGTGCCTGTCCATTGTCTATTCATGATTTTTGGATGTGTAGACGTGACCTATCTGTTGTCAATTACATTATTTTTAAAGGCAACAAAGTTGTTATGCCAGGAAAACTTTGCAAAGAAATTTTATTTTATTTATTTAACCAGGAGTAGCACACTAAGCCGAAAGCTTTTTTACAGGAGCGACCTGGGAGCACAGGGAAGTTAAGTGACTTGCTCAGGGTCACACAGTATGCAAGTGGAAGCTGTGGGATTCAAACCCAGGTCTGGTCTGCTGGATGTCACCAGATTTGCAGCTCAGAGCTTTAAACCACTGCACTATACTGCCTCCCTATGCTATGCAAAATACATGAAGGGCACTTAGGAGAAGAAGAATGCAAGTGAGGAGCCAGAGAAGTAATGTATTGGCCAAGAATGAATCAAGATATTGTCCAGATATTGCCCAGGTAACTGCAACCTGTGAACTGTGTCTCACCTACAGACCAAACAGCCAAGCCAGCTGCTATGTCCTCATCCAGTGACACGCAGACCATATCAGAAAGTAGGTGCCGACTTGTTTGATTGCAATGGGAAAACCCATGTAGTTGTAACAGATTACTACTCAAATTATCCAGAGATAGCAACTCTGCCTACAACTACCAGTAAAGCTGCAATCACCTGCATGAAGTCAATCTTTGCAAGACATGGTGTTCCAAACGAAGTGTTCACTGATAATGGTCCACAATTTTCCAGTGCTGAGTTTAAACAGTTCACCTATGAATGGGAACTCATACACAGTACTTCTAGTCCTAATTTTCCAAGATCAAATGGACTGGCAGAGAGCTCAGTAAAAGCTGTGAAAAGTCTCATGAAGAAAGCACATGATGGAAAAGAAGATTTTTACAAAAGCCTACTGATCTACAGAAGTGCATCATTACAGAATGGGCTTTCTCCAGCACAAATGCTTATGGGAAGGAGGGTCAGGACAAATCTGCCAATACATGAAGAGCTTCTGAAGACTCCTGACTCAGAACAGGTGAACAAAGCAAAGAAAAACAAAAGGAAAAGCAAAAACAGTTACATGACAGGAGAGCACGAAACTTACCTGATTTAAGGCCTGGAGAACAAGTGCGCCTTAGAGACTACAACAAAGGAATGTGGCTTGAACTGAAACAGATTGAAACAGAAAGAGGAGCGGAGGTGAGAAGGAATCGTGTGGATTTAAGACTTCTGCCAAAGGCTGAAGATACAGATTTGACTGAAGTTGACTTACCAACTTTCACAGCAATCAGTCAAGACAACACCAAAGAGACTGATAGCAAGGACGATTCTGAGCAGTGTGCATCCACTGAAAAGTCACCAGAGAAGGAAGCGAGACCCAAAAGAGAAATTCGACATCCAGAGAGACTGATTGAAACTTGTTAGATAAGTACAGTGGCATGAGTGGTAAAGACTCACTAGAGAGTGAAGTACTAGTGACCTCTCCTCTCAAGATTAAGTTTAGTTTAATTTGAAACCTCAGTTTGTAAGAAGTTAAAATAATAATAATTCAGCCAAGTTACTGCAAGCCTATAATTCAGTTTGAAAATAATATAGAACTTTTCTTTAAGTGAGGAAGATGTGATGTTATAGGAATTTAACATACATATTAGACGGTCCCTAAGGTAAATGTAAGAAGCTGATGATTTGTAGACAGCCCCTAGAGTGTGGGGTGTTATGGAAAGTTTGCTTGGCTGGAGCAGTGTGTTTAAGATGGCTGCACAATAATGATGAGTAAAAACTCATGCTGGTTTCATGATTACCAACAAGCAAAACAGACACAAGGAGCAGAGTGGCCGGGGTGGCAGCCATTTTGGTGTAGGCATCATGTGGTCAGGGGTGTCAGGCACAAGATGGCAGTCACAGGTACAGTGCCCCCCCCCAAGGGAGTGGAGGAGCTTGGTTTGGGAAAGGTTATAAAGGGTATTAAGAATGCTTTTACTTGGTTTGAGAAAGGTTATTGGAGTATTAAGAATGGTTTTGTTGGTCATCAGCTGGATTGGTTTTGGAGGGCAGTGGTGCATTCAAGGCCATAGCAGTTTATTCATGCTCTTCAGCATGTAAAGGAGGATGGTTTAGAGTCACCTCTGGTGGGCTGTTTGAATGAAACAGGGAAACTGGAACAGGCTTGTCCGAGTCAGGAGTGAGAGCACCACATGAAATTGTCATTGACCTCACTCAGTAAAATGCAATGCTAAAGTAAAAGCAGAAACATAGAAAAATAGACTTTGATGGCAGATAAGGACGGTTTTTCCCATCTAGTCTGCCCATTTCCCTACCTACAGGATAAGCTGCAGATCCTAGTTAACCAGCAGCCTATTTCTTCCTACCCCCCCACAAGAATTGCCTTATGTCTGTCCCATGCATTCTTGAATTCTCCCACAGTTTTAGACCCCACAACCTCCTCAGGAAGGCTGTTCCATGTGTCCACCACCCTCTCTGTGAAAAAATACTTCTTCACATTGCCCATGAGCTGTCCCCCTCTATCTTCAAATTGTGTCCCCTTGTTCTTGCACATCTCTTTTTCTGAAAGATGCTACCCTCTTGGACTTTATTGATTCCACTGAGGTACTTAAACATTTCTATCATGTCCCCCCCCCCTTTCCTCAAGGGTATACATATTATGCTCCTTTAGTCTCTCCTCATATGGCTTCTGTTGCAGACCCGGCATCATTTTAGTTGCCCTCCTCTGGACTGCCTCCATCCTGTCTATGTCCTTGTGGAGATGGGGTGTCCAGTACTGGACGCAGTACTCCAGATGGGGTCCTCACCAACTGTCTGAACCGAGGGATAACAACTTCCTGTTTTCTGCTGGTGATACCTCTCCCTATACATCCCAGTATCCTCCCAGCCCTCCCTACTGCCTTCTCACATTGCTTGCTAACCTTAAGGTCATCTGATATGATTACCCCAGGTCCCTCTCCATTTTTGTTGTTGTTACTACCCCCCCATTTTGTAATCTTCCCCTGGGTTTTTGTTTCCCAGGTGCATTATTTTGCACTTCTTTGCATTGAATCCAAGCTGCCATACTTCTGACCATTCCTCCAACCTTGCCCAGTCCCTTCTCATCCTTTCCATGCCTCCTTGTGTATCAACCCTGTTGCAGATTTTTGTGTCATCTGCAAAGAGGCATACATTTCCACCCAGTCCCCCTGCAATGTCACTTATAATGACATTAAAATGGACTGGACCCAGTACTGAAGCTCGCGGTACCCTACTAGGTGCTGTTTGTGTTAATGGGGGGCTTATGATACAATTACTTTGAGGGTGGAACGGGGTACGGATGAAGAGAAGGGGGCAGAGGGAAGGACACAAGGAACAGAGGGCCATGGTGCAGTGCCATTTTGGGGCAGGAGCCATGTGGCAGAGAAGCGACACACAAGATGGCAGCTGGGCAGACAAGGGGGGGTCGAAGGGGGAAGTGAGAATGAGACTGGGGGACCATGTGCCGCAATCCAAAAAGGAAAAAATATGGAAGAGGGGATATGTTGGTATATTTGCACTGGTAGACAAGGAGACGGCCAAAAAGTATGAAGAAAAGGAGACAGCTGGAGAATCAGAAATAGTAGTGGTGCTGGCATTAGTGGGATAGACAACAGAAGATAAAAGTTTTAGGGGCAAGAATATAGACACATGGCAGGTGGGTTTCACGCACTTCAACTTGATTGTGCTGCAGAAGTTGCCATACCTGGCAATATCCCTACTGACCTATTCAGCAATCATATGGGATGCTTACAAGATAAAAGGGGGGGTGCGGGTGGTTAAAGTATGATGAGAAGTTCAGGCAAAAGATGGTGTCATATGGGGATATGCTGTGGGATGCCACCCACACAGATCTGTGTTTCCAAACAATAATGGGGCACGCGGGGGAAGGGGGGGTTGAAGGAGCCCAAGGTGGACTGGGGAATCAGGTAAAAACATGCTGTTGGTATAACAAAGCAATGTGCAACTGGGTGAATTGTTAATTCAGGCACTTATGTTCCATGTGTGCCGGCCAACACCTAGTATTGAGGTGTAGGGCCATGGGGAACAGGTTTGGGACACAGACCTATGGTGGGCAGCCCTTTTGGGGGGCTTCAGGGGAGCGAAGGGGGGCTGGGACAAAGGAGTAAGGGAGGGAGTTCAGTGGGAGAGGGGCATTTGGTGCAAGGACAGGAGGTCAGTAGGATGAAGGGAGGAGAGCTGAGTAGGAGAAGGGGTTTCAGTTTGGCAAGGATACCCATCAGAATGGTGGTACTGATGGACTGGATAGCGAGCCATCCAGATAATGTGGCTCAGAGGATTTGGAAGGAAGAGTTTACGGAGGGTTTCAGTCTGCAGTATGAAGGGGAAGTAGGGAAAACAACTTGGGATCAGTAATGGGTAACAAGAGCATAGTGGAGAGGAAGATAGACAAGGAAGTTGCAGCGGGTAGGATTGAGGGCCCATTCAGGGAGCTCCTTTTCCCCAAATTCAGAGTGTCACCATTAGGCCTAGCGCCTAAGAAGCAGCCCAAGGAATAATGATTGATCCACTACTTGTCATATCCAGAAGGGGATTCAGTCAATGACTGGATAGCAGAGGAACAAAGGACAGTGCCCTATACAAGTCTTGATCAGGCAGTGGAGATGACTGGGGCAGTGGGAGGGGCATGGTTGGCTAAGATGGATATACAGACCTGTTTCTGGCTACTTCCAATGAGAGCGGAAGATTGGGACCTACTGGGAGTCAAATTTAAGGACATATATTATTTTGATAAGGCAATGCAAATGGGGTGTTCGGTGGCATGCACAACTTTTGAGACCTTCAGCACATGGCTCCAGTGGGTTTGGGGGGAAAACTATGTGTTTAACATGGTGGTACCTTACCAGGATGACTTTCTGTTGATAGGACAGGGAAAGGAGGGAGCGATGGAAATGCTGAGGGGTTTCCAGCAGATGTGCAATACCTTGGGGGTACCTTTATCAGTCAGGAAGACGAAAGGGCCGGCTCGCAAGCTAGAGTTCCTGGGGATAGAGGTGGATATGGAAGAAGGAGTACTTAGGCTGCCAGAGAACAAGGTAGCTAAATTAAAGTAGCTGATCAGCAAAGTGAAAGGTAGGCAGAGGGTTCCATTGTCTATAGTACAGCAGTTGTTGGGTCACCTAAATTTTGCACGGCAGGCAATTACATCTGGGAGAGCTTTCACCCAATGTTTGGCGAGGGCCACAGGTAATCCAGGCTGCCACATCATTGGGGAGACATTTTGAAGGGCATATGGCAAGATTCAGAGGCATGGAAACAGTTTTTACAGCAGTACAATAGGTTACTTTTTGGCAAGAGGAGTGGCTGATTCAATACAGACTTGGAGTTGTACATGGATGTGGAGAAGGCATGCAGGATGGGGGCATATTTTAAAGGGAATGGATTGCAGAGAAATGGCCAGTGGAATGGGAAAATAGCAGTCTGTTGTGGGACATCACAGTTTTAGAGATTTTTCTGATATGGGTAGCAGTGATCATTTGGGGGGGAACAATTATGGAAATGGAAGGTAGTTTCCTGGTGCGATAACCTAGTGGTGGCATAGGTGTTAAACAGGCAAAGAGATTCCACAGAGATGGTAACCAGGGTCATCCAGCAGCTAGTGTTAGAGAGGCTGAGGTTGAATCTATCTTTCAAAGTAAGACATATAGACAGAATAAAAAATGAGGTGCCTGACAGCCTTTCCTGTCTTTAGTTGGACAGGTTCAAGGCATTGGTGCCAAAAGCGGCTGCCAGGAGATCATGGGTCCTGTCTCACTTATGGGAGATTGGATGGAAAGAGCCCAGTTGCTGTTCAGAAACTTTTGGTCTGTGAGTACACTGAGGGCATACGAAGGGGCTTGGAAAGTATTCCAAGAGTTTCGGCAGCAGTCAGGGATGGAGGTAAGTGGGGCAGTAACTGAAACTCAGGTCATGAGGTTCATTGTGCAGAAGTGGAACAAGGAGAAGGCACACACAACTATGGGCATACATTTAGCAGGAATTGTGTTGATATGCAGCCTACAAGGGTAGGGGAACCCAGTAGAGCCCCAATGGTGAGGAACATGTTTCAAGGTTGGCAAAGGTAGCAAGGGAAGATGATAGATGTTAGGAGGCCATTGGCAGGGGATTTGTTGTGCAGGTTTTTAGGAACCTTAAAAAGCATCTGCTTGTCAGAGTATGAGGCCTGTTTATTCAGGGCAGTTTTTCTAGTAAAGGCTGGGGACGCATTCAGGGTTAGTGAGGTGGTTGCAAAAAACAAGGAGGATGGAATTGGGGGATTATGCTTGGGAGAGGTACAATGCAGATAGGACAGTATTGTGATATGGTTACATTGGTCCGAAATAGATTAAGCAGGTCAGGGCACTAAGGTGATATTGAAAAAGGGGCATGCTAGGGCCATGTGTGCAGTAAGAGCATTGTAGGAATACATAGCAATCAGACCAACTATGGCAGGCAGGTTGTTTGTGCACGATGATCGGGCCCCAGTCACTTGCTATCAGTTGACAGGGGTACTAAAAAAGGGGATGGAGTTTTTGGGTGAGATTGCGGGTAGGTTTTTGTCCCATTCATTGCAGATAGGCATGGACTCAGAGCTGGCTGCAAGAAGCAGGTCAGTGGAAGAAATCAAAGAGCTGGGCTGATGGAGGTCGAGCTGTTATAAAATGTATATTAGGAAATTAAGTATTAATGTTTGTCTGTTTTCCCCGAAGAAGCAGGACACAAGAGGGATGTGTGGATTGTGGGGCATTCATTTGTTTATTGGGCCGAGAGACATGCAGCAGTGAGGCCTGGAGGCAGACAGCTGCAGAGGGTTGATAATGAAACCCATACAGTGGAAAGGTGTCTGTAGATGAGATGGGCACAGCTGCTACCTCTGTTAGAGGAGCTCAAGCTAAAATGGCCTAGGTCAGATATGATAATTGTGCATTGGGGGGGCAACAATTTGGGGGAAAAGCCATGGGCTATGGGGGGGTTGTTTAACCAAATAAGAAGAGAGGTGGAGACAATTAAAGGTTGTGACTGGGGATGACACTGAGGTGGTCAGAAATGATACCAAGGAGGGTATGGCAGTAGGCCCATGATATTATGGCAAAAGAGAAGACAAGGAAGAGGTTAAACAGGTGGGTAGCAGGACTTATGGCAAAAGTGGTGGGTATATATGTGATGCATAAGGAGATTACATATGACCTTGCAGGGTACTATAGATACAATGGGGTACATCTATTAGAGGTTCATATGGCTTTCACCATTTTACAGCTTGAGGGGGCACTGGAAGAATGGAAGAAGGAAGGAGCCATGGTAGGGGGAAGCCCAACATCCACCGCAGAAGCGGGAGATGGGCTAATGGAAGGAAGAGAGAGAAGGTGGGGGGAGAGGTGCATAGAGAGGACATGGGGGGCACTGGTGGGGGTGATAAAATATTAGACACAGGCTGGATGGACATCCTACCGTGCCAGGTGCCTTGTGGAGTTTTGGCATCCCAGAGGGCTGGAGCTGGGGGTCGGGTGGACATCTAAGTCCAGGAAGGCAAGGAAGGGAAAGGAGTGGTTGTTCTACATGAAGGTGGGTGTCAGGTTACACATCCGAGCCTGGGAAGCAATACAAGGGATGATTGGTGGTTGGGGTATAAGAAAGTGAAAAGGTGTTTATATGTGAATGTATTTCAATATCACACTCAGATGTAAATAAACTATCAGTAAAATGAATTTAAGTGCTGATTGATAAAGTTACAATGTAAGATGAGATGATTTAATAAATAACTGCCAACTGAGCACCCAAGCAGGTTGTATGGTGTTTTGTTTCATAAGGGAAATCCTTCTGACAAAGTGGGTTACTTATTTGAAGGCAGCCAGGATTGTCTGGGGTTTCCCCTGATGAAATACTGGGGGTTGAGGCAGTAGGCAGGAAAAGATGGGAGTTACAGGGAGTGAGTATGGGGGGGGATCAGAGTCATAGAGAGGGGGGCACGGGACTGAAAAAAGATTTGCCAGAGGATAGGGCTAGGGGAGGGCTCTAAAGGGGGTATATAAGGGGATGGCAGAACGAGAAATCCCTTCTTTTCTGCTAGTTAGCTGACTTGCCCACCCACCTGCCCCTAAGACAAGGCAATGAGGAGGCCATAAGAAGGAAAATAGGAAAGGAATAAATGAGGAAGAAATGGGTTGCCAGAAGAGGGAGATGGAGGGAGTAGGTCAGTACAACAAGGGTTGTCAAAACAGGGTAATGGGGGGAAATGATGAAGGCCAGGTTAGGGGGTTGCCAGCAGAGGGTAGCAAAACTCAACAAAGGGTGGCATGGGAAAAGGAAGGGTTGTCAGATGAGGGCAATGGGCAAGTATGGACAAGGAAGGAACAACAAGAGGTGGACATGGGTTGCCGGAAGAGGGCAACAGGGAACATGAGGGGAGTTGTTTGTTTTGGCTTAGGGTAGGATCAAACAAGAGGAGGGGTTGGGGGTTACTGGAAGGAAGAGAGAGAGAAGGAGGAGGAGGGGGAAGAGATGCAGGGAGATTACCCAGGGGGCATTAGTGGGACAGGGGTGGAGTGCTAAAATATTAGGCAAGGGATGGGCTCAACATCCAAACGTATTGGCACCTTGTGGGGTTTTTGCAGTCCCAAAGGGCAGGAGCTGGGGGTCAGGTGGATATTCAAGTCCAGAAAGGCAAGAAAAGGAAAGGAGTCATTGGTCTACATGAAGGTGGGTATCGAGTTACACACATGAGCCCAGGAAGCAATACAAGGGATGAATATGGGTGGTTGGGGTATAAGAAAGTGAAAAGGTGTTCATATGTAAATGCATTTCAATATCACACTCAGATTTAAATAAACTATCAATAAAATGAATTAAAGTGCTGACTGGTACAGTTATGATGTCAAATGAGCAGGCTTAATAAATAACTGCCAACAGAGCACCCGAGCAGGTTGTATGGTGTTTCATTTCACAAGGGAAATCCATCTAACATACCAGGGTACACAATCTACAGGAGGTACAGGGAGAGTAGAAGAGAAGGAGGAGGAGGAGTAGCTCTCTATGTAAGGGAAGTAATCAAAGCAATGGAACTAAAGGGTAAACAAGGAGAAGAGGAAGCACTGTGGGTCATCCTGGATACTGGAAATGGCACCACAATCTGCACAGAGGTTGTATACAGACCCCAGTCTCAGGTTGGAGGAAATGGACAAGGAAATAAGAGAAGGCATCCTTAGAATGGCAGAAAAAGGGAAGATATTGTTGATTGGGGACCTGAATATGCCAGATGTTAACTGGAGCACCTTTGCTGCAACCACATCCAAGAGCATGGTCATTCTCGATGCCCTAAGGGGGCATGCCTCAGACAGCTAGTGTTGGAACCCACTTGGGAGGAAGCAATCTTAGACCTGGAACTCTCAAATCAGGATGGAGAGAGGATCTTAGATCTAGAAGTGGGTAGCCATCTGGGAGCAAGTGACCACCAAACAGTGTGGTTCATGATAAACACAGCAGTAGAGTCAAGCCATACAAAAGTGAGGGTATTGGACTTTAGGAGGGCTGACTTTGGCAAAATGGGAGAGTGCCTCAGAAAAGCACTAGCAAACAGGCAAGAAGAACAGGTGGAGGAACAATGGGGAAACATCAAAACTGCCATCACAGAGGCAACAAGCTTTTGTGCGAAGCAAATAAACAAGTCAAAATGAAAGGAAAAAACACCATGGTTCTCAAAAAAGGTGGCAGAGAAGGTTAGGGAGAAAAAGATAGCATTCAGGAAGTATAAGGAAACACAAAGGGAGCAGGACAGAGAACTGTACCAGTTAAAACAGAAGGAAGCAGGGAAGGCAGTCAGAATAGCAAAGGCCCAAACTGAGGAAAAGATAGCCAACTCGGTAAGAAGGGGGATACAATCTTTCATAGGTACATTAGGGAGTGAAGAAAGACCAAGGGAGGGATAGTGAGGCTTAATAAAGAGGAGGGAGCATGGGTGGTCAGAGAGGGACAGGGATACTGAATGAATACTTCTGCTCAGTATTCACAAAAGAAGAGGAGGAGCAGGTTCCTAATCCAGTCAACAGAAGCACTATGAATAGGGGGGTCGATATCAGTCCTTTCACAGAAGAAAGGGTTCTGAGAGAACTCCTAAAACTGAAGGTGGACAAAGCAATGGGGCCTGATGGGATTCACCCCAGAATTCTAAAAGAACAAAGGGGAGAACTAGTGACACCACTGACTACCCTTTTTAACAAATCATGGGAGGATGGTGTGGTACCTAAGGACTGGAGGAGGGCAGATGTGATTCCCCTTCACAAAAGTGGAAGCCAAGCAGAGGCAGGAAACTGTATACCTGTTGGCTTGACCTCAGTAGTAGGTGTAACCCCCCTGCAAATGGGGGTTCCCAAAAGACTTCCAGGAGCTTGCTTGAATGCTCCAAGCCTGAATGGTGTTTGGCATTTAAGCCATTTATCAGTGAGTGTTTTTAGAGCCTCTGGTACTGTCTCTTTAAGAGCTGTCTGCTTGCAGACATAATTAGTTTGTATGGGGGGACTGTGTGCTTCTCTGAGTACCACTTGAGCTGCTGCAATTCACTTCATTTTGCAGTCACTAGGAGTGCAAAGGGAACCTATCTGAAAGATGTAACTGTTTGCCAGAAATTATTTAGAGTAATAATGAAATTACAGTTTGTCTAACCTGCTTTCTTTGCAGTCAGAACTGTGTCTACTAGTTCCCCATTCTAGTTTTGAACTGCTGAACTGGACCAATCAGTGTGGGTAAGCTAGCTCTAAAATGTGCCTTGGACGAATCAGAACTTGGACTCATAATCTGGGCCAGCCACAAGAGGATTGTATGGGCAGTGACTCTGGGAGATGTAGTTTAGACTTCAGTGCCTTTTTGGACCAACAGCCAGTCTATTGTGAGTGACAGCCAATCCAGTCAAGAACTGGGAGGAACTCAAAGGAAGTGCCCGGTTTTTTCAGTTGAGTGTCAGTTGAGCTTTGGCAGTGAAGAAGGAAGGAGCCCTGTGCTTTTCAGTGTGCAGTTTTAGTCAAAAACATTGTATAGGCCCAGAGTTCCGGTCTGCAGCTTGTAACAGCTTGTTAGGACTGAATCCGTCCTGTGAAAAAGAATCAAAGGATCTCTGAAGAGTAGAAACCAGGCTCACCCTGTAGAAGACTGGAGGAATTGCTGAAAATTGCACTCTGTCTGTCAGGAACTGAATCTGCTGTGTGTTCTCCGGGTATTGTGCAGTAATTGCGATCGGGATAGATTTAGCCTGCCTGGTGTAGTGCTTTTCTTGTATATGGATGTGTGAAGAGGTTTGTGTACCTCAAGTGAGCCCTGCTGACATTGAAGGACCCTATCTTATTTGGAGGTCGTGAGTACTAATTCAGAGGTCGCTCCCTGTTGAATGCCACATTAAATCCAAATGGAATTACTGTACTGCTGACTGTTTAATTCTCCTTTTCTCTGTGTGAAGGGCCCCTACCAGCTGCCACGGTTTGGACTAGCCACTAGGCTTGGGTACCCAGGGACAGTAACTGATAGGGATAGGCCTGTGCACAGAGCCATAGAGTGAGATTATTAGAGTGATAAGCTAATTAACCTGATTTCCCCTGTCCTTGTTATATCCCCCTAAATAAATCAGAGCTGCTTGTTTCCAACAAGTTATACTGCCTGAGGTATTTGTCTATGTTAAAGTACTGTACTGTGATTGTTGCACTGTATCTCATTTCACAGGAGGTCCCAGTGCCGGAACCAGACCTGGGGTAAGTGTATACTGTGAAGGTAATTCTGATATATTGTGTGGGCCACTAGTGGGAAGAAAGGGGTTGCAGTGTCCCAGAGGGCTGTGACCAAGTTAGTTTAACTATTGCTAACCCTGACCTCTGGGTGGAGGCACCCGCCATTGGATCCAGGCCCCTCAACCTGTTAGTGGCAAATCAGGCAGGGTAGTAGCCCTGGGATAGCGCCATCTGGGGTTACATCTTGGAGGCTCACCGCTGGGATTGTGTGTCTCTAGTGGCCATATTTACGAACCACTGTTAAGAAAAATGGGTACCCGACAGAAGTGGCTGTGCACCGGCTGGTGGAGTGGTGTACTGGGAGGAGATCGACCCCAAAATGCTATGCTTATCCTGGACATCCCCTGGGTAGCAAACGGACACTGTGCAGGGAGTACTTTCAAGGTGGAAGGTTTACAAAACCCTGTGGTGGTGGGTCGGCATGCTAATCTGCTCACCCACACTTTCCTGGCCCTAGTAGAGTTTAAGGATCCCATAGATAGCTCCAAAGTGCCACAGACCATTACCCCAGAGGGAGCCCTCACTGCTTGGAGAGTGATAACTAAGGACAGTAAAGACCGGGGGAATCAGCCCCACCACTATCTGAAACTTTTGAGGAGAAATTTGCTGAATGGTTGCTGGAGAGGGAAAACTGTGGAGGACTTGAAGAAACTATTCTTGCCACCTGGGGTGTTCCTCCCCAACACCCTCTCCTGCTCCAGTGCCGTAATGGTGGCTGAACCAATGCAGACTCCTATTTCTGCACCTGCCATTAATGCTGACTCTTACCGAAGGTTGAGGATCTTCTCTGGCACCTCCCACCCCCAGGGGAGGATGACTGGGAGACCTGGATAGAACTATGTTGCCCCAAGTGCTAGAATGGCAATGCTCGGGAGGCGAAAAGAAAGAGGGTTAGTAGAGCCTCCGAGGTCCCTGCCCTGGCTACCATCCATGCTAAACGGCCAGTAACCCTGAAGCGACTGCACAGGCCTATCTTGAGGCCTTGGAGAATGTGTAGGAGCCCAGATTCTGATGAGGACCTATGGTGGAGAGTAAGAAATGCACAACAGTACCAAGGGAGTTGTTGTCTGTGTATGTCTCGGCTGGAAAATTTGTTGCAAGAATGCCTCAGAAAGGGTAGTTTGCCAGCGATTGAACTGGACCGAACCAGACTGGACAGAATCCTTAAGTCTGCCCCCTTCTCAGAACTGCTGTTGCTTCAGTTCGCCTGGCAAATCGACTGGAATCCCCCCTCTATGATGAGTTAATGAGAGAAATTGAGGAGTTGAGAAAAGGCGACCTCGGGAGGTACCTGCACCAACAGCTGTGGCTACGACCAGTGACTGAGGGTGACCCATCAAGTGAAGTTCAGGGCAGAGGTTGACAGTCAATGAGTGCTCTGACAAGGAAAAAGATATGCCACAATGGGCTGAACTGTTGAGAGAGATCCGGGAATTCAAAAACAGTCCTTTATGAAGGCCACGCCTGCAAGTCAGGCCCCTGACCTATATCCGACTGCATCTGCTATGGGGTGGGGTACCCACCCATGTATCTCCTGCTGATAACAGCTCCAAACTCAAATCCTTGACCATGGAAGTGGAGAAACTGACGAGATGTCTCCAAATGCTTATCACGCCGAGACAGAGATGGCACCCAGGTTTCCAGTTAGTAATACCCCGCCCTGGCTCCCAGTGTGGCGCCTCGGCCAGCTCAAACTCCAGAGTATGTTTTGCTATAATTGCGGGAAAGATGGGCACATGAAAGGGAATGCCAGTCCCCAAAAGACACTGACAAAGTTGCATATAGGCTACAAGGAGAGCCTGGAGAAGAATCAGTGGTTAAGAGGTGCGACACATGATCCAGTGAGGGCACCAAAATGCTAATTCACGTCCTTTTGTGGCAAGGTCAGTTGCCCAGGCCCCACTACCGCCTCTCCAGACTGGTCCAGAATAGTGGGTCCCTCCATGGAGACCACTGTAAAGGTGAATGGAGTGTCTACAAGAGCTGTATTAGACAGTGGCTCCCAAGTGACAATTATGTTCCAGGATTGGTATCAGAAGCATTTGTCAGACGTACTTACAACCATTAGAAGGACTGCATGTATGGGGGTTAAGTGAGAAGGCCTACCCTATTCTGGGTATATCCGAATTTGGCTGTCTTTCCCCACCTCCGTGGCTGGAGTGGCCAACAAGTAGAGACCCTAGCCTTAGTGTGTCCCCCACTGGACTGTATGATGGTGTCCCTTTGTTGATTGGAACAAATGCTCATATGTTCGGAAGCTGGCACAGTTGTGTTATGAAAAACAAGGGTCAAAGACTAGTAGAGCTTTAAGAGTTCGGCTTTAATTAAGAAGGCCTATGAGGCACAGAGAGATGCTGAAAAAACAGAACCAGAGGAACCGGTCGGAATTGTATGGAAGAAGGATCCTGAGTCTCTGATCCTGGCGCCAAATGCCCAGTGTACCTTACAGGGAGAGGTCCGTATCAGAAAGGATGTTAAGAATAAAATATTAATGTTGGATGCACCAGGCGATGGAAAATTGCCAGAGGGACTGCTGGTCAAGCCTAGTATTTTGCCCGCTAGAGCCCATGCTTATGCCAGAAGGGTAATGGTCCAAGTTCATAATGTGTCTGAAAGAGACATTCGAGGTAAACAGAGGTTGCATCCTGGCTAATGTGCATTGTGCAGACACTGCAGTGCTACCCAGCAGCAAGAGTTCAAGGAAGAATGACAGAGTAACGCCTGACTTGTTTGATTTCGACTCCCGCTGCCAGCTGAATGGAAAGTGAGATCAGTGAGAAGCTTGCCCAGAGAGACCAGGTGTTTCTTTAAAGGAATGGGATGTAGGATGCGTGCAAGGAGCTGAGCACAATATCCGGCTGCATGACGAAAGACCATTTCGTGAGAGGTCTCGACGCCTGGCACCTGCTGACATAGATGATGTGAGACGGCATCTGCAAGAGATGTTAGCTGCTGGTGTAATACAAGAATCCAGAGCCCTTATGCTTCCCCATTGTGGTAGTGAGGAAAAGAATGGAACAGTAAGGATGTGTGTGGATTATCGCACCTTAAACCGGCGGACTATCCTCGATCAGTACACAATGCCCCGCATTCAGGATGCTTTGGACTGCCTAAACGGGAGCAAGTGGTTCTCTGTGCTGGATCTCCGCAGTGGGTACTACCAGATCCCGATGGCCCCAGAGGACCGTGAGAAGACGGCCTTATCTGTCCGCTTTTCTATGAATTCATGAGGATGCCTCAAGGATTTCAGTGCCCCAGCCACTTTTCAACGATTGATGGAGCGTGCAGTGGGGACATGAACTTACTAGAGTGCCTGGTATACCTAGATGATGTTATTGTGTTTGGCAGCTCACTGGAGGAACATGAAAGCAGATTATTTAAGGTATTGGACCGACTGGAGGACTTTGGCTTAAACTGTCCATTGATAAGTGTCAATTCTTTCAAACATCAGTAAAGTATGTGGGACACATAGTATCCACGAGGAATAGAGACCGACCCAAGTAAAGTTGAGGCCTTGACCACCTGGCCACAGCCCAAAAATCTAAAAGAACTGCAAAGATTCCTGGGATTCTGTGGTTATTATCGGCGCTCATCAAGGACTATTCAAGAGTGATCCGCCTTTATAACCTTACTCAAGGGTATCCCCAACCCAAAAAAATACCAAAAGTCAGCGTCCCTCAAGACTGAAAGAGTGTATTTTCATCCAAGTGAAGTATTTGGGGCCCGCTGGACTCTGATTGTGAGACTGCTTTTCATGAGATCATATATCAACTTACCCATGCTCCAGTGCTGGCCTATGCCGATCCAAGAAAACCTTACGTCCTGCACACTGATGCTAGCTTGCAAGGGTTGGGGCTGTGTTGTACCAAGAGCACGAGAATGGCCTGAGACCAGTGGCCTTTGCCAGTAGAAGCCTGACCCCATCCGAAAAGAAACTATCCTGTACATAAGTTAGAGTTCCTAGCTTTGAAGTGGGCTATTGTTGACCAATTCCATGAGTACTTGTATGGGGCTAAAATACTAGTAAAACTGACAATAATCCTTTGACCTATGTGCAGACCTCAGCTAAGTTGGATGCCACTGGCCATAGGTGGCTTTCTGCATTATCTACATATGACTATGCTCTGAATACCGAGCAGGTCTGAACCACATAGATGCTGATGCTCTCCCGGAGGCCTGTTCCCCAGAATGATTGGGTCCGATTGGCAGAACCTGACATTCGGGCACTCTGCGGAAGTTTGACAGGGAGGAACAAATGTCCATGGGACGCAGTGGACTGCATGGTGGATTGCTTGGGAGCCTCTGAGAATTGCATACCTGCTGCTTATTGCCACTTTTCTGCAATAGACATTGGTGCACTGCCTCAGCTGGACAATGACAGTATTCAAGCGGCTCAATCCCGCGATCCCATGATCAAAGCAGCTTTAGAACCCTCTATGCAGGAAAAGATGTGTCCAAATTAAGCTCCACTGATTTGAGAACTGCACTGTTATACAAAGAAGGTCCTAAGTTGAAACTGATCAATAAACTGTTATACAGAGAAACAGTAGACAGAGGGGACAAGTAGACAAACAACAACTAGTGCTGCCCACTGCCTTTCGAGACTCAGTACTGAGGTCCTTGCACAACCACATGGGGCACCTTGGTATAGACAGAACACTTGACTTGGTGAGATCCAGATTCTATTGGCCTAAGATGGGGGCTGATGTGGAGCAACACATTCGAACTTGTAGTCGCTGCTTACAGAGGAAAGCTTTGCCCCAGAGGGCTGCCCCCCTTGTTAACATCACCACCAGTGCACCCATGGAGCTGGTCTGTATTGATTTTCTGAGTTTGGAGTCAGATCAAAGAAATATCAGTAATGTGCTGGTGGTCACTGACCATTTCACGAGATATGCCCAGGCTTTCCCCACCAAAGACCAGAAAGCATCCACTGTGGCCAAAGTACTTGTAGAAAACTTTGTTCACTATGGGGCTCCACAAAGAATCCATTCTGATCAAGGGAGAGACTTTGAGAGTCGTCTGATCAAAGAGATGCTTTCTCTGTGGGGAGTGCGAAGTCCAGAACCACTCCTTACCACCCCAGGGGACCCACAGCCTGAACGTTTCAACCGCACTTTGCTAGATATGCTAGGCACCCTGCACCCAAAGGACAAGCCTAGATGGAGCCAACAAATTAGCACCCTGGTACATGCTTATAACTGCACCAAAGTGATGCCACTGGATTCTCCCCTACCGCCTGATGTTTGGAAGAGAAGCTCGACTACAGTAGATGTGTGTTTTGGGGTCTCTCCTGATGGGGTTCAAGCTGACAACTATTTACAGTATGTGCAAAAGTTAAAGGCCCAGCTAACTCATGCGTACTAACTGGCTCAAACCATGGCTGCCAAAAGAAATCTGGCCAACAAAGAAAGGTATGATAAAAGGTGAAAGCACAGGAACTCCAGGAGGAGATCGGGTATTGCTAAGAAATCTGGGACTGCATGGCAAGCACAAGATTGCTGACAGATGGCACCATCTCCTCACATTGTAGTGGGCAAACTAGATGATCTGCCAGTGTACAAAGTAAGGCCTGAGAATAATTCAAAAGATGTAAAAACAATGCATAGAAATCATTTACTGCCCATTGGACAAATCCTGATTGAGTCTGAGCCCCAGAAGATGCCCCTCTGGACCAGTGACTAGAGCTGCTGCTAAGAAAAGATCAAGAAAGTCTGCACCTACAGAAGCAAAGTTAAAGTGTTCCCTCCACAAGTCCCAGTTGAGCATGACTGTCAGTCCATATCAGAAGAAAGTGAGAGTGACTTTGAATACTATCCTTCTTACGAACTGAGTCAATTGTTTGGGGCAATCCCTAGTCAATACTGGAGACAAAGCTGGGCCTTCTGGACTGTCTAAGCCCCAGCTTCATCCCTGGAGCCAATGCTCCCAGAAAGTGAAGTGCAAAGCATCAGATCAGATGAAATGGAATCATTGTGCATGGTTGAACTGTTTGAGCTTTCAGGGGAGGAAAATGATAGATTGGGGCAGACTGGTGATACACCCGAACAAGAAGAGTATTTTGAGTGCCCTGACAGTCCACTGCCAGTGTCCGAAAGCTCTCCATGCGAGCCAAATGTTGTGGACTCAGAAACTGTAACTCCTGGAGCTGAAAGTGCCCCAAGTTCTAGCCTCTCTACCCCATGGAGACTCCTGACAAGTGAGGACAATGCTGAAAATGAGGCTCAGAGTGCAGAGACTATAACAGTTCCCCTAGAAAGACTGGTCGAGCTGTAAAGCCTGTGGTGCACCTCAGTTATGATTCACTTGGGAGGCCTGTGGACTTGCCTCTCAATGTTGTCCATAAAGGAGTGTATGTCTCCCAGCTCATTGCCCAAACTGAGCATCAGTGCTAACTCCAAGTTACTTGTGTTGCCCTCTAAGTATGGTGCCCCTGCCCCATCCAGCCCCAAGGTAACTGATAGGAAGGGCCCTCTCTTCAGGTTTTCATGTACAAGAGATAATAACTTGAGTTATGGTACAATGTGTATGTAATACTGTGTAAAGAGGACGATCGCAATGTTTCAGAAATGTGTTCTTGGTAAAATGATATATTGACTGATGATTACATGTGCAGCCTAATGCAAATGTATATGGTTGCAGTTGAAACTTATGGGTACTCTTGACGCGGACGTCAAGCTTTCCCAGGCCAGGAAGGTGTAACCCCCTGCAAATGGGGGTTCCCAAAAGACTTCCAGGAGCTTGCTTGAATGCTCCAAGCCTGAATGGTGTTTGGCATTTAAGCCATTTATCAGTGAGTGTTTTTAGAGCCTCTGGTACTGTCTCTTAAGAGCTGTCTGCTTGCAGACATAATTAGTTTGTAGGGGGACTGTGTGCTTCTCTGAGTACCACTTGAGCTGCTGCCAATTCACTTCATTTTGCAGTCACTAGAGTGCAAAGGGAACCTATCTGAAAGATGTAACTGTTTGCCAGAAATTATTTAGAGTAATAATGAAATTACAGTTTGTCTAACCTGCTTTCTTTGCAGTCAGAACTGTGTCTGCTAGTTCCCCATTCTAGTTTTGAACTGCTGAACTGGACCAATCAGTGTGGGGTAAGCTAGCTCTAAAATGGTGCCTTGGACGAATCAGAACTTGGACTCATAATCTGAGCCAGCCACAAGAGGATTGTATGGGCAGTGACTCTGGAGATGTAGTTTAGACTTCAGTGCCTTTTTGGACCAACAGCAGCAGTCTATTGTGAGTGACAGCCAATCCAGTCAAGAACTGGGAGGAACTCAAAGGAAGTGCCAGTTTTCAGTTGGAGTGTCAGTTGAGCTTTGGCAGTGAAGAAGGAAGGAGCCCTGTGCTTTTTCAGTGTGCAGTTTAGTCAAAAACGTGTATAGGCCCAGAGTTCGGTCTGCAGCTTGTGTAACAGCTTGTTAGGACTGAATCAGTCCTGTGAAAAGAATCAAAGGATCTCTGAAGAGTAGAAACCAGGCTCACCCTGTAGAAGACTGGAGGAATTGCAAAAATTGCACTCTGTCTGTCAGGAACTGAATCTGCTGTGTGTTCTCCGGGTATTGTGCAGTAATTGCGATCGGGATACAGATGCAGCCTGCCTGGTGTAGTGCTTTCTTGTATATGGATGTGTGAGAGGTTTGTGTACCTCAAGTAGCCCTGCTGACATTGAAGGACCCTATCTTATTTGGAGGTCGTGAGTACTAATTCAGGGTCGCCTCCTTGTTGAATTGCCACATTAAATCCAAATGGAATTACTGTACTGCTGACTGTTTAATTCTCCTTTTCTCTGTGAAAGGGCCCCTACCAGCTGCCACGGTTTGGACTAGCCACTAGGGCTTGGGTACCCAGGGACAGTAATCTGATAGATAGGCCTGTGCACAGAGCCATAGGTAGATTATTAGAGTGATAAGCTAATTAACCTGATTTCCCCTGTCCTTGTTATATCCCCAAATAAATCAGAGCTGCTTGTTTCAGCAAAGTTATACTGCCTGAGGTATTTGTCTATGTTAAAGTACTGTACTGTGATTGTTGCACTGTATCTCATTTCACAGGAGGTCCCAGTGCCGGAACCAGACCTGGGGGTAAGTGTATACTGTGAAGGTAATTCTGATATATTGTGTGGGCCACTAGTGGAAGAAGGGGTTGCAGTGTCCCAGAGGGCTGTGACCAAGTTAGTTTAACTATTGCTAACCCTGACCTCTGGGTGGAGGCACCCGCCATTGGATCCAGGCCCCTCAACCTGTTAGTGGCAAATCAGGCAGGGGTAGTAGCCCCTGGGATAGCGCCATCTAGGGGTTACATAGGGAAATATTGGAATCACTTCTGAAAGAAAGAATTGTTGAGTACCTAGAGGCCAGAGGGGCACAGGACCCAAGGCAGCATGGATTTACAGCAGGAAGGTCATGTCAGATGAATCTAATTGATTTCTTTGACTGGGTGACCAAAGTAGTAGACCAGGGAGGGGCTGTGAACATGGCCTACCTAGACTTTAGCAAGGCATTTGACACAGTCCCACAAAAAGATTAGTAAACAAATTAGCCAGCCTGAGAGTGGGTTTCAGGGTGGTAGCCTTGGTAAAAAATTGAGTGAACAACAGGACACAGAGGGTAATAATAAACAGAGTCCACTCTGAAGAAAAGGGGGTTACTAGAGGGGTACTGCAGGGTTCTGCACTGGGTCTGGTCCTTTTTAATGTCTTTATAAGTGACATTGCAGAGAGACTGGAAGGAAAAGTATGCCACTTTGCTGATGACACAAAGATCTGAAATAGTGTTGATACACAAGGGGGGTGAAAAGGATGAGAAGGGACTTGGTGAGGTTGGAGGAATGGTCAAAAGTATGGCAGCTTAGATTCAATGCAAAGAAGTGCAAAGTAATGCATGGGGAAACAAAAATCCAGAGGAAGAGTACACAATGGAGGGAGGTATTAACAACAACAAAAATGGAAAGTGACCTGGGGGGGGGGGGTCATATCAGATGGCTTAAAGGTAAGCAGGCAATGTGAGAAGGCAGTAAGGATGGCTGAGGGGATACTGGGATGCATAGGGAGAGGCATCACCAGTAGAAAACAGGAAGTTATCCCTCTGTACAGACAGTTGGTGAGACCCCATTTGGAGTACTGTGTGCAGTTCTGGAGATCCCATCTCCGCAAGGATATAGACAGGATGGATGCAGTCCAGAGGAGGGCAACTAAAATGGTGCCGGGTCTGAAACAGAAGCCATATGAAGAGAGACTAAAGGACAGTGGCAGAGCTAGAGGGGGGCTGGGGGGGCGGTCGCCCCTCCTGGCTGCCCCAGTGTGAGTAGTGGTGCCCCACCACCATCTTTGTTCAATGTTTAGTGCTCATTGTGGAGCCCATGATTGACTGAATGGCCCCCCCGGCTCCCAAATACTCCCAAACCTGGCTCCGCCGCTGCTAAAGGAGCTTAATATGTATACCCTTGAGGAAAGGAGGGAGAGGCAAGACATGATAGAAACTTTCAAGTACCTCAAGGGAATCAATAAAGTCCAAGAGGCTAGCATCTTTCAGAAAAAAAGATGTGCAAGAACAAGGGGACACAATTTGAAAATAGAGGGGAGATGGCTCAGGGGCAATGAGAGGAAGTATTTTTTCACAGAGAGGGTGGTGGACACAAGGAACGGCCTTCCTGAGGAGGTTGTGGGGTCAAAAACAGTGGGGGAATTCAAGAATGCATGGAACAGACATAAGGCAATTCTAATGGGGGTAGGAAGAAGTAGGCTGTTGGTTAACTAGGATCTGCAGCTTATCCAATAGGTAGGAAAATGAGCAGACTTGGTGGGCCAAACGGTCCTTATCTGCAGTCAAAGTCTATGTTTCTGTGTTTCATCTGACAAAGTGTGTTGCCTGTTAGAAGGCAACCAGGATTGTCAAGGGTTTCCCTGATGACATGCTGGGGACAGAGGTGAAGGCAGTAGGTAGGAAGAGAGAGGTGGAGGGAATAAATAGGGAAGGGGTCAAGTGAGTCATAGGGAGGGGGTGGGGCTGAAAAAGATTGCCTGGAGGATAGGGATAAGGAGGGCTCTAAGTGGGTATATAAGGGGATGGCAGAAGGGCAAATCCCTTCTTTCTGCTAGTTAGCTGACTTGCCCACCCACCCGACCTCTAAACCAAGGCAGTGAGGAAGCCATAAGAAGGAGAAAGCTAAAGGAACAAATTAGGGGAACAAATGGTTTCACCAGCAGAGGACGATGGAGGGAGTAGGTCAGAACAACAAGGGTTGCCAAAAGAGGACAAAGCAGGGAAATGATGAAGGCCAGGTTATGGGGTTGCCAGCACAGGATAGCAAAACTCAACAAAGTGTGGCATGGGAAAAGGAAGAGTCGCAAGATAAGGGCACATGGGGGGGTGTTTGTTTTTGGTTAATTTAGGATCAAACAAGAGGAGGAGCTGGGGGCTACTGGAAAGAAAAGAGAGAAGTAGGGGAGGAGGAAGAGTTGCAGGGAGAGGCGTAAGGGGCACAGTTGGGACAGGGGTGGGGAGGTAAAATATTAGGCATGGGCCAGATTGACATCCAGCCTTGTAGGGTGCCTTGTGGGGTTCTGACATCCCTGAGGGCCAGAGCTGGGGGTAAGGTGGGCATCCAAGCCCAGGAAGGCAAGAAAAGGAAAGGAGTGGTTGCTCTACATGAAGGTGGATCTCAGGTTACATATCCAAGCCTGGGAAGCAATACAAGGGATGAATATGGGTTGCTGGGGAATGAAAAAGTGAAAAGGTATTCATATGTAAATGTCTTTCAATATCATACTCGGATGTAAATAAACTGTCAATAAAATGAATTAAAGTGCTGATTGATAACATTATGATGTAAAATGTGAAGATTTAATAAATAACTGCCAATTGAGCACCCAGGCAGGCTGTAAGGTGTTTCATTTCATAGGGGAAATCCATCTGACAATTAAATATGTTAAAACTGAACATTTGAACATTTTCTGACAATTCTGGAACCTACTGGAACCCTAACTATTCAAGGTGTCTCTCATTCTAAGCAAACATTTGTACGTTATTTTTTGACAGCTGGAATCTGTAACATCACACGTGTAAGATCAGAAAAACCTAATTTTGTCTTATCAGGAACCGTTTCCACAGTTGCTAATTTTATGGTTTTGGAATGAGGAAAAAACAGGCTGCTGAATATTTAATACCGGAAATCAGCAGCCACGTAGGATATGCCTGAGGGCTGGTGTGTCATGTTAGATGACATTAATTCAATTTAGAGGTAATAAGATAATGTATTTGTCATGAATTCAATAGCTTATTTAATTTCTTATTTATTAGTTTTTGTGCTACTGTTTTATAAACAGGGATATCTGAGTCTACATCTAAGACTTGTATTAAGCCACTAGGCCATGGATGAAATATCTATTAGTATTGAAATCCAAGATGATTTTCATGCTATATAGTATAACTGCATTTTGGGCAGGATTTTCAGAAGGGGTATACACAGGCACAACCGTATGCTCCACTTGCATCTGTGTCTAAATTTATGTCCCAGTTTGCATCCAAAAGTATTTATTTATTTTAAAAGTTTGCTCAGCCGAGAACACGCTGAGCTGTGAACTGTTAATTTCTAGATGGGTCCTGCAGGAAGGGTACATTGGATTTATAGAACAAAATGCAAAAGCACAACTAGAAAGGAATGTGTTTGTTCTTAGAACAACCACTAGCACCTTCTGACCATTTCCAAAAATAATCTTACATGATATTTTTATAATGCTTTAAAGTACATTTTGAAAGCTGTAACATTTGAACGATCAATACAATTCTCATGTGATGCTACATGCATATACATACCAATACAGTGTGATAAAAATGACAAGACATTAAAAATGCAGTGGAGTATTTTATATTTTTTTATATCAGTATGAAACATTTTGCTTTTTATGTCGATATGTGGGCACTGTGCTGATATAACTGACTGACTCCAAACTTTCATGAAAATGTGGCAATAGTGCATATACAGTAGTTCCAGACTAGAAGAAATAATGACTTGCCAATAAAGATGTAAGATTTTATTATCTTAGATAGTAGGGGGAGATAAGATGAATCATTAGTTAATGACAATGTTATGTGACCTTCCTGAAGGTGAAGGTTTGGGTGTGGATACCTACTTTCCCAAAACAACTGCTAGAAGGCTAATGTTATGGGAGAGGTTGATGTAATGGCAGGTGTAACATTTACATTGAAAAGTGCATTTTATGCCACATATCTGTACTGCATTATGCATATTGGAAGTGTACTTTATATTGTTTGTAAATTGTTCTATGTATTCCATCATTCATTAGCCGTCTTTTGCTGTGGCTCCAGACTGCACCTGAAAAAGGGCATTCGGCTCAGTGTGCCAACCTGGTTAACAAATAAATGAAGCATAAAGAAGGAATCTTAACTCATATGAAAGAAGCCTTTGAAGGCAAAAAAATGAGTCATCTAGTGCTTCTCACTTAATCTAGGCCCCCCTCCTGTTCTGGCTCTGCTGCTTTCTCTTACAGACTGCCCTTGTTCTGGAACACCCCCCCACTTCACATCAGACACTCCCCTCCCCTTCCCTCACTCTCCTAAAACTTGCCTAATTCCATGTTCCTTTGTTCTGGGACTCCTGCCCCTGTCAAGTTTGACCTCTCCCTTTGCCCCCTCCCTGAATGTTCCTCTTGCTGACTACATATAGGCCCCCTTCCTCTCACTTTATCTCATCATTTCCTCATAGCACTTCTTCCCTCCTTCCTCTCTTTCCTTCTCCAACTCCTTCTCTCTTCTTCTTCTCCCAGCCCCCCAGGAAACTTTGTTGATCAATGTTATTTATTACTCTGCTGATTTGCCTTACCACCTTAATTTCTCTGTATTACCCATGTATTGATACCTGATTTGATTGCCTTACCACCTGTATTTCTCTGCATTATCCATGCTTATTCTATTACCTTGCATAGCAACTCCTATTTTGTATTCTGTATACCAGTGTTTTCTTATGTACTGTAAACCTCCCAGTTCCCCTTTCCCCCAGGTTGCACCTGGAAACGAGCTTTGGCTCAGTGTACCTTTCCCGGTTCCCAGCTTCAAATAAATAAATACTGTAAATAAAATAATCTAGCCGATTCTAACCTTTAGACAATAAAAAGTAAAATGATAAACAAGTCAGTTTCAAATAGCAGTACTATTTCCTTGGTTCAGAGCCTAACTCTTCTTCGATACAAGCATACCCTATTCAAAACATTAGGTTCAGAGGAAATGAACATCCAGTGGACCAATGCTTTATTCAAGAGAAAAACGTCTGCTATTAGGGAACTCAAAACTGACCCTGTTACAGATTCAAAAATTGTATAAAACAATAGTACATGTGTAAGATTATCTGGTTAAGCTGAACCACAAAAACACATAAGAGAAAGAACAAGAGGTTTCTTTTGTTTGTAGAAAAGTTGATTGCTTTCATACAATTCCAGCATAAATCTTGCAAAAAGATGACTGTCTTTTGGGTTTATTAAATGGTCCACATCAGGGTCTCTTATGTGAATAGTTTTATTGCTTGCCACACACCTATGTAATTTTGACTTTTTAAAAGATTCTGACCCCATTTTCAAAGCCTGGGGTATGGCCGGTGCATCTAAATGTGCCATCTAAATAAATGGGCTGGTGCAAAAAAATTCGATATTCAAATGTGATGCGTGATAGTGCATCACACCTGAATATAGCAATGCTAGTGGGTGGCACAAATGGGGGCCAGTGACAATGTACCAGCGCACCCCGTGGGATAGCCTGAATACTTGGAATGGGGAGGCGCAGCATATCCCCAGATCTGACAGGCCCAAACTTCAGATATTCAGCCAGAAACATGCAACTGAGACCATTAGGCATGCAAGGCACAAATGGTCCATTTGCATGCCATTATAGCCACATTTGCATGCCGTCTGCAGGGTTGAACCGGGCAGGATGTGCCAGGAGGCCTGCCCCCCTGCCCAGTCCCGGGTAACTGCATACCACAGCCCCGTTCAACCTGATCACCGTTGGAATAAAATAACAGTATTTCTCCTGCCCCTTTTTGCATGAGTGTAGTAGCCCCCCCCCATCCTGATCCCCATTCAGAATAATAAAATTAACATACCCTGCCTGTTTCCACAGTGTAGTGCCTCCCCCCTTCCATCCTGGAACCCTGATTACAGTATAATCCTTAAAATAAAATTGCATCACTCCCTGGTAGTCTAGTGGGATTCCAACCCCCACCCACTCAGGAACCCACATCCCACCCTGCTCCCCTGTCCTAGCATGGCCAGACAGCCATCAAGCAGCACAGCCTTCTGCACACCTCCACAACTGCCTGCCGACTGAACTGCCAGTGAATGACAGCTTACTGTACTTACTACAAGCCCATTAGTTGACACTGTCGACCAATGGGCTTGCAGTGTGTACTCTAAGATGGCATTCATACCTTTGTGAATGACACAAAGTTGTGAGTGACAGCTTGGCCATGCTGGGATGGGGGGAGCAGAGTGGGATGTGGGTTCCTGAGTGGGTGGGGGTTGCCACTAGACTACCAGGAACTGGGGAAATTGTATTTTAAGGATTGGTCTAGGATGGAGGGGGGGCTATCACATCATGGAAATGGGCAGGGATGTTAATTTTATTATTTTGAATGGGGATTGGGATGGGAAGGGGAGACACTACACTATGGAAAATGGTATGGGGACTTAATTATTTTTGATGCGATTGGGGATCAGGATGGGAGGGGAGTCTGTACACTGTGGTACATGGGACATGGGTACAGCTGCAGGGAATGGGGTCAGGGATTGAGGGGGTTCCACCAGACTACTAGGGAATGGGGCATGATATGTTTTACATTTTACACCGTGATCGGGAATCGGACCCGTGGGGCGGGTTTGCCACGGGCTGCATGGGCTGGTGGCTGCTGTGCTGCTATATGCAGTACAACAGCCTGCCTGTGGGTGGCTGGGACTTAGACATGCACCGTGCATCTCTGTTGAATATGGGGATGTGCCACATAATCATGGGTACACCACTTGAGATGTGCCGCATACATTATCTCTGCTCTTGGGTGCAGCCAGAGTTACGCGACACATCTCCTCCCTTTCAATATCGAGCTGTGGCGCACTTCTTGAGATGCACCAGTGCATCTCCTTTGAAAATTTCCCCCTCTATATCTTATTGCTTTGTATTATCTCTAATGCAGGATTTAAAGAAAAAAATTGCTTCCTGCCAGGGTCTGCATAAAACATCACTAAACAAATGTGCAAGCCTCAAGGGTAGGATGACTTTCCGAATGAATTTAATAAAACCTATGTGAAAACAAATCTGAGTAAAAAGCAATCTGGTTGTCTAAACACAGCCAGAGTAATCTATGAAATGGAAGGATATATGTTTTGAGGAGAAAAGAAAAAAAAATCCCCACTTTTACCAAGAATCCCAGTGGGAGCTGACCCATCTCAGCATGGAGAACTGGTGAAGAGACCACCTGAGGAACTCATAACATAAAATGATAGTTGTTATTTAGGAAGATTTCCAACTTCTCAAAATCACTGGTTTCCCAAATTTCTGCTCTGCATACTACAGAAGACTTGACTTTAGCATTCAATGCTTTGAGCACTCCAGAAGCACATTCACCGCCATGTTTTTTACCAAATTATTTTAGGCTGCACCAGTCTGATTAGGTTTTAACAAAGTTTGTTCTAAATGTCTTTCCATGTCACCTTTGATGAAAATAGTACACCCAATATGCATAATTCTTAACCTTCTCTACTTTTTTTTTTTATATTTATTCTTTATTC
This sequence comes from Neoceratodus forsteri, assembly GCA_016271365.2. Classification (NCBI taxonomy): domain Eukaryota; kingdom Metazoa; phylum Chordata; order Ceratodontiformes; family Ceratodontidae; genus Neoceratodus; species Neoceratodus forsteri. The sequence continues at coordinate 1,091,775,829 of CM057456.1, forward strand.
CCCCTTCCCTCTCCACACCAGACGCCACTCTTCAGGGAGCCCTAGGCTGCATGTCCCTCAGATCCGCACCACATAACTCCATTCAGGATCCATCAGACCTGCCCCATCCTGCCTCGGTTTACCTCCCCAGGCAGGGAGTGGAGAGGACACGCCATTGTCCCCCCATAGTCTGTAAGTGTGTGCTGGGTGGTCTTGACAGCCCCTCAGGGAGAATAGTTTAAGAGTCTTGGGGCAGCTGGGTCCTGTCTACTGGTGACAGATGAGGAGATTTTTCTGCTTTCTTGTTCCTCCCCTGAACACCTGTGTCCAAGGAGGTGGGACACATAGAGACATGCCACTGCTCTGGATTCAGGCTGACATCCTCCCTCCCAACATTCTACAGTCCCATTGCAACTCCACCCGTGGTCACCCAGGTGGTGGTAAAGCAGCGGGACATGCAGCCCACTCTCCCCAGAGGAGAAGAGCAACCCTTGGGTCATTCGATATTCCTCCTCCTGGCTAGTCCTCCAGCAACCCGAGGTTGCTTCCGACCTCGGGTCACTGGCGTCACAAGAGGTATTGCTACGGCTGCACTGGCAGGCCGGCATAACCTTCTCTACTTTTTCATTGCCTATAAGAAGATTATAATGTCTTTGTCCAGGTCCAACCATAACTGGTTTAGTTTTGGTCATATTTATAGTCAATTTTTTTGAGTGGCAAAGGGAGTTTAATAAACTCTTTTTTCTCTGAAATCCCAACAAAGAGGTGGAAATCAAACACATCATCAACACATGCAAAATGACTGACAATTGTCCTTGAAATCCTAGGTGAGTGAAAGTCTTCTCCATAAAGATTAGAGATAATTGCATCTGTCTGTCTGTCCGTCCATCTGTCCGTCCATCCACCCACCCACCCACCCACCCACCTATCTATCTATCTATCTATCTATCTATCTATCTATCTATCTATCTATCTATCTATCTATCTATCTATCTATCTATCTGCCAAGATGTACCCTTGCCTGACACCAGTGTTGGTCTGAATGTTTCTTCTGACTTCTCCCATTATAGAATATCTACCTTTGGACCATGTTCGGTCATATAACCATATAATAATATCCATCAGCACATGATCCATACCTCTTTTCATAGTTCTTCTCAGAGAAGGGGCCTGCACAAGAAATTAAAGGCTGCCTTCAGAGTCACACATAGACAGCAAATTTTGATTTTCTTATTTTAGTATATGCATGAACCAAATGCTACAATGCAAAACAGTTGCCAATGCTGAACTTACCTGTTCTGAAGCTATTGTGGGCCTCATTGAGAACTGCATTTTCTGAGATCCAAACATTAATTCATTATAATAACATTTTTCGAAAGATTTTTTGAGACGTATAGGCTAATGGGCCAATACATTGAGGTTTCTGAAAATTAATTATTTTTGTGTAGGGCTTAAATGATTGTCCCATGCCAAGAAGATGGAAAGGACCTGGATTAAATAAAAAAGAGAGGGGAGAAATGGGGAAAAAAAACAGAAGCATGCAGGATGAAGTGCAGAGCTTCTGGATTCTGACCTCCTGACATCCTGACTGGCTGCTTAACCTCCCACACTAGAAGACCAAGGAAGGCAGCTGTATGAGGACCACCCAAGAACCACCACAAGACAGGACCTGTTCTGTGGATGAGGTAAGTGCTAAAGAAGAGTGGGGTACAGCTGGAGGCACTGGCTAAAAGAGGCAGCTTCAGTGACTGTGGGATAAATAGTAAAATAATAATAAAACATGTGAACATGAGCTAAATGTGAGGCTACATGTGCCTTAACTGTGAGGAGGAGGCTGCTTAGCTAACCTTGTGTTAAATTCAAAAGTCTTGGCCATTGCTTTCTTCACATTTAGTGTCAGTTGGTTAGAGCAGAGCCAGCACTGAATGGCTTAACAATCTGATTGTAATTGACTTTTGAGTGTGCCAGTGTCTGGACCACAGGCAAAGAGCACAGTTTCATCGTCATGTCTTTGGATGTAGGAGGAACTGCAGGCAGGGAGCAGGTCATTTAAAAAAAATTGGGAACAGCAAGGGTCCAGGACTGAGTCTGATGGGACTCCCATGCCATTTGGAAAGTTGGTCAAGGGTGGACCCTGCTATGTGAACAGACTGTACAGGGTTAGACAGGTAGGAACCGAACCAGGAGGTTGTCCACTCTGACATCCCAGCTCTGGTAAGCTTACTGAGTCAGAGGGATTGGGAGACATCATCAAAATATATGGTGAAATCAATGAATGCAGCTAATGTTAGGAGTCTCTGATCTATCCCAGTGAGAATGGAGTCAGTGTAGCTATGAGGGAGGTGATAGTGGAGTGATAGGGCTAGAAGCCAGACTGGAAAGGGCTGAGCAGTGCTGAGTCAGACAGGAAAGTGCTGAGCTGGATATGGGCAAAGTAGTAAGTACTCCAGAATCTTGAGTAAGCTGACCCAGGATGTTGTTACTACAGGGCCCTCCATCCTGTGGAGGGGTCTGGAGAGACTTATATTTTTTTACTTTATTTTTATTAGGCTATCTGCATATAAAACACAGTATACTTTGCCCATAGGTAGGCACATAGTAAGATCAGATAAAGCATAAAACAGTATTGTTACAGTCAGGATTTGATATGTCCCTATACCTTAATACATGGATGGACACAAAATAGTGCTGCCTTGGAGTATCTGATTTAAATGCTTTCTGGGTGTTGGCTATTCTGCCTTTTTAAAGGCAGGCTATACACATCATCCTGCCCCACATGGAGGTATACAGGCGTCACTATAGAAATCTGTGACATCACTACTTAGTGCCCTATTTAGCACTTGGCTGTACTGAGCAGAGCCAAGCATGGAGGTGATGCAGGCAGAGGCCAGCAGTGTCTGTTGTCATCAGAAGGACAGTTGGGCGGTTAGGGCGTGTTACTCTTGTCAGAACCTAGCGTGGTCACAAATCGCACAATACAAGATCTGGTACCGAAGGACTACTCAAGGTAAAGATGGAACACAATCTTGTACAACTAGTGGGGGGTGAATTAGGAGTTAGATGCAATAATTGCAGCATGATTACTTTGCAAGAAATCTTAGAATTTATTCAATTTATCTGTAACCATGCTCTGAAATTAAAGGCTTGAGAGTCAAAATCTTGGGGTTAGAACTAGAACTAAAATGCATTAAAAAGCTTTTCCACAGCAAATAAAACTATTGGAGATACTACTGTGGTAAATGAAGATGTAATTGACCATAGTGATTTGGGGAGAAAGAGACAAAGGGAACAAGAAAAAGAGATTGAAATTCACAATTTACCCACTAGCAGTCAATCTAAAAAAGAAAGGCAGGCAATGGATTTTACAATATGTGTGCAAAATAAGTTTTCACCATGAGAACACCTCATGGACAAAACTGATGAAGAGACAAACAATCTTTTGAATGTGGTATCAAATATAGTCCCAGAGGTTCATAATCAACAGGAAACAAGACAAAAGATTGTACCACCAAGTACAGATTAATTAATATGGAGGTGGAACATCAGGAACAACATACAGATATAAATTGCCAAGTGACAAACACTCAAACTGTTAATCAAGTAACTAGACCAGTATATATATTGGGAGACTCTATCATCAAGTATACTAAAGGAATAATGCATGACTCGGTGTGTGTGCCATGCTGAGATAACACCACACCTGGGGGTGTTGGACACGAGGCTGCTGGTCGAGTGCATCCAATGCCCCAGGCGTGGCATTATCCCAGCACGACACACACCCTGGAGTGCACTATTCCCTATTATACAATGGCTTGTTGTTATATAACAAATACAAAAAATATTTTAAAGAATGTTTTTATTAGTGTGGAAAAATATTTTTGTTTCTTAAGAGGAGATGCAAAAAAAGAGTATGTGATAGGAATGGAAAGATTGGCGAGGGATTATAAGTTATCTTTTAACACCAATAAATGTGCAGTTATGCACTTTGGGAAAAATAACAAAAAAGCTGATTATGTTCTAAATGGACATATGCTGGGGAAGGTCATTGAAGAAAGATATCTGGGTGTTAGAGTGAATAATGATCTCAAGTTCTATCAACACTGTAGCCAGGTGATAAAGACTGCTAGTAGGATTCTTATTAATATTAAGAAACATATCAAGAGTAGGAAGAGGGAGGTGATTGTGCCTTTGTATGGTTCACTGGTGAGACCACATTTGGAGTATTGTACCCAGTTCTGGTCACCAGGGCTTAGAACAGATGTCAAGAGAGTGGAAAGGGTCCAGAAAAGGGCAACAAGGTTGGTGGCTGATGTTAGGGACCAAGATTATGAAGAAAGATTGGAAGAGCTGGGAATGTTCACACTGGAGTATAGGCGATTGAGAGGAGACTTGTGTATGGTGTATAGATCGCTTAAAGATAACAACTTAAGGGAGCAACTGGGTCTTACACTTAGGGATCAGTATCATGGCACTAGGTCATACTCATGGCAGTTGAAGGGGCAACATTTTAAGACAATAAAAAGAAAATGTTGGTTTAGTGTTAGGGCAGTTCCTGCCTGGAACAACTTGCCTGAAGAGGTGGTTGGTAGTAAGACCATGCTTGATTTCAAGAGGGAACTGGATAAATATTGTGTAGCGAACAAAATAGGGAGCTACCATAACTAGGGCCTAAGCGAGCACAATGGACGAAAGTCTTTTCTGCTCTGTAAATACCTATGATATGTATGATACCTATGATAATGGTCATTTTAATGGGTTCTCAGTGCTGAGACTAGACCTATGGTGTTATGCTCAGATAACGCCATGAGTCCAGCCCTAAACTGACCAATCACAGTCCAAGATTCTTTCTTGCCATTGTATAATGTTCATTATACCACAATTTTGAATAAGGAATTAATTAGTAGCAGCTCCTACCCAGGTGCAGGAACAAAAGACATCTTAAAACAGATCCTGAAGGTAATAAAAAAGTCAGATGCTAAGCCATTAGTTATAATTCATGTGGGCACAAATGATATTAAGAGAAAATCCACGGATGATATTTATAACTGCTTCTTATTCATCACACACTTGTAAGCCTGAATTGTGAAGGGATTTTTTCCGAAGTACTGGTAATACCAGCCTCAAATCACCAAGTGAATAGTAAAATAATTAGACTCAATAACTGCTATGACAATGGTGCTTACAAAATAAATAAAATATATTAGAATTTGGGAATGCTTTGTGAACAATAGGAGCTACTTTGGAAATGATGGTTTACATTTGAGTTGGTTAGGAAGTAGAAAACTAGGACAATATTTGTCTGATGCTTTAGAAACAAGTTTAAACTGGAGCCCAAGGGGAGAGGGGGCTCAATACATTATTCACTTTTTACTTACTAGAACACAGATAAACATTTCCAAAAAAGAATAGAAGTAAGGCTAATGCTAAGGAGCTCAACTGTGTTTTGATCAATGCAAGTAATTTAAAAAATAAGAGGAATTACAGTACATATTAAAAAGAGACAGAATTGCAATTTGTGGTGTCACAGAGACATGGTATAGGGAAGGAGATTGGAGTATACAAATCCTGGCCAGGATATACAGTAAATCATAAAGATAGAATTAATAAATAGGTGGAGGGATAGCATTGTATGTATCCAGCAATCTAAAGGTGACAGAAATCAAGCAAACTCCAGAAACATTTTGAGACAATAAAATACAGTACTTTGGGCAGAGATACATCTGGCGAACAAGAAAATAACCATAGGTTTTGCTTACAGACCACCAGGTTTCAACATGGAACAAAATACTATGTTTCTGGATGAAATCGATAGAGTAGAGCTAGCTATACGTATTATCTCAAGTACTGTCTGACTTGATCTGTATTCTAACCTACCTGTACTATATACTATGTACCTGTATTATATTCTATGTACTTGTACTATATACTATGTATTGTATAATCTCATCTCATTTTATGTATGTATTCTCCCAGGTCATGCCTGAAAATAGTCAGCTTTGGCTAGCGCACCTAACCTGGTTAACAAAAACTAAATAAATAAAATAAATGGTGACTATATTCTAATGGGGGGATTTCAATATCCTGCATATTAACTGGTTTGTATTTGACGGTACAAGTCAATTAGAAGTTAGATTCACAGAATTAACTATACAGAAAAACTTGCAGCAATTAATAACTAGTAATACCAGGGGAACTCACATCTTGGATCTAGTCTTCTGTAATTTCCATGAACATATTATGAATATTGGGATAAAGGAACCTCTGGGGTGCAGTGACCATTGTGCTGTACACTTTAAAATCAGTACATCATGGGATATGATCAAGTGGCGTAGTGTAATTAAATGTTACAACAAGGCAGATTTTGATGGCATGATGAGTTAGCTTTCCTCCTGGAACTGGGAGAATGATCTCAAAAACAGAAATTAGAGACAATATGGTACAAAATGAAAGAAAAGATTAATTTCTGTAATCACAACGTTGTACCTGAAATAACGAAATATAGCAGTTTGAGAAGGGTGCTACCATGGGTTAACAGAAAAATGTAAAAGTACATTAATAATAAAAAAAGGCATTTAGAAAGTTTAAAAAAATACAAACCAATGACAACTGGACAATTTATAAGAAAAAAGGAAATATATGTAAAAAGGTCATAAACAAAGATAAAAAAGATATGGAACTTGACATAGCAACATCAGTTCAAACAAATTCAAAAAAAAATTATAATTATATTGGGGCATTAAGAGGTTGGCAAAATGCTGTAGGACCACTGTTACAAAATGGAAATTTATTTACAGAAGAGGCAGAGATTGCGATGGAATTTAACAATTATTTTCTTAGTGTATTTCAAGCAAAAGAGAACATTTCCATCAATGCCAATAATCTGTCACCAGAATATCTGGATTACAAATTACTGAACAGGAAGTTTGCAAAAGAATTAACAACCTTAAAACTGATACATCGGTTGGACCAGATGGAATTCATCCACTATTTATCAAAAAACTGTCTGAGGTACTTATTGGCCCAATAACAATATTATTTAATAAATCATTAATGGAGGGAACAGCCTCCCTGAGGAAGTCATGGAGTCAAGAACAGTGGGGAAATTCAAGAATGCATTGGACAGACATAAGGCAGTCCTAGTGGGGGATAGAAGGAAGTAAGATGATGGTTAACTCGGATCTGCAGCTGATCTGTTAGGTAGGAAAATGGGCAGACTAGGTGGGCCAGGCGGTCCTTATCTGCCATCAAATTCTGTGTTTCTGCTTCTATGTTTCTATGGAGAGATGCTTTAGTCACTCCTATTTTCAAAACAGGTGAAAGACATACTGTATATAACTATTGACCCATCAGCCTGACTTCTGTCATGGGAAAAATCATGAAGGTGATAATCCAAGATAGAATCAAAAAACATGTTGTACAGTGTGGGAATATACAGTAGATATTACACAGCATGGGTTTAATACAGGGAAGTTATGTCTCTTGAATCTTCTTACCTATTTTGAACCAGTTAGTGCTGCACTTGACTCAGGCCTATCTGTGGATGTTATCTATTTGGATTTCTCCAGAGCGTTTGATATTGTTCCACACAGAGAACTCATAGAGAAATTAAGTTTCACCCAAATATAATAACATGGTTAAATTCATGGTTATATACTAGAAGACAGATGGTTAAAATCAGGGGATACAGCTCTTAGTGGGGCAATGTGACCAGTGTGATGCCTCAGGGTTTATTGCTGGGCCCTACACTCTTCAACCTATTTATCTCAGGAATGTAGACATCTTGTACATCTTGGATGGCCAAATATGCAGATGATAGCAAAATAGGGGAAATTGTTAACAACCAAAATGATGGACGATTGTTGCAAGAGGATCTTAAAATATTTCAATGGGCTAAAACAAATAAACTCAGGTATAATGTTGATAAGTGTAGGGTGATGCATTTTGGACACAAGAATCCACTTTATGTGCACCATCTGGGTGACACAGAGCTTCAGGCAACCACAAATGAGAGAGATCACGGGGTGACTGTGACAAATAAACTATCATTCAGTACACATTCCAGGATTACTGCTCAGAAATGTAATAAAATACTGGGCTGCATTTTTAGAAACATTAAAAGTACAGATCAACGTATAATCTTCCTGTTGTACACATCACTAGTGAGATCCCACCTGGGATATTGCTTCCCCTTCTGTGCACCACAAACAATCAGAGACAGTAAATTATTGGAGAGAGTGGAAAGGAGGATGATAATGGGAACCCGTGATATGACTGATAAATCTTATCATGACAATTAGTTGAATTAGATCTATATTCTGTGCAATACAGAAGACTTAGAGGTGATTTGTGTTTTTATATAATGCAGGAAAAAATAGCTTCTTATGGGAACCAATTGACTTACAGAAGGGTTCACATTTAAGATCTACTAGATCATAAACCACAGCTTATAGGAGAAGCGTATAGAACAACCAAAAGAGGTAGATGGTGTGACCAACGGGTGGTTAGCACATGGAATAATCTACCTAATGAGGTGATGTCCAGCAGTACTATGGAATTATTTAAAACAAGGCTAGATCAATATATGGGAAAACAAAGATGCAGGCAATACCACAACTGAGTGCTAAGTTATTAAAGGTCTCTTGACCCCTAAACCTGTAACCTACCTATGAACCTATCACAGGGGAGATTGCTACATTTATAACAAAGCATCCCAAACATAGGACTATCAAATGGTTGATACTACCATGAGCAGGGATTACCTACATAGAAATAAAAATAAGATTGTGTAGCCTAAAGACGGGTTTAACATCCCTCAGACCAACATAGGGTAGTAACTCCATAACTATCAGCGCAGTACTCTGCCTACATAGTGTATCATTGCAATCATGAAAAGAAAAATGATTTTGTCTCACTAAACATCAACTTTTGAGTTATTGAACTGAATAATTAAAACAGTTCCGAACACTGAATAAGATATGTTTTTCAAACAGTATATGACTAAGAGAGGAAATTAGATCCAAGAACGAGGATAAAACATATAGCAATTTGCAGTCAATCAAGTTAGCCCACATGAGTCCTGGACCTTGCAGTGTGCATGTGCCAATATATGAAGGTGCCAAAAAAACAACCATCTTGGGGAGGAAAGAAGGTGCCATATTCCAAAGAACAACAAATGCACCAACAGAAGACGCCATCGTAACCATTCCAACTTTCCCGCTGCCCATAGCCATATCCTGAACATTAATATTCAGAAATAAAACATATACTTAAATGTCTTGTAATAGCCAGGGCATAAGAAAAGACAGGAAAGGTTGTCAAACTATAGTCTTAAATGCAAGCAGTGTACCTGAGTCACAAAATGAGTTACTCACTGTCTCCAGAATCGGATACAGAACCTTCTCCCTTGGCCTGAAACTCCTTTTCAATGTGATCCACCAACTTCACAGCTCCCGCATCTGCAAACTGGTATATTTTTTCTCCATAGACAATGTGCAGGCTGGCTGGCATTAAGAGTATGTGATGCACCCCCAACTGCTGCAGCCGAGCTCTCACTCCATCAAAACTTTTCTGATGTTGCCTGGTTGCATAGCTTAAGTTGGGAAAGAGATGCACTTTGTTGCCCTGCCACTGTAAAGGGCCATGCTGTTTAGCATGAGCTAAAATTATAGAAACACAGAAGTTGACGGCAGATCAGGACAGCAAGGCCTATCCAGTCTGCCCATTTTTTTCTACCTTATAAATGTGCCATAGGCCTTTACTCTGTCAATGGCCTATCTATTCATACTCATCTGTATTGCTCCCTTATGGCTATCCCACGCCTGTTTGAAGCCCTGCACTGTATTCATATCCACCACTTCCTGAGGTAGACTGTTCCACCCTTTCTGTGAAAAAGAACTTCCTCACAATACCCCTTAATCGGCCTCCCACTAATCTCATGCTGTGTCCTCTTGTCTTGATATTTTTCATATATTGAAACATATTAGACTCTTTCACCTTGTTAATGCCCTTAAGGTGTCTGAATGTTTCAATCATATAACCTCTCTCTTTCTCTCTCTCTCTCTCTCTCTTGCTCTAGTGTATACATATTGAGCTCTGTTAATCTGTGCCTCATATGTTTTCTGATGCAGTCACTGCACCATTTTGGTTGCCCTTCTCTGGACTGCCTCCATTTTGGTAATGTCCTTGTGAAGGTGCTCCCTCCAGTACTGCATGCAGTACTCCAGATGGGGCCTAACCTCTGTCATGTAAAAAGGGATTATTCCCTTCCTGTTATGACTTGTGATACCCTACTAATACACCCCAACATCCCCCTAGCATTACCTACTGCTTTAGTGGTCTGCTTGGATGATTTCAAGTCAGCAGTGATGATGATGATCAAGTCTCTTTCTTCCCTTGCGATTGCAAGCAACTCCCCTCCCAACCTATAGGTGGCTTCAGGATTTCTCTTCCTTATGTGCATGAATTTGCATTTCTTTGCATTAAACCCCAGTTGCCACACTTCCAACCATTTTGCCAGTTTATCCAGATCTCTTCTCATTCTTCCCACCCCATCTGGATCATCTACCCTGTTGCAGATCTTGGTGTCATCAGCAAACAGACAAACCTTACCTTCCAGTCCATCTGCAATGTCACTGATGGAGATATTGAAGAGGACTGGCCCCAGGACTGATCCCTGAGGTACCTCACTTGTGACTTAAATAAAATATATATTTTTTTTAACCAGGAGAGACACACTAAGTTGAAATTTGTTTACAGGTGTGACCTGGGAGCACAAGGGAGTTAAGTGACTTGTTTTGGGTCATAAAGTATGCAAGTGGGGGCTGCAAGATTCAAACCCAGGTCTCCAGCTCAGCGCCTTAAACCACTGTGCTGTACCACTGTCTGTATCCTCCATATTGTCCAACACCACAAGGAGAGTGCACAGTGGAAGTTTGTTCATGTATGTGCGACTTCTCCTGATTCCATATAATTTTAAGATGGTGATTGATTCATCTGTGTGCAAAGATTCTTGGAAGAAGTTAGCAATAAACATTTTGGGATTTTCCTCCTCATCTCCTTTAAGGAGAACCAATATTGAGACATGGACTGCTTGTGAGTCATTTTCCAAGTTTTCCAGTCTGCGGCAGAGGATCTTATTTTCCTTGTTTAAATCAGTAGTCACTGTCAATGCTGTCTCAGATGATTTAGTAGCTGTTTTTTTTTCTTCCTCCCTCAGTCTCATTTTGGTATCCAAAACTTTGATTTGGGAGGTAAAGTCCTCCACTTTCTACTCTAGTAACTGAATAGCCTTTAGTAATGTGGCATTCAAGGACTGTGGTACAGTTTCAATCTCTGTACCTTGGTTAAGGTCCTTGCTCATGCCCGACTTCAGGTCTTTGGGTCAGGCTCCATCTCTACCAGCTCCCGATCTATTTTCTTTGCCCATAACTTCTGTCTAAGTAGTCCAAAATGAGCCAAAGAAAGGTCAATCAGCTCCTTCAAATGTTGTTTTTCCAATAAGTTAATGATGGGTTAGGAAAAGTAAGTTAAAGTTAAAACTCAAAAAGTTAATGTTTATAGGTTCTGCATGCAGAGCTCTGCAAAAATGCTGTTGCAAGCTTGCCGTTTGGCCACCCCGATAGGCTTTTTAACAGCTTTTGTTTGGACTACACGGCAAGTATGTTCTCAAGACTCAGACAAACTTGAACTCCATTTAATCAACTAATTGTTTACAAAAGTTCTCCAGTCAGCCAGTATGGGTTTGTTTGCTCTTAAGACACTGTTGGAAGGTATTTACCCAGTGCTACAACAGCAGATCCCTCCTTAGAGGGTGTTACAGTACATTGGGGCCACCAGATCTCATTTCACATAGTGTACATTCACAGAGGATTAATGTTAATTTACAGTCCTGATAAGTTCCATACTTTGACTCTCTGCTCTCAGTCAACAGCTCCCTAAGCTGACAAGCTTAATGGGATCTTCCTGGGCAACACTGGCACTCTTGGTTTGGAGTGCTTGGCACACTTGTGCCCTCACCTGCAGCATATGACATCAACAGATACAGGAAGACTTCTTCTGGACTCTCCCACTGCATGTTTGTACTTTCCCTATCATTAGGTTCTAGTCTGAAGACAGCAGGGGGTTGACCCTGCCCATGGCTTCAGTTGTGACTGGGGGTGACTTGCCAGTCTCAGGAGGTGACAGTAATGGGTCTTGAGTCTGGGTGTGACAAAGGCCTCCCTTCAGGTTTGGTCCCCAGTATACTGGTCTGGAAATGAAGATAAAATGCCATGAGGGCCCATGAGGGATCTGTGGCCTTTTATTTATCTGGGATAAGGTCTGACTCCCTTATTCTTCTTGACACTTCCACTTTATCCAGATTTAATAGGATCCCTTAGAGGGTGCTTAATTGCAATTCGCTTTGTGTTAGATCCCCATTCTGTTGCATGGCAGCTTCTGCATCTCTCTCTCTCTCTCTCTCAGGTGCACCTCCCTTTCAGGTCCATAGGCAAACAGTAAAGTAAAGTAAGTAAGTAAAACTTTAGTTGTATTGGGTGCCCTTCCAGAGCTCAGGGCACCTTAACAATTGTCATTAAAACAAACAATATTCATCATACATTAAAACAATAAATATAACTGCACCTGTTTCACTTCTATAACAGATTCTTCTGTGAGTCTTTCTCGCTCACTCACACCCTTTCTTTGTGGCTGCATCTGCGGGTTATGCTGGATTGGGCCCCTCTGGGGACCAGAATTCTGAACCACATACCAGGCCTGAAGCCCTGCCACCACTTCAGGCTCAGCAGGTCCACCATTGTCCAGCACCCCTAGAAGCCTTGGTCCCAGACCATAAGCTAGGACAGCTGCCATTTTTCTGTTAGCTGTTTCTCACACCATCCAGCCCAGTTAGCATTTGGATTCGCTTAACTCCCTCCCCACCATTTCCTATCCTGGGACATGTTTAGTAACCCCGCTTTGGAGTGTGTGTGTGTGTGTGTAGTTACACTTGAAAAGGGCTGGGATGAGGAAAACAGGCCGATAATTTTTTCGGGTTGATGTGCCACCTCTCTTGTGCAGAAGGGAGAATCTAGTTATATTCAAAACCCAGGGCACTGTCAAGGAGAGGAGAGGAACAATAGGTTCAGGAAGCTAGAAATAGGTGTAATAATGGCTGGGCATCAAAAAACAAAAGTTCTAGCTTGGATATTTGGAGCAGCTATATTTTAGAGGTGTCATGGATACGGAGGGCCTTGACAGAGTCAAAGGGAGATACTGGGGAGAAAACAAAAGAGGAGGTCTAGGGGAAGGAGGGAGGAGGCTATGCAAAGGGGAGTGCAGTGAGGAGGGAATTGGTGCAACTAGTGAAATATAACACCCACCTCCCAAATATGGGTCTGTAAGTAGCATCCAGAATTCTTTCTGTTGTGGACCTTGCCATGACTTGGCGCATTCCAGAAGGTATGTAGGACCTTGGTGGAAATCCAAGATTGGATACATTTCTAGGTTCTAGTCTGAAGTCAAGAGTGGTTTGACCCTGCTCATGGCTGCAGTTGTGACTGGGCTTGACTTGCCAGTCTCAGAAGGTGACAGTAATGGGTCTTGAGCCTGGGTGTGGCAAAGGTCTCCCTTCAGGTTTGGTCCCAGTATGCTGGTCTGGAAATGAAGATAAAATACCACAAGGGCCTATGAGGAGCCTGTGTGATGGTTCGCCTTCAAGGGATTCATCTGAATGGCTACACTGTTGTCCCAATCCTGATTCTATGATACCATATGTAAGTGACTCCAGTAGTTCAAGGGACCAGGCAGTGAATGAGATATACGTGCTCTTCCCTTATCAGAAATATTGACTCCAGATATAAATGACTGCTCCAATTTTGAAGTGGGGAACTTGGAATTGCAATATCCATTGGCGCTCATTAAAGCCCATTCCACAGCGTTGCTTGTCTGCTAAGTTGCTAGGGTGAGACCAGTGGGTAGCAGAAGTGTGAACCAAGATGGGAAAGTGGTACTTAGTGCTAGTGCCAACTGGGTGTGTATCATGTCAGAAATGTGGTTCACATTCAAGCCGGCAAGAAGGGGAAGTGTTAGGCTAAAATGATGTTACTGCATCATTAGGGTTCAAAAGCTACAAAAGTAGGGAAATGTGGTGTTAGGATTTAACACTCACCCTTTTTTCCAGACCCTAACCTCATGTCCCAAGGCCAAACTACAGATCCAGGGTCATGTCCCATGGGTCTGCTGCTTCAAACTACAAGTCTGCTGCCCTGCACAAAGAAAGTTATTCATACTCCCATGAAGAAAGTAATGATTGATTTCATCCTTTCTGCAGGGCCCTTTGCAAAGAAACTTATGACTTATCTCCTCCTATGTGCAATGCCTGGAGGTCCCTGCATGACAAAAGCTATGACTGATCTCATACTTTGTGCAAGGCCCCTATATGAAGAAATCCATGGGGCCCTGCACAAAGAAAATTGTGAGTGCAGCTGTGGGCCCTATGTGAAGCACCATTACTTGTGGGACATGGCTCCGGACCTGCAACTTGAAGCAGCAGACATGTGGGCATGACTCAGGACCTGCAGCATGGCCTTGGGTTACAAGGCTAAGGACTGGTTAGATGGGTAGGTATTAGAGTTGAAAAATCCTAATGCCACATTTCCCTGCTTTTGTGGCTTTGTAACTCTAAGTAGTGGTGTACAAAACCTGCAGGTAGAGAAACTAGCCTCCCCAAACTTGTGTGGCTCATTTACCACAAAACCAAAACTGAATCATGCTGGTTCTGTGCTGGTTCAGACAGATGGCAGGCCTTTGATTTCTAGGGAACCCTTTTCTGTGTGGATTCTGTTTCTATGACCACATGTGTTGCACAGTGTGAGTCAGCACATGGCTGTGCAGACTGATGTTTGGTGTGGCTATCATATTTGATGCCATCAGTGTCTCCCAGAGGTAGAAGAACATACCGTAAAAACATACGAAGAAGCCAGCAGAAGAAGGCCATTTGGTCTATCTAGTCTGCTCGTCTTGCAGGGTCCACAGCTTGAGTTACTGTCCCTGCCCTCCCTTCCCATCATCCCATCCTGGAGAGAAGCACAACCAGAATCATAGGAGGGAGGGTGGAAGAGAGATAGTGCATGAGCATGGGGGGAGGCATTCAGTGATAGCAGCATGGGTCTCAGTCATATGCAGAGGGCAGGCAGGCATGTGCTGTGTGCCAAGTGCATGGAGAGAGGTCAGGGTGAGATGTAAGAGTCAGTGTACATTTGGATTTGTACAGCATAGACCACTAGTACTGAGGGAGTGGAGGAGATCAGTGGATCCTGAATGAGGCTGGATGAGGGAGTTGCAAGACAGTGGGCAGCAGCAAAAAGTATAGAATTTTCTTGATTCCAGACCATTGTTTTCAACAATGTTAATGTATCTGTTTCTTCCCATTTGTGATAAATACCATGCCATTTACAGGGCAGAGCCCTACATTAGTTAGATGTTATTTTTCTTTTTTTCTAGCAAGTGTAGGTTACAATACAGTGCTATGAACCTTGAGACATAGGTTTCCATCCTACCAGTGCCACTTACTGTGTGACCTTGTGTAAGGCACTTAACTTCTGTGTGCTTTTAACTTCTGTGTGCTGTTCTCTCTCTTGCTCTCTCTCTCCCACTCCCTCTCTGTCTCTCTCTCACACTCTTTCTTTTAGCCCCCCAAGTTTTTCTTAACCCTCCCTCAAGTTGCCCTGACCTCAAAATGCATTCCTGCTGCCAGAGTGCTACCAGTGTAGTGTTAATGGATTGTAAAGTGTTTTGAGATACAGCAGTACTGCTTTGTATTAAAGACTCCATAAAACCAAATTCCTTTCCTTATCCAAGTTTAAAATTTAGTAGATGATCTCCTGCTCATTTAGCAATTCTTTTTATTAAAAATAGTGTTAGAGAGAAAGGGACTAACTTAAATCCAAAACCAAAACCAGGGGTGATTTGGCAAAACCAAATCCTGAACCTCCCCAGTTTTGCACACCACTAACCCTAATGATGCATTAAATAGAGAATAGTGGATCGGGTGTCATACATTATGAGTGTTTTTTTTATACACCTGAGGTGTGCCATGCCATATGAACTATGCATGCAAAGCAAGAATGGTTTGTGATTGACAGAGGGTGTAAAAAATGAATGTCACATCCCATACTTTATTTTATATAACTGCTAGTTGGTTACTGCTGTGTGGTAAAAATAATGGCCATTGTCCTTTCTGTGGTATTTCATTTCTGTGAATGCAAGACGGCAGTGGCTTTTACTTTCAGCCTACCAGGTTGTCACCTACACTGTAATAACTGGCCGGTTATTACAGAATGGAATACAGTTACTATGACGTTAAGAAGTGTGTCAGTTCAGTCAATCAATGGGCTCACCAGTCATTATCGTCATTTTATGCAATGAATAAATATACAGATAGACATATACTTAAAAATGTGTCAAGATCATCAACACAAATACTGCTGTATGACTGGAGGATCCAGCTGCTATGCCTTACTCATATACACATGGTGCTTCATTTTCTAAGCCAATTGTTTTGATTGTAGGTCATTTTATAAGTGCAATATCACATTCCAGGGTGCTGCATATGTTGCAGGATATAGGCAATTCTCTGGTGTGCTGCTGAGAAGACCTCCCTCAGCACACATCACAGTATGCCTCTCTCCAAATAAATGCACACCGTGTCACATTTTACTGTCCACTATATGTGTCTAAAGTGAGCTCTAGGTCTGACTTAGGCATAGGCACAAAACACGTGCTCCTCCTTCGAAGTGGTGCATTTATATGCACTCATCTAAATGCTATCAGGCACAATTTGGAATAAGTCCTGCTAGCATCCTTTTGGGTGGTCCAGCATGTGATGTTATGTATCACTGGTCATAGGGCACCTTGCTGGGCACAACATAGTACCTCTTACTCAGTACCAGGCCCTCAGCCCCAGAACAATTGCACAGTCATCTCTAGTGTCTAGAGGTACTGTATACTCCCAACCCTCTAGGTTACGCCCAGGAATTGAGTTTCTTCATTGTCCCCAAATCTGTAGGTCACTCCCAGGTGTCTAGTGCCCACCTCCATGCCCAACCCTGTAAGTCACCCCCAGGCATCTAGCAGCCCTCTCCATTCCCAACCCTGTGGATCACTCCTAGGCATCTAAAAGCTACCCCCAACCCTGTAAATCACTTCCAGGAATTCATCACCCCATTCCCAAATGCTATAGATTATTTGCAGGTGTCCAGTATCTGACCCCATCCTAACTCTGTAGGGCATTCCCAGGCATCTAGAATCAATCTTTGATCCTGAACCTTGTAAATTACTCCCAGGAATCTAGCAGCCTCACCCCCAGCCCCGTAGGTCACTCCCAAGCATCTAGTACCCTCCTCCATTCCCAAATTTTAGGTCACTCCCAGGCATCTAGCACTCACTCTTTCCCTGACCCTTTAGGTCATTTTCAGGCATAAATTTCACCCCCACATCTCTAAGTCTGAAGGTCACTTCCAGGTGTCCAGATCCCTCCTCTGTGCCCAACCCTGTAAGTCACACTCTAGTATCTAGCAGTCCCACTTACACCAGACCCTGTAGGGCACTCCCTGTTGTCTAGTTGTACCCCTACTCCTCAGTCCAGCCCTATCCCAGAGTTTGGTGGTATCCCATGGTTCAGTTTTTGCAATAAACTGTTTTCTCCTGCATTTACAAGGTGGTCACTACTTGCACCATCTGATGAGTCCTCAGTGCTCTACACAGCTCAAGAGACTACAAACGCTTTGTGTGTGCCAAGTGGTCTTTATGGTAGCTCAACAACTACAATATGTTTTGAACTTCAGGCTCTGGGTTTCCTAAAATACTCAAATGCATTTATTTGCATCAAATTGTAGAATAATTTAACACTGAAGGTTTAACAAGCTGTGCAGCACATAAGCCTTGTCAGTTAAATGTGCAAAACTGAGTATCACACATAGAACAAACCAGTTCACACAACTGAGAAGTCAAGCAAGTGGTAAAAAATATGTTTGTATACACCCACCAAAAGACTGCAGTGCTAAGCCTACTAAATCAGAAATATTAGTGGTATATGCTGCATGTTTGATAGATGAAACATGCAAATAGATATACTTTGTTGGTTTTTATATTGTATGTTGTCTGTATAATGATGTGGAACCTTTGAAAATGGGCTTTTAGCTCAAAGGTGTTTCCTAACTTAGTTATATTTTATTTTCAAGAATCAGATGGGGCATGGTCTTCATTTTTTATTTTTTTTAAAGCGATTTATAGAAGGCAAAGTGGTTTAGTGGCTATGGTGGCAGAGACACAGGCTGTGTCACAGTGGGGAGGACCAAGAGAGAGGAGGACAGGAAGGATTACCTAAAGATGGCTAGTGAGGCAGGTAAGGTAGTCTGGTGGGCTATAGCTCGTAAGGAATTGCAGATAGCTGAGGGAATTAAGAAGGGGAAGAATGCCTTATTTTTGCTATATAAGCAAGAAAAGAGGCAAGAAGGATGGGACTGTTATGCTTAGGAAACGGAATGAGCTGGTGGAGAAGAATGGGGAAAGCAGAAGTACTTAACAAATATTTCTGTTCTGTCTTCACCAGGAGAAAGATGGACCCCTGCCAATGGGTGGGGAGTGAGAGGGCAGGGAGCATGGATGTGGTGATAGAGGTTGATAGGGTGAGGACAGCACTGCTAGCACTGAAGGTGGACAAATCACCAGAACTAGATAGCATACACCCAAGGTGCTGAGGGAACTGGCAGAGGAGCTTGCAGAGTCATTGGCTGGCCTTGTCAACAGTTCACTGGAGTCAGTAGTGGTACCACAGGACTGGAGAATGGCACATGTACTGCCTCTCCATAAGAGTGGTCCCAAGGATGATCCAGGGAATTACAGACTGGTCAGCCTAACCTCAATCATGTGCAGGTTCATGGAGAACATACCTAAAGAAAGATTGGTAGAGTATCTAGAGGAGCATGATCTCCAGCATGTGAGGCAGCACCGGTTTATGGGAGGGAGGTTCTGTCACATGACTCTGACTTCTTTGGCTGGGTCACTAAAACAGTAGACAGGGGCCAAGTGGTGGACATCCTTTACCTGAACTTCAACAAGTTATTTTACTCTGTACCCAGAAAAGGTTGGTCAGGAAGTTAGTGGATTTTGGAGTTGGGGAGAAGTTGACCAGATATGTGGGAAACTGGCTGAGGAGCAGGACCCAGAGAGTGGTGGTGGGGGTGAGTTATCTAGCACCAAGGATGTCACCAGTGGGGTTCCGCCGGGCTTGGTGCTATGACCGGTGTTGTTCATTGTCTTCATCAATGATATTAGGGATGGCATTAAGTGCAAAATGTGCCTATTCACAAACATCACCAAGCTCTGTTGAAGGGTGGACACAGCAGAAGGGATACATGACCTAAAGGAGGATCTGAAAAACTACAGAGGTGGTCCAGGATTTGGCAGCTTGACTTCAATGCAAAGAAATGCAAGGTTATGCACATTAAAGCCAAGAACTCCAAAGCTGAGTGCAGCCTGGGAGGGGTCCAGGTATGTGCAACAGAGGAGGAGAAGGATCTAGGAGTGATGATCACTAGCAACCTGAAGCACTCCACACAGTGTAGGAAAGCAGTAGCAAGTGCAAATAAAATGTTAGGCTGCATTGCCAGGGGGATCAGCAGTAGGTGAGAGGAAGTTATACTGCTCTTGTACAGGTCATTAGTGAGACCGCATCTAGAGTACTGTGTACCATATTTGTGCCCACACCTTAAGAAAGACATTAAGCTGCTGGAGACAGTTCAAAGGAGGGCAACAGAGATGATCATGGGCCAACAGGGTAAAGCATAGGAGGAGAGGTTGGGGGTCCTGAACATGTACCCCTGATGGAGAGCAGAGAGAGAGAGAGAGAGAGAGAGGACATGACTGAGACCTTCAAGTACTTGAAAGGGATAAAGAAGATGGATAAGGAGGTTCTTTTTAGGCTAATTGGCAACCAAAACACAAGGGGACACAATCTTAAGTTGGAGAGGTGCATTTCTTCATATGAGGGTGGTGGCCTGTTGGAATGCACTGCTGGCAGGGGTGGTCTCATTGAAGCCTGTGGGCAGCTTCAAGAGAGGCTGGGATAGACAGTGCTCCCAGATCAGGCAAAGCATTTTCTTGTAGTGCACCCTAATTTTATTTATTTATTTATTTATTGAATTTTGATGACCGGGTAGGCCTGCTGGGCCCCTAAAGGTCCCTTTTTCAGGGGCGACCCGGGTGAAACAACAACATACAGGTAACAGATCAGTACAGTCAGGAGATTGAATAGTTTTTAACAGTAAGAATACATATGTTTACGGGCAGCAGGTAGTGGAAGATATGCAGGCTGTAAGGACATAGAATTTACAAATAATGAGACAATTAAACATTAAACATCACTAATTATTGATTAGATTAAAAGTGCTCTGGAATAGTGAGCAGCAGCTAAAGACCTAAGGTTAACTGCTGCGTGGACAGAGATGGAAGGGGATAGATTTGGGACATAAGTGCACCCCGTCTGAAAGGGAGGACTGTTATACTGCCAGGATGGAGGTAGGGAGGGTCTATTGAGCTACCCAGGTGGCAGTATGTGGTCAGGCACTGTAGCAAAGACATATGCTCCTGTTGAGCAGGTGTTCCTTAAGCTTAGTCAGAAGCTGGTAGCGGTCTCAGCCTCCCGTACCTCCAAGGGAGGTTGTTCCAGGTGGAAGGGCTGTGTACGCAAGGACCTAGACCGGCTTTAGTCCTAATCCTGGGAACCGCAAGGAGAGTTTGGCCTGATGAGCGCAGGCACCGTGGGTTGGGTTTCACCCTGGCAGGCCCATCCAGGCTGGGGGAGGTGAGGACCCAGTAGCTTGAATGTAAAGCAGAGGTTGGGTAGGAGGTGAGCATCCAGAGGCGGCCACCTGAGCCTGGATTGGGCCTCACAGTGGTGAGTCCTCGGGTGAGACATGGTGGCATAGCGGACTATCTTATTGTACAAGGTCTGCAGCCTTCCTAACTCCATCACGGCCACACTCTGGAGGATCGGGCCGCGTATGTGAGCTTTGGGAGGAGTACACTAGTGGCAATGGCTACCCTAGCTTCCGGGATGATCTGGTCCTTTAGTCTATAAAGGATGCCAAGTTTCCCATGGATGGCTTTGGTGATTTGATCTACATGATTTTTTAGTGTGAGGCCTTGGTCAGGGTAAGGCCAAGGTATTTGGTGGAGTGACCACCTCAAGTTTTGCACCCCTGGACTGGAGTTGAAGGAGATGTGACCTCTCTGTTCCCAGGGATCTAGGGCCAAAGAGCATTACCTTCATTTTGTTGGTGTTTAAAACCATTTTGTTCAGAGTGAGCCAGTCCTCCATCTGATGGATGTCTTCTTGGAGGCTGTCTGCAACTCTGGTAAGTTAGGGAAGCTCTATAAATGACTGCATCATCCGCGTGCTGGATAGCTGCTACTACTCCCGCAGTGTTTATGCAGATCATTTATGTACAGTGTAAAGAGAAGAGGGCTGAGGATTGACCCTTGGGGTACCCCTTCTTTGAGTAGGGCTAGCTTGGAGACTTTATCCTCCCACTTAACCCTCTGGATGCGTCCAGAGAGATAACTCTTGAACCATCCCAGTGAGTGGGTGTCAAGGCCAAGAGAGCGCATCTTTTGAAGAAGGAGGTTATTATTACAATTATTATTATTACAAGGTTATAATACCTTCAGGAGGTTCTGGAGACATGTGAACCTTGAGAACTGAGCTTTATACGTTCCAACGTGTCCCCAGAACCTCAAGATGGTATTATATTGTTACACATAAAGTTCTTATAGTTGTAGAGTTGTTATGTGATACGTTGTAGGTGATTTTTTATCTTTAAAATAAATAAGAATTTTCCTTGTATTTTCCCTGCAAAACTGGGATGAAATTCCTGTAGATTTTCCCGTATGCACAAATCAATGTAAGTACGCAATTGGTGTCATTATGCCAGTCAATAAAATCACTAAGACAAATGTTCAGGCTGTTTTATGTGTTCTTATTTATTTTAAAGATAAAAAATCACCTACAACGTATCACATAACAACTCTACAACTATAAGAACTTTATGTGTAACAATATAATACCATCTTGAGGTTCTGGGGACACGTTGGAACGTATAAAGATCAGTTCTCAAGGTTCACATGTCTCCAGAACCTCCTGAAGGTATTTTAACCTTGTAATAATACAGTCCCTTATACAGTATTCTATTTATAGTATGAAATGCCTTAACTTCAAATTTACCCTTAATCACAGACTGATACATTTGTGTTCTGCTCACAATGCATGAAAGGGGCATAGGGATGCACAAAATAGCATACCCCTCTTGCCCCTGCACCCGCGGACAGGTGCACCCATACTGGCATTCACCAATGCCGACCACCTATCCACGACTCCTCCCCCAACACACAGGACTCTGCAGGGTGGCCGGAGGAGGAGTTGTCCCAGGTAGACATCCAATGGGATGCCCCCCTGGGACCCATAATGGATCTCGCACATAGGGTGGCATGGGTCTGGGGCTGTGCATACTGATAGCATGCACCCAGACCAGCGCGGCACCCTCCAGTCCCAGTGCTGCCTCACATAAACTTTCTGGGTGCTTACCCATACAGCTTCCCCTGCCACCTCCTGCTGCCCAGCAGTTGGGAGCAGCACAGTGTGCACTGTCCTGGTCCCCCAGTGACCGAATACCTGTGTTCATGGGGGCATGCTGTGGGTTATGGCAGGGTCTCCGTGGTGTACCCTGCACCACCCTCTGCACCCATGTGGCCAGCACTACGCGGGTTAGTGAATACACATAGTGCTGGCACACCCCTGGAACATCCCCATCGTGGAGCTGTCTGCAGACATGGGAGATCGGGTGCGGTGGGTCTGCATGTGCCCCCTTTGTGCATGCCATGCGGGGGGCACAGGGGTGTGGAGTAGCTACTCGCCCCAGATATGTGTGCATAGCCACTGCACACCAATCATGCATTGGGCCTACAGCTCTGTGTACCTGTAGTGCTCCATTAATAAACATTGTTTCAGTGTATTGTTGTGTTTTCCACTGGCATGCTTAAGCACCCCCCCCCCCCACACACAGAGCTTTGTGCACTGAACTCTCAGAGGTAAAAACAAATATTCCCTTTTTTTTCATTTATTTTACTAATCTTAGGCCAGACCAGGGTCTATGGGTCCCTTCTGATCTCACACATATAATTCATAACTCCTGCTTATCTTGATGAAGACACCCCCATACCTTTCCCAGGCTCACAATTAAATAGGAACACTGTCTAATTTTTTTCAAATAACCTCAGTCTCTAGGCTGGTCAGAAGAAGTGCTGTTTAAGTGATCTTTTTAAAAGCACAACTCTGCTATGTGCACCAAACAAGCCAAGTAGCACTTAAGCACTCTTTGTGTCCCCGTCACCCTTTAAAGCCCACCATCATCGAGTCTCTTGTCTGGCTCGCTTTTTGCACTTCATGTGTTTAAAATAGACAAATTTGCAAAACAGAAGGTTTGTTTGCCTTGGTGGTTCAGGCGCTGCTTCCCTCAAGCAACACTTAAGCACTCTTTCTTGCATCCCCAAAGCATATCATCAAGTGGTCAGTCTTTTGTCTGACTCATTTTGCACTTAAAATGAGTTTAAAATAGACTAACCTGAGGCTGCCCACAAGAAGGTTAGTTTACATTCAGTGGCTTAGGCTCTCTGCCAGTCCAGAACAGTGGCATTTGAGATGCAGCTCAGGTGACTCAATGGTGTTGCTGTTTTGAGTGGGGCCACATGGCAGGTGTTTGGATCATGCAGCAGCTCACTGGTTCTTGATCAGAAGATCTGAATTCATGCTCAGAAAGATGCACTGCCAACACATTACCTTACTACCCCAGAGAAACACAGGCTGCAAATGGACCAAATTTGTCATGGACCAGAATTGCTTAGTGTAGCAAAGTCAGCAAACTGAGCACCAATTGGAGGGCTCTGTCTGGATCTTGGCAGCCATGAGATTCATAGAGGGAATTTTCCCGTAGTGTTTGTCCATTTCCCCTGATATTTTAAAAATAAAAGATTTTCTTCCCGTATCCCGTTTTTGTAGTAAAAATCCCTTAAAGTACAGGAATCCCTGTAGATCTGGGAGCACTAGATAGAGTTAAGAGGAAAATAAAGGTAAAGGGAGGAGTGGATGGAAAGCACAGGAGGTTTGGAGAGGGGGGCAGGGTCAGTAGCTTAAACTGAGGACCTTGCAATATGAGCAGACTAGACAGATCAAATGGTCTCAGTCTGCTGGCTTCTTCATAACTGTGTGTATGATATGGTTGGACAGGCATTGAGGGTACCAGAATTGTAAGTACAAGAGTTGGTGGGTTAGCACAGGTGTGTGTGTGTCTGTGTGTGTGTGTGTGTGTGTGTGTAGGGGCGGCAGGAATGAGTTCCTGTGGTAAGGCAGGACTTCCATCAGTGTTTATCTAAAACCAATTCACTGACTCAAAAGGAAGAAGCTGACTTCGGTATGGTGTAGGGTACAGCTGGGGGCCCAAGTGCAGGGGCTCTGACAGTGCAGAACGGACAGGAAAAGGAGATACAGTAGGGTAGCAGGAAGGTGTATGTATTAGGAAAACTATACTGTGAAATATGTAAGCAAGGTGGAGTAGTTGAATACCATAACTGTGTGGAGTGCTTGGTCACATGTCTACCTGGTGTGTAGGTACTGTGCAGCAGATAACATGGCAACAGTGGGTAGGCTTCTGTGGAAGGGGAAAGAGGAACCAACCATTGTGATATTTTTTTTTTGTTTATTTTTAGAATTGTTAGCTGAGAAATGCATACTGAGCCAAAGATAATTTCTCAGTGCGCTCCAGGAGCACAGGGAGGCTAAGTGACTTGTTAAGGGTCACAGAGTAAATAAATGGGGGCTGTGGGTTTCAAACCCAGGTCTACTGGATCTCCAGGTTCACAGTTTGTGCTTTAACTCTATAGGCTATGCTGTCAACCTAATGTTGGCACCAACAATGTAGGATGAGCAGACTGTAGGTCCTACAGAATCAAACCCAGACAGATAGGCCACACCGGGAGCGGGGGCTCACTGGTAACAAATCTAATGTGTTTTATGTGTAAATGTAAAGGCATTTAAAGGCCAAATGTAGACCACTGGGTGTTCACTGTGTGTGAATTTTTAACTTTATGTGGTAAATCTTTGCAACCAATAAAGTACATCAAGTACCTTAAGATGTTTTCTGCACCATCTCTGCACTGGTGGTGAGTATCTTGGCTTTTCCTTTTGATTGCAGATCCTTCAGAATAGATCTGGAGATTCTGGCAGGAGTCTTAGTGGCTGGACCTGTGAAGTGAGACGTTACTGAGGCTAGTAAAGCAGCAGATTTGGCAGGTGAAATCATGGCTAAGGATTTGGTACTGGGAGGAAGGGGTTCAGATCCTTGCAAACTGGAAGGCATTCTAGGCAAGGGTCGAACTTCACATTGTTTTACTAGCCCAAGCACTAGTGCAAATTGACCAGGGCTAGTGCAGCTAACTCTCTACTTGACCATCTTAACTAGTGCAGATTTTCATGGCTGTTAATGAAGTTGAAAAATCTCTACTTTAGCATTCTCTAGTCATCATGCTAATCTCTCTCAATGTTCCAGATGGCCAGGTGTAATTAACAGCTCATTAAAAGCTGCAGTTATCTGGCAGTTCAAGAGAGGGATCCACAAAAGACTCGATGTGAGTCATTATCACTCCACTGTTAAGACTTTCAGCTAGTGTCCAGGGTGTGTTTGAGGGTAGAGTGCTGTTAAGTCACTAGGTTCCAGTTTTCTGAATGTGTCTATGTCTAACAATTTGTCAAATATTAATAAGACCAGTGCCCCTCATTTCTCTACATTTTGAGTGCTTGTATCCAACATTTCAGTGACAAAATGCAGCGGTATACAGGATCTGCCCTGCAGGTAGTGGGTTTTATCTCAGCCTTACCATAACTTCCCTCTCCCCTCCAAATCTCTTAACTCTGTTCTTTCCCTGGAGACACTATTGCAGACCAGACCCTGAAGTGACTATCCATAGATCCATAGCTGCCATTACTGGCAAGTGTAGAGGGTCCCCAGCTCTTCCAAATGGACCATGCCAGCCATCACCATCCATACAGTTCCACCCTTATCCCACTCAGCAGGTCCTTTCAGCCTAAAAACAAAGTTTTGGATCATGTATGGTACAAAAATAAACCTTGATAAAATACATAAATTGAAACATTGAAATAGGCATTCCTGGGGTGCATAGATCATCCTATATAGAAATAGAAATACTATAGTGTTATGCCTGTGTACTGTTTTACCATGGCTGATGAAAGGACAATGTTAAAGAAAAATCTGTTAGTGTTGGGGCAGATCATATTAAAATCAATGCTCTTATAAATAAAAAGTTCATAGTTTTCTATTTCCCAAGCCCCTTAGATTTGTCTAGCCCCCACCCCAAAGACATCTTGGATGTGCTCCTGGCTCACTTGAGACTGTACAAAAACTTTCAAAAGTGCAGGTCTCCAGTTGACTATAGGGTGGGGGCTGAGAGTGTCTTTCTCTGCCTGACTCTCTTCATTGCCCTGTGGGTGGTGGTGACAGTGTGGTGAGGTGCATGATGATGTCAGCTATTGTGTGCACAGAGCTAGGACTGCTTGACTGAACATTTACTGTTGTGATATCCTCTCTCTGTTTGGTGTGTGTGTGTGTGTGGCAGAAAGAGGAAGAGAGGAGGCCATGGTACAAAACAGTGGGGGGGGGGGCCTCACTGTGTGTGATGGCATTGCAGTCTTTTTTTTCTGCTTGGGAGCTAGAAGCAATGTGGGAGCAGGATAAATGTACGATAATCAGAGTATTTCTTGGCTTTGCTTGCATTGTTTCCTGTATAAGTAATCAAAATTCACCATTATAATTAAGGGCTAGTACAACCATCTGCAGGTTAGTGCAATTTTGAATCAACTGACCCTGCTGGCTAGTGCAAAAAAAGGTTAAGGTTGACCCCTGATTCTAGGGCAGGGATAAAACGATGTGCAACAGATAGACTTCCTATTTGCCCAGAAGAGCTGGAGTTGCTGTTGCACAAAATAGATATAGTGGCAGGCGTAGACTTTAAACTGGGAAAGTAATAGGCAGGGGTAAGAGCAGGTGCAAAGAGTGGAATTGGATAGCTCAGTGGATTTGTCATGAGTTAAGGAGCCTTTAACCTCTAGGTCAATGATTTAAATTCAGCACAGGTCAGTAATGGTCAAAAGCCATTATTACCTGAGGGCTGTTCAGTGGACTGTGTGAATTGAGTTGTGGTGGTTTCAGTCCAGTTTCCGGTGGGCAGGTATCCACATCACAAAACCACTAACACAATTAGCACTAATTGGCACCCTTGTTGGCAGTCTCACATGAGAGATCAAGAATGAATGGGCATAGAGCCTTAACTATTATAGTCTGAGACTGGTCCTCTTAACATATTCATTAGTGACATTGGTGAGGGTATCCAGGGCAGGCTCTGTCTCGTCACAGATGACACAAACTATGTGGGAGGGTGGATCATGATTAAGGCAGTAATTTATTCACGGCACACACGGAATTCACGATTCCCGTGAAACTGCTATGGCGCCGTGAAATTTACATTAACGCAGAAATGTCAGTGAATTTTCCCCTTTTAGTTAATTTTTTTATGAAGGCGCTCTGAATAAACACACTTCTTTTCTGAACATGCTTTGAATAAACACATTTACTCCTGATTAAGTTAACAGTGATGCCAATGATGTTTTTCGCTGGCTAAAACCATGTAACACTGAAACACCTGAGCAGACCTGTTAATCTGACCTGTTAACCTAATTACTTTCATTTACTTTGTTTAATGACCACCACACTCATCTACTTATCACAGGCAGGCAGACACCGTTTTTCCTGCGGGCAAGAAAACACCACTGCGCCTTTGTCTTCACAAGTAAAGCCAACATCTGCATCCAAGACGGCAAAACTGCAAACAAGAAGCTACATCAGTGGAGAGATCTTTTTCGATATATGGTGCTATGCTCACAGACATAGGCAGGAGTATAAAACGGGACAATTTAACGGTTTATTTCATGCTGCAGCAAAATTAGTTTCACATGATTTGCACAGTTTATCTGCAGAATTCTATAAATGCTTTTTTAAGGTTATTGAATGCTATTGATTGGTATAAACTGATATATCATTTTTAACTCATTTTACTTGATTAAAAGCCATAAAGTTTAGCTTTGAACCTTGCCCTTGCTATTTCCATGAAAAATGTTATGTTATTTCACCTGTGCATGAGCCGTGAAAAACTGCGTTTTTTACCGTGAAAATATTACAGCCTTAATCATGATGAGGGAATAAGGGATAACCAGAGGGACCTACAAGAACTAGAGGGGTAGTCAAAGGTCTGGCAGTTAAAATTCAACACCAGAAAGTGCAAAGTAATGCACCTAGGGAAAAGGAACCCAAAGACAGAGTACTGGATGGGTGGGGTGAGACTTAGCACTACAGGAGAGAACAAGATCTAAGAGTTATCGTCAGTAACTCCCTTAAACAAACAAGCCAGTTCAACAAGGCCTATAGCAAGGTAGACAGGATGCTGAGATGTATCAGGAGGGGTATTGATAGCAGAAGAAAATAGGTAATACTTCCTCTATACAGATCCCCAGTGAGGCCTCACCTGGAGTAGTGCATCCAGTTCAGGAGTCCTCTCCTCAGAAAGGACAGGGATATGTTGGAAACAGTGCAGCGCAGAGTAACAACAAGCATTTGTCAATGCCGAATGTTGTCTTGCTGGTGTTGGCATTAGTAGTGCAGGAGTTAGAGAGACGCATAATAGGAATAGCAGTGAAGTATAGAACCAACATCAACCCCACCCACCCTGCAGAGAGTGACAGGCATTGGGGTGTGTGTTTGGATCGCTGGCCATAACGCTCATGCTATTCACCTCACCCTACCCTGCAGAGTCTGACAAGTGTTGCGTTGTGCCTTGGGGTCATCTGACCTTATGCTTACCCCATTTCATAAGAAAGTACGTTGAGATGGGTGCAGCATAGGAGAACGGGTTGAACTTTGAGGCTGAAGAGTCCAAGGCACACCTTGATGCCTGTCAGTGGCTGCAGGGTGGGGGTGGAGGACCAATGGCATGAGCAGTACAGCAGACAATCCAAAGACACACCCCTGATGCCTGTTAGTCTGTACAGGGTGGCACATAATGGTTAGAAACCCTAACGCCCTGGGCATGTGTTAGTATTTTTACTCCAAATTTTAAAACATGGCCTTTTTGTGACCCCACCTCATGAAAGCATTTGGGACCTCTGTTCATGAACAGTGTCCCTGTGATTTTGTTAATCTGTCTTGAACATTGATTTACCACAGTGACCACGCCATTCTGCACCGCATTAAAATGTC
This sequence comes from Neoceratodus forsteri, assembly GCA_016271365.2. NCBI lineage: Eukaryota > Metazoa > Chordata > Ceratodontiformes > Ceratodontidae > Neoceratodus > Neoceratodus forsteri. The sequence continues at coordinate 1,091,805,222 of CM057456.1, forward strand.
AGCTGCACCATTGATAAGGAGGTATGAAGAGATGGCAATGTTGAAAATCTGGAGTGAAAATATTAAACATTCTCGAAGTTACGAGAGTGTGTGAAAACTGCATTGCATGCTCTTAACCAGTCATTTAGTGGAATTATTTCACCAAATTTTTAACATAGCCATTTTGGAACCTCTGCTTATGAACAGTGGCACTATGATTATCTTAACTGCCCCGAATGTTGATTTCCCACAGTGACAGCGCGAGTGTGCGCCTAATGTCCGAAACTACATGTTGGGCAGGATATGACAAATGACAGCTGTACTGTTCATAAGAAGGTGTACAAAAATGACAATATTGAAAATCTGGAGTGAAAATATTACAAATTCTTGAAGCTATGACTGTGCATGGACACTGCGCAACGCACGCTTGTAACATTGTCATTTTATGGAATTTGTTCACCAAATTTTCAACATAGGCCTTTTGGGACCTCTGCTCATGAACAGTGTTACTGTGATTTTCTTACTCTGTTCTGAAAATTTTTTTCCTACAGCAACTGCGCCACTGCATGCCGGATGTGCGAAAACACAGTTGGGGTAGGATGTGGAAAATGAAAGCTGTACTGTTCATAAGGAGGTGTGAAGAAATGGCAATGGTGAAAATCTGGAGTAAAAATACCAAAAATTATTGAAGTTATGGGCGTGTGTGGAAACTGCACAATGCATACGAACATACGAAATTTGCCAGCAGATAAAGGCCTAGAGGTCTATCAAGTCTGCTCGAATGTGCAGCTAGCACCCCTTATTCTGCAGCTGCCCCTTCCTTCCACCCTTCCCCTTCATTAACCCTCCCCCTTGTCCTGTCCCATCCTCGTTTGAAGCAGTCCACTGTTCTACTGCATACACTTCTGCAGGTAACGCATTCCACCCAGCCACCACCCTCTCTGTAAAAAGTGTCTCCTCATCTCCCTCCTGAACCTTCCTCGCTCCAGTCTCATATCATGGCCCTGGTGGCCTCCCTCCCTTACTTTGAACAGCCCCTCTGTACCTGTCTTGTTTATTCCTTTCATGTATTTAAAGGTTTCAATCATGTCCCCCGTCTCTCCTCTCCTCCAGTGAGTACATGTTCAACTCCTTCAACCTCCTCTCATATGATAAGTCCCCAGACCCTTGATCATCTTTGTCGCCCTCGCTGCCTCCCTCAGTAACTTAATGTCCCTCTTTCAGATCCGGACCAGAACTGCCGCATGATACTCCAGGTGTGGTCTAACTAATGACCTATACAGTGGCAGAATCACCTCCTCCCTCCTTGAGGATATACCCCTTGCAATACAACCCAGCATTTTGTTGGCCTTTGCAGCTGCCTTCCTACACTGTGCCGAGTTGTTCATTGACCCTGTGATGAGCACACCCAGATCCTTCTCCTCCTCTGTCTGGGCTAGCTGCACTCCCCCTAGCTGGTAAGTCCTCCTTGGGTTCTTCATCCCAAAATGCATCACCTTGCACTTTTTGGCATTAAAGCCCAGTTGCCAGGTGTCTGACCAGGTTTCAAGCTTTGCCAGATCATCCTGCAACCCCTACCATCCCCCTAGGTCATCCACCACCGCGCCAACCTTGGTATCATCAGCAAACAGACTGATCTTGCTCTTGATGTCCCATGATATGTCTGCAATGAATATCCCAAACAACACTGGTCCCAACACGAGCCCTGTGGGACACCACCGTCACTGCCCTTGGGTGTGAGAGCTCCCACCCACCACCACCCTCTGTTGCCTTCCCTGCAGCCAGTTTCCTACCCATCTCACCAGCATTGCACCTGCCCTGTGCCTACTAGCTTCCTTCCCAGCCTTCCATGTGGCACTGAGTAGAATGCCTTACTGAAGTCCAGATACAGACATCCACTGCATGTCCCCGTCCAGTTGCCTAGTTACCCAGTCATAGAACCCGACCAGGTTGGTTTGGCAGGATCGGCCACGTATGAAGCCATGCTGTCTGCTGTCCTGTAGTCCTTTGGCCTCTGAAGGGCCACCAGCCTCTCCTTCAGGATAGTCTCCATTAAGCTTACCCACGATGGATGTGAGCTCACTGGTCTGTAGTTTCGGTTCATCCTTGGGGCCACTCTTGTGGAGGGCACCACATGAGCCATCCTCCAGTCTGAGGTACACACCCGAGATGGTGAGGCATTAAATAGGTCTGCCAAGGTCCTGCAAGGACCTCTGCCAACTCCTTCAGTACCCTGGGGTGGATGCCATCTGGGCCTGGTGCCTTGTCCACCCTCAGTGCCTTCAAACCCTCTTGAACTCTATCCTCCATGAGTTTCCCCATCTGTCACCACTTCCCCCTCGTCTGCCATTTCACCCATCTTGGGTGTCACCCCCCTCTTCTCTTTAGTAAATACTGAGCAAGTACTCATTTAGTGCTTCCGCTTATCATACCCTGCTTCCACTAACCCCCTCCTTCTAATCCTTACTGATGTGGTCCTTATGGCTCCTTTTCTCCTGATGTACTTAAAGTCCTTCTCCCCTTCTTAATGCCTTGTGCCAGCCTGAGTTCCGTAGATGCTTTGGCTCCCTTACTGCCCTTGTCACCTCCTTGATTCTGTCAAGTACTCCTCTCTGTCCTCCCCCTCCCTGTTTTCTTGTATTTCCTAAAGGCAGCTCTTTTCCTCCTTACCTTTTCCATGACCTCCTTGCTCAACCAGCTCGGTTTCTTAGCCCTAGCCTTCTTGCTCTGGGCTTTGCAGCAGGTTTTGGTTGCCTCCACTATCCCCAACTTTGAGCTCCCATCTCTGGTTAGTATCCATACTAGATTGAATTCTGGCCAGGTACCCTTTTACCACTTCCCCCATCCTCCCAAAGTCGGCCCTCCTGAAGTCCAGCACTATTGTGCCAGATTCCACTCCTTCCTTGCCCATATCCAATGTGAGCCATATTGAGTGGTGGTCATTTCCTGACAGCGGTTCCTCCACTATAAGTTCTCTCACAAAGTCCCCATTTGCCAGCACAAGGTCAAGGATATTCCCTAACCTGGTTGGTTCACTGACCATTTGTAGCAGGAAGCTGTCCTGGAAGGCATCCAGCAGTACCTGCTCCCTTCTGTTCCTGGTTGTTGGGGTGCTCCAGTCCACTTCTGGCATGTTGAAGTCCCCACAATCACCACACTACCCTTCTGGGTCCTCCTGATCTGTCCAGCTAGTTCCTGTCTAACTCCTCCATCTGAGATGGTGGCCTAGCACCACTCCCATTCTAAGACTCCTATTCTTGGAATCCTGGATTTGCACCCAAAGTGACTCTGTACTGCCTCCTCCCTTCCTCCCTTACACACTTCAGTCCTTCCTTCACATATAGTGCCACCCCTCCTTTCCCAGTCACCCTGTCCCTCGAAATAACCTGTGCCTGGTACAGACAGGTCCCAGTCATTATATTGGGTGGCCCATGTTTCCGTGATGGCTGCAATGTCCACCTCTCCCTCTGCCAAGTGAGAACCTGCAACTCTGCAGTTTTCCTCCCAAGGCTCCTAGCATTAAGGGTAACCACCTTCCACCCTTTTCCCTCCTCCCATCCTGCCCTCCTTTCCTAGCATCACCAATAGTACTTGCCATTTGTCCTTTGTCACTGTTATGGGGTAAGCTCATATGATTTCCCAACCTGTGGTCCCTGCATATCTCTTCCCCAACTGCCACCCCACTCCTAGTTTAAACTCCAAACTTCCTCTATATATTCTTCCATCCTCTGCTTCAACACTTTCTTTCCTTCCTCACTCAAGTGTAGTCTGTCCTTGGCATAGAGACTACTGTCCTCCCAGGTCCCTCCCACCCCCAACAGCCCTACCCTTTAGCACAACACCAGGTTCTTAGCCATCTGTTAAATTCCTCTATTCTCAGCTTTCTTATGTGCTTGCCTTTGGCACTGGAGTATCTCGGAAAAAGTTACTGATCTTCCTGCCCCTCACATAATTGTGCTAGTTCCTCAAACCTCCTCTGGACTATCTCCACTGTCTTGTCAGCCAGTCGTTTGTCCCAAGATGTATAATTAAATGAGGCTTGTCCCTACCCCTTCTAGCATATTTCAGAACAGACTGTCCCACCCTTTCCGCTGTCATTCCTGCAAGGCCTCCACCCAAATCGACTATGCCTCTCCGCCTGCTTGCCCACCTAACTCCTCTTAGTATTGAGTCCCCAGCACTAAGATTCCACCCCTCTTACTCCCTGCTTGCTTCCTTTCATCTCCCTCCCTCATTTCCAGCTCCTCTTCTTCCTCCTGCACATTATTATGCCCTTTTACCCCTGTTGCAGTTCTCCCAGCAGAACTTCCCCGCTCAGTTTGGTCAGGCATTTATCAATTACTCCTCTAATTTCATCACTTCCCTCCTCCACCTTCTTCCTCTCTAGCAGTGCAAAACTATTTTCTGAAGATCCTTCACAAATGCCTGCTCCTCTCTCTGCATAGTAACCTGTTCTCTCTTTCCACTCCATGACTTTTGCCACTTCTTCGCCTCCCTCACAAGTCCCTATTGCCTCCTTCCATTTGACTTTTTGTCTCCTGACCTGGTTTCCCGGCAATCGTTCTTCCTGGCCTGGGCCCTTTGTCTCTGCTTCCCTTCTTCTGAGCCTCTCCTCACCACTGTTGGCTTAAGTGCCCTCCCTCATCTCCCTTCCTCCTCCCTCAGTATTGGGCTAAACCACCCCAATCTGCCTTGCCTGTCTTAGTTCCTCCTGCAGACCCTCAATCTCCTTTCTAAATTTTTCTGTGTGGTTGCACCTAAACATCCTCCCACTCTCCAGGCAATGTTTAGAAAGATTGGTGCACCGCAGTTGTTGCAGCCTACCACCCTACCCATTGCTGTCGTTGCCCTAGCAGACCCCCACCTTCAGATGCAGGATACAAAACACTCCCCAAGTCCTCCTCTCCCCCTCTATCAGTGCAAAACATTCTTTATGTCCCTTACCTCCTTTGTTGCACACCTTTAGATATGTTGAGCAACTGCTTTGTATATTCTATCCACACTCAAAATACTTTAAGTAGCCATTGCACACCTTCTTCACTCCTCTCCCCTTTACCCAATGCAATAACTATGTGAAGTAGTAATAATGAAAGCGCCTAGATTTGCATTTACTTCCCTTCCACTGAGAGAGCTGTCACCTCTTCACTTGCTGCAGTTCCTTTCCTGGATGTCTGCTTCTGTTATGACAGGTGCAAATCCTTTGCCTGTTTGAGGAAGTGATGTCAGAACCCCTAGTACAAAGGAATAATTGACCAGGGTGGGTGGGGTGAGGGGTTAGGGTGGGTGGGACCAGCCAAGTCCTCCGGAAACAATCAGGTAGCTGAGGCCTCTAGTCAGACAATTAGCACCCTTCCCCACTCAAAACTTTGCAGCTAGTGAAGCCAGCAACAATGAATAAATTCTACTCAAAGCCCCAACATAGGTTTGCTACCCAAAGAAACAGGACACCAATTCAAACAGCTTCACCAACAATACATCAAAATAGGTTTGGAATTATAAAATATAGGTCTCCAATTCAAAGAAACAGACCAGTTAAATTACACCAATTATGTTTAAAAGAGAAGAAATAGGCCTCTACAAATGCAGCCTGCCACACACGTAAACCAAACAAATGAGCCCACTTTTTAGCTACAAAACAGGTTTCAAAATTCCAACAGCCCCAAACAATACCCTGCTAGCCCTTAGTAGTAAGGAAGAAAATAAACATTCTACCAAGTAGAATCCATGAAAACACTGTAAAACAAGAAGCTACTGTACTGTAGATCTGATCCTGTCCCCCTTCAGTTCCTTCTGAGAAGCCAAGCACTGACTCCACACCTGATTCAGCTCTGCCTCCTGCTGAGTGAGACCTGGCCAGACAAATTAGCACCCTTCCCCCACTCAAAACTTTGCAGCTAGTGAAGCCAGCAACAATGAATAAATTCTACCCAAAAGAAACAGGACACCAATTCAAACAGCTTCACCAACAATACATCAAATAGGTTTGGAATTATAAGATATAGGTCTCCAATTCAAAGAAACAGACCAGTTAAATTACACAATTATGTTTAAAAGAAGAAATAGGCCTCTACAAATGCAGCCTGCCACACGTAAACCAAACAAATGAGCCACTTTTAGCTACCAAAACAGGTTTCAAAATTCCAACAGCCCCAAACAATACCCTGCTAGCCCCTTAGTAGTAAGAAAGAAAATAAACATTCTACCAAGTAGAATCCATGAAAAACAATGTAAAACAAGAAGCTACTGTACTGTAGATCTGATCCTGTCCCCCTTCCAGTTCCTTCTGAGAAGCCAAAGCACATGCTTGTAACACAGTCATTTTATGGACTTGTGTCACCTAATTTTCAAAATAGGCATTTTAGGACCTCTGCTCATGAATAGAGTCACTGTGATTTTCTTAATCTGTCCCAGACACTGATTTCCCACAGCGACCGCGCTATTCAGTGTGGGAAGTGCGAAAACAAAATTCGGCCAGGATGTGAAAAATGACAGCTTTATTGTTCATAAGGTTGTGTGAAAAAATGCCAATGTTGAAAATCTGGAGTGAAAATATTACAAATTTGCAAAGTTACGAGGGTGCGTGGAAACTGCACAACGCATGCTCATAGCACAGTCATTTAATGGACTTTCATCACCAAATTTTCAACGTATGCATTTTAGGACCTCTGCTCATGAACAGTGTCAATATGATTTTCTTAATCTGTCCCGAACACTGATTTCCCACAGCGATCGTGCTATTCTGTGCCGGAAATGCAAAAACACATTTCGGACAGGATGTGAAAAATGACAGCTGTACTTTTCAAAAGGAGGTGTGGAGAAATGCCAATGTTGAAAATCTGGAGTGAAAATATTACAGATTTGCGAAATTACGAGCATGCGTGGAAACTGTGCAATGCACGCTCGTAAACCAGTCATTTTTTTTTATTTTTTCACCAAATTTGCAACATAGACTTTTTGAGAGCCCACCTCATTAACAGTGGCACTGTCATTTCATTAATCAGTCCGAAGGTGATTTTGCTCAGTGACCATGAAATCACCTTTCAGGACGAATAATGCCATGAAAGTGACTGAATTCATGAGGAGGGTCCCAATAAACCATGCTGAAAATTTGGTGCCAAAATTCAAAAATGCCGAGATATGCACCAAGGTTGAAAAAACCCTATTTATGCCATTATACAGCTTACCGACATTTCTTCAGTTCACAGTTGGCTTTGAAGAGTGCAGACGTGTTCCCAGTCCACTGAAGATCATCGCACTGGGCACCAGAGGTAAGTATGGGGTGAGGGGGGTGGGGAGGTGGGGTATGCAGTGGGCGTGGGTTGGTGGAGGGGACCGCAGACAGCAAGGGACCGTTTTCTACTTTACAGAGTTAAAAATAAAATTAAACATTGCGGGAAGTTTTTTTTTTTTCCAGGTACATTTGACATGCTGGGGTAGGCTCCCAGCATGTCACCTCAGCTTTTGGGGTGGGGGAGACTGGAGCCGATGGGGATTGGGCACCCCGTCGGCAAATAAAAGATGTTTGGTGGGGGGAATGATGCCGAGGGGGATTGGGCACCCCCTCGGTGAACAACTGGCATGGGACATGATGCCAATGGAGACTGGGCTCCCCCATCAGCAAATTAACTCAGGAGGGGGGGCATGATGATGCCGACAGGGGGATTGGGCACCCCCATTGTCAGCTTTTCTAGGGGCTGTGTGAGGCGGATGGCACAGCTGCCACCATGTCTGATTGAAATGTTACACCAGGAAAGGCACAGCCCTGCAATGAGGTGGAGCTCCCTTATTGCAGCGGCTAAAATGTTTCAAGTTGGTTACACACTTTTGCACTGCTGTCATAGACAGCATGCAATCTAATTCGTGCCATGGAGCTCAGCCCCAAAAAGCAGTGGTGCCACTGGCCACAACACGGCCGCGCCTCCAAAACCTGCTATTCCAAAGTTACTGCAACATGTTTCTTGAACACTCGCAAGACAACATAAAAATTATCCAGGGCCAGCATTGTACATTTTATGAGGAATGCCTCAAGAAACTAAATATGTACTCACTGGAAACCAGAAGTAAGATAAGGTAGAGACCTTCAAGTTCCTTAAAAAATTAACAACTTAAACTGTAGAGGATTATTTACCCTGAATACCAACTTGAGGTCATGTGGTCACAAGTGGAAATTAACAGGAGGGAGGTTCAGGAGGGACATGAAGAAGTATTTCTTTACAGAAAGGGTAGTGGAACCTTGAGCAGTTTGTCTGCCAAGGTGGAGGGTGCAAACACAGTCAGGGAATTCAAGCAGGCATGGGATAGACTGAAGGGAATAGTGGTCACCCGGGGCAGCAAAACCAGCGAAGAGAATAGGGATAGGATGGGGAGGGTTAGTACCCTGGAGGAACAATAGTTCCAGGGAAAGGTTTCAGGGATTATAGGGAATATGGGAAGACTTGATGGATCTCTGGTCTTTTTCTGTCATCATGGTCTATGTTTCTATGTAACTACCCTTTAACCTACATGGTGGGCCCACCAAGGCACGGTTGAGGCACATTGGTGGAGCAATGTGGGGAACCTTGCACTATGTTTGCTTGTGTTGTGCCTGTCATGTGGATAAGCTGAGAACTTCAGAATCCAGGGCTGTCAATCCAGCACCTGTCATGAGCACTAAAAATTCACACACAGAAAAAAAATCTTAAAAAAAAGTGTAGGTGTGAAGGACCCTATGTCCTAAGCATAAACAAAGGGTTTTCAAGAAGGGTTAGCTGTCACCTGCATAACAGCAAATGGGAAAGCATATAACAAGCTGAGTTACACTTTAAGTATCAGGTAACTACAGTGTAGTTACAGTGTAGCTACACTATAACTGCACTACAACAAACATGTAAATACTGGATAACTACCCTGGACAACAAAAAAGCCACACCGAGGTGACCTGGGGCGCTCTGTGACAACCACTGAATCAAATAAACAAAAAGTCATGGCACTTACCCAGGGCATAAATGTCCAAAAAAATGGAGAGTCCAAGTTTTTAAGGTAACAGACCATAATCTTCATTTATTTTGCCAAGCACAACAAAACAGTCCTCCTGGGCTAGGGAACCCACACCAGAGATCTAATGTTTCAGCTCTAATGAATCTTTATCAAAGATATTACCCCCTATGTAGCCAGAAGGGGAAGGAAGGGGAAGGAAGGGAGAAGAAGCCAGAAGGGGAAGGAAGGAAACATATTCAATTCAGTGCTTAAGAGTAACTGGTAATTGCTATTTTTCTTTTAAACTTAGATTGTGGGCTTTTAGTGACACTGTACTTTCTTTGTTGTCTTTACTTATAATTGTTTTTGGGCTGTTGAAAATTTAAAACATAGTGGTGGTGTAATTCTGTGCTGTCTTTAATTGCTGCAAATTTTCACCCCCCCTCCTTCTCCTTCCCCCAGCTCTTAATTATATGCCCTGTTAAATCTGATTGACAGGAGCCAAACACAGGGTATATTAAGGGGTGTGAAATAGGAGGGGCATAAGGGGGAAGAAGCCCACCCTCAGCACAAGTGTTTTGACTCATTTATTTATTGGTTTCTTTTTTTTTTTTAAGAAAATTATCTGAGGATCAGTGGCAGGATTTTTAGGACAGTAAATTAATAAAAAGGGAACTAGGAGAGCTTCAGTAGCAGACAAGTAGTGAAATTGCAGTATAATGTGGGGAGTGGTGCAATGCAGTGGCTGTGGGGCAGCCATATTCAGGCAGACCTTCTGGACACTGAGGTGCTGCCCTATCTGCATGCATCTCTTCTGGACTGCGGGATGAGGTAGCCAGACTCAGGACGGAAGTAAACTGGGTCAGGAGTACCATCACCCCTATCCAGAGACCACCCAGTCAATGCAACTGCCTCAAAGGATGCCGAGAATGAGGAGCACTTGGATGACAGTGGGCTCAGGGAGGTTAGAGTGGTCAGGCAGAGGCACATCCCAGATCCTATTCCACTCAAGAACTCATATGCCACACTGGCAAATGAGGACAACCAAATAGAGGTACCCAGAGAAGTGGAAGGAAAGGATGTGGAGGTTAGACAAGGAGGTGACCTCAGTGGGGAAAGCAGTGGACCCCAGAGGAGGAGGAAGCGAATCCTGGTGGGGACTCCATCATAAGAGGATCCAGCTAGGAACACAGGAGGGGAGGACAGGGAGGTGAGGTGCCTACCAGGTGCCACTGCATTGAGGATGGAAGGAAGATCCTGGGGATCACTGGGAAGGCAAGGCAGGAGGGTGAGATGGATGTCATTATCCACCTAGGTACTAATGACCCGCAAATGGGGAGCCAAAGGAAGTTCAGGAAAGAGTTTAGGAAATTGGGAGGGTCTCAAGCAAGTAGCTACTTCTGTCACTTTCTCAGAAGTACTACCTGTGAGAGACAAGGGAGAACATAGAGTGCATGCACCAGGAACTTTAACTCATGGTTGAAGAACTGGTGCTGTGAGGAAGGGTTTGGATTCATTGGTGACTGGGGACCCACCTGGAGGGATGGAGGTTTGTCAAGCCTGACGGCCTGCATCCATCCTGGAGGAATCAAGCACTCAATGATAAGTTTAAATGCTACATTGACAAGCATTTAAACTAGCAAAGGGTTAACAGGCCAGCAAGGAGGGTACCTACTTGCTCACCCCACAGCCAGCAGTGGAACCAGTGAACCAGAGGAGTGGCTATCTCTGCAAACAGTGTGCAAAAGATGAAGATTAGTGTCCAAGAGGTGGCTAGGCAGAAAAGGGGCAAAATTCAGCAGAAGGGCAGACAGCAAGGAGAACCAGGGATAAAGGACAACCAAGGAAGGGGCTGGAGTAGAACAGTGAAACAGTCTAGGGAGGTCAAATCATGGAAAGCCATGTGTGCAAATGCCAGGAGCCTTAGCAACAAGATGGAAGATCTGGAGGCTGTCATGGTGCAGTCAGACCTGGACATTGTGGCCATCACTGAAACCTGGTGTAATGATAACAATGACTGGGAGATGGCCATACCTGGCTACAACATATTCAGAAGAGACAGAGCAGGCAGGAAGGGAGGAGGAGTGGCACTGTATGTGAAAAATGACATAAGGGCCATAGAGATCCAGGAGGAACAAAATGGGGGAGAGATACTGTGGGTCAAGCTGGAAAGGAAAATGGGAACAGCCATCCGCATAGGTGTGGTCTATAGACCACCAGCCCAGGAGGAAGAAACAGATAGGGAGCTGATGCTAGCCATCCAAAGGATGGCAGACAAGGGTGAGGTAGTACTGGTTGGAGACTTCAATATTCCAGACGTGGACTGGAGCATCCCAGCAGCAGCATCAACTAGAGCAGATTTATCCTGGAGTCCTTCAGGGTGCCTTCTCAAGCAACTGGTCATGGAACCAACTCGGCAGAAGGCAATACTGGACCTTAGCTACAAACAGGGACAGTGTGATGGGGGTAACAATGGGGGAGCACCTGGGGAACAGTGACCACCAGTCATTGTGGTTTGAAATCACAGAAAGAGCAGAACCAAACCACACAAAAACACGTATCCTGGATTTTAGGGGGGCAGACTTTGGGAAAATGGGGAGATACTTGAAAGAGGCATTAAGGGGAATGGGGCAGGAATCAGGGATTGAGGAACAGTGGGCAGTATTTAAAATGGGGATTACAAGAACAACAGAATTATGCATTAAGCAGGTTAGCAAAAGGAAAAGGAAGAGGATACCATTATGGTTTTCCAAAGAGGCAGCAAAGAAAGTGAAAGCCAAAAGACTGCATTTAGGCAATACAAAAGACACAGGCAGAAGGGGATAGAGAAGTACCAGGAGAAGCAAAGGGAGGCAGGGAGGTCAGTAAGGAAGCCAAAGCTCAGACAGAAGAACACATTGCAAAATCAGTGGGTAGAGGAGACAAAACCTTTACATATACATAAGTGAAAAAGAAAGACAAAGGAGGGATAGTGAGACTGAAGGGGAGGATGGGGGCGGCGTGGAGGATGACAACAGTAAAGCTGACATATTGAACAGGCATTTCTGCTCAGTCTTTCTGAGGAAGAGGAGGGTAATGGGTCTGAAGGGAGTACAAGGGGTGAGAATGGTGCAGAAATGGACACAAGTCCCTTTACATGAGAAAGAGTCCTGAAAAGAACTGGAAGTAATAAGAGTTGATAAAGCAATGGGGCCAGATGGGGTGCCCCCAGGGTCCTTAAAGAACTAAGAGAGGTGGTGGCTGAACCTCTGGCTATCCTGTTTAGCCAATCACTGGAAACAGGGAGGTACCCAAAGACTAGAGGACAGCAGATGTGGTCCCCTTATACAAGCGGGAACAAGAGGAAGCAGGAAACTACAGACCAGTCAGCCTCACCTTGGTAGTGGGGAAGATCATGGAAGCACTACTGAAGGAGAGATTGGTGGAACATCTGGTTGTTAATGGACTACAGGACCCAAGGCAGCATGGTTTCACCAGGGGAGGTCATGTCCAGACCAACCTCGTTGAATTTTTGACTGAGTGACTAGAGGTGGATCAGCCGGAGGGCAGTGGACATGGCCTATCTGGACTTCAGCAAGGCCTTTGACACTGTGCAACATAGAAGACTATTACACAAACTGGGGAATATGGGTGTGGGCAGGACAGTAGTGTGGTGGGTAGGTAACTGGCTGGGTGGCAGGACACAGAGGGTGGTGGTAAATGGCTGTCACTCCACAGAGGGAAGAGTGACCAGTGGGGTACCACAGGGATCAGTGCTGGGACGGTCCTATTCAACATCTTCATCAGTGACATTGCACAGGACCTAGAAGGCAGAATTTCACTGTTCGCTGATGACACAAAGCTCTGTAACACAGTAGACACACCAGAGGGTGTAGACAGAATGAGAAGGGACCTGCAGAAACTTGAAGAATGGTCAGGGGTGTGAGTTGAAATTCAATGCAAAGAAGTGCAAGATAATGCATATGGGGCACAAAACCCTGGCACAATATATCAGTTGGGGGTGAGGATATAGCATGCACCAAGCAGGAAGGGATCTTGGGGTTATCATCTCGATGACCTGAAGGTGAGAAACAGTGTGACAAGGCAGCAGGTAAAGCAAATAGGATGCTGGGATGTATAGGCAGAGGCATCACCAGCAGGAAAAGGAGGTCATAATTCCACTATACAAGACACTAGTGAGGCCCCACCTGGAGTACAGTGTACAGTTCTGGAGACCATACCTACGTAGGGACATAGACAGGGTAGACAAGGTTCAGAGGAGGGCAACAAAGATGGTGCATGGATTGCATCACAAGTCCTATGAAGACAGGTTGAAGGAACTGAACATGTACTCCCTGGAGGAGAGAGGGAGAGGGATATGATAGAGACATACAGGTATCTCACAGGGAGGAACAGGGTGCAGAATACACTACTTTTAGCGAAAAGATGTTCCAGGACTAGAGGCATGGGATGAAGTTGAGGCAGGAGCGATTCAGAGGAAACATGAGAAAGAATTTCTTCACAGAGCGGGTGGTGGACAAGTGGAACACCCTGCCAGAGGAAGTGGTGGGGGCTGAAACAATCACGGGATTTAAGAATGCATGGGATAGATATAAAGGAATTCTGGAGGTCAGGGGTAAGGGGCAACAGACTTCTAGGAAAACATAAACTGAACTTACAAGCTCAAATGGGCAGACTGAGTGGGCCATAGGCCCTTATCCGCTGACACTGTCTATGTATTTATGTATCTATGTTTCAAACAGTTAAATAGCTCACTAATGGTCACATGATTATCAAAGTCAATGACGTATACTTAAAGACATAATGTTTTTATATAAAAAAGTGCTACCATTTCATTTCAGAGGTGCAACACAAATGTGATAAACATATTTTGTCGCGTGAAACATTGTGTGTAATACTATCATTAGTTGATTAGTGTAAAAAACATTCAACAACACAGTGAAGCCATATTTTAAAGCTCTCTCCTTTAAATCATGTTCACTAGTCACATTTAGATCATTGATTAATCTAATAAGTTTTACTAGATAATTTCAAACAGCCTTTACTATAGGTGGACTGTGGGCTGAAAAAAGCGAACGAGTACAGAAAGTATATGTCTTGTTCATCCTATAACGTAACAACTACCATAATGCAGAACCAAATAAGGCCTGGGGGGTTGGGTATAAAAATGGGACTTCTTATAATAATATATATAAATCTAAATCAGATTTGTAACAACCACTTATGGGATAGAAATCAAGATATAAAAGGAAGGTGGAGCAGTGTCTTAGATTACAGCTTGTATTGGAGGGGGAAGAGATGTATATAGTAAAAATGGGATTGGTAACAGACTGGCAAAAGACAAGACTGTATTATGTCGATCTTAGAAGCAACAGGGTTGCATTAGATAAGGTAACATTGTCCAGTGTTATAATTTTTTTAAAATTTCAGGTGGGCCAACAATCCATTACTCATTAACAACAGATGTTTACTTACAGTTTGTGATTTTAAACTAAAAAGGACTCTATCAGTATGAAGGAGAAATGATGTAAAGTGCTTTCTAGTTGGCTTAGTCCTTTCCCATTTATGTTTGAAAAGAGGTAGTGGTTATGGATCTTTACCTAAAAGAGAAAAAAGGTAAAGGATAAATATTCAACATCAACGTCTATCTTTCAAAAACAGTTTCAACTCAATTTGTTCATTCAGTCCTTTTCCCTAGTAGGATTCTAGAGTGTGTATCTGAAACATTTCTCATTTTCCCGACAGGGTATCTCTATCTCCTGCCCTTGGTCCCACTTGGACCTGTTCAATGCCAATGAACTGCAAAGTGTGTTCATTTTCATTTCATACATTCTGCATATGCTGTGCCCATACATACTCTAGATTTTTGTTAGAAATGGTCCTCATGTGTTCGCCTACCCTTTCCTTCATTTGTCTCTTAGTCTTACCAACATAATATGTTCCACATGTACATGATGATAAATACACAATATAGGTAGTGTCACAGTTGATGAATTGATTAATGTTATACATTCTACCATCTGCTGGATTTTTAAACATTGCACATTATTTAATCACATGACAGTATTTGCAGTGCTTACACTTCTTATATCCTTTTGGTAAAGGTTGCATCCAATTTCTGTAATTCCCAGTCTTGGACTGATAAGATGAATGTACCAGTATATCCCTCAGGTTTCTCGTCCTCCTAAAGGACATCCTAGGGAGGGTTATTGGCTACATCTGTGAGTCTGAGATCTACCCCCAGGACATGCCAATTCTTATATATCAAATCCTTGACCCTCCAGAATCTAGTACTATAGGTACTAACAAAGTTTATGCATCCCTGTTTTTTAATGTATCCCCCTGTTGGGCTTTTCTCTCCATCAGAGTCCCCCTTTCCATTCCCTCTGTAGCCACTCTAGCTTTCTCAATAATGGCTTCAGCATATCCCCTCTCCCTGAATCTAACCATAAGTGTCTCCATTTCATTCTGTAAATTGTCTGGTTCACTGAAATTTATTTTAATGTAATAAAATTGACTCTTCGATATATTCTCAATGGTGTGGTGAGTGTGACAGTTACTGGCAAGTAACACTGAGTTACAATCAGTTTCTTTCTGAAAAAGTGTTGTAGCCAGAGTAACATTCTCTTTTGTCAGGATCCTCAAATCTGAAAAGGAAATTTTCTTCTTATCATAACTGCATGTGAATCTTACATTTTGGGTTAGTTCCATGTAAATAATTAACAAAATCCTGTAGTTCTTTTTCATCCCATCACCACACCATGAGAATATCATCAATAAAGCACTTCCAAATCTGGATTTTCTCTAAGAAAGGGTTAGTATGTTTATTCCACACAAACTTCTCCTCCCAATATCTGAGGTATAAGTTAATGTAGCTGGGTGCTAAGCTTAACCCCATAGCTGTACCTTTCTTTTGACTGTATCACTTGTTATCAAAATAGAACAGGTTATTTTCTAACACAATTCTAGTCATATCCAGTAGAAGCTCTGTATCAGATCTAGTGCCTCCTGGTCTTTTATCTAAATAGTATCTAATGGCCTGTAAACCACCCTCATGAGGAATGTTAGTGTGTAGAGACTCGATGGCTAATATTAGAAACAGAGAGTCTTTTTCTAAACTAACATCCCTAAGTTTGTTACGTACATCTCCAGTGTCCCATACATGTGATGGTAATTTGGGTACAAGGAATTTTAGATTGTCATCCACAAATTTAGCAAGTGGCTCAGTGGCTGTGCCAATGCCAGATATAATCGGTCTTCCTGGTGGTTTAGAGAGGGTTTTATGACTCTTAGGTAACACGTAGAACTGGGCTTTCATGGGGTATTCTGTTAGCAAAAATTATTTTTCTTTCACTGTTATAAGTCGCTCATGTTCTGCCCACATAAGGAAGTCATCCACCCATTTCTTAATATTGAGATCATTCTTATTATTAGCTGGTGTATAGAATTCTTTGTTTGCCAGCTGTCTTTCAACCTCAGCTACATAATCAACGGTGTTCAAAATAACAACACTACCCCCCTTATCTGCTGGTTTTATCACAATATATTTGTTGTTTTTTTAGATTCTCTAGTGCTTCTCTTTCAAGTGCTGTAATATTGCAGTAACTAGGTATGTATTATTCTACTTTCAACTGTTCTAAATCCTGTATGCACAGTCTCTGAAATGTACTAACTGCTGCAGATGGGGGTGGGCAAAAGGTGCTGGGTTTCCTCCTAACTACCCTTCCACTATTCATTTCTTCTGAAAATATCTCAAGAGCATTTAAAGCATCCTGTGAAGGTATAATATTTGAATAGTCAGTAGTTGGAGACAAATCTCTGTTACTTACAGACAAGTTCTGAGGTGTTCCACTCATGTTGTCAAGATTGAAGTAAAAACACCTCAGATTCAGTACTCTGCAAAGTTTAAATATATAGATGGTGGTTTCAAAGAAATCAAGGTCCAAGGTTGGCACAAACGATAGTCCTTTGCTCAGAATATCCAGTTCAGTACTGTTCAGCTCACAATCTGATTGATTTGTTACAGTTCCAGATCCATAAGAATCCTCTAGTGCTATAATTGGTATCTCCTCTTCTGCTGGCCTTTTCCGCTTCCTTGATCCCCTTCTTCCTCTTTGTGTCCTTCTGATTCTGTTTGATAACATCCATTGCATCTCCTCCTCTTGCTCCCATAGGTCTGCTCCCTGTCCCGGTCTAAAAAAACCTTTGGTCTTCCAAATCACTGGTGTACAATGTATCACTTCCACTTGTGGTTGCTTGTTCACTATTGTTGGGCCACTTCAGAATAGATGGTGGAGTTTCAAAGCGTACTGTGACTCTTTTATTGTTGTTCCTACCTCCCTTATTTCTGCAATCATTTTTTGGCCATGGAAAAATATGTCCATTCAAGTAATTGTTCTTGTCTCTTTTGAATTTACATTTTTTAGTTGCTGCTATTTTGTTATCCTGAAATTTCAAATCTTTTTCAAGTTGTCCTTTAAATGAGATAAAGTTAGTATGGCCCTCAAATGATTTCAGATGACTCTCCTTTTGCTTTAATTCATTCTCAATTTCTACTTGTGTATTTTTTGGATTTTTTGACAATTAGTTCCATCCATTTGTTGGTGGCTTCCTCTGCAATGGCCCTCCAATCCCGAATGAACTCTTCATCCTCAAATCCAAAAGTTGGATCTTTCATAATACGCAAGCCCCTTGGAACTCTTCTAGCATTTAGGTAGGCCTCTATCGATAGCATTTGCCAGTAGTTATGTCTAGCTTTTACTGCTGTCCATTAATACGAAAAAAGGCATTTCTAATGGTGTTACTATTTCCTGTGTCCTGAGAATTACTTCCAAGCCACTCACTTCCTCTGCTGGAGTCATTCTTGCTCCAAACAGATCCTCGTTTGGTAAGTTTTGAAATAAACTCTCTGTGAATCCAGTGGTTTCCCTTATTTCTATTGACATTGGTGTGTTTTCACCATGCGCTGTTTCTGTTTCAGGCATTTGTTTAACAATCTCACTGTCAGGTAGAAGATTACAGCTCTCGTTGTAGATACACACTGAACTAGGCAAAAAAGAACATGTTGTGTTAAATGTCTTCCTCGTTCTATGCCCTCACCTGTATGTAGCTCAATTCCTGATAACTTGGACAACAAAAGAGCCACACCAAGGTGACCTGGGGTGCTCTGTGACAACCACTGAATCAAATAAGCAAAAAAAGTGCTACCATTTCATTTCAGAGGTGCAACATAAATGTGATAAACATATTTTGACATGTGAAACATTGTGTCCTTCCTTTTATACAATATCTTGATTTCTATCCCATAAGTGGTTGTTACAAATCTTATTTATATTTATATCTATTATTATCAGAAGTCCAATTTTTATACCCAACCTCCCCCCCAGGTTATTATTTGGTTCTGCATTATAGTAGTTGTTACATTACAAGATGAACAAGAGCTATACTTTCTGTACTCTCTCACTTTTTTCAGCCTGCAGTCCACCTATAGTAAAGGCTGATTGAAATTATCTAGTAAAAATTATTAGATTAATCAATGATCCAAATGTGACTAGTGGACATGATTTAAAGGAGAGAGCTTTTAAATATTGCTTCACTGTGTTGTTGTTGAATGTTTTTTACACTAATCAACTAATGATAGTATTACACACAATGTTTCACATGTCAAAAAATGTTTATCACATTTATGTTGCACCTCTGAAATGAAATGGTAGCACTTTTTTATATAAAAACATTATGTCTTTAAGTATACGTCATTGACTTTGATAATCATGTGACCATTTGTGAGCTATTTACCTGTTTGAAACAGAGGGGGCAATATCTTTGATAAAGACTCGTTAGAGTTGAAACGTTAGATCTCTGGTGTGGGTTCCCTAGCCCAGGAGTGCTTTTTTGTTGTGTTTGGTAAAATAAATGAAGATTATGGTCTATTACCTTAAAACTTGGACTCTCCATTTTTTGGACATTTATGCCCTGGGTAAGTGCCATGACTTTTTGTTTATTTGGGCAATTACCCTGTTGCATGTAATTAATGATTGCTTACATTGAAACCAGCACTTAAAATGAAGTGTAACTACAAGCTGATTGAAATGGAGAGTGAACTAAATGAGAGGCAAGCTACCATATAGTGGAGCTCACATAGACTGGGTAGAGTGAGGTAATTAGCTGGGATGATATTGAGGTAGGGCGCAGTCTTTTCAGAAGGGATAGGAAGGTTTAGAGAGATAGAGGGGTTTCTTAAAATCATGGCAGCGATTGGGGTAAGGGAGAAAGCATGGTGAGCTATACTAAAACCGTGTGGCTGAAAACGTGATCCGCAGTAGGCCAAAAAGCTGATTCTAGGACTATGTTAGAGACCTCCAGGGCCAGGAGAACAAGACTTAGAATTGGTCAACAAAATCAGGAGGGCAACCACTATGAAGCCCTGTGTTTTATGATGGGTTTCAACTGGCTTGACACTGACTGAGAGGTAGAAAGTAAGGAGGGTAATTTTTTGTTAGTGAATAACTGTTTTTCTTTAGCATTTCAGGAATGAGGTGAGAGGGAATGCAGTTCTGTATCTGCTGAGAAGTAGCAGAGATGACCTTGTCAGGGCAGTGAAGGTGGGGAGCTAGTGAGTAACAGTGACCATAATAGGCTTGAGTTCAAGGAGAAAGGGGAACCCTTCACTAAGGACAAGACACATTTGATAAGCCTCCTATTGAACTCTCAGCTGTCAGGACTTTGGTCTGTCCAGAACTCTTCTGATCACCCTATCACATGCACCAAGAAGCATGATCACATTACTCCTGTTCTTTCTGACATCCACCAGCTCCCCATTCCTATCCAGATCCAGTTCAAAATTGCCCTCCATAGTTCCACTCCCGTCTATCTTCATTCTTGTCTCCTGCTACTCTCCAGCTACTCTCCTGCTCCCTTCCTGTTCCTTCCAACAACCTATCCACTTGTAACCGCTCCCACCTGTGAGTTGCATTATTAAGATTGGAGATGGTTGCTGGCAATGTCTTTTAGGCCTTTGGGTGAATGGGATCTGGGTTGAAATATAAAAATGGTTTAGGATGTGGTGTAGTACCTCCACTTATGGGGATCCTTTTAAAAGGGTGCTGCCACGGGGCTTCCCCACAGGAAATAAACACAACTCCCACTCTCAATGACAGGGACCCCAATAACACATTGTTCTCTCCACTTATCACACTGAACATGAAACTGAATAACAATAACACTCAGCAACTGCAAATACAATCATCATGGAGTTTATTTTGGGGTTTGGAACAGGCTTGGGGCAAGAGGAAACAAAGGTACTCACAACAGTTCTATAATTCCCAGTACAACTCCCAACTCAGATATGCAGTGTCACAGTTCACACTCCACACTGGTGCACCAGTTAACCCCACAGTCCCTCTGGGAGCCCCGAAACAGTTCATGTGTGCACACAGTATGGATGTTGCAGGTCTGTGACTGCTGGCCCTCTGTGCATGAGTACCCGTAGAGAGGGTTTGGTAGCTGAGGAAGCAGAATCGCAGTGTAACACAAACAAGAATTTAAGCTGTTGCTCCTGTCTTTAACAAGCTGTATATAGAGGCATACATATAAGGTTGCACAGGATGTCTATAATTTAACTAGTTGTCCCTTGCTAACCAGTTATTCAGTATATTTGGGTAGTACCCAGTATTCAAAACCTTCTGCAATAGGATGGTGCTGGCTCTGTGGGGACATTTTCCATGATCATGCAGATCAGTCTGTTTAAAGTTGCAGTGTACCCAACCCCTCCTTTTGTGAAGGATGAAGGCCGTGATGACTCTGGGGACATTAGTTCCTTCTTAAGGCTAACTGCCATCTGTGTGTATAGGTGTAGCAGACCCAACGTGTTTCCGGTGGTGAGGGGTGCAGGCCATGATGATCTTGATGATGCTGGTTCCTCTTCAACCCACAAGGGGACTTTTCTTCACCCATGCTGACAGATGGTCAGTCACTCGGGACCCCAAATGGTTCAGTCCATTATCAGGATAAATCTTGACAGCAAGCAGAAAAGGCAACAGCTAGCCACCCTCTGGAGCAGCTTTCAAAGCAACTTTTACTCCTGTGTTCTAACACCATGCACAGAAACTTCAGCTGAACAGAAATCCCACTTTTGGGAGTTCCAGTGTCAGTTGTACAGTCAACAACAGGCAGGCAGAGCATCACTTCTGTGCTGTTCAACTCCATTGACAGGACTAACCATCAGAAGCTTCTTCAGAACTCTCTCACTCACACTAAACTCCCCATCTGACTGGAAGTAATCAACAAATCATCTCTGATTGACTGACTGCAGCTAATAACCAGCTTCCTGCTGGTCTCAAGCCATATCTCAACAAAGATGGCTACTCCTATTTAGTCTAGTTCCATCTGTTCTCAAATTAGGCATGTGTGACACTATGCGCAGCTACTGGCTGCTGGATTAGAGCCCCCCTGCCCACTTCTAGTGTCTGGTGGAGTCAGGAGGTAGTCTGCAGATGGCTTTATGTGGGGAGCAAGTTTGGCCTGTTGAACAGCTTGCTGGTGATGAAGGCTCATGGGGCTTATTCACCCAGAGCTGTGTCCTCTCTTATCTGTGCTCTGCTACCTTGTTTGTGCATCTCAGGGGGTCAGGTGAGCAAAATTGTGCTGCTGCTGCTTGGTTTGTTTGATACTTTCTAGCTGCAAGTGTAATGTCTGTGGGGAAAGAAGGGAATGTGTCCATGTTGCTGATTATACGTGGTGAATTCTGGTTCTCTCACACCAGAAAACAAACTGCTGGCATTTGTGGGCTCCCATAGCCATGACCATGGAGACAGAGGAGTGTGAGCAACTGTGAGTCTCACAGGCAGAAAACATGAAAGGCAATAATGGTGCCAGGAACTAATGGCTACCTCTGGTGTTCACTGTCCCTGATTGCAGCAGTCTGTTGGGCTTGGAGAATTAATGACCAGTGTGGCTGCAGCTGCATGAATGATAGACACTCAGTGACACTGAAGAGAAAGCTCCACAGTGCTTGGTGCTCCCTGGCCTGAATGCCTCAGTTTGAGAGGGGTGGGTGAGTGTGGAGATCTGCAGCTCGCTGGCTGCAGATATCACGGAGTTTAGTGGTGTCAAATAAAGAAGACTGCTTCTGCTGTGTGGCGCACTCTGGCCATAGCTGCCAAGTTCATGGGGCCAGGAGAGCAGAATGAAGTGCATCTTGCCAGCCATGGAAGAAAGTTGGTGCTTGGTGGGAAGATGGCAGCTGCTCCCAGACCAGAGCAGAATGCATTAGGGTGAAAGAGCTTTTTCTATTGCTGCCTATTTGTCTAAAACAGTGCTCTCTCTACCTCACTGACTCTCTTCTTCTTTTTAAAATCTCATCTAGAAACTACTCGCTTCTCCCTTGCCTTCAGCTCTTAACCTCAACACACTGTATTGCCGAGTCCTGGTGTATGACCCTTTAATCACTGTACCTTAATGACTCCAGCTACCATGTTCAATTTGTAGCTAAATCTGTGAGTGAGAGTTTTGATGCCAAGTGGGAGGCTCTGAAGCAGAATGTAATAGTGATGAGATGCATGTAGTGCTGGACAAAATTTTTATTACACTTGAGAAATTGTCAATTTCACATTTGTGTAATTTTTACAAAATTATATCAAATTCTGGTGTAACTTTAAGCTTTTTTATTCAAATAGCACTATTTTCCCTCAGATTGTGCATTTTTACAAATCTGAGGTGTTAAAAATGCAGAACGTCAGCAAATAGTGCCATTTTCCCAAACTGCAATCTTTGAAATATATTATTTTTTAAATGAAAGTCACAATTCAACCAATATTACCCATTTTAAACACTAGGCTTGATTTTCAGATTGAAAACTTTGGCACAGGGTTCCTGCACCAAATAGCTGTGATGCAAGTGGCACCTTGTATCAAAGTTTTTGGCAATCCCAATTTTCAAACACAGACTGCATTGAAATTGGGATGCCATGTTCCAAAGCCACCCTGCATCACCCTTGTGGCAGAAGCAGCCATACACCAGGCCACAAAGGTGGTTGCACCATGGCAGGGCTACACCTTCCCTGTGTTTGGAATCTTCAAAGATCTGCCATGGCTGCAACAGGGGGCTGACTTTAGGCCAGGCAGGAGGTGGTCTAAGGACCCTGAGCCACTCTGGGCAGGGCAGCAATTGGGAGGGGGCCTGCAAAGAGGGGGACTGGTTGCAGAAGGAGCAATGGGAATGCCATAGGGGGTGACAGGGGCATGGCAGCACTGTAAGATTATTGAGGAGGCACCCAGTGGAGGTGCCATGTTCCATGATATAGAGCCGATTGGCTTGAATAGAGGGGGATGAGCAAGAAGACACCAGGACCCAGACCCCTGAGGGAAACAGGCTGGCACTAGCCCCAAAGGACCTACAGACCCTGGCAGTATAGCCGGGCATCTGCCTTCAGCAACATAGGGGTCTATGTACCAGGGGACTGTCATAGTGCCCAGGGAATGTACCCATCCACCGCCTGCATCCTGCAACCCACTGTCACTACCACCCACTGCATGTAGGGGTCTGTGGAGCCTCTGGGGAAAGTGCCAGGCATGTTTCTCTCAGGAGTCTGAGTCATGGTCCCTCCCTGTCCACCCCCTCTACCCGAGCTAACTGGCACTGTATCATGGAGCATGGCACCTCCACCATGTGCCTCCTCAATAACCTTACAACGCTGCTGTACCCACCATCACACCAGATTGGCATCCCCACTGCTCCCTCTGCCCCTGTCCCCTCTTTGCTGGCATTGTAACCCCCCTTTGAGGTTCAGCTGGGTTGTGCCATGCAGGGGGCTTGAATGGACCCTTCGTCAAACCCCTCAGGTAAGCCACCAGTTTGATGCAACTCTGCAGCTGTAGTAACTCATGGCACTTTGGTGCAAGGAACCCCACTGTTATAAAATACAGCGCGGGGTCTCATACACACCTGGAGTTTGCCGCAGCCATTGATCGGTGCAATTTACATCTATCTTAGGGTCGACTGAAAAACAAGCCTACTGTTCTCATTTGTAAAATTGCATGAAATTATGCAAAATTGGTGCTGTCTCGTGAAATGTGCATGAAATGGATTTTTCTAATTTCACCCAGCACTGGAGGCATCCCCAGTGAGTAGTGTTGTCCAAGGAACTGCAGGTCAATTAAAAGAGAAAAAGTGGGCATATTATAAGTGGAATGATTTCATGGACAGGAACAGGAAACCAGTGTATAGGTCATAACAGAGGGAAAGTTGAGTTTTGATCATGCAGGCCAAGTCAGGTTTAGAAGAAAAGGCTGCACATGGGGTCAAGTAAAATAATAACTCTTTTTTGATGCACAGAGATCAAAAAAGGACATGGTGGGGCTCTGATCATGGAAAAGGCAGTTGGATGGTAGAGGCACTGAAAAAGTACTCTGTATAAAGCTACCAACTTTCCAAGGCCTAAAACTGGGACAGTCCATCCTGACCATGACCCTCCCCCCACCATGTCACTCCCACGGGCACCACCACAGACAATGCTGCGCACAATCAATTACATTTTGCTGCTTGCTCTGGCCATGCTGCCCCACAGTAACACAAGTAGCAAACATCCAGATTAAAACAATACATCATTCTGCTGCAGCAAGTTCCAAATCATGATGTACAGAAAGTTAATTAAAAGCAAACCTGCATTAAATTGTGATCAGACATTTGAGCTGCATATATATTGCTCCTCCTGGCAGTCCCATCCAACCCGTTTACTTTCACCTCATTTGCTGAGCAAACTTCACTTCTGTGATTCCACCACCACACCAGATTGTTTTCACACACTTCCCTACAGCCGATCAGGTTTAGGTACCTTAGTTCCCTGATGCCGGTCTCTTCTCTGTCTGGAGTCCCTCTCAGCTGCGGGCAGGCAGACATCCACATCTGCTTGTTTGCACTACTACCCAGTCTAATCTAACAGGAAGGAACATGCTTTATTGTGCTCCCACTGACATGCTTGCAGTGCAACACAGGCACAGGGGTTGAAGTTGCAATCTGCTGTCCAGCCAGAGCAATGCCACAGTGGTGCTGAAATAACTGTCACTCACAGATTAGCAGTCAGCAAAAAAAGGGACAAAACTGGGACAAGTATGCAAAAAAGGGACAAAAGTGACATTTTGCAAAACCTGTGGGGACACTGGGACATGCTGCCTAAAATAGGGA
The DNA here is from genome assembly GCA_016271365.2 of Neoceratodus forsteri. NCBI lineage: Eukaryota > Metazoa > Chordata > Ceratodontiformes > Ceratodontidae > Neoceratodus > Neoceratodus forsteri. The sequence continues at coordinate 1,091,830,335 of CM057456.1, forward strand.
CTGTCCTGGGAAAATAGGGACTGTTGGTAGCTTTAACTCTGTGTCAGAATTCAGCCTGGAAATCAGGGGGCGTGACCAACAGGGATGGAAGATGTACTGTAGGAGGTGAGTTTGCCAAGCAGGAGGTAGTGCTGATCACACCAGGATTAGTAGGAAATGATCTAGTGGGTGTTACATTGGGAAAGTCAGGATCAAGAGGGTACTAGTGGAGTTAAAAGGGTTTCTGGCTGGTTTGCAGAGGTATTTATTTATTTATTTATTTATTTAGTTTTTGTTGACCGGGTAAGTGCGCTAGACAAATCCTGCCTATTTTCAGGCACGACCCGGGGGAGGGGGATACAGATGAATGCCAACTGACCTTGAACCAGATTAAGCTGTTGGTGGTATTTTTAGTGAATGAGAGAAATTTGGCCAGGACACTGGGGAAATTCCCCTACTCTGCTTCCTGTGAACAGGGGTGTCCCATTTTCATGTGGGACCAAGATGGCTGCCTCTGGACATGCTGTGGAAGACATGGAGGTGTTGGAGGTAGGGGAGCTGGTCTCCTCCTCTGTCTCTGGATTGCCAGAGACCTCACGATTCTTCCTCAAGCTTCTTCTAATGGATCTAAGTTGCATGCATCTCCCAGTTAATTTCCTTCCTCAGAAACCTCGATGGATCAAAGTAAGCAAACAATTGTTTCTTCCCAGTCTGTTCCTATACTGCAACAGCTAGCATCTGCTAAAGAGTCTGTACAGAATACTGAATGTTTACGACCTACAGATGTGGATGCTTTGCTATTACTTGAAGAAACACGCTATCTTACAAAGAAACAGGAGCTTTTAGCACTTAAGAACTCAGCTTTGCAGCTGCCTACTGATTCTGACTCACTGTTGCAGACTACTGCATCAGACGCCCGAAAGACAGCCTTGACATTTCTGCATTCCAATGTGGTCTGTTAGACGATTTCTTCTGCTCCTGCTGCTGAAACTTCTCCTGAAAACCTTGCTGTTTCCCCCGATCTTCTTTCATGAACCTCTGCATCTGACTTGCCCCCTGCAGAGGTTGTTCCTCAGGGAGACTGGTCAGTTGACTCTGCTCTTGTTGCGGCAGGGTGGGAGAGGGATCCAGTTGTCGGTACCTGGCGCTCCGGTCCTTCTCCCATTTGGATCACCCTGCAGACGCCTCAGCTATTTCTCCTGTGCAAGACCAGTTGGACTTGACATTACGCTTGCTTTGCGCTTTTAACATAGAATCCAATTCTCAATTTACTGTTTCCACTTTCTCCTGCAGCTCCGCTTTTCAGACTCGACCTCTTCACTGAAGTTTACCACCCCAGGGCCCTGGTCTACCACCTCAACGGACTAAACGACTGACTTCTCTTGCTTCTACATCTACTAAAATGTATGCATCTTGTTTTTCTGTTTCCACCCAACAGGCTAAGAGACACAATGCTGTCAGATTACAGTATTTGGGGGGTTTACCTGAAATGCCTGATAGGGTTTTTGTTGGGTGCACTTTGCTTAAAGACTCCATGAAATTTGCTGCTTATGATATCCACGCATTGATACATGTTTCTAATGAGCCCCATTTTGATGTAAGTTTTAAAACCTTAAAAGGTTTAGAGAAATTTTGGTCCCAATTTCATCTGTTGAAAAATACCCCTTTATGGTCACCTTTCAGTGCAATTCCTTTAACGAAACCTGCACAAAAGACTGTCACTATTCTGTTTAGAAATGAAGGTGTTAGTTTGAACAGTATTACAGTTTGGCTGAAACAAAGATGTACAGTGCTCTCTGACCCTGAAGCTATTTTTGATTTGGAAAATTTGTGGACGGAGGGGAGGTTAGGGTTATGCTCGGACTACTGATACTGGTATTCAACACCTACCCAATAGTTTTCTGTTAGGCAGGGATAGGGGAGTTTTGTTCTATTCTGGACAACCTAAAGCCTGTTATAAGTGCGGTTCCACTTCTCATCTCAGAAGCATTTGTGACACTATTAAATGTACTGTTTGTGGTGGTATTGGTCATGCAGGCTCACAGTGTACTGAAGAACCTCTCTGTGTTTTATGTGACGACCTGGGACATACTTTTCAGCAATGTTCCTGGGCTGCCCATAATTCTCCTACTTTAGCTGATGGAGAGGAGCAATGGCTTATTATTACAGTGGCCCAACGTTCTAACATTAAGGGCCCCTCTTCTTTTACTTCTACAGTTGCCCCCCCCCACTACTTTAGCTGAATCACATAGTGTTGTTTCCACTGCCACTGTAGTAACTGCTGGGGAGGATTTGACTGAGCCTGTCCCACAACCTGTTACATTTTCTCTACCTCCCCACCCTCCTTCTTCCCCAGTTCTTCCCAGCTGTTCTACTTCAGGTGGCTCTTCTGAGACCCCGGCACCATTAGAAACAATGGAACCTTCCTTCTGACCCTTTACTACCTTCTAGAATTACAAGGGTTCAAGAAAGTTTGGTTCACCTTTCTCTAAGGCTCAGAGGTAGAGACTCTCCTTTGACAAATAAATATGAATTGCTGCGAACATACTTCTGAAAACACAGACTCTGACTCTTCTTCTGTCCAGTCATCTCACCCTGAACTTACTACAGATACTGAAGTCCCTATCGACAATGTGGGGTCCCAAAAAAGGAAAGCCAAGGCCAAGACAAAACATAAAGAATGTACCCAGAGAAAGGGTAGACAGAGGTGATTGTATGCATATGTCTACTTCTTTTGCAATACATACTGTTAATGTTAACAGTATAAAAAAACAACATAAGAGGGATTCAGTTTTTTCGTTTTTGTCTTGCCTTACTGCCGGTCTCATACTTCTACAAGATGTTAGATTCCATTCTTTGCCTGAAATTTCTAGGGCCCAAAAATCCTGGCATTTAGGCCCCTCCAATTGGTCATTTGGACAGGAGACATGTTCTGGGGTGGGTATTTTGTTTCATCTTCCTAATGTCTCTATTATTAAGATTCTAGATTTATGCCCTGGCAGTGTATTATTGATAGACTTTAGGTTCCTTTCTATCCCTTTTGGGATTACCAATATTTATGCCCCACAAACCAAGTCGCTTAGGATTGAACTCTTGAAAGTGGTTCGACCCTATCTTTACACCTCTATGCACGTCATTTTTGGTGGTGATTTCAATTGTGGGTTGTCCACTAAGGACAGGTCCTCATTCTCAAAAACCACAAAATTATTTTGTGATACCACTTTTCTCAAAAATCTTTTATTTTCTGCAAAACTGAAGGATGCTTATCTTTCTCTCACCCAGACACATAACCCTACCTTTCATAAAGGCTCTTTAGCTACCTGGATAGAATTTTTAAAAACGTCCACTGCTGAAGTACAGGTGGCTGAATTTTCAGATCATGATTTGCTTACCATTTTTCTTGGTCCTAAGAATGTTGCAACTTTTGGTCCTGACACTTGGAAATTTAATGTTTCCTTATTAGAGAATTCTCTGTTGTTAACACTTCTTAAATCTTTTTTTCCAAACAGAAAATCTGTGTTTTTTCTTTACGATGATCCTTGGTGGTGGTGGTTAGATACGAAGAAGGATTTGACGAAATTACTGAAATCCTTTAGCAAAACCCATCATGAAGATTGTTATTTCACATACCATAGGACACGACATCAGCTGCAAAAACTCCTTACCCTTTCATATACCACTGGCCAGGATTTTTCTTCACAAATTAGTACCCTGAAAAAATCTTTAATGGAATATCACTCCAAAAAATATGCTTCAATGCAACAATGTCAACGTTTTAGTGTAAAAGGTGCCTATGATGTGATCTGCCCGTTTGCACATTTTTCTAAACAGATTACGGGGAGAACCATTGATACTATTGTGACTGAAGCTGGTCATACAATTACTGATTCTAGGCTTATCCAAAATTATGTGGCCGAGTATACTCAAAACTTATTCAGTCCATTCCCTACATGTCTACATGATATATTGACCTTCCTTAGTCCCATTTCTATTCCTGATGTGCAACAATCAGTATCTGATATGCTTGCTTGTGATATTCAGGCACGAGAAGTAGTTGAGATCATCACAACTCTGTGATCTGGAGCATCTCCAGGCTTGGATGGCCTTCCGAATGAGCTTTATAAATTGCTTAATATTGCATTGTGCGTGGAATTGGCCGGACTTATAACTTCCTTTTAAAAGCTGATACTTTACCATTAGAATTTAATATGGGTAGTATCTTCTATATCCATAAGAAAGGAGACAGAAAATTACTGACTAATTGGAGGCCTCTTAGCCTATTGAATCACGGACTTTTAAATTTTAACTAAAATTATTGCTCTCCGTCTAACAAAGCTGGCCCCTCTTGTTATTTCGGAAGCTCAATCTAGTAATGTTCCAGGCAGAAGTATACATAATCATGTCCTTTTATTACGGGAGTTGGTGGAACATGGCAATTCAAATAGGTTAACAGGCCTCCTGTATTCATTGGATCAAAGACAGGCATTTGATTTGGTGAGTCATGACTTTTTATGGCAGGTTTTGAGACATTATAGGGTTCCCGTGACTACTCTCTCCTGGTTACACTTATTATATTCTACAGCCACTTCTATCCCTCTTGTTAATGGCTGGTAGGGTCCTTTGATAACTTTAAAGAGAGGTGTTAGACAAGGGTGTCCACTCAGTCCCCTTTTGTATATCTTTTTTTTGGATCCCTTACTTCGCACCATTAATACAGCACACAATGTTAGGCCTATTTGTTCCTTACCACTTTCTGTTTTAGCCTATGCTGATGACATGAGTTTAATAGTAGCTGATGTTCCTTTGGCAGACGCATCTCTCCATCTCTGTAAGTCCTTTGGTCTTGTTTCAGGAGCATCCCTGAACTTGGAGAAATGTGTCGGTCGATGACTTGGATCTCAGCAGTCGAATGATGTAATAGTTTCCAGTATTGCACTTTGTGACACCCCATTAAGATTTTGGGCATTCTATTTGGCTCAGGTCCTTTAGACATTCTCAAGTGGACTCCCAAACTGGACCTAGCGCAGGCCAAAGTTTTTCTTTGGAACACCTGGAAACTCAATAAAAAAAAGAGGGTTTACTTGATAAAGTCTCACTTGCTCCCGATTTATTTGTTTTTGGCTTATGTTTTTCTCCCTCCCCGTGTTTTGTAAACCAAACTTCTGAGTATATTTTTTCAGGCCTTATGAGGCAGCTGCCTGAATCCTATTAAGCTGCCCATTACCTGCTTACTTTCAAGGAAGGTGGTCTTAATATGATACACCCATTATATTTTTTAATAGTTTATTTTTTGTGACTAATCTTAAACCACTTTTAGTTAATTATGATGTGGGATGGGAATTTTATTTTTTTCAATCCTGTCAACCCTGGTTTCATCTTTGGGACCTTAACACTTTGAAACAGGTTAAACATGTATCGTCTACCCCTTCTTATCTTCATGATACCTTTTGCCATTTAAAACAATGGAAGATTACTAGCTATATGATTATGACTCAAAATAGGAAAGCCATTTATAACTTTTTGATAGATACCACTTGTGCAGACCTTGTAATTTTTCCCAAATGTCCCCCTACTTCCTTACCTGCTTTGTACACACTGCTAAGGAATCCTCACATCCCCCAGAAGATGTGGGATCTACATTGGCTTAGTTGTCATGAATGGATCCATATTAAGGCAAATCATAAACATAAACAGCTGAATGAAAGATTGTGTTCTAGACCTTCATGTGTAAATCAGGATGAAACAATACAACACCTGTTTTTTCTTTATTCTTGTATCACTGGTTTGTGGTTATTTTTAGCGAACAGATGGAAGGAACCTTTATTTACTTCTGTTACTTATGAGATATTATTGTATAGTAGGTTTCCAGCGACCTGGAAAAAGTGGAACATTGACACCCTAAACTTATTGTTTAACATCATTAAATGGCATTTATGGACTGCTCGCTGTCTTTTCACCTTGCAGCAAAAAGATATGTCCCACCTACTGGTGGTCCAAAGTATTGAACAGGATTTAAAAGATGTTTATTTTTCTGAACTAAGAAGTTTGTCATCTGGATCATTGTTTGCTTTATGGAAATGCTTAACATGGGTGACTGATTCTGATTTTCCTGTTACATGAGTCTTTTGTAATTATTTTTGTCAATGTGATTTTGGTTTGTAGTTTCTTTGTCAATAAAAATTTCCCCTACTCTTTTCAATTAATGCCATGGGATCTTTAACATCCACCTGAACTACCACCAATCCAAGCAGATGGGACCTTGGTTTAACGTCTCATCCAAAAGACGGCACCTCAGAAGTGCAGCACCCCTCTCATGCTGCACTGCAGTGTCAGTACTGGGATATTAACCCAAGTGCCAGATGTGGGAACTGAACCCACAGCCCTCTGATCTTCTGATCTCAGAGGCGAGTGTGCTACCTACTGAGCCACTGACATTTCAGGGCTCCTCATAGACAGGGATATTGTCAGATGACTGGAAAACCAACAGTGCTGTCCCCATATGTAAGATGGGAGCTATGCTGGATCAAGGTAATTACAAACCTGTGAGCCTTGTTTATTTAGTTAGTTTCAGTTGACTGGGAAAGAAGGGCTATGAAATGCTTCCTGTTTTCAGCCTTGTACCCGGGGAGGGGGATAAAGATGCTCATGCTAACTGACTGACAGAACCAGATTAAGCCGTTGGTGTTTTTTTTAATGAATGGAAGAAATTTGGCCAGGACACTAGAAAAATTCCCCTACTCTTTCTGAGAAGTGCCATGTGATCTTTAATGTCCACCTGAACAACCACCAGAACAGGCAGATGGGACCTCGGTTTAACATCTCATCCAAAAGATGGCAACTCCAGCAGTACAGTGTTCAACAAACATCACACTGGGGCATCATGCTGTGGTTACTTTTACCAGCAAGAGTGCCTCAGTGGAGCTACCAATGTGCACACAGGCCAATTTAGTTTAATGAAGCTTCTCCTCCCAAAGGCTTGAAGTGCTTTCGAAACTTCAGATACAATTAACCATTTAATACCCCTCTCATTGTAAGCCGTAATTACAAAAAGTTAAAAAAATTGAAATTAAAAGAATTAAAAATAACGCTGAAGTGACAGGAAGAAGAGGAGGGCCTCCAGTGCCCTTTTGAAAACTTCAACAGAGGAACTTTGACACAGCTGGTTTGGTAAAGCATTTTGCAACACCCCTTCCTGCAGCACCAGGCGTTCATTGGAGGTCATACTACTGACCTGGAACAAACCTGCTTAGCTTCTGAGATCTAATGAAATCAGGCTACATGGTATATCTGTGCACAGCAAAGTGTTTGAGTCAATCACAAAAGATGTGGAGGTACAGTTCATAAAAGCGAACAAGCTGTTCTCTAGCAAACAACAGAGTCTCACAAAGGATAGCTCCTGCCAAAGTAACCTGAATGTCTTTTTTGAGGCAGTAACCGGGGAGGTGGATAGGGGTTGTGTGGGTGTAGTCTATTTGGATTTCATCAAGGCTTTCAACAGAGTGCAGAACTGAAAACTAATGCAGAAGGTAGCATAATAGTCATTCACAAAATATACAAGAAGATACCTGATGGAAGAGGGATGCCTGGATATCATAGCAGTCACAGAAACATGGTACACAGAGAACCATGACTGGGATGTTAACATACCAGGGTACACAACCTACAGGAGAGACAGGGAGGGAAGAAGAGGGGGAGGAGTAGCTCTCTATGTAAGGGAAGGGATAAAAGCAACTGAACAAAAGTATAAACAGGGAGGAGAGGAGGCACTGTGGGTCACCTTAGAGACTGGAAATGGCACCACAATCCACACAGGGTTTCATACAGACCCCCATGTCAGGGGCAGGGAATGGACAAGGATATGATAGAAGGCATCCTTAGGATGGCAGAGAAAGGGGAGATACTGTTGATGGGGGACCTGAATATGCTGGATGTTAACTGGAGTACATTTGCTGCAGCCACACCCAAATGCAGGGCCATTCTCAATGCCCTTCAGGTGGCTTCCCTAAGAGAGATAGTTTTAGAACCCACTCATGAGGGAGCAATCTTAGACCTCGTACTCTCAAATGGGGACAGTGAGAGGATCTCAGATCTAGAAGTGGGTAGCCATCTGGGAACGAGTGACCACCAAACAGGGTGGTTCACGATAAACTCAGCTACAGAGCCAAGCCATACAAAAGTGAGGGTTCTGGACTTCAGGAGGGCTGACTTTGGCAAGATGAGACAGTGCCTTAGAAAAGCACTAGCAAACAGGCTAGGGGGGGGGTGAGCAACAATGGGGAAACATCAAAACTGCCTTCACAGAGGCAACAAGCCTTTGTGTGAAGCAAATAAACAAACCAAAATGAAAGAAAAAGCCACTATGGTTCTCAAAAGAGGTGGCTGTGAAGGTTAGGGAGAAAAAGATAGCATTTAGAAAGTATAAGGAAAATCAGAAGGAGCTGAGCAGAAGAGAACTGCAGCAGTTAAGGCAGAAGAAAGCAGAGAGGGTAGTCAGAATAGCAAAGGCCCAAAACTGAGGAAAAGATAGCCAACTTGATTAAGAAGGGGGATAAAATCTTTTATAGGTACATCAGGGAGCGTAGAAAGACAAAGGGAGGGATAGTGAGGCTGAATAGAATGGATGGTGGGTGGGCAGAGAGGGACAGTGAAAAAGCAGGGATACTGAATGAATACTTCTGCTCAGTATTCACAAAAGAGGAGGAGGGGGAGGTGCCTAATCCAATTAACAGAAGCACTCTGGATAGTGGGATCGATCCCAGTCCTTTCACAGAAGAAAGAGTTCTGAAAGAACTCCTAAAACTGAAGGTGGACAAAGCAATGGGGCCTGATGGAATTCATTCCAGAATTCTAAAAGAATTAAGGTGAGAACTAGTGACACCACTGACTACCCTTTTTAACAAATCATGGGAGGATGGTGTGGTACCTGAGGACTGGAGGAAGGCAGATGTGATTCTCCTGCACAAAAGTGGGAGCAAGACAGAGGCAGGAAACTACAGACCTATCAGTTTGACCTCTGTGCTAGGGAAAGTGATGGAATCACTTCTGAAGGAAAGAATTGTTGAGTACCTAGAGGCCAGTGGGGTGCAGGACCTAAGGCAGCATGTGTTCACAGCAGGAAGGTCATGTCAGACAAATCTAATTGATTTCTTTGACTGGGTGACCAAAGTAATAGACCAGGGAGGGGCCGTGGACATGGCCTACCTAGACTTTAGTAAGGCATTTGACACAGTCCCGCACAAAAGATTAATAGTCAAATTAACCAGCCTGGGAGTGGATCTCAGGGTGGTAGCCTGGGTAAAACATTGGCTGGACAACAGGACACAGAAGGTAATTGTAAATGGAGTCCACTCTGAAGAAAGAGGGGTTACTAGTGGGGTACCGCAGAGTTCAGTAGTGGGTCCAGTCCCTTTTAATGTCTTTATAAGTGACATTGCAGAGGGACTGGAAGGAAAAGTATGCCTCTTTGCAGATGACACAAAGATCTGCAACAGGGTTGATACACAAGGAGGCGTGGAAAGAATGAGAAGGGACTTGGCAAGGTTGGAGGAATGGTCAGAAGTATGGCAGCTTGGATTCAATGCAAAGAAGTGCAAAATAATGCACCTGGGGAAACAAAAACCCAGGGGAAGATTACGTAATGGGGGGAGGTAGTAACAACAACAAAAATGGAAAGGGACCTAGGGTTAATCATATCAGATGACCTTAAGGTTAACAAACAATGTGAGAAGGCAGTAGGGAGGGCTGGGGGGATACTGGGATGTATAGGGAGAGGCATCACCAGCAGAAAACAGGAAGTTGTTATCCCTCTGTACAGACAGTTGGTGAGACCCCATCTGGAGTACTGCATCCAGTTCTGGAGACCCCATCTCCGCAAGGACATAGACAGGATGGAGGCAGTCCAGAGGAGGGCATCTAAAATGGTGCAGGGTCTGCAACAGAAGCCATACGAGGAGAGACTAAAGGAGCTTAATATGTATACCTTTATACATAGATACATAGACAGTGTCTGCAGATAAGGGCATATGGCCCACCCAGTCTGCCCATTTGAGCTTGTAAGTTCAGTTTGTTTTCCTAGAAGTCTGTTGCCCGGTTACCCCTGACCTCCAGAATTTCTTTATGTCTATCCCATGCATTCTTAAATCCCGTGATTGTTTCAGCCCCCACCACTTCCTCTGGCAGGGTGTTCCACTTGTCCACCACCTGTTCTGTGAAGAAATTCTTTCTCATGTTTCCTCTGAATCATCCTCCCTCCAACTTCATCCCATGCCCTCTAGTCCTGGAACATCTTTTTCACTTAAAAATAGTGTTTTCCTGCACCCTGTTCCTCCCTGTATGATACTTGTATGTCTCTATCATATCCCCTCTCTCCCTACTCTCCTCCAGGGAGTACATGTTCAGTTCCTTCAACCTGTCTTCATAGCACTTGTGATGCAATCCATGCACCATCTTTGTTGCCCTCCTCTGAACCTTCTCTACCCTGTCTATGTCCTTACGTAGGTATGGTTTCCAGAACTGTACACTGTACTCCAAGTGGGGCCTCACTAGTGTCTTGTATAGCGGAATTATGACCTCCCTTTTCCTGCTGGTGATGCCCCTGCCTATACATCCCAGCATCCTATTTGCTTTACCTGCTGCCTTGTCACACTGTTTCCTACCTTGAGGTCATCAGAGATGATAACCCCAAGATCCCTTTCCTGCTTGGTGCATGCTATATCCTCACCCCCAACTGATATATTGTGCCAGGGTTTTGTGCCCCATATGCATTATCTTGCACTTTTGCATTGAATTTCAACTGCCAAACCCTGACCATTCTTCAAGTTTCTGCAGGTCGCTTCTCATTCTGTCTACACCCTCTGGTGTGTCTACTCTGTTACAGAGCTTTGTGTCATCAGCGAACAGTGAAATTCTGCCTTCTAGGTCTGCGCAATGTCACTGATGAAGATGTTGAATAGTACGGTCCCAGCACTGATCCTGTGGTACCCCACTGGTCACTCTTCCCTCTGTGGAGTGACAGCCATTTACCACCACCCTCTGTGTCCTGCCACCCAGCCAGTTACCTACCCACCACACTACTGTCCTGCCCACACCCATATTCCCCAGTTTGTGTAATAGTCTTCTATGTGGCACAGTGTCAAAGGCCTTGCTGAAGTCCAGATAGGTCATGTTCACCGCCTCCCTGATCCACCTCCCTAGTCACCCAGTCAAAAATTCAACGAGGTTGGTCTGACATGACCTCCCCTGGTGAAACCATGCTGCCTTGGGTCCTGTAGTCCATTGACAACCAGATGTTCTACCAATCTCTCTTCAGTAGTGCTTCCATGATCTTCCCACTACCGAGGTGAGGCTGACTGGTCTGTAGTTCCTGCTTCCTTTGTTCCCACTTTGTATAAGGGGTTTACATCTGCTGTCCTCCAGTCTTGGATACCTCCCTGTTTCCAGTGATTGGCTAAACAGGATAGCCAGAGGTTCAGCCACCACCTCTTAGTTTTTAAGGACCTGGGGTGCACCCCATCTGGCCCCATTGCTTTATCAACTCTTATTACTTCCAGTTCCTTCAGGACCCTTTCTCGTGTAAAGGGACTTGTGTCCATTTCTGCACCATTCTCACCCCTTGTACTCCCTTCAGACCCATTACCTTCCTCTTCCTCAGTAAAGACTGAGCAGAAATACCTGTTCAATATGTCAGCTTTACTGTTGTCATCCTCCACGTGGCCCCATCCTCCCCCTTCAGTCTCACTATCCCTCCCTTTGTCTTTCTTTTTTCACTTATGTACCTGTAAAAGGTTTTGTCCCCTCTACCCACTGATTTTGCAATGTGTCCTTCTGTCTGAGCTTTGGCTTCCCTTACTGACCTCCCTGCCTCCCTTTGCTTCTCCTGGTACTTCTCCCTATCCCTTCTGCCTGTGTCTTTTTGTATTGCCTGAATGCAATCTTTTGGCTTTCACTTTCTTTGCTACCTCTTTGGAAACCATAATGGTCTCCTCTTCCTTTTCTCTTGCTAACCTGCTTAATGCATAATTCTGTTGTTCTTGTAATTCCCATTTTAAATACTGCCCACTGTTCCTCAACCCCTGATTCCTGTCCCATTCCCTTAATGCCTCTTTCAAGTATCTCCCATTTTCCCAAAGTCTGCCCCCTAAAATCCAGGATACGTTTTTGTGTGGTTTGGTTCTGCTCTTTCTGTGATTTCAAACCACAATGACTGGTGGTCACTGTTTCCCAGGTGCTCCCCACTGTTACCCCCATCACACTGTCCCTGTTTGTGAGCACAAGGTCCAGTATTGCCTTCTGCCGAGTTGGTTCCATGACCAGTTGCTTGAGGAAGGCACCCTGAAGGAGTCCAGGATAAATCTGCTCCTAGTTGATGCTGCTGCTGGGATGCTCCAGTCCACGTCTGGAATATTGAAGTCTCCAACCAGTACTACCTCACTTTGTCTGCCATCCTTTGGATGGCTAGCATCAGCTCCTATCTGTTTCTTCCTCCTGTGCTGGTGGTCTATAGACCACACCTGTCGGATGGCTGTCCCCATTTTCCTTTCCAGCTTAACCCACAGTATCTCTCCCCCATTTTGTTCCTCCTGGATCTCTGTGGCCCTTATGTCATTTTTCACATACAGTGCCACTCCTCCTCCTTCCTGCCTGCTCTGTCTCTTCTGAATATGTTGTAGCCAGGTATGGCCATCTCCCAGTCGTGGTTATCATTACACCAGGTTTCAGTGATGGCCACAATGTCCAGGTCTGACTGCACCATGACAGCCTCCAGATCTTCCATCTTGTTGCTAAGGCTCCTGGCATTTGCACACATGGCTTTCCATGATTTGACCTCCTAGACTGTTTCACAGTTCTACTCCAGCCCTTCCTTGGTTGTCATTTATCCCTGGTTCTCCTTGCTGTCTGCCCTTCTGCTGAATTTTGCCCCTTCTGCTTATCCACCTCTTGGGCACTAATCTCCATCTTTGCACACTGCTTTGCAGAGATAGCCACCCCTGGTTCATTGTTTCCACTGCTAGCTGTGGGGTGAGCAAGTAGGTACCTCCTTGCTGGCCTGCTAACTTTTGCTAGTTTAAATGCTTGTCAATGTAGCATTTAAACTTATCATTGAGTGCTTGGATTCCCTCCAGGATGGATGCAGGCCGTCAGGCTTGAACAAACCTCCATCCCTCCAGGTGGGTCCCCAGTCACCAATGAATCCAAACCCTTCCTCACAGCACCAGTTCTTCAACCATGAGTTAAAGTTCCTGTGCATGCACTCTATGCTCTCCTTGCCTCTCACAGGTAGTACTTGAGAAAGTGACAGAAGTAGCTACTTGCTTGAGACCCTCCCAGTTTCCTAAACTCTTCCTGAACTTCCTTTGGCTCCCATTTGCCAGGTCATTAGTACCTAGGTGGATAATGACATCCAGCTCACCCTCCGTCTTGCCTTCCCAGTGATCCCCAGGATCTTCCTTCCATCCCTCCATGCCGTGGCACCTGGTAGGCACCTCACCTCCTGTCCTCCCCTCCTGTGTCCCTAGCTGGATCCCTCTTATGATGGAGTCCCCACCAGGATTCGCTTCCTCCTCCTCTGGGGTCCACTGCTTTCCCGCTGAGGTCACCTCCTGGCTAACCTCCACATTCTTTCCTTCCACTTCTCTGGGACCTTCTTTGGTTGCCCTCATTCGCAGTGTGGCATATGAGTTCTTGAGTGGAATAGGATCTGGGATGTGCCTCTGCCTGACCGCTCTAACCCTCCCTGAGCCCACTGTCATCCAAGTGCTCCTCGTTCTCGGCATTCTTTGAGGCAGTTGCATTGGACTGGGTGGTCCCTGGATAAGGGTGATGGTACTCCTGACCCAGTTTACTTCTGCTCTGAGTCTGGCTACCTCCTCCCGCAGTCCAGAGAGATGCATGCAGATAGGGCAGCAACTCAGTGTCCAGAAGGTCTGCCTGAATATGGCTGCCCCACAGCCACTGCATTGCACCACTCCCCACATTATACTGCAATTCCACTACTTGTCTGCTACTGAAGCTCTCCTAGTTCCCTTTTTATTAATTTACTGTCCTAAAAATCCTGCCACTGATCCTCAGATAATTTTTTTAAAAGAAAAAGAAAACAATAAATAAATAAATGAATCAAAACACTTGTCGTGCTGAGGGTGGGCTTCTTCTCCCTTATGCCCCTCCTACTTCACACCCCTTACTATACCCTGTGTTTAGCTCCTGTCAGCTCCTTTGAGGAAAGGAGGGTGAGGGGGGACATGATAAAAACTTTTAAGTACCTCAGTGAAATCAACAGAGTCCAAGAGGGTAGCATCTTTCAGAAAAAGAGATGTGCAAGAACAAGGGGACACAATTTGAAGATAGAGGGGAGACGGCTCAGAGGCAGTGTGAGGAAGTATTTTTTCACAGAGAGGGTGGTAGATGCATGGAACAGCCTTCCTGAGGAGGTTGTGGGGTCTAAAACTGTGGGAGAATTCAAGAATGCATGGGATAGACATAAGGCAATTCTTGTGGGGGGCAGGCAGAAATAGGCTGTTGGTTAAATAGGATCTGTAGCTTATCCTGTAGGTAGGGAAATGGGCAGACTAGGTGGGCCAAGTGGTCCTTATCTGCTGTCAAAGTCTATGTTTCTTAGAAAGTTGTCTAAAAGATAGGAAGCAGAGGGTGGTAGTGGATTGGCACTATTAAGAGTGGAGGGATAATCTGAGTGGAGTACCCCATGAGTTGATGCTGGGCCTGTAGCTGTTTAACATAAGTATCATTGAGTTGGAAGGGGGAGTTATTTAACAGGCTGCAGAAATTCACTGGCAACACTAAACTGGCCAACAGACTGGACACAGCAGAGAGCAAGGATGTACTGACCAGCAGATATTGAAAGTGTGCACTAAGAAATTGGGTCCAAAACTTAATGTGGGGGAAATGCAAAGTATAAGTGGTCTGGATCACACATACTTTGTGTGTCGTCAAACAGTGGGCAGCACAGATTTATTTATTGGATTTTGTTGATCGGGTTGGCTCACTGAGTATTGCTTCCCTTTTTCAGGAGTGACCTGGAATAAGTTACATACAGAAAAAGTCCAGAACTTACATGGTACAGGCTCATGTGGTGGTCATGAGGGACCTCGTTTGCCTTGCCCTCCCCCCCAAGCCGGACCCCTGCCGACTCGACTCCCCTGAATGAAGCAGGTACGGACGAAATCATAGTGCGCCAGCTGTGCCTATTTCTTCGCTTGCTAGTAGAGGCTCTTGGATCTTTGGCACCATTTTTAAAAGGACCAGGTTGCTAAATTAAGTCGCCAGAGTAGTGAAGATATTTTTTTTTTTTATTTTCTCAATCTGCTCAAATTATACTGTAACTTCTCTGTTTGCCTTAGGAGCCTTAAGTGAAATTAATTGTCATTTAAATAAGTTAAAACAATATTGTTGAATCAAGCTGTAGAAATTCTCTGTTTGCCTCAGGAGCCTTAAGTAAAGCAGTAGATCATTACTTTGTTTGCATCAGGAGCTCTAATGTGAACTGTGGTGGTCATGAGGGTCCTCATTTGCCTTGCCCTCCCCCCAAGCTAGACCCCTGCTGACTCAACTACCCTGAACGAAGCAGCTGTGGTGGTCATGAGGGCCCTCATTTGCCTTGCTCTCCGCCCCCCCAAGCCGGACCCCTGCCGACTCGACTCCCCTGAATGAAGCAGGTACGGATGAAATCACGGAGCACCAGCTGCGCCTATTTCTTTGCTTGCTAGTAGAGGCTCTTGGATCTTTGGCACCATTTTTAAAAGGACCAGGTTGCTAAATTAAGTCACCAGAGTAGTGAAGATAGAATAAATGGAATCAGTTGCAATAATGCCCACATGATAGCAAATGCTTTTAATGGCCTGTTCTCTGACCTGTCTGATTATACCTCTATGCCTTCAATGTCAAAGGATCTGGGTCCTAGTCTTAGTGCTCTACCTCCCCCTCCTCCCCCTCCCTTCTACTTTAAGTCTGTCTCCTTTAAAGAAACTCAGAAGCTTCTAGTGGGTCTCTCCCCTTACTCCAGTGCTGGGCATGACAACCTTGTGCCCAAACTGCTCAACCTGGGGGCACCCTTCTTGACCCATCCGATCTCCCAAATTCTTAACTCCTCGCTCATATCGGGGTCTGTCCCTGCCATTTGGAAGGTGGCCCGTGTGATTCCAGTCCTCAACCATGGCAATCCTAAATTATTCAAGAACTATCAGCCAATAGCGATTCTATCTGCAGTTAATAAGCTGCTTGAAAAAGTAGTGGCCTCCCAGATTGCCCTCATCCTCCAAACCTATGGCCTTCTCTCCCCTGAGCAGCATGGGTTCCGAAAAGGACACAGCACTTCCACTGCCCTCGCACAGGTCACCTCCAAAATCAGAACTGCAACTGATCAAGGCAAAGTCATGGGAGCTGTCTTCATCGACCTGTCCAAGGCCTTCGATTTGGTTGATCACACCCTCTGGGGCTCTATTCTCCAGTCTTTTGGCCTCCCCCCCATCCTAGCCTGGTTTACTAATTATCTCTCGGGCAGGCAACAGTACACGAGGTTCCAAAATGCCACTTCCAGGCTATCACTGGTAGCCTGTGGGGTACCTCAGGGGTCGGTCCTTGGCTCCCTATTGTTCTACCTCTTTATCAACCAGCTGCCTTTGATCCCAACCTTTGGACATGTTGCCCTATATGCTGATGATATGGTGCTCCTCACCAGTTCACAAAATATTGATGACATAAACTAAACTCAACTCTGATTTTGATCGCATCCAATCCTGGCTAAAGGCAAGTAAGCTTGTCATCAACCTTCAGAAGACACAGGCATTGTAATTCAGCTCCCTTCCCAAGGTGAGAGTGTGCCCGGCTGATCTCAGAGTCATTGGCACTGATGGCATCCCTGTGATGTTGGTGGACTCATTCAAGTACTTGGGGGTGACACTTTCCCCCAACTGGATCTCTCTCTCTGCACATACTTAACTCCTGCAAGGCCACAAACTGCAAACTGAGACTAGCATACAGACCAAAAAGTTGTCTCACCCCAGCTGCCAGACTCACCCTGGCAAAAGGGGTTTTCCTCCCCTCGCTTTGCTATGGGCTCACCTCCTTCATGAATGCCCCCAAAACCTGGCTGTCCAAATGGGACACCTCGTATAACAACATATGTTGCTTCGCCCTATCAGCCCCTTGTCTCACCCATCATTGTCTACTTCACTGTAGACTGGGTTGGCTCTCTCCTAGTAACCATTGATCATTCGTAATGGGCAACTTTACGGATAACATCATCCGGTCGTCTACTCCTCCGGCACTTGCTGACCTCCTCCAGCCTGTCCCCTCTGGCTATCAGCTGAGGTCCACTGAATCCCAGGCACTTATGGTCCCTAAGACTCATTCCCTTGTGGGGAATCATGCCTTTGTGGCTCTTGCCCCTAGAACCTGGAACCTTCTTCCTCCTCATGTAAGAACTGCCCCCTCCCATAGCTGCTTCAGGTCTTTCCTCTGGGGTTACTTAAAACAAGCTTCAAGCTGCCTCTGTCCCCAGTCGTTCTACCCTCCGTGATGTGCCTGTGAAAATCCTGGCTGCAGGTGTGCACTTGTTTCAAAAATAAATAAATTCACAAATGTTGTTGCTGTTGACACTGGTCTTAATTCCTCGACTGCCCTCCCTTGGTTGTCATGCCTCACACTGAATTGCACTGAAATTGTTCACTGCCTGTTACCTGACTGTAGTTGTTGCTTATACCTGTCTGTACCATGCCTGAAGTTGCTCCCATGTCTCTGTACTTTGTTTCTGCTGGTCCTTCTTGCTTGTATTCTGACTGTACCTTGTTTAAATTGTTGCTAGCCTCTGTACTGTTATTGCCTGTATCTTTGAAACTCTCCCGGGTAGCACCTGAAAACAGGCACTTGACTGTCTAGTGTGCTTACCTGGTAAACAAAAGCTAAATAAAAATATACAATTGAATAATACAGAGGGCATAGTGACAATGGTAGTTTCAATAAGTACAGCACTGATGGTCAGCAACATTACATAGCAAATTCAGCACACAAATCAATAAGACAAAGTGCATTGTGCAGTGTTACAGTATAGAGAACAACAAATCAAGTTCATGGGACTAATTCAAGGGCTGATGAGGTAACATGGGCACCTTAGCCTCTGTGGTAAAGGTGAGGTAGGGGTAGGCTCAGTAGGGGCAAGAACATTTTAGTTTTAGGGTTTGGTGACCATTGAGTAGCCCTTTGAAGGCCTGATAGGTACGGAATTACTGGATGGGGTAGGGAGTTCATTCCAGAGTTTAGGTGCTATGTGTGAGAAGGACCGACTTCCAAATGTGATTTGGGTCTGAGGAATGTTCAGGAAGGGCTGGGAGGAGGAGGCGGAGCAGAGGTGATTCTTGAGGGCTTCCTGGCCAGAATATCTCTAATACTGGGGAGACAATTTGTTAGTCTCTTTAGGACAGGCAGAGGGTTGAGTGATAGGGGCACCCTTCAAGAGGGACCAGCTTAGTGAGACAAGGAGACTGCAGTGGTGTTCATGGTTTCCTACACAAAATGCAATGAGGGAAATAATTTGGGGTAATTGTAGGCAGTAAGCTGAAGTCAGGTAGGCAATGTGCTGCTGCAGATGAGAGCAAATTAAATGTTAGGATGCCTTGGGGGAAGGGAAGAAACAGGTCACAAGGAGGTGATCTTCCCAGTTTACAGTACATTGGTTAGACCTGCAGTACTGTGTACTGTTCTGGTCATCATGATACAGAAAAGACTTGCAGAAGGCTTGAGATGGTCCAGTACAGGGCCACAAAGCTGATAAGCGGCTTAGCTGGGCAAAGATTATGAGAAAAGCTAGAACATACTAAAATTCACTGACCTACACAGCCAGTATAGTTTTATGCTTGTGCAACTGTGTTAGTTTAGTTTTTGATGTTCTCACTCTCTATTCCAAAGGAATTACCACCCTGTAGGGGTATGAAGGCAAGGAACCCTTGGCAAGGGTTCCACCCCTAGAGGTGCAATGAGACGGTTCCCGTGGCTAAAGGTACCTTAGGAATCCCCCCAAAAAGTAGTATCATCCCCAAAAAGGATTCAACATGAAGCATAATGCAAGCAGCAACAGAGATGTGGAAGCAGTAAATGTAACGTAGTAGTAGAGAAGCATAGGCAGTTTGGTAATGCAATGATATGCTCAGTTGTTGTAGTAACAGCCCAGGTTTGTGTAGCATGATACTGATGGCTTGCATTGAGAGAAGGGGATCCCTAAGGAAAGAGGGAACAGCAGGACATCCTCTACCTCCATCCAACAATGGAACCTGCCTAAAGAGAATAAGGAAAACAGCTATGCTAACTAAAAGTTATGACCTGAGGCAATGGAGGAGAGAAAAAAACCATATGAGGAGGAAATCTCTGGGGATCCAAGGCCTAGGTCGCCTTCCCTCCAGGCTTGGGAAATTTTATTTAGTGACTGCTCTGCAGCTGCAATTTGGAAATCCAATTAAAGGGAGCTGGAAAATATTCCAATTTGGAGGGAGGCTCTCACTCAAACCCTCTAGCAGGAACGTCGTGGAAGGTTGCAAGAAAACTCTGCAACAATACGTGCATCCAAGGTGCAGGAGGAGAGCAACAACTGCTGAGGCACTCATCTGGCCTGTCCACCCTAAATGAAACCAGGTGAACCAGAGGCAGTCGTGGAGAGAATGCGGTGATGGTGCCTTGTTAGGAAAACCACTAAAGTCAATGGCCAACCGTTATAGTGGAACACTAGAGCCAAAGGAGATCGTCGTAACCACCCTTCACTGCTAGTCTTAAATTCTACACCAGGAGCTGCCGTCACGTAGCAGGCAGCTAAAGCCAAACCCAGGGCAAGGACATTCCCAGCTATGGGCCAGGTGAGAAGGATCCTGCCCCAAGTTGGACGCGCTCGATGATGCGGACAAAGACAGAGTGAGACCGTCGGCTGCAGGAACTCTGTGCCAAATAGAATGGCTGGCATGCCCCAGAAATTGAGTAAGCCGAAAAGCTGGTGAGTTGAATGAGCATGGCGTGCTGAAATTGTAGTGAGCAGTGAGTGCTGAAACCTTGCAAGGTCAAATGCAGATTAAGTGCAGCAGAATCCCCGGCTGAGCCAAGGGGATGGCAGTAGGCATGAAGCAATGGTTTGCGTAAGCAAGGAGTAACAGCTGTGTAAGCAAGTGAAGACCTGTACGTAGGTCAGTAACCAGTCATCATGATAGGTAAACCAGCACAGCAAACTTGTTTAACAATGGAACACCTGAAGTGGGAGCAAGCCAGCCAAACAGTACAAAGCCAAATCGAGGTGACAGCCTCTGAGGATTTTCGGCAGCAAAGACATATTTCTATTTTAAAATCAAGCTATATTAACAACCTTAGCAGGAGCCAGTTGGCTGACCTCAGAGTTATAAGTGCAATAAAACAGGGAGACAATGCCTGAAAGCTGGTGTAGTAGCCAGGCAGTGCAGAGAAGCTGCAAGTAAAATGAGAAGCACAGGTAGGGTCAGAGTAAACTGTGCCAGGTGAAAAGAATTGAGTATGCAACATGAAGCAGCTAAGGCCGAGCTGAAACACACAGGTAATGAATGCAACTGCATTGCAGTAGTTTGAGAGTGGTAAGCACAATGTTAAAACGCAGGCACTGGGTATAATAGTAATTAAAGTAAACAGCAATGGCTGCAATTGTAGGTAGCCGAAAGCAGTAGCATGAGCACTGAGCAGGTTCACAGTAGCAGTGCAAGTAATTTGAGAGTTGCAAATGGAGGCCAGCAGTATGAGCTCTGTAGTAGCAGTATGCTAGGAGTCTAGAAAATAAAAGCCCCACAAAAAGACTAAACCAAAACACAGCAAAACAGAACAAGGAAAGGCCCCCCAAAAAAGAAACAAAACGCACAGGGAAGCACACAGCCGGAGGAATACAAACCAGAAGCAAGAAAACAAACACTGAAGTCCAGCAGACACACACATAAACAGCAGGGTGGGGGGGGGCGGTAGGCCCCAGCCAGCTCAGAGGACAAACCAACATAGCCTCCGGCTGCAAAGAAAAAATGCTTCACTGTGAGGCTTAGAGGAACTGCTTATATAACTCAGGAAGTGAGAGTGGCTGGCTGCTTGGTCACCGAACTACAGGCAAGCCTTTCATTTATTTAAGCCTAGAGAAGACTGGTGGGGTCTTGATTATAGTCTTCCAAATACTCAAGTGGGTAGACAAGGTGGAATATACACAGATGGGTGAGCTGGTCAGTACAAACAGATCTAGAAGACAGGTCTTCAGACTGGTGAGGCAGGATAAGGGGACAAATAATATAGAATAAACTTTAAAGAATCGACTGAAATGCGTGATAAAAGTACAGTAGCCACTTTATAAACTGCTTCATTTCCCAGATCCTACACTCTTCTTGGCTATAGAACTGGTAGGCTGAAGAAGGACTGAGTTCCTGACAGCTATCAAGCAATTCCAGGCTACAGCAGCCTGCCTCAAGTAGTCAGTTGATGGATACTTGCCAGTTGCCTTTCACCTGGTAGTAAATTGGTTGCTAGCCAGTCAATCAATTAATCAGATACAAAAATGTTAAAGTATACAAAGAGGCCAAACTCAAAATGTGATATCTCTAAGTGTGAAAGGGCAAAAGTATACCATAACTCATGAGTGACAATGCTGGGACTGTATTATGAACCCCTCCTTCACAAATGATGGTTGATACTGTATTTTGAGTCAACACATTGTGCTCAATTCTCAATGGTGTCGGAACGCTGCAAACCCCAGGTGCACTGAACAGATGGTGCATGGAGCTCATGGCATTTCCTGGCTGGTAATTAGGATTCTCGATCCTGTGCTCCACATGCCGCGAGTTAGACCAGCATTTTGGTGGTCTAGTTTTGGGTCATTTGTGGAACGTTTTTATAGGGTTTGCACCAAATATTTGGTGCAAGCTGTCATAAAGAGGTAAACTGTTGCAAATGCACGTGACCTTTGAGAATCGAGCACAAGATGAATCAATGTGTTCAGTTCAGCGCTGGGCTTGACACAGGGCATATCGCAAGCCTGCATCAATCTTTGAGAAGCTAGCCCATTGTCTATTTGATTTATGCAACATAAGTTTAAAAGCTATAACTTTCTAAATAAGCTGTCTGTGTGAAGATTTAACTGTTTTTCTTTCCATTCAGCAGCTACCTTCAAGATTGCACAGGGCTATTGTTATGATTTTTTGTGGCAACTGTGACTTATCTACCCTCCATAGAAACATTTAAAGCTAATTATTTTTTTTTTCAAACTTTATTTCTGTGCCACCTGTGGGGAGCTCTCTCCGGCAGCCACTCACCCAGAGCTCTACCTCCTACCTGAAGCACCCTACTCCTCGCCGCGTACAGACTGGAGGATCCCCCAGCTCTGCACCCTCCAAGGTAGGGCTGCCCTATCCACCCAGGGTGCTCTATCTATAATCCAATTTGGCAGTCGGACAGGGGGCTGGCACGAGAAGAGGTGCCCGGTCTTGGAGTGTTGCTCGTGGGTCAGTGGTGCCTTCGCCTATCCCCACCAGTGGTGATTTTTCCTTAGTTACGCCCCTCTGGAGCACGGATGTGCAATGGCATCTGTGCAGCATGCTGCTGATGCCCGCTGCCGCTCCACCCTCTTCTGCCAGCACCACTGCTACAGTGTCCCCACTCTCCATTGGGGGCCGCTGTCAAGCAGTGTGGAACCTGCTACACTCCCAGGGAGAGGAGAGCAGTCCATTGGATGCTTGATCCTCTCCCTTCCCAGCTGACCTATGGTGACCTGAGTCCATTCCCAAACCCGGGTCGCCAGTGTGATGCGAGGTGTGGCATCCACGTCTCAACAATTAAAACTAACTATAAAATGGCAAGAAAAAATCTAGAAATTTCATTGCCCGAGAGACGTTCCCTATAAACGCATGGTCAGGTGCAAAATCACATCTTCCTCCCCTAAAAACCTACTTAAAATCATTTTATAAGCATAATAAACCCTTCCAGGGTGTGCATCATAGGATTGTAATGCACTTTCCAGAGGCATAAACACTCAGCCTTCAGTCTTATGCATTATTACACCCCTGAGGCATGCAATAAAATCCAATAATGCGCACCTTGTTGTGGCTTATTACTTACACGTATGATAAATATCCAACAAAAAGGATATGCTTCCTTATTTTGAAATTAAGAATAATTGTTTCATTCAATGAGTTTACTGTTCCAGTAAGCTACCTGAAATATAAATCACTAACAACCCTAGTTAGTTAGAAACCATTGTTACTTTACATTGAGCAGGAGCATTGCTTGAATCAGCTAAAACCGTTGCCTTTTTGTTTTACTAGCTGTGGCTGTGCAGCGTTCCCGATGATCTTCCAGTGTTTCGGGAGCATTTCCAGTGGAGGGGTTCGTGAAAAGGACTGCACCAGTGCAGTTGAAGCAGTGTTATTACAAGCTTGCAAAAAACGCCCTGCACCTGTGCATTCCACTCCACATACCCAACAAACCAGGGAATGCATTTTGCAGCAATGGAGCAGCTTGCAATGTTACGGCATCTCTTTATACTGCTGGATCTGCACTGGTACAACTGATCTGCACTGCTGGCGCCAGTGCAGATCCAGTAGTGTAAAAGCCCCTAGACTAAATCACTAAGATCTGTACAAAAGCCTGCAGCAGCATTGGCTTGATAAACAGGTTATTCAGGCACATTTTATGTATGTATTTGTTTATTTTACGATTTTTGACCAGGAAAGGCACACTGATCCAAAGCCCATTTGCAGGTGTGTTCCAGAAGCACAGGGAGATTATTGCTCAGGATCACACAGTATGCAAGTGGAGGTTGTGGGAATCAAACTGAGATCTGTTGGATGTACCAAGCTTGATCACAGCTCACTGATCTAACCTCTAGGCTATACTACCCACATATGCCACCTGTCTTGTTGTTTAGGCTTTACTGTTCTCCTGTTACCCCCAGCTTTGGAGTTTAATATCACAAATCCACACCAGGAGTACATTGTTTGATAACTTTGAAGAAGTACTGAGCCTGGAGTTACCCTTATGATCAGTTTATTTGGGACTACAGGTGTACACAATTAGAATATCTTACTTTTTGCAAATGTCCCAAAATGCACACAATTTCTATTCAATGTTGTGCATTTCATGTGTATGTTTGTCCTGTTTAAAATGTGTTAGTTCATATTTTTAAAATGCACAGTTCCACAAATAGCTTTTTTTTATGTCAACTTTTAGCACATTAAAACAACCAGGGCTCAGTTTTCAAACAGCCTTTAAGACCGACACAACTAGTGGCATGCGTTGAAGCTTGATACACCAGGGACCCTGCACCAGACTTTGGTACAGGAAGGGTCCCAGTGCAGAACTCCCCACAAATGCCACAACTGCTCTCAAAGAAGTGGCATGCAGGAGGGGGTTGGATGGAAGCTGTGGCACAAGTGACCGGCACTGCCACAAGATGGGAAGGATCAGCACAGTCCCTCACATCCAGCCATACTTGCAGCATAGCGAGGGGACCATCAGTATCCCTGACCACATTGCATCTTGTGAGTGCCGGTGCCCCAACAATACCGCCACTGTCAGCAGTGAGGGCAATTGGTAGCCATGCCAGTCCCCAGTCCTATAACAGCATGTGACCACAGACCATTGAGGGGAGAGATCTGAGTGCCCTGTCACCACATCCTGCAGAGGCGAGTGGTAGAAGTTTGGGGTACAGTATTGGCTGCTGTGAGGGTAGCATGCCATATACCAGGACATGGGGCTAA
This sequence comes from Neoceratodus forsteri, assembly GCA_016271365.2. Taxonomy (NCBI): domain Eukaryota; kingdom Metazoa; phylum Chordata; order Ceratodontiformes; family Ceratodontidae; genus Neoceratodus; species Neoceratodus forsteri. The sequence continues at coordinate 1,091,855,054 of CM057456.1, forward strand.
GGGGCATGGTCCCCATGCCATTCCCATCATGGCAGCAACCAGTGGTGTGCCAACAAAGCAGGGAGGGACAAGGCAACTGCCTGTGCTGGGGCATGATCGGGCCAGTAGAATGTGATGCTGGAAGCTATAGGGAGTGGTGTAGGTGGTTACACAGGTGTTGGGTCAGCGGTGCCCAACACAGGATACTGGCACTGTCAACACTGCAAGTCCAGCTACAGCTGATATGTATGGAGCCTGTATGGGGACCAGACATGTCAGTGTGGACAGGGCACAACATGTAAGGGTGCACGACAATAGTGTGACCTGTACATATAATTTTCACAATGGCAGCACACTTGATGGACAACACCCACACTCCCAGGGGACTCTTGTGCTGTCATTTGCATGACAGACCTTGGTATGCTCATGGACCAGTAGAATGTGATGCTTGCAACTGTAGGGAGTGGTGTAGGTGGTTACACAGATATTGGGTCAGAGATGCCCAGCACAGGACACTGGCACCATCAACACTGCAAGTCAGGCTATAGCTGCTACGCATAGTGCCTGTATGGGTCCCAGACATGTCAGTGTGGAAAGAGCACAGCATGCACGGCAATGGTGCACAGTGGTGCATGGCAATGGTGTGACCTGTGCATATGACTTTCACAATGGCAACACACCTGATGGACAGTACCCACACTCCCTGGGGGACTGTTGTGCTGCCATTTGCATGCTAGACCTTTGTACGCTGACTGGCACAACCAGTTCCTGCACAGCTGTACCCCATGTATTGTTCCCTAATGAGTAGTTCTTGGTGTCAGTTCTGAGTTGGACCATGGCACTCTGTATCATGCATGGGTGCATGACATGTCCCTGCAGGCAGGGAACTTGGCAGGTATAATGGTCAGCATGCCTACCATGGACCACTGTCTTTGATCTAAGTACAGTTAGACCAGCTCAGGCTGGTCTAAGCACTGGCAGATCTTACCTGCACTAAGAATCCCACACTGGGGTACTGTGCAGCCAGCATCTGGTGCAAGGCCTCCCGTGATACAGTGCTGCCTTGAGGGTGGCACAAGCATGGCACACACCACTTTGGCACAGGCAGCCCCCTTTTGAGCGCAGGCACCCTTACAAAATCAGGAACGTCACACAGTGTGGCAGAGGGGGCCCCTTGTGTCATTTATTTTTGATGCAAGTACCTTGCATCATACCCAGGGCTTTAAAAATTGAGCCCCAAAGCTGCATATTTTTAAAACTGTGGTTTAAAATGAGCAATTTGGACAATAAATACGCATGTTCCATTACTTACCATATATAAGTTTAGCATTTTTTTAAATCATATAAACTAATGTGCAATTTTGATAAAACTGCCCACTTTTTTACATTTTGTGCATGAAAGTTCCAGATTGTGCATCATTTATAACCCAAGTTTAAAAATCATGCAATCTGGACAAAATATACAATCAACAAATTCACATAATTTTTGCATAGCTTCATAAAAATTGCACAGACATGGACTTCAGTTGAAGATATCATTCTGCTACATCCTTCCTTGACTTTCCCCCTGTAAATCCTAGTCTCCTCTCTCTCTCTTTTTTTAGAGATGTTGCCACTATGTCTGACTGTAGTTGGAGTAAGGCTAACACCACATGGTTACCCTGACATCTGTACAGCCTCTGGACCTCACTAGAGGTGAAGGAGGTATTATGACAGCAAGGTGAGCCTCATCTTTGTTCAGGATTCTGGGTGAACAAATGGCAGTGTGCAAGTGCCACAGAAAACCTAAAAACTCCTCCCACCTCAGGCTATAGGTCATGTCCATGAAGTGAACCTGGGTCTCTAGCAATTAAGTCCAGTGGTGCTTCACCAGTTCCACTGGAATGGGCTAAAAACTACCCTTTAAATGAAACTGCAGCTAGAAATTTTGGACTTAATGGGAAACATGATATAAAAAAGAACTTTTAAAAAAATGCTGGCCACTGTGAAATACCATGTTTGCCTCGTAAAAAGAAAACCCTAGCAGCAGCTATGGCCATGATAACATAGTCATTGCGTGCCTTGCTGATATAAACTGATTTTGTCATTTTTGTTTTTGTTTCAGACAGAACTGGCTATTAATGAAGTTGACTAATTAAACAGAGTGTCTTGGCCATCTTGCATTAGTCTCAGCAGAAAATGCTTCATTTAAACATGAGAACTAGACTGTAGCAAGTTTAAAGCAGGGATGTAGAGTTTAGGAACCTTATCAGTATAGTTATATTTTGCCAAACATTAATTTTAAGAATGGAGTAAGATTAAATATGAGTTGGGCTTTGTTTTTCCTGTCCTGTTAAACGGTCCCTCAGACCATCACTTATATTGCAACCTTGTTTATTTGGCCTTTACACAACACTGTCAGGATGCATTTCCTCTCCCTGAGTGACTGTTGCTACTGTGCCACAATCTGTGCTCATTTCTCGAGCTGCTAAACCCTTTGACACTGTGGTTTTTAATTAAAATTACATTAAAATTAATCAGCCGGAAGGGAGGCTGCTGTAGAAGGCAGGTTTGATTACAACCTGTGATGGATGCACTTGACTGCCAAGTTGCTAAAGACGTGTTGGCAGATGCCAAGCTGCCCACGAGCTGTGCAGTTGCAGGACGTAGGGTGACATTAAGGGATCATTCATGTTTTTTCTTTACTGCCCAAAAAAGTACAAAATGGTTTCCCAGCAGGCATTTAAATCTGTGTTGGTCTTTAAGATAAACACAATTTGTCATACAATGTTGAAGATGTTGAAGTGTAACATACAATCTCCTGTCTGTTTTCAGAGCAGGTGCCTGGGAAAAATGAGTGTCTGTCAATGTAAAAATGTCAATTCCAAAAAAATGATGAGATTAAGCAGATGAAAAGAACAGAATCCAATTTAATACAGCATAGATGCATACATAGGTACAGAACATATAAACTGATGGTAGGAAGAGGCTCTCTGGCCCATCCAGCCTGCTCACTCTACCTAACTACTCTGTACTTGCGCTTGTGGGACTCCTCGCCTTCACTTACTGCCCTCCCCCCCATTTCTAACTAATCCCACATATCTGTCCCATCCCAGATTAAAGCTACTGATTGATTGGACAGGTACCACTTTCTCTAGCAGCTTCTTCCACTTGTCCACCACCCTTTCTGTGAAGAATTGCTTTAAGATGTCCTTTTTGAATACCCCCCTGCAAGCTTTAGTGAATTCACTCTCATCTTTGTATTTGAACTCAAGGAGAAGAGTTGCTTGACATATACCCTATTTATCCTGTGCAGGTACTTGTAAGTTACTATATAGTCACCCCTTTCCCTCCTTTTTTCAAGGGTATACATGTTTAGGTCCTGCAACCTCTCCTCTTGTGTCTTATTTCCGAGGCCATGAACCATCTTGGTTGCCCTGTGCTGTACTGTCTCCACCTTGTTGCAGTCTTTCCTCAGGTGCGAACTCCAGTAACTCATGCAGTATTCCACATGTGGTCACACCAGAGACCTGTATAGAGAAAAGATCATCTGCAGCTTTCTACTACTTATTAATCCCCCTCCCTATTTACCCCAACATCCTGTTTGATTTTCCCAACACCCTATTGTTCAATTGTGCTTACGCAACTAGATGAGATGATGCTTGTGTGACTTGATTTACTTTTGTGGCTTTCTGCCTCTCTATCCATGGGATATGCCACCCTGTAGGGGTACAATGCAAGGAACCCTAGAGGAGGGTTCCCCCTGACAGGTGCCATGGAAATGATTGCGTTGGCTAATGGTAGGTTAGGAAGAAGTCCATGGGTAAGAGAGATGAGCCACTAGAGGAGGAAGGGTGGATAGTGGGCAACGAGAAAAGAATCCTGGAGAGGTCCAGGATGAGTGACCTTATGAGCCTGATGGGGGAGTGATGTAGTTGCTCCACCCATTGAATCTTGGGCTTAAAGCCCTCCCTTTCAGTTGTGCTTATGCAATTAGATGAGATGATGCTTGTGTGACTTGACTTACTTTTGTGGCTTTCCTCCTCTCTATCCATGGGATATACCACCCTATAGGGGTACAATCCAAGGAACCCTAGAGGAAGATTCCCCCCTACAGGTGCCATGGAAATAATTGCATCGGCTAAAGGTAGGTTAGGAAGAAGCCCAAAAAGAATACCTAATCAGGTGTCGAGCATCGAAGAGGTGAGGATGATGAATGCATGAATTCTGAGAAGATGATAAGGGCGGACTTCCTAAGGAGAGAGAAGAAAGCCGTGGCCACCATCCACCTCCATCAAACAGCAGAACCTAACTAATTAACCTAAGAAAACACTAACTCTAACTAATATTATGACCACTGGCACAGAAGAGAGAAAAAAAACCCTTTGAGGAGGAAACCTCTGGGGATCCAAGGCCTAGGTTGCCTTCCCTCCAGGCTGATGATGTTTGATTTGAGGATGTATGTCATTAAAAAGAAGGATTCATTAAAGAGAAGGATATGAGTAAGGAAGATGATGACAGGATAGGGGAAAAACCCCCAAAAAAAAGCACAGATCGAAGAAGGAACATGAGGCAGCAGGGACCCAAGAAGGGTATGCTCAAGTAGTTGATGGGAAGGAGTAGATCCATGTAGAAGTCAGAGTCATGTAGAAGTCAGATCCATGTAGAAGTCAGAGGAGCAAGGGGTATCCAGATGAGCTCAGGAGAAGACTAAGGATGACGAAAACGGATGATGAACACAGCAGGAGTGCAAAAGTCCAAGATGAGAAGACAGAGGATGATGAAGATGGATGATAATGAGTGCTGCAGGGGTGCAGTGGATGGATGAGGTAGCATAAGACCCCATGAGAGGTATGCTCAATTGATCGATGTGAGCGTGAAGAAGAGGAGACAGGAATTGAACTCGAAAATCAACTTGTACACTGGTGGTATGTGATTGAGTAGGCTCCTCGAAAGGAGGTAGATTCAGAAATTAACTTCAAAAGGAACTTGAATGATGGTGGAGAGCCTCCAGCCAGCTCTTAGCAAACAGTGAGGGACAGGAAGTCATGGCCTTGAGTGGAGATAGTGTCGAATCAAGGTAGCAGGGAGAAGCACCCAGGAAAAGACTGAGGAGCAAAGGATTCGAATGAGAGATGGAAGCCATGATTGGAGTGAATCCTTGACCACTGATGATGGATGGAAGCCATGACTGGAGGCTCGATGAGATAAGAAATGGTGAATGATGACCGGAGTCAGGAACCTGATACATGCAGCATGAGGGCAGCGGATTGATGAGGTGGCATATGAGTAATGATAGGCATGCCCAAAAGAGACATCAAGTGCAGGCCACATGGAGTCAGCCACGGCATACGCCTGTGTAGCTAATTTTTTTTTTTAAACCATAGGTATGCATACGGGAGTTGAGACAGGAACATGGATGAGGTATGGCGATGCAGTGAAGCCATGAGTGGGGTGGAGCCGCTTGGTCATACAATGGGAACGATGAGACCCTGGGGCCAGATGGTAGGCAAATAGAGGAACCATAAGGGAAGGATAAGGAAATGAGTCATGAACCTTCAGCCAGAGAGAGCTGTCATCCAAATTTGGTAAAAATTCCATCCCCTGTAGACAATGTTGAAGAATACGCTGAAACCGGAGTGACTATAACAGTAGAACAACAAACAGAAGAGCCAAAGAACAGATTTTTAGAAAGGGGCTAAGATGAGGTAAATTGAATGTGACAGTAGAAAAGACAAAATCTTAAATAGAAATATACTTTGAAGACCAATACAAGCCACCTGTAGAGCTAAGGACCTGCAATTAAACACGTCTGACCCGCCTTGAAGAACTATAGAAACTGATAAAAATGGAGATGTTGTAAAGCAGTCCTAGAAATGTGAATGTTTGCAAAGGGTTTACCACAATGGGCATAGATAGGAAATATTGAAGTCATACCCAATGTCTAAGATCGTAGAAACTAACGAAGCTGGAGATAGTCCATTTGGTAGTTGGGAAATTCATAGTAGGGGAAGTGCCACACGAGTCCTGAAGCGTGAACGCTTGTTGCAGCAGCAGGAGTTGAGCAGGAGTGAATGAGGGGGTCAGTGAGGAATGGAGCAGTGGAACCACAAGCGGAGGAGAGAGAAGCACACGATGAGGATGATCACCACAGAACAGAGCATGGTGAGGAAGGGCGGCACATGGGAGCTGGGTTGTGGGATGCCCAGGAGTTGGGGGGACAGTGCAAGCGTGGCACCGGCAGGGTGGCAGGGTTTGGAAACAATCGAGGAATGATGGAGCCACTGCAGCAGGTGCTGAGATTCTGCAGCAGCAATGCTGCAGCAGCAGGGTCCAGGAGGGCAGCATCAGCTGGGCACGGACACACTGAGCATGAGATGTCGATACATAGACAGCAAGCTGAGGACACAGAACATGCAGTTGTCACGATGTGAAGACCAGGCAACACAATAAGCAATGCGGTTCAAAAAGGAGCAGCACACAGTTCTATTGGCTGGTACCCCAGGGAATATGTTCATGGAGTACAGCTATGTATGCTTGTTTGGTAGGAAGACGCTGCAAGACAAGGACAGGGTGGGGAATGGATGCTAAATGAAGCAATGAGGGGAAAACAGGAGGTGGGGCAGGGGGATCCTGTGAATAGAGGGAGAGGAGTGCTCAAAAGTGCCGATGGGGATGGGGCCAGCAGAAAGGAAGCAGCATTAGCTGTGGGAGAGATAGAAGGCAGGTAAATGAGCCAAAGAAGGTGGGGATGACCAAAGGGCAGCTGGAGGCAGCTGCAGAGACAAGGGGAAAATGCAGAGAATTTCAGATAGGTGGTGGAGGAGAGCAGCGCCTCCAGCTGCAACAAGAAATGAATCCTGGAGAGGTCCAGGATGAGTGACCTTATAAGCCTGATGGAGGAGTGACGTAGTTGCTCCACCCACTGAACCTTGGGCTTAAAGCCCTCCCACAGTATGCAGTCATTTTTAGACTCTCCAATATAATTACCTCTGTTCCGTTCCTTCAGTGGTGCTATCCAGCATCACCCCTCCCCCATTTCATATAGCACTCTATGATACTTTCTCCCAAAGTGCATCACTTTACATTTCTTTAGCATGAAACCCAGCTGCCAGATCTTTGAAAGTTCTTCATCTTGCTCAGATCCTCCCCAAGTATCCTTCTCTCTTCCTCAGTATCTACCCTTGTTCAGATCTTTGTGTCATCTACAGAGTCATATCTTACTTTACCCTTACCTCTGTCAGAAATGAATATATTGATGAGAACCAGGCCCAGCTCCTGAAGTACTCTGCTTTTATTTTACCTCTGAAAACACCTCATTAACTACCACCTTTTGAGTTCAACCCCTGAGTTAGCTCTCCACCCAGTTTGTGACATTTTCCTCCACTGCAGATCTCTAAGCATTTTGACCAACCTATTGTGGTGGACAGAGTCAAAGACCTTGCTGAGGTCTAAATATACTACATCAGCTGCTAGCCCCTCTTCTGCTGCAGTGGTCAACCAGTTGAAGAAGTCAACCAGATTTGTTTTGCAAGACTTTTCCTTGTGGACCCATGTTGTCTGGGGTCCTGCAGTCCATTCCCCTCTAGGATGGGAGGCAGTATAGCACAGTGGTTTAAGACTCTGAGCTGCAAACCTAGAGACCTGGGTTTGAATCCCACAGCCCCTACTTGCATACTGTGTGACCTTGAGCAAGTCACTTAACTTCTCTGTGCTCCCAGGTTGCACCTGTAAACAAGCCTTTAGCTTAGTGTGCCACTCCTGGTTAAACAATTGAAAAAAAAAAGGAAGTCCACCAGGTTCTTTTTTAGTAAAGGCCCCATAATTGTCCCCACTATAGACATCAAGATGACTGGTCTATAGTTCCCCAGTTCATTCCTCTCCCCACTCTAGTGCAGCAAATATCATATAAACTGTATCTCTATGGGTTTTACAATACAACAGAGGTAAGGGAAACAATGCTTCTGCCATTAACCACACCAGAAGAACAAATAGCACATAAATAGATGATAGAGAGTGATAATGGAGAGGTTAAGAGCAGGAATGTTAAGTGACATATGTAGCAGATGTGATACTAACCTTTAGGAAATGCCTGGAAGTCATCTCACTTGTAGTCCTAGTGTAAGCAATTTGTAGTTTCCTGTCATGCTCGTCTGAAGTCCTTTCACCTTCGATCTCTGTGTATATGGTCTTTGTCTTTAGTCAGAATAAAGATGGCAACCTAGCCACAATTCTTTGAGTCTGTGTTAGTCTGTTCTTCATAACAAGAATACTACAGTAGCGACGAGGTAAAAGGAAGAATCTGCAGGTACAGTGTCCATACATCCTGACGGTAAGCCCTTTCCAATTTTTTTAAATAAAGAAAAATGGTACAAAACTGCACTGAGTTCTTCAGATCTTCTCTAGATAGGGACACACCTAGCCTGACTGCATTGTCTACAGCTGACTATTCTCCCTGTGGCTTACTGAAATTGCTGGGGAAGGGGGTCCTCAGCAAACAGAAACAAACTCTGGCCAGAGCCGATAGGGTTGCAGCCAAGAAATTTGGGGTTAAAACATTGAAAATTTGTATTTTAATATTTTGACACCAGATTTTCAACACAGCCTTGTTATGACCCTGCCTCATGAAGAAGGGCAGAGAAAATGTCCAACTCCTGGCCTATAGGTAAATTTGAGCAGGGACTGTGAAATCAACTTTTAGGATGCAAAAACACATTTTGGGGAGGAGTTGAAAAATAGCTGCTGTCACATTCATGAGGTGCTGTAAAGAAATTGCTATGCTGAAAATTTGGGGTAAAAATACTAAATATTGCCAAACTTATGAAGCTGCATTTGCAAGCTTCAATATCGCCTCATAACTTTTTATTTTTAAATATGCTTACACCAAATTTAAATCACAGCCTTCTTATGACTCCACCTCATGAATAAGGTCAGAGAAATGTTTCGGCTCCTGTCCAAAATGTGATTTTGTGCAGGGATAACAAAATCACCTTTCGGGATATAAAAAAATATTTTGGTCAGGATTTGAAAAATTACACCTGTCACATTCATGAAGTGCTGTACACATATGGCTATGTTATAAATTTGGGGTAAAAATATTGAAAATTACCAATGTTACTAGCCTGTGTTTGCAAAATTCAGTGTAGGCTCATAACATTATTGTTTTTTAGTGTTTTTACACCAAATTTTCAACATTGCCTTTTTTTGAGTTATGATCCCACCTCATGAACAAGGGCAGAGAAAATGTTCAACTTCTGCCCAAAGGGTGATTTCATGCAGGAACCGTGAAACCACCTTTCAGGATGTAAAACATCATTTTGGCCAGGATTTGATAAATGACAGCTGTCACACTCATGGGGTGCTGTAAAGATATGGCTATGTTGTGAATTTGGGGGAATAATATTAAAAATTACAAAGTTACGAGCCTGCATTCACAAAATTCAATGTATGCTCATAACTTTGTTGTTTATCAATATTTTTACACCAGATATGCAACATAGCCTTCTTATTATCCCATTTCATGAACAAAGGCAGAGACAATTTTCAACTCCTGCCCAAAAGGTGATTTCACACAGGGACCACACAAATTACCTTTTGGGACAGATCTGAATAATGACAGTGCAATTGTTCATGAGGTAGGGTTCCAAAGAAGGCATGCTGAAAATTTGGGCCAAAAATATGCAAAAATGCCCAAGTTATGCCACTAAATTCAAAATCCCATTGAAATACATTGAACTGCATACCTATTTGTTCAGTTCATGGTCCAGCTTTGAAGAGTGAAAAGGTGTCTGTGGTCCAGGAGGATTACAGCATGGAATCCTGATGGGTAAGTAAGGACTTTGGGGGGGGCGCAGGGTGGTGGGTGCTGAGTGGGAGGGTTGGGTGGGGATATGGTAATGGCACAAAAGACATCAATGGATGGTTTTCATTTTTACAGGTTAAAAAAAGACATTGATGGATGGTTTTCTTTTTACAGGGTAAAAAAAAAGGACTGAGGAATTGCCATCATGACACTGGGGAATTGGGCACCCCCAGTGTCACTGTTATGTTTTGTAGGGGTGGGGTGGGGTTATGGGTGCTGAGAGGGAGTGTTGGGTGGATGAGATATGCATAATTAAAAAAAAAGGAATTGGTGGTCACAGAGGAACACAGCACACTTCCCCATGACCAAGATGGCAGCCACACCACACTGCACATGCGCTAGTGGTTGCGCATGCGCATTACAGTTTAGTGGCCATCTTGGACATGGTAAAGTGTGTTGTGTTCTGCCATGACCACCAACACAGTAAAGAAATAGTGCAATGTGACTTCCAACCAAGACAATGAGCAGAGTGCTTCATGGGCGCAGAGGTGACTGTGTTGAAACTCCAACATGTTGTTCGGTCAGAAGGAACACACTGACTGCTTTTTTGGTTGCAAGAGATCTGCAGGGCTACGCCCACTGCAGCCCTAAAAAGGATGAAAGAAAAAGTATAAAGAATGCCAGTTTTGCCTCACCACAGACAAGTGTTTCAGATTCCAGGCACCAGGAGATGAAAGCACAGAAAGGGCTTGCAAACTGCTGCCCATCCCCTGCTGGTGAAACAAACAAAGCAGCAGCAACTTTGCTCCAGCACATTATCCATCCCTGGCTTTGGATTGCACTGTAACAGGGGTGCACAATTACCATAGAATCTGAACAGATGCTAACATCTTCTGGAGGAGGCCAAAAACAGCACAGTACAGCAGTACAAAGTGCAAAAAGAAACAAATCCCAGTGCAAGCAGTTATAGAAAAGTGCCCACCTCCAGCAACTGCAACATACTGCATTGCTTGGCAAAATGGCATTCCAGGGACAAGGGACAGAATTTCAGGAATCTAACAAACACTTCAACACATATATCAAAAAGTTTGAGTACTGACTTCAGTGAACAAAATTCCGGAGCAGGACAATGAATGTTGGGACCTCTTCCTGTCCCTCCTACCAGCCCCCATGTTCACTCTTCTTAAGAGTCTAGTGGCACCAGATCTGTTAAGAGGGTGGAACTATGACCAACTTAAGGGCACACTCTTATGGCACTACATGTCCAAACCCACTGGGATAGCAGACTGCAATTGATTCCACCACTGCCTCCAAAGAGGAGAGTCAGTTATGGACTTCCTCACTACCCTGAAAAATTTAACAAACTTGTTTGAATACAGGCAATTCCTGGATGATGCCTTATGGGATCAGTTCATCTGTGGTCTTTATGGAGACCACTGCATGAAACGCCTTCTTACAGAACCAGATCAGACTTTCAAGTCTGCATGTGACGGTTCTATGTCAAAACATCGATCACAGAAGGGTGATCACCATTTGGGTGAGTGTTCATCGCTGCAAATGAATTATGGTGATGTACACTTGCAGCGACTGGAAAACCAGTGACTGGTTTTCTATGTTATGCAGGGGGCTATGCCACCCACACACCCCTTCTTAAGGAGTCTCAACCCGAGGGAGATGCATGTCGGGTGGGGGGTGTAAAACCTAAAATAAATGGAAACCCCTACCAATGCAAAAAAAAAACAATCGCTGCCAGAACTGAACCCAGCACCCTCCCAGTCCCAGTCTGCCACCTACCCACCATGTCACACAGCCAGCTCGGCAACCGACCACTGCATTACATCACACATATACCCTCTCTCCCCTTCTACCCATTGCGTGGCATAATCCCACCCATGCATGTATATATAATGACATCTTGTCACTGTACTCGCCTACCCTGGTATCTGCTCACTACCCTGCCAGGTAGTCCAGAACACAGTCACCGTGACTGAGTTGCCCTTTTTGAAAGTGCTCAATCGTGGTCACCGTGTTCACTGGATACCCCATGTGACCTGAAAGAGCTCCTATATCCCTACTGTCCCCCCCGCTTTCTCCGATCCACTGATGAGGGATTGATAGAGATTCCCAGGGTCCATTTAAAAACTTCAGGGGCAAGATCGTTTAGTTTTATGGCCCCGGCCCTGTGGAACTCTCTACCTCATCAGGTGAGAAATTGCCTGACTGTCCAAAGCTTTAAGGAAGCTTTGAAAACATATCTTTTTTTAGCAAAGCTTTTAATGATTTATGACTGTTTTAATGTTGTTCTAATTATTTATTGTTTTATGTACTTGTACAGGGGCCTTGGTTTTAAGAAAGGCACCTTATATAAATAAAGAATGAATGAATGAATGAATGAGTGACATAAAATTAGCACTTGAACTTGCCTGAAAAGACACCAAGGAACTTGCAGTTCACACAGGCCCACAGAGGGAGGCCATCCACAGAGTTACCCCCACTCAACCTCACAGGGATCAGCCTTGACCAAGGGGAGGCCACATGAAATCACATCCTTCTGGCTAAGCTTCTCAGAAACCACCACTACAAGGGAAGGCTAAGCAAGCCTGCTTCTGATGTGGAGAAGACCACCAGCAAGATATGTGCCAATTCCAATAAGAAATGTGCCACAACTTCAGAAAAGTGGGACATCTGGCATGGGTCTGCAGAAATGCATCACATAGAGCACAGACACAGCATATGAAGGTACTCTGCCAGAGACACCAGAAAGAGATGACTCCTTGGGCCTCTTTGCTGTCTACACTATGCAAGGCCATGGAGACAGCATCTGCCTGAGTCTGTGGATAGTAGGAACACCAGTGAGCATGCAGGTCAACACCAGAACATCAGTGTCACTGATAACTGATCACATCTATACCACCTGTTTCAACCAGTGCCAACTGTGACCATCCCCATCTGACTAACATTCTAAACAGTTGATCAGATACCTGTGTTGAGGAAGATACAAATCCCTGTGACCAACTAGGGAGATGAATGAACCCTGCCTCTTTTCATGGTACAAGTAAAGAAGCCTGCATTGCTCAGCAGGAACTGGCTGGAGAAAATAAAGCTTATATGGCAAAAGATTTTCATGCTGTGCACTGTGGCAAAGGCACCACAGGAGGTGTTCAAATGACTGCAAATGCCCCCATTCCAGGATGGATATGGCACCATTTGAGACTTCAAGGCAAGACTCTGAGTGCAAAAAGGTGCCATCCCCATCTTCCCCAAACTTCGACCTATGTCTACATATTGAAGAATGCAGTCAAACATGAGCTGGATAGACTGAGCAACATGGCATTGTGTCCAGAGTGAAGAGGAGCAACTGGGCTGCCCTAATCATCATAGTCCAGAAGCACAAAAATTCAATGAAACTGTGCAGCGACTGCAAGGTCACAGTGAACCAATGTGTGGATCAAGACCCCTATCCCTTAACTAATACAGAGGACTTATTTGTCACATTGGCAGGTGGTAGAATCTTCAAGTAAATGGATTTCTTATTTGTCTACCAGCAGCTGGAAGTCAGTCTTGACTCGAAACCATTCCTAACCATCAACACTCACAAAGGACTGTACCAGTCCAACTGCCTGACCTAGGGAGTTTCATCATCACCAGCCATTTTCCAGCATATCATAGACCAGATTTTACATGGCCTTGACTGGACTGTCTGCTTCATTGATAATATTATGGTTACAGTGCTCACGGTGGAGGAGCACCTACAAATCCTTGATCGAGTCATGTCCAGGCTGCAAAAATAAGAGGTACAAGTCAAAAGCAAGAAGTGTAAATTCCTGCAGAACACTAGAGTACCTGGAATACCAAGTCAATTTCCAGGGTCTGCATCCCACAGAGGAGAAAGTAGCAGTCATCGTTAGTGTACCCCCCAAAACAACATCACAGAACTTCACTCATTTTTGAGACTGCTAAACTACTACAGCAGGTTCATGGCAAACTTGTCTACACTACTTTAACCACTGCACCATCTGCTACAGAAGGATTCAAGATGGAACTTGCCACCACAACTTGAGGCAGCATTCCAAGATTGTAAGAAATTGCTTTTTGACAGCAAGTGGTTAGCCTACTATGACCCTCAAAAGCCCCTAAGGCTATCATGCAACACATCCCCATATGGAGAGGAAACAGTAATTTCCAATGTCTTGAAATCAAAAGATAAACAGACAGTTACTTTTGCTTCCAGAGCCCTATCTTCTGGCTGGCTCCATGGCACCAAACTATAGGGGATTACGCGGCATGCTGGTGACCTGGGTTTGTGCCTGAGCCCAGGACAACAGGAGCGGAGACTGGAAGGGAGGGTTCAGAGGTTCCATCAGATGCTCTCCTCCCTAGGGGAGTGGGCATGAGCCTGCATCACTCTTGGGTGGCTCCTGGTGGCCCGTGGTAGTGGTGCACTTTGCTGCATGGGTGACCATGCACTGCATGTGCGACCTGCCAGGATGCTGCATGCATGCAACTGCACTGCGGGTGGAGGGGGCAGGGGGAAAAAATGGGGAATAATTCCACTGCTTGGCCAACTGAATGACAGCCACTGGTCCATTCTCCCACCATGCAGCCTGGAGATGAGCCTCCAAGCTGATCCCCCACTATAGGCCCAGGCTAGTGTGAAGCCCAGTCTTCCCTTCTGTCCCTACCCAGGAGGGGGATCCCTTGATGAAGGGATACGTTAGATCACTTGGGTCTCAACAGGATGGGGAATGGAGAGAATGGTGGTGTGGGGATGTCACAGTGGGTTGCAGGGGCCCTAGGTGGCCTGAAACAGTGGCCTGCCAAGGGGCAACAAAAAAAACAACAGAACCTTGTCTTCCAGCAAAAGGAATTATGCACTAATTTAAAGGGAAACACTGAGCATAATTCTCAGCATTTAAACATTTTCTAAATACTTACATAGCCACAAGTTCACACTTATCACAGACCATAAGCCCCTCCTATTTATTCTAGGGCTGAAAGCAACAATGCCAATGTTTTCAAGAAATACAATACAGTATCACACATACCCCCATAATGCAGAATATCATGGGATATATATATATACACAAACCACCATGAAAATTTAGATTGCCCCTGCTTTAAGTAAGAATGTGTGGTGCCAAATAACCTTTTATACAATCTGCAAAGGGTGACAAGAGAAGACACAGACATGTATTTTATCCTACACAGGACTCATAAATATGCCTCATCTTTCATCCTACACAGGACTCATCAGTGTGCCTCCTCTGTGTGCCACCCCAAGGGAAAATGAGCCAACCCTTATGTAGTCTTATGGGTTTGGGTCATCGTGGGCCCAAAATAAGAAAGCATGCTAAAAAGGCAAAGAATCTCATCACTGAGGCAAGGGTTACCCAAAAAGGGCACTGGCAACAAAGCCAGGTTTTCAAGAAAATATAAAATCATACATTCCCCCATAATGCAGCGTGTCATAGAATGTCTTTGCAAATCACCATGAAAAATTCCCATAAGACCACATTAGGGTTGGCTCATTTTCTCCTGGGGTGAGAAATAGATGATGTACACTGATGAATCCTGTGTAGGATGGTATCCCATGATGCTCTGTGTTATTGGTCCATGTATGATTTTGTATTTCTTGAAAACCTGGCTTTGTTGCCAATACCCTTTTTGGGTAACCCTTGCCTCAGTGCTTTTGTGCTGAGGTTCTTTGTCCTTTTAGCCTATCAAAGTTTTCAGCCCTCAAAGTGCAGCACTGGCCCTTCATCTTGTTGGCCTATGAGTATGATATAGAATACTGAAGATCCCAGCACCAGTGCAAACACATTGTCTTGCCTGCTGTGCAAAACCAAACCGAATAAAGACAACGATGGAGAAATCTTTCAAATCTCCTATCTCAAGGATCTACCCATAGCCTGCTGAAATGCAATGGAGGCAGCACAATAGGATTCAATCCTCTCAAACATTCTGGATCTCAGTCTAAATGGATGGTCTACCCTGGCAAAGGATCTGACCCTTTGGCCCTTCTTCGACAAGAGGAATCAGATATCCACAGAACAAGGTTGTCTTTGTGGGGCACTGGAGTGGTGACTCATCTGAAATTCTGGAAGGGACTACTGGATAACTTCCATGAGAGCCATCTTGGAATTTCTCGGATAAAGTCATTGGCCAGAAGATATCTCTTGTAGCCAAGACAAGATCATGACATTAAAGAACTACAGTAGTAAGCTCATGAGTGCCTTGTGCAGTCATCCAAAATCAACCCACCACAACAACCCTCTTTACCTGGTCCTGGCCAACAGCTTGGGAACAAATTCACTTTGGTTATGTGGAACTTGACAAGCAACATTTCCTCACTGTAACTGATGTCCACTCAGAATGGATTGAAGTGCTCCCCACACAGGTGACCGCTATGGACAAAACTATAACTCTGCTATGACACTTGTTTGCTGTGTATAGACTGCCCAAAGAGTTGATGTTGGACAATGGTCCTCAGTTCACTTCAAGTTCTTTTTGAACAGAAATGGGGTCCATCACATCCTGTTTACACCACACCACACAGCCTCAAATGCAGCAGTAGAATGGGCAGTACAAACTTTTAAGAAAGCCTGGATGAAACAAGGCACTTCAATGGCTGGCGAATTCTCTTTTTTGCATACCAGAACACCCTGTAAATGGTTACAGAAAGGACATGGGCAGAATTGTTATTAAACTGCCACCCACAGAGTAGACTGTCTGTCTTAATACTGGACTTGTCCCAACAAGTGCACAAGAGCCGCCTACAACAGAGGGAACATGAAAGAGTTTCTCACATGTCCAGCATTTTTTATCCAGGGGAGAGGGTGATGGTCTGAGACTTCTGGAGCCAGAAGTGATTTTGGAGTCCAGGACATTGCAAGAGAATTGGGGACCTTTAATCTACAGGGTACATGTAGGTCAACAGACCATACATATCCATGTGGACCACCTCCTACTGTGCCCTCATGTGTCCTTCACCAACATCAGCAGAATACTTCTTTCAAGAACAAGAGAATGGCATGAATTTTGCTCCTGCCCTGGCTTGAGTGTCCTCATCAGTTCTGGCAGTAGCTGTTCCCAAAGTACCTGTTGCACCCACAGCTGCTGCCCCACACCGAAGATATCCAATGAGGCAGTGCAAGGCACCCCAGAGACTTGCTTTGTGAAAAAAAAATATCTGTGGTGCCACTGAACTGTACTGTTGTTAGGTAGAGTAAGTTCAAACCAAAGGAACAGGGTAATCCTCAGATTTTGTTGGGCTTGAATAGTCTGTTTCAACCCTGAAGGTAGGATACAGTATAACTGTTTGTAGACTATTTTTTTCTAAATGGGAGGAGTGTAGTAGATGTGGTATTAACCTTCAGGAAGTACCTGGCAGACACCTCACTCATAGTCCTGTAGTGAGCAATTTGTAGTCCTTGTTGTTTCCTTTCATGCTCATTCTAGTGCCCTTTAACCTTTGAACTTTGTGTCTAACAAAGGGAGGCAGGGAGGTCAGTAAGGGAAGCCAAAGCTCAGACAGAAGAGCGCATCACAAAATCAGTGGGTAGAAGGAATAAAACCTTTTACAGGTACATAAGTGAAAAAAGAAGGGCAAAGGGAGGGATAGTGAGACTGAAGAGGGAGGACAGGGACCGCATGGAGGATGACAACAGTAAAGCTGACATACTGAACAGATATTTCTAGGTAGGTAGGTAACATTTTATTTTTATACAGGTAATACATGTCATTTGGACAAAAGTCCAGTTTACAAGACAGACTTGTGCAATCTCTCTCTAAATACATACAATAAGGTTCCATATTAACACATACACAAAACACAGCAGTATAAATATATCTAGTGTAACAAAAGTATAAAAATACTTCCTTTGTCTTTACATAAAGACAGAAATCTTATCTAATTTTACAGTACATTGAGAGGAATAATCAGCAATTACAAACATGCATATTCAATTATTTTATAATATGAACAAATGTAGAATGATTTGTAATTTCCCTTACATCTGCAGAAAGAAAATTTCAAAAACTAGCAGCTTGATGAATTAAAGTCCTATCCCCATATTTGTTTCGTGATTTTTCTATGATAATCTTATTTAAGTGAACTGATCTAGTTAATAACCTTTTAGAATGTTGCTTGGCTGGAAACAGCAACAATGAAATTAGATGATTTAAACAAGAATACTTCATTTTATGAATTAAAATTAACCAATGACATATATAATTTGCATTCAAAGACAGCCAATTTAATTTATTCAGCAATAAACAATGATGAGTACGATAATTCCCCTTTAATACATATCTGGCCACTTGGAAATAAGTTTTATCTAACTTGGCCAAAAGTGTTTTATTAGTTCTTCTGTATATCAATTCACCATATCTTAACACTGGAATAATTAACTGCTCAGCCAACTTCTTCCTATCTATTAATGTTAAACATTCTGTAGTTCTCCTTAAAGCCCCCACCCTTTTTTTATTCACTTTGTTTACCAAATCCATAATATGACAAGAAAAAGACATCTGCTCATCAAATATCACTCCCAAATAACTGTAATCCTTAACCTGTTCTAATTTAATTAGATTTTTAGTATAAATTTGAAGTTTAAAAGTAGTATCAACACTTTTTTTTATGAAAATGTCATATGTATCATTTTCTTTGTGTTCATAATCAGCTTTGACCTGGTGAACCACCCCTCGATCTTTAAGAAATCAGACTGCAGATTCAATTGCAAATTCATCTTCTGATTTACCAGATGCAATAATTGCTGTATCATCAGCATATAACCAAATTTCTGTATGCTCAGCCACCAGTGGAAGATCATTTATGAAAATAAGAAACATAAGAGGTCCCAGGATCGATCCCTGAGGAACGCCTCTGGTGACACTTCTGTTCTCTGATGAATAACCCTGTACCTCCACCCTCTGAGAGCGATTACCCAAATAAGATTTTAGTCAATCTTAGGGGCCATCTCTGATACCTATCTCTTGCAGTCTCTCGATCAATAAGGGGTGGTCCACCAGGTAAAAGGCCTTTGACAGAGCTACAAAAATTACCGCTGTCTCCATATTATTTCCTAAAGACCTGCTTAACAGATCGCTAAATTCTAAAAGGGCTGTTGTAGTAGAATAGTTTTCTCGAAAACCAGATTGTTTTGAGGTTAACAAACTATATTTATCTAAATAATCTGTGACCTGTACAGAAATAAGCTTCTCCAGACTTTTTGATTAAAGGGGTAATAAGGCTATAGGCCTATAATTATTTACTTCTAACACATCTCCCCCTTTATAGATCGGTTTTACTCTACTTTCTTTCCAGAATAAGGTAAAGTAACCAATCTGAAGGCTCCAATTAGATAAATAAGTAATGTTTGGTCATAGCCATTGCCAGGGGGGGTTCGTCTGGTTCGGAAGAACCCCCCCTTTTGAAACTGCCCCTTTATTTTTCATTATTTGTAAAAAAAAGTTTCATCATTTCTGTTTATTTTTTTTACTGTTACAGAGTGCTAATGCACATGATGAACCCAGCACTTTCTCTCTGCATACCCTCCTCCTTCTGCTGCCATTCAGCTCCCTCAGTACCAGTAAGATGACTGGAGCTGCTTTGTGAGTCTTTCTCTGCACCTCCCTTATGACTGGCTTGGCCAATTGGAGCTCACATCAGCATCGTGAATGTGACCTCAATACAGCGCGGCCACTGCCTACAATTCACACTGTCAGCTAGCACTGGGGGAAGATGGAGCATGGTGGCAGGCTCAGAGATGACGTCACCAGGAGAGCAAAAAAGAAGTAGAGGACCTCTACTTATAATATTATCAGTCACAGGCAGGTAAATTTTGCTGGCTACTATTGCCGAATAATTGTCCCTTAATAACTGTATATTAAGGGATAGGCTGTGCAGTTGGGCAAGAGAGCTTTTCAGGTGGTAGGCTGAAAATGTAGAAATAAATTATTTAAATCCCCCTCTATACAAAAAGCAAAGTTGTCATGTTTCATATGCCTGTTTTAACTTTTCATAAGTAAAGCAAAAGAGGTACCACAGTGGAAAGGCAATGCAAATGTTTGGAAGGGTCTGGCTGGGATCTGCACTGCCACCTCATTAATTGTGCTGTTCAGAGAGGTCTTCACTGTGGTCCCATTTTGATGGACATTCAGTACCACTTTGGTCTGTGTCATCTGTGCCAGATGCCATTAAATCAAATAAGTTGTGATGTGTTTTCCAGATGACCACGTGCCAGTAGAATGACATTTATTGCTACAGTTCACTGTTTTGAACACACCCACTGTACTTTTGGAAGCATGGTGGGGTGGGGTTGGGGGGTAGGCATTTAGGAGATGGTAACTTGCACTGAAAATCTCTGACGCTGTCAAATTACCTTTCCCCTCACTCCCTTTGTCATACCTACCACATTGGAGAATGGAGTGGGGGCAACAACTGTAGTACTCAATATTGAACTAAGACTTATGTTACAGATTTTTTTCCAAGCAGGGTGCCTGGAATAGAAACATAGAAATATAGACAATGGCGGCAGAAAAAGACCAGAGGTCCATCCAGTCTGCCCAAGTTCCCTATAATCCCTGGAACCTACAATTTCTTCAGAGTACTAACCCTCCCTGTCCTCTTTCTAGTCACCTCCTTGGTCCTGTTGCCTCCGGTAACCACTATTCCCTTCATTATGTCCCAGCCCTGCCTGAATCCTCTGACTGTTTTTACACCTACCATTTCAGCTGACAGACTGTACCAAAGTTCCACCTTTTCCATAAAGTAATACTTCTTCACATCTCTCCTGAACCTACCTCCTGTTAATTTTCATTAGTGTCCATGTGACCTTGAATTGGTACTCAGGCTAAATAGTACCCCCGTAGTTCACTTTAATTCATTTCAGGAACTTGAAGATCTCTATCATATCTCCTCTCTCCCTTCTGGTCTCCAATGAGTACATATTTAATGCCTTGAGGCACTCCTCATAGGATTTTCCCTGCTGTCCCTGAATCATTTTAGTTACTCTGCACTGCACTGTCTCCAACCTATCCTTATCCTTTCTGAGGTGAAGACACCCAGAACTGGGCACAGTACTCTAGGTGAGGCCTCACCAGGGATCTGTAGATGGGAAGTATTACCTCCTTTCTTCTGCTATCAGTACCCCTACCAATACATCCCAGCATCCTGCTAGCCTTGCTATAGGCCATGTTGCACTGACTCAATTACTTAAATGGTATATTGAGTTGTGGATGGTGGGGGTAACAACAAGGGGTAGAGAGAGTTCAGATATGAGTTATTTAAACTTAAAATAAGCCACAAAAGTGCATCACTGAGCATACCATAGCCCATGATTTCTGGGGCCTATCAGACCCAGACCCCTGCCCTAGTAGCAAGCCAGCACTGCAGTAAGTTAGCAGTGTACAATACCCAGCCAAAACCAGCTGCAGACTCTGTATTGAGGTTCAGTGCATTAGCATTTGCTATCTCTATATATATCTATCTATATATCTACATATGTAATAGATAACCTACTCTAACATGTGCAGTCACACTCTGATATATGCATGCCTTGGTGTGCATTAAGCATGAGTCTGCAGGCCTAGTGCATCAACCACCCATGGCGTGTGTATATCAGAGCGCGGCCGCACATCCTAGAGTGGGTCATCTATCTTATAAAATGGCAAAATTGTTTTGGAGGGGGGTAAAAGTGTAGGTGTGTGGTCGTGCTCTGATAGATGCATGGTCATGTGATGTATTTTATACAATCAGAATGCTGGATTTGTTATTTACTTTGCTTCCCATTTTATAAATACACACACACACAATCTGAGCCATGCAGATAGTAATAATTATCCTTAGAGCAGGAGGTGGAGGGGAGCTCACAGATGAGTTGTTCTGGTTTAAAATAATCTACAAAATTAGCCACAGAGTATCTAGTACCCCAAAGCTTCTGGGGTCAAGCAGCCCCCAGACCCCTTTCCTACACACCAGTAGATACAGCTGCAGATATTAAAACTCATAACATAATATATCTGAGACAATGTCTTAGGTATATTACATTAAAAACATCTTGCTGCCCTCCGGTACTGAATACATATGTATTCACCCTGCAGTCAGCCAGATAATAATTTTGTTTAGAGCAAGGAGTGTATGAGATCTCAGATATGACTTCTTTAGCTTCAAAACAAGCCACAAAATGCACCACAGAGCAATTCTAGGATTCCATGGCTTCTGGGGTACTAGCGACCCTAAGACCCACAGCTTTTTTTTAAAAGTTGCAGACTGCATAAAAAGAACACCCCTTGTGAAAATCCTGGCAACGGCCCTGTTGGTGCTATATTAAAGGCTGCTAACTTCAAAAACTTGCCTTCAAGGCCATCACTTCCAAAGGTTTTATGGATATTTATTTTTTGTAATACTTTATAAACACTAGTGACAGTCAAGGTTTTAAATCTAAATGGAGGCAGTCCATCTTGTGAAGGTGTTGTTTTTATTTGTTCCAAATCTTGCTTATAAGAAATCTTACAATTAGGAAAGTCAACAAAAAAATCATTTAATACATTAAAAATATCCTCTGGATTATCAATAAAAATATCACCATGTTTTAACCTAGTTATTTCCTCTGGGAATTGCTGCCTGGTTTAGTTAATTGTTTAACCACTCTCCAAAAATGTCTCGGGTCAGTACTCAGGTCAATTTTATTTTTATAATAAGAAATCTTGGAAATTTTAACTAACCTTTTACACTTATTTCTAGCCACCTTAAAAAGAATCCAGTCCTTTTCCAATTTAGATTTCAAGGCTTTTTTCCAAATTCTATTTTTAATTCGGATTTGCTTTAATAATCTATCATTAATCCAAGGTAGTTTAAAAGGTTTTGTTTTAGTTTTAACTTTTGGTGCATGCAGATCACAGATTTCTCCAAAAGTCTGAGTAAAATATTCAACTGCAGTATCAATATCTGGAATTAATCTGCAGCGATCCCAATTTTCCTTACCCATACTGTCCAAAAATTGGGTCTCTGAGAATTTTTTTAAGTCTCTAGACCAATTTTGGCTTTTATAAATCAAATCTTGCTGAAACTGGGACCACGGCATAGTAACCCAAACCGGATTATGATCTCCAAGGCATGGATGTAAAATACCCGAAGCTTCAGTTACAATTTGAGTAGAAACCAAAATTAGATCTAAAATAGATCCATTTGTTGTATTAGATGTATATCTAGTAGGGCTTTTAATGAGTTGTTTCAGCCTTAGAGTAGTAACTATATATTTTAAGTATATTCCCTGTGTATTTTTCCAATCACAGTTTAAATCACCAATCAAGATCAAAGGCTTACTTCCCACTGTACCTATTATGTTTGTTAATATTATTTCTAAATCTGATATATTTGCTTTTGGAGGCGAATAAACAATTGAAATAACCAACCCTATCTGCTCCAAATGTATTGCTGCAAATTCTATATTCTTTTTACTACCTTGTAACAAAATTTCTGAATGACCCAGAGTTCATTTTATGAAAAGCATTACCCCTCCTCCTCTAGATTTTCTATCTGCCCTCCATACATAATAATTTTGAGTACCAAATTCATCATCATGATGTTTATTTGAAAGCCATGTTTTGCTTAATCCTAGTACACATGGGTCATAATTAACCAATAGGGTTGCCAAGGTATCATTTTTTGCTCCAATACTTAGTGCATTATCATGTAGAAATTTCATATTCAAATTTTCGGGCCCAGGATTCATTTCAATGTCTCTCCCCAAAATTAGTAACAAACAACAAGCCCCAGAAAAATTTGTAATTGAAGTATTAAACCTATAGGGGTTTAAAGGTCTGTAACAACCTCTTAAGTTTTGCCATCTCCAATAAACCTGACAGGAATTTCTCCTCAGTTTGTAACCGCTATTTTTCTGTAATTGGTTACAAGAAATTAACCAATTTACTAAAAATGTATAATTTATTGGTCTTTTAATTATATTAGACTCTTTTATAATGGCAACACTCAGGAGGGAACAAAGAGTCAAACAACCTAAAAGGTTTAACATCAACATTTTCAATATAAGACTTCTAAAGGTTAAAACTTATATCTAAACACAGTATTATCCAGCACCTAAATAAAACAACTAACTTGTAAGCTAATAGATACCTAATTTTTTGTTAAAAACAAAATAGACGTGAAAGAGAAACCTGCTTCAGGTGCACAGATACAATAGTAAATGTCCAAAGGTTTGTTGTTATTCACAACTCACTGAAGGACAAAAGTAGTCATGAAACAGGCCTATCAATACCACACTATTTTGGTTAAGCCTGTTACTTCAACTAAAATTAACTTAAGTTATCCCAGTTTAAACTTTTTAATTTTCTCTTAGGAGTGGCGCTCGCACCACTCATGCTCATACCACAGTGCTCGCGCTGTGAGCTGTGCGAGGTTTTTATAACGAGCTGCCCCCCTTCTCTGTGATGCTGGTCCCTGGTTCTCCTCCCACTTGCTGCTGTAGATTGTTCAGCTTTTCTCCAGTTACTGGAACACAGCAGACAATTGAATAGAGTTCCCCAGAGGTAGGAGCACTAGCACAAAGTACAAAAGCATAGGTTTGATGTTAAACAGTTCAGCATACAAGTTTTAAACTTCAAATCTCCCGGGCTGCAGCATGCTGATTTTCAGACTAGAGTTAGATGTTATAGCAACAGCTGAGTTAGATGGAATAGCAGCGTACCTGTAATTGAGCTGCGCGATGCTTTTATAACGAACTGCTCCTCCTCCTCTGTGATGCTGGTCCTGGTTCTCCTCCCACTTGCTGCCGCAGATTGATCAGCTTTTCTCCGGTTAGCGGAACACAGCAGACAATTGACTAGAGTCCCCCAGAGGTAGGAGCACTGGCACAAAGTACAAAAGCTCAGTCTTTACTGAGGAAGAGGAGGGTAATGGGCCTGAAGGGAGTACAAGGGGTGGAAATAGCGCAGAAATAGACACAAGTCCCTTTACATGGGAAAGGGTCCTAAAGAAACTGGAAGGAATAAGAGTCGATAAAGCAATGGGGCCAGATGGGGTGCACCCCAAGGTCCTAAAGGAGCTAAGAGAGGTGGTGGATGAACCTCTGGCAATCCTGTTTAGCTGATCACTGGAAACAGGGGAGGTACCCAAAGACTGGAGGACAGCAGACTTAGTCCCCTTATACAAAAGTGGGAACAAAGAGGAAGTAGGGAACTACAGACCAGGCAGCCTGACCTTGGTAGTAGGTAAGATCATGGAAGCACTACTGAAGGGAAGATTGGTGGAACATCTGGTTGCCAGTGGACTACAGGATCCAAGGCAGCATGGTTTCACTGGGGAGAGGTCATGCCAGACCAACGTCATTGAATTATTTGACTGGGTGACAAGGGAGGAGGATCGGGGAGGGCAGTGGACATGGCCTAGCTGGACTTCAGCAAGGCCTCTGACACTGTTCCACATAGAAGGCTATTAAACAAACAGGGGAAAATGGGAGTGGGCAGGACAGTAGTGCGGTGGGTGGGTAATTGGCTGGGCAGCAGGACACAGGGGGTGGTGGTAAATGGCTGTCACTCCACAGAGGGAAGAGTGACCAGTGGGGTACCACAGGGATCAGTGCTGGGACCGGTCCTATTCAACGTCTTCATCAGTGACATTACACAGGACCAGGGCCCCTACTTTTCTGCGGCACAGTGGGACCAAGTTCTGCGGCAAGACTACTATTTGCCGCAGAACTTCTGCGGTGGTGGTTTGTAATTTCTGCGGAAGTTCTGTGGCACTAACAAACTACCATATCACAGTGTCAGCTTGTCATCCTGACTTCACTTTCATGGCAGTTTTTATAGCAATCAGGATGGTGGAAAGCACAGTAACACTAGTTCAAAAAATAAAAGAATTATAAAAAATAATTTTATGCTTAAAAAAGCAAAACAAATGCCTCTCCCTTAAGGTCCCCTAGCCTGTTAAACAAACGACATATGCAGAGGGGTTCTTATGTGATAAATAAGGTATTTCTATATGCATGCTATCTATCCCACTAATGAGGTGTCCACTGTCTATCACTTATATATTTGTATGTGCTTTCTACACCACTCATGAGGTTCCCACTGCGTATCACTTATATATTTATATGCAAACTGTAACATACATACAAATGAATGTGTGTGTGTGTGTGTGTGAGAGTGAGTATGTGTGTGAGACAGAGATACTGTATATGTGTGTGTGTGTATAGATTTTTTTTTTAATTTCCATGAACTTGCATTATCATTCATACAGGTCCCATTAGAAATGGAATAGAGGAATAATTGCAAAACTCATTTTTGATGTCAGCCTGCTTTCCCTGACACACTGCATAACACCATTAGGCCATGACATGCACATGAATCAATTGTGAGATAAAGCTCTCCAGACTAGCACAATGTGTCCACCATGTGACAGAACGCTGCACCATACCTTCCCAGGCTCCAAGCAATGATGTGTTCCACCAATCCTTGTGCTGCCCAGCCAGCTCCCAGAGCTAATCTCTGAACCTGAGTTGCCTGCACAGAAACACAGCATGCTACCCTCTGGCCCAACAGCTGTCCCTGCACACAACATTTCTCCATAACTTTTAGGTGATTCTATCAACCAATGACAATATGTAATCAATAACTCTGGCAAAAATGCATACTGTGCAATTATTTATTTCACAGGTCTATTCTTTCAACAGGTCTACACATTATAGTATTCCACTTTTCTGGGCATAATTACTTTATTTTTCTTACAAATGACAGTTAAATTCATTTTACCAGTTATTCATTTCAGATGGCATCTCTATACATTAAAGGCACAAATAGGTTTGTACAAAGTGAGGTATGGACTTAACAGGTCTGTGCTATTGACAAGGTTTTGTTTAAGTTGGCCCTAGTGCAATAATGTAAGCCTGAAAATTGTACTAGGCTGTAGTGCAGGTTGAGCAAATATCACCATGCCTGATGTGCTGTGCCACCATCTCTGTCAGTGGGAGCTGTGGTAGATAAGTGACTTTTCATTTCTGTTGCAGATTGCAGCCATTTCATTATCTAATGTATGATGTTATAACAATGATAACATCACATTCTGAGCATATAGGGGGTTTAGGATATAAAAAAAGGGGAAGGGAACCAGATTCTATGGAAAAACAGAAATATTAATAAAAAATCAACAAGAAGAGTGAATTCTGCAGCACCGAAGAAGTTCTGAGGTAGATTGCAAGTTCTGCGCAAAATTCTGCAGCCGCAGAATTCTAGGGACCTTGCACAGGACCTACAGTACTGAGAGAGCTAGAAAAGATACTAGTGCATGATAGTTAGGTATCTTCCAGTGGTTTTTGCAACTAGTGATGCACATACCTAGGGTAGAGAGGATTGCTAGGTGCATGGCTAGTGGGAGGGTCTGGATGTCATTGTTCACTTAGGGACTGTTGACCTGGATAGCAGGAGGGAGACAAAAGAAAGGCAGACATATTGAACCAGTTTTTCTGTTTACTGTTCACAGTAGACAACAAGGGGCCATTACTGGACTGTGTCATCAATACAAGGAGGGAACAGGGGAAGGTGTCAGTGAGAATCCATATTCAGAGGCAAGGGTGTTAATGGAGCAACTCTATGTGTCTGGACAAGCTGCATTCCTGAGATCTGGATGAGATGGGACAGGTCCTGGCTGCACCTCTGTCTGATCACTTTAACAATTCACTGGTTATGGGGGGGTACCTAAAGACTGGTGGACAGTGAATGTGATATCCCAAGCACAAGAGTGGGCATAGGGACAAAATGGGGAGATACAGAACTGTTAGCCTGACATCCATAGTGGTGAAGCGGGTAGAAACTTTAAACAAGCATTTGTCAATGCCGAATGTTGTCTCACTGGCATTGGCACTGGTAGTGCCGGAGTTAGAGATGCATAATAGGAATGGCCGTGAAGTATTGAAGTGACACCAACCCCACCCTGTAGAGAGAGACAGGCATTGGGGTGTGCCTTTGGGTCGTCGGCTGTAATGCTCATGCCATTGTACCGCACTCTGCCCTGTAGACACTGACAAGTGGCATGGTGTGTTTTGGGGTCTTTGGGCATTATACTTACCCCATTCCATAAGGAAATACGCTGAGGTAGGTGCAGTATATAAGAATGGGGTGAATTTTGTGACCGAACACTCCAAGGCACACCATGATGCCTGTCACTGGCTGCAGGGTGGGGGGGGGTGGAATGGAGTGAGCATTACAGTCGATGATACCAAGTCACACCCCTGATGCCTGTCAGTCTTTACAGGGTGGGGTGCCACAGTTGGAACCGTAACACTGTAAGCGTCTGTTGGTATTTTCAGTCCAAATTTTCAACATGGGCTTTTTGTGAGCCCACCTCATGAAAAGCGGCACTATCAGCTTGTTAGCTGAATGGTGGTTTTGCACAGTGGCTATGCAATTTGGCGACACAGGGATGAAAACACATTTTGGAGAGTATTTGGAAAATGACAACTGTATTGTTAATGAGGAGATGTAAAAAAATGGCAATGTTGAACATCTAGAGTGAAAATATGAAAAATTGGTGACGTTATGAGCATGCATAGAAACTGTGCAACACACATCCGTAACACAATTATTTTTTGGATTTTTTTTAACCACATGTTTCACATAGGCATTTTGGGACCTCCCCTCATGAACAGTGACACTGTGATTTTGTTAATTTGTCCGAAACATTGATTTCGCACAGTGACCACACCATTGTGCGCCACAGGTGCGAAAACACATTTAGGGTAGGATGTGAAAAATGAAAGCTGTACTGTTCATAAGGAGGTGTGAAAAAATGCCAGTGTTGAAAATGTGGAATGAAAATATTGAAAATTTTCGAAGTCACAAGGGTGTGTGGAAACTGCACAATGCACACTTGTAACACAGTCATTTTATGAATTTCCTCACCAAATATTCAACATAGGCATTTCAGGAGTTCTTCTCATGAACAGTGTCACCATCTTTTCCTCAAACTGTCTCGAAAACTGATTTTGCACAGTGACTGCGCTATTCTGCTCCGGACGTGCGAAAACACATTTTGGCCAGGATATGTAAAATGACAACTGTACTGTTCATATGGAGGTGTGAAAAAATGCCAAAGTTGAAAATCTGGGGTGAAAATATTACAAATTCACGAAGTTATGAGCGTGCGTGAAAATTGCACAACACACGCTCATAAAACAGCCATTTGTTGGATTTTTTCCACCAAATTTGCAACATAGGCTTTTTGAGAGCTCCTCTCATGAACAGTGGCACTGTCGTTTTGTTAATCAGTCACAAAAGGTGATTCCATGCAGTGACCGCAAAATCACCTTTCAGGACCGAATAATGCAGTGACAGTGCCTGAATTCATGAGGAGGGGTCCCAATAACCCCATGTTGAAAATTTGGTGCCACAATTCCCAAAAATGGCTGAGATATGCACCAACATTGAAAAAAACATATTTATGCCATTATACAGCTTACCGGCATTTCTTCAGTCTGCGGTTGGCTTTGAAGAGTCAGACGTGTTCCCGGTCCACTGAAGATCGTCCCACTGGACTCTGGAGGTAAGTATGAGATGAGGGTGTGTGTGGGGAGGCAGGGTGCGCAGTGGGTGGGCGCGGGTTGTGGGAGGGGGCAGGGAGACTGTGAGGGGCAGTTTTCTTTTTTACAGGTTTACAAAAAGAAAAAAAAATTGCAGGATGGTTTTTATTTTGCAGGTGATTTGGCATGCTGGGGTGGGCTCCCAACGTGCCACCTAAGTGTTTTTTATTGGGGGGAATGCTGTAGCCGATGGAGGATTGGGCACCCCCGTCGGCACATACTGAAGGGGGGGCATGAGCTGAAGGGGATTGCGCACCCCATTTGGCACAGGAAAAAAGTGGGGGGGAGATATGATGCTGACGGGGAGTGGGCTCCCCCGTCGACAAAAGAAATGGGATGGAGGACAAACGCTGACGGGGATTGAGCACCCCATCGGCAAAGAACAACTGTTGGGGGGGCGCATGATTCTGAGAGAGATTGGCATCCCCTCAGCATACATTTTAAATGGGAGGGGGGTCATTATGCCGATAGAGAGTGGGCTCCTCTGTCAGCATTGTGACAGGAGGCAGCGGCAGTCACTGCTGCCATGTTGTGTGCTCGTCGGGAGACGTGTTGTGGTCACGCTGCATGAGAGCTTTGCTCTCATTGCAGCGGACCTTCTCTTAGATCTGGTGGCCACATTAGGGAGTCATGATGTCAGCGCCTGCTGCTGGCTGATTGGGGAATGAGGGATGCACCTACTGATGCATGCCCTGCATTCTCCCAACAGTGACTGCGCCTCCAAATCTGCTACTACCGCAAGATGTTGGCTGTCACGCAAACGCAAGCCAACATAAAAAGGAGAGGTTAGTGAGTTTCCTGGAAAACACTAAACTTCAGGATAATAGACAACATGGGGGAGATCATGTTAATCAACTTCTTTGAATTGATGATGAAGGTGGTGGACAAAGGGGCAAGAAACTGACATACTGTCCTTGATTTCAGTAAAGCCTTTAACTCTGTTCCACAGTCAACTGGTTAAGAAGATGGGAGAATGAGGGATGGGAGAAAAAATCATGAAATGTGTAAGACACTGGCTGAATAACAGAATCCTGAGGGCTGTAATCAATGGGGAATACTCCAAAGTACTGAAAGAGGGTCACCAATGGGGAACCACAGGGGTTGGTCTTGGGACCTGTCTTCTTCACCATTTTTATCTATGATATTGGCATGGGAATCAATGGGGAGCTCTGCTTATTTATGGATGATACAAAGATTTGCAGAAGAGTGGACAGTGAAGAAGGGGTAAAAAGTATAAAAAAAGACTCAGAGAGTGGAGAAGTGGTCAAGGGTTTGGCAGTTAAAATTCAGTGCCAAAAAGTGCAAAGTAATGCACATAGAGGTGAAAAATCAGAAAAAGAATAGAGAATGTGGGGTTGCAGTGGAAAGCACAGACAAACAGAGGTACATGGGAGTAATAATATCAGACATTCTGAAGGCTACAGCTCTGTGTAACATGACAGTGGGGTGGATGAATAGGATGCTGGCTTGCATGGAAAAGGAAATCACCAGTAGGAGAGATATGATTATGTCACTGTACAGGTCCATGGTGCATCCTCATCTGGAATGCTGTGTACAGTGCTGAAGCCTGGATTTGAAGAAATACAGGGCAGGGTGGAGGGCGGCAGTACAGAGGACGGCAACTTAAATGATTAAATGTCAGCAACGACGGACTTACATGGATAGGTTGGAGGATCTCAGCATGTACATTCTGGAGATAAGGAGAGAGGGGGCATGACTGAGACATACA
The DNA here is from genome assembly GCA_016271365.2 of Neoceratodus forsteri. Taxonomy (NCBI): domain Eukaryota; kingdom Metazoa; phylum Chordata; order Ceratodontiformes; family Ceratodontidae; genus Neoceratodus; species Neoceratodus forsteri. The sequence continues at coordinate 1,091,886,135 of CM057456.1, forward strand.
CTTACCTACACAAGTTTAATAAAGTGAATAGCAGAGACTTCTGTTCACACTGACTAGAAACACAAGTACTTGAAGAAGCCCAATAAAGCTGCAGGGAAGAGGGGAGATTTGAGAGGGACATACATACATATATACGTACATACGAACATATGAATCTGCCAGCAGAAACAGGCCTCATGGTGTATCAAATCTGCTTGAGTGTGCAGCTAGCACCCCTAGATTGCAGCTGCCCCACCTTCCCCCCCTCTCACCTCCAGGAAGTTCCCAGCACTAGTTACCCAGCTGCACCCCCGTGCCCTGTCCCATGCCCTTTTAAAACTACCCACCATCTTACAAGAAATCACCCCTCTGGTAGGGCATTCCATTTCGACACCACCCTTTCTGTGAAGTAATGTCTCCTCATCTCTCTCCTAAATCTGCCCCATCCAATCTTAGCCTATGCCCTCTCATGTCCCTTCCCTTCCTCAGCTTAAATAACCCATCAGCGCTAGATTTGTTGATCCCTTTCAAGTACTTGAACGTTTCAATCATATCCCCCCATCCCTCCTCTCCTCCAGGGTGAACAAACTCAAGTCCCTTAACCTGTCCTTGTAGGTTTTGCCTTCCATCCCCTATATCATTTTTGTAGCCCTACACTGCACCCCCTCCAGCAGTCTATTATCCCTCTTCAGATACAGACACCAGTACTGCATTCAGTATTCCAACTGCAGCCTGACCAAGGACCTGTAGAGGGGCATGATCACTTCCCTATGCCTGGATGAGAATCCCCTTGCCATACACCCCAGCATCCTGTTAGCTTTAGCTGCAGCTTTTCTGCATTGGGCAGAGTTGTTCAAGCTCTCTGTTACCATCATCCCTAAGTCCTTCTCTTTCTCGGTGACCCCCAGCCTCACTCCCCCAAACCAATATTCCCTCCTCGGGTTCTTGGCCCCAAAGTACATGACCCTGCACTTCTTTGCATTAAAGCCCGGTTACCAATTTGCCAACCACTCCTCCAGCTTGGTTAGGTTCCCCTCTACTTGTTTCCACCAGTCAACTTCATCCACTACCACGCTTATTTTAGTATCGCCTGTGAATAGACTGATCCTACTCTCAACTCCATGTGAGCTATCTGATAAGAATATCCCAAGCAACACCGGACCCAGCACAGAGCCTTGCAACACTCTACCTGTCACTAGCCTAGGTGCTGAGAGCTCCTCCCCCATCACCACCCATTGCTGCCTCCACTTCAGCCAGTTCACGATCCAGTTAATCAGCTTTGCCCCCATCCCCACAGATTCCAGTTTACTCCTAGTCACCAATAAGGCACCGAATCGAAGCCCTTGCTGAAGTCCAAATATAGTACATCCACTGCATGGCACCTATCTAGCTCCCTAGTTACACAATCATAATACTCTATTAGATTGGTCTGACAAGATTTCACTGAGACTAACCCATGCTGCTGCCCATCCTGGAGGCCATTCACCTCGAGAAATGACACCAGTCTCTCTTTCAGTATCACCTCCATAAGTTTACCCACTATAGAAGTGAGACTGACAGGTCTGTAGTTGCCTGGCTCATCCCGTGGGCTGCTCTTGTGTATAGGCACCACATGGGCCACCCTACAGTCCTGTGGCATGCATCTCATGTTCAGGGAGGTGCTGAACATGTCTGCCAGTGGCCTGGCCAACACCTCCACCATCTCCCTCAGCACCTTGGGGTGAATGCCCTCATGACCTCATGTCTTGTCCACCCTTAGTGTCTTTAGACCCGCTATTACTGTACTCTCATCAATCATTCCATCAGTCATCCCTTGCCCCCGACCCCACCTTCCCAGTCCATGGAGGTAATGGACTGCCCATCCCATGTGTGATGTTACACGAGGTCCCTGCACCCTAATTGATACCCTCAAAGGTACACCGTAGACAGCTAATGCTTAGGTATAGGTTATACTAATACTTAGGGCTAAGGGCATCTACTGTACAAGAATAGATGTCAGGATATGAATGCATATTGTTGTAATCCACTTTGCTTGCTAATGCACATAAATTTTACCATGTATTTTCTGTCTATTTCTTACTTGTCAGATGCCAAGACACCTGTCCTTGAAGTAATTATAATATGTAAGATGGCATTGCCATCTTTTGGTGATTTGTACTACTACACTTAGTTATGTAAGACTCTGTATAAGAACTCTTTTGTCCTCAAACTGATGACTTTACAGAATTGTATAATGTTATCTTGGACCGTGAAGCCACCTCTAATTTAGCCAATAGGGCTCATCTCTGTAACTAGAAATGTTTCTATCTTTTGGTAACCATAGTAATTATCATAGGTATATAATATAATGCACAGGCTTTACACCTCGGAGACCCGAGAGACCCCAGAGACTACAGAGAAACCTTGAGGTGTAGGGAACGCTTAGCACTGGCTCCCGGTTCGTAGTGGTAAGAACTGCTTAGGGCAACTGTGATTTATCCCTTTGGTAGTAATAAAGTTGTTTATTACTCTAATGCAACGTGTTTGTGATTACTTGCATTCCCAATATCGTCAAGAATCTGAAAGTGAGGTTTAGACCTCTCAACAAATTGGCGACCGTGTGCAGGCGATATTTGGTGTTTGTAAGTTTTCACTTGTTCCTTAAACTTCTTCCCTTCCCCACGGGGACAGTAGGTGTATATTCCCTTATCACCTCTCCCATTTTAAAATAAGTTTGTAGTCACTTGCAAAGTCTGGCTGACTTTTTGGGTGTGGTCGATGCAGTCTTGACCCACTCCTTAGCAGCTTTGAATTGCAAGCCTGCAACTAATACAGTAGCCCGGCTGTGTTTAAAGTACTCGTGCTGTGGATTGATACGCAGCATGCTGTCTTTTTCACAGTTTGAATTTTCATTCCCTTCCACACAATGGCCACAGTATCAGATATCTGCGCAGAACTGAGACTCGATGTCTCGAACTTCCTTGCCTCCCATGGAGGATGGGCTGACTTTGCGTGGGACACAAGTCAATCCGATAACCCTGTACTGGGGATCTCAACCCAGTACACAGAGACGAGACAATCAACCAATAAGCGACATGCTAAAGGGTTGGTGGTTGCGGCTCTCTATGCTGCCTTGGAAGCCTCCAAAGCGAGGTTTCGATCCCTTGATCTGCAAATTTCGTCTCTTAAGCAACAGATAGGTTTGCAAGAAACAGAATGTATCTGATTGCAGCAGAACTTGGAGTCTGAACTCCAAACTCTGCAGAATGAAAAGGATTCACTATTGCATCATTCCGCCCAGGCTGGTGAACAGGAACTACGTATGTTGAAGCAGGAATGTGAAAGTTTAAGACAGGATAAGAGTCAGGTTGTGCAGATGAATGATTTGTTGAGTGCTGCAAATGCTCAGTTGAGTGACGAAATGGGTGAGCTTCAAGACGAGATCAATCAGGTACGTAATGATTTAGAAGCATCTCACAGGGACAATCGAGACTTGAGCACCGCGTATCGAGTTTTGCAAAAGCAAAAGCAGGATCAGATTGATATGGATGTTGCAAGTGTGAATCACGATGAATGTAGAACTAAGATGGCGACACTGTGCCATCAGCGAGAGGTTTTGGCTGGACATGTTAAGGCAATGGGAGGCGTAGCCCCTGCCTTTCATAGGTCATCAGAAGGGGAGTTATCTGATGATGACATTTCACAATACAACGCCCAGTCACGCCCCTACTAGGGCTCAGACTCCCCACCCAGCCATCCACAGCATGGCGGGTCCCTGTCCCCTACTCCCCAGGTCACATGTCGATGACGTTGTGATGCTCATCATGGGAAATGCCACATGGCGGTGCCCATGATAGGGGGGAGCAGACCCAAGCCTGGTCCCGACGGCGCCTCCGGTAGCCGTTATTAATGTGGAAGACAGGCAAGAGATAGAAACCATGATTGAAAGAGTGATAGCAATGTTCCTCTTCCTGAGAGAAGCCTGAGGGCTATTAAAACCCAGATTAGGCAGCTTTTCAAGAGCTGGTACTCAGGAAGGTATTGTCCACACTGCGGCTGAAGCTGCAGCTCGTGCAGCCTTGGATGGTGCTCGAGACACTCTACCTGTGCCTGATCGGCCCACTAATCCCCTACAAATGGCCTACTCTGTTCAGCAAATTGCTGACAGTATCGGTCGGATGAGCCCGTCCGACAACCTCAGCTATCACTTGGAAAAAGTACGTTCTAAATGCGAGATGCTCAGCCTCGCTGCAGAATATCAGGTCCAAATACTACGCCAGACCATCGATCCTGGCTTGTGGGCCAAACTCCCTGAAGCTGTTCGCCAGGATGGGAACATTACTTTTGACGAGGTTGCAGCTGAGCTCATTTCTGCTCACAGTCCAGGTGTAGTAGGAGTGATGCTTGCATATCCTGTGAAGCAGAATACAAAATAAAGTCCAGCGACTTACCACCAGAGACTCTAGATGGCCTACTGAGCAGGAAAGCACCTGGCACAGGAAGCTGCAGATGTAGATCTTATCGAATATAAGACCCTGTTCCTTAGGAACATGATTCCAGCAGTAAGAGAAAAGGTAGAGCCAACCACTTACCTGAATGCAGATAGATTTGCTGATATTCTTTGGAAAACTGAGAGGGTGTATCAACTGTATATCCGTGATTTGGGCTCCGGTTCCAAGAAGGTAACTGCCGTGGAACCCGCTTCGGGGACCACTACACACTACACAGTGGAAGGGCAGGCTCAACGCCAACAGACCCAACTTCCTCCAGCCCCTCCAGCTGGTAATCAACACCCCCAACAGGCCCAACAACAACAACAACCGCATCAACAACAGGAATGGGGTGGGAACTGGAATTGGCATAAAAACAGGAAGCATAAGGGCAGAGGTAAACCACAACAGAGAACAGGCCCCTCATATAGGGAGGTAGCTGAAGAAAATCAGAAATTTCGAGAGCTCCTGGGACAAGTGCACTCTGTGGCAGATGCTGTTCTCACTCAGACCCTTGCGGCAGTACAACCGGCAGCCCAGGCCTCAACCGGCAATGGAGACACCGGAGGTACAGGCCCTCAGGCCCACACGGGCCTGAACCCAGAGGCTCCCTCCTATATAGCATCAGTACAGCATGGTGAAGTCATTCACGCAACTCAGGTCCAACCTCTGCATGCTTCCGGCAATACGGATTGACAATTACAGGCTCCAGTCCGTATTGTAAACAAGCTGGTCTTGGATACAAATGGAAGGCCCTGCACCAAGGCTGAGGTCGGGGGCCGCCAACTAGTAGTTTTACTAGATACAGGTGCAGCTGTATCTGTGCTACATGACAAACACTCGGACACATCTCCTTGGTCTACCGGACGGAAGTCCAACGTGTCAGAAGTCGATGGTACTAGGCTACCTGCATTCCATTCTCTACTCTTGCTGGTAGAGCTAGGCCTCACATACCTTCCAACTAATGGTACTGCATGATCATCCTAGTATCATAGGGATCGACTTCCTTGCGCCGCATGGCTGTGTGGTGGACCTAGCTAATATGCTGCTGATACAGATTCAAGGTCAATACCATACCATTTTGATTCCTGACGCATATTGTGGCAACGATATCTGTCAATGACAAAAAGTAAGATGTCATAGATTTGTTCAAGAATCATGAACTTTTTCCAAAACTCCTACCTATTCTGCAATGACATTTAGAAGCATTTGCAGTTAACAAACATGACTGTGGTAGAATGCACACCGTCATTGATGTGCCAGGCCCGGCACATGAGAGGCAAAGGCAATATCCTTTCTCAACTGAGGCCTTGCCTTCCCTTAGAGAAATAATCAAGTCGCTCCTCAAGCAAGGAGTAATCAGAACTTGTGTTTCCACTGCTAACTCCCCAGTATGGCCTGTGAAGAAACCCACAGGCACCTGGAGACTTACTATTGACTACAGGAAACTGAATCAGGTCACCCCCAGCTGTTCTCCAACTGTGACATCAGCACCAGATGTGTTACGACTTCTGACCCCTGACCTGAAATGGTTCAGTGCCCTGGACATCTCCAATGGTTTTTGGTCATTGCCATTGGCCCTCAAGAGTCAATATAAGTTTGCCTTCACCTTTGAAGGAAGACAGTACACGTGGACTTGCTTGCCACAAGGATTTCATAACAGTCCATCCCTCTTCCATCTCCACATGATGGATGCCCTTGAGAGTTTCTCTACCCCCCAATTTCTCCTACAGTATGTGGACGACCTGTTGCTGGCCACAGCCACACAGGAACAACATCTGGATCTCTTGGATGAACTATTGACTCTCATTCAGAGAGCAGGCTTGAAATGTAACCGAGCAAAAGCATAATTGTGTCAGAAAGAAGTACTCTTTCTGGGTCTAACAATAACTGACCAGGGTCAGAGCCCTACCTGGAGGAAGGTACAGGGATTGCAAGACTTTCCATTACCTACCAGTGTGGCAACTCTTCAAAGGTTTCTAGGTATGGTAAACTATTCGAGAGATTTCATTTCTGATTTTGCTCAGAAAGCTGCTCCTCTGTATGAATTACTCAAAAAGGATGTACCATGGACTTGGGGCCCTATTCACACTCAGGCTGTGATGTCACTGAAGCAGGCCTTGGCCTCTGACCCAGCACTGGTAAACCCCAATCCAGCACTACCATTCCATCTGGAGTGTGCCACCTCTGACATTGCCATGTTAGCAGTGCTGGCGAAGAAGGTGCATGGCACCTTGAGACCCATTGCATGTGCCTCACAGCTCTTGACCCCAGTGGAACAGAAATATGGCTTTTGTGAAAGGAACCTTCTGGCCACCTACTGGGCTGTCAAGCACTTCCTGTACATCATTGGGTACTCACCACTGATCATTAACACTAACCATATACCAACCACCTTTTTGCTTTCAGACAGAGTGAAGGATGGGTCAGTCTCTAACACCAGGCTGACACACTAGTCACTTCTTCACCAGGACAGGGACATACAGGTACAACCGACTAAAGTTCCATCTATGCTCGCTCATGGCCTCCTTTTCGAGGGAGAACCCCATGACTGTACACTACAGTCACCTGATCTTCCCGATCCAGGTCCTTTCTTCCCTGCCACACCACAAGTACTTGAGAGTACCTCTTTGTGCCTTATCTTTACTGATGGTTCAGCATTCTACTATCAGGGAGAACAGATTGCAGGGATGGGTATTTTGGTGATCTACCCTTATGGGAACACTGTCAAGATATCTAAATGCTGTAGTGTAACTTCATCACAGTATGCAGAGATGGCAGCGGTGGCCTGTGCCCTCGAGTTCATCCAACATGGAACCGAGGATACCATCATTTTTACAGACTCTAACTGGGTTTGTTGTTCCCTTACAGAATTTCTTCCCTTCTGGCAGAAGAACTCCTTCCTCTCTTCTGACGGCAGTCCAGTGAAGTACAAAGAATTGGTAATATACATACATGCACTGGCACAGACATTTACACACAAACTTTATGTACACAAGGTTAAAGCCCATTCTCTCCATGACCCCTATCATGCCTTCAATGACACAGCGGACACCCTTGCTAAGGAAGGGACCCAAGGGGGGGGACGTCTGGATGATGGACCATCCAGAGGCTAATGCAGCTGTACACATTGCAGCACTCAAGAAGAAATCTGAATCTTTTTCTCCCTTGGACCTCTCCACAGCCCAACAGCTGGACACTGAACTCAAAGAGGAGTTCAGATTCCTTGACAAAGGTACTGAAGAAAAACTTCCTACACATAACCCTTATTGGAGACATGAAGGTAAGCTACGCTTGTCACCAGATGACAAGCTCATTTGGTTTCAACCAGATGACTCTACCACCAAGTTGTGGGTAGTCCTCAGACATCTAAGATCTGAATTCTTGCACCAAGTGCATGCCACTCCTACTGGTGGACACCAGGGAGCAGAAAATACCCTCCAGTGACTCAGGACCACCACCTGGTGGTCTGGTATTACCAAAGATGTTAAGCAGTACATAGACAATTGCCTTGTTTGTGCGCAAAACAATCCCATCCCCACCAAATGAAATGCCAAACTTTTACCACAAAGACATTCTGGCCCTTGGCATGCTATCCAAATTGATTTCATTGGCCCTCTGACCAATACCAGCAGAAATAATAAGTATGCTCTTGTGATAACTGACCTCTTCTCAAAGTGGGTGGAGGCTTTCCCCACTAAGACATGTACAGCGAAGACTACTGCTAAAATCTTGGTGGAACAGATTTTCTCCAGGTGGGATCTACCCCTCAAGGTAGACTCTGACAAAGGAACCAGTTTTACAGGTGAGTTGATGAAAGAATCCCTTGAACTCCTTGGAGTTCAGCAGAAGTTCCACATACCTTACCATCCTCAATCCTCAGTTCAAGTAGAAAGAGCCAACCGACAGATTAAGCAAATGCTTTCCAAATTCATTGAGGATAATCCCAAAACATGGGATTCCCTTTTGCATTTACTCCTTATGGCAATCAGGGACACACCCTCAGCCACCACCCAGCTCACACCCTTTGAGGTGATGACTGGTAGACAGATAAGATTACCTGAACACTTGTTGTTTGACCTGCACACCCCCACTGCAGACCGTGTGTCTGTGGACCAATATGTGGAAAAACTCAGAAAAGACCTCATACACACACACTTGTATGCTGCAAACTGCTTGGGCTGGGCCCAGCAACAATCCAAAATACAATTTGACAAACACGCACAAGAAGTGGATTGGCAAGTTGGAGATCAGATAATGGTACTGTACTTCGATTTGCACATCCCAACCACTCCTTCTCCAATAAGTGGGAAGGCCCATACCCCATTGTCAACAAGCTTAGTCTGGCAGTCTATCAAGTTAGACTCCTTCACAACAACAAATTGACTGACAAATGGTTACATGCAAACCAGCTGAAACTGTATAAAGGAGTTTAAATTACTTTTCCTCACCCCATTGGGCGGAATTGTACTAACATACTAATCTTTGATCTTCCTTTTCAGATGCATTGACAAGATGGCTATCTTGTTCCATTATTTCCTCCTCTCAGGAGTTATCCCCTGCATCCAAGGCATGGTACCAGACCTCCTACGACACCTCGACCCTCCAGCACCTCCTCCAGAGGCAGTATCCATCAATATCCCAGATAGTATGATCACTGTCCAGGAAGGTTCCGATGCTTACCTAACTGCCTCGGTTGTTGCTCCTGATAAATCTACCCTTCAAATTGAGTGGCAAACCACATCACAAGGACAGATTCTCCCTGTGGCCAAACTCTCCAAAGGAACTTTCCAGGGTTGGCCAAATGCTAAATTATCCCCGAATGGTTTACTGTCCTTGTTACAAACTGCATTAAGACATTCTGGTCTGTACAATATAACCGCCTTAATAGATCCTTCTTACTGTAATTCTTTGTCCAAAGATTCTGCCCGAAGATTTTGTGCTATACACCACGTGGCTTCTGCAGCTATGTACCTCTCTGTGTTACCACCCACTGATAAGCAACTTTTGGAATGTCCAAAGCATAACCCTGGTCCCCGTAGTGGTCTCACAGCCACTGCCCTCCCAGGTTCTTTGATTAACAACTTACAATTTATGCATATACCTATTTTGTTTAATCTTACTTACTGGAATATGAAAGAATTTGGTATGTGTTACAATACTAATACATCAGCATTTTATAGTACATTATTGCTTGATAGTTTAGCTGCATTTCAGATTTATACGCAGGATCCTTTTGCTGGGGTATATTCTACTGAACATAGAGGCAACTTCAGGAGGAAGCCCTCTCCTGATAATCTGAATCATAAATGTAACAAACATGAAGTTGACAGTTCTGATGTCACAGGTGCAACAGGTACGGTCACAGGTCTTTTGGTACGGCTATGTCTATCTGGAATAAAGCAGACATTGCTGCTATCAAAAGTCATTCTGCCAAGTTCTCCACTGGCTTGGTCAATAATGTTTTACCTCTATTATTGCATGGTGTGGATGGCCTTAGTCAAGAATAAAGATACACTGTATACAACATGCACAACATTGCTAAGGCATTCACTGATTCTAAAGACAAGATCAATGCACTCATACAACAGAACAACAGAGAAGCAGATAAACAATACATTGCTAGAGAGATACTCTGCTCTGCTTATGGCTCCTACATTTTCACTACCATTAATAACCTCTTCAGTGATCTAGAATCTGGAAGAATTCCTGACATTATACATGATAGACGCATTTCCAAATGGTATTGTCCAAGGTGTAAAACCACTAGCTGTGTTTCCATGTGTATGCAATAGACTTTGACTATCCCTCTCTCCACAGCTAGGAATTTGGGGTTTGTGACCAGACACCCTAATACTGGTCCTTGTTTCACTGCTAAGAAATGTTCCATAACAGATACCATGTTTGTTTCTTTCACTGTCTCCTTACCACGTTTTGATCCTACTACAGCTTTGTTCGACAAGCTTGCACTGGTACACTCCATAGGGCATTTGGACAAAGACATCTATAGAGAACGCCTGGAACTACCACCTTTCCTGGTCTACCATTCTTTCCTGGATGCCTGGGTGGCTCTGCACACAGACTGCTGTGCGAAAAAGCAATACATCTATCTGTGCCGATGTGATGTGTTTGATGTTATATGGCCTGTTTGTGGCTACTCTCCAGACAGCATTGATTGGACTTTCACTATGGATGATGACATCACTGAGAATGGCACCAACTCTTTCGACTCAACTTTGGCTCTGGATCAGCTCTACAAATCCTATCATGAGGAAGTTCATTGCCTGTCAACATGGATTTCGAAGACGACCTACACCTGCCCTGTCAAGTTGCAAAAGTGGAGACTGCCTACTGTGCATTCACAGTACAACTCTGATGGCGAATACTGCGTTGTCACGAATTACAAGACTTACACATATGGTTCTGTTACATGTGCTATTGAATACCCTAATTTCTGCTTTGTCCCCCACCAGAAGACTGTTATTGGACATATTGTTATTACCCCTGTCCCCCTTATGGATGCAGATATTATTGATGGTAACCCAGATTATCTACTCACACTGTCAGAATACTTGCCATACTTTAATGTACACATAGATCCACTTACACTTACACTGAAATCACTTTTAGACAGGAAAGACACACACCTCATCCACATCAGCAATAATATGACCAAAGCCAATGACGCTATCCTTGACCTGATTAATGAAGGAGATATGAATAACGCATTAACTAACACCTGGTTAGAGATTACTTTTAAAGGTTTTGTTATTATACAAGCATTTTTGATTTTCACTTTGATCATTATGCTTTGCTGCCTACGACGTACATTACGCCAACACCGTGAGCAGCTCGAGTTCCTTTACAAGGCTCGCGCATCGGGATTGTAAACAACCACTGCTCCTGCCCTTTCCCTAGACATTTGCCTGTGTTGCCCTTGGAGGCAACAAGAGGGGGAATTGTTACACGAGGTTCCTGCACCCTAATTGATATCCTCAGAGGTACACCATAGACAGCTAATGCTTAGGTATAGGTTATACTAATACTTATGGCTAAGGGCATCTACCGTACAAGAGCAGATGTCAGGATATGAATGCATATTGTTGTAATCCACTTTGCTTGCTAATGCACATATATTTTACAATGTATTTTCTGTCTATTTCTTACTTGTCAGATGCCAAGACACCTGTCCTTGAAGTAATTATAATATGTAAGACGGCATTGCCATCTTTTGGTGATTTGTACTACTACACTTAGTTATGTAAGACTCTGTATAAGAACTCTTTTGTTCTCAAACTGATGACTTTACAGAATTGTATAATGTTGTCTTGGACAGTGAAGCCACCTTTAATTTAGCCAATAGGGCTCATCTCTGTAACTAGAAATGTTTCTATCTTTTGGTAACCATAGTAATTATCATAGGTATATAATATAATGCACAGGCTTCACACCTCAGAGACCCGAGAGACCCCAAGAGACTACAAAGAAACCTTGAGGTGTAGGGAACGCTTAGCACTGGCTCCCAGTTCGTATTGGTAAGAACTGCTTAGGGCAACTGTGATTTATCCCTTTGGTAGTAATAAAGTTGTTTATTACTCTAATGCAACGTGTTTGTGATTACTTGCATTCCCAATATCATCAAGAATCTGAAAGTGAGGTTTAGACCTCTCAACAGTGAACACAGAGCAGAAGTATTCATTCAGTGCTTCTGCTTGTTCTGCTCCCTATTCCACCCACCCCCAGCCACTCTTGATTCGCACAACAGGGACCTCAGAAATCATTTTTTCATTGAGAAGGTAGTGAAGATATGGAAAAGATTGCCAAGGCAGGTAATCTCTGCAAAATCAGTGGAGGGATCCAAACATAGGCAGGACAGACACATGGGGCTGATTAAGACGGTGGGCGGTGTAATTGAGGAGTGAAGAGCCATCAGGGCCCTCACAACCAACACAGATAGGTAAGGGCTGGGCAGACTCATCAGGCAATAGTGCCTTTTTCTGCCACCAGATTCTATGTCTCTCTTTTCCTTTTTTCTCATTTAGTTATTTATTTATTCATTCATTTTTATGTTGGTGCACGTGCACAGCCAACATCTTGCGGCAGTGGGGATTTGGAGGCATGGTCACTGTTCGGCGAATGCAGGGCAAGTACCAGTAGGTGCATCCCGCATTGCACAATCAGTCTGCATGCTGGCGCCACACCATGCATACATAATGGGGTGAGTACATCTAAGAAAATATCCGCTGCAATCCGAGCAAAACTTATCAGACGCAGTGGTCCTTTTCTTGCCATGCTTGCTGCCATTATGCGCATGGTCAGTGAGCAGGCAGATGCCTAACGTCTGCCGACTGCGGGGGTACCCAATCCCCCTGTCGGTTAAACCCCACCGCTGTCTTTGTGTGCCAACGGCATAACCACCCCCACTGGTTGAATGCCGAGGGGGTGCCCAATCCCCGTTGGCATTACTTCCTCCTCCCCCCCCGTGTTGTGTGCTGACGAGGGTGCCCAATTCCCCGACAGCTACTGACACCCCCAAAACAGTTAGGTGGCACACTGGGAGCCCACCCCAGCATGCCAAATGCCTGAAAAAGGAAAACTGTCCGCAATGTTTTTTTACCTGTAAAAGGAAAATGGTCCCTCTGTAGTCTGATGCCCCTCCCAACCCACACCCACCCTACTGCACCCTGCCTCCCTCACCCCCACCCCATACTTACCATGGAGTCTGGTGCGACGATCTTCTGTGGACTGGGAACACGTCTGCACTCTTCAAAGCCCACCATGAACTGAGGAAATGCCGGTAAGCTGTATAATGGAATGAATAGGTGTTTTTCAACTATAATGCATATCTCGGGCATTTTTGAGAATTTTGGCCCCAAATTTTCAACATGGAGTTTTTGGGACCCCTTCTCATGAATTCTTGCACTGTCATGGTGTTATTCAGTCCAGAAAGGTGATTTTTCAGTCACTGCACGGAATCTGTTCTTCATGCTTTGGGCATTCTGAGGAAACGTAAAAGAAGGTGGAGAGCTGGGCCTGGTGAGGGACAGGAAGGGGGAGGGTGGATCGGGGTGGTGGGGTCCAGGAGATACCCTGGGGTGAAATGGAGCCAAGATAGAGGTTATTTTTGTCTTGTCCCCATACCCAAGGTTTCTGATTCTAGTGGGCAGGTGCCCAGGTCTTCCCCGACAGCTCATCCCACCTTGGCGGTGTTATGCAATGCCAGATCTATTAAAAACAAGACAGCTATTATAGCTGATCTTGCTGGGTCAACTGATCTGGCTTGCATCACCGAGACTTGGCTAGATGAAAATCCAGGCCCTGTATTGGTTTCAGCAACACCAGCTAGGTTCTCGGTGATACACCATCCAAGGTTGGATCGTAGGGGCAGGGGTGTAGCCATTATGTTTAAGACTGAGCTAGACCTAGAGGATATACCATTGGGAAGTACCATATCATTTGAATATATCCTGGGAGAGGGTGTAGGTTGCGGGATGCTCCTCATCTACCGTCCACCAGGAGGTGGTGGAGAATTCCTGCAGGAGATAGCAGACTTCATCGTCGACATGGTGTTGCGGTCCCTCAGATTGATAATTCTGGGGGACTTCAATGGTTGGTTTATTAACCTTTAAAGCCCTACATGATCAGGGACCTGGCTACCTGAAAGATCTCTTGGTACCCTATTGCCCCCTCCGTCCTCTCCGCTCCGCCAATGAGGGATTGCTGGAGATCCCCAGGGTTCGATTAAAGACATCAGGATCTCGTGCTTTTGCATTTTCAGTGCCAAACCTGTGATATTCTCTACCTCGCTGGTTGAGAGAATGTCCAACCATCGAGAGATTCAAAATGGTGTTAAAGACTTATTTATTTAGTTTAGCTTATCCTAGCTACGGTTGATCTATTTATGTCTGTTTTAAAAATTTAATATTTATGTATGATCTCTGTGTACAGCGCCTTGGTTTTGAAAGGTGCTATAAAAATAAAGATGATTTGATTTGATTTGATCACCTTTTGGGACTGAGTAATGAAATGACAGTGCCACTGTTCATGAGAGGGGCTCTCAAAAAGTCTATGTTGCAAGTTTGTTGGGAAAAATCAAAAAAATGACTGTTTTACGAGCATGCGCAGCAACTGCGCAACGCACGCTTGTAAGTTAGCGTATGCGCACTATTTTCATGCCAGATTCTCAACACTGGCAGTTTACCACACCTTCTTGTGAACCATACAGCTGTCATTTTTCACATCCTGACCGAAATGTGTTTTCGCACTTCTGGCACAGAATAGCGTGGTCGCCGTGTGAAATCAGTGTTCAGGACACATTACAAAAATGACAGTGATACTGTGCATGAGCAGAGGTCCTAAAATGCCTGTGTTGAAAATTTGGTGACAACACTCCATAAAATGACTATTTTACGAGGTGCAAAGCAACTGTGCAACGCACGTTCATAACTTAGTGCATTCGCAATATTTTCATGCTAGATTCTCAAATTTGGCATTTTACTACACCTTCTTGTGAACTGTACAGCTGTCATTTTTCACATCCTTGGCGAAATGTGTTTCCGCACTTTCGGTGCACAATAGCGTGTTCACTGTGTGAAATCAGTGGTCAGGACACATTACGAAAATGACAGTGACACTGTTCATAAGCAGAGGTCCTAAAATGCCTGTGTTGAAAATTTGGTGACGATGCTCCATAAAATGTCTGTGTTACGAACGTGCGTTGTGCAGTTTGCACTCATGCTCGTACGTTCGCAAACTTCTAATATTCTCACTCCAGATTTTCTACAGTGCCATTGTTCTGCACCTCCTAATAAACAGTACAGCTGTCTTTTTTCACATCCTGTCCAAAATCTGTTTTCGCAGTTCTGGCGCAGAATAGCGTGGTCACTGCGGAAAGTCCGTGTTCGAGACACATGATGAAAATGACAGTGACACTGTTCATTAGCAGATGCCCTAAAATGCCTATGTTAAAAATTTGGGAACAAAAGTCAATAAAATGAGTGTTTTATGCGTGTGTGTTGCACAGTTTGCATGCATGCTCATGACTTTCTGAGTTTATAGTGTATAGTGGAACGTTGTTGTTCACTGAAATCTAGTGCTCTCAAAATGTTGTTCTGCTGCACTAGTGACGTCCGCAGGACAGCAGAACGAAAAAGACTTTTCGTTATGCTGCAGTGCAGATGTCACACATGGTGTCCTCAAGCAGCAATCTGACAGTTAATCTTATTTAAAAAAAAAGATGTAGTATTTTTTTTTTTTTGGCGTCAACAACATTCCACTATACACTATACAGAACAGTGCACGAGTACCAGTTAACAACAGGGCTGTTCTTTCACCTTGTTGGTACTATGACGACTGATTACCTCTCGACTGCGCTCACGGTAGTCTGTCGTCATAATGCCAACGAAAGAATAGCCCTGTTAACTAATCTCTTGCTATCTATATGTAATACTTTCACTCCAGCTGCCTGAAATGTGTTTTCGCAGGTCCAGCACAGAATTGCACGGCCGCCGTGCGAAATCAGTTTTTGGGACAGTTTGAGGAAATGACGGTGATGCTATTCATGAGCAGAGGTCCTAAAATGCCTATGTTGAACATTTGGTGCTGTAACTCCATACAATGACTGTGTTGTAAGCATGCATTGCACAGTTTCCACACACCCTTATAACTCCGTCAATCTGCAATATTTTCATGCCACATTTTCACCACTGGCATTTGTGCATGTCTCCTTATCAACAGTCCAGCTGCCATTTTTCACAGCCTGCCCAAAATGTGTTTCCGCAGCAGTGGAGGCACAATGGCGTGCTCGCTGTACAAAATCACCTTTTGAGACACATTCACAAAATCACAGCACTATGCATCTCTAGCTACACCAATCCCACTGCCAATGCCAGCGTGACAACATTTGGCATTGACAAATGCTTGTTTTATCTGTTTGTGCCTCCTCAGCCTCAACAAGGCACGTCTCCCCTTCTTTCGGCTTCCACCATCCACTGTCTCCCTGAGCCTTACCTGATGGCGAGGGTACCCCTATGGATTATCCCCCATGGCAGGGCCAGGAGAGGTATGGCCACCCCCCCGAAGCACATTATCCAGTTTGTTTCACCATGGTAGGCTTGGTGACATGACGGGTGGGGGTGTGGTGCGCGGGCGTCATGTGTCCCCATCATGTAATTTTTTTCCTCCAGACTTTTCTCTCTATTATGCCACAGGACCTCAGCAAACTCAGTGTTGCATACACTTGGAGGTGCGCCTGCATGTTGACACTGGCAGCATCACTCACTCAATCCTTCTGGCCTAATGCCAGCCCCCCCCCCCCATTTGCCCGACATTATCATCGAGTCTCCACTTGGAGGCAGCCAAGAGCCAGGAAGACTAACCTCCCCAGTCCAGGAGAGGACAGCTGCCTAGTGGCCGCCTGATCCTCTCCTAACCACCCCTCTGGCTGACCCTCGGTGGCTTGCACTCATTCCTGAATTTAGGTCACCAATGTGGGAGAGGTAAAGTACTGCAAGCGACTCAGTCCTTTGCACCACTGGGTAAGCATTTCTTCTATTTTTTTAATATCCAGTCAAACCAATAGCACCTTTTTCCTACTTTTAATACTTTAATACCCATGAACTGTGTAGCTGGTTATAGTGACAGTGATAACTGACTTTGGTGCCATTTGGAAGGTTTTGTGATTTCAAGTTGGAAACTGAGAAATAATGGTGACCCTACAGGCAATCCAGAGGTGCAGTCAGGTCATAGCCGGGAACCGCACCATGGAGTAGTACAGTATGGGATTCTAATATCACTTTACCTGACCCTTGAAGAAGATGACTCTTACATAGATTGGCAGGACTGCTGGTGGCCGATTGTGGCTTACTTTGTAAGCAACTGCTACACAGTTTACACAGTGCAGAATACCACTGTGCTTTACTGTGCAATTCAATGCTTTGGGTGACAGTTAATCAGTTTTATAAACTAGGTCTAAAGATCAAAGAACTTTAATTGGTTAAAAGTTTTAACTTAAAACCAGTCAGGTGACCATTCAATATTAGAGCATATTGCATAGTCATCTGGGTCCTAAACAACATCACATGACATTGATAATAATGTGTACTAACCTTTGACCCACATCATCAGTGCTCCAAAGTCAGAGTGACCCAGTTTCCTTTCCTACCCAACTTCTGTAAAGTATATCGTTGTAAAAAATGACAAATATTTTGGCAAATATAACTTTACTATTGTGCAACTGGAGAACTGACTCGAACAACAGCAGTTTCATTAAGACAGATGCACACACTGAACTTTTCTGGTGATTTCTCAAGTACACAATGTAAAAACAACAGCTGTTTCATCCAGACACATGCAAGAATGTAACCTTTGCAGGGATTCCACAAGAGCTCATTTATTCAGTTTATTATATTTTATAGTCTTCCTGTTCCAGGTCTGAAATGCATTCGAACACCCTCAGTACCTCAGAAAGAATATTTACCAGAATGCTCCTTTACCCTCTGCTGCTGTTCCATTTCAGAAAGTTGACCCATGTTATCATGCGTGACTGAAAGGGCTGTGCCCAGTTCACCTTCCGATCAAAAAAAATGTAGCGTGATAATACTGTCAACTGCCAGAAAACAATATCAGCAAGATGACTTGGCCTACCAATAGTTATGCTGACCAGCTTTGGTTGTTTACTTTCACTAAAATTCAGAAGTTTTATACCCAACCATAGCTTCTTTATCAGGGCGTGCAAGGGTACTAATGGTTCCTGTGGGGATTTGCACTAGGGACAGTAGAGGAACTTAGGGACAGTAGGTAAATGTAAGGAAGCAGAGCACTTGGCACTAGGGGTGGTAGAGGAACAAAAAGATGCAGTGGGTTAGCACCAGGGCTGGGTTGCAAACAACAGTCATCGTAAGTGTCAGACTCTGTTAACATTCAGTATGGAGGTCAAAAACAGGGTAGTTATCATTATTGTCAGAAATCAGAATCCAGGTGAATGAGCATGTTAATGTTGGTACCCCTGGTTCCAGCCCTTTCTGTCCTATGGGTACACAGTGACACCACACATTTTGTGGATCAAATGATACATGAGGATGATGAGTGTACTTCTCTAAGAGTCTATGAGTTGCTGTCTGCACAGCATGGGGTATCAGCTTCAAAATCAGCAGATGAAAACAATGCACCAGAGCCTGGGCTAGTCATATTGGGGATAACTGTAGACATGTGCATTTTTTAAATATTTTACAGATTGCCAAATGAAATGTGTTGTGAATAAGGTGACACGATTACAGCAGGCCAGGAAATGGATAGCTTCAATGGAGCCATTTCATTATGTCCTTTTTGGGTAAAAGTATTATCTCACTTGAACAATTTGCATCAATAGGATTTCATAGGAAGGGACAGGATACAATGAAAGAGTGACCAAAGCACTGTCTCAGACTTCACCATCTGGGGAGCAATTTTTAAGGAGGGTCATGGTCCAGCCTGTATTTTTGAGGGTGACTGTAAAAAAAGAGAACAGAGAAATACAGCAGGTGTGCAAACTATTGTAATTCATTATACTAATCTTCTCTATCTTTATCACGTGAACTGTAGGAACTATGGATGGTTTCTTCTTTTGAAAGGAAACTATGAGGAAGGTTGCTGCGCAGTTCATCTAAAAGAAATTTCTAGATGGCCATTCTTTTTATTATGATAAAGACCCAAAACACAATGGGCTTGATTATCAAATGGGGCTTAGATCAGCACAAGCTGCAGCAAACAGGAGCTTGCACCAAAGCCTGGTGCGCCAGGACCCTGCACCAGATACTGATACAGGAGGGGTCCTTGCACCTAAGTCCCCACACTTCCAGCAACCTCTCCCGTGTGACAAACACATGCTCCATGGGATGGGTTCACTGCAGGCTCCTGTGACAAAGGAAAGCAGTCCCCCCACCCCTGATCCCCTTGTCAAATAAAGAAAATCCCTTCTCTGGTGGTCTAGTGGTTTCCCCTCCCCAATCCCTGATGTCACCCTTAATTATAATGTATAAAAAAACCTTCCCTGGTGGTCTAGTGGCCCCCACCCCAATCCCTGATGTCACCCTTAATTACAATGTATAAAAAGCCCTTCCTGGTGGTCTAGTGGCCCCCCTGATCCCCAATGTCACCCCTAATTATAATGTATAAAAACCTCTTCCTTGTGGTCTAGTGGACCCCACCCCAACAGGTAGCACCCACCACCCTGCTCCCCAACCCAAAACACAGCCAGTGGCTGGCACAACCCACCTCTCACCTCTCCAGCCAGATGTCAACTGAACTGTCACTGAGTGCCTACTGTATAGTGTACGCACTCATTGATTACTCAATTAGTGCATATACTATATCGTAGGTGCTCAGTGACAGTTCAGTTGGCGGCTGACCGTAAGGTGAGGAGGTGAACTATGCCAGATGTTTTGGGTTTTGAGGAGTGGGGTGGTGGGCATCACCTCAGGGGTGGGCCACTAGACCATCAAACTTTTTTTAAATCATTGTAATTATGGGTGACGTCGAGATCAGGGAGGTTGAACAGTAGACCACCAAGAGTTTTTTTACATTATAATTAAGGCATTTGTCAGGGATTGGGGAGGGGTTCACCTAGTCCTGGGAAGAGTTATTTTACTAATTATGAATAGGGGCAACATCAGCACTGGGGAGGGTGGAACGCGACACATTGCCGCAAACAGGTCAACTCTCCCAGAGGAGAATTTCTAAGTATCCTTAAACCAGCCCTGGCTGGTCTCAGAGTACTTAGCATTTCTCCCTCTGGAAGAGTTCTGAGAATCCCATGTTCAGGGATGTGGCAGCTTGCATCTGCTACATGTACCCTAGTGCCATATTGCAGCCCATTTCTGGGTGCATGGGCGTCGCAAGCCCTGTTCAGGGCTGGCAGCCTGCGGTTGATGCAGGCTGCCATTCAGAACAATTCCTGGCTCATCATTTGGTGCAAGGGGCACTTTGCGCCATTCTTTGTGAATTGAGCCCACTGTCTTTGCACAAATTTATTGCTAAGCAGGGTATTGATTGGATCAAAAAAAGCAACTAAGTAAGGTAGCCTTTTGTGCTGTAATGTTTATATGGCATGCATTTTTCCCACTGTTTGTGTTATCTCCTCTCACTTAAGGTCACTTGACATGAACCAAACTGAAAGGTTTCACACAAAATAAAAGCTCTCATTCATTGAAAAAGACTAAATCCATCACAACACAGGAAATGAAAAAGGGGAAAAACAGTTTTGACAGACAGTAACTAACTTGCACACAGTGCAGGCAATATAATGGTCATTTGGAAAATGTATTGACAGTTGTACTTGCTAAGGAAGGGCACACAACTGGAATGTAATTAAAATGTGGTATAACTGTATGTTGCTGTATATATATCTTCTATTAAATATTGCCTTTTTTCAAGTGGTGGAGGTGTTTGGTAAGGTTCATAGGCCTCAGGGACAGAAGGAAGCAAGGTGGTGGTTCCACATAATGTTTGCTTGATTGTTGAGGGGAAGCTGTTGGGGGGTAGGGGGATGATCTGCATGGTCTGCCTAAAGGGGTGAATGGCCAATCAGATTGCTCCAATGAGGAAAAGTGCAGCTTTGGGACCTGTAAAAATAGGTCAGAGTCTGTAATTATTTCCTTTTCAGGGAGTGGAGGAGTTTGATCATGAGCACTGGCTAGGAGTGGAGGATGCAGGGGGATGTGACCCATACAGTCCATGCTTGGTATTTAGGAGAAGCTGTTTGGGAGGCTGACAAGACAGCCTGTGCAGGTGGCCTAAAGGAGTGAGCAACCAATCAGATGGTTGTTAGGAGGCTTAAAGCTTGATGTGGCAAGAGTCCCCTCATGTGAGCATCCCAGAGCATGAATGCCATGGAGCAGGAGTGTGATGTCTGACCAGAGGCATCTGCAGGACATCTGCAGGTAAGTTTCTAAGTCCACAGGGAACTCTGCTCAGGAAAGTTAGTTAGCTGGTATTAAGGGGTGCCTGTAGCTCATTTAGCTAACACCCTATCTGAGTTAGGTGCATACTATTTGTCAGGGTAAATGAAAGTGGAGGCCTCTAGTGGATGAAGTGTTGAGCAAGGGAGACAATAAACTAATAAACTGTCACCAGGGGACAGAACACCCTATCTAGGTTATGGTAACATTTCATTGAGATTTTATTGATCAACTTTCAAGGCCACTACAATATAAAAATAAGTAAAAAAGAAATAACATCATTCAAAAATACTTACGCAAGGTTAAAACATCATAAAAGTCATTTATCTAGTATATCATTGCCTGTGATTACTGTAAATTACATTATAATGGATTGTTGCTATTTTCCAAAGGTCAACATCTAAATTAAATAAGAAAATTCATACAAATTATGCTTCTTTATAGATCAGTACACTAAGTTGTTCAGCAGAAGGAGAGAAAGCAAAGACTGTGGCTTTAGCCCGATTCCAGATAATGGAATTTAAACAGGACACTAGGAGATTTGGGTCTGGTTACCTACACGTCTTCCTGACATATTGTCACCCATAATCTCTAACAATAAAAATGGCCAAAAGCAACAATTTGTGATCTCACTCCCACACTCCTGTCTTTTCAATATATTCAGACACTCCTTTTTATTTTCAGTTATGTAACACCAAGTTATAGCAAAGTCACATTATTATAAGTGACATATAGGTTATGTGTTCAAAGTATTTTAAACACTTCCACATCAGCCAGTCACTAAGACAACTCTTGATCTGTCTACTAGATTTTAATTGCTGAGATAAAACTTGTAACTTTCATAATCATCACTGGGTTATTTGTAAAAAAAAGAATGCAAGAAAGCAACAATTTAGGAGGGTCATACAGGCCTTTAAGAACTTTAGCTAGCCAGTAATTCCTCAGTTGTTTATAAAACAGAAAGAAAGTATCATATGTTCAATATCATCGTGATCTCCCGATCCACATTTACAATAGGGGGAGCTAAGCTAGCCCCTTGCCTCTGTTGTTTGTAATGGCGATAGTTGCTATTAATCATCTCTAGTCTAAATCTTGTGAAGAGAATTCTACTTTTGCTATCTTTAATTGATGTAAGATAAAACTCTCTGCCATAGGTCTTCTTATTTGCCTTATAAAAAAGGTGAATTTTGAAATTTTGTAAGCTGGTATGAACATAGAAACATACAAAAACGCTAGCAGAAACAGGCCTCACGGTCTATCGAGTCTGCTCAATTATGCAGCTAGCCCTCAACTTGCAGCTGCCCCACCCTCCCTCCCTCATCATTTTACCCCCACTTTGTCCCAACCCCTCTTAAAACTGCCCACTGTTCTACAGGATACCACCTCCACTGTCAGAGTATTCCACCTGTCCACAATCCATTCTGTGAAAAAATGTCTCCTGATTTCCCTCCCGAAGCTTCCCCCCTCCAGTCTCAGCTGATGCCCTCTCATGTCCCTCTCTCTCTCTTCTAATCTGGGAAGTTCCTTCTGTATTAGTCTTGTTTAACCCCTTTAGGTATTTAAAGGTTTCAATCATATCCCCACTATCCCTTCTCTCCTCCAGGGAGTGCATGGTCAGCTCGCCCAGCCTATCCATGTAGGACTTTCCCTCCAATCCCTGGGTCATCTTTGTCACCCTCCATTGTACCCCCTTCAACAATTTGATGTTCTTCTTCAGGAATAGGCACCAGTACTGCACGCAGTACTCCAGGTGTGGCCTGACCAGAGACCTGTACAGGTGGAGGATCACCTCCCTATATGGAGGAGAGTCCCTTTGCTATACACCCCAGCATCCTGTTGGCTTTTGCTGCCACCTTCCTGCACTGAGCTGAGTTGTTCATGCTGCCTGGTATAAGCACCCCCAGATCCTTTTCCTCCTCAGTGGTTTCCAGCTGTACCCCTCCCAGCTGATAGCTCCTCCCCTGGTTCCTAGCTCCGAATTGCAGTATCTTGCACTTCTTGGCATTGAATCCAAACTGCCACATTTCTGACCACTCCTGTAGTGTGGTCAGGTCCTCCTGTAGCCCCTTCCACTCTTTGATGTCATCTACCACAGCTCCCATCTTTGTATAGTCTGCAAACAGACTGATCTTACTCCGGATCCTGTGCAAGATATCAGCTATGAATATTCCAAACAGCACTGGTCCAGTACCGATCCCTGTAGCACCCCTTTCATCACCTCCCTCAGTGATGAGAGTTCCCCCTACCCACTACCACCCTTTGCTGCCTTCCATTCAGCCAGTTGATTATCCATTTGACTATCTTTATTCCCACTCCTATATATTCCAGCTTCTCCACCAGCCTCCCATGTGGCATAGAATCAAAGGCCTTACTGAAGTCCAAATATAGGACATCCACCGCATGTCCCTTGTCCAGTCCCCTGGTCACTCTGTCATAGTACTCAATTAGATTTGTCTGGCAGGATCTGTCTGAGACAAACCCATGCTGCCGAACATCCTGGAGATCATTGTCCTCCAAAAAGGTCACCAGCCTCTCTTTTAGGATCGTCTCCATGAGCTTACCTACAATTGATGTGAGGCTCACTGGTCTGTAGACGCCTGGTTCATCCCTAGGTCCACTTTTGTGAATGGGCACCACAAGGGCCATCCTCCAGTCCTGTGGTATGCATTCTGTGTCTGGGGAGATATTAAACAGGTCAGTCAGTGGTCATGTCAGGATCTCCACTAGTTCCTTAAGTACCCTAGGGTGAATACCATCTGGTCCCAGTGACTTGTCCGCCCTCAGTGCCCTTAATCCTTTCAGAGCACTGTGCTCTGTAATCCCTATATCAATCATCCCTCCCCCCTCTGCCCACTCAACTGGTCCCTTGAGGTGTCTGCCCCCCTTTCTCTTGTGTGACCACAGAACAGAAGTATTTATTTAATGCCTCTGCCTGATCCTTCCCCTTCTCCACCCACCCTCCGTCCTTCCTAATCCTCATAATCTAGTCTTTGTTTTCCTTCTCTCGCTAATGTATCTGAAGAAGTCCTTTTCTTCTTCTTCCTAATACCCTGTCCCAGTTTCAGCTGTCTTGAAGCCTTGGCCACTCTGACTAGCCTGGTAACCTCCCTGGACTTCTTCGTATACTCATCCTTGTTTTCTCCCCTTCCTGATTTCTTGTGTCTCCAAAACACTGTTCTCTTTGCCCTCACCCCTTTCATGACCTCAAGAGTCAACCAGCTGGGCTTCTTTGCCCTTCCCTTCTTACTCCATGCCTTTGTACATGTCCCAGTAGCATCCGGCAGGCCTTTTTTAATAATATCCCATTTTTGACTAGCATCTATACTCTGTTGAATTTCTGCCAGATGCCTACCCAAAATTTTCCCCATCCTTTTAAAGTCCACTACCTTAAAATCAATCACTCTCGTTCCCATACCCCTGGTAGCTCTTGGAGAAAGGCAAATTGTCTGCATTTTGTTTTAATATTTTCTATTAGATCTGATCCAGTAAATCTAAATACATCAGTTAATGTATTTCCCAGATGAAGTTGGAAGAGTTTATTTTTGATAAATTTTAAGTAAGGTAATTGATAGCTTTAGCCAGAACAACAAACTGTTCTTCAAAGCACATTCTGGGATGCCTGTGTAATGGCAAGAACTGTAAGTCCATTATAAATTAGGTTTGGGCAGACCCGAAAAGGTCCTGACCCTTGTTATCAGGATCAGGATCCAGGACAAAGTCCTGATAAGTTCTGATGAGTTCTGATTCGAATCAGAACTTTTTGTAAAATGTGATGAAAACTGCAGATCTGCTATATAATTGCATACAACAACACTGAGATCTGTGACACACACATAGAATTGTAATCAGCATTTCAGGATATGAAAACTGTGAGTTTATAGTACTGATGTGCTGGTCAATTGTATATGGCAGTCATGCAGTTGACCTTTGTCTGTTTCCTGTCTCAGAGTCAGTAGTACTAGTGCTACAATTGTAAACTGACCTGTCTGACCTCAGAGGAGGAATCTCATTCCCATTTAGTAGTAGTAGGTTCATCAGTGGGGGGGGGGGCTCCTGGACTGTTACCGTGTCTATGTCTTTAAACAGATCTTCTTCTCCCACTGTGGTAAATACACACTCAACGAAAGAACTCGATGCTTCCCCTATTCGTGCCTGGTCCAATCCCCTTGACATACTTCCTCTCTGCTCTAATGAATCACTTATATCCCGGTAGATTTGTAGAGAAAACTGTACTGTGGTACCCACACAAAACTCTTTATAGTACGTAAATCTTTTTCTAGAGCTTAATTCTCACAAGCTGTTCAACCCTGGAATTCAATATTCATACATTCTCCAATCCTTACAGTCTCATATGTATGTAGGTAATGACTGCTCACTAAATACAGTCTTACTCAGTTCCAAGAGATTCCAGAACCCAGAGTGAGATTTCTCATGGTTTCAGCCTAGTTCCATCTCTCCACCAGATAATGGTCATCTCAGCATCTCCGTGTACCGCCCACACACTTTCCGCTATGCATGCAGGACACTCACCAATGATACGGAAAAAATGGCACATGTATTATACTGTTACAATTCCATTTATGTTTTGGATGAGTAATGAGCACTTTATAACTTATTACACTGTGTGTGGTTAAAATATATATTGTTCCTTTAAGAGAACCATTTATAAAGCCTAGTGTAAATCTAGATACACACCCTCCTGATGATGTACCAGTAGTACAAAACTGGTTGAGGTTTGCAGCTTAAGAATGGAGCTTTGTCACTATGGTGCTTTTATATGATTTTGTAATAAATACAGCAACTGCTTGATTGTTCTCCAGCTGATGAGTGTCGTTATTTGCTTTTCTTCTATCGTAATTTATCACTTGCACCCTCAGGGTTTGTTGTGTCTGTTTCTTCTTGATGTGTTTTTTATTTAGTCCTCAAGAAGATGTTCCTAAATGTATTATCTGCCCTCTGTTTTTTTCCTTTTTACTAGTGTAAAATAATAAAATGACTTTCTTTTATGTAACATATATTAGCTTGATTTTATTTGTTCAGTTCAGACTAGTCATACTAGGAAATATAGATGTACAGAAGCCAAAGCCTGTAACAGTTCATCAACCCCCATACAGTTCTGACCTCCACTCCACAAGAACTCAGTCAGTCAGATTGAAAACACCAAACCAAATATATATAATGTAGTATTTTTAAATCTTTTTTTTACATTTGAAGATAACTGGTGATATAGCAAGCAATCTGCCACCCCTGTCCCCAGAAACTTAGATGTCCACCGGCTGCCTGCCCTACCCACCACGATGTTCTGTCACTTCAAAATCCCCCTTCCCCCAATTAAGATTGTCCTTCCTTTTAAAATACTAGTTTAAATTAGCTCCTAAATGCTCCTTAGTATTTTTTAGGTAGTAATCAAATGTAGTAAAGTAGGGATCCACGACGGGAGTCCGACAAAAATTTTGTTGAACGCCCTGTCAGCGACACCAGCAGGTCAACCGCATTCTGCAGTCAGCTGCTGGTTCGCACTTTGTTCTTTTGTTCTTTTAGGGGGTATCACCGTTAAGGTACCCTTAATGGAGTATCCTCCATTATTCCATATAAAACGTTTTATACCACATGGTCTTAACTAGTTTGGTTTTAAGATACACTATATGAGTTTTCCATCTGAAGTTACTAGTACGACTAGGGCCTAGACAGTTATATATGTTAACAGTTTGTAATTTAGTTTTTTTTAACAGAAAGCTTATATTTATTTGTTTTACTGGAGCCAAAGACTAGCAGTTGAGTTTTGAATATATTTATAGTCAGGTACCTCATCACAAAATGTCAGAAATGTGTTCAGTTTCCTCCGTAAAACTAGTAATGATGTAAGTATTAGTACCACATCATCTGCGTATGTGAGAAGCACAACTACATCTTGATTAACCTTAGGAGAGTGAAAATCACTATCGTCCAAGTTACTAATGATACCATTTATGTACAGGCTGAATAACAATGGTGCCATTATGCACCCTTGTCATACCCCAAGATTACTTTTAATTTTATTAGTTAAAGCACCGATTATGGTATACTAAACCATTGACCATGCTTCTTCATGCAGTCTAATTATAATGTTTAACAGACAAGGCAAAGTAAGGAAAAGTTTATTTATTCAGCACCCAATCCCGGAGGCACTGGGCGCCTTGCATAAAAAACAGGAGGGTATTAGATAAGACCACATATCATAAATAAAACAAAACACATAAAACAATGAAACATCAGATACAGCATAACACTATCAATTTCTTAGGGATGGTCAGATCACTACATCAGGGATGGCCATGGAAAATAAGTAGGCTTTCAGACCACTCTTAAACATTTCAACTGATGGGGCCTCCCAGAAAGCAGCTACAAAGGAGTTCCACAGGACCGGTCTGGTGATACATAAAGCCCATTCACCTTAAGTTCTTATTCTGGTCCTGGGACCTTCAAGGAGGCCCCTAGTCAAGGAGTGGGGGGAGTGGACTGAGGTGGTGGGTGTCAGAAAATCAGCCAGGTATCCAGGACCTAGTCTGTGTTGGGCCTTATAAGTGAGTAAACTTACCTTGAAGATAACCCTCTGTCTAACCAGCAGTCAGTGCAGAGCATGCAGCATCTGGGTCATATGTCTACACCTGGAAAGGCCAGTTAACAACCTGGCAGCTGCGTTCTGCACCAGCTGCAGCCAGTGAAGGGTACCACCAGAGACCCTGAAGTAGAGAGCATTACAATAATCCAGTCTGAATGTTACAAAAGTAAGCACCAGTGTGGGCAGGTCCTCAGGCGGAGTTAGGGGGTTCGATCCTGACAATGTTCCTCAAGTAGTAAAAAATGCTTTTGACAACAGCCTACACCTGCGCTTCAAGTGTCAGTCTGTCATCCAAGACCATGCCAAGATCTCACACCCTAGAGGAGGCCATCAACGACATAGATCCCAGGTATAAACCAGTGACCACATTGGAGGCACTCCCATCAGGCCCTCATCCCGACTCAATCACTAGGCCTTCCGTCTTATCCGGGTTCAGTCACAACCAGCTGGAGGACATCCAGTCATTGATCTCAGCCAGGCAGATGCTAAGCACTTCCACAGCAGGTGTTCCAGGGTCAAAGGACAGGTACAGTTGGATATCATCTGCATAACAGTGAAAACCCACATTGTACTGCCTAATGAGCTCTCCCAGGGACAGCATATACACTGTAAACAACATTGGTGACAAGATCAACCCCTGAGTTACTTCACATGGCAGGAGCCTCGGGGAGAAGGAGAAATTCCCCATCACCACCTGCTGCTTCCTGCCAGAGAGATAGGACTCAAACCAGCTGATGACAGTGTCGGTAAGTCCACAGTACTCTCTAAGGTGATCAAGCAGCACAATGTGATCCACTGTGTCAAAAGCTGAAGAGAGATCAAGGAGAACAAGAACTGGCCTGTCTCCTCTATCTCTAGGCCTGAGGAGGTCATTATGTACCTTAACTAATGCCATTTTTGATGTTATGCCTGGCTGTGAAACCTGACTGGTGTGGCTCTAGATATCAAAGGACACAAGGTGCTCCTCAAGCTACTGCGACACAATTTTCTTAACAATCTTACCCAGAAAGGGAATGTTGGAGACTGGATGGTAGGTCGCCAGGATATCAAGGTTGAGAGACGACTTCTTCAGAAGGGGCCTCATCAGGGCATATTTCAATGCTCTGGAAAGAGCCCCTCCGACAACGAACACCAGACAATCCTGGTGAACATTGGGCCGATGGAACCAATGCATCTCATCAAGAAATGAGCTGGAGCCGGGTCCAGTTCACAATACGTGTACTTCAGCATCGAGATGACCTCAATGACCTTGGCCACCTCCACCAGTTTAAACTCATCCCAGACTGAAGGAGCACCTCTGTTCCACCCAGAAAGATCACTGTGAGTTGCAAAGTGGCTCACTGACAGGATCCCCTGATGGATAGCAAACACTCTGTCTGAGAAGAACTGAGCAAACTCATTACACAAAGTGATTGAAAAGGATTTTTTCAGCTGCAGACAGACTGGATGAAGAAGTCTGTCACCAGTCCAAAAAAAGCTGAGCTAGTCAGTTCTTCCTGGAAGCAATCTCCCTGGAGAGGAACTCTGCTTTCTTTCAGTTGATTGCCCCCCCGGTACTCAGAGTAATGGGCAGGCAGAATCATCTTGTCCACATCTGACCAGGTCCTTCAACAACAACACTCCAGCTTCTGACCCCTGATCTTCATCACCTTGAGATCCCCATCAAATCTTGGAGATCTCAAGTGAGAGAATCTGGGTCGTTCATGGACCAATGCGATGGTATTGAGTGCCTCAGAAACCACCTTATTTTTTTTTAACTCTTTATTTAAATTTTTTTTCAGAAACAATAACAAGAACATTTCATATAAGACAAACACAATACAAGAATTTACACAGAGGAATACTTCATACCCATATTAGTTATATGACAAAATTCAGATTAGATATTCATAATGATGTAATAATGAATTGATAGAGAGATAAATTAACCATGGTATAAATAGCAATAAATAATAATAATAAATCAGAGAATTCCACTGATGCTGTTAAAGGAAAGTCAATCATTAATCCATAAACATTAATCGTTAAACATTAAGGATTAAGAGGGGAACCCTTGGGGATGGAACACAGCGAAAGTCTCCTAATGCATCTGTTACCAGATATAGGATGTACTCAGTTCCCATACCTGATCTCAGGGTTGGAGTGTGTCTAAGGGACAAAATCTGGTCTAAGGGGTATGATGAATAGCACCCACCTCCTCACTGTATTTCAAATGTCTCTAAGCTGTGATTTACTAAAGCTGTCAGCCTCTCCATCCTGTATACTTGGATCATTAGAGCCTGCCAGTCTTGGATGGAAGGAGGCACCTGTGTGAGCCATCTTTGGGTCATTGCCTTCTTGGCTGTCAGCAGACATATGTGAATCAATTTTCTTGTTGACTCATCCCTCAGACTCCGGTCTAAGTGAGTGAAAAATAAGAAGTCCATTGTGAGGTGTATGGAACCCCCAAAAGTTCCTCTATAGCATCCTGTAGCACCTTAAGAAATGGTTTAAGTACTGGGCACTCCCATAATATATGGGCCAGTGCAGGCAGGTTATGGCTACAGCCTCTCCAGCAATGGGCTCCTCTTACAGGATTATATTTGGCTTGGATTGCCAGGGTTCTAAAATATCTTGGGGCCACCTTCCAAGAAAATTCCTTCCATGCACATGATGCAGTCCCTAGGTGTATAAATCTCAGATGAATTTCCCAAATCTGGCTATCTATTGCAATGCCGAGGTCTTTGTCTCATGAGTGCTTCACTGTGTCCATTATGTGAAGAAGGAGAAGAGTAAGGGCTTTATATATGTATGAAATCATGTGATTTAAGGGAGCTGATCCTTGTAAGGCCAAACTACATATATCTAACGGGGGGGGGCCTTTCCTGGTATAAGCTAAGCTGGCTGAGACTTAAGATAATTGGTTGTCTGCAAATATTTGAGTCTATCTCAGGGAAAAAGATTATACCTGGCCATCATGTCAAATGTTAGTAATTTCCCTTTTTGTAGAAGTGCAAAAATATTTCAGTCCCCTGTCTCAGCCAGATTTGATATCTGTGGTCCAGTCAAGCTGGGAGAAAGGTTTGTAAGTAAGGGGTGGGGAGTAAAGTAAATGTCTGTATGGGGCCATCTGCTTGGAAGACCATAACTTCCTCCAGCACAGTATGGTGGATCTCGTTTATGGATTTTGCGTAATGTGATCTATAGAGATAGGTGATTGGTTTAGTAAAATTTTGTGTAAATCAGTTAAATCCTCCTCTCTCTTTTCCAACTCCCTCCACTTTGCAGGATATGTTTGGTGGAGCCAGAGAAAGATTGTTCTTAATTGTGAAGCTAGGTGATAGTTAAAGAGGCATGGTAGAGCAAAGCCTCTGGGTCTCATGGGGAGCTGAAGTATAGAGTATTTTACCATGGGGGGGCACATATCCCATATATAGTGAAATATAAGTCTATTTATCTCTCTGAAAAACCCTTGTGGAGGTCTGATAGGGAAAGTCTGGGCCAAATACAAAAATCTGGGGAGTAAGTTCATATGGATTGTTTCCAATCTCTGGACCAATGAGAAGGGGGATGGTGAGCCACATTTCCATATCTAGCCTTAACTGGTGTAGCAAGGGAGCATAATTATGCTGATAAAGATGCATTGGGTCTACCGTCAGGTTTACCCCTAAGTATTTTAGGTGGATCATTTTCCAGTGGAAAGGAAACCACTGTCTCATCTGTGGGGAGAGTGAATAGTTTATTTGAAGAACTTCCATCTTCACGTGTTGATTGTATACCCTGCCACCTTTCTAAACCTGTCGAGAAAATTCCAAAGGTGAAATAATGACTGTTTTTGGGATGTCAGGTAGACCAGTAGGTCATCTGCATATAGTGCAAGTTTATGGTGGATTCCCCCTCCTCCACTCCCATAATGTCCCATGCCTGCCTGAGGGCCTGAGCCAGAGGCTTCAGATGAAATGCAAACAGCAGGGGTGAGAGTGGACACCCCTGCCTTGTGCTTCTATATAATGGAAAAGGAGTTGATATTGCTCCATTAATTTTGATATAAGCCACTGGACGCGATCATAAAGGCTCATAATGATCTGTCTAAACAATAGGGAGAAATCAAAGATTCAAGGGATACCATCAAAAATGGCCACACCACCCAGTCAAAGGCCTTCTCAGTATTGAGGCTGAGCAATAGTAAAGGGGTCTCCAACCAGGAGACGTGGTGCAACAGGTGGAGTGTGCGCCTAATGTCTTGGGTTTGTCTTGAGGTTATGAAACCTCTTTGATCCATGTCAGTTAGTAGAGGTATTATCGATTCTAACCTGCCAGCCAGTACTGATGCAAATAGCTTATAATCATTATTTAATACAGCAAGTGGGCAGTATGAGCTACATTGATTGGTATCTTTACCTGGTTTGGGTATGCTGGAGATCGTGGCATATCTCCATGAGGGTAGAATGGGCTTCCCTCATCACCTCCTGATATACATCCTGAAGAGCAGGCAATAAGAGATCTTTAAGTGACTTATATAACTCTCCAGTAAGGCCATCGGACCTTGGAGAGTTCCCTGCTTTAACCTGTTTTAAGGCCAGCTCCAATTCCACTCGAGAAATATGTAGGTGCTTTCAACCATTTTATATGGTCTTGAGTTAATTTTGGGAGTCTGAGGGACTGTAAAAAACTGGGTAGCTGCCTGTGGGTGATAGGATTTTTCTAGGGTATAAAGGGATGTGTAGAACGTCTCAAAGGCCACAATTATGTCAGTTGGTGTCCAATATATGCCTCCCTGCTGCTGGGAAAACATCTGGATGATGATATTTTTTTGCGTTCGTTGTCTTAACCTGTGCACTAGGAGCCAGGTGGCCCTTGGGCCACCTTCATAGTATTTTTGTTTCAAAAATTGCAGTGCCTGTTCACTTTTGATGTCTAGCAGATGTTGAAGTTGTTGTCTAGTGGTTTGTAATAGAGGATGCACAGAACCATTGCCCATAGCGTATTGCTGTTGTAGGTCTCCTAGTTGTCACTGAAGAGTGGTCATTTGTTCTGCTTGTTGTTTTTTATGACAGGCTGCAAAATTAATAATATCCCCCTTCAGAACAACCTTCAGGGTGTCCCAGAGGGTCATGGGGTGAACCTCCGTGGAGGTGTTGTCTGTTAATATTTAGGGAATCCTAGCCTTAACCATATCCTGGAATCCCTTAAGGGTTAAAAGATATTTATTAAAATGCTACAATGTAGGTTTGCATTGTGTGACCTAATCCATAGTCAGGAGGATCTGGAATTGGTCTGAGGGGACAAACGGCAGGCTGTCACATTTCCTGAGTAGATACACATGCTCATTAGAAAGGTGACATAGGTTTATACGAGTGTGTACCCCATGGGGTGCTGAAAGGTGGGTATACATGTAGCTTGTAGGGTTAAAATAACACCATGCATCTCTCCACCTCACCTCCTTAATATATCTCTACACTGTTTTTTGAGCCATAGAATGTCTTGGGGGTGTGGGGTTAGTAGAATCCCTATAGTCCAAAATCATATTGTTATCTCCTCCCAAGAGTAGTGCTCCCCTGCTGGTGTTCAGAAATTTTTTGTAGTAGTGCCCTCACTATCCCAGCATTGGATCCTGGAGGGATATACAGACTAGCCAGGGTAAGGGGGAACCCTTCAAAAACCTCCGCTGCCAGTGCCAGGCGGCCTCCAGATCCAAGTAGGTAGAAGTAATTTGAAACTGGGACATCCAGGGTACCAAGATCGCCAATCCTCTTTTCTTCCCCCCGTTGTGTGATGAGGAGATAACCTGACTGAACCCAAATTTTTGTAGTTTCTTGTGCTCTGTCTGGTCAAGGTGCGTCTCCTGCAATAAAATATAGGTAGGTTTCTGCCTCTTGAACAGAGAGAGCATGTTGTAGTGTTATTCAGCCCATTCATGTTTTGGGATGAGAGTACTATTTTCAATGGGGGGGTCATTTTGCCTCATCAAAAACAGCAATGAGTTCTCCCAGTTTGTGAAACCCAGCCCTCTCTCCTCCTCCTATCCCATGGTGTGTCTTCCCTATCCCACAGTGTATCAGTTTCCTCCAACATAAAGTCCAGACCCTCCTCTCTCCATCAGATCCTACAGTCGCTCCCGTCTCATGGTAAGACATTAAAATAATTCTTTTGCCAAACATGTGCATTAATGGTAAAGAACCAAGACGGTCTGCCTGGTTTGCTAGTCCTGTATCTATGTAGTATTCCATTTTCAGGTAAAGAACAGAAAAATAACTAGATCTATACCAGACAATACAATAATCAACCATGAGAACAAGAAACAGTGTTGTATGATTTCCACACCAGAGGGGTGCTAAAGCCTGCTCCTTATAGAACCACTCATGGATCATGGTGTTGTTATGTACGTGGTCTGGAGGAAAAGTAATGAGAAAAACCATTAGGTCCTCCAATCTGTGGATCATGAACCACAGAGTGCCTCAAAAGGCAAGAACATCATCACCTGCCTTAGCAGGATGGTGGCTCTCAATCTGTTAAGCCATCAAGCCACCATTTTAAGGAGACAGAGTTAATTCCCCTCACCCCACTCAGCCATATCTTGTAATAAAAACTACATAATAACAATGCTAACATTCTGCCCTCAGATTTCAACTAGATGACTGATGCTGAAAAGAGCGGTAAAGAGAAATAAATCATTAATAGGTAATATCTAGAGACAATATTACATCATTAAATAATGGCCACCGAATTGTGTTAATGTAAAATAACCAGTTCCAACATCCCACTGATTCACTAAAGAAAATAAGAGGGGGTGCAAGAGGCAAGTACTCAGCTCATTAGTCCAAATGTCTGAGTGCTTCAGGTTAATGTCTTATGAGAAACTGGTCTAGATAGGGGAACCCAGACATCTTGTTAGTCCAGGAATTATCAGCTGTCGGATCTCCAAAGATATTAACCCCAGATGTATCAAAGATTTTTTTTTTTGAAATTTAACTTTATTGGGTTTTTCCAACAAAATCATTCAAAATAAAACAATACACAAAACAATAATGTGCCACACAACACTAAAAGGAGACAAGACATATAATTAACCATACAAAAATATCTCCCCCACCCCCTCTTCCCCCCCAGACATCACCCATAACATTGCTTTTCAGAGAATGGGGTGTCATAGGCTGTATAAAGTGTGCGTGGACTCCCACCTATTCTTGTACCGGTTCACGCAGTTATGTAGGCTCACTACCATTTTTTCTGTTCACAAGTTGGATAACAGTTTCTGATGCCACTCTGTGTAGGAAATTGCATGGGAATCCTTCCAGTGATGGAGTACCAGGGCTTTAAGGGAAAGCACAATCACTGACATATGAAATCTACGTTGTTTGATTCTGATACTGGTAAAGTCACCCAGAAGGCAGACTTCCGAGAAGAATAGATTCTCTAAACCCAAGAGAGGATCTACCCTTTGTTTGATGGTCTCTCAAAGTGCAGTGATAGGGGACATTCCCAGGAAATATGATACAAGCTGCCCTCCACTTGGTTGCAGCGACTACAAATTGGGGAGGGGAACTTGCCCATTCTGTGCAGCTTTACCAGTGTCAGATACATGTTTTGGAGGATCGAGAATTGCATAATACGTAGCCTGTCTTGCGTAATATATAAGTGGCAAGACCTCCATATCTTATCCCAGTTAAGGGATCTTTGAGGGAATCTATCTGTCCACTAGGGAGAGGATCCATCTATAAGAGGGAAAACCAGATCGTATAGAGAAGCATATATAAGGGAGACCGAATGAGGCTGTTGGGCAAGAACAGCTAAGAGCAAGATAATCTCGTCTTTCCCTCTGTTTACTCCCAGTGACACCTGTTTCGATAGCAGGAGATGTCGTATCTGATGAAGTTTGAAAAAAACTCCCAGCCCCGATGGGAACTTCAACATCATGTCTTTTACCAAAAGGTAGGAGTCCCCAGTTGCTAAGTCCTGAGGGTTCTTCCCTATAAGTGAGGAGAGTCATGTCTCTGTCAGAAGGGTATCCCCTATGCCAAGGTTAGAGTTCCACAGAATTGGTTGTGCTGGACCCTTCAAGGGGTTATATTTTAAAGCAGTGCATAACTGAAAATGTACCCTCACCGAGATGGCAATAGGAGAACCGGTCAATGAACTGGGGAGATCTTTAACCCGGGTATGCAGGATGGCATCCCGTGAGATGCTGCATGTGTCAATTAATTCTTGTTCTACGGAGGGCCAGGATGGGACATACAGGAATGAGTGTAGGGTCTCCACCGGTCACAGCCACCTGAGGTATTTGCTTAAATGGTTGGCCCAATAATACAAGCCAAAGTGGGGGAGCTGAAGTCCCCTCTTCACCTTTGGGGCAGCCAGTTTGTGGTATGCACGTCGAGAAGGTTTACTGTGCCAGAGGAAACCCAACACCACCCCATGCAACTTTTTAAACCAGGTGAGAGGCAGCCACAAATTTAGCATACTCTGAGGATAAAACAAGCAGGGCAAAATATTTATTTTAATCAAACTTATCCTCCCCCAAAGAGACAGAGGCATATCTTTCCAGCGGGATAAATCCTGTTGCACTTTAGACATCAGAGAGTCTAAATTAAGTGACTTCAATTTGGTGTTACTTCTTGCCAGGTTTATACCTAGATACTTGAGACTATTTTGGGACCACTGTAGGCTGAAATGACCAACAATGTGCTGTGAGTTCTATTGTTTAGGGGGAAGACCTTGGACTTGTCCAGGTTAATTTTGTAGTTTGAAACTACGCTATAGCCCAAGATAGTTTCCATAAAGGCTTTGATAGAGGGAGAGGGTTGGTTAAGGTGCAGCAATATATCATCCACATAGGCCGATACTTTTAGAACATGACAGCCTATCTTGATGCCATGGATGTTGGGGTTATTCCTGAGTTTCCACAATAAGGGCTGTAAGTATAGATTAAATAGGAGAGGTGACAGAGGGCACCCTGTTGGGTACCTGATTTTAAGGGGAAGGGGGAGGATATCACTCCATTGTAATATATTGTGGCACTAGGGTCAGAATACAAAGTTCTAGTCCAATGAATATATTGTTCTGGGATGCCAAACTTGGCCAAAACTTCAAACATAAACTCCCAGTCCACCCTGTCAAATGCCTTCTCCACATCCAGGGAGACCAACACCGCCATATGTTCGGAGTCCCTGGATGCGGAGAAAATGTGAGCCAGTTTCCGTAAGTGATCTTGGGACATTCTGCCTACCATGAAGCCCACCTGTTCTGGCCCAATCAAGACAGGAAGCACTCTGCTCAATCTATTTGCTAACAACTTGGCTAATATCTTAATATCATTATTAATAAGAGAAATTGGTCTATAACTCGTGACGCAGTCTTCTGGCTTGCCTGACTTGTGAAGTACTACAATAAGGGCCTCAAATAAGCATAGATTAGAAGAGCTTCCTGATAAGAAGGAAAAAAAAATCAGAGTAACCATGGGACTATCTGGTCCAGGAACTTCTTGTAGAAGTTTGGGGTAAACCCGTCTTGACCCGGGGCCTTGTCTAGAGGGACCTCGCTGATTGTTGTTCTAATTTCCGCCTCTGTAATATGGGCTAATAGAACACTTTTCTCTTCATCTCTCAGGGATGGCATGGGAAGAGAATCAAGATATGCCTCTCTCTCATGGGGGGAGCTGGCCTGGGTCCATACAGATCTCTGTAATAAAGCTCAAATTCAGAGACTATCTCCCTAGGAGTAACTTTAAAGGACCCGTTGGTGTGCGGTTTAATGGCCTTGACTAATCTTGCTGTCTCCTGTTGTTTTATCCTCAGAGACAGTAAATGACCCACCTTCTCACCCTGATCTATGTAGAGTGAGCGGGACTTGAGAATGGCATATTCCGCCTTTTCTCCTTGTACTTCACTATATGCTTCCCATAATTTTAGAAGGGTAGTTTTGGTGTTCTCATCACCTGATAGGGGGAGCATGCATTCTAATTGTCGAATTTCTACCAATAAATTAGAGGTTTGTTCCTCCCTCTTTCTCTTCGTTTGAGAGGCTATGTTGATAAACTCACCTCTGAGATAACATTTCAACGTGGCCCACTCTATATCTGGCTTATCAGTTGTATGCAAATTATCCTTCACGTAGCGATCAATGGATTGGGCTACCCTTTTAACTACTTCAGGGTCCTTCAGAAGCCGATTTTTGAGCTTCCACATAGCATCCTTCTGGTGGTGAGGGGCCAGTGACACCAGACACCAGACAGGGGAGTGATCATAAATAACCCACATTCTCTAACACCTGGCAAGGAACTCTTACTCAGTAAAAAATAATTGATTCTAGATGAAGAGCCATGTACTGAGGAATGGAAAGTGTACTCCCTAGAAGACGGATAAAGAGTCCTCCAGGGGTTTAACAGTCCCAACTGGTCCACTAGGTCCCTTATGGCCCTTTGAGCCAGTGACAGCCCTTGAGACCTGCAGTTTGTTTTATCCAGATCAGGCGCGAAGGGGAGATTCCAGTCCCTGCCAGAAAAAACAGAAGATTAGAAAAGGGGGATAAAATTTGGAGGAGCTCGGAAAAAAAAGTGAGGTGAGTCCACATTGGGGCCATAGAGATTGCCAATTATCAGTTCAACCTGGTCAAGACAACCTCTGATTATCAAGTAAAAGCCATTAGGGTCAGAAATTAACTGTAGACAGGTAAAAGGTAAAAGACAGCCGATGAGCTATAATGATAGCTATGCCCCTGCTCTGCATACAGGACCCCTGTGTAAATTGTGGGCAGACTAGATGGGCCTAGCGGTCCTTATCTGCCGTCAAAGTCTATGTTTCTATGTTTCTATGTAAATGCCTGGCCGAAATTCTGTCTCCGGTGGAGACCAGACTTAGAGTCTAAAAAATGCGTCTCTTGCAAGCAAATAACGTCAGCCTTAAGATGACCTAAATGCTTAAGAATTTGGTAGCATTTTGTCTTATTCCTGACCCCTTCACATTCCACGAGAAAAATCTTATCTGATCAGCCATGTATCTATATCATCTTTAATGTGTATGTACCCAGCCGTTATTACCCCTTTGTGACCCTGATTATGTCCCATCACGGGTGATGCCTTATGCCCCCCACAGCACCCCCGTTTCCCCATCCCAATCCCGCAGACCCACCCCTCCCACAAATAAACCAAAACAGTACAATAAAATTCAGAACACTATCCTTCCCTCCCTCCCCACTCCGTGTAATAACCCATCAGAAAAATTATTGAAATCTCCAGAAAACAGGAAATGATACCCCCCACTCCCAAACTCTTCACAATAATCATTCCAACCATGATGTACAGGCAGACTAGGCCACTGTCCTTCCTGCTCCTGCCCTTTTGTTTCCAGAACTCTGTAAGCTACCCTGACAAACTAACTGATGACACTCATTTCTCTTAAAACTGTAAAGATGCACAAGAAACATATTTAAATGGTGAAACAACCAACACAATTAACAGAAAAAAGGGGGATGAGCTACTCCCCTCTATTGTCCAATTAATGTATTGCAACACTGTACCTCTGTTGCTAACTGATAGCTAAAAACTCCCTGATTGTTGAAATAATTCAGAAACAGTGCAAACTTGACCCCTGCTAAATAAGTAGACTGAGCATTACTAATCATCCTGTCGGAATCATCAAGATGTAGTGACCTGGTTTGGGAAAAAGGTAACAACTACCAGGCTTAACTAAAACAGTTGAAGGGTGCTGTTAGTGCACAGCGTGCCAAAATAAAATCTTGTCAAACAGGGAGAGGGGTCCCTTTTCCACTTTGCCTCTCGACCTGGAAAATAAAGGATGAGGTCATTGTCCGAGGTGTTCTGTCAGGGGGACATTAACCTTGATAGAAAAACATGCTGACACTCAACTAAAATAGTGTCTTGTGGCCGATTATAAGCTGAGAGGATAAGGCATGAGCCCATTCAGGGATCCAACAACTTCCAAAACATAGACCTCTCAGCAAAGTGACCCATTAAAGGCAAACTGACCCAACAGTAAGTGCAAACAAAACTAATGTTCTAATACAGTCCAGGAGTGCATTAGTCTACATGGGCTCCATAGCAAGATGTAGATTGAATAGGCAATCACAATACCATCATGCAGACACAAGCTGATTCCCAGGCGTTGCGCTCCAGGTACTCAACGTGGCTTAAAAAGATCAGGGAGGGCTGCTTTAAGATCACTCTCCCCCGTGCATAGTCCTCGAAGCTCTTCCATTGCCCTTGCAAATGAATTTGCAGTTTAGCAGGATACAACATTCTAAATTTCACCCCATCTGGAATTAGCTTGGACACTATCAGTTGAAATGCTGTGCACCTTTGACGTACTGTAGCAGGTAAATCCTGAGCTACATGAATCTTGTGCTCTCCCCATTTCACCTCCTGCAGCTCCTTAATCTTCACTAGGAAATGCTGCCATTCTGAAAGTTTAGGAACTTGAAAATTAGGGGGCGAGGTGGTGCTTCAGATAGGGGCATCGGCCTTAACGCTCTGTGGGCCCTTTCGATGGAGTACACAGGGCCAAATGGAGAAGGACCCACCAGTTTCTGCACTAAGTTTTGCACAAAAACAATGGTATTTGCCCCTTCCTCTTTTTCTGGCAAGCCAATCAGTATGGCATTTTTGCCCCAGCTACGTCCCTCAAGGTCTTCTACCTTAGCCTCTAAATGTGCAATCCTCTGTCTTGCAGTGGTGAATTCAGGATCCACCCGGTCCACCTTGTTCTCCAACAATTTAATGCACACCTCATTGTCTCCAGTGCGCCTAGAAATATCTTCGTGTGCGGCAGCCATGGTTCTCATTTCTGAGGTAAGAGAATTTACTTAATCTTTAAAAGGTTGAAATTCTTCTAAAAAGCATTCCACTGTCAGGAGATTAGAATCTGAAGTAGCATTGGGAGCTTCACTGGAGGCTGAGGCTTGCGCCCTGGATTTTTTGCTTTGCTTCTCCGGCGTTGTAGGGGGTGTATCGTTGTAGGGGGTGTATGTTTTAGGAGGGCTGAGCACATCTCAGCCTCCATTATCTCTCAATAAGCTTGCAAAATCGGGTCACTGGTAGCTGACTAGAAGTCCGATGCCTTTTTTTGAAGAGAAATAAGGATTAAAGTCACTCTAATAGGTAGTTTGATTCAGATTCGGCAGGAGCTCTGCAGGAAGGGTGCTACTCAGATGACCTCATCACGTGACCCCCAGATGTATCAAAGATATAAAGTGGCTGCTCCTGGCAGTTGCTTTTAGAGTTCCATCTGAAAATGCACCCCAGAAATTAATCCATACGGTCTGATGCTAAGTGGTGTAATATGATCAGCTTATAGGTACCCCGTTCTGGGATAGTCCTGGTCACTAGTAAACTCTCCAGAGTGAAATAAAGGCTCGGAAAGTTGCTGACGTTAGTAACAAACAAACATTTGTCAATGCTGAATGTTGTCGCACTGGCATTGGCAGTGTCAGTAGCAGAGCTAGAGACGCATAGCACTGTGATTTTGTTAGTGTCTCCCAAAAGGTGATTTTTCATAGCGAGCACGCCATTGTGCGCCACAGCTGTGGAAACGCGTTTTGGGCAGGCTGTGAAAAATGGCAGCTGGACTGTTGATAAGGAGGTCTGCACAAATGCCAGTGGAGAAAATGTGGCATGAAAATATTGCAGATTCATGAAGTTACAAGGGTGCGTGGAAACTGCGCAATGCACGCTTGCAACACAGTCATTGTGTGGACTTTCGGCACCAAATTTTCAACATAGGCATTTTAGGACCTCTGCTCATGAATAGTGTCACCGTCATTTCCGAAAACTGTCCCGAAAACTGATTTTGCACAGTGACCGTGCAATTCTGTGCCGGACATGCGAAAACACATTTCAGCCAGCTGTATTGTTCATAAGGAGGTATGGGAAAATACCAGTGATGAACAGCTGGAGTGAAACTATTACAAATTCACAAAGTCATGAGCTTGCATGCAAACTGTGCAACACATGCTCGTAAAACACTCATTTTATTGACTTTCGTCCCCAAATTTTCAACATAGGCATCTTAGGACATCTGTTAATGAACAGTGTCACTGTCATTTTCATAATGTGTCTTGAACATGAACTTTCAACAGCAACCGAGCTATTCTGCACCGGAACTGTGAGAACAGATTTTGGTCAGGATGTCAAAAATGACAGCTGTACTGTTCATTAGGAGGTGCAGAACAATGGCACTATTAAAAATTTGGAGTGAAAATATTATAAGTTTGCAAACTTACGACGGTGCTTGGAAACTGCGCAATGCATGCTCGTAACACAGCCACTTTATGGAGTATTGTCACCAGATTTTCAACACAGGCATTTTAGGACCTCTGCTCATGAACAGTGTCACTGTCTTTTTTTGTAATGTGTCTCAAACACTGATTTCGCACAGCGGCTGCGCTATTCTGCGCTAGAAGTGTGAAAACACATTTCGGCCAGGATGTGAAAAATGACAGCTGTACGGTTCACAAGAAGGTGTGGTAAAATGCCAATGTTGAGATTCTGGCATGAAAATATTGCGAATTTGTTAACTTACGAGCATGTATAGCAACTGCGCAATGCAGGCTTGTAAAACAGTCATTTTTTTATTTTTCCCACCAAATTTGCAACATAAGCTTTTTGAGAGCCCCCCCATGAACAGTGGCACTGTCATTTCATTACTCAGTCCCGAAAGGTGATTCTGTGCAGTGACTGCGAAATCATCTTTCGGGACCGAATAACACCATGACAGTGCAAGAATTCATGAGGAGAGGTCCCACAAAAACCCAATGTTGAAAATTTGGGGCCACGATTCCCAAAAATGCCTGAGATATGCATCAAAGTTGAAAAAAACCCTATTTATTCCATTATACAGCTTACCGGCATTTCCTCAGTTCGTGGTCGGCTTTGAAGAGTGCAGACGTGTTCCCAGTCCACCGAAGATTGATGTGCCAGACTCCGCAGGTAAGTATGGGGTGGGGGGTGTGGAGAGGTAGGGTGTGCAGATGGTGGGTGCGGGTGGGTGCAGGGAGACTATGAGGGACCGTTTTTCTTTTATAGGTGACAAAAAAAAACAAAACATCGCTGGACAGTTTTTGTTTTAGGGGATTTGGCATGCTAGGGTGGGCTCCCAGCGTGCCACCTAACTGTTGGGGAGGTTCTTGTGCCAATGGGGAGCAGGCTCCCCGTCGGCACATAAAAGTGGGGGGAGCTGAGCCGAGGATTGGGCACCCCCGGCATTTAACAATGGGGGGGCATTGATGCCGATGGTGAGTGGGCTCCCCCGTCGGGGCATACAGAGGGGCAGGGTTAACCGACAGGGGGATTGGGCACTCCCGAAGTCGGCAGTTTGGCGGCCACTGTGCCGCCATGCTCATAATATCAGCGAGCACGTCCAGGGAAGGTCCGCTGCATCTGATGAGCTTTGCTCGGATTGCAGAAAACCTTTTCTTAGATGTGCTCTCCACATTATGTATGCATGGTGTGGCACCGGCATGCAGGCTGACTGGGGAATGAGGGACTCACCTACTGGTGCATGCCCTGCATTCGCCCAACAGTGACCGTGCCTTCAAAGCTGCACTACCACAAGATGTTGGCTGCACAAGTGCACCAACATAAAAAGAAGAAGACAGTACCTAGATTAATAAAACTGGTAGGCTGGTTCATGTAAGGAAATTACATCAGATCAACCATTGTTCCAGTTCTGCCAGTTCAAGTAGTGGGCTGTTGTTTGGAGGTACCTGCTGCAGCCTGTGTGCTGGTCTCATGTAACATTTTGCAGATATCTGCAAAGGAGGTGTCAGGTGGGTCACTTGTGTTGCTCCTCAGATGCTGTGAAAGTGGTCGCTGTTGTCCTGGGGGGTTCAGAATGTCTCTGATGCCATAAGCAAATAATGCCTTCATAGATTCCTGTGAGGTGTTATAGGTTTCTGTCCCTGAGCTACACAGAACCCACAGGCATGCAGGGTAGGGGTAAAGAATCTGATCTGGTTTGCTTGCAGTGCCCTGAGCATGCCCGCATATTCCATACAACTCCGTAAGACATCAGTTGGATAATCTTGATCAAAGAGCAACTGTGTTCCATTGTAATCTATTTTCTTAGCTAATCATGCTGCTCTTAGTACAGTTTCTTTGTCCCAAAAACTTGCAAACTTGGCCACAATGGAGCAGGTTTCACATTCAGGTCAGTCGGGTGGGGAGTAAATGCTCAGTGTGCTCGTTCCAGCCGGAATTAGAAAGAAGTCAAATGGGGAACTACATGTTCGATCAGGTCTATGACAAAGTCTGTCATCTGCTTGGTTTCAGTCCCCTCCAGCAGACCATGTACATGTAGGTTGTCCCTACGAGAGTGAGATTCAAGGTCCTGGCATTTTTCAGCAAGGGCTTCCTGCTGTTC
Source organism: Neoceratodus forsteri (assembly GCA_016271365.2). Lineage (NCBI taxonomy): Eukaryota > Metazoa > Chordata > Ceratodontiformes > Ceratodontidae > Neoceratodus > Neoceratodus forsteri. The sequence goes on from CM057456.1 coordinate 1,091,930,467, forward strand.
CAGTAAAAAATCCACGGCCTGCCTCAAGTGCACCACAGAGTCCTCACAGTGCGAGACCCATTCCTTCACCTCTTGCATGCAGGTCTCAACGGCGGTGAGTTTTGAGTTCAGATTGCTGAATTTGGTTTAGTTTTCTGATCTGAATTGCTGTATTTCATAGAGGATAGTCTTGAAACAAGACTGAGTAAGGGTCTCCCTCTCAACATCTGTATGTGCTTCTGAGGCCTGTTTGCTAAGTGGGGAAGAGCCCCCACCATAGCGGTTGAGTGTCTCAGGTAATCCAAGTGCATCCTTCCATGACTGATCTGTTTCTTCTCTTTTTTTGCAGATTTTCTACTCTCCACCCTTTTTGGTGGCATTATTGCAGAATTTGGGCAAAGATGTAAGCAGAAATATCTGGTTAATCAGCCAGGTGGGTCCGGAGCTGTAAGGCTAAACTTCCATGCAGGTGATGATGTCACCAGAAGTCTGTATCTTCAGAAGCTGCCTTATTATACATGGCTACCAATTCACCTGTACCCACCACACATGCAATGTCTACACTAAATAGATCAGCTACTGCCAATAATCCCTCTGGGGACAATCCCCTTAAAGGGCAATAGCTGACTGTCTCAACAGGAGAGAGACTCTCAGGGGGGGGACCCCACCGAGAATTTCACCTTGGATGATCTGACCATACAACCTGATCAATCTCAAGGTTATTTACCTCAAGACCCTGTGAGAACTCCATGTCCAGTATGTGGCTGTGGTGATGGGTCATGGAAGTAACTACTTGTGACAGGCCCAGTGATGACATCAATTGGAGGAGGTGAGAACCAAACTGCAAGGGTTTGTTATTGACCCAGGCATTGAAGTCCCCCAGAACTAAACACCTGGGGGACTTCAACACCATGTTGATGACGAAGTCTGCAACCTCCTGCAGGAAATCTCCCCCCACTCCTGGAGGGTGGTAAATAAGGAGAACCCTGCAACCTGTGTCCGGACCCCCATGCACCGCCACACATTCAAATGACCTGGTTGACCCCATCAGGTGCACAGTGAAACCCAGGTCAGATCTAAAACAGGTGGCCACTCCCCCACCCCTGTATTCTCGCCATGGGCAATGTGCCACAGAATACCTAGTGGGGACAGCTGCCTCCAAAACTGGCCTGGCATTGTCACCCAACCAGGTCTCTGTGATGCAAGCCAGATCGACCAAGGTGTCGGTCAGTTAATAGGTGTTCACCAGTACCTAAATTTTGTAAACATGTCCAAAGGGTTTTTCAGCTAATGCTGTCAAGAGCAATTCTTAAATCGAAAAAACAAGCATATGGTTTGCTTTTATTGATTACTACGTATTTATGTACAGTATTAGATGATTTAATACCATACAATGTTGTATTGTGGATCACTTTTTCCTAAATCCATTTTGGTATTCAACTAATAATTTACTGTCATCCATCCATTTCTGTAACCTGCTTAGTATTATCTTTTGCAAAAGGTTCTGTGTGACTTCAATTAAGCTAATTGGTCGATACTTAGCTGAGTCATTGAGGTCCCCTTTTTTGTGTATAGGATATATTATATTACACTGCCAAAAATTCAGAATTACTATATTCTGAATAATATAAGTACAGTGTATACAATTTTATGACTTCTGTTACTAGTTTGTTAGGTCCTGGGGCCTTATTGCATTTAATATTATTTAATGTTATTGATATTTCTTTTTAAGGGATCTATATTGGTATTGGCCTTGCATAATTACTTAATTTATTCCTTATGTTCTAATATTTGGTCTTAAGCATTCTTCCATGATATAATATACCTGTGTAAAGTGAGCCACTCACTCATCTGGTTGACTATTATGTTCCAATGATGAAGAGCAGGAGTTCATTCTCTTTGCTAGCAGTGTCCAAAATAATTTAGAGTCTTTCTGCAATACAGCATCTCTCAACTTACACCATTGCTTTTCCTGGAACATCAACTTCTCTTATTTGGCAAAATGATTGTAAAATTTTCATTTATTTAGTTCTTCAAAACTAGCCCTTGCTTTACATTTATTTATAATTCTAACCAGTGCATTCAATTTCTTTTTTTTCTGCACTGCAGTTTTAGTTAAACCATGTCTCTTTCCTCTTAGAGCCCTTGAATTCTATATAAAGGTATGGGGCCCAGTTTTTAAACAGACACAGGGCTGCATCCCCAAAAAGTGTGCCACACCTGTGGCCAAGGGTTTGCCACAACTTTCTCCCAATTTTATAACCCAGGACACAAGTTGTGGCAGTACTCTCATTTTACGGCAACTTGCTCAAAAGCTGTGGTGCAAGCCCTGTAAACTGGCTCTCCCATGGACTCAACGGCATGCTGGGGGGCTGGCGGAACTGAGCTGCATCGCTGCATGGAATTTGCAGCAGGGTGTGTGTGGCACATTTCTTTGAAAATTGCACTTTCTCCCGGTTTGATGCAAGTTGGCACTTGCGTCACATTCCCTGCCACAAGTCTCTTACGGTGCTCTACTTCAGTTTGAAAATCGGGCCCATGGAGTCAAAAACTATAATAGGTCTGCCAGAAGATCAAGAGGGGTTTTTCTACATACTGTGTACAATGATTACAAAGTGCATCTTTCTATTCATTAACCCTAGGATCAAGGAGTATGCTTTTAATATTATCCACAGTTGCCATGGTCCATTTTATTTTTAAAAGTCTGTTGAAAATCGGAAAAAAAAAAAAAAAAGCGTCCAGGTGCAACAAAATGAACTTACGCCCGGGCCCGAACCCAGCACCCTTGCACCTCTAGCCTGCCACCAACCCACCACACCATGGGGCCAGCTCAGCAGCCCACCACAGCACTATGTCTTACAAACCCTCCCTCCCTTTCTGCCCATCGCTCAATGTGCTAGCTCTCCTCCACGTGCGTGTACATATAGCGACAATATAGCGACTTCCTGTCCCTATATTCACAGACCCCTTCCATCTGGTCACTCTCCTTGCCTGGTAACCCCATGGACAGGTGCCGCGATTGAGTCACCCTTTTTGAAAGTGCTCAATCGTGATCGCCATTACCCTTCTGAGTCCAGAACTGTCTCTATATATTGCAGCCTCTGGGACGGGGGTCAGGACAGACTTGAGCAGGTTGACAGTGATGCCTAGGGAGGAAAAGAGGTGAAGGGTTCTTTCCAGAGTCCAAAGGAGCTGTTCCCAGGATGGAGCCTTCAGGAGCCAGTCATCAAGATAGGTGAAAATGTACAGACCCTTCTGAGAGCTGCAGTTACTGCTGCTAAGCACTTTGTAAAGACCCATGGTACAGATGATAAACTAAAGGACAAGACCTTGAACTGATTGTGCTTGCCCTGAAAGAGAAACTGGAGGAATCTCCTGTGCTGTGGAAATACCAGGATGTGCAGGTAAGCATTCTGCATGTCCAAGGAGCATAGCCAATCACCTTGCTTTAATAGAGGCATCAGGCCTGGCAAGGTGACCATGCAGAATTATTTGTACTGGACATGTAGACTGAGATTCTGGAGATCTAGAATAGGCATCAAATCTCTGGTTGTTTTGGGGACCAGGAAGAACCTGGAATAAAATCCCCTGTTCCTTTGACATCTGTGCAAAGGATGGATGGCCTTTTTCCATAGTAGGGACTGCACCTCCTCCCGGAGGATGCACAAGTGGACTGGGATATAGGTAGAGGCTACTGGAGAAGTCTCTGGGGGCATTGCTATGAGTTCCAGAGTGTGACCCCTCTCTATAATCTGAAGAATCCAGGCATCTGAAGTAATGGTTCTCCATTTATTGAGATGGAGGGAAAACCAACCTCTGACCACCTCCTTTTGTTGGGGGACCACATGAGAGGGGGTCTGGCAAGGAGTCAAGCAGAGGAGGATCTAGCTGCTGAGGCTCATCCATCACTTCTGGGATGCTTTGTGGCAGCGCTGGAGGAGGAGGGGGTAGGCAGGGTAGAGGAGGCCTTTCTTGCCCTGGGTATGGGAAGCTGCTCTAGACTTGTGGGACACTTTGTGAAAGGGATGGCACTGTCTGCTCCTAGGCTTCATATGATAGAGTGAGTGGACAGACTTAATAGCTCTGCCAGATGCCTGTAGATCATTGATGATGTTCTGAGCATCAGGCCCAAAAAATTTAGAGCCATTGAAAGGGGCATTAAGCACTTTTTGCTGGACTTCAACCCAAAGTCTGAGATCCTCAGCCAGGAGTACCTATGAAGGCAAATTTCTGTGGCAGCAGCCCTGACACCAATATGTGAGATATTGTAGAGGGCCCTGAGGAGGTGCTTGCTGATATCATCTGCACTCTGCAAGCATTTAAGAACCTCCTGTTTCTGGGTACAGTTCAGAAGGGTCTGGGCAGCTGCCTTCACCTTCCTACAGATGGTATTCTGGTATTTAATCATGTGAGAGAGGCAATTAGCAATCCTCAATCCAAAGGCAAAGGAGGCATATACCCTTTTACCCCAACAGTCAATCCTGTGGGATTCTCTGTTAGGGGGGAGAGAAATGAGGTGCTTAGGCACCTTAAACCTGTCATAGGCTGCCTTGGTGACCATGTAGTTGGTTCCAGGTTGGACAGCATAGTAAGGAAGGCCTTGGGGGGCATGATATAAATTATCTGCCCTGGTGGGCATGGCTGGAACCATATCAGGTCTATACCAAGCAGCAGTAGTGGCATTTCTCAGTGCTGGGAGGATAGGAGGAATGATCTTAGGAGGGGATTCTGAGATTTCTGGGAAGTCCACCAGATCCCATCTGGAGGCATCCTCCTCCTCAGTATGGAAGCCCATGACTAAGGACAGCTGCTTCATAACATTGAAGAAAGTAGGGTCCTCTGGAGGAGACTTGGAAGTATGCTTGACAGAGTCCTTACTCACTGAGGAGGCAGTGGACCTGTCAGAGGAAAGAGGTTCTTCCTCTTTTTCTGGTTCTTCAGGTAAAATGAGGTCAGAATGGTACTCCTCTTCACATCGACCTGCTCCACCTCAAGGTCTGATGAACAAGGGACAATAGCAGCCCATAGGGAATAGCCTGGAGAGGTTGAAGTGGTGTCAACAGTGATGGGGCCATCGACAATGCAGTGGACCCAGGTCTATAAGTGCCAGCTGATGGACCAAGATCATAGTAAACTTGATCAAGATATCATTGAGGTCAATGACAGTAGACTGCTGCATTAGCAAAGGAGGGGTCGATGGCACAGGGCATGATGACCTGTTCATTGGACCTTGGGAGCCTGAACAGCCAAACACCTGAGGGTCTGGGGAAGCATCAGGCCTCAACAGGAGGGCTGTTGTTGACAAATCAGGTGTCAGCAAACTGGAGGCAGATGACCCAAGGGTTGATGACCAGCCAACCTGAGAGGCAAATGGTGGCACTGTCATTGTGGGTCTGGTAGGAACAGAGTCCTGGACAGCTACCGGTGTCAACACAGCAACAGCTAATGAAGTACCCCCAAAGGAAGATGACAAAGCCATCAGGGAGTGGGACCACTGCCAGGGGAGCAGTTCCAATCTTGGTCCTTTTTGTGACTTTTCCCTGAGGACTTATCTTGGGCCTTAGAAGACTGAGAGCTCAATGAACCCAACAGCGACTGGGAAAGAGGGACCCCAGGACCCCTTCCCAGAACTGGCAACCTTTTTTTTTCCATCAGAAAATTTTTGAGCACCTTTTTTCATCACCAGAGGGTAGTCTGGTTGAATTTATGGCAGCACTCACAGTCCAAGACATTGTGGTCAGGCACAAGACAGCAGACACAGAGAGTATGTTCATCTGTAGATGCAATCTTCTTTCCAAAGTGGCAGCAATTGAAGAGAGAAGTGGAAGGAATAACTCTCAACATAAACAAGGTAGGAGAATCTCTTGTAAAAAAGAGATTCTGAAAAACTAAGTAAAATAAAGAAGTAGGCAACAATTATGCGAAACTGCATCAGAGCTTCTGTGGAGACCCGTGGGAACAGAGTTGATGGCAGGAAAAAACTGAGGAGGGACAGGGGCCGCTCATGACTTTATAGGGTTGGTGACACTGGCAGACAATCTTGGTGTAGGTCGCTCCAGTGGCTCTGATGAAAATCTTCTGTGTTGATCCTGCTTCACCTATGGTGAAGTTCCATATGTGTGACCTGATGACTGAGAATACCCCCATGAAGATCTAATTTTCCTGTTTCATTTAATGCCAATTTATGTAACTTGCTGCACATGAAATACAAATCAAGTTAAGGGTAGCCATAATACTCAGTATGTACATCAATCAATGAAATTATTTTTCTATCTAATGGAAGAAGTAAGGATCTTGATAGAAACTCACAAATATATTTTTTAACTTTACCAGTTGGTTCATATGGTAATGCATTCCATCCAGTGTCAATATTTCTAAAGAATCTTGGAAGACAAAAGATTCATTTGAGTCATATTTATTTCCCTCAGACTTGTATCTTAATCTAGAGGGCAACTGGGAAGTTAATTTCATGACAATCATTTACTATATCCCGGGAATCTAGTTTAGCAGACTATGGGGATATATTTCTTTTTGGGTAACTAATCACAAAGCCTAGCTCAGTTAGTTGATATCTATTTTGCGAGATTGCAGTGGCCTCGTCCAAATTTTTAAAATAGACCAATATTTCAGTCTCCTTTGGACTGCATGTATTTCTTAACCTAGTCACATGAAAATGTATGTGTTCAGAAATTCTTAGTAAATATTTTGTCTTCCTTTTTCAATGATTCATCAGGCTCTTTAAGTGAACATGCCATCCCATCTACTTTTAAACTAACTTTGTATTCCTCTTTAATTTGATTATATCTGGGATACAGACCTTCATGGGGTAATAGAATATTCAAGGTGCCTCAAGTACAATTCCCAAGGTTGATAAAAATATTTTTTTTTTGGTACAAATCCAATTATTTTTGTTCTGATGAAATCAGTACATAACTGCAGTCCCTTTATAGAGATTCCTCAGTTCTGAATGCAATAATAATGTCCTGGGCAGAATTTTCAGCATTAAGATGATACAGTAGCCTGCTTTGGGTAGTATAGAATCTGATGTTTCTTGTTAATCTTTTTTAACCCCTTTTATAATCATCAGGGCCTGGTTCCATATATCAATTAATTTCACAAATGCCTCCCAACCTCAATGGATCTTTACAGGCATAGATCTGAGATTAGTCATTTATTTCTTGTAAATATGAGCCCTCTCTACAGTCACTAACAGTAACTGATTTTTTGCATTTCCTTAGGCTCCTAACTAGTTACTTGAATAACATTTACCGTGTTTAAAACTTCTAATATTTATTTACTTCCACTCTTTCCTTATTTTCTATGTTTGCTTTGTGTTGGTTTTACTCCAACTCTTAATAACCATTTCTATCTCTGTTTGCCTCACTTTCCCCCTTAGATTTTATTTCTTTCAATGTTACTGGGGAGGGCAATTCTTTAGCAAATGATGTGGTCAGGTTAACCCTATTGTGTTTTCTGAATTTCCCATTTATTAGACTGTTTTTTTTTTATGATGGAGCCATTTTCATCTTGTTTGTGCATTTGTTTTATATGATCTTCCAATAGATCTTTAATCATGTATTGATTTTGTAGTACTCTTGTCCTCAAACCCATGATCTCTTCTTTGATTACATACCATTTCTAAAATGACAATATTAGCATTATAAGGGTCTCTAATATACTTTAAGTGATCCCTTGAAAGCACTGCAGCTGCTGGATCATCTGGTTGTGCAGAATCTTGCAAACCCTTCCCTGAATCTCTTATCTCTTTTCCCCCTTTTCATCAAGTTTTCCTGAAAATGGCTCCCAAATAAATTTTGGGGACATCAAATCTCTTATCTCTGGAGAGCATGATAGTCCTGATTCTGGTTCATTTTGAAATTCATAATTTGTTGAGCCTGTTCTTGTTAGTTTCCCATCTTTCAGTAAATCTTTTAAACCCTTTATGGTCAGACCAAGTTCATTAATAACTTCATGCAATTTATCATTCAGCTGTGATTGATTACTATTATTGCATGCTATTTTCTTAGTTTTAGACTGAGTTGAACCCACACTCTCTATTATTATTATCCCTTCCTCTATCACTGGTGACCTCTAATTTATTACCTCAAATACCAATTCATCATCACAGTGGTCTAATGCACAGTGAGATGTCTGTTCTACTTGAATACAGCCTAAATTGTCCTGGGTATCTAGCATTATAGGGACATTATTAGTCATTGAGGGGTGGGAGCATCTCTCATTTATATGACCTATGACAGGAGTAGATGTTAATCTATCCATATATTTACTTATTTATACATGGTCACTATTTGCATCTTCCCTAGCTCCCTTTTTTCCTTTTTTTTTTGTCCTTTTGTTAAAGTGGTCTCAGAATTCATTCTCCTTAATTTGAGATCATGTTTCCTTTTATTTTCGGCATCAGACTTCAACTTTTCTTGATTAAGAGAGAAAAGATCCTCAGATCTAGTATTTCTGGTTTTCATGGTTTTCCATCTAGGCAAACTTGATTATAAATTCTAAATATTATCAATCAAACCTTTAGTTCCACAGACTACAACATATAGGTAATTACCTATGTAACCATACAATAAACATGACTATATAACTATTAACAACTTCTTAAATAAAATATAATCAATACAACTCTAGATAAGTTACTTCCTAAAAACTTTAAAGTCTTTAATAAATTTCAGGAATCACAAGCACTGTATATTTGGAAGGTATTTAATTTAATTTCAACTCCTGCAGTTCCTGCTCCTGCTTCTCATTAGGACCCACTCTGGAGCACTAATATTTTGGTTATTTATTCTATTGCTGGATCTGAGGGAGCCTCCAGGGTCTGCTCCATTAATAATTTTAATCTCCAGCTTAGAAGAGCATCTGCAATATATTGGATGTCTAAATGGTAAGAAGAGAATCTGCAATATGTCAAGGATGGCTATCTGATAAGTGGCAATGGGTGTCCAGACACTACAGAGAGATGACCAGGGCCAAGAACATCTCCAGAAATCACTCTGTCTGGCATGATTAACCAGGATTCAGCTTGAAACCTGTTTTTCTTAAAGCTTCAGGCACCTCTTCAGCAGTGAGGTCTTTCCCTTATGCAGACCATAGACAGACTCTTATGGTAATGACAAAACAGGACAAAGAGGTCTAAGGAGAACTGAGGGGTAGGAGATTGGTGCAGGTAGTCAGAAGTAGATACACAAGTTAGGACTAGAGAGATAAATAAGTAAAACAATATTTTTTTAAGCTGGAGGAGGAATGCCCTTTGTGTGGTAGGGTGACAATGCAAGTAAAGAAGGGTCATGAAGAGGCAGTGAAATTAGGAAGTGTGTTCATGGATAGCCAAAAACTGAGAGTAGAATAGTACTGAAAGTAATAATGGAGGATAGATCTAATGGAGGGCTAGTCAGCGGCAGGGATTGAGGACTACCTTTCCCTAGGCTGCGGTGTTGAGAATTGGCTATTGCCTTATATGCAGAAGGTTTGAGGAGCTCTATGTGCAGCTTCAGGAAACCCCAGGAGAGATACTTCTACTGTGCAGACAGCTATGCAGGAGTCCAGAACCACTACTTACACACTCTACCCAGAAGATCACTGGCTCAGAGGGCTGGAGTGTCTTCGAAAGGGCAGGGACAGAAACAATCTTTTTCTGGGTGTGAAGTAATGTCCTCCAATAGTGACCACAAACTGCTTTGCACCTCTGAAGAAGGTGCAGTTACTTGACTGCCTGGGTAGCTTGTGAGACAGCCACAAAGGAAATCAGGAGTGCAACAACTAACAGTGTGATGGATAAAAAGAAGGTAGCCAGTAGAATGCTCACAGTAGATGACTTTAAGGTAAGGGGATTGGAGAGGTTGTTTTTTGAGTAGAGGAAGGAGAGGGGATGGTCAGATGCCTGACAGGTGCATTGGCCATGACAGATAAGTAAAGAATAGGGAAGATAATAAACAGGTTGAGGAGGTACCACATGTCCTTGTGAACTTCAGCACAAACAGCCTGGATCACAAAAGCTTGAAGGAAGTTAAATGTCTGGAAGCTATGGGAGAAACTAAAAGGGAAGGGGCACAGGGGAGAGTAGGGTGAGATAGGAGAAAACTGAAGTATTCAATGTCTGATTGAAGGGATGGTGTCAGGTGGAGGGTTATTGATTTGGGGGAGACTGGAGTTATTTCTAGCATAAAAGGTTATTCAATGGAGATAGCCTTCATCTCACATGGAAGGAAGGGGGTAACAAGCACGATAAGGCAGAAGCTTGATATCTTTGTGGATCATTATTTAAACTAAAGTTGGAGACAGAGTCTAGGAATTCCCAGATAGGGAGGAAGGAGATGGAGAACCAAGCAGGGACGCCCTAGAAACAATATTTACAGTTGAGGACAATGGACCTTTTTCATAAAGCAGGATCAAGGAAGCCATGTGGGCACAGGAAATGTGGAGGGTAGTAATCATGGCCGACTGGGTTAGTAAAGTGCTATTGGCCCATAGGGTAGATAAAGCACTGGCTTGGATGTCCTTTACCTGAGGATACTTAGGGAACAGGCTTCAGAGCTGACTGAGTCTTTAACCCAGCTATTTAATGCCTCACTTGAGTCTGGGTAGTGCTTGGGATTGTAGAACTGTTGACATAGTCCAAATTTACAATGGGAGGGTATGGAGGACCCAGGCAATTACAGGCTGGTCTGTCTTACCTTCTTGGCAGCTAGGCAGATGGAGGCCATAGTTAGGGAAGCCTGGTGGTCTACTTAAGCAATAATTCATGAGAGAGTGTGGGTTGTGCTGGGATAACCTCATGCCTGGGGTGGTTGGGCATGAGGCCAAAGGCTGGCCAAGTGCATCCAACACCCCAGAAGTGAGGCTATTCTAGCACAACCCACACTCTGGAGTGCACTATTGCTATTATATAATGGCTGTTATTTATTAATATTGTGGGGACACAAATGAGCACATGTACAGTAGATGGCTATTAGGCAGAGAATAAGTGTTGAAACATCCCTTTTATGTGTAGGGACATCTAGTTTATAGTATTAGTTGTACAGTTTTAATTTTTAATTTAATTCAGTTTTTTTTAGGAAATACTCCCCATATGAAAGCACTGCATTATGAGTATGCAAATAATCAATTGTCTTTTATCATTGTAGTGTGTCATGCAATACTAAGCAATTGCGTATTTGCATACATATTGATGCAGTGCATTCATATGTGGTGTGTTTCCTCATAAAAAATGAAACTGTAAAACTGATACTATGAAAGAAATGTTCCCACACTATAAAGGAGCTGCTCTGACACTTGTTCTCTGCCTAACTATGAAATGTTTTAGCCATGACAAACATTTTTGCCCCCACAATATAAGTAAATAAGGTTTTTATATGAAACTAAGCTTTTACTCTTGTATTATAATTGCAAGGCTTCAGACTCTCTTAGTAAGACAAGCTGTGGCTTGTTATTTAGTTTGTCATACAGTAGTCATCTGTATGTTTGGACTTGACACTGTGAGGTTGTGCTTAGATAACCTCACTGTAACAAGCACACACTGACCAATCAGAGTCCAGGAAATTTTCTAGCCATAGTAATTAGAGGATAATAACTTGCAGAACAGCAAGCAGCACTGCTTTGTGTCAAAAATATCATGTCAGACCAAGCTGATCATGTTTTTTGATTGGGTCCCTAGGGCAGTGTATAGTGGGCATGCAGTAGATGTGCTGTACGTTGATTTCAGCAAATCCTTGGATTCAGTGCCTCACAGAAGGGTTCTGAAAAAACTAGAGGACTTAGGTATGGAGAAGGATTTAATCAGGTGGGTAGGAAACTGGGTAGGGGAAGGCAGAAGAAGGTGGTACTATAGTAGGGTTAATTCTTGGGACGGGGGTCATTAGTGGGGTGCCAAAGTGGGTCAGTCCTTGGACCTGTCCTGTTCATTATGTTCATTAGTCACAAAGGGGTTAAATTCCAGGAAATTATTTAGCAGGAGTACAGAGTCAAGAACACAAGGTCATAAGTGGAAACTGGTGGGGGAAAGGTTTAAGAGGGATATGAGAAAGTTCTATTTTACGGAAAGAGTGTTGTAGCCATGGAACAGTCTGCCATTAGAAATGGTGAGTGCTGAGACTGTAAATGGTTTCAAGCATGGCTGGGACAGAGTGAAGGGTTTGGTAGTTACTCAGATCAGTCATAGAAGAGAGGGGGAGCAGGGGGGTGGACCAGGAGGGATAAAACCCAGTATAGACAATAGGACCTGGGGCAGATAGGGAACTTTAGGCAGACCTTTGGTCCTCTTCTGCCATCTGTCTATGTTTCTATGCACCCAGGTTCAGCTACCACTATCAGCTGTGCTCTTAGATTGGCATCCTGCCCCTCAGAAAAGTGTACATGCCTGTGGTACAATCAGCTACCCATAGAGTAAAAAATGAAGAACTCAAGGCATTGCATAGCCTCCTTGAAGCACAAAACAAAGACTATAACCTTCACACCACAGCCACAAATGTTTTCATTTTACCCAGGACAAAGGCAACATTTGGAGAACACACTTTCTCATACTAGGGGCAATGGTTATGTAACAAACAACCACACAACACAAAATGAGTTATACTATGCTCAGTTTGAAAACTATGCTGTAAACTATCACATGACCATGTCACCGTATAACCGTTTTAATGTTTAAATCTGAATGTTGGCCTGTCTGTGTAATTTTCCTGCTGCCTTGTATCTGCCTGGATTCTTAAACTTTGTAAATTGTTCATATTGGTGTATTGTATTATTTACATGTCCCCTGGGTCATTGCTGAAAAAGGCGACCTCAGTCCCAGTCCACCACTAACTACTGGCTAACTAAATAAAAGAATAAATAAAAAAGAAATAACACACTGTAGCAATGAGTTGATAATGATGATGCAGCTTGTCTATGGTAACAAAAATACACAAACCCCCAAGGGTGGCTGTATTGCAACTCATACATCACAGTGGGATTTTTGAAGCACAAGGCTGCAGGCTGAGTGCCTTTAGCCCATGGAAGTGTGGTTGTGTGACAACAAGCAATAACCTAGAGTGTCTTGTTGTGCTTACACAATGTGTTTCTAGGCTAATTTAAAAAAAATATGGTACACTTAAAACAATACAAACAAAATAATGAAATGATTAAAAATGCATGCAAAACAGTTATTTTGCCTATGTCACCGGGTGATAGCATAGTATTTAGCTAATTGGCTTGTACTACTAGAGCTGACCCCTCCTTAATCACTACAATTACTCAAATCATTGCTTTTTTATCTTTTATATGGCAAGTAGATTGTGGTGATAGCAGTTATGTATGGAGGAACATGAAAGGAAGCCTTAGGTCTATGAAAACAGGGCATGTGACACATAGTGGATTCCCTGCAGGGGGAGGGCCTCAAACAACTGGTACAGCTACCCACAAGAGACAGAGCTATCCTAGATCTACTACTGACTAACAGGGAAAGGATCACAGATCTCCAGGTAGAAGGTCACCTGGGGGCCAGTGACCATCACATGGTATGGTTCAATCTGGCCACTAGAACTAAATCATCCCATTCCAAGACAAAAAATATGGGACTTCAGAGGAGTGGAGTTTGATAAGATGGCCAAAACAGTTAAGCTAGCCCTGGCAAAAAGAAATACAGGTGAGGGGGTACAGGCAAAGTGGGCAAGCATTAAGGATGCAATACTTGAAGCAACATCCCATTGTGTTAGAGAAAAAGGGAAGTACAAAAGAAGAAGGAAACCACTTTGGTTCTCAAAAACAGTAGCAGGAAAGGTCAGAGCCAAAAGGTTGGCCTTCAGGAAATATAAGGGAACACAGCGGGATGAAGATAGGGAGGCATACCAAACTTCCCTAAGGGAAGCAGGGAAGGCAGTAAGGCAGGCAAAGGTGCAAACCAAGGAAACACTAGCACAAACAGTAAAAGAAGGTGACTAGACTTTCCATAGGTACATCAGTGAAAGGAGAAAGTCCAGAGGGGTATTGCTAAGATCAAAGGGGATAAGGCAGCATGTGAGGAGGAGGACCATGTAAAAGCATCTATCCTAAATAGATACTTCTGTTCAGTATTTGCTGAAGAGAAGGTAGGGCAGGGCCCACAGCTCAGCACCATGGACACAGGAGGAGGGAGGTGTGCACTAGTCTCTTCACAAAAGAAAGGGTCCTACGAGAGCTCGATAAGTTCAGAGTGGACAAGGCAATGGGACCTGATGGCATACATCCCAGAGTACTAAAGGAGCTAAGGGTGGAACTAGAAGAGCCATTATCAGAACTGTTTAGTGAGTCTCTGAGCACAGGAGAGGTCCCAGAAGACCAGAAGACTGGAGAAGGGCTCATGTGATCCCGCTCCACAACAGTGGTAGCAGGGAGGAGGCAGGGAACTACAAACCAGTCAGTTTTACCTCAGTAGTGGGCAAGATTATGGAAGCACTCCTTAAGGAAAGGATAGTGCAATACCTGGAATCCATAGGAGCACAGGATCCAAGACAGCATGGGTTTACAACAGGAAGATCTTGTCAAACTAATCTCATAGATTTCTTTGACTGGGTAACCAGATTGATGGACCGAGGGGGAGCAGTTGATGTCGCTTACCTTGACTTCAGCAAAGCTTTTGATACTGTTCCACGTAAAATATTGATTAATAAGCTGGGTAGGCTGGGGGTGGGTCAGGCGTTGGTCAACTGGGAGGCAAACTGGTTGACAGGCAGAAAACAGAGAGTGGTGGTAAATGGTATACAGTCAGAAGAGATGCAAGTCACAAGTGGGGTACCTCAGGGATCAGTCCTGGGGCCAGTCCTCTTCAATATCTTCATCAGTGACTTTGCAGATGGACTGGAGGGTGAGGTTTGTCTGTTTGCAGATGATACCAAGATCTGCAACAGAGTAGATGATCCAGATGGGGTGGGCAGAATGAGAAGAGATCTGGATGAACTAGCAAAATGGTTGGACAAGTGGCAACTGGGGTTTAATGCAAAGAAGTGCAAGATCATGCACATAGGGAACAGAAACCCTGAAGCCACCTATAGGCTGGGAGAGGAGTTGCTGGCAGTTACAAGGGAAGAAAGAGACTTGGGCATCATCATCACAGATGACCTGAAATCATCCCAGCAAACCATTAAAGCAGTAGGTATGGCTAGGGGGATGTTGAGGTGTATTAGTAGGGGTATCACAAGTCATAAGAGTGAGGTAATAATCCCTCTTTATAAGACACTGGTTAGGCCCCATCTGTCGTACTGCATGCAGTACTGGAAGCCTCACCTTCACAAGGACATTAATCAAATTGAGGCAGTTCAGAGAAGGGCAACCAAAATGGTGCAGGGACTGCAACAGAAAGCATACGAGGACAGATTAACAGAGCTCAATATGTATACCCTAGAGCAAAGGAGGGAGAAAGGTGATATGATCGAAACATTCAAACACATTGAGGGCATTAACAAGGTGAAAGAGTCTAACATATTTCAATGTAAGAAAAATAGCAGGACAAGAGTACACAGCATGAGATCAGAGGGAGGCCGATTAAGGGGTAATGCGAGGAAGTTCTTTTTCACGGAAAGGGTGGTGGATGCATGGAACGGCCTACCTCAGGAAGTGGTGGATATGAATACAGTGCAGGGCTTTAAACAGGCATGGGATAGGCATAAGGGAGCAATACAGATAAGTCTGAATAGATAGGCCATTGACAGAGCAAAGGCCAATGGCACATTCATAAGGTAGAAAAAGAAATGGGCAGACTGGATGGGCCTTGCGGTCCTTATCTGCCATCAACTTCTATGTTTCTATGTGTGCATGCAAGTACTGTATGTAGTTAGAAGCATTGACACAATCATGCTAATTGTTTTTAAGTTTAGAGTTTCAAGTGTTGTAGTTTGCTTCAGAGTTTGCCATTCTTTTTCATATTTGTTTTGCAGGGAGGGCTAGAGCTGAGTAGAAGAGGGCAGTTTCTGCTAAAATATCTGCATTGAATGAAGGAGTCAGTTGGGGAAGTGAGTGAGTGAGGGTGTGGGAGGCCAGAACAACAGATGCACAGTTTTGATAATAAAAATGAAATTATATTGCTTTACTGAGAACTGCAAGTCCTGTAGTTTGTCTAGGAGTTTGCTGTTCTTTTTCGTGCTTGTTTTGTAGAGAGAAAGGGATTTGAGTGGAAGGGCAGAGTTGCTGCTGGAATATCAGCACCAAGTGAGGAAGCTGGTTGGTAAAGTAAGCTGGTAAAAGTGCAAGCAGTGGTTCATAACAAAAAAAAAGAAACAGTCTGCAGTTTGAGTTTGGGTCATGAGTGTAGTAGTCAGCGGTATGGCAACGAAAGGGGAGTGCACTCAAACTTGTATAAGGGCTCAAAGGAATGCACAAATTTAATACAAATTTAACAATTTCTTGTTTATTTTGTGATGTAAAGTGTCGCTGCAGATCAAAGCATTACAGCAGGACAATACCTGACCATGGGGTCTCTATAACTCACTCTTGCAGACCCCATTGCTTCACTCTCATGAGCTTTATCATGGTGCCTGTTAGTAATGTGGCTGCTGACTGACTCTTGGTAAAAGAAAATATATTTGGCAATGGATATATAGATACATAGATAACAGGTACGCAGAAAATGATGGCAGAAAAAGGCCCATCAGCACATCCAGTCTGCCCACCTTACCTCACTGCTCTGCACTAGGGGTCACAGCATAATTTAAACAAACTCTGGTGAGAGTCAATATGGCTGCAAAATGATGGATTTGCAGCATAGCCTTCTTATTACCCCACCTCATGAACCACATACTGTAGATGAAAGTGTTCAAATCCCTGTGGAAATGTGATTGTGCGCCACCAAAATGTCATTCTGTGGCACAGGTGCGAAAACACATTTTGGCTGGGATTTGAAAAATTACAGCTGTCATGGTCATGAGGTGGTGAGAAAAAATAGCTATGTTGAAAATTTGGGTTGGGGTCAAAATATTTAAAATTACTGGAAGGTATGAGGGGCGAAAATGTCATCAGAGCAAAGATAACTTTGTCATTTTTAAAGATGGATGCCAAATTTTCAACATTGTCATCAGATGACCCACAGTAGCTCATGAGCAATGGTGGTGAAAATGTTCAATTCCCGCCTGAAAGGTGATTTCACCAACTGACCGTGAAATTGTCTTTCAGGCCTGATTTGCATAATTCCATCAACATTGATCATGAGATAGGGTCTCAAAAAGGCCATATTGAAAATTTGGGGTGAAAATATGCAAAAATGACAAAGTTATGCCTCAAAAGCTAAAATACATTGAACCGCACTTATCTCAGTTTCTCATATTGTAATTGACTTCTGAGTGGGAGATCGGAGTGGTAGGGGTGAGATCAGTGAGGGACCATTTTCTTTTTTACTGGTTTAAGGAAACAAATGTCAAGGGAGGGTTTTCTTTATCACAGGTCACATTTAGTGATATGGGGTTGGTGGCGGAGAGTGCCACTAGACACCAGGGAACATTTTGAAACTATGGGGCAGTGACCGAAGGGAGAGGGGAATTAGACACCAGGGAACATTTTGGAACTATGGGGATGTTGATCAGAAGGTGGGGGGTGATGCTAAACACCAGGAAACATTTTGGAACTATGGGGATATCAATCAGACGGTGGGGGGTGGATTCACAAAGCCTTGTTATTATTGGAAGGGACTTTAATACAGTATTAGATTTACAATTGGACAGAGTTGGTTCTAAATCCAGGGGTCCCACCCGTGCTAGTAAAGTGCTTTCTCGGCTGTGTTCAGAGTTGTCTTTGGTTGATTCCTGGCCATTTGTTTAACCAAGAGAATGAGACTACACATATTATTTGCCCAAGTACAGAAAGTATTCTAGAAATGACTTTCTCTTAATATCAGCCAGCGCTTTGCAATACCTTCACAGGGCAGCCATAGGCAACATCTGTCTTTCAGACCATGCCTTGATTTTGCTGGACATGGGATTGACCTCTAGATCTCCAGAGTCTGTATGGCGACTAAATGTCAGCCTACTGATTCATGACAATTTTAAAGACTTAATCCAGCACTCAACAAAGGAATTTCTAGATACAAACCCATGGGGAGAGATAGAGGAAAGTGTGAGATGGGATGCTCTTATGTGTTACTTGAGAGGGGCCATTATCAAATATGCCTCCTATTACAAAAATCTAAAATAAAAGAAAGGTGTGAATTAGAACAAAAAAATCTCCTAACTTGAACTAATCCATCAGAAAACACTGGATCAGGCCACTAAAATAGAATTAGACAAGCTAAAACTAAAGCTTAATAAAATTTTAGATACGTACATAGAAGGGCAGCTTCGATATTCCATATAAAAAAGTATTATGAGCAGGGCAACAGGGCAGGAAGGCTGTTGGCCTGGCAGCTCCATAAGGAAAGATCCTCTAGAGCTGTCCCTAAGTTATGAACTGTAGAAAACAATTCAATAATTACATCCCCTACCCTTATTACAACCCAGTTCCAAAAAATACTACGAGGCTCTCTACAAAGTGGAAAGAAGCCCCAGACACCTGGAAAGAACTCATTCCTATCTAGATAAACTCCAACTGTCCAAACTGACTGAGGAGCAGAAATTAGGGATAGAAGCTCTGATTTCTAACACCGAGATCATAAACAAAATCAAACAACTTAAAAATGGGAAGGCACTGAGTATGGATGGCTACATGGTGGAATTCTATAAAGAATTTGTGGAGGTCCTGCTGCCTCCATTTGGGGGTGCCTTTAATGAGCTGTTGAGGGGAGAGGGGGGCAGCTCCCAGGTCATGGAAACAGGCCCAGATCTCAGTAATCCTTAAACTGGGCAGGGACCCAGAAGACTGTAGGTCATATCGACCCATCTCCCTGCTCCCAGTGGACTTAACATTTTTTACAGGGATCATGGCAGATCAATTACAGGAGGTGGTCAGGGACCTAGTGCATAAAGATCAAACTGGTTTTATTTCGGGCCATTACTTACAGGACAATATATGCCGATTGTTAAATATAATTTTTACCCAAAAGACCAAAAAATATTTTCAATTAGCCATCAGTATGGATGCCGAAAAGGCTTTCGACAAGGTAGATTGGAAATTCTTGGTTGAGACCCTTGGGTGCTTTGGCCTAGGAGACAAATTCCTAACTGTTATCAGGGTCCTCTACCATGCCCCGGAGGCTAGGATCAAGGTAAATGGCCATATTTCTGACAGAGTTCCACTATTAAGGGGCGCACGACAGGGCTGCCCCCTCTCTCCGCTGTTCTTCGCATCATCACTTGAACCACTGGCAGCAGCCATTAGAGCACATCCTCTCATAGAAGGGGTTACAGTAGAAGGTCTTACCCACAAAAATTGCACTATATGCAGATGACTCCCTATTTTTCATTTCAAACCCTGAGACCTCAATTCCAGCTCTTGTTGGAATCCTGGAGGAATATGGTACCTTGGCAGGCTATAAAATTAATCAGAGTAAATATGAGACTTTGATATTAAGCGGTACCCCCTCCCGTGAATTCAAAACAACCTTCCCTTTTGTTTGGGCCCATAAAAATACTATTCGATATCTTGGCATTGTAATATCTGCGGAGCTTTCTCAGCTTTATAAAAACAATTATTTAAAATTATTTCACACCCTACAGGCCGATATAGCCAGATGGCAGTTATTACCATTGACCCTATATGGAAGGGCAAAAACCATCAAGATGAATGCCTTGCCTAGGCTACTCTTCCTTTTTCAAACCATCCCAATACAACCTCCTAGGGACTTCTGGGTCATCCTACACAAGGCGATGCAGAGATTCCTATGGAATAACAAGTGTCCCAGATTAGCCAAGAATACCTTACAAGCTCCGAGGGAGAAAGAAGGTATAGCCCTTCCACATTTTTATTTTTACTTTATAGCCACCAGGGGAACACAACTATGTACTTGGGCCAAGTGCAGAGAGGAATTGGGCTGGTATCACCTAGAAATCTCTTAGGGGCTGGGCATTGTGGGCTCTACCGACCTACACCATACTGAAGGGAACACAGTGCTCACTGACAAATCCCTGGGTTTCCCACTCCATTAAAATTCTGAAAAAGCTCAGAAAAATTACCCATACCCCAGAAGGCCTTGGACCTCTTTCACTGATGTGGCTTGAACCCTCCTTCGCTCCACCTAGATTAGACTCCGGCTTCCAGTTTTGGGCCATGCAATGACTGTCCACCTTTGCACAATGCATTGATAATGAGAAGTGTCTTTCATTCGCTCAGCTAGCTGATAGATTTCAGCTTCTTAAGGCTGACCATTATAGATATTTACAAGTTTGTCATTATATATCATCTTCTAATAGGATGCAAATGCTAAGCGGAGACAGAACAGAACTTGAAAACTTTTTTATTTTACTATAAAAATCAAGGGCACCACCCACCCTCTTTCACAGTTGCATAGTCTGTTACTTAATAACAACCCCTCTGGGACAGAAAAGGTAAAACAGAGATGGGAAGTGGAGCTCACAATCATGATTCCACAGCAGGTTTGGGACAGGAGAATGAGTAGAGGATGGCAGGTGACTAGCACTCCAACATGGAAAGAGTTCCATTGGAAAATCGCTATGAGATATTTTCTCACCCCTACTACCGTGAAACATTTTGGACGCCACCAGTCTGAGTTGTGTTAGAGAGGATGTGGAGATGTAGGAACACAAACACATATGTTCTGGACATGTCCAAAGCTCATACCATTTTGAAGACAGTTGCATTCCCTGATGCAAAATATCATAAATCTACAAATTCCCTTTACAGGATCAGATCTGGTGCTAGGTCTTCCGACCTTACTCTCTGACCCTAGGCGATCCACTAAATTAGCCCATATGATGACAGTGGCTGCACTGAAATGCATTACCTCAAAGTGGCTGTCTCCACCTCCCCCTACAGAGCAGGACTGGGTGTCCAGAATGGCTCAACTGGAAATTATGGAACAGATAACTAGCTCTTTGAGACTGCAAAGGGAAAACTTTGTCCAAATCTGGTGACCTTGGTACCAACACTTACAAGGGCAGGCTGATACCCCTATATAAGACGTGAGAAGTGAATATTGATCCCCATAATTTAGAATGCTATTTACAGAGGAATTAAGTTTGTGCCTGGTTATATTTGCTTATATTTTATTTTTTTTTTAATTTTATATATGAGTTGAAGTTTGGGTCTGAAAACCATATGGTAAGGTCCTTTTTAGGACAAAGTTAGATATGAGACTTTTCAAATCCATGCGAGAAATGAGATAAAAATTCTTTATTTGTAACAGTATATACAGACTTGCATGGATACACATGTTATTGTACCCTCTTGTTTTTTTAGAGTTGAGAAGATCATTGTCAATCAGATAAAAACATTGTATAATATGTGAACTTGAACTGTGAGATATCTGATGTTGAATAAACTTGAAGTTAAAAAAAAGAAGGTGGGGGGAGAGTGCAGTTAGATACCAGGAAACATAATGAAAACACAGAGACAGAGATCGGAGGGTGGGGGTGCCATTAGACACCAGGGAAACATACCAGAAAGATGGGGACAGCAATTGGAGGGTAGGGGGTGCCACTAGACTCCAGGAAAGCATACCAGAAACATGGAGACAGCAACTGGAGGGCAGGGGTGCCACTAGACACCAGGGAAACATACCAGAAACACAGGGATGGCATTCAGAGACCAGGGGTGCCACTAGACACCAGGGAACATTATTAAAGAAGTATGGAGATAGTGATCAGATGATGAGGAGTACCACTAGACACCAGAGAAACAATACAGAAACATGGGGACGCCAATTGAAGGGTGGTGGATGCCACTGGACACCAGAGAAACATTACATAAATATGAAGCCAGTGATCGGAGGACAAGGGGGACCACTAGACTCCATGAAAGCATTACAGGGTGGGAGTGCCACATAGCTGTCAACCCAGCAGCGAACTGAAAATGCGTCCGGAGCAGGAAAGCAGTGCTCGTAAGACTGAGGGCCAAAATCCAACCATTAAACTTCTTTTTGTTGCTAATTGGTATATGAACTGCCTATCATATAACAGAACCATTGTATTACCCCATAGTGAGAAGAAAATTCAGACTTTTAGGAATCTTCCTCTTATTCTTTGCTGGTATTCCATTGTCCCGGATTCCCCCCTTTTCCCCCACAAAAGACAAACACCATTGTATGTTGTTGTGCTCAGATTGGCAATTAATTTATTATGTATCACAATTCCAATTTTCATCTCATCATCCTTTCTCATTGTCTCTTTCACAATTTTATTTTATTGCATCCATATATCAATCTCATCCCTCTTTCTTCTTCTGGGTCCCCCAAGTGAAAACCTGTGTGGCTTCTTCTTCTCTTTTCCTGCTAGGTAACAGTGAGAACTGAGACCACTTTTCCTCCCTCAGCTTCTTCTACTTTTCATCCTATTCCTTTTTACTCCCCCTCTCCCCTCCTTCCCCCCTCTTTTTTCCCCCTCTCTGCCATCCACCTTTGGCAGTCCAATAACCGTCCTACCGGACAATTCTCTCACCAACTCTGACAGACCTTCCATACAGTCCCTTTTGACTGTCTTCCCCTCATACTCTGTAGTTCAACGGTGGGTGGGAAGGATCAAAACTTCAGCAAAAGTGGCTGAGCCACTCCTGTGCTGACCATTATGTACCTCCTTTAGCCCTTCTCCTTCCTGTTCCCTGCCTATTGTTCAGTCTCACTGTCCCTCCCCTTCCCTCCACCCCCACTCTGAGCACACCATCTTCACAAAAGGGGAAGGGGTGCACCAGGACATCTTGGTCTGCCCCTTAAAGGGCAAACTCCATTGTCCCAGATTCCCCCTTTTTCCCCCACAAAAGACAAACACTATTGTATGTTGTTGTGCTCAGATTGGCAATTAATTTATTATCTATTACAATTACAATTTGCATCTCATCATCCTTTCTCATTGTCTCTTTCACAATTTTATTTTATTGCATCCATATATCAATCTCATCCTTCTTTCTTCTTCTTGCTCACCCAGGTGAAAACCTGGGTGCCTCCTTCTTCTCTTTTTCTGCTAGGTAATGGTGAGAACCGAGACCGCTTTTCCTCCTTCAGCTTCTTCTTCTTTTCATCCTATTCCTTTTTATTCCCCCCCCTTCCCTCCTTCCCCCCCTTTTTTCCATTAGCCAGTCTGCAGCTTGCATTGGATGGCTGGCTTTCCCCTTCAATTTCGGGTGTTGCTGCTCCACCCTTTAGGGGACCTCTACCTTTTTTTTTTTCCTGCTTGCCACCTCCACACTTCTATAAAGCCCATGGTTTCTGTATTAAACACATCTATGGCTAGATCTGATAGGTACACTCATCCGGCCTGTAGAAATCCTCTACCCACTCCTCTACCCCTCGCAGTATTACGTGCCCCCCCATTTTCCTTATCAGCGTTCCTAACCTTCTATTCATTTTTCTCCTAGCCCTATCTACAGCTCTATGACTGTGTTCATACCTTCATATCCTTCTAGGGATCATATCCAAGGCCCCTAGAATTCTGCGGCTGCAGTATTTTGCGCAGAACTTGCAATCTACCGCAGAACTTCTGCGGTGCCGCAGAATTCACTCTTCTTGGTGAGTTCTTATTAATATTTCTGTTTATACATAGAATCTGGTTCCCTTCCCATCTTTTTATATCCAAAACCCCCCTATATGTTTAGAATGTGATGTTATCATTGCTATAACATCATACATTAGCTAATGAAATGACTGCATTCTGCAACAGAACTGAACAGTCACTTATCTACCACAGCTCCCACTGCCAGAGATGGTGGCACAGCACATCATGCATGGTGATATTTGCTCAACCTGCACTACAGCCTAATACAATTTTCAGTCTTACATTGTTGAACTAGGGCAAACTTAAACAAAACCTTGTCAATAACACAGAACTGTTAAGTCCATACCTCACTTTGTACAGACCTATTTGTGCCTTTAAGGTATAGAGACGCTATCTGAAATGAATAACTGGTAAAATGAATTTAACTGTTTAAATTTTTAAGAAAAATAAAGTAATTATGCCCAGAAAAGTGAAATATAATAATGTGTAGACCTGTTGAAAGAAGTGACCTGTTAAATAAATAATTGCACTGTACGCATTTTTGCCAGGGTTATTGATTACATATTGTCATTGGTTGATAGAATCACCTAAAAGTTATTGAGAAATGTTGTGTGCAGGGACAGCTGTTGGGCCAGAGGGTAGCATGCTGTGTTTCCGTGCCGGCAACTCAGGTTCAGAGATTAGCTCTGGGTGCTGGCTGGGCAGCACAAGGATTGGTGGAACACATCACTGCTCGGAGCCTGGGAAGGTATGGTGCAGTGTTTGGTTACATGGTGAACACATTGTAATGGTCCGGAGAGCTCGATCTCACAATTGGTTCACATGCATGTCATGGCCTGATGGTGTTACCCAGTGTGTCAGGGAAAGCAGGTTGACATGAAAAATGAGTTTTGCAGTAACTCCTCTATTCCATTTCCAATGGGACCTGTATGAATGAGGATGCAAGTTCATGGAAATTAAAAAACAAACAAACAAACAAACAAAATATATATATATATATATATATATATATATATACACACACACACACAGTATCTCTGTCTCGCTCACCACACACACACACACACACACACACACATGTATGTATATTACAGATTGCAGATAAATATATAAGTGATACACAGTGGGAACCTCATGAGTGGTGTAGAAAGCACATACTAATATATAAGTGATAGACAGTGGAAACCTCATTAGTGGGATAGATAGCATGCATATAGAAATACCTTATTTATCACATAAGATCCCCTCTGCATATGTCATTTATGCAACAGGCTAGGACCTTAAGGGAGAGACATTTGTTATGCTTTTTTAGGCATAAAATTATTTTTATATGTCTGTTATTTTTTGAACTAGTGTTACTGTGCTTTCCACCATCCTGATTGCTATAACTACTGCCATGAAAGTAAAGTCAGGATGACAAGCTGACACTGTGATGTGGTAGTTTGTTAGTGTTGCAGAACTTCCACAGAAATTACAAACCACCGCCATAGAAGTTCTGCGGCAAATGGTAATCTTGCCGCAGAACTTGGTCCCACTGTGTCACAGAAAAGTAGGGGCACTGATCATATCTGAACATGCCAGGCATACCTCTGGCCACCACTGCTGTATTTTTTCCAAGTCTCTCCTAATCTGCATGTATGTGTCCACCCATGGCTTCTTGCCAATGTCATTGCCACCTAAATGTAAAATAATTAAGTCTGGAACTGGTCGCCGCTCCTTCATCTCTTTCAGGGTAGGAAGCAGCTGTGCCCATCTCATCCCTCTGATGCCACGCCACACCAACCTACATTTTCTCACATCCTGGTAAAGCTGTCTTTCCCCAGCCTTTTTCTCAGCTCTCTTTTCCACCCAATAAATATAGGAGTGGCCGCAGATCCATACTTCCATTATCCTCTCTCTTCCTATAGGGTTTAATCAAATAAATGTATTATATCTGTTCGTTGGCTCCTCTCTGTATCCCCCCACTCTATGGCCCCTCCCTCCCACTTGTGGCTCCGTGTCTGCAAAAGAAAACACAGATGATACGTTAGTCTCCATACTGCAGTGCTCGAATGTATCTCTTGTAACTTGCTGACCGCCAGCATCCCTTCATCAACATATTAGTCACTGTTTCACCTGCTGCTGCCCACTGTGAAGCAGCCCCTATTTGTAGTGAGTGAGACGAGTAGTTGCATGGGTCCTCACCCAGGAACTGCATGCCCTTCTTGAGCATGGCCATGACCTGATAACTTGTGACCTTTTTCCCATCTCCATGCACAAATAAACTCCCCGTCCTACCCCCACGCTCTGCGGTGTGAGCCCACAAAGCCTTCACTGGGCACACTGTGTCATCTACCTGAGCCTTTAAGGTTACTGTACAACCCTGTCTACCTTGATCCGTCTTTGACTTCTTGATCGTGACTTGTATCTCATTGGTTCCCCAGCCTATGTCCTCCCATTCCAACCCCCCTTCTTCGACCTTCCTGCCGTGACCCACTGCCTCACTCACTCTCATGGCCCCAGCAAACATTACTAGATAGATCGTAGGAACTAGCTGGGCCTCATCTTTTGATCTGCAGATTGCCGGTAGTACCCCTTTTAGTCTTGTAAGCCACTGTTCCCCTATTGGCCGTCTATTATCTGTAGTTCTTTGTCTTAACCTCCCCCACCCTTGCATCATTCTTCTAATTAACATCGACCTCATCGGGTCCTTCCATCCCTTCAGGCTGCAGACCAAACTAATCCCTGCTAAATAAACCCCCATTGTTGCGTGGGCTGTTCCTCTCTCCCATTGCTCCACTGTAAATTTTCCTAGCTGTTCCTCTGTAAGTGGCCTACTTATCTCCATGTGGTGTGTTGCCCTGAATGTCTGAAACACCCGCCAGGCCCCCTCGTAGGCCCTCAGAGTCCTTGGAGCCCATGAGCTGTGAAACAACAGTTCTGCTCCCTCTTGCCAATGTCCCAGATGTTCATTGGTATGGGTGTTTTTTGCTCCTCTGCTGTCGATGCCAGCCTCTGGAAATGATCCAGCTACAGACGGGAAAGGCTGTCAGCCAGGGTATTGTGTACCCCTTCTATGTGTTTGGCTCTGAATGACATATTCAATTTCAAGGCCCTTAGTACCAACTGTTGTAGTACCTGCATGACCATTTCTGACCTGGCTCCTCTGTTGTTTAAAACCTCTACTACTGCCTTGTTGTCACACCAGAATGTCACCTTCTGATTCCGCAGCTCTTCCCCCCACACCAGGGTGCAGGCCCAAATAGGCATGATCTCCAACAGTGTTATGTCCTTTACTTTCCCCTCCCTCACCCATTCTGTAGGCCATGGTTCTGCAAACCATCTGCCCCTCAAATAGCCCCACCATGCCTAGGCCCCCCGCTGCATCAGTGTAGAGGTCGAGGTCCGTGTTATACACCCAGTCCTCTTGCCAAAAGGAGCACCCATTATAGCTCCTGAGGAATTCCTCCCATACCTTAAAGTCTTCCTTAACTCCTTTTGACATGTCTATCCAGTGGCGTGGTCTGGTTATGCCCACTGTGGCCCTAGCTAGTCATTTTGTGAAGGCCCTTCCTGGCCCAATAGCCCAGCATGCAAAGTTCAGGTGTCGCAAGATCTGTTGCACCTGCTTTAGCTGTATTCTCTTTCTACTTGTATGTACTTGAATCAGCTCCTTCAATTTGGACACTTTTTTGTCTGGCAACCTAAAAACCTCCCTCAGGGCATCTATTTCAATACCCAAAAATTCCAAAACCTTACTGGGACCTTCTGTCTTCTCTAGTGCCAGGGGAACCCCTAATTCTCTGCATAGATCCTGGAAACTTGACAACATTTTTTCCGTCTCCTCTTTCCCACTGCCTATTAGAAGGAAATCATCCAAACAGTGAATGACCGTCTTGTAGCCCGTTTTTTCCCTGAAATATCCACTGTAAGCAGGTGCTGAATGCTTCAAATGTAGCACATGCTATGGAACATCCCATAGGCATTGCCTTGTCAAAATAGTATTGTCCCCCTATTTTAAAACCCAAAAGATCCCTGTCCTCTCTCCTAACCGGAAGCAATCTGAAAGCGGACTCTATATCCATTTTTGCCATCCATGCATCAGCCGTTGCTCTGATGGCCTGGACTGCTTCTTCCAATGTGGCATATGTCGCCTTGCTATGCTCCTCACTGATAAAATCATTCGCCGGGTTCCCTTCCAGAAATGACAGGTGGTGAATCACCCTGTAATCTCCCTGTTGCTTTTTAGGGACCAAACCCAATGGAGAAATTCTCATATTCTGCAGCGGGGGGGGATGATGTCAAATGGGCCTTCTACCCTCCTGCTGCTTTTTTCCTATTTTCCATCTTAAGATTTCTTCTTTCCCTTTTACTAAACCCAGATTTTTCGCCTCTCTCGCCTGCCTCGGGCCCATGCACTGTAATGAAAAACCTGTCTGAAAGCCTTTTTTGATAATCTCTGCCACCTTTCTATTCAGGTACCTCACCAACCACTCCTCCCATGCATCTATCCTAATGGGAGTTCTTGCCTCTTCAAATTGATCGCCTGCCCACTTCCCTTCCTTTCCCCCCAAAACCCCCACCTTGTTCACCCACTGGCTTTGCTGCTCAATAAGTCTGCCCCCCTACCTGCATGCCCCTGCCTCCCCCATTCCATGCCTGTCCCCATACCCTTGTCCCTTCTGAAAAAACTGCTGGCCCGTTCTATGTGCCCCTACCCCTTGGGCTCCTTGGGCCCATGCCGCTCTGCATCTGCTCACTGGTTGTGATCCCCCACATTTCGAGCATGCGTGATGAAAGCAGCACTGTGGCCAAGAACAAGAGGCCCTATTGTAACCCCAACAGCATCTCTGTGGAATAGTTCCCTTTTTACCCATTCCCCTTCCGACGTGGACTGATCAGTTACATAATCCATCCACAGATCTAACTGTTTCATGTCCCACCTTACAGTACATCCCCATATGTTGCCATTCTTTGTCGAAAGAATTCATCATAATATATCCATCCCACCCCTCCCTTAGCCTTCACCTGCCTTATTATCAGGGAGTATGTGATGAGTGGGATGCCCAACTCTGGCTTCTTCTCCATCACTATCACCGAGTAAGTGGCAAAACCTACAAACCATCCATCCCAAGTCTTCCCTTTTGTAAATTTATCCTCCTCTTTCTTCCCCAACAAAACCACGGCTGCTGCCATCTCACTTTTTCCTATGTTCTCCATTTCATCATATTTTGTTGCCGCTTCTCAGCTCACTAAGGTAAAAATATCCACATAGTCCCCCTTCCATATTTTCTCCTTTGGATCCAACGGGACATGTTCCCCTACTCTCATTCCTGGAGTTCCTATTTCCCTTGTCCCTTTTCCCTCATTCTCCATTCTCTTTTCCCCTTCCTTCGGCAACTGTTTGCCGGATCTAATTTCTGCCAGTGCTGCCTCCATCTGCCCCAAGCCCCCGTCCCGAGTGCTGAAATAAATTGGCTTATATATTCCTTTATGCTTTCTCCCACTGAACCAGATACACTATCTGTAATCCTGTCCATTCCTTGTGGGCTGCTGTCATCGTGATGCCCTGGGATGCTCCCTTGTGGCTGGATGACTGGCTGTACATTGAGCTGCTGCGGAGGAACCACTGTGCTCAGGGGATCCAACCTGGGCTCCATCAGGGGAACCACTATCTGGTCCAGGGGCGGTACTAATGGTACCAGGTCAACAGGGTGCAAAGGTACTGGACTAGCCAACCTGGGAGGTACCACCATTGGTGGCTGCACCCTAGTTGGGCTGTGTAGCCTCCCAGCTGGCCATCTCCCTCTGCCCCCTTTTCCCTTCCCCACTTTTCACTTCTTCCCAGAGTGCCCTGGTTCCTCCCCTTCCACCATTTGCCACATTCTGTTGGCTTTTTCAGCCAGCTCCACGATAGCATTGTAGGCATCCTCTTTGGAAAACCTGCTCTTCTTTGGCCATATATCCTTTTTCTTGTGGTGATCTGTAAAGACAACTGAAAAAAGGACTCTTATTAAACCTCTGTTGTAAACATCCATCCATATGGTTAGGCCCATTTTCCTTCCTTTGTTCCTGTCCCAGCCAGTCTGAAAATGGCCCTACTACACTCTCCAGGCTCCCCTACCAATCACCCCTTATTTAATTTTTGAACTGGTCACCGTTGTTTTTTTTTTAATAATCCCCCTCTCCCCTTTCGTCGCGGCCGTCTAGGCCTCCTGTGTAATTCTTGCAACCCTTGGCCTTGCCTCGCTGCTTCTCTGGCCTAGGTGGCCCCCATGCTCTGTGGCACTTTGCACCCTGGCTCACTCCTTATGGACTTGCTGCCACCCCCCCGGGGGGTTGTGATCCAAATATGCTGCTGCCCCCTCCATTCTGGGCTCTTCCAACCCTCCTCATTCCCTCTTTTTTTTTTTTTCATCATGCCCACCCCCGGTCCCTTCTGTCTGTGCCCTTTCCTTGGCGTATGACGTCACACCGAGTGGCTAGGACCCGCTCTGTGGTTCTCTCTGGCTGCCTGTCCTTCCTTAGCACCAAAAACAGGGCTAAATTCCAGAAAACCCCCTTAATGATGCCCCCTTTGCACTTAGCCTTTCAACCAGGTGACCCACATGCCACCGTACACACCGCTGATCTTATCCTCTGTTTCTTTCTTGTGGCCTGCTCTTGGCATGTGATGTCACACCATGTGGCCGATCACCATCACCCAGGCAGGCCTTACCATGTAGGCCTCTCCCTGCATCCTTCCCTGTTCATCGTCCCCCTGTTTTCTTTGCTTCTGTTCTTATTATTATTTTATTGTTCTCTCCTTCACTGTAACCTCCTGTTGTTTGAGGCCCTGGCTACCCCCCCCTCCACCAAGCAAACCCCTTCTCTCTGGTCTAGTTCCAGTGCTCCTCTTCTCTGAGCCACCTGCTCATCTGCGTACTGGCGCTGCCCCCTTTTGGCCATGGGATTCCTTCATTTTTATCGCTGGCCCCCCTGCCTGCCTTCATCCCACCACATGCTGTTCAGCCCTACCAGTCACGAATGACTAGGCCGAGACCCTGCTGCTCTCTTCTCTCCCACTCACCTTACTTGTGCCACTAGGCCGCAATTCCACAAACTCTGCCTCCCCCTCACATTAATCGTGCCACCAGGCTCCAATTCCGCAACCTCTGCTCAGTCTGCCCCCTGACCACAGCACCACTATCGCATTTCAAAAACGCATGAATCCCTTGTGGTTTCATTCCACTGATATCACCCTTCTAGAATGAACAAATCCCTCATAGTTTCATTCCAGTGAGCTCTCCACCACCTATCCTAGTGACCTGTACACTTGAGCCAACGAAAAAGCGGAAACAAAGCCTGATGAAAACCCCCTCTACATATCTCATCAAAAACTAGTTCCCTTCAGCATTCCTTATACATTCAAGCCCCAACCCCAGTAAATCTGCATCAAAACATTGAAACCAAATTACCAAAGATACCCTCCATGCAAGCTTTATTATTCTGGCTCTCCTCATTATTTCTTTACCAATTCTACTTTATTCAAGTCCAACTACTTAAGCAAGATTCACATTGTGCTGTGCCATGAAGGTTACTTTATAAAGTGCTACCATCATTACTTTTCTACCTATTTCAAACATCAGTCTTGTTTTAACCATAGCTGCCCTTCTTTCCTTTTTTTTTTTTTGGTCTTACCTGCTGTAATCCTGTGCACAAACCTCTGGTCTAATCCTGCCAATCTGAAGTGCTGAAATTCCAAAGCTAGATCAAAACTTCAACAAAAGTGAGCCAGTCCTGTGCCGACCATTATGTACCCCCTTTAGCCCCTGCCCTTCCTGTTCCCTGCCTATT
Source organism: Neoceratodus forsteri (assembly GCA_016271365.2). Taxonomy (NCBI): domain Eukaryota; kingdom Metazoa; phylum Chordata; order Ceratodontiformes; family Ceratodontidae; genus Neoceratodus; species Neoceratodus forsteri. Next base: position 1,091,961,813 of record CM057456.1, read on the forward strand.
GTTCAGTCTCACTGTCCCTCCCCTTCCCTCTCCCCCCCCCCACACTCTGAGCACACCATCTTCACTAAAGGGGAAGGGGTGCACCAGGATAACTTGGTCTGCCCCTTAAAGGGCAAACTCCTTTGTGTGAAACAAACTTAAATAAAATATTTATTTTAAAAACATTTAATTTTATTGTCTTTCTCTTAGACTTTATTTATATATCATTTTATTTTACTCACTTTATTTCTCAGGAGATCCCAGGAGCAAAGCTCATTTCTGTTGGTGCCCAACAACTTTAGTACAATCAGTAGAATACATCAGAACAAAGCAATTAGTACAATAAGTAATCAAACATCCGTTAAGGTTATTACTGTAAATGAAGCCACACAAGAAGGACCACACTTAATAAGATGGTTATCTTGGAACCAAGTACACTATATATTAATTTACTTGAAGGTGGCTTTCCTGAAACACTCTGAAATTGAACAAGTAAGGAATTCCACACAGGACACATTAAGTTGAATGACTGACAATAACCCTTAACTAGGTTTTACTGGAGAAGTGAAGACTGTGCCATAAAATACTGTTTGTAGCCATGCGCGCTGTTGAGAATGCACCGGCATAGCTGATGTCATGTCTAAATAGGAGAAGACACGTTAAGAGTCTTAGAGCTCTTATTATTTATTTTATTATTATTATTATTATTGAGTGTCACATATTGTTTTAGTCCTCTGACTGCTACATGAGCAGTGCAGCAGCAGCTCTAAGACTCTTAATGTGTCCTCCTATTTAGACATGACATCAGCTACGCCGGTACATTCTCAACAGCGCGCTTGGCTACAAACAGTATTTTATAGCGCAGTCTTCGCTTCTCCAGTAAAACTTAGTTGGGGTTATTGTAAAATGTAAGGTAAAGTTATGAATATATACTGAAGTCATAATCCTTGCTTGTTACATCATAACATTTTTTCTGGTACACTTGGTGTGCCTGCATGACAGCAAATATTCTGTTCTTACTCACAAAAGTATTCTAGCCATGGAAACATCAGTATTCTGAATATGGAATGAATACTGAATTCAGTGGGGATAGTCCATGCGTATTACCAAATATGAGAGGAATACTCTGCCATGTAAATGCAGAATAGTCAGCATTCAGAATATGCCCCAGCCCACATGCACTGAGCATGGCCTCTGATGCATTTCCTGCACACTGCCGCTTAAACACCAGGTGGTGTACTGAGAATGCTTGAAGCACTGATTATTCTCAATACTGTGACTTACATGTAGAAGGTTAATGTAAGCAGGATATGTATTGCAGTGCCATGTAAAAACAACATTCAGAATTTTTATTATGGCAGTATTCTGAATACTAAGGCCTTGTACAAAAACTGCACTGTGTGTGAAGATACAGGCAAAGGATTAGGATTTAAGGTACCCACAAAAAGCAGGAGCATATTAGTTCTAAGGGGCAACAATCTTGATTTGGTGCAAACTGTAGAGGTAAAAAGATAAAGGGAAAGAAAAAAGAAAGTGTAGGAAATATAAGCTTTTGTTTATAAATACAATGTTTTTCAAAGTTTTTCATAAATTGACAGTGACTTTTTTAAATCTGTGTACAAAATGGGATATGCAGTAATATGCTAACAGAATAATTAAAGGTTTGAAGGTGCCCTAGGCTCATAATACGTCTCATGCTTCTTCAGCAGGGATGAATATTTATTTAAGTGTCCTAGCACCTATACTGTTGACACCATCACCATCATTTGTTTATCAAGATAGGATTAATAGTGCTGTGAAAAAGAGCAGTGTTTCTTTATCAAGATAGGGAATAACAGTGCTGTGAAAAAGAGCAGTGTTTCTTTATCAGGATAGGGAATAACAGTGCTGTGAAAAAGAGCAGTTTGGTTACTCTACTGAGGTTAGCCCTTGTCAGTGTGAAGGTCTGTTATGTGAGATCCTTTCCTGGGGCTCTTCTAACATTCTTCAATTGCCCACCAGTAATGATACATAGGAATATCAAACATATCTTGTTTAGCTGAATGGGGTTGCTTGAAGACCTACTTCAACCCAGCTATAGCATATTTTCCTGTAGGCAACTGAATGACAGTTTGATCAAGACTGCAGAGAAAGGTCTGTTTCCCTCTCTCCAAAGGTCTAGATGTGAAGTGACTGCTGGGTTAGGGGATGCCACACAAAAGAATGGAATGGGGTAGGTTCGCTGGGACATTTGCTTACACATCCTAAGCAAAGCTGGGAGACATTAGCTTGATTTATAAAGATCTGTATGTTTGCTGTCCTATCAGATAAAACCAAGGAGATCCAAGGAACTGGGGCTGTGTTTGCAAATATTCAGTAGCTTAGCACATCCTATGTAGAAACAAACAACATATTGGAAGATAAAGGTCTATTGGCCCATCTAGTATGCCCAAGTGAACCTAGTTTTTGGACTGTGACCCTGTCAGTCTTCATTTCTTTCCCTCCTCCCTCCCCACCTGCCCCCATATGCACTTTCGTGTGTGTCTGTCCCACCCTGTTTCAAATCCTCTGACTGTCCCAGTGCAGATGACCACTTTCTGATGTTATTTTCCAGTCTGCCACCAACCTTTCTTAAAAAAATACTGCTTACTGATGTACTTTTGGAATCTCTTCCACCAATTACATGAAGTTTCCAAATGTCTTTGTTCCCATTCATTTGAGCAATGTGCTGCTGGCCACATTGTTTTTCCCACCATAGGTTCTTGAACATCTCAGTCATGTCTTCCCTCTTCCTCCTGCCCTCCAGTGTGTACATATTGAAATCCCCCACACACTATTCATAAGACTGCTCTTATTACACTGGTATAATTTTTGTAGCCCTTCTCTGCACCACCTCTCTAGCCTATCTCTGTCCTCCCACAAGTATGGGCTTCAAAATGGCAGTACTCTTGGCATGGTTGAACCAGGGGAACTATACTGGGGCAGTATTACCACCCTCTTTCTGCTACTGATCCCCCTTCTGATACATCCCAGCATCCATTTAATCTTTCCCACCACCCTACCTTCACTATATGCTACACTACCACCCCTCGCATCCTATATTCTGGTCTCAGGTTCTTGACCCCTTTGTGAATTATCTTGTACTTTCTTGCATTAAATTTCAGCTGCCACACCCTCAACTACCTCTCTAGTCTTTCCAGGTCCTTTTTCATGGCCCTTACCCCTTCCTTAGTATCCACTTTACCGCAGATCTTGCTGTCATCTGTGAAGAAGCATACATATCTTGCCCTGGACACCCTCTCCTATGCAATAGGTTAAAGAGGGCTGGATCTAAATCTAATCTCGGGGCATTCTGATTATGACTTCCTGTACTCCTAAAGACTCTCCATTGTGGGCTACACTATGTGTCCTTCCACCCAGCCAATTTTTGAACCACCTTGTTATCTTATCCCCTGCCCACAGGTTCCCCAGTGTCTTTACCAACTTTCCATGTGAGACAGATCTGTTCTGTGATGCTCTTTTACAGTGCCCCTACATTTTTCTAGTTTATTGATTTATTAACTGTGTAGAAGCACTGGACTGAGGGTCCTTTTCAGGCTCAACCTAGAAACACAGTACAATACAAAACTGAACAGTACAATACAATATAAATGCCACAAATGCAGATACACTCATAGACAATGAGAAACAATCTCAGGTGCTCTGATTAAGTAAGCACTGTTAACAGTTTGTTTTAAAATCAGATAATGAACATACATGACACAATGAATTCTGCAGCTGAAAAAGCATGAAAGCCTGCTTTAGATTTATTAAATACAGTATTAAGTAAAACTCCATTAGCTGATCTTAGATTTGCTAACACCATCCTTACTGATACTAAATCTGAAGGTGCGCAAGGAGTGGAAGAACAAATATTTAAAAATTTGACATCCACAAAAATATTCAGTTCTTAAAAATGGAGATAACCACCTCAAATAAAATACAAAAGACAACAGTGAGTATGATTTGGGGCAAGTAAAACAAAACTACATACTGTATATTCCTATCTGAAACAGAAAGAATATTATATTCTTAGGTGCACAAATTAATAAAAAGACAAGAAACATAATCAAAATGGGGCAAAAAAGAACCAGCTGCAGTTTGCTTTCCTGATCTCAAAAGAGTTTTTTTATTTTAAATCTATAAAGAATCTCGCCCTTTTATTGTTATGAATGACCTGTTTAACATGAACAGAGAAAGTTAGCCCAGGGTCTGAACCAATGCCCAAATATTTAAATTGGTGAACTTGTTTTGCATCGTTCCCTATTCCATCACATACCCTTGAAGAGGGACTTTCACACAACATGGAACTAGTATCAAATAACATGGATTTTGTCTTTTTAGAATTTAGAATAAGCAAGTTGTTAGAAAACCAGTTACAAACTGAGAGTAAATCTGGTTCTAGGTTACCAGAAAATGTCAGTGAATGTTTCTGTTACAGAAAAAATAATTAGATTGTCCAGATAAAGTAAACAGATACACAATTTACAGACAGATGGAAGCAAATTCACAAGTAAAGAAAACATTAAAAGATCCAAAATGAACCCCTGAGGTAATCTTCTCCCCATAATATTAGAATTGAGAAAACAGGACTCACACCATCAAACTGAGGCCCAGATATTCAAAACTTTGCCCCGAGGCCAAAGTAGCACTGCCCAGAGTGCAAAACTTGCCAGGAACAAAAAGCCCGCCATATTCAAAAGGAATAGCCTGGTGTTAAACCTGCTAAATATAGATAACTCGTGAGGTGGGAGCATGAGGAAGGGTGCCGTCTGTAATGGCGACTCCTTCCCGTTACAATCCCTCATGGCAGTGGGAGGGTAGGGCCAACTGATGAGGCTCTGGGTGAACTGGGCAACAAGATGTTGCTATGCATACACGCGTTGGGGGGTGGGAGTGAGCATGGCCAGCATGGGCTGGGAGGGGGAGGAGAGGCTGTAGGGGTGGCGCTGCAGTAGCTGGCTGAGCTGCGTTGAGGCATTCGGGGTTGGCTAGTGGTTGAGGCGGGTGAGATACTGGGTTCAGGTCTGGGCGTTGGTGCGATTTTATTGCGCCTGCCTGAACCTTAATTTTTTTTACTGCTTTTACCCCCCCCCAACATGCACCCCCCTTGGAGTTGAGAATACATAAGTAGGGAGGTGTAGGAGAGGCACAGCCCCCCACAGAAAGCAGTAAAAATCTGTCCTGGCGCCGTTGTCCTGATGCGTCGGGGTTGTCAGAGTGCTGAAAATGTTATCGCCACTCTGACTGAGCGATAACGGCGATCACCTTTAGGCATTCACCGTTATCACATAGACCCCTAAATATAGCATGCTAAGGAAGCCGGGCAAACTGGCTGGGAGTGCAGTGCAAACATAGCCCAGGATTAAGACAGCACTGAATATAGCAAATAAAACAGCATTGAATATAGTACCCAGGCAGTGCAAACAGCCACAGGAACACAGTGCAGATGGAGTCACCATCCCCTGGATCACAGGCAAAGGAGCACAGGCTGGAAAGGGATCCCAGAGGCAGACAGCAATGCAGAACCCAGACTGATACACACTCAGCCAGGGTAATGGCCAGAGGGCACCAGGTCCCAGGGGTAGAACCAAAGAACAGAACAACCCTGTTGTAAAAGCCATACACCCAATAAGGACACAGGACACAATGCAAATATGAAAAAGATATATATAATGTGACAAATGCACAGTAAAGGAAAGAGGTAAACAACAAGTGAACAACAACACGAAACATAAACAGCAAAGTAATGAAAACACAAAATGCGAACACTAAAAGGAAATTTACAGTAAACACCACAACAATGACAACCACTATATACAACAGGAACTACTACTACTACTACAACAACTACTATTACTACTACTACCATTACTAATACTAATGCCAACACTACCACCAAAAAAAAACACTACAAAAATGACTATACTACATCAAATGACCTACGACAACTACAGCAGCTAAGGAATGAAAAATGAAAAACACAGGTACAGGGGCAGAAAACAAACTGAAAGGCAATGTAACAGGAGGGGACAGGGATGAAACATAGAAGTTGACGGCAGATAAGGACCGCAAGGCCCATCCAGTCTGCTCATTTCTTTTTCTACCTTATAAATGTGCCATCGGCCTTTGCTCTGTCAGTGGCCTATCTATTCATACTCATCTGTATTGCTCCCTTATGCCTATCCCATGCCTGTTTGAAGCCCTGCCCTGTATTCATAGCCACCACTTCCTGAGGTAGGCTGTTCCATGCATCCACCACCCTTTCTGTGAAAAAGAATTTCCTCACATTCCCCCTTAATTGGCCTCCCTCTAGTCTCATGCTGTGTCCTCTTGTCCTGCTGTTTTTCTTATATTTAAACATGTTAGACTCTTTCACCTTGTTAATGCCCTTAAGGTGTTTGAATGTTTAGATCATGTCACCTCTCTCCCTACTTTGCCCAAGGGTATACATATTGAGCTCCGTTAATCTGTCCTCATATGTCTTCTGATGCAGTCCCTGCACCATTTTGGTTGCCCTTCTCTGGACTGCCTCAATTTGGTTAATGTCCTTGTGAAGGTGTGGTCTCCAGTACTGCATGCAGTACTCCAGATGGGGCCTAACCAGTGTCTTGTAAAGAGGGATTATTACCTCCCTCTTAGGACTTGTAATACCCCTACTAATACACCCTAACATCCCCCTAGCCTTACCTACTGCTTTAGAGGTCTGCTTGGATGATTTCAGGTCATCGGTGATGATGAAGCCCAAGTCTCTTTCTTCCTTTGTGACTGCCAGCAACTCCCCTCACAGCCTATAGGTAGCTTCAGGGTTTCTCTTCCCTATGTGCATGATCTGGCACTTCTTTGCATTAAATCCCAGTTGCCACTCTTCTGACCATTTTGCTAGTTTATCCAGATCCCTTCTCATTCTGCCCACCCCAACTGGATCATCTACTCTGTTGCAGATCTTGGTGTCTTCTGCAAACAGACAAGCCTTTCCTCTAGTCCATCTGCAATGTCACTAATGAAGATATTGAAGAGGACTGGCTCCAGGACTGATCTCTGAGGTACCCCACTTGTGACTTGCATCTCTTCTGACTGTATACCGCTTACCACCACTCTCTGTTTTCTGCCCATCAACCAGTTTGCCACCCAGTTGACCAACTTCTGACCCACCGAGCCTACCAGCTTATTTATCAATCTTCTATGTGGAACAGTGTTGAAGCTTTGCTGAAGTCAAGGTAGGCGACATCAGCTGCCCCTTGGTCCACCACTCTGGTTACCCAGTCAAAAACTATGAGATTAGTTTGACAGGACCTTCCTTTGTAAACCCATGCTATCTTGGATCCTGTGCCCCTATGGATTCCAGGTGTTGCACTATCCTTTCTTTAAGGAGTGCCTCCATAATCTTGCCCACTACTGAGGTAAGACTGACTGGTCTGTAGTTCCCTGCCTTCTCCCTGCTACCACTCTTGTGGAGCGGGATCACATGAGCCCTTCTCCAGTCTTCTGGGACCTCTCCTGTATTCAGAGACTCACTAAACAGTTCTGCTAATGGCTGTGCTAGTTCCACCCTTAGCTCCGTAAGTACCCTGCGATGTACGCCATCAGGTCCCACTGCCTTGTCCACCCTGAGCTTAGTGAGCTCTTGTAGGACCCTTTCTTTTGTGAAGGGAGCAGTGCTCACCTCCCTCCCCCCAGTGTCCATGGTGCTGAGCTGTGGGCCCTGCCCTACCTTCTCTTCAGTAAATACTGAGCAAAAGTATCTATTTAGGATAGATGCTTTTACAGGGTCCTTCTCCTCCTCACATGCCCCCTTTTCTCCTTTGAGCTTAGCAATACCCCCTCTGGACTTTCTCCTTTCACTAATATATCTATAGAAAGTCTTGTCACCTTCTTTTACTGTTCGTGCTAGTGCTTCCTCAGTTTGGGACTTTGTCTGCCTTACTGTCTTCCCTGTGGACACCAACAGGGGTAAAAGGCCAGCAACAGAAAATACAGTCCAGTAAGGGGGGCAAGGTAAACAAAGTCCTCCTGAAAGATTCATGGCTGGGATCCTGCAGGTTCTGGCAGACATGCCTCCAGTACGGCAGCCACCCTCCTCATCTCTGATATGAGCACCGCCTGCTGCTCTATGATTGTGTGCTGCTGGTACATGAGTCATTTCAGGAGGGTTTCAGTGCCTTCTGACTCCCCCAGCCACGTTGCCCATGAAGAGGATCAGAGTGGACCTACAAGAGGAAGGGGGAGCATGTGAGGATGGGAAACCAGCCAAGAAGCATACTGCAGCCACAGGTGGCTATACAGGGATGGACAGCATGTCCTGACAGCCATGCCCATGTGGTGCTGAGGAACACAATGGCAGTCACAACTGACAGGTGCCCACAGGGCAGGCCCAGAAGACACAGACAACAACCCAATACTCAATAGACATGGATACGTCAGGCCCCGACAACACCATGGCATGGCTGACACCATGCAACCCAGCACTGCACACAGTGAGACAGTGCAGACACACAGGTGGTCCCCAGGATGGCGGTAGGGGTGGGCCATACAACAACATGCAAATGGGAGAACACAAATTGGGACAAGCTGCCCATAGTCAGATAGCAATGTACCACAAAGCAGAGCGCAACAACAACCCATAGGGGTGCAGGTGCATCACAATGCAGGCATGCTGTCTGGCCAATGGCCATCCCATGCCATGGCCAAACTGTCCCACAGCAGATGCAATACCACAGGGCACATACACCAGCAGGGGTGGGCAGCCAGATGCCGCCATACATAGACCATGTATTGCAATGTGTGTGGTGCCCTGCAGCCAGAACCTACACACGCCAAGTGAACAGCTGAACAAGGGCATCGCCAGTTGTGGACTGTATGGCAATGCCAGCCATGCATGCTGACACAGGCCCATACTGCCACCCCAGCCACAGAGCACAGCAGCCAGACAGCCATACACTGGCAGCACACTTCAACACTGGTATGGCGGTCATGGCTGTTAACCTGCCATCACAGTCAATGGCAGACCAGTGAAGGAACCACACATAACAGAAGCACATCACAAATGAAAACAGATATGTACTCACATAGTGGGCCCCTGGCCTCAGGACAGCTCTCCTGCACCCACTGAGGCATGGATGGCACCTTCAACTGCTCCTCATTAATTGCAGGGACACCTCTTGGCCCCCTCTCCCTGGGCTGTGCTGCTGGATCAGCTGTACAGTGGACAGAGGTAACAGCAGCGTTAGCGCAAGACACAGCATATACCACGATAGCCACAGCAAGATGCACCCCCACCCTCAAAACACTGTACACACAGAGCAGACCAGGGACAGTGTCTGAACACATGATACACCCACACAGAGGCCCCCCATGGCCCACTGAGCATGTGCCAGGCACACAGGGCATGTAGGCATGGTGACACTGCAGTGCAATATTGACACACGCAGGTGCAAAGTGACTGGCTGCTCACATAACTGTCTAGGCAGACAGAGTCCCAGGATACCACACCCCTGCACCACACTGGTGTTGGCTGCAGGATGGTCCTGTTGCAGGTCCTCCCACCAGCAATGTCCAGACCCGCAACTCACGCCATGGCCAAGGGACATGGCTGCGTATGGCACAACTGCAGTGTATCCCCCATGGACACAGCATGTACCATGCAAGCACCGCAGCTACCATGGGTGGTGCCTGGCAACTGTGGCAACTGTGACCACCAGACACCCTGTACCATAGTGCCACCCAAGGGGCCCATACTGTATGCTCCAGAACCAGTGCTACATGTGTCCAACCACCTGGCACAATAGCACACCTGTGTGCAGACAGGGACACACGCATGCGCACACACACACACAGACACACACACACACACATGTGCACACTTGCACGCACACACTGGCAGACAGATAGACACATAACATATGTGTGCGACATGCGATGGCACCTACCTGGCACTGGCACAGTTCCATCAAGCACCATCTGTTTGAACCTCTCCAGCTGCTGGCGTTGTTTGCGGCGCAGGTCCATGTAATGGTGCTGACACTTTTTGGTGTCCCACATGATGCCTGTTCATTCAGTGAGACAGCGTGCTATAGATGCCCACACCTGGCATTGTGGGAAGTCACTCTCCCTGACCTCCCCAAACAGGCATCTGTGCTGTTGTTGCACAAGCTGCACTAAATTGGCCACCTCAACATCCCCCCAGCACCTGTCCCTGTGCACCACTGCACGCTGCCTGTGCCTCCCAGACATACTTTTTAACAGCTGTACACATGAGGCAGTATTGCATGCATCCACTGCCTGTGCAAGGCTGTCATCACAGCTGTCAATACAATGCATGTTCACCGTGGTAGGGTATGTGTGCATGTGGCCATGGTCTGCATTGATGGGACTGCTATGTGTGGTATGCATGGCCATGGTGTGTTACGCATCCTAGGGTGTGCATGTACAGGTGGTGATTGTGGCATACTGTGCATCTTACGGTCAGTGACACTGCCCTTTCTTGTTTCACAGTGGTGGGTGCACACCATGCAGCACACCAGGACATGGCTGGGATGGCTGACATGAAGCAGGAGGCAGTGAATGATGGCAATATGCCATCATCCTCAGGACTGGGTGCCAGGCATGGAACCTCAGTAGCAGCACATGGGCGGCAGTCCGAAGGACTTGGGTTACATCTGCCTGTGGGGGTGGGGGACAACTCTGGGGCATGCGTGGACCTGGACACCAGTGATATCCTAGAGGATGCCCAGTAGAGATCTGAGTGGTGGACAGGTGGTCCTCCTGACAGTCACTAGTGACCTTGGAGCAGATGGCTCAGACCAGGGTTACTGCATGTCTGTGGAGGGGACTGTTATTGGTGGCACAGGGGTGGGGCAAGCTGGGGTCCACAACACGGGTGCCATGGGGGTGGAGTGCTATGCCACCATAGGCAGTTTGGTACAGCAGGTGGTGGGCCATGTGGGTGCTGTGTGTGCACCACTGGACATGCAGTGCCTTTCATGGGGAGGGGTGCAGGGCCCACAGGGGACACATCACACCACAAGGACCGTGCAGCAGCAGGGACTACAGCAGCCAACACAGCATCCCTACCATGTCCAACAGCAGGCACAACCCCTGACTGGCAGTGGCATTGCCACAGTCGTGGTGCCGGATGGCCAGGGATCCCACCCTCTGCTCCAGACCACCCTGATGTCCCAGCAGGAGGCCCAGATAGACCTGCATGCCCTTTGGCATGAGATGTGGCATGAGCTCTCACAACTGTGGGAAACTGTGGCCTTGAGCTTTGCCCATGCAGAACAGTGGGTGGAGGACAGGATGGGGTGCATAGTAGCCACGCTTGATCATGGCTTTGTGGGTCTCACAGCCACTGTGGTTGATCTTGCCACAGTGCTACATGGGGTGCATGGTGGTCAGCAGGCTGTGCAAGGAGGACAGCATGCCCATGGCCCACAGGCCCACAGGCAGGTCTCATGCAGCCACAGGGCAGGCACAGGCTCCAGCACCACTGCATCAAGTGCAACAGCCAGCATCCTGGGGCACTGTGGCCAGCTGCCTACCCTGTCTGGATCTGCTGGGCAGCTGGGGCACCGGTGTACCACCCTCCCAGCCACACCATGGTACTCCCCAGATATATTATCGGCACAGAGCACCCCTGGCTCAGTGTCCCACGCACATGGTGTGCATCGTGTGTGTGGTGGTAGACACCTCAGATAGGCACAGCTGCCATGAATAGACACACAGGCAACACCCACATGTGCACACTTGCATATATACACACACACACACACACACACACACACACACACACACACACACAGTCATTGGCACGGTCACCCATTTATAGCCATGGTAGCCCTTCCCACCCTGTCACCTCATATCAGGCACCTCATTCAACACATTGCTTCATCGTGCCATTGCTGTCTATCATGGTCACATGCTTGTCCTGCACAGCACACAGTACACATTGCCATCCCACATGCATTCACTCCCACTGTGTTGTGCACATGCTTTGTTGGTGGTCCTCATTATTGTGGTTGTCTGCATGTAATAAAGTCATTGTCACTGTACTGCTCTGGTTGCTGTGCTGTGTTTACTCACCGTCCTGCCTGTGACAGTGTCCTGATGATGGCAGCCCTGTGCTCCAGGGCCCAGTGGGCCATTCGAGGATCTCTCCTCTCGAGTTGCTCCACTATCCCTCTGACCTCTGGCTCTGGGTCACTGTCAGCCTGTTCCTCAGGTTCAGGTGCCTGTATCCCACTGTTCATCGCCATGTTGTGAAGCATACAACAGGCTCGGATGATACAATATACCTTCTGAGGCCTATACTGTAGGGCATTGCCTGACATGTCTAGGCAGTGGAAGCACATCTTTAGTATGCCAAAGACCCTCTCTATGATGTTTCTAGTGGTGGCGTGTACCTCATTGTACCGCTCCTCAGTCACTGTGGCCAGCCGGGGTACTGGTGTCAGCAGCCAGGGTTGCAGGGGATAGGCACTGTCCCCTGTTGAGAAATGTGCACCTGTTAGTGTTGCTGTTCTTCTGTCTGCCCCTTGCTGTGGTGCACCACTTGTGTTGCTGTCCCGATCCCCTTCCTTTCATACCCCTGCCTATCCCTGCCCACACTATGGTGTGTGCATGCCTTTGCATGCTGATACTCACTGACTAGGTGCCCACTGGGTATCCTGCCCTCCTCAAAGGCCTGAGACAGCCGGGACTGGTGCCAGATGAAGGCATCGTGGGCACTGCCAGGGTACTGCAAAAAGACATTGCTGATGTGCCCTGTCGCATTGCACACCACCTGTCAATTGATGGAGTGGTACCCCTTCCTGTTCACATACAACTCACTGCCATCGCCAGGTGGTGCATGAATGGAGACACGGGTGCAGTCAATGGCACCAAGTACTGCTGGTAGGTGTGCAACTCGATGGAATTGCTGCATCGTTTCTCTGCTCTCTGCTGCTGTGCTGGGGAATACTATGAATTCGCCAGCATGTGGCAGGACAGCATTGAGGAACTGGGTCAGGAGGCATGAGGTGGCAGATTGCGATACCCCTATGATGTCCCCCATTGGTTGTTGAAATGTCCCTGTGGCTAGGAAGCACATCGCTGCTGTCACCTTCTCCTCAACTGTCATGGCATGACTGCGTCTGGTGTTGGGCTGCAGCTGCTCATGCAGGAGTTCACATAGCTGCCTCAACATTCCCCTGTTCATCCTGTACCCACCGGTGATGTGCTCATCTGGCAGGATCTCGAAGGAGACTCTGGGCCAGTACCACCTGTGTGCAGCATATCTCCTCCTTGGCCTGCATTGTGGGCCATGTTGGCCCTCCTACCTTTCATCCTCCTCCATTACTGCTGCCATTAGGTGCAGCAACACTACATTAGGCACTACCACCATACTGACTTTCCTGTTCTGGTCCCTCCCCCTCTGTGTTTTGACATTGGATAAGACCAACCTTTTATAGGTGGTAACTAGCACCACGCTATGTGTCACACTATGTGGCCTTGCATGGCGCTATCACTCTGAATATCCCATATTGCATGTATGCTGGTTCCCGCCCCCTCAATTTGATCCTTGCATACATTATGGGTTTGCCCCGTGCTATTGCAGTTAGCGCCATGCTATCCGGTCCTTTGAATATTGCAGTTCTGAGCTAATCCTGCGCTATTCCTGTGCTATCGGTTTGCATGCTGCACTACATTTTGTATGTCTGGGCCTGATTATATTCAGTTAGGAAATCTTTAGTAAAAGAGATGACATTCACAGAAATCCAGAGTCTTAAGCTTAAGGCAAAGCAAACCATGATTGGTAAGGATGAATACTTTGGTTAAGTCCACGAACATGGCACCAGTCATTAAACCAGCATCAAATCCACTAAGAACCATATCCATGAACCGGACTAAGGCAGTCCGTATACCCTAGCCCTTATGGAGCTCATGCTGTTGAGGGCAAGGATAAGAACAGCATACTTTTCCAAGTAACAATTAATTTGTTTAGTAGCAATTTTCACCAACATCTTACTAATGGTGTTTAGAATAGAAATAGGCCTAAAATCTTTGACCAAGACTTCTTAGGCACTGGCACAACTCTTGCACATTTCCAACTATTAGGAACTTGTTGGAATGTCAAAGATAAAGATACAACACAGGGAATTTACAATATGGGGCAGCCGACCTTATAAATAACCCATCAAGACCCTCCCCACAATCACTTTTGTTATCTGGGATAACGGGGATTAACTTGTAAACTTCGCTGTCTGACAGCTTCTTAAAGTAGAAAATAAGGCAGTCTACAGAAGAAAAATCATTATCCAGTACATCAGAACTTGCATAAGAGGAATTTTTGCTGTATCTTGATAAATCTGAAACTTTAGCATTCAGTGCATTTACAGTTTCAATGAGGTGTTTAATTCCCTTCCATTAAAAACCAAAAGAATTAACTGGACTTTAGGGTTAGAATTTAACAGTGAATTAACATTATCCCAAATCAATGTGCATCAGACCAATTAGTCTTAAACAGCTTTCCTTAAAACTCTTTTTCACAGTTCTAATTAAATTTGTGACTTAATTTCTTAGACAATGGTAATGAGACAGAAAACTGTTTGAGGGGCAGTTTCTATAAGCATCCCAGGCCCATTTACGCTGTTTAACCCACTGTGTAATTTGGTCAGAGAACCACTTATTAGTAACTCCTTGAATTCTCTTAGTACGTTTTGGAAATTTTTTTTTTTCTTTTCATTTAGTTGTTTTTCTTCTTTGGATGAGGTGGGCTTGGCTCAATTTCCTCCTGCCCTTGTTATCCCCCACCATCTACCACCCTCATCGGGCCTTACTTTCAGTCTGGAGCGTCCTTCGGGGTTCTGATGGTACAGTGAGTGAGAGACAGTGTGTAGGGCTTCATACATGCCTGCCTCACTGCCATTTTCCTCCAGTTTTCTTCCCCCTCACTGATGGGGCGCTCACATCAAGCACGTGAGTGTGGAGGCATGCACACATTGCAGGGTTCTGCAGCTCCCTCCCAATGTTGCCACTCGTCTTGCACTACTTACAAGCCTCTACTTGGAGGCGGTGATTTAGTGGAGCCAGCAACCCATCCCCCAGTGAGAGGAGGTCAGTCTGTCAGAGGCTCAATCCTCTCTCCCTCTGGCCAACCCCCAGCAACCCAAGATCACTCCTGATCCTGGATCGCTGACTTGGTAGGTGGTAGCGCTATCGCTGTGCCACTGGTCCAGCCTGGACATTTTTTTCCTGAATTGGGATTGGTTGCCATGCTAAACCTGCTTCTGTGTTAGGAAATCTATAGAAGTTAGGAGCATCCAGATGTTTTGGTGTCTTCCTCTTTTCGTTTTATTTTATTTATTTACTCTATCTATCTATCTATGATTTTTCACTAGAAAATCATACTGAGCTGCAAGTAGTTTAATTTCCAGATGTGTCCTAGGAAAAGGGAACAAGGGGAGTAAAACAAATAAACAAGAAACCTAATAAGGTGCAAAAATGAAACAATCACTGCAGTCAAAATACAAAAACTGCACACAAGGAAGAAAGATGCAACAACAGTAATAACATGTAACAAACAAGCAAACAGTGAAACTGTACACAATCTTTACCACAGTCCAAGGGAGGCTGTGCAAAATAGGTGGCAAACAGGACAATTTGTGGAAGAAAAAAATAATACAGGGTAGTTTCAGCATAAATTAGTGCAAAAAATCAAACAGGATGAAAAGAAAGGAAGCTGTATTCAGTAAGGATCAGAAATACATGTTTGTATGTGGGGGGGTGCTGGTGGTAGTGAGAAGTAGGAGGTCAGGTGAAGGAATAGATGTGACTAGTATGATTCCTGAGGAGGGATTTCAAAAATATACTAGAAAGAGGAATGAATGGGGGGATGAAAGCCAAGGAGTCTAAATGGGGAAGGCAGCCTGCCCTACTGAGATCTTGTTGTGAGGCAAATAGAAGATACAGGTGTCAAGAGTTCCTGAGGGAGAGGGGAAATCCAAGAGGAGACAGAGGTAGCTAGGAAGGGACCCAAACCAAATCTGCATAGGGCTGTCGTGGAAACAAAAATTGGGGGGGGGGGGCTTCTTTAAATTTGTATTTATTTAGCCAGTGTAATCCCCAGGCAAGAGCAGGAAAAATTATTATTAATTTAATATTTTATTCAGGGGGCATAACTAAACTAAATGTTCTGCATTCATTATTATTATTATTATTATTAGTTTTGTTTTTTCTAGCACCCTTCTTTGGAGGCCCAGGGTGCTATTACAAAGTAATATATCAGTACAGCTGGCCCAGTGGCATGAAGAGATGAGGCAGCATTGCCTTACCTCCTGCCAAGCCAGTGACCCATGTTCTCGGTGCGAGCAGGTCGTCGGGGGTCGGACAGGGTGGGAGAGGATTGAGCATCCCGAGGACAGCTCTCCTCTCCCAGGGAGGGGTGGGATGGAGTCCGCTGCTGGACTGACCCCTAGTGGTGGCTGGGGGCTGGCACAATGAACCCATACTTGGGGGGGGAGCTGAGCTAGATGCCCAGCGTGCCACGTGCGGAAGTGTGTGCGGCTCGGCCACTGGTGTCACTGCATGCCTTGGCCCTGCACTCGGGGGTGGGGAACAAAAATGGAGGAGAAAAGAGTCAACTAACATGATGAAGCCAGTCTATCTGCTGCACTGGGACAGCTGGCGCCTCAACTGGCAGAGGCTATGGCCAGTGAGTAGCCTGGTGGTTGTGATAGGGGAGCCGGTGGAAGGGGGCCAATCAGCAGGGGGATAAATACAGAACGAACCCCCCCAAAAAACAAAGTAATATATCAGCACAATCAGTATACCATGTACAAAGTGACCATGACTGAGCACTTTTAAAAAGGGCAACTCAAGTCATGACGCCTGTGTACAGGGCTACCTGGCAATGTAGCGAGTGGATATGGGGGTAGGTGACTATGGTTACAGGATGTTGCTGTATATACACACACGCGGGGACCACATCATGCAACGGGAGGAAGGGGAGGCAGGGGTATGTGGGGTGTAGTGCCGCGGTTGGCTGCCGAGCTGGCCATGTGGCATGGTGGGTAGGTGGCAGGCTAAGGTTGGGAGGGTGCTGGGTTTGATTCTGGGCACGATCATGTTTTTGCATCGAGTCAGGTTTCTTTTTTTATTTTTTTAAGTTTTACACCCCCCCAACATGCACCCCCCTGGAGTTGAGAATCCTTTAATACGGGAGGTGTGTGGGGGGGGGTGCAGTCCCCCACATAACATAGAGAACAAGTGGCCATTTTTCTAGTCGCTGCAAGTGTTCGTTGCCGTAATTCATTTTCAGCAATGCACACTCACCCTGACGGTAATCGCTATTCCATAATTGCTGTTTTCACATGGAACCAGTACAACCTCAAACTACATAGCCCAACATAAACACAGGAAAAAAATTCAACCATCGCTAATAAATTAATAAATTAAAATCAGTTAAAATCCACAATAGAGCCAAACACCTGAGCAAAAAGGTAGGTTCGAAGGCCTTTTTAAAATATTTCAATCAAAGGGGCCTCCCTCAGATCCCTCAGAAATGAGTTCCACATTATCACTCCAGCCACCCTGAAGTCTCTGTCCCCAGAAGTTTTTAATTTAGTCTTGGAAACCACCAGAAGGCTCTCATCGGTAGACCAGAGGAAGTGATGGACAGTACAGATGCAAGTGATCCTGTAGGTAACTAGGACCCAGACCATGCAGGGCCTTATAGGTTAACAAACCTATCTTATAGGAGATGCACCACTTGACCATCATCCAGTGCAGTTCCCACAGTGCAGAGGTGATGTGACTCGACCTGGAAAAGCCTGTCAATAATCTCACGGCTGTGTTCTACAGCAGCTGCAGGCATTGTAGTACATTTCCACTGACCCTAAGGTAGAGGGCATTGCAGTAGGTAAGATGAGACATCATAAAGGCATGTACCAGCAAAGGCAGGTCCTCAGGGGCAACCAGGGAACAAATCTGGCTGATATTTCTAAGATGGTAGAAACCAATCTAGATGACCGACGACACCTGAGTTTTGAGGTCAGTCCTTCATACAGAATGATGCTTAGATTCTTCACCCGTTGGATAGAGTGAATAAGAGAGGTACCCAGCTGAGGGCTTGAAAACCTTTCTGAAACTGTCCTTCCCCCTTCCCACTTTCCTTCTCAGCTCAAGCACCAGTGCTTCAGTCTTATTGGGATTCAGTCTCAGCCAGTTTGAGGACATCCAGCCTTGAATCTCAACCAGTGAAACGGTTGTTTGTTCCAGCAGATAGTCTTTTGGGGTTGCTGGTTTGGTATGCTGATGGAAGAGCGAAACCCCAATGGTGAAATCCTCCACAGCAACAATTTTGACAAGTTTGAAAATTGTTGCTGTGGGGGACCAGTCAGTGAGATTTTGCTCTTTTGCCATGTTATGCCTCCTCTGCGAGTTAACTCCAACTTGGAGTTAACAATTCTTAGTGGGGGGGGGCCAAAACACTAATGTCTGTCAGGCAAAATTTCACCTGTCGACATCGGGGATTGCACTATGCTGAACCTTGACAACATTGTTGTCATGTCGGCATAGGTAAACCTGCTAATTTCACATGGTGGAATATACCCTGCCTTTAATGAAGATAGAAACATGGAGAGGTATGGCCAGAAAAGCCCAGGTGAAATCCAGTTCAAGTCATGAACTTTGGTTAACATTCATGAATGAATTATGACTATCTATCAAAGTTCACCAACTATTCTTCAGTTTAGTTCATAAACCAAGTTCATGAACTGTTCAACACAAAGTGCATGACGCTGCACAATCTTTAAACGACCATGATGAACCATGACAAAAATCAATTTGCATATGAGAATGCACTGTTTTCCACTTTAAGGATTCTAAAACATCATAAAATT
This sequence comes from Neoceratodus forsteri, assembly GCA_016271365.2. Taxonomy (NCBI): domain Eukaryota; kingdom Metazoa; phylum Chordata; order Ceratodontiformes; family Ceratodontidae; genus Neoceratodus; species Neoceratodus forsteri. The sequence goes on from CM057456.1 coordinate 1,091,980,688, forward strand.
AGAACCTTTTGCACTTTAGGAGTGGAAATATATGTTCTACAATGCAATTAAGTATTTGAGCATCCAAAAGGATTGACATATAAGCTCACCACATTTTAAAAGTGTTTCCCATTTTGCTGATGTAAGGAGCAATTTATTTCTATTTATGATGTATAAAATAAGTTACTAATTCTAAAATGCATTAAGAAAAGCCATTCATTAGAAAATGTTAGTTTGTTAAAATAATTAAATTGTCATTGTTAATTGCTTAGGTTCCATGATGAAACAACTAAGGGTTGAATGAGACTGTCTTGGATATGAATGTAGGGCAAGAAATGTTTTTAGAAAAGGAATAAAGGAGGGTGCCTTATAAATTAACCAACATTATAAAAGCAGGTTAATTTTTTTTTTCAAACCTTATGTATTCCTCCTACACATCGAAGCATCTCTCAGAGGTGCCTATGCAACTCTTACCCCTGCTACTCCCCACCATGACTCACCACATCGGTTCTCCCTTCCTTCAGAGGACTTCCCAGTGCCCCAGATCACCCCCTGAGGCAGGGCCCACCACTCCCTTGGCAGCGTCTTTCTGGACTAGAGGGTTCATCCCTCTCAGTAAGTCGGCTGTGGATTCCCGGTGTGGCTTGTCCAGTGTTGGGAATGTGAGGGAGGTCCTCAAGGCCCTAGTTGCCTCCCTGCCATGCAGGAGTGTTTTTCCTCAGTTTCATCCCCAGACATGGGTCATGCAATGCTGCCTAGCCCATGACGTGGATGCTCCTGCCCACGTCCGGAAGGCAGCTGTCCAACATCTTCCTCCTGTGTGCAGCCCCAGGTGTTGCAGTGCCTCCGGTCTCCACCGGTGGCTGCTGCATTGCCAGGCTGTCCCTGGATCCCTCCCCGAGAGAGCAGAGCAGTCCTCCAGATGCTCGATCCTCTCTCTCTCCCCTACTGACCCCTGGCAGCCAGGGCTTGTTCCCGAACCTGGATCACTGGCATAGCGCAAGGTGTGGTGTCCAGTTCCTCAACTCTCAGTGCCACCAGTCCAGCACAAAGCAGGTTAATTTTGATTACAAAAAATATTTATGAACTTTGTCCATAAATGTTCAGGGGAAGGGTTTCATGACCTTTCATGGACCTTAGTGAACCTTTTTGTTCATGAACATTGATGAACACAGGTGTGCTATTAAAGGAATAATGCATGACAGGGTGTGTGTCGTGCTGGGATAACGTCATGCCTGGGGGGGTTGGGCACAAGGCCACAGGCTGAGTGCGTTAATGCCCCAGGCATGGCATTATCCCAAATGACGCACGCCCTGGAATGCATTATTCCTATTATACAATGGCTCGTTGTTATATATAAAATAAAAAAAAACATTTTAAAGAATGTTTTTATTCGTGTGGAAAAATATTTTTGTTTCTTAAGAGGAGATGCAAAAAAAAAAAGGTGCCATGTATCCAAATCATCATCCATATTGGTTCACAGTGCTGAGACTAGACCTGTGGCATCATGCTGGGATAACGCCATGGGTCCAGCCCCAAACTGACCAATCACAGTCCAAGATTCTTTCTTGCCATTGTATAATTAATGTTCATATAAAATTCATAAACATGATGTCTCTACCCAGAGAAAGATTTAAATTGGTCTTGTGACCAGTTGGTACAAGCTCCTGAAATGCTGCACCTGCCCACCACCCCAGTGCAGTCACCTATCCTACTGATCTGAATCAGTGGAAGACAGGTCCATCAATTGGCATGTACTTTTGCTAGGTAGATAACAAAGTGAAATGGCATTCAACAAAATCAACTTTATTTAGGGATGCATCCTTAAAGGGAAAAGGGGATTAGTGCAAAGTGCGATAGTGCACTGCATTACTGCCAGCTTCTGGTGCCCTGTGTAGCCATGGCCTAAAACAATGTGCTTGGTGGTGGCTACTACACATCCTAAGCAGGTGCAGCCAAATTAATGGCTTCCCGAGCTGTCACTAAAAAGACCCCCTCAAGGCACAGCCCTAACACTTCCCCACCTCCACACCACAGTGTCAGTGTTCTGAATGCAGGGCCCATCAGGGGGACATTCTGAGTGGTTGAGTAGGCCTGTGCTCCCATGCCAACAATTTGTATCTGAATCTCAGCTGAGGTGGCAGGATTTGTTTTCATTTGTGAAAGCAGTGTGACAGCAGCTTCTGGCAACATTTTATTCTAACCATCAGGGCAGATCGGGGGGAAATTGTACTTAAACCCCATAGATCTGTGACTCCCAGAGGCATGAGGTCCACAAGAGCAGGAGGACAGCATCTGCAGGGGTGTTTGCAGGAATCTGTAGGTCTGTAGGGAACCCTGCTTAGGGCAGGAATGCATGAGAAGGGTCACTAGTGGTTGGATACACAGGAGAACTGGTGAGTCCAGTTTAGGCAAAAAGAAACTGAAACACTCACCACCCAAGGATGCTACTTACACAAAATTAATGTGCAACACTTTATTAAGATGCTGAAGTGCAAATTTCAAAGGCGTCCTCTTGCAGCTACAGTACCTGACACATTTCACACACACAGATGCTTTATCAAATGCAATGTACCTGCAGGGGACTCTGTTGAATTTCACACTTTGGCACCATAATAAAGTACTGCACATTTTAATTTTGTATAAGTAGCATTATTGATGGTGAGTGCTCCAGTTTTTTTTACCTTATTGCAATTGCTTTACTGTGAGCGCCCATTTCCATGTCTGGACTCTTTGTTTTATCCCACTAAGTTCAATTTAGGAGCTGTAGGAGATGAAATCATCTAAAACTCTGTCTAGGGCAAGGCTAAACATACGTTTCAGGAAAAGGGATTTAAAATCTTTGTGAGAGGGAGAGTTTGTACAAGTGATCTTGAAAAACTTACTGAAATTAGCAAAGTGCCCTAACACCCTGTCTAGAGTAAAGCTAAATAACAAAGCAGGAAAGGAGATTTGGGAGTAATTGGGAGCCAGAAATTGTAAGTAGCAAGGAACAGCAAAACGATAGCAGTCAATATTGAGGGTAGGTATAACTAGGGGCTAATTTGCTGTAGAAATTGTGGGACAACCATCCCCAGGCTGCACTCTAGAGAGTAGGTCACTGCCCCATCTGAAGTAGATCTAAGGAACTCCAGTCACAGCTGATAGCAGCACGGGATGAAATATGGTTGCTGCACGGACAGAGGGACTGGATTCTGTGACCACATCCCACTCTTCCTATCCCCCAAAGGCCCAATGGTTCAGAGAGATGGAGGGTGGTGGGATGGGGAAAATGGGCTACATCACAGAATGTAGATAATGAAAAGGGTTCTTCATTCATGAATGTAAATTGTTTTGCACCCAAGGAAGAGGCACAGGTACCTGACTCTCCCAGAGGAGGCTGTCAGTCTCAAGGCAATATCAAGCCAAAAGGGCAACACCATATGGGAAGGGGGGATGGGAACCAGGAGGATAAGTCAACTGGCAAGGTACTGGTTGTGGATTCAGTGGTTAGGGGCACTGGCAGAGTGGTGTGTGGGGGGGAAGGGGAGAAGGAGAGTAGTCAGATGCCTACCAGGGGCCTTGGCTGGGAGGTGCATAGTAAAAACTGAGGAGGTAACAAATTGGGTGGGGGCAGAGGTGCTAGCACACTTAAGTGCTAATGATCTGGCCAGTGAACAGCTGGAGGTAGTTAAGGCATACTTTCTGGAGCTGGGGATTGGTAGATGGGGAAGGCAGCTTTTCTAGCCTTCTCGGAGGTCCTACCTGTGTGAGATGGGGGCAAGGGAAGGGTGAGGCAGGAGGAAGCAAAGGCTTTCAATAATTGGTTAAAAGAGTGGCGTGGTGTCAGGATAAGTGGTTTCAGGTCATGAGCAACTAGGTGACTTCTGGGATAGAAGTCTTCTTTAAGGAGCTGGCCTTCATCTTTCAAAGAAGGGAACACATGCTCTTGGGCAAAAGTTAAATGTTTACATACCTATACATTTAAATTAAATGAGGGAAGACTGGAACTAGTGGAGCTCTTGGAAGGGGGGTGGAGAAAGAGGGCCTAGCTAGTACTCTCCCAGAAATAGTGAGAAGGCTGAGAAGAACTAGGGATGGCATAGGCAGGAAGTGGATGGAATCAAGAACTGGGGGTGAGGGGAACAGTAAGTCAACAGGTGGTAGAGACAACTGAAGGTGTGGGAAAAGAAGCGCAGACATAGGACAGGGCACAGGAAATGCATGGGGGTCAAGGAAGTATGGGTGCAAGGCAGTCTGTCTGAATGCAAGGAGCTTGGGCAACAAAATTAGCGAGCTTCAGATGATTGTGGCAGATGCCCAGCTAGACATTTTTGAATTTTTTTTATTTATTTATATTTCAACAGGATGGGGGTATTAAACACAAGCTTGTTTTCAGGACCACCTCGTGTACCAGCCATAATGGCCATAACTGAGACTTGAGTGACTGGGGATAACAATTGGGATCTACCTAACCCTAATTATATCCTGTACAGGAGGGAGAGAAGAAAGGGCAAAGTGGGGGTTGTAGCCATTTACCTTAAAGAGAGCTGAAAGGCAACTGAGGATAGTGCTGTTTAAGGGGGGAGGAAGTGGAATTGATTTGGGTTCAGCTGTGCACAGCTGTAGGGAAATAGATAATGATGGGAGTGATCTAAAAATTGCCACAGCAGAAGGAACTGGAGGATAGAAAACTAGGAGAGGAAATTAATAGAGGATCAGCAAAAGGTGAAGTAGTGGTCACTGAGCGTACGGAAGCAGGTGAGGAGTTGTGATCGTGCAACATTTTTGATAGTCAGGTTAGCTGTATGACTGAGTGTTGGACTGTTTACATGGATGCTTTGACCAATCACACACTCTGCCCCTGTGGGACTACCACTCTGTTGGGGTACCCTGAATGCAATGGAACCCTCTGGAGGAGTGTTCCATCCTTAGAGGGGCTGCAGAAATGCAATTTCTTCATGCTAACGGTACCTTAGGATGACACCCAGAAGAATTGGATAACAGGTGCTGCAAACACAGACTGATAGGCATACTGACAGGCAACTGAATCCAGTGTTGACTGATACCAGACAGAGGCCTGACTTCCAGAGCAGAGAGGGAATGGCAGAATTGTAAGACAATGAAAAGTGAGCTACCATCCAACCCCAACTCACAGTGGAATCCTACTAAGTTAAATACTGTAATTAATAAACAATGTACTACATTATAGCTTTTGGTACTCAGAAAAGAAAAAACAGTGGAGGAAATGTCTGGAGACTAATGGCATCAGTCACCAGCCTTCCTGGCATGGATAATTCTTATTATGATAGGTCAGCTTGCTAATTTGGGAATTTAATTCAGGAAAAGATTCTGGAGAGCTACCTCTCACTCTGTCCTTCTAACTGGATAACTCTGTAGGATGCAGTGAGTGAAACTCTGCAGCTGAAGGAAGCTCCCCCCCCCCCCCCCCCCCCAAGAAGGAGGCCCACCACTTAATGTGTGGAATGAGGAGAGATGTGACTGCTAAAATGCTAGCACCAGTCTAACACTATGAGGAGGCCTAATCATGAATGGAAATTAAAGGAAGGGGATACAGAATGAGACTTGGTAAACCATAGGCAGGCACAGGGAGAATAGCTTTCAGAGGTGCTACTGATGTAGTCTGCACAGCTAAAGGTACCCATGTGGGCTTAAGGTTTCCCCCCTCCAGCAGCTAAAATCATAAATGCTATGCCATTAGGTGCCACTGACCACAAGTTTGCATGGCTGAAGCTTCCCCCAAAGAGATGGACCTTACCACCCAGTATGACTATTGGGAGAGGCGCTGCAGGAGACAAGTGACCTGCAGCAAAGGACCCACTGTCCAGTGAGGGACTTACCCTCATGATGTGGACTTCAAGGAGAGCAAGTGAGCATGTCTATCCACAGGGTAAGCCCTGAGGGCATGATTCTGGATATATAATCATGGCCAGTATGAATGTATTCATAGAGACTGATGACGTGGAGGCAGAAATTGACCAACTGTTTGATAACCACCAAAGGAATGACTGATACAATTAAGAGCGATTGACTGAATTATGACTGATGAAAGAAATGACAGAGATTGATGGAGAGAATGACTGAAAAGGTACAGAAAATATGAATGCATATTGGCCAGAATCCTGGGTTAAACTCAGCCACAAGCAGGAAAATTTGGAAGCTGTATTAACCTAAGACTGAGGTGATGAATCCAGAAGCAGACTGATTGAGCAAGGCTGACTGAACTGGAGTAGGAGTGGAAACAGTTGCCTGGCCAGGATGCCAGGTGAATGTACTTTAGGAGGAATGCTGTATAGCTAAGAAAACATTTGCAAGTGTCTTGATATGGACAGCAGATAGAAGAGACTAAGAAAACACAAGTCAAATACATATCACATAGGTAGGATATATTGCAGAATCTAGTGAGCACACCAAGAACCAAAACTGAGAAGAATACACAGACATTGTATGAGGACAGGAGTGCAGCATAAGCTGGCAGATCGAAAGAAAAGAAGGAAGAACATTGCTACAGCCAGGAAAGGCAGAAAGACTACATGTTAACTTAGAAAGCTGCTGAAGGCACTGACCAAACAGAAATCCCCAAAACAATGAGGAAAGCAGCAGCTCCAGAAGCAATGAGGAAAGCAACAGCAAACACAGGGAGAAAGGAGTGGGGTAGTCAGAGCCCCAGCAGAACCGCTGGTTGCTGCAAAGAAATAGTGCTACCAAATGAGGCTGGAGAAAGCTGGTTTAAATAGTCCATGAAGAGGTGGGGGTTGTGGCTTGTTGCTCCTCTCGTAGAACTGAATGCATTAGCCTTTCAAAGGGACACTATCAGCTTTTTCAATGTTTGCAAAGTATATATAATCAATTGTCCTGTTGCCAGATCTATGACTTAAAAGTGCATACATGCCCCATAAGTTACATAAAAGTACTATTTATTTATTTATTGTGGTGAATAACCTACCTTGAAGACAGGCCAGCCAATGCTTTTGCACATCCACAATATGATGTGGTACTGAGACACAGGTAGACTGGTTCAAGAACAAGTTTGTTTAATTTTTTTTATGCAGATGAGAAAAATATATTGCAAATAACACTTCATTCAGTGTTTGCATCACTAGCAGACCTTTAGGAAGATATTGAACTGTACTAAATGCAATATTCCTACTACAAAGTGTGTAACAATATTGAGCAGTGTGTCACTGGACCCCTGTGTCAGAACAGGATACAGGAAGAGGTGTTGTAGTGTTTCACCTCATGTGGTAAAACTTCAATTCATTTCTAGGGGCTAATTTGTTCAGGGATTTTATCTATCACACTGGTTTTAGTGTACTAGGCCATGCATGAGTGGAGCTAGTTGCATTTTTATTTAAAAAACTGTTTTTTATCGTAACTGAATGGCCCATGACCCCGGAAGCACTTCCAGGTCACATACTGCTATATCTACTCACACTGCAGTGAGCAGGGTGAGCCCAGGCAGGATGAGCGTGCGTCTACACACACAAAGACGTGTGCAAAGACACGCGCGTCATTGCTCATGTCTTGCATGTCTAGCGGGATATAAGCCAAAATCTTGAGGTAAGACTGCTTAGGGTTATCTAAACACTCTAATCAAAAAGCAATCTACAGTCATTTAGTAAGTGTGAATTAACATCTCTTATACTAGACATAAAATAAATTCAGTTTTTAAAGTGTACTCAAATTCCCAGTTAAAATATGTAATAAAGTTGTGAACATTGAAGGGAATAAAGGAGTGCAATGTGGGGACTGTCAAATGTATATAATAATGGCCCAGTCTACTATCCCAGACCCCTTCACCCGAAAAAAATGTAGACACAATCTAAAATTGCAAATAAAACTTAATCTGTTCTCCCTGTACCTCCAATCCTTGGACCAAAAGCAAATGGAAATGGCACAAAAACTAAATGTTAACATTGATGTACCAAGGTTAAGTACAACAGCAGGTGGGGTAACAACAGTGCAAGGAACAACACAAAATAAAATGGTTGGCTGGCCTGGTGGTGCTGAGGGTTGAGGCGCTGGAAGCCACACCTCATGCCACGTGGGCAACCCGGGTTCGGAACAAGACCAGGTTGTCGGGGGTTGGCAGGGGAGAGGAGAGACTGAGCATCAGTTGGACTGCTCTCTCTTCCCGGGGAGGATTGTAGGGGAGCTACCGCTCACGAGTGGTTCCTGGTGGTGGTCGGGGATGCAGAGCATAGCAGTGGTTGTGTCAGCAAGGGGGGTGGAGTTGCAGCACAATGTTGCCTTGCTTAGCTGCACTCCACAGGAGCCAGACAACACCAACCAGCAAAAATCCCCGACATAGGCGACAGCACCTCGGGCTCCACTGTCCACACTCCAGTGCTGGACCCATCATCCTCTCCTGGGACCGACTCATGGCCCAACACTCTACACTGTAGAAAGAGTGCCCTGCGCGGGTAGAGTGGCCCTTCCTCTGGGGGTTTAGATCCAGGGGTTGTGTCGGATTACACGAGAGGAGGGGAGCTAGGAGGTCTCAGGCAGGAGATAGAGATGTGGAGTTCCGAGGATGCCAGAGAGAGTTCCCCCAGGCTCAAGTGGGTGCAGAAAAAGAGTTCTAAGAAAAAAAATTTAAATAAAATGGAGACAAAAAAAATAAATAAATAGGAGTAAAAGGAAAAGATCTGAAACTGCTGGAACAGAGTGTGTTACATCCAGCTTGTTGGTGAATCCTACCACCAGCATCAAAAATAGGAAAAAAAAAAGAAAAAAACAAAAAAAAGGAGTAGGAAAGAGGAATCATTACAGGAAAGGGATAATGAATGATATGAAGTACAGACAGCCAAGGCAGCAAAACGCAGAAGGGCAGAGCAGTTTATACTACCCCTGTTGAATCATTTTGATCCCCTCATGACACCAAGTGAAATCCAAATAGATACTCCACCCACCAACAACTGTACCCATGATGAACCTAAACAAACACCTCAAAAACAACAACATAAAGGTCATGGTAGTAAAAAACATTCTGATACGGAATACCATACATTGTCTAACAGTAAATCCTTAATTGACCTAGGCAGTGATGGAGTGCAGAACACAATGCACATGCAAATTAATGCCCCAACAACAATAAAAGAAGTGATACTTCTTGGTGAGTCAGTTGAGAAACACCTGGATCGTGCAATATGTAATCCAGATAAATCAACTAGAACTGTATAAAGCTTTAGTGGAGCTAGAATTAGTGACATCACCAGCATGGTAGATAGAATACTCAGGGGAGCAGGTATTAATCCACTCATAATAATACATGCCGGGGCAAATGACACATGGTCAGCATCATTACAAAATATCAAGCAGGATTACATAGCATTAATCAGTAAACTTATTGACAATAGATGCGAAGTAGTCATATCCGAAATCCTTCCAATGCCAAGAGCGTCTAGACACCAACAAATAAAAATAAGGGACAGAAATAACTGGCTACATAAATGGTATATGGAACAAAATATTCAATGTGTTACTCATTGGGAAGATTTTTACGGTGTACTAGACCTGTACTGTTGGGACGGATTACACTTAAGTAGAAGAGGTAACTGCATGCTGGGAGAACATATTGAAAACATTATAAACAAAAATTTAAACTAAAGGATAAGGGGGAGAGGTATCATATTGATACCACTCTAGGGACGGATGCTACAGTAACTATGAACAGCATCTTACCTAAATATATACATGGCAAAGTTCTAGATAAGAGTAATGTAAAAAATGAACCAGAAATTGGAATACATAGAAACATAGAATTTGACGGCAGATAAGGACCGCTTGGCCCACCCAGTCTGCCCATTTCCCTACCTACTGGATAAGCTGCAGATCCTAGTTAACCAGCAGCCTACTTCTTCCTACCCCCAACCCCTAGAATGGCCTTATGACTGTCCCATGCATGCTTGAATTCCACCACTGTTTTTGACTCCACAACCTCCTCTGGAAGGCCGTTCCATGCACTCACAACCCTCTCTGTGAAAAAATACTTCCTTAAATTACCTCTGAGCCGCCCCCCCTCTATCTTCAACTTGTGCCCTCTTGTTCTTGCACACCTCTTTTTTTGAAAGATGCTACCGTCTTGGACTTTGTTGATTCCCTTGAGGTACTTGAACATTTCTATCATGTTCCCCCTCTCCCTCCTTTCCTCAAGGCTATACATATTAGCTCCTTTAGTCTCTCTTCATATGTCTTCCGGTGCAGACCCTGCACCATTTTAGTGCCTTCCTCTGGACAGCTTCCATCCTGTCTATGTCTTTGCGGAGATTGGGTCTCCAGAACTGCACACAGTACTCAGATGGGGTCTCACCAGCTGTCTGTACAGAGGAATAATAACTTCCTGTTTTCTACTATTGATGCCTCTCCTATGCATCCCAGTATCCCCCAGTCCTCCTTGCTGCCCTCTCACATTGCTTGCCCACCTTTAGGTCATCTGATATGACTACCCCAGGTCCCTTCCATTTTCATTGTTGTTAGTATCTCACCCCCATTGTGTACTCTTCCCTGGGTTTTGTTTCCCAGGTGCATTACCTTGCACTTCTTAGCATTGAATCTAAGCTGCCATACATTTGACCATTCCTCTAACCTTGCCAAGTCCCTTCTCATCCTTTCCACCCCACCCTGTGCATCAACTCTGTTGCAGATCTTTGTGTCATCTGCAAAGAGACATACTTTTCCTTCCAGTCCCTCTGCAATGTTGCTTATAAAGACGTTGAAGAGGACCGGTCCTAATACTGAACCCTGTGGTACCCCACTAGTAACCCTCCTTTCTTCTGAGTGGACTCCATTTACTATTACTCTCTGGGTCCTATTCTCCAGCCAATTCTTTACCCAGGCTGTCATCTTGGGACCCACTCCCAGGCTAGCTATGCATATCAATCTTTTGTGGGACTGTGTCAAATGCCTTGCTAAAGTCTAGGTAGCCATGTCACAGCCCTCCCTGATCTACTACTTTGGTCACCCAGTCAAAGAAATCTATCAGATTCGTCTGGCATGACTTTCCGCTGTGAATCCATGCTGCCTAGGGTCCTGTGCCCCTCTGGCCTCTAGATACTCAACAATTCTTTCCTTCAAGTGATTCCATCATTTTCCCTATCACTGAGGTTAAACTAACAGGTCTGTAGTTTCCTGCTTCTGCCTTGCTCCCACCTTTGTGAAGGGAATCACATCTGCCCTCCTCCAGTCCTCGGGTACCACCCCATCCTCCCATGATTTGTTAAAAAGGGTAGTCAGTGGTGTCACTAGTTCTACCTAGTTCTTTTAGAATTCTGGGATGAATCCCATCAGGCCCCATTGCTTTGTCCACCTTCATTTTTAAGAGTTCTTTCAGAACTCTTTCTTCTATAAATGGGCTGGTATCAACTTCTGTATCCAAGTGTTTTACTGTTTGTTTTATGTACCTCCCCTCTTCATTTGTAAATACTGAGCAAAAATATTTGTTTAGTATCTCTGCCTTTTCACAGTCTCCCTCTGCCACCCTCCCTCCCCTTTATTAAGCCTCACTATCCCTCCCTTGGTCTTCCTTCGCTCCCTGATGTACCTATAAAAGGTTTTATCCCCCTTCTTAACTGAGTTGGCTATCTTTTCCTCGGTTTGGGCCTTTGCTGTTCTGACTGCCTTCCCAGCCTCCTTTTGCTTTAACTGATACAGTTCTCTGTCCTGCTCCTTCTGCGATTCCTTGTACTTCCTGAATGCTTTCTTTTTCTCTTGAACCTTCACTGCCACTTCCTTTGAGAACCATAGTGGTTTCTTACGTCATTTTGTTTTGTTTATTTGCTTCACACAAAGGATCGTTACCTCTGTGATGGCAGTTTTTATTATTCCCCATTGTTCTTCCACCCCTCCTTCCTGCCCATTTGCTAGTGCATTCCTTAGGCACTCACCCATTTTGGCAAAGTCAGCCCTCCTAAAGTCCAGTACTTCTGCCTTTGCATGGCTTGACTCTATTGCTGTGTTTATTGTGAACCATACTGTTCGATGGTCGCTAGTTCCCAGATGGCTACCCACTTCTACATCTGTGATCCTCTCTCCATCTCTTCTATTGAATGCCAGAAGCTTGAACTCTAAAATAGATGAGCTAACATACATTTTAAATGAATACAACATCACAATATGTGATATAACAGAGACCTGGGGAAGAGACTATGATTGGAATGTTGAGATCAGTGGTTACAATAGATTTTATAAAAATAGAAAAGATCATAGAGGTGAAAGTATAGCCCTCTATCTAAAGGAAGAATGTAAAACATATGAGACAAATGCCACACTCGATAGTGATACTAAAGGAATTTGGGAGAAAATTAAATTCAGAAATAATAATCTCACTGTAGGTCTGGTAGGTTCACCTAGTCTAACTAGTGAACAAAATGCTACATTGTTAAAGGAAATAGAAGTGAAAGACATCATAGAAGACTATGTCCTAATGGGAGATTTTAATCTCCTGAATGTTAGCTGGTTAACATTAAACTGTACTATGGATTTAGAAAATAATTTTATTGATGCAGTTATTCAGCAAAATCTGGAGCAGTTGGTAAATCAACCAACAAGAGGTACCAATACACGACTTAATTCTGACAGTGAGGAGAAATTTCATAACACTAAGACACTTCCACCACTCGAGGATTCAGATCGTAATATGATTGTGAGCTATTATAAAAATACTAAAACACATACCAATGGAAACACTATAATTAAAGCTTTTCATAGAGCTGACTACTATAAAAGGAAAACATATCTGGAATGCTGGAATTGGAAAGAAGAACTAGCAGGCCTCAACCTTGAAAACACCTGGCACAAAATAAAACATCATATTGAATAATACATGGACAAATATGTACCTAAAAGATGCAAGTATAATTAAAAAGGCACATTCATCCATGCTGGAATAACAAGATAATGAGGCTAATAAACAAGAAAAAAAAGTAATTCCAAAAATGTAAGAAAAAAAAAATCAGTTGAGGCCAAATATAAACTTAAGAACTGCAACAAAAAAATTAAGTGTATGATAAGGATAGCCAAAAAAAACTGGAAATAAAACTAGTAACCAAAGTAGCAGATAATAAAAAACAATGTTATAATTATATTGTGGCCTTAAAGGGAAAACAGCATTCCATTGGACCCTTAACAACAGTCAATAGTGTAATATCGGATGAAGAGGAAATAGCAGAAGAACTAAACAATTATTTTCTGAGTGTTTATGAATTTAGAGATAGGAATATTGAACTTTAGGGAGCTGGCTAATGACCGTCCTATAGAATTCAGTAGTACTGAAGTAAAACAGATAATACATTCCTTAAAGACCAATAGCTCTCCAGGATCAGATGGAATAACCCCCAGGCTACTAGAGGAATTAAGTACGGAGATTGTTGGCCCACTTACAGACCTCTACAATAAATCAATAAAAGAAACGATAGAAGCAATAGTGACAGCAATCCATAAGGGGGGAAAAAAAGACAAATCCCAAAATTTCTGGCCAATAAGCCTAACATCGGTAATAGGAAAAATTATGGAGAGACTCCTGCAGGGGTTAATAGCTGAACATTTTCAAAATACTGGACTAATTGATCATAGTCAGCATGGCTTTATTTCAGGTAGATCTTGCCTCACAAATCAAATACATTTTTTGAGCCCATCAGTAGAGCTTTAGATAAGGGTGTACCATGTGATATAATTTTTCTGGACTTTGCTAAAGCTTTTGATAAAGTCATACACTCCACACTATTAAAAGAACTACAAAGGATAGGTCTGGCCCCTAATATTATGAACTGGATTAATTCCTGGTTGGGGGATAGACACCAGAGAGTGTCAGTCAAAGGACACTTATACAACTGGGGCAATGTAACCAGTGGTGTCCCTCCGGGATCAGTCCTAGGTCCCACACTATATAACATCTTGGTGGCATCAGTGGAAATCTCGGACAAAGTGTGGTTATGCAAATAAGTTGATGATTGTAATCTTGGGGGACTAGTTAACTCATTTAAATACATTGCAATTATACAACAGCAGTTAGACAGGCTTATGGATTGGGCAGTGGCCAACAAGATGCAGTTTAATACAGTCAAGTGCAAAGTAATGCAACTTGGGAGGAATAACTCAAAAGCAAACTACAAATTAGAAAACCACTACACTGCAGGAAGCAGAAAAGGAAAATGATTTAGGCTCACTAATTGCCAAAGATCTTAACTTTGATAGGAACACTATAGTTAAAGTCAAGATATGCCATAGAATAACAGGATCAATTCTAGCCAATATCAAAAGCAGGGACCCAGAAGTATTAATGCCACTTTTCTCTAGGCTTATACTCCCCCACCTTGAATACTGTTCTCAGTTTAATTTACATCATGCTAAAAGAGGTTGTAAACTTATACAGGGAATCCAGAGAAAATTTACTAGAAGAATTAAGCACCAAAAAGACTCAGATTATAATACAAGGCTCAGGGCATTAAATCTATTATCAGCCAGATACAGGCAGACCAGAGGCGCTATGTGCCAAACCTATAAAATGATTAATGATTATCTTAGGACAACAATTGGCCTGACCTTGGATCAAGTCATTTTAAAACCAGAAGCAATGGATATAAGATCAAAGGTGACTTAATAAGGACAAGTAAAAGGGGCAGTTTCTTTACACAGAGAGTTGTGGGGCTTTGGAACAGCTTGCCAACACATGTAGTCTCAAGTACAAATATAAATCTGTTTAAAACTAGGTTCAATAAATATATGGGGGACAAGATATATGATTTCCACCCATGAGTACTTGGGTGGCGAGTTCTTTAAAGGGCAAATAGCCCATTGAACTTGTATAATTTCTGTGAACCTATGATACTATTGCCTTTTGGCAAACTGAATCTCATTTCAAAATGAGTAGTGTAACCATTTTATTTGCTGTTTAAAAATTGAAGACATGGCTCCAAGCATGCACAGTAGCACCAGGACTTAATGTAATTCCTAGGTACCCAGAATCATTGGTTACTATTTTGCACTGTTTTATTGCAGATAACAGATTAAAGGTATACCACACCCTGTGTAGAGTAAGTCATCCGTATTGTGTCCATTATTTGTTTTTTTCCTTTTTCTTTTCCTTTTTTATTTTATTACAACTAGGATTACAAGTACCTTTGAGCCAGGCTCTTTTACAAAGGTTCCGAGTCAGAGAACAAATACAATACAAGTTACAGAAATAGGAACAAAGCAATAAATAGGTCATCATATTAGGTTACAATGGTAGATCAATACAATAGCTAGAATAAGTAGAATGTATACATGGGAACACAGAGTAACAGAGGGATAAGTAGGAGGGAGGGTGGAAGATGAAGATAAACATGAGAAGTGAATTTGGAGAGGGCAGGAATTGCAGCCAAAGGGCATGGTCATCAACTGGGAGCAGGCTGAAACTAGTCAACAAAAAGGGAAAGATCATTGAGGGCTCAGAAGAGGTAGAGGGTGAAGGGGGAGAGTCAGGAGTGGTGAAAAGAAAGAAGAAATAAAAAAGTAACATAGAGGAAAAGGAGGGGGTGGAGATGTGGTAGGTGATAGTTGGAGGGACCAAAAATGAGAGGGCTAAGGAGATTATAGGTAGCATTCACAGGAGCTAGAGTTAGTACAGTGGAGGTGGAGTTTATGTTTGAATGAGCCAAGGGTGGTAGTGGAGGAGATGTCAGGATTGAATGCATTTAGCCAGCCAGGTGCTCTGAAGGCAAAGGATCTCTAGCCCTGAGAGGTGCAACGGCCGGGAAACTGAAGGAGCTGCTATTCAGAGCTCCTGGTGTTAAATGGCTTTAGTCTACAACTAAGCAGTGCTTGGAATTCCTGGCAGAGTGAGGCCCATGGTTACTTTCTTTGCAATAATGCAGGTTTGGTATTTTATGCAATTTGAAAGTTGAAGCCAGCCAGATTGGGCATACAGGTCACATGCATGAGTGAGACGATGAGCACCAGAGATAAGTCTGCAGGCCTTAAGTGCTATTGAAATTCATCTCAGGGCAGTGGCAGAGGCAGAGCCATAGATTATAAGACCATAATCAATGATGGAGACCACCGAGTTTTAGATGGCAATCTTCAGTGCTACTGCAGTAAGGTGTTGTCTATGTCGATAAAGTAGGCCTAGGCGCATATTTGCTGATTTGGTAACACTGTCTATGTGTGCTCCATAGGAGAGATTTAAGTCCAGGGATAACCCTAGGTATTTGAATGACTGCATTTGCTCAAGGGTGTTTCCATTGCTGGTAGAGATAGCTAGGGTTGAGATCTATGCCTGTTTTGAGAGCTGTTAAAGAGCATTACTTTGTTTTTTTATGATTGAGGACAAGCTTATGATGAATGAACCAGTCTTCCACTGAGGCAAAGCCTTGCTGAAGATTGGTCTGCAGGAGCACAGGGTCCTTGTGGGAGGGAGGAGAAGATAACAGTGTCATCAGCATAGAGGATAATCTGTTCAGTGCAAGATTTCGGGAGCGTGTTAAGAAAAAGGCTGAAGAGTAATGGATCCAGGATGGATCCCTGAGGGACTCCAGTCTGGACCGGTCTGAGATCCGAGAGTGTCCCAGCAATTTTTACTCATTGATATCTGTTTTGCAGATAGCTGTTGAACCATGAGACAGTGTCAGGAGATAGTCCTAAATGCTGGAGTTGTTGGATCAGCAGATGATGGTCAACTGTGTTGAAGGCCTTGGTCAAATCTACAAATACTGCCCCGGTTAAGTGATCCATATCCAATGTGCTGTGCAGTGCTCCAGTGAACTCTAGTAATGCAGAAGAGGTGCTATGACCTTTTCTGAAGCCATGTTGTTGTGGGCATAAGAGATTGTGTTAGTCCAGGTAGTCCGTGAGTTGGCTGGATACTATGCGTTCGAGTGCCTTGGAGAGAGGTGGTAGTATCGAAATCGGTCGATAGTTCACATGGCAGGTCTTATCCTCACTTTTGTGGACTGGAGTAACTGTAGCCACCTTCCATTTGTCAGGGAACTGACCAGTGCAAAGGAAGAGATTGAGAATTTGTGTTAATGGGACTAGAACCTAATCCACAGTGAGGATTAGGAGTTTTAGATCCAGCGAATCTCCACTTTTTTTTTTTAACTCTTCAATTTATCCCTCCTTCCTACCCTCAGTGCCCACTTCTTCGGACTGCTCATGCACTCCACCCCACCGATCCAGGATCTTCCCCTAGAGTGCCTCTTCCTCCTTTCTGTCCCGCACAGTGGGATCTGTCCTGAAATTGGTGGTCTGGGTGGAGCGGTCGTCATCTAGGACCACCGAGGTGGGATATCCATTTTTCTGTGATCCCCTTTCCCAGCCCCCTGAGACGCCAGTGCAAGGACAAACGTCCAGAGAGGCGACGTGCTGATGCACATCTTTCTCAAGTGCTTGACAGCATCCCCCTCCCTGACTCCGTGAAACAGAGCTGCCAGCCCCCTTGAGAGCCCGTGTTCCCACCAACTCTCTCAGGATGTCGGGTGCATATTGCACCCCTGGTATCCCAACCCGAGGGAGGAGAGCATCCATTGGGATGCTCAATCTTCCCTCTCCCAGCTGACCCCCACTGACCCGAGTCCATTCCCGAACCTGGGTCTCCGGCATAGCGCGAGGTGTGGTGTCCAGCGCCTCAACCCTCAGCGCCACCAGGCAAATCTCCACTTGATCTTGGCTTTGAAATTGCTTTGGTGATGTGTGTTCAGGCATCATGCGGGTTAATTTCTTTGAAGTGGAAGGGCAGGAGAGTGGTAGGAGGATCATCGGGGATAGCGTCAAGGAAACAATCTGGGGGAAGGACGCTGCTGAGATCAGTAAATGCATCATTAAAGGTGTTTGCAATGACCAGAGGATCCAGGGTGATGGCCTCATCAACCTTTAGCATGGCTGGGGAGAATTTAGTTTGTTTCCCTGTAACTTCTTTGATATTCTTCCAGAAATCCGACCCCTTTCCCCAGGAGTTTGAGAGAGCTTCTTTGTAGTAGGCATTTTTCAGTAGTCGTATGGATTTAGTGCAGTTATTGTGGGCACATTTGTAGTTCTGTATGTCATGCTGGGTGCCAGAGTCTCTAGCCAGGGCCCAAAGGTGGTCCCAAGCCTTTAGCTGGGCAAGTAGGTCTCCAGTTAGCCACGGGTTGCAGAGTGCTTTGACTTTTCATTTTTTAAGAGGGGCGTAGGTGTCATAGGCCGTGTTGTAGGAGGAGATAAAGAGGTCATGAGCTGTGTTAACATCTGTTGAGAGGAAAATGGGACACCTATCAAACTGACTGGGGTAGGATTTAAGGTGTCTTCGCTGTCCACGTGGGAGCACTCTGCCAGTGATGACTTTGGGTGGGGGCTTATGGAATTTATTTGACCATTCACATATAATGGGTGAGTGGTCGCTTAGTGAGTCAGGAAGGACAGATGTGCTGGTGATATGAGAGGGATGACTGGTAAGGACCCAGTCCAGTAAAGTACTAGTGCCTGTTTTATAGTTCTTTCTGGTGGTGGAGAGAACCATTTGGGAGAGGTTTGCTGATGATATGGAATCCCGAGATATTGCAGTATCTGATGAGAGCCAATTAATATTGAAATCGTCTAGTGTAATTGTCTCCGCATCTACTGGTTGGGATTTGATGATGGGGATTATTCAGTGAACTGAAATGTAAGGGTTATTTTTTGTAACTTAGTTGGACTTGTCTGAAACAAAAACAAGGCAAACTAAGGATTTAGATTTATAGAAGTCTAACTGAAGTGCAGTGCATAACTGCACTGAATAAATACATTTATTGATTTATTTTTTGGTGGAGATCAGAGTCAACTGACTCCCACCACCATTGCTTCTGGGCAGCTGCCATTTTGTCTTGTGTTTGTGTGCAGTGGTGTGTACTGAGCATACTTGTACACTCAGCTTGTTTGTGGCTTTCTGCCAAGCAAGAAATTTAAACAATAATTATTTTGAGTGAAATTTGTCAGCTCACTGGCATTGTCACAGTAAGTGACTGTATTGCATAATAATATTATTTCAATTTAGTATCACCCATCATCTTGTGAGGAACCTGGGCTCGGCACCCAACATGGCCACTTGTACTAGTCAGGCTTGACTAATGAGTAAGACTTGTCAGCTCACTAGCATTTTTGCAGTGAGTGAATATATTTTATAATAAAATAAATTTAAAATCATTTTCCTGTGAGGAATACAACAATGACAAACAGAGCAGGTACTAAAAACATACTTGGTCCAGACTCAGCAAAGCTGCAGTTGGTTAAAAAAAGCAGCAATCACTTAAATAATCCATCATTTAACACAGGAGAAATCCCCATGGAATGGACAAAGGCCACTGTGGTGCCCATTTACAAAATAGGAAACTGTTCAAACGTGTCCAGTTACCAACCAATCAGATTGACATCAGCACTATGTAAAATCTGTGAGAGCTTGATCAAAATGAAACTGGAAGAAAGCAAACTATTAAATCTATTAAATTTAAAGACAATACGTAGCATGGATTCAAGGAAAACAGGGCATGCAGTACCAATCTGCCGTGCTTCTACGGGAAGGTTAATAAAAGTATAAATGAAAATGAGCTTGATGATGTCTATTTAGATTTCCAAAAGGCCTTTGACAAGGTTCCACAGTCTCTCTTAATAGATAAATTAAAGAAAATAAATTTAGATCAAAGAATTATCACTTGGGTACAGAACTGGCTGTGCAATAGAACACATAAAGTAAGAATAAGGGGAGTTAATTCAGAGGAGGGTAGGGTTCACCAGAGGGGTGCCACAGGGCACAGTGTTGGGTCCAGTACTGTTTAAAATCTTCATAAGCGATTTGTACACAAATATTGGGTAGTGAAATTTGCTGATGATATCAATCTGAGAGAGATTGGCAATTGCCAAGGGTATTCTGCTTCCAGCGCTGACATATGGTGTCTCCACTTTTGCTAATGCCCATAAGACTGCTCTCCATAAATGGGAAGTCGCGTATAACAACATATGTTGGTATGCCTCCTCTTCCCATCGCCTCAAGCACCACTGCATACTGTATAGTGACCTAGGCTGGCTCTCTCCAACTGCCTACCGACTATATTCCCTAGGGACCTTCACAGACTCTGTAATCCGTAACCAAACCTCCACCTCCCTTGCAGCTCTACTTGTACCACAGACACCTGCCCACGGACTACGCTCGGCAAACACATTTCTACTCACCATACCCAGATGTCTTACTTCAAAAGGCTCTAGAGCATTTCACTGCACCGCCCCAGCCGCCTGGAACTCCCTCCCTTCAGCCGTGAGGCAGGCTAACTCCCACCCAATCTTCAAAAAAGAACTATATCACCACCTGTCCCAGGATCCCTGCACATGCTTTGATACCACTCAATGTCTCACAGCTAACCACCCTATTTCGCCCAAGACACTGCTGCACTTCTAAACAAGCTTTGCTATAAAATGTCTTTATAGCTGCCACTTAGCCCACTTTCAGTTATTTGCATGTACTAATGTCACTTTTGTCATCTCTGCATAGCTATATGTATTATCTCGAGTACTGTCTGACTTGATCTGTATTCTAACCTACCTGTACTATATACTATGTACCTGTACTATCTACTATGTATTGTATAATGTCATCTCATTTTATGTATGTATTCTCCCGGGTCGTGCCTGAAAATAGTCAACTTTGGCTAGTGCACCTAACCC
Source organism: Neoceratodus forsteri (assembly GCA_016271365.2). Classification (NCBI taxonomy): domain Eukaryota; kingdom Metazoa; phylum Chordata; order Ceratodontiformes; family Ceratodontidae; genus Neoceratodus; species Neoceratodus forsteri. The sequence continues at coordinate 1,092,001,313 of CM057456.1, forward strand.
GGTTAACAAAAACAAAATAAATACCAATGAAAATAGAAGACAATTCAGAGAAGACCTATACAAGACTGAACAATGGGCCCTGAACATGCTGTTCAGTGTAGAAAAATGTTCTGTTCTGTTCTGCACCTACAGAAACATAATCCAGAATAGGACAATTGTATTAATGTTAAACAAATTAAGAAAGTGGAATCAGAAAAAGACTTTGGTATCATAATAACCAAAGATCTGAAATTCAGTGACTACTGCACTGTTAGTCCAAACATCCAATCACACTGTAAATGGTATAAAAAAGCCTTTCTGAGTAGCAATACACAGTGTATTATGCCTCTTTACAAAGCATTTGTCAAGCCACATTTAGATTACTGTACACGGATCTATGACAGTCAGTCGACAATTTTATTGTTGACCGACATTACAGTGACTCCTTTATGTCAACCACATTTGCAGTCAGCATAAAGGGAGTCACATCAAACTTTATTTTGCCCCTGAACCCCCCATGTAAGGGGGCTCTGCCCCCCACACCCCCGCTGCTTAAATAATCAACTCCAAATCAGAGTAGCTTTGAGGAGAGGTACAATACCCCAGAAAAGCAGTGCTGGGGTCTTGGAAAGCGTGGGAATTTCTAATTGCAAGCAGCAGCCAGGCATAAAAAGTATTTAGCTGCGAGAAGTTTAAAGCTCCATTTCTTTTTGTCTCCATGCTCAGTTTCATGTTCATTGAACACACACTAAGTCTACATTCTACCCCTACCTTCTCTAATGAGGTCCTAATGCATCTGATAAACTCAATCTAACTCAAACAATGGTGGCAGCTGATTTTAACTACCCTGTAATTAGCTGCTAATCAACCATGGCTGTAAAATTAATCAGGCAGCATGATGACCACGCTGTAGTAGGTCACTTAGTATAATTCACCCTCTCTAATAAAAATCAGCACAATGACCTTGCTGCTGTAGCTTGCTTAATAAAATTCACCCTCTCCAATAACAATCAGCTGTGCCCCAACTGTGGACACAGCCTAATAAATCCCAATTTTGCCTTGAACTTCTTGCTCTCGTTGTACCTACTTTTGTTTGACAGTCTCCTGCTGCGTTTGGCGACTCTGTCTCCTGGCAGCTTGCAATCTGCTGCTTATGTCAAACGTGGACACTTGTGGTGGTATCTCAAATGCTGCAGTTCTGTACTGCTTCTCTCTCTCTCTCACAGAGTTTGGGTGCTCAGCTTTATGTGTGCCTCCAAGTATAGCGGCTTCGTTTTATGTGTTTTGCTTCTCGTTTTCATTACATCTCGGTGTGTGAATCAGCCCACTACCTCCTAATTGGATACTAACTTGGATACAATGCATAATACACATGCTGCAGCTAATAAGGGGGTCCTCAACCCAGATGACTGTTGGTCAGGGGGACCTCGGACACAAAAAGGTTGACAACCCCTGGTCTAGAACACTAGCGAATTAGGGATGACCTGTTGATGGTGTTCAAGATAATGACTGATACAGAACTCAGGAGGAAAATGGGATTTGAGATTCATGATGCACCTTTTAACCTTAGATCACATAATTATCAGATAAAATTAAAATATAGAACAAGGAATGAGAGGTTTTTTTTTGCACTGCTAAACTGTGTTCTGTCCCTTTTTTTAGGATTAATAATTATTTATTGTATCTTATTTGTGTGCTTGTGTGAGTGTTTGAGGGAATGTATGTGTGTGTGAAAGGTGTGTGGGTGAGAACTGTGAATTGGTATTTGCCATGTTTGGGTGGTTGAGGTTGTTATTTTTGGGTTTGTATCTTAGGTTTGGGGGTGTTATTTAAGAGGGTTTGGGTGACTATGGGTATTTGGGGTTTATTTACTTTGTGGTGTGGGTTTGTTAGCTGGCACAATGCATCTTGGATAGGAGTTCTTAAGGCATAGCTACTCAGGGGACTGCCGCTGGGACCTCTGTCTCTTTGAGCTTCCAGCACTTCTGGCTGAGGCATACTGGATGTGTAGGGCTTTAGGGATAACACGGGGGGGGGGTCTGGGGGTGGCACGCAAGTTGCTGCCCGGGTGTATGGGATTCGGGTAGTGAGGTCAAGGAGATGCCCTGGGGTGAAATGGGAACTGAAGAAGGGGTTGTCATATTTAGTTCCCATACCCAAAGGCTTCATGATAGAATGTGGGCAGGTGACTGGTCTGGCTGCCTCACCTCATCATACTTGGGTTGTGTTATGCAATGCCAGGTCGATGAGGAACAAGACTGTCATAATGTTGGACTTGATATTCTCAGTCGATCTGGCTTGCATCACAGAGACCTGGCCTGATAAAAATAAACTACCATTTTGGAGGTAGCAGTACCAGCTTGAGAGGTAGAGTGCAAAGGGTGAAAATGGGATTAGTCTTACCTAACTCGAAGCCTCTGTGCTGTGGGGTTCTGTAGGGTTTGCTCTTGTTGCCCTTGCTGTCCACAGTTTACATGTTGTCATTGCAGGATATTATCAGGAGGTACGGGCTGGGTTTTCACTGCTATGCAGATGACACCCAGCTGTACTTGTCCTGTGCACCAGATACACGAGCGACAGATTCTGTATTTAACAGTTGCCTTGAGGAAATACAGTCGTGGATGACTCAAAACTGGCTTAAGCTTAGCCCAGACAAGACTGAGGTACTGGTGTTGGATCCAGGTCATCAGGACAGAGGAGGGGGTGTGGGGTTACCTCCCAACCTAGTGTTGGGGTTGGTCCCCTTGCACTGTCTAGACAGGAGAAGGATTTGGGTGTGATCCAAGATGACAGCCTGATGCTTGATGTTCAGGTGTCAGCTGTGGTCAAAAGTGGATTCTACCATTTTAGGAATATCACCCAAATCCAAACTCTTATCCCGCCTGATGACCTGATCAAGCTGGTGCATGCATTCATCACTTCTAGGTTGGACTACTTTAATACCCTGTACCTAGGGTTATCTGGAGGCAACCTCTGCAGGCTGCAGTTCATGCAGAACTCAGCAGCAAGATTGCTGATAGGGGTTAAAAGATGTAAGCATATTATCCCGGTCCTCTGCCGACTGCCCTGGCTGCCACTCAGGAAGAGGATTGACTTCAAGATAGGGATCTTGACCTATAAGACCCTGCACAAAATGGGACCTGTCTATCTGCAAGATCTCCTGTCCCCTACAGTCCACCCCTAGTACTCCATTCTGCCAGGGGAGACCTCCTTGGGGTCCCCAGGGTTAGGCAGCAGCATTCCAGGGACAGGGCATTCTTGGTGGATATGCCTACTCTGTGGAACTCCTTGCCTGGTTATTTAAAGGAGGATCCCTCAGTAGAAGCCTTTAAAAAGAGCCTAATTACATACTTGTTCCATCAATCTTTTATTGGTTATCTGATTAGCTGATTATGTGGTGATTTTAAATGTGGGATAGCTAGATTAATTCTGTTCTCTCAATCAAATTTATGTATGTATTTTTGGTATGATTTAAAATAATTTTACTGTTCTTGCTATACAGAGCCCAGAGTCCTTGGAATTGGGCACCTTAGAAATAAAGTATCTATCTATCTATCTATCTATCTATCTATCTATCTATCTATCTATCTAATAAATACCTTCTCGCAACGTGTGGGAACTCTACAGAATAGTCTACCGAATGACATACCATGGAGTAACAGCATAGAAATATTTAAGCACAGACTAGACATCTACCTGCTTAGAGGGGGATCATTGGACCTGCTAATGCAGGTAAACAGAAAAGATGGGCTCCCCACCTTCCTCTGTCTATCCTCCAGTATAAATACCCAGTATAAAAAGCAGTGGATGAGGAAGAGTGCAGTGCAGAGTGACGCTCAGTGTGCACTCGCTGCACAAAATTATTTTATGTTAAATGTTTCTGACCCAAATATAATTTCTGTTCTTGTTGTTTTAATACATGTCGTTAATATGTCTTTGTACTCATAAGTTCTGAACTATATCAAGTCATACTGTTTATTGCATATGTGTGTGTGTGTGTGTGTGTGTGTATGTGGGGGACTCGGTAGAGGTGCCGATGTGCACCCATTGGTATCATAATTTGATGGTGCTTCATATTTGTTTATTAGGGGCTGTGTTTGGATATGGTTTCATCTTGTGTTGCAGGATGTTTGTGCATTTTTTTCTAATTGTATATGTTACCTATTCTGACATGTGTGTGTGTGTGTTTGTGTGTGCTGCGAGGGTGATACTGACTGTCTGTCCCTGTACCGTCACCTGTGTGACCACATGTGGATGTTCATCAACAGGAGTCGAAACTGACACCGGTCCCACTAGCCAAATGCTGTTAGATTTTGTTTTGGAATAGACAAAACTCTTTGTAAGAATAAAAAAAGCATTGCAAGTCTCACTTTTACCACTTACGAAAACAAGACCGCGATCCTGAGCATGTGCGTGGCATTGCCATAGACGTGACATGCATGCTTAGGAGCACGGCCCTGTCTTTTAGTGGTAAAAGTAAGACTTGGAATGCTCTTCATTATTCTTACAAAGATCCCCATACTCAGACGAGCATGTACTTTTAGTACTAACTATCATTTACACTTGTTCAGGAAATTACCACTCACTCAATGCGTATTTACATTGAGAAGAGGCATCTGGCGACATAGGATCGGCCATACAATAAGGCAATGTGCTTGGTCTGTTGCTAAAGAATATATTTAAAACATTTAGATAACAGATCTTACTGTTACTCATACTGGGGCACAGTTCTATGGGATAATGATGACTGTGGAATAGCAATCGCCATTTGGGCAAGTGTACATCCACAAAAATGAATTACGGCGATGTACACTCACGGCAAACTAAAAGGCAGCGATGGATTTTACATTTATGCAGTGGGCTGTGCCCCCTGTTCCCACACCCCCGTGGAGGGCTTCATCCCCCGCAACCCCCTTATTAAGGATTCTCGGCTCCAGGGATGCATGTCCAAGGTGAAGATAAAATCTTAAATAAAAAGAAAAACAAGCCTCCTGCCAGAACACAAAAAAAAACACACCACGCTGGACCCGAACCTGCACTCAGCACACCAAGCTGACCACCCTTCCCACCATGCTAGCGGACCAGCTAGACAGCTGCCCTCCACACCCCCTCCCACATGCCTCCCTCCTTCCTCCCCCAACTGTGTGCATGCACGTACACACGCATACACTTCCCGTCACCCTACCTCGCCTACCCAGGTATCCGCTCGCTACCCTGCCAGGCAGCCCTGAACACAGGTGCCATGACTGAGTCACCCTTCTTGAAAGCGGTCAGTCATGGTCATTGTGTTCACTGGATGCGCTGGGGCACATGAATAGTTTATTTTGCCATAGGTGTTATTACAGGCACACTGATCAAACAAGTTCAGTATAGCTGCTGAAAGCTGACAGTGTCCCTTTAATGTGTGCACTGCTCATGCACTGCATTGATAAAGGTTTCCAGAGAGCTGCAAAGTACAGTAAGCTGAAACTGAATAGCAGCTAGAAACATTTATTAATTCATTGCAGTGAGCAGTGCACACATTAAGCAACTTACTGAAAAATGTTAAACCAGTGAACTGGAGGAACAGTTTGATGTAACTTGTACTGTATGTTATACTGTACTATATATGCATATATGTGTACATTCTGGCATCTATTCATTTTCACACTTGAGAGGGTTGTGAAGCTATTTTTTATTAAGGACTAATCTACATTCCATTCCCCCACTATCTATATAAGTTTTAGCCTTATACATGTCACTGATGATTTAAATGAGGTGTCCAGCCCTCCAATGTCCCTCGCAGCCAGAAAAGAAGAAAATGGACCCTCAATGTTTTTTTTTTTAATCTGTAAAAATGTGTGCAGACAGTGCACTGATATGTTATACTAGAATATATATGTATATATGTAACATAGAAACATAGAATTTGACGGCAGATAAGGACCACTTGGCCCACCTAGTCTGGCCATTTTCCAACCTGATGGATAAGCTACAGATTCTAGTTAATCAACAGCTTACTTCTTCCTACCTCCCACTAGAATTGCCTTATGTCTGTCCCATGCATTCTTGAATTCTCCCACTGTTCCTGACTCCAAAACCTCCTCAGGAAGGCTGTTCCATGCATCCACAACCCTCTCTGTAAAAAAATACTTTCTAACATTACCTCTGAGCCACCCCCCCATCTTCAAATTATGCCCCCTTGTTCTTGCACATCTCTTTTTCTGAAAGATGCTACCCTCTTGTACTTTGTTAATTCCCTTAAGATACTTGAAAGTTTTTATCATGTCCCGCCCCTCTCCCTCCTTTCCTCAAGGGTATACATTTAAACTGCTTTAGTCTCTCCTCGTATGTCTTCTGGTGCAAACCCTGCACCATTTTGGTTGCCCTCCTCTGAACAGCCTCCACTCTGTCTATGTCTGCGGAGATGGGGTCTCCAGAATTGCATGCAGTACTCCAGATGGGGTCTCACCAACTGTCTGTACAGAGGGATAACAACTTCCTGTTTTCTACTGTTGATGCCTCTCCCTATGCATCCCAGTATCCCCAGCCCTCCTTACTGCCTTCTCACATTGCTTGTTCACCTTTAGGTCATCTGGTATAATTACTCCTAGGTCTCTTTCGATTTTTGTTGTTGTTATTATCTCACGCACATTGTGTACTCTTCCCCTTGGTTTTTGTTTCCCAGATGCATTACCTTGCACTTCTTTGCATTGAATCTGAGCTGCCATATATTTGGCTATTCCTCCAACCTTGCCAAGTCCCTTTTCATCCTTTCCACCCCACCTTGTGTATCAACCCTGCTGCAGATCTTTGTGTCTTCTGCAAAGAGACATACTTTTCCTTCCAGCTGCTCTCCAATGTCACTTATAAAGACATTAAAGAGGACCGGTCCCAGTACCGAACCCTGCGGTACCCCACTAGTTACCCTCCTTTCTTCACTGTGGACTCCGTTTACTATTATCCTTTACGTCCTGTAGTCCAGCCAGTTTTTTATCCAGGCTTCCACCTTGGGACTCACTCCAAGGCTGGCTAACTTGCATATTAATCTTTTGTGTGAGACTGTGTCAAATGCCTTGCAAAAATCTAGGTAGGCCATATTCACAACCCCTCCCTAGTTTTCTACTTTGGTCACCTAGTCAAAGAAATCTATTAGGTTCATCTGACATGACCTTCCTGTTGTGAAACCATGCTGCCTTGGGTCCTGTGCCCCACTGGCCTCTAGGTACTCAACAATTCTTTCCTTTAGAAGTGATTCCATCATTTTCCCTATCACTGAAGTCAAACGAACTGGTCTGTAGTTTTCTGCTTCTGCCCTGCTCCCACTTTTGTGAAGTGGAATCACATCTGCCCTTCTCCAGTCCTCAGGTGCCACCCCATCCTCCCATGATTTGTTAAAGAGAGTAGTCAGTGGAGTTACTAGTTCTACCCTTAGTTCCTTTAGAATTCTGGGGTGAATCCCATTGATTATCCTTTCGACCACCCTCCTATTCAGAGTGTTTCTCTTGTTTGGTTTAGGTATCTTCCCCTCCTCTTCCGTTGTGAATACTGAGCAAAAATATTCGTTCAGTATCCCTGCTTTTTCACTGTCACCCTCTGCCCACATTCCCTCCTCTTTATTAAGTCACTGTATCCCTCCCTTGGTCTTTCTTCACTCCCTAATGTACCTATAAAAGGATTTATCCCCCTCTTAACAGGGTTGGCTATCTTTTCCTCAGTTTATGCCTTTGCTATTCTGACTGCCTTCCCTGCCTCCTTCTGCTTTAACTGATAAAGTTCTCTGTCCTGCTCCTTCTGTGTTTCCTTATATTTCCTGAATGCTATCCTTTTCTCTTTAACCTTCCCTTCCACCTCTTTTGAGAACCGTAGTGTTTTTTTCCTTCATTTTCTTTTGTTGCTTTGTTTCATACAAAGGCTTGTTGCCTCTGTTATGGCTGTTTTGATTATTCCCCATTGTTCCTCCACCCCTCCTTCTTGCCTGTTGGCAAGTGCTTTTCTGAGGCACTCTCTCATTTTCCCAAAGTCAGCCCTCCTAAAGTCTAATACGCTTGTTTTTGTATGGCTTGACTCCATGGCTGTGTTTATTGTGAACCACACTGTTTGGTGGTCACTTGCTCCCAGATGGCTTACCGCTTCTAAATCTGAGATCCTTTCTCCATCCCCATTTGAGAGCACCAGGCCTAAGATTGCTCCTGCCCAAGTGGGTTCCAACACTAGCTGTTTGAGGCATGCCCCCTGTAGGGCATCAAGAATGACCCTGCTCTTGGATGTGCCAAGGACAGACTATACTTGAGTGAGGAGGGAAAGAAAGTGTTGAAACAGAGGATGGAGGAGTACCTAGAGGAAGTTGGGAATTTAAACTAGGAGTGGTGGGGTGGCAGTTGGGGAAGAGATATGCAGAGACCACAGGTTGGGAAACCATATGAGCTTACCACCCATAACAGTGACAAAGGACAAATGGCAAGTACTGTTGGTGATGCCAGGAAAGGAGGGCAGGATGGGAGGGGGAAGGGTGGAAGGTGGTTACCCTTAATGCTGGGAGCCTTGGGAGGAAAACTGCAGAGTTACAGGTTCTCATGGCAGAGGGAGAGGTGGACATTGCAGCCATCATGGAAACATGGGCCACCCAATATAATGACTGGAACCTGTCTGTACCAGGATACAGATTATTTCATAGGGACAGGGTGATTGGGAAAGGAGGGGGGGGTGGCACTATATGTGAAGGAAGGACTGAAGTGTGTAAGGGAGGAAGAGGAGGAGGGTAGTACGGAGTCACTTTGGATGCAATTCCAGGATTCCAAAAATAGGATTCTTAGAATGGGATTGGTGTACAGGCCACCATCTCAGATGGAGGAGTTAGACAGGGAACTAGTGGGACAGATCAGGAGGACCTGCGAGAAGGGTAGTGTGGTGATTGTGGGGGACTTCAACATGCCAGGAGTGGACTGGAGCATCCCAACAATCAGGAACAGAAGGGAGCAGGTACTGCTGGATGCCTTCCAGGACAGCTTCCAGCTGCAAATGGTCAGTGAACCAACCATGTTAGGGAATACCCTTGACCTTGTGCTGGCAAATGGGGACTTTGTGAGAGAACTTACAGTGGAGGAACCGCTGTCAGAGAGTGACCACCACTCAGTATGGCTCACATTGGATATGGGCAAGGAAGAAGTGGAATCTGGCACAATAGTGCTGGACTTCAGGAGGGCTGACTTTGGGAGGATGGGGGAAGTGGTAAAAGGGTACCTGGCCAGAATTCAATCTAGCATGGACACAAACCAGAGGTGGGAGCTCATAAAGCTGGGGATAGTGGAGGCAACCAAAACCTGCTGCAAAGCCCAGAGCAAGAAGGCTGAGGCTAAGAAACTGATCTGGTTGAGCAAGGAGGTCATGGAAAGGTAAGGAGGAAAAGAGCTGCCTTTAAGAAGTACAAGAAAACAGGGAGGGGAGGACAGAGGAGTACTTGACAGAATCGAAGGAGGTGACAAGGGCAGTAAGGGGAGCCAAAGCATCTACGGAACTCAGGCTGGCACAAGGCATTAAGAAGGGGGAGAAGGACTTCTTTAAGTACATCAGGGAGAAAAGGAGCTGTAAAGACCACATAGTAAGGATTAGGAAGGAGGGGGGTTGGGTGGAAGCAGGGTGCGATAAGGCGGAAGCACTAAATGAGTACTTCTGCTCAGTATTTACTAAAGAGAAGAGGGGGGTGACACCCAAGGTGGGAGAAATGGCAGAAGCAGGGTGGGAAGTGGTGACAGATGGGGAAATCATGGAGAGCAGAGTTCGAGAAGGTTTGAAGGCACTGAGGGTGGACAAGGCGCCAGGCCCAGATGGCATCCACCCCAGGGTACTGAAGGAGCTGGCAGAGGTCCTTGCAGGACCTTTGGCAGACCTATTTAATGCCTCACTACATTCGGGGTGTGTACCTCAGGACTGGAGGATGGCTCATGTGGTGCCCCTCCACAAGAGTGGCCCCAAGGATGAACCGGGAAACTACAGACCAGTGGGCCTCACATCCATCGTGGGTAAGCTAATGGAGACTATCCTGAAGGAGAGGCTGGTGGCCTTCCTAGAGGCCAAAGGACTGCAGGACAGCAGACAGCATGGCTTCATACATGTCAGATCCTGCCAAACCAACCTGGTCGAGTTCTATGACTGGGTAACTAGGCAACTGGACAGGGGCCATGCAGTGGATGTCCTGTATCTGGACTTTAGTAAGGCATTCGACTCAGTGCCACATGGAAGGCTGGAAAGGAAGTTGGTAGGCACAGGGGTGTGTGCAAAGCTGGTAAGATGGGTAGGAAACTGGCTGCAGGGAAGGCAACAGAGGATGGTGGTGGGTGGGGAGCTCTCAAACCCAGGGGCAGTGATGAGCGGTGTTCCACACGGCTCGGTGTTGGGACCAGTGTTGTTTGGGATATTGATTGCAGACATATCATGGGACATCAAGAGCAAGATCAGTCTGTTTGCTGATGATACCAAGGTAGGCACGGTGGTGGATGACCTAGGGGGATGGCAGGGGTTGCAGGATGATCTGGCAAAGCTTGAAACCTGGTCAGACACCTGGCAACTGGGCTTTAATGCCAAAAAGTGCAAGGTGCTGCATTTTGGGATGAAGAACCCAAGGAGGAGTTACCAGCTAAGGGGTGCAGCTAGCCCAGACAGAGGAGAAGGATCTGGGTGTGCTCATTACAGGGTCAATGAACAACTCGGCACAATGTGGAAGGCAGCTGCAAAGGCCAACAAAATGCTGGGTTGTATTGCAAGGGGTATATCCTCGAGGAGGGAGGAGGTGATTCTGCCACTGTATAGGTCATTAGTTAGACTACACCTGGAGTACTGTGTGCAGTACTGGCGTCCGTATCTGAAGAGGGACATTAAGTTACTGGAGGGGGTGCAGTGCAGAGCGACAAAGATGATCAAGGGGCTGGGGGACTTATCATACTAGAGGAGGCTGAAGGAGTTGAACATGTACTCACTGGAGGAGAGGAGAGACAGGGGTGACATGATTGAAACCTTTAAATACATGAAAGGAATAAACAAGACGGGTACAGAGGGGCTGTTCAAAGTAAGGGAGGGGAAGGCCACCAGGGGCCATGATATGAGACTGGAGCGAGGAAGGTTCAGGAGGGAGATGAGGAGACACTTTTTACAGAGAGGGTGGTGGCTGGGTGGAATCGTTACCTGCTGAAGTGGTATGCAGTAGAACAGTGGACTGCTTCAAATGAGGATGGGACAGGACAAGGGGAAGGGTTAATGAAAGGGAAGGGTGGAAGGGAGGGGCAGCTGCAGAATAAGGGGTGCTAGCTGCACATTCGAGCAGACTTGATAGACCTCTAGGCCTTTATCTGCTGGCAAATTTCGTATGTTCGTATGCCTGCAGCAAAGGTACTCCAGTTAACATCTGGCATATTCAGGTCCTCCATCAACAATATTCCCCCTTTTTCTGCCATTTTAAGGATGCCTTCTATCATTTCCTTGTCTGATTCCTTCCCCTGAGATGGGGGTCTGTACACAACCCCCATGCGGATTGTGGTGTCATTTCCTGTCTCCAGGGTGACCCATAGTGACTCATCAACTTTGTGTTTACTCTTTAGTTCTGTTGCTTTAATCTCTTCCCTTATATAGAGAGCTACTCCTCCTCTTCTTTTACCCACCCTGTCCCTCTTGTAGATTGTGTATCCTGGTATGTTGACATCCCAGTCATGGTTCTCTGTGTACCATGTTTCAGTGACTACCACAAAATCCAGACATCCCTCTTCCATTAAGACCACTATTTCAGGGAGCTTGTTACACAGACTATGAGCATTGGTACTCATCACCCTCCATTTTTTGATGGCCTTACCCCTTTTAGCCCCATCCCTGTCCTTACTGCCTTTTCTACATTTACCCCTGTCCTGCTCCCTACTGACTTCTCTACCTTGGTGTTTACCTCTTTAACTACTGTGTTTTTTGGGGGGATGCTGTCATTTCCCTGCTTCTTTTTAGTGCCCCCCTTGGCTAGTTTAAATGCTTGCCAAAGAATCATTTAAACCTGTCACCTAGGATCCTGGTTCCCCCCCGGACAGATGTAGACTATCACACCAGTATAGGCCTGCATCCCTCCAGGTGGCTCCCCAGTCCCCAATGAAGCCAAAAACATGAGCTTCACACTTGTTTTTCACCCATTCTTTGCATCCCATGGTGTAGAATACTCTAGCATCATCCTTGCCATTGACAGGCAGCATCTCCGAGAAGGTTACCGTACATGCTACTTGCCTAAGGCCCCTCCCCAACTCTACAAACTCCTCTTGCACTGCTCTGATCCCATTCACAGCCAGGTTATTTGTCCCTAGGTGGACAATGACATCCAGCTCTCTCCCTCATAAGCTGCTCTCACGATTCTGAGGATTCGCTTCCTGTCCGTCTGAGCTGTGGTGCCAGGCTGGCACCTTACCTCCCTATCCCCTTCCTCCCCCTCTTCTAACTGCCCTAATGATTGAGTCCCCCACCAGGAGTTGTTTTCTACCCCTGTGGGGTCTTGTGCCACCCTCCTGTGGGTCTCCTTTGTGGAGGTTCGCAGCATCCTCCTTGGTCGCCACTGCATGTGCCTCCATAGAGGAACCACTCTTCACCAGAACAGCATATGAATTGTTGAAAGGTACAGCTGGAGGGATGTACCTCTGTTCCACCACCCTGTCCCTTCCTGAGCCCACCTTGGTCCAACTGTCCCTCTTTCTTGGCAACCTCTGAGGTAGTGGTGGTGGCCCTGGTGGTCCCTGGGTGGAGGAAGAGGTTTCATGAATCCTAGCCAGGTCAGCCTGGAGACGGGCAACCTCCTCCCTCATCCCGGAGAGGTGCCTGCAAATAGGGCAGCATCGCAGTCCAGAATGTCTCCCGGAAAATTGCTGCCCCACAGCCATTGCACTGCACCACCCCCATCATGTCTTATTTTGTGTCCCCTCTCCTGTTGCTTTGTATGCTTACTGTCTCCTTCCTCTGTGTATCTTTACTCCTACTTTCCTACTGCCTATGTGCCCTTACAACTCTTGCCCTTCCTGTTCTGGGACAGGAACTTCCTGTAGTCTTCAGTAGTATCTTTCTTCCTTGCTTGGATTCAGACTTCCAGCAGCCAGGGGGTGAGAAAGAGCTTTTTTTTCTTAGGTTCCTACAAAGTTGATTAAACTAATGTGTCTCAGTGATCCTTCCCTTCCTACTGCCAAACAGGAAGTTCCTGTTGTCAGTTAAATCCAGTGGCTATAAAAGTAGAACTGGCTTAGGGTGGGAAGGAGGGCAATTAGTAAGAAAGCTGTAGTTCTAGTCAGTTATTACTTGCTCTGAAAGAAAAATTCTCCTCTGCCAAAAACTGAAAGCAGGAAGCTGTAATTGGAGACACCTGCTTTTGCACTCCTAAGCTCCTAAACTCCTAAGCTGCACCCCAATGAGCTTATCTCCTCTGCTCCTGACTCAGCAAATTAAGTTGCTACAGCCCCCTTCCTCAAACAGAGAAACACACAGTGACTTTCTTTTTTCTTTTACTTAAATGAGACCCCCTGCTTGTAATAAAGTATCCGTTTACTTAATCCCAATAGGTACTGACTCCTGCTGAGATAGAAGTGATTTATCAGTAAGAAAGCTGTAGTTCTAGTCAGTTGTTACTTGCTCTGAAAGCAAGATTCTCCTCTGCCAAAAACTGACAGCCTATTAGTATTAGTCTGTGTGTGTGTGTGTGTGTGTGTGTGTGTGTCACAACAATTAGTAAGCGCAGTTAGGTGGCTCAGTGGTTAGTGCAAAAATTGCTAGTCTACATTCCCCCACTATCCAGATAATTTTTTAGCCTTATGCATCTTATTGCTGACTTACATGAGTTGTCTAGTAGCAACCCCCCCACCCTCAGACGTCCCTTGGAGCCTGAAGAGAAGAACACAGACCCTCAATGTCTTTTTCTAATCTGTAGAAAAAGGTCCATTGCTGATGCAACCATGCACCTCAACCCAACCTCTCATTGAGCACCCAGCACCCCGCACTTCCCAGACACCCTCACACACCCTCACTTTCCTGATCAGATCCCAGTGTGAAGATCCACTGTCCCATGGAAGACATGTCTTACTGCTGGTACCAGTGACTGTTATAAGAGAAATAAGGTAAATGCAGTTGAAAACCAATTTAAAATCATTGAACCACACTTACAGTACTTTACTTCTCATATAGCAGTTCTCAGTTCCAGCAACAAGACGTGTCTTCTATGGGAGAGTGTATCTTCACCTCTATTCAAGTGGTGATGGTAATGTTGAAATATGAGTGTGTGAAGGTGAGCCCTCAGTGAGTCAGACTGGGGAGTTGAGAGTCACATCACCACCCAGTCTGCTCTGTTAATCCCTATCTAGTGTGAGGCCCCATGTCCAAACTGAACTCTGGACCTCCCCTTGCCTCCAGGATACCCCTGTGTCTATCACACTCCTTCTTAAATTCTGTGACAAGGTTTTATCCCCTAACCTCCCCTCTGGTAGGCTATTCCAGACATCCACCACCCTCTCTGCAAGAAAGTATTTTCTCACATTTCCCCTGAGCCTTCCCCTCAACTTCATTTTGTGCCCCACTGACTTGGAGCATCTCTTACTTTGGAAGATGCTTCCTTCCTGTACTCTGTTTATACTGGTGATGTATTTGTATGTCTCAATCATGCCCCCCCTCCTTTACTCCAATGAACACATATTTAACTCCTTTAGTCTTTCCTTATAAGTCTTATCCCACATGTCCTGCACCATTTTACTTGCCCTGCACTGCCTCCACCCTGTCTATGTTCTTTCTCAGATGGGGCATCCGAAATTGGATACAGTATTTGAGGTGTGATCTCACAAGTGTCTTATACAGAGACAAGATGACCTGCCTCTTTCTACTTGTGATACTCCTCCCTATGCATCTAAGCATCTGGCTAGCCTTTCAAGCCACCTTGTCGCACTGTCTACTTTCTCTTAGGTCCTCCGATATGATAACTCTCAGGTCCCTTTCCTGCTTTGTGACTGTCAGTACCTCCCCACCTAGTTCATACTTTGCCCCTGGGTTCTTGTGCCCTATATGCATGGTCCTGCACTTCTTTGCATTGAATCCCACCTGCCATTCTTCAGACAATTTCTCCATATTTATAAGGTCTTCCTTCATTCTTTAACACCCCCAGTACTGTCCACCCTATTTCATACCTTTGAGTTATCTGTGAAGAGGCATAACTTCCCCTCCAGTCCCTCTGCAATGTCCCAATAAAGTCATTGAAGAAGACCAGCCCCTACACCAACCCCTGTGGCACCCTGCTCATCACCTCTCCCTCTCCAGAGTACTCCCTGTTTACCATAACCCTCTGACTTCTGCCATTCAGCCAGTTCTTCACCCAAAGAACTATTTTAGGATCCACCCCTAGGCTGTACAGTTGGTTAATCAGCCTTCTATGGGGGCAGTGTCTAAGGCCTTTCTGAAGTCCTGATAGGCAACATCCACCACATCTCCCAGGTCCACTATCTTAGTTACTCTGTGATGCCATAGATTAGCACAATGAGTTAGTGCAAAACACAGTGATTATCCTAAATACAGTAAAAGTTAGGGTTAGATGAACAGTATAAGCAGGCCCCCTAGTGCTCTGCAGCAGCATTTGCTGATTTCTGCAGCATGATTTATTCACTTCTCTGGCAGAACACAGTCCTGCCATTGGCTAAATATGATAAGATGTCATCGATTACATCATATGCTGAGCAGAGAGGAGGGGCTTCGGGATAAATGTGATGGGAAAGAAAGCCTGACATTATGGAATAATAGTATATTTGAATGAAAATTCACCAAAAACAATGACTTGGCAGCAGTATATATTTTCTGCAGCATGATGTAAAATCTGTGGAAATTCTGCAACTGCAGAATCGCAGACTTTCAGGGGCCTTGTGTATAAGTAAATAAATGCCGTATAGGGCAGTGCATGTGTGGTAGTGTCTGTATGGCAATGCTCTGTGTGTATAGACAGTGCACTGCTAAGTTATATTGGAATATATATTTATTTACAAAGAAATTCCAATTTCTTACAAAAAAGTGCCCCTCTTTTTTTCCCATGTATGCAGCCATGCGTTCATTTTTTTTAGTGGCCCACAGTCTTCTGGGCCCAGCCCTGGATTCTGGGAGGATCTCAGAAATCAGGACCTTACATTGTTTTTCTTTTAGAGCATTTCCTACAGGCAGTCAACCTCATTCCCACATCATTCACCACTCAATGGATCATTACAAGTTGTTGGTTTCCTCAATTTTTCATTGAGCAGTCTAAATTATTTTTAATGTCACGTAGTTTTGCTCCCTTTAGGCAATAGCCAGGTTTTGTGTTCTTTCTGTTCTTATAAAGTATACAGTATGTATATCGTATAATTAAGTCTCCTAGTACTAGTGTGTCTCTTTTTTCAATGTCTGGTCTTGCATCATTCACATTTTGTGATATTTCTGGTTGTATGTTATTCATTGTATGGTAGGTTACTTTCGCTTACCAAATGTGGCTGTGTTTGAATCTTCTACTGCATTCACTGTAGTTTCTACTTCACTTATATCATTATGTTAAGAATCTGAGAGTATCCCCAGTCCATTTGTGAGATGTAAAGGGAACTGTATTCCTAATCTGCCCCCTTTTTTACTTTTTCTCCCTGGTAGATGTACCCATTTATTGTCCTCATTATCATTTATTAAATCTTTTGCACTTCTAAATATTTTCCTTTTGTTTGCTTGTACTGGTTGGATGTAAATCTACTCCCTCTTGTAACATAACATTAAGTTCCATGTTCACACTTTCTAGGTCATTTATTCCCTCAAGTCTAATTATTTTAAGAAAATACAAGATCACACATGCCCACATAATGCAAAGCATCATGGACTGCATATGCAAATCACCACAGAATGTTATGCTGGTTCAACTTTATTTATTATAAACTTTAATTATTTTAGTTTTCAGTGAGATTTCTTCTTTTTCTAGCTCCAAAATATGCTTACATGTACTGCAGGTAAAACTCCCCAGTATTGTGGTCGGTTTCCTCCAAATAATACACTGCACAACTCTTAGATTGAATCCATTTTATTTAAAATATGGATGTTTTACCATTTTTATTATGGCTGTGGGAAGAGCCTACAGCATCTTGCTGTCTGTAGCTAAAAAATGGAGGAACGTGGAACACATTTTTGGACATTTCAATGTATCCTTCCACAACTATAAATCACTATGCCAAATGAAATAAAATACTGTCTTCTTTCTGTTTAGAATATTGGAGACTGTGCTAAAACAGCTTATCAGATGGCCATTAGGAAACTGAAACAGCTTGTTAAATATTGGTTGCCTATTAAACTAGAGATTTGTTTACTCCCTTCGAAATGCAACAACTTGTACATTTAAATACTTAGCATTTAAACATTTTCTTGTTAGTAGCTTCAGCTGGGCAAGTATTGTCTTTCAAGAAAGATTCATATCTCCTAAATGTCACCCTTTCCCAGAAACAAAGATTTACACTGTTTTTTTAACCTCTTAAGAAATTATCTGATGAACACTGGCTCAGATATATGCCAGGTCTTCTGTGTACTATCCTTGCTAATTATATAGCAATCAGCAGGCATATCTTACTATGCTTGTGAAAAAAAATATATCGAGCAACATCAAACACACAAACACACACATACTGTACACACCATCCTCATGGCAGCAACATTCAAAATAAATACTGCAATCTAATATATTATAAAACAATAAAGAAACTGTTTATTTATGTCAGCAAACACAGTGAAATTCAGTTTACAGTGGATTGCCTTTAAAGAGCTAGTGTACTGCCCAAAACTAATATTAGATTTTAAAAGAGGCCAACCATTACCTTTTATATCTGAGGTACTTTTTATTTTCCCTTCATTTAATTAGAAGGTTGTTTACCTGATGTTAGTAGGTGTGATGTGTGGAACAGTTCTTAGCCTGGCAGTGGACATATCTTACTCTACTGCCCCACTCTATATCATCAGCATTGTGACCTCAATGACTGTGACACCACTGCTACTTAGGAACAGCAAGTGAGTGACTGCCAGGTCATTCACCTGTGATGTCACAGTCAGTGAAATCACGATGCTGATGACGTAGTGTGGGGCAGTAGAGAAAGCTCTGTCAGCTGCCAGGCTAAGAGCTGTTCCACTCATCCAGCACAATATTATCACATAGAAGACTTTCTGATGAGCAAAAGGAAAAAGAAAAATACTTCAGAAATAAAAAATTACAACTGGCTACTACTTAAAATTTGTATTATTTTCCTGTCCACCTGTTTGGCTCACTAGCTCTTTAAATATTTCTTATCCTATATTTTGTATCCTGGATAGTTTTGGGGAGATGCTGCATCTCATTGTCATTGTGATCTTCATTTTACATATTTTTGCACTGTTTTTACTCAGGATGTCCCAGATTAGATGCAATATCTTGTTTTCAGTGGGGTAATGATTTTACCATTTTTATAATGTATTTATTCAGGGTAGCCTAGTCCAGATGTAAAATATTGTTTTCACCGTGTTCTGATTTTTTGCACAATGCACCATAATATTGTGTAGATATAGAGCCCCACTGAAAATAAGATGCCATGTCTTCTGTGATCTATCCAGGCTAAACATATAGCAATTAGCAGGCATATTCTAGGAAAACACATTGTAAAAATGTGTAAAAGGAAGATCACATTGAAACTGCCTCTCAGCAGATCTGCTTTGTTCAAATTAATTAAAAATAATGGGTAAAAGCATCCCAAAAGCTCTCCGCAGCCATATTGGCTCTGACTGGAGTTTGTTAAAGAGAATGACCTGTCCTACTTGCCTTTCTTGGCTGACACTAGCAGACACAAGCCTCTGCCCCTGTAGGCATCTGCTCCATGCTTACTGCCACTCGCACAGAGCCTGAATTTATTGACCTAGATAACCCTTAGTTACTCTTGGCGCTTCTGTTGACATCACAGTGCTAGTGTGATCTGTCTCCAGTAAAATAAACAAAAGTAATCTCCTCTGGAAGCATGTGTTAATGTTGTCTGCGTAGAAATTACACTCAACCATTAAAAGAGTTCCTCAAAACAGTAGTACCCTGCAGATTTTCTTTTATATAGACTTAGGATGGAATGAGAGATAGATCAGAGAGGGGCTCCTTCACAGATTTATTTCACAGCTTACAGGAAGACACAGTTTCCGCAAGTGTTAGCCCCTGCTCCTTACTCCCAGCCGTTCACATGGAGCCTTGAATTATAGGTCTAAATGACCTTTAGTTATCCCTGGCACTCCCACTGACATCACGCTACTAGCATGATCTATCCACAGTGAAATAAACCAAAATACAAAAAAAACTCCTATGGCAGCACTTGTTAATGCTATCTACACAGATATTATACACTGAGCTATTAAAAAAGTCCCTCAATATAGTAAGTACCCTGCAGCTTTGATTGTTTGTTCATTTTAAAATTGGTAACCATGAAAGGCACGCTGAGCCAAGGCTCGTTTTCAGGTGTGGCCCAGGAAGAGGGTTAAAAGGGGGACCAGTGTAACAGTACAGTACATCTTCTCAGTTTTGTAGTCCTGACTTCTTCAGAACTACCTATGCAGAATTCACTTGATCTAGAGAGATAGAATTAATATACTGTAGACAGAGTTTTTTGTTTTGTATTTTTTAGTGATTGTTTTTATTCTTTTACATAGACTTAGGGTGTAGTGAAAGATAGTTCAGAGAGGGATTCCTTCACAGATTTATTTTATGACTTACTGGGTGACACAGTTTCCAATTGTCCTAGGCCCTGCTCCTTACTCCTGTTCAGGCTCTATGAGCCATCATTGAGACAAAAGTAAGGTTTTTTTAGTCAGGCCCATGCACTGACACAGTGACCCAACTCTACTCTTAAACATGCCCCATCGGGGCAGCCGGTCATGCAACTAAAGTATTTTGACAGTACCACGTTGGTCTTCAAATGTATTGGGGATCCCTGCAAGGAGACCAACATGGCTATTCCTTAAAAAATGTTTTATGATAAAAGCAGGCAGCCTCTTTTTTAATTGCAAGCAAAAAAGGCATAGTAAAATTATGAATACAGTAAAACATCCTCCTAAACAATCCTTACTCATGAAATGTTGGGGTGAATATGTGTTGTGTGGTTTTAATGGGAAATAGTGTAACAACATGGCATTGGAAATGTTCTGTATATTTTGGCTTTGTGCATATTGCAACTGGTGAATGAGTCACCTCTCCATGCTACTACACCTAATGAGATCTTTATCATTATGCCAAAATAAGGAGGATTTGCAAGCTTAGCTTGCCTTATTTACATTGGTGTCTTGCTTCTTGATTTACTGTGTCTTGTACTCATTCTCCCATGTTCAAGTAGCCTTTTTGTGTGCTGCCTGACCCTGTACCTTGACTGCAGCTAGCATTATTGTATTATCAGTTTAGTTTAGTTTATTTTTCTAGGAATTATTACCTTTGAGCCAATGGCTCTTTTACAAAGGTTCCACGTCATCAACGTAGAAACAAACAAAACATGTTACATAGAATGGTCAGCAAATTATAAAGGTTTCAATAAGCCAGTATAATACAGTACATCACAGGAAAAAAACAAAACATTGGAGGAATGGTCAAGGTGGGAAGGGTAGGAGGAGATATGGGGAAGGGAGCAGACTTTGAGTAGTTAGAGGTACTCAGATGTCTTTGTCAAGAAAGGAGCAGAGGAGGAGGATGAAAAACAGTAAAAACTGCCATGAGGGAAGAATCATTAGTCAAGGCAGTCACAGGAGCTAGAGGCTGAGAGGTGAGAGTAAAGCATAGATTTGAAAGCCCCTAGTGACGTGGAGGATGTAATGAGCGAGCTCAGGGCATTGTACCAGTTGGGGGCACGATAGGCAAAAGATATTTGGCCCTGTGTGGTCATCATGTGAACTGCTCTTCTGACACAGGCTAGCCTGGCCAGTGACAGTCATCATTGTCATTGTTACTGTGCACGTTTTTGTGTATTCTTTTTATTACATTCCCCAATATTAAATAGCATGAAAAAACAAAAACAGGGTTCAAGGGCTGGACAATGAAACACTGCAGTATACTGAAAAATCACCAAATCCAAACAACACACTGTAAGGGAACTGAGAGAGAAAACGCAAGAATCTGAGAGTGTGAACTCAAAACTAAGAGCGACAGACAGCAGTTGGTGGCAAATTGCAACTGCCTTCCCTGTCTGTGTTAGAAATACAAATAAGTAGAATTTGGTCGACAAAATAAGGCCTAATAGATCCATCTGTCTGTCCAGCTACAGTCTGCCCTTTTTAATTTCTTTTACAATTTTAGGCCAGGAAAGGCACATTGAACTCAAGCTAGTTTCAGGTCAGTCCTGGGATTACAAGGCATTTAAGTTACTTGATCTGCTCAGGAACACACAGTATGCAAGTTATTACCATACTACATCATTATGTTACTAGACCAACACCTTACTGGTGTCCTTGTCTTGCACACTCTTGTCCACATCTCCTAAACCTCAGTCCCATGCTGGCAGTAGCTGCTCACCCTTGCATACTGCGCCACGGGGAGAAATCTGGGACTTAGGAGGTAAATCGGTGCCCTCCCAGTAAACTCTTGCATGACTGACATGTCTGGCCATTGGCTACCTAGCATATTATGGTCCTACATAATGGTGGTGGATAAACTGTATGGCTGTGAGTAGATTGGTGTTGTAGCTGGCTGCAGTGGTGTTGTGCAGACACGTCACTGACATAGGGAGAAAAAAAACGCTCCTGTAAGTTGCTGAATGTATCACACAAAAGTCTGACAAAAAGCAGCCTATTTTATTTATTTCTAAACTCTAGCTTTGCACTTGCTAGTTAATTGGAAAGTGCATTAAAAAATCATGTTTTTTATGTGCACCTGTTACCGCTTGCAGAGAAAAGTGCACAAAGAATGACAAAAATATGTGTTCTTTTAATGTGCGCCTGTAACAGATTGCAGAGAAAAGCACACAAAAAACTGTCAAAATCTGTGCTTTTTTAATATGAACCTGTGACTGATTGCTTGCAGAGCAGAAACAGGCCTACTTGTATTAGTTTTTGAAAAAAAAACACTCCTCCTACTGTGCTGGTTCCATATGAGCTGTCTTCAGTGAGCTTCCAAAGTGGCATCTGATTGGACAGGAAGTCTCGGAAGATCTTGAACTCTCACACACTTTTCCAGTGGCTGAAAAATGATAAATGAAACATGAATAATGAATAATTGGGTCCCAAATATGGATATTTGGCCAAACAGTTGAAATAAGGTATTCGAACAGCCCTAATGCTGATATGGTTCCTCTCCACAAGGAGGAACAAGAAAGGTCTATAAAAGTACAGATGGGTCAGTCTTACCTCCATTTTGTAGGTAAGCAGATACACTAGTTAAAGAAAGCCTAGTGTCTCTCCTAGAGACAAATGGATTACAGGACAGCAAGCAGCATGCATTTGTGGTGGGAAGGTTGTGCCAATTTGGTTAATAAAGGGCAAGGTATAGATTTATTCTACTTTGATTTCAGCAAGACCTTTGACTTGCTGCCACATATGAGACTGCTGAGGAATCTAGAAGACCTAGGCGTATGGAGTTAATTGTTCAGTTAGATATGGAACTGGTTAGGGGCATGGGAATAGAGGGCTATAATAAATGGGGTTGACTCGGGGGACAGGTAAGTCACAAGCGGGATTAGTAAGGGTCAGTCCTGTTACTTCTATTCAATATGTTCATTAGTGACATGGAGGCTAGTATTTAGGGCAAGTTGTGTCTCTTCAAACACAATGGTTCATGGTTCATGGTTCATGGTTCAAAACTATGCTGTAGGAAGGGGTGAAGCAACTAAAGAGGATCCCGGAGAGACTGGAGAAATGTTAAAAAATATGACAGTTGAGAATCAGTACTCAAAAAGTGCAAAGTGATGCACATGGGGAAAAAGAAGCCTCTTACAGAGTGCTGGATGGGGGGTCAGGTTGGCCACAACATCTGAGGGAAGAGACCCTCAAGTCATCATCAGTGACTCCTCAAACAATCCAGTCAGTGCAACAAAGCATACAGCCTCCCTCTGGAGGATTGGTTGGCCTCCATCAATCCAACCACTGTGTGCCCACACTGACCAATAGGTCAAGGCCTTTGCAGCTTCAAGGTGGAAGCCACCTGAGACCTGGCTATGCTATCTGTTAGTAGACCCTGCAACAGCCTTGATGCAGCTCCTTGTCACGTTGTCTTTCTATGCTGACACTTTTCAGTATCAACTTCCATGCTAGCTAGCATGTAAATATTTTTCTTTTACTGTCTCTGAACAACTAGCTTTACTCACAGTTCGTTCAGCCAGAGGCACCATCTGTCACAGCTCAGCTTGAGCTCTCCAGGACAGCAGTCCTTGTTCACGGAGATCTGCCACAGATCTGCCCAAGTGACACCAGAGCCCCTTCTCCTCTTTCTAGTAAATGGTCAACTCCCCTTGGTTCCCAGGTCTGTTAATCAAACCAGGCAATCCTAGAGCCCTGATCCAGATAGCTGATTGGCTGTCAAAAGGGTCCCTGAATTGATAAATTCTCCAGCAGGTTAGAAGTCTGTGGGTTCCCTTTTCACAGTCCTGCTCCCAGCTGACTGCTGGGACAGGATCAAAGAGTGCAAACATGGCAGTGGCTATGCTGGTCCAAGGCTCTGTCCCTTAAGGCTTGTTTAACTAGGGCTCCTGCTCTTCATACAACTCACTGCCCCCCACCCCACCCATCATCCTTGTGTTGGTAAAGCTTAAGTCTAGTGTCAGTCAAGGCACAAACTGAGGAACTTTCATCCAGTTTGAGAGCATGATTGCTTGCTGTATTAATGAGCGGTCACCTCTGTATGTGCAGTGAGAACTATGGTCCATTCCAGTGCAGAAGATGGCAAAGAATTCCTGATTCCTGAAGGGCTGCTTCAGTCCTCTTCAGTGTGTTCCAGTCCAGGGGACAAAAAGAGCAAATACAGATGGCAACAGTCTCGATAGGCTACGAGGAACCAAAGTAAAGCAGCATTTTTGTTTTGGGGGGGTTACTCAGCCAAGATAAGGAACTAAGTTTGGTGGGCAAAGGTTACGAAAATGCATAAAGAACCAAGTTCAACCAACTAGCATATCCTACTTTCTTATCTAGGCTCTTGCTCACAGCTCAAATTACTAATGTCTTTCTTTCTGTTATACGTCTGCTTCTGCTGCTTCCAGCCCCATACTAGTGCTCCCTTTTCTGTGCTGAAGCATGCCCTTTTGGCTGTTGTTCTAGTACCAGTCAGGTGTCTGTAAGTATCAGGCAGAGGCTGAATGCTTTTAGTCAGCTCCCTACAGTCCTTCCCATGGGCCCTGTACATGGTCTATCCTGTCAAACAGTTTTGTTCAGTTTTACCCAGGAGCTCCTAGAACCCAAGGCCCTCATCAGATCTGCCAGGGTGAGTACACAGTGGGGAGAGGGATGGGCACTAATGAAAATTATGAATCCATCCCAATGCCCATAATTGGTAACAGAACTCTTAGCCCTCTGTTTCTGACCCAACAGCAAAAGACCATGCCATGTTGGCCTAAATTCTGTGCTGTGGTAATCTGAACCCAAACAAATGAACAAACAGCAATCAAATCTGCAGCGAGGCTATGATTGGAGATGAAGTCACCAGTTTAGACTTTCAGCACTAAGGCCGTCTTGCCTCACATCAGTCAGTATCAAAGAAACAGCTGAGCAGCTCCTCCTGTAAAGCTGGGGAGCCCTGCCTACATTGCTAATGTGCTGTCTGCCTTCAAGTCCTATTAGCAGTTTCCTTCATTGCAACTGCCCTGGGAGGATGCTGACTATGGCTGGACAGGTGGGCTGCTATTTTAGGAAGAACTATGAGCATTGGTTCTCTTCATGCTGGACCATGGTCCCTTTGAGTTTAAGTCAAACAGGTGATCTGCTCCTCCTTTCAAGCCAGGGGGAGGGGAACCTGCCCTCCATGGCTGACTTCGCCTGCCTTTGAGCCTGGTTAGCAGTTGCTGCCACTAAAACTAGCCTTGGAGGATTCTGATTAAACGCTACTATTTAGAAAACTATTAATTAAAATATGGAAATACAATGGATGACAGAAGAGAGCACATTTTGTAGAATTAAATTAGAGAAACTGAGACAGCTTAGGATAACTTCCGGACAAGTCTGACAGAGGTGAGACATAGTTGACAATCATGCTACTAATCCAGGCCAGAGGAAGGGGCTGCATAGCTACACCTGTCTCATGGGGGTGTATGGGTAGGGGGAGGTGGGAGGAATACCTGACAGAGTTTACCTGAACCACCCATTGTAAACAAACAAAAAAGCTTGCAAGTGGATTTTGTATCCACCAATAAATACAGGAGGAAATGCAGAGTAGTGCTGACAAACAGCATTGGGCATAAACCGGTCACCTTCCAATACACCCATTAATTCATATACTCTATGGGAGTATCACCAAAGTCTCTATTCTCCATGAGAGGGAAGGCACTAGGTCAAAATGGTGAAAACAACTACACCGCCACGAACAAGCGCACAGCAAAAACAGCGCTGTCAAGAACAGCACTATTCCAAAATACTGTCAGAAGAAAGAGCACCAATGGTAGCAGTCCATAACCACACTGATGACTGCTACCATGGTAAAAATACAAAATACACATTTTGTTTTGGGGAGGCTCTGCCCCCCTTAACCACCCCCCAGTGGCTGGCAGTAGGGCTATCATCTAAGTTTGCTGGAACCAAAAAAACAGCAGGTGATGGAGATTGCCGAGGGACCAGAGTTTTAAGGGACGGATGTACATGTTTGGAGTTAGGCAGTGGGCACTATTGGACTAGCAGGGATTTGTTTTGGCTAGTACAAATCAGTTGCACAAAATTCCCCTGCCCCTTTGAATTTCTAGACATTACATTTCTTATTACTGTCATATACTGCACTTCTCGAGTGACATGCTTTTCACGTGGTACTATGTATTTTACATCCAGATTTACCCCTGTTCTGCAAAGATGCCCTGATGTTCCTCATATGTTAGGGCTGTTTCTGGGCATACAAACTGTTAACAATTTAACATGAACTTGATAGAAACTGTCCTTAATAGTAATGATATGGTACCCACTATTATTACATTTACTGGGCTGGATTTTCAGACGATGATGCAGGGATTGCATGAAGTCCTGCGTCGAACCCATTTTTTTTGAGCAGCTGCACCAAGCATCTCTGATGCAACTGTGCCCAGTTTTAGTAGGTTGGGTGCAGCTGCAGCACTTTACCTGATTTATGGTAGCTTGCGCCAAATATTTGGCACAAGCAAGGGTACCCAGGATTGCAGCAAGGTAGACCAGAAAAGATTGGTCTAATTAGGTCAATCAGCACAGGGGATAGAAAATCCCGATCATCGGCTGGGACAATGCCGCAAGCCCTGTGTGCCTATGTTCGGTGCACCCAGGGCTTGTGGCATTTAGGTGCGTTTGAAAATCTGTCCCACCATTTTTAAACTAAAATTATGCAATGCATTCAGGCCATTGCTCCATTTTTTAAAGAGCAGTGCTGCACATTTTAATGCTGAGAGGTTGAGAGGTGCAGTGATGTATGTTGAGGATATTTACAAGAAAACAAATTTCTTGCCCCCTAGACTTCGTGAGTGATTTTGTATATCTTCATATTTTCCTGCTGCTTTTCCTGCACTCAAGTTGCAATCCTTTGATTGGGACATTAGAGTAATTTCCTTCACAACAGGTTGTTATGGAATAGCAGAGGATTAAAACTTCAAGGCGAGGAAAGCAGCAGTGACAGATAAATGGTAAGTGGCAAAGAATCAATTTTCTCACAAAGATCTCTAGTAATAAAGAATGGAATTTCCAGAAATTCACCTTTTTTGGAGTGCTATGAGATTGGAGTCCTCCTACTGATGTCATATGTCACTGTTCACAGAAAACTGGACTGTCACTTTATGTGAAATCAAACTTACTGACTGCCCTCATAGGGTGCTTGGGGAATTTGGGCAGTATAAAATTACGGATAGGATTTTAGATTTGAAGGTACATTTTAGTAACATAGCTGTAACCATGGGTGTAGGAATGCATTCACCTAGTAAGCCATGGCTTACAAGTTGATCGGAGAGAGCGGCAGCATTCTGGTCATTGGTAATTAATTTTGTTTACTGCGACTTCTACTGCCAGATAGCCACCCCTACTGGTGTTATTACATGACTGTTGTTTGAATGAAACATAATGCTAAATGTATAAGTACTGCTGTATTTATGTGCTCTTATTAAGCAGTTTCTGAAGTATAATATGGGGTGTACAACAGGTCTGGTTAACAAATGCAGGCATATGTACTGTACAATGGGGGGTGGGAAAGGGAAGAAAAGAGGCACCAAAGGTTCTGGCTTGCACATTTTATTTTTTTAACTACACCACTGACTGTAACAGGGAAGGCATTCCAGATATGACAGGCTATGAAGATGTAGACTTTTCCCCAACTGATTTTTATTATTTTGTCTTATTTATTTATGCATTTTATTGACTGATTGATTTACTTACTTTGGAAATTGTAGTTTGTGGACCACTGAATTCAGGGGAGAGATAAAAGGTGTTCTAGCTTGCAGATCTGAGTACTTAGATTGAGGTAAGGTGAGGGAGGGCACTGAAATACACACTCACCTTTCCTATGACAGGGTGGACAGAGTTCCTCTCTAGTGGTGGACTTTGCTGGATATCACTGACAGAGTGTAGTCAATAATGATTTAAAGTAAATACATCTATAAACTATAAATTGAGGATACTTTTTTGTTACTGTTCACATACTTATTTTAAATCAGTCATTCTTAGAGTTGAGAGAGCCATGGCCAAAAGAGCTACCAGTTTAGATTCATTAAGATAGCAGGAAGCAAGCAAACAAAAACTGGAACTGATATGCTTGACAATGCTGTCTTTTATTTTTACATTGACTCCAAGCTTAGAGTCGACTGACCTCAGCCTGAACCAAGTGCCCTGCAATCTATACGTATCATTTACTCTGAGCACTAATTGGTTTATGGACTAACTCACGGAGGCGTGAAACACCTCGTAATGCTCAATCACAGCAGGATAAGTCCACAAGAAGGCATTTACAGTGACAGAAAAGTCAGTAGACATGGGAACATGGGTGAAGTAATGCATGTCCCTCTGGGGCACCAGTGACTGCAACAATCAGACAAAAGGACTGCCACTTTCTTTTTCTGCCTGGTAGTAACTTTTAGTCACTTGCAAAAGAAAAACAACCCATCCAATTTAGGAAAAAAAAAGAAAGGATGTTAGTTTGAATATTTTCAGTAAATAATTTCATAGACAAATGAAGTATAAAGGAAGTGCCAATGTCTATTCTGGTAATAATTGAAGGCATCCTAAATCACAGGTAGTAGATACTAAAAGAAAAGTTTCAATCCATTATGTGTATATTTGTGTTTGTCTGTCTGACTGTCTGTCTATCTATATCTATATCTATCTATCTATCTATCTGTCTGTCTGTCTGTCTATCTGTCCATCTATGTATATCTCTCTCTCTCTATCTATCTACCTGTCTGTCTATCTCTGTCTGTCTGTCTATCTATCATACCTGCTTAGCTTTTTCCCCATAGCAGCCATTATCGTATATTTCCCTGCATACCTCACCAATTACAGCTGTATACCTCCAGATGTATACAGGAGATACACAATTGTAACTACCCAATTAAGACTCCCAATTAGTTCAGGAACACTTCCCCCAACACCCAGAAGCTGTTTCTAGGCAACCCTCTCCCTGCCTCAAAGAAAAAAAAAAACAGTATGATGCCGGCTGCAGGGAACACACAAGAACCACCTCCCCCCACACACACTTATTTACCAGCTGTCTTTTTCTAGAATCTCCATCTCTCTCTTCTGTCCCACCCTGCTGCTGCCAAGCCACTTACTACACAGGTTCCATGGGCTTGATGAATCATGCCACTCACCCACTCCCTGACCACAGACTATCCTCCCTACCTCTGACTTCACTCCACCCTGCCTCAATATGCTGCACTGCTGAAATCCATAACCCCACCAACTACCTGAAGGATGCTGGAACTGGACACTCCCCCATTTATAGGGGAATGCTACACCATCGAAACAAGAATAGGCTAAAGAAGAGGCCATTACCAAAGTGTCAGTACACTATGGAACCACACAGAGCCACATAGAATCATTGCAAACTCAGAAATGGCCCCAACCATGACTCTATAAGAAATTTGATCCTAACCCACACAGCAGGTATAAACTACAACAACCTGCCATGTATTATATAAAGCACAGGATGCTTACATGTGGCATACAAGGCCATATACCCACCTGGGGGGGTTAATTAGATAAAATCACTCGCCCTTTGGGCTTGTGGTCTTATTATCTAATTAACACCCCTTCAGTGGATACATTTCATTGTATACCACATATACCTATCACATATATTCTGTATATAAATATATTATTTGCAAAAAAACTTTGTTAATGCACCAGTTAGGGTAACTTAACACCACAAAAGTATGGAAATGTGGTGTTAGGGTTTGCAACCCTAACTACCCCTCCCCCCCAGCAGCAAAAGGAAAAACACATTACGGTTTGGGGTCTCTGGAGTCTTGGCAAGTCAGTGGTTGGATCTTGCTAGCAGATGTGTATCATAATGCTCCCAACTCCCCCCAGACTGTAGCCTCCAGGTTGAAGCACAAGGTACAGGCTTAAGCCAGTGCCTCATAGTCATACACTCTTCTAAGGTACAGAAATATATCTCACCACATGTTGCCAACACAGTTTGCTGCAGCCTTCTTCATGTCGGGCCCTGCATGGAGAAAAGAGATCATGTGTGATGTTGTTTGTTCAGGGAAAGGGGTGGGCATTAGGGTGAGAACCCCAAGGAAGATCCCACCACTGATTCACCAGTACCCCAGAGACCCAAAACTCTAATGTTTTTTCCTTTTGCTACTTGGTGGGGGGGGGGGAGTTAGGGTTAGAAATTCTAATGCCACATTTCCCTACTTTTGTGGCATTAAACAGCAACTCTGCACTTTAGCATGTGTCTTCATAAATATGATGTTTCAGGTGTTACAATTTACTAGATTATACCTTTTTTTCATTTTTAAAATTGTTTTCCAAGATTTACAGCACAAGTTGTAGCCCATCTAAAAAGTCTGCATAGAAAACATTTTAAAACATTTGCCTTCTCCCCTGTTAACCTCACAGTGACTTTGTTTATGATGTCATAGTGCTCACCATGACAACAGACTGTGATGTCACCAACAGCAATTGTGTAGTTAGCAGGGGAGAGTCAGGTACATTTTCAAAGACTCAGTGAAATAGGCATTGCATTTTCTACAGCATTTAGCAGACCAAAAGCAGGGGAATGTAAAAATAAAATAAATAACTAGAAAACAGTAAAGGTAAAACATCATTGGTGTAAGTCTACTGTTTTTAAGCTTTTCATTATAATACAGAGTTGCTCTTTAAGTCAACCTAACTGGTGCACTAATGAAGCTTTTTGCAAAGAATTTCCTTTTTGAGTGGAATCATTCTCTCATTCACACAAGTCCCTTCTGGACCTGATGCCCTGTGCCAAGGGAAGACTTTGTCCACATAGAAAAGTAAAGTGACAGATTTGAAGAATTCATGGGGCTGCCTTGTGGGCTGTGGAAGCACAGGGCCCTGTGGTCCTTGCACTTCCATGTGGCTACAGATACAGATATACGGGGCAAAGAGTGCATCTAGCAGCCAATGCACAGGGCCCTCTGCTATGCAGGGGTGCGGAAGTCCAGGGTCCTATGCCAACAGAACAGTTTCCTTCACTTTATGGTACCGAGGCCTGTATGGACACCCCTACATTTTTTACTCCCTGGCTAGGAGTGGGGTTTGCATAACATCACCATCCCCACCCTCCCCCATCCAGCAGGTCAATGAGCTCACCCCTGAACTGAGCTCACCAGAATGGGATCACAAAGCATATCCAGTCGCACTACACAGAAAGTTTGTTAACAATTACATATTGTTTTTTCAATTTTGACCACAAATTTTCAAGGTACTCTTTCGATGATTTTCCTTATAAACATGATGTGTATCATTTATAGTATACTGCCTGAAATGTCATTTCAGAATACAAGGGTGAAAACACATCTCATCCAGGATTGGCAATATGACATGTATCATGTTTATGAGGTGGTGTGGAAAAATGGCTATGTTGAAAGTTTGGAGTCAAAATAGTGAAAATTGGAGAAGTTATGAGTGAACTTTGAAATACTGCAATGTTCACTCATAACCTAGGCATTTTATTGTATTTGTACACCAAATTGTCAGAATAGCCATCTTATTACACTCACCTCATGAACCCAGTAGTGAAAATTTTCAAATCCCTGCCAAAATGTTATTCTGCGGCATCAAAATGACATTCACACCACATGTGCAAAAACACTTTTTGACCAGGATTTGAAAAATGACAGCTGTCACGTTCATAAGATAGTGTAAAAAATGGCAGTGTTGAAAATTTGGTGTCAAAATATTTCAAATGATCAAAGTTATGACCAAGTGTAGTAAAACTTCAACGTATGGGTGCTATTCACTAATGGGGTAGAAGGTACGTACCAAAGGAGCATACCCCACCCACATAGCTTCATGGCCCCGGTCAGGTGCAGGGTGCACAGTATTCATGACCGCATGCACCCGCGGGGCACCTGTCCACACCACCCAGTGCACAGGATTGTGGATGGTGGCCCGGGGTGGAGGAGCGGACCCAGGCATGCATCCAATTGGATGCCTGACGCGGGTCCCATAGTGAATCCCTTGTGCCCATGAGGCAGGTGCACATCATAGGAGTGGATCCACATAAATATGACAAATTTATAAAATGTACAGACACTCACCTGATCAGCTGCCTCAGCCCTCTCTATCAATCTAGAGGGCTGGGGCTGGACATTTAATGCCATTTCCTGGTCCCACCATGACCAGCAGATGATGTCCATTGGGGCAAGCACTGGGTTTCGACAGGGTCCCAGCTGCTGTAACTTGCACCCCCTGTGCCTGGCACTATGCACCTTGGTGAATGGTGCGTAGTGCAGGAACACCCCCTCATACATCCCCGACCACCCCCCCGGCACATTGCTGACCCCACGGCTGGAGGATCTGGTGCATTACTGCCTTGTGTGCCATTCATGAATGCGGTCGGGGGTACCACAGGATCCTTGTAAAGTGGCATTCCATATTAGGGTTGCGTACATGACTTGGATAAACAGCACATAGGCAACTTTTTTTGTGCATAGGGCCCTATGTGCATTACTTTGCCATTTTTACATACTTTGATCCAACATTTTCAACATAGCCTTCTTGTGACACCACCTCATTAACAAGGGTTGTGAAAATGTTCCTGCCTAAAAAGTGATTTCACCAAGCACCCAAGAAATTACCTTTTGGGCTTGATTTTCATAATTCCACCACCACTGGTCATGAGGTGGGGCCCTGAAAGGCCATGCTCAAAATCTGGGGTCAACATATGCAAAAATGGCAAAGTTATGCATCAAAGTTCAAAACCCCGTTGAATCACATTGAACTGCACTTACCTTAGTTTCTCATACTGCAGTCAGCGGTTCCAGCAGCAAGGGGTGTCTTGGATCAGAGAGTGGATCTTTGCTCTGGGACATTTTCAGATGAGTGAGGGTGTGTGAGGGGTGTGGGGTGGTGGGTGCTTGGTGGGAGGTTGGGGTGTGGGGATCGGATCGGCAAAAGACTGTTTTCTTTTTTACATGTTTAAGTAACAGAAAAAACATTGAGGGACTGTTTTATTACAGGTAACATTAATGTGGGGAATGCCACCGGAAGGTGGGGTAGGGTTCCACTAGACACCAGGGAAATAACATACACAATGGGGATGGCGATAGGGGTGGGGGTTGGGGGATGCCACTACACAACAGAGATACAATATGTCAATAATGGGATGGTGATCGGAGGGTGGGAGGCAACACTAGACACCAGGGATACATTATATCAATAAGGGGATGGCAATCAGAGGGTGGGGGGTGCCACTATATGCCAGGGAGGTAGCGCATTAACTCTGCCTGGAGAAAAGCAACATGGTCAATACCATGTGGTGAGCAGGTTGAAAGGCAGATGAGCATGGTATACAAAACAGTGCATATCTTAACCGTGTGACTGTCTGCTGTTTACCTCGAAGCTGTACTGGAGTGGTGATGCACTGTAGTGGTGATCCATGGCAGCATGGTGTTGTAATAATAAATCTGCTCGAGCCCACTATCTGTGCTACTTTTGTTTTTGTATCTGCAGTGTTTTTGTTTTCAGGGGTTTTGCAAGGCACAGTTTTAATTTGTGCCATTTTGTCCACTCTGTTTCTAACTGCACCATCTTATATTTCGCTCACTTGATGTGGAACCCACAAGGAATACTTTATATCAATAAAGGATGGCAATCGGAGGGTGGGGAAGGGGCACCACTAGATACCAGGGAAAGATTATATCAAGAATGGGCCAGTGAGTAGAAGGTGGGAGGTGCCAGTAGACACTAGGGAAACATTATATAAATACGGGGTCTATGATCAAAAGGTAGGGGGCACCACAAAACACCAGGGAAACATAACTTATATAATGGAATGGTGATGGGAGGGGGTGAGGGTGTGCCACTAGCACCAGGGAAATGGTGGAGTACTGCTCTCAGAGCAGCCTGCAGCATGAGCTTCAGTTGCAGCTGCAGAACTCAAGAAAGTTCCACTGTTCTTATATTGGAGGCTATGCACTAATGGGTGGAAAGTACGAGCAAAATATGCATACCCCTCCTGCACCAGTCCACACCCCCACAGAGGCATATGAAAGCCAGCATGTGCTAATGCCTGCTGCCTATCCACAACACTGCCCCTCGGCGAGAAGTCACAAGGCTTAGGAATGTGGTGGTGCAGGGGCAGAGTGCAGGCCATGGTGGGCATCCAATTGGATGCTCATCCCAGTTCCCATTATCGATCCCTTATGTGGTGGGACAGGGGAGCCTGGGACAGCATGCAGCTGGCCCTGTAGAATCAACAGGCATTTGCCTGATTGGCCCCCCAGCCCCCCAGCCCCCCCAGGTAGCCCAGTGAACTGTGACAGCCATTTACAGGGGGGTCCCCTTGCCACCACACCCCACCATGAACCTTTGGGGGCATGTAGTGGCTTAGGGCAGGGTCTCCCTCATGAAGAATACCCATGCCAGTGCAGCAGGCAGCTGTGTTTGTGCATATGCATGGCATGGGCATACCCCATCCCAATCCTGGCACGGCACCACGTGGCAGGCCAAGTGATCCAGCACACTGGGTGCAAGAGTGCCCATGGTGAATGCTGTGGGGTGCACAGCATTCAGTCATAGCAATGCCTACACGCTGCCTCTATGTGGCATGTAGGCATTGGTGCTTAGACCCCATAGAGAACGTGGATGAATAGTTCCTCTTGCTTAGCTGGGCACCCTGGATTTTGGGTGCCCAGAAAATGCATTTCTGGCAACTTTTTTAAAAACAAACAAACACCAGAATCTAGCTAAATGGTCGCTGTTTAGCTAGGTTCAGGTGTTTTTTTTTTAAAAGACATCATTTTTATGTATTTTAAATGTTTATAAGTTTAAGTAGTAAAAAGAAAATGCGACCATATGAACAAATATTTTTTCCTTCCAAAAAAAGGATTAGCCCCATATGAATGTAACCCCTTTGTTACCCGGGGTTACTAGAATCCCAGTAAGACCTAGTGGTAGGCAGGGAAGGCAGCTTGTGAAACTCCAGTTAAATGGGTTTCACACTGTCTCACTCTGTCCTCAGTCACAGCTGAGACTTGAGAGATGACATCATTATAGAACTGTCGCAGCTGCATGAGCCACTTTGGAATCTCCAGCTCAGGGAGTGAAGTTTAGAACTTTGGGAAATTCAAAGTGAGTCTTCCGTTTGTCCTTAAGCAAGAAGGAAGCATTAGTCTGCAGTCTGATCTCTCACTCAGGAAAAAGGAAGTGTTCCTGTATTTTACCTTTTTAAAGTGGTGGAGACCGCTCCCCCGGTCTCAGTGCCCCCCTCCCTCTGGGGGGGGGAGGAAAGTTCTCTGTGGGTTCCAGGGGCAATCCCCTTCTCCCACCCTGGGAAGAAAGCTGCCTGTTTTAATTTCAGTCTGTTCATGTATAACAGCAAAGGTTACAGTACTTCGCCTGTGGGGCACCTGCAACGAATGGGTGAGTGTTTGGCTCCATTTGAAGGGGCAAACATCTTGTTTTCTTCAGTTGGATTTCAAGTATTGGGGACTGCTATTTGGGAGGACTATGTCAACTAGGACAAACAAATAGAGCAGTCAACTGTTTAAAGTTTTAAATGGATTTAAAGTTCAGCTGTAGAGGGGTGCTTCAGGTCATCCACCGCTCAATCTACATTTTAAAGTCTAAAGTTTTCTGTGTGTCCAGAGAAATGGCGGGTATGGGCTGTGGGAACTGGAGGTGGGAAACCCCCATCTTTACTAACCAGGTCCACCTCTCTAGGATTTCTTCTGTGTTTTGCTACTTGCCTCCTTCATGCCCTGGCCAGTGATGGGGTGGGTACCCAGACGTGGGTCGCAACTTGAAAATCTCTCTAGGAGTCGCAGACTCTAAGTGGTGTGGGGAGCCACAGAATGGGAAAATTACTCCTTGTTGGATGGGAGTCTCCTTGTTTGATGAGAGTTTCGATTGGAAGTACGAAAACAAATCTCTCTAGGAGTCGCAGACTTCAAGTGGTGTGGGGAGCCACAGTTTGGGAGTCTCCTTGTTTGATGAGATGTCTTTCCAAGTAAAGTTTGGGTTCATTCTTCAAGTGGACCGTCAGTCTAGTGGCCGGCAGGGGAGCCGGGCCAGTCGGGCTATGTATCCAATGCGCATGCAAAGTCTGGGCTGAGTGCCTGGTGGGTCCAAAGCCAGACAATTGTAGTAATGTGTTCATTCCTCAAATGGATTGCTGTGTTTTAACCTCTAATCTGCACATACAGTAACGTAGCCCTTTAGGGGACCATGCAGTGCTTTGTTTATGTTCAGTTAGTTAATAAATAAAGCCACACTGAAAAATCCCAATTCTGGTTCTGGACATTACAGTTATTGCTTCCTGTAGTTGGATTTACTTGGGTGCCCCTGTGCAGAGTAGCCAAACCTAGGTCCCTTGTGCCAGGTAACCTCATCCTTCCCCGAACCCGTAGACACATATATATATATTTATATATGCCACATGAAAAAGCATCCTTTTTCATTAGGACCTACAATAATTATTTTCTCATTCCAAGAAGCTATCCAAAAGACTGTACTGAGCATGCTCAGAACCAACATTTTAAAATGTATTTACTTTGGAATGTATTCATATTTTTTCACCAGATCAGCAAAAGGCACATCTGTAGGCTAAGCCCCTCCTACCCTGAAAATTCCAGGCCAAAATTCCAAGCTGTCTGGGCAAAAGGCAATGACGAAAACAAGCATTAAGCATAATTTTTTTAATGTTTTTTTTCGCTATCCACATCTCAGAATATACATATCTGACTAGAACAAAACTTGACTTTTCAAAAGATTTACCCCCCCCAGTACTGCACATTGAAACTTTTGTACAAATTCGTTAAACAGTTGCAAAGATATTGCAGTGCAAAATTTGAGTTTTAACCCTAACTATAGTGGCATTACTGCACCACTATAATATGTATGTTTCTAGGTTTTGGGATCTTCTCCATTATCGGTCCTTTAAAGCAGCAGTACTTGTTAGTGATAACATCATTTTTTTAGTAATAATGTATTTATGTCAAAAACATCACCCTATGAGCCGGCCCATCGGTGCAGCGGCAGGTTTACTGCTCATGGCGCCAGTGACCCAGGTTCGGGAACAGACTCGGGTAACTGGAGGGCCAGCCGGGGGGAGAAGGATAGAGCACCCATCGGCCACTCTCCTTCTCCGGGGTTGGGAGGACTGCCTGTCCTGCTACTCTACCACCACCTGGGTGACCACAGGCGTCAGTGCAGCTGGGGCAGTCAGTAGGGAGGGGAGGACGCAGACCGAGAGTCGGGAGGAGATTACATGTCAATACGTGCCTCACCCATTGGCTCTCCTCATGTATCTATGTCCTCAGGGGGGAGGACACCAGAAAAACAGGAAATACCCCGCAGGACTCCCAGTAGACGGAGCTCCTGGTCACGATCCCCAATGCCCCTACTGGCACCAGTACCAGCATCTCCTGACAAAATATAGACACATCGGGTGTAGGGCCCCACTGTAACTCTTGGGGAATATCCAAGGCCCCATGGGGGTGGACTGTACTGGTTGCCAGCTAGCAGGAGTGGAGACGAACAAGGCCATTGGAGACTCCTGAAGAATTTGGAGTTCAGTGGTGAGAAGGGGGCATAAAGAGAAAAACATCACCCTACAGCTCTTGCTTTTCATTTTCTGTCATGTCTGAACTGAGATAAGTGAGTTTTACATTTTTAAAAGTATTTGCCCCCTTGCATTACCCCACATGACAAAATTAAACAGCTTGGTGTGGTGCAGTGTCATTTACCATCAGGAACATATGCTAGCACCATCCTAATACATTCACAGTAGAGTTAAATATTACAGTCAAAAGGTACTCTCTATGGATAAAAGTTTTTGTCAACTACTGTAACATATACTGCTGGTTGAAATATTTCAGACTCACAAGTTCTTATTCCTTCTGGCCATACAACAATAAATGAGGAAAATGGGGTTTCTGGACATGGGTGTTTTGGAGTATTCAACTTTAAACCTATTACATCTGAGGAGGTGAGGACTTAATTGTTGGGGCTGAATACAGCCAAGGCAATTGGTTCTGATGGGATTCCTGCTACATTATTGAGTTATGCTGCTCCTTGCATAGCTGAACATCTAGCTCTTATTTTTAACCCCTCCTGTTCTTGGAGTGAATTCCTGAGGGATGGAAGGTTGCAAGAATAAAGCCTATTTTTCAATCTGGTGATAGGGGCGAGCTGGGCAATTATAGGCCCATCTCGCTCATACCACAAATCTCAAAGATTTTGGAGAGAATTGTTTCTAAACAAATAAGGGAATTCATGGATTCAAATGGGAAGATGTCCATGTATCAATCTGGTTTCTGGCCTTTTCATAGCACTCAAACTGCTTTGGCTAAGGTGGTCAATGACCTCCAGCTAAGCCTGGATAGGAAGGCCATGGTTGGAGCCATGTTTATAGATCTTTCCAAGACTTTTGACACCTTGAATCACCAGGTACTCCTGTCCAGGCTCAGCTGGCTCAGATTGTCCACTCAGGCTGTAAACTGGTTATCTTCTTATTTGAATCCGAGAAAGCAATTTGTAGAAATTGGTTCCTTTAGGACCAAATTAGTGAATATTTCTTCTGGTGTCCCGCAAGGGTCAATTTTAGGGCCCTTATTATTTAGCATTTATATTAATGAGCTTAGGTTTGATTCTCCTGACATAAAATACCATCTGTACGCTGACAACACCATACTGTTTGTTGAGGGCCAGACTTCGGATCACATTGAATTTAAACTCCAGTTGGCCTTTGACCATGTTCAAAAACTTTTCAATAAATATTGTTTGATTTTGAATCCCAAGAAAACCCAGGTTCTTCTGTTCCGAAGCAAACAATTTAAGGAATTTAACTTATATTTGAATATCCAGACTCTAGATGGTTTGGACATGAATTGGTTCAATATAAATATTTATGGCTAGATTGTAATTTGACTTGGTCTTATCATATAAAAAACATGCTTTTAGGACTGAACAGGAAGCTGGGGGCTCTTTATAGATTTAAACATTTCATGCCTAGAGATGTCCAACTAAATGCAGTTAATTCTTTATTAATGCCTGTTTTAGATTATGGGGACATTTTCTATGGTGGAGCTTCCAGCACGTTACTGAATAAAGTGGATGTAATGTACCGCAGAATGGCATGTTTTGTTCTGGAGGTACCCCACAGAACACATAGATGTATACTTAAGCAATAAGCCACGAGGGGGTGTGGGTTAACAGGGAATTTACCACGGTTGGAGTGGTTTGCCCACGAGGCACAGCCAAGTGGATAAATCCTTGCCAGCCATGGTAAATCCCCCAACAACCCACATCCCCTGAGTGGCTTATTGCGATTATACCTTGTTGTTTTGTTTGTCATTTTTAAATAAAGTTTAATAAACATTTTTTATGGTTTTCATTATTTTCATTAATTTTCTTATGCAGCAAGAAAAACGAGTTCTCTGTTGGTAGGTGGAAAGTTTCTGTGTGTTGCGCTAATGGGATGCCACAGCACAGCACAGCATGTGGTTTTGGTTAGGTTTGTGATGCAGACTGCTTCCGTGTTCTATGAAGCAGTAGGAAGTGACCGAGGTTACATTTTCCTTCAATATATATAAATGGAGGAGTGAGATAGGCTGGTACATAAATGAGGTGAGACACTGAGTGGACCGGAGATAGAGCTAGTGTACAGCGGGAGTCTCATGGTATGATGGAGGGCAGACTGCGCAGGAGCGGAGATTGAGATGAGGTGGATGCACATTTGGTGGTTACAGGGAAATCCATGCTGGTCTGTTTGTTTTTTTTTTTCAATGCGTATCCACTTTCTTGGGGGTTTGTGCTACTCAAGTTATGTGCTTTGGTGAGCTGGACATGATGGGAGTCAGAGACCGCTGCTTAGCAAGCATTGCAATATGGCGGATCTGTAGTTTGAATTTCCTGGGTCGGATGATTTGTGAGAGATGCAGAGGTTGGCACATTTTGCGGTGATTATCA
Source organism: Neoceratodus forsteri (assembly GCA_016271365.2). Lineage (NCBI taxonomy): Eukaryota > Metazoa > Chordata > Ceratodontiformes > Ceratodontidae > Neoceratodus > Neoceratodus forsteri. The sequence goes on from CM057456.1 coordinate 1,092,041,033, forward strand.
GTGAATAACTAATGGCAGTAAGGTGCCAGCCTGGCTATGTGATTGATCAGTATAATATATAATAGCTTAAATTGGCCAAAACCTTTGGCCCTTAGCAATTTCTATCTCCTTAAATTCATGTATAAAATTCAGAAACATGTGGTTCCATTTTACATGCTTGAGATATTCCCCATGAGAACAGTAACAGATAATCTGAGGACAGCTCATGGCTTATATTATTCTATTACCAAGTGTAACTTAAATATAGGTAGGTCATCTGTTTCTTATAGGGGAGCTGCCCTGTGGAATAAAATTCCAGTAAGGCTACATGAAATGAATCAAACTATATGCCTTCCCCACCTGAATGATTGGTGCTTAGGCTGGTCTGATGGCCTCTCTCATTGTATTGAATGTGATGTTTGCTGATTATTATTTATGTGTACCTTGATTTGTATTCTGTAGTTTGTCTTTTTCATTGATACATCATTGATATTTGTAATTCTTTTTATACTGAAACTGATGTTTGCTGCTATGAACCCATGGGACTTCATTGTAAATGAGCTATGCTCAACTGAGTGTTTTTCCTTTATTCTGCTGAATGAAAAAGATTTACTGCTACTACTATCTGTCTAAAACATCTGACTGACTCCTACTGACTCAGAATTGCTGGGTCTCTGATGTAGCCCCTCCCCCCCCATGTGTGGGCTTACCTGGCTCCCCCAAGACAGCAGCAACACTGTGGCTAATGAGCTGCCACACCTACAGCTTCCTCTGGTTCCCCCATTCACAGGACTTCGACAGCAGGGGGACTGGGCTGGGATCAGCACAAATTGGAGCATTTACTGGGTCACATGGCTGGCAGTGAAGCAAGAACACAGATGTACCCAGGATAAGGCATGAATAGCTGATCCCAACATTAGCTGCATGTTGTGGAACACAGTTTGGGCATGCTGCTTGTGATTGTGATGAACAGGGCCGGTTTTAGGACTTTGGGGGCCTCCAGCAAACTCAATGACTGGGGCCCCACAGATGGACCCCCCCAGGAATCTTTCTACATAGCCCATATTTTACGAGATTAAAATACTAATGCACGCTTAGGTGATAAGCCGCTCTTCCTCTCCCTTCCCCGCAGGACCCAGTGCTGCTAGGCTGGGGGTCTGGCTGGTCGCGGTACTGCTGAAGCGGGCACGGCATATATGCTGCGTTAATACCTGCTTCGGCTGCCGTCTCGTGACCGCCCTAGCCCTATCGGCTTGCTCCCTCAGAGGTGCACAGTTCATGCCATGTTACAACAGGCATTAACCTTATAAATGGATTGGGATCCATTTGTGAGACACGTCAGAATGGAGTTACATGGAATTAAAGGCAACTAATATATTGAAGGAGTTGAAGTGAAAAAAATAAATATAAAAAAATATGAACTACTGTCAGGCTAAAATATAAACTCCAATTCAACAAGGGCAAGAGAAACAGAACAAATTGAAGCCCAGTTGTTGAATTAAAGTGCCACACAAGAGGGGGCCCAGGATTACAAATTAATTCTTACAGGGGAACATATCTTGCAACATAAGATTTAACATAAACAGTACCCTATGGATGATAAACTGAAATACACATGCTGAAGTAGACACCTTTTTAAATGTTAACACAGTACAGTACAGTGCAAACCAGCAGTAAAAAGGATGTTGGACTAACTCACTCAGGGAAAGTTACTTCTAATATATGCCAAAACAGGAGCATCTCAAAACCTTACCAACTTTTAATATAACTTGCAGGTTGGCCATAAATTAGCTTTAGAGGAGACTAATAAATGTTATTTTTAGCAAACATTTAGGTTCAAGTCAAGGACTAAGGCCACATAATGCCAATGGTACATACCTAAATTAAAGAAGAAGGAAGTGAAGGCAAGGCACTGGTCTCACTCTGACAACTCATGGTGGTGGTCGGCTGATCTGATCTCGTCTCCGGGCACTGACTGCCTGCACAATGCTGCCCTTAGCCACTGAATAGCTACTGCTGCTTAGATCTGCTTTAAAAAAGTGAACTAAAGCTGTAGGCAGCTAGCAGCAGATAACAGTGGCAGCCTCTGGTCGTCTATCAGTGGCGGCTTGCCGGCTTGTGACGGTGAGGTCAGAACTGAAAGGTCTGCTGGCTGGCTCTGGTATCTCTCTCTCTCTCCTTGGCTTGTCTGTCTCCGGCGGCTGCCTGCGGCTGTACTTGCAAATTCTCTCCGGCTCTCTGAACTCGTCCTCGGTTATGTATGGATTTGAGGCTGAAGGGGGACTGAAACATCAGGGCTGTGTGGGTGGAGGTGCAAAAAAACGAATGGACAAAGTACAGCCCCTGCCATTGGCTTCCCAGCCAGCCAGTGCACCTACAACCTTTCCTTGTGCAACATAATAGGGGAACGTGGGAAGATGGAGACCAGAAGTAAAGGAGATGGCTTCACACCATTACGGGCCGCGTGGTTTCAGTGAAATCAAATCGGGATTCGGAGGCAGCCGCCCCAAAGGGAAGCATTTCAGGACAGCAGACTGGAAAAAAAATACCGAAAATCATTCGGAACAGGCAGGCTGACAGAAAATTCGGGAAGAATTGTAAGGTATGTTACTGTGGTGAGGGGGCCTCCCGCTGGCCCCGCAACATGATGGGGACTCCCTGCAGCCGCGGGTCTTGTGGGTGCCTAACGCCGGCCCTGGTGATGAAGTAGTAACTGTTGAATCCTTGCCTCCAGGTGCGGGGAGAGCAGCCATGGCAAGGAAAGCCTTCACTGAAGGACAAGACAGCAGAATCATGCTGTGTCATCCCTCATCTTGCAATTTTTTTGCATCATGTCAGGGGTCACATGATACATTTTGCCTATGAAAATCAGCCAGTCTGCTACAAGGAGCTCAGAAAAGGGGCTTGCAGCAGATGAGTGCAAAGAAAGGTTAGAGGTAGCAAGAAACGTATACATTTGGATCAATATGGTGCAGCTGACTGAAGGAACGGTCCGCCCACATTGGACTGGGTCAATATTTGGGTTGGGGATATCCTGCCTGAGTCTGCAGTTAGTCAGGAGGAATAAGATTCACCAAGAATGGTAAAGGAGTAACAGAGTAAGTCTAAGTGTGTGTTGTTTTATATTTTTCTTTGTAGAACCTCAATTTTTTTCAATAGAAATTTAGAACTGTTTTTACAAAATGTATTACATCCATCTTGTAGTCTGAATTTTCTGAAAAGATTATAATTCAATTTACAAAGCCTTTAGACAAAAATGATACTTTCCACAAGCTTGGCACAGTTAATGTTTAAAGAGCCCCTGACAGCATTAGGGAAAAAAGTAAGAGTTATATTTAACTCCATCCCATTTTTTTATTGCTTCATATATTTTCAGTAATTAATTCTCCATTTTCTTTATTACTGAACACAGTTGCATGAAAACAAGATCCCTGTCCATAGACTATATCTACACTGGCTGCTTCTCTACACATACCATCACAATCCTCTATTTATGACATCATAATTATCTCCACAGTAACATATTTTGATGACGTAAACAGAATTATGATGTCAGGTGTATGCAGGCAGACAAATCTCAAAGAGCAGGATACTGTATTGATGCAAATACCCCTCGAATAAGGAAATAGGGTAAGAATTACAGAATAAAATGCAAAATATAAGCTACAGTTATGCCTAAATAGTACATGTGTTCAAAGTTGTCTAAACTGTGTCAGGAGCTCTTTAAATGTGTACTTTTACCATCTTATATTTCCTGGAAAAGATTCAAATTCAGTTTACAAATACTGTGCCTTTGAAAAACAAGCATTTGTCAATGCCAAATACTGTCTCGCTGGCATTGGCATTGGTAGTGCAGGAGTTAGAGCTGCATAATAGGAATAGCAGTGAAGTATTGAACTGAAGCCAACCCCACCCCCACCCTGCAGATTCTAACAGGTGTTGGGGTGTGCCTTTGGGTCATCAGCTGAAATGCTCATGCCGTTCTACCTCACCCTACCCTGTAGACACTGACAAGTGTTGTGATGTGCTTTGGGGATTATACTTACCCCATTCCATAAGGAAATAATCTGAGACAGGCGCAGTATAGCAGAATGGGGTGAATTTTAGGGCCAAACACTCCGAGGCACACCTTGAGGCCTGTCACTGGCTGCAGGGTGGGGGTTGGGGTGGAATGGCATGAGCATTACAGCCAATGATCCCAAGTCTCACCCCTGATGCCTGGCAGTCTCTATAGGGTGGAGTGTTACAGTTGGAAACCCTAACGCCATAGGCGTTTGTTGGTATTTTCACTCTAAATTTTCAACATAGGCTTTTTGTGACCCCACCTCATGAACAGTGGCACGATCAGTTTGTAAGCTGAAAGGTGATTTTGCACAGTGGCTATGCCATTTGGCGACACATGGATGAAAACACATTTTGGGCAGGATGTGAAAAATGGCAACTGTATTCTTCACGAGGAGGTGTAAAAAAATGGCAACATTGAAAATGTGGAGTGAAAATATGAAAAATTGGTGAAGTCATGAGCATGCATAGAAACTGCACAACACATGTTCGTAACCCAATTATTTTCAGGATTTTTTTAACCGCATTTTCAACGTAGGCATTTTGGGACCTCTCCTTATGAACAGTGGCACTGTGAATTTGTTAATTTGTTCCAAATGTTGATTTCCCACAGCGATCACACCACTGTGCGCCACTGGTACAAAAACACATTTTGGGCAGGATGTGAAAAATGACAGCTGTACTGTTCATACGGAGGTGTGAAAAAATGGCAGTGTTGAAAATCTGGCATGAAAATTTGCGAAGTTACAAGGGTGTGTGGAAACTGCGCAACATATGCTTGTAACACAGTCATTTTATGGGCATTCATCACCAAATTTTCAAATTTGGCATTTTAGGACCTCGGCTCATGAATATTGTCACTGTCATTTCTGAAAACTGTCCCAAAAACTGATTTCGCACAGCAACTGCGCTATTCTGCGCCGGACATGCGAAAACACATTTTGGCCAGGATATGTAAAATGACAGTTGTACTGTTCATAAGGAGGTGTGGGAAAATGCCAATTTTGAAAATCTGGAGTGAAAATATTACAAATTCATGAAATTACAAGCATGCGTGGAAATTGCTCAATGCACGCTCGTAAAATAGCCATTTTTGGGATTTTTTCCACCAAATTTGCAAAGTAGGTTTTTTGAGAGCCCCCCCATGAACAGTGGCACTGTCATTTCATTAATCAATCCCAAAAGGTGATTCCACGCAGTGACCACAAAATCACCTTTCAGGACCGAATAAAGCCATGACAGTGACTAAATTCATGAGGAGAGGTCTCAATAACCCGATGTTGAAAATTTGGTGCTAAAACTCCCAAAAATGGCCGAGATATGCACCAAAATTAAAAAACCCCTATTTATGCCATTATACAGCTTACCAGCATTTCTTCAGTTTGCAGTCAGCTTTGACTAGTGCAGACATGTTCCCGGTCCACCAAAGATCGTCACGCCGGCTCCGGAGGTAAGTATGGGGTGAGGCGGGTGTGGGGAGGCAGGGCATGCAGAGGGTGGGCGTGGGTTGGCACAGGGAGACTGCAAGATACCATTTTCTTCTTTCATGGGTTAAAAAAAACATTGCGGGATGGTTTTTGTTTTTCAGGGGCATTTGGCATGCTGGGGTGGGCCCCCATTGTGCTACTTGAGTGTTTTGCAGGTGTTGTGGCTGAGGAGGATTGGGCACCCCCCTTGGCACACAACAAAACTTGGGGGGGGGACATTATGCTGATGGGGAGTGGGCTCACCCGTCGGCAAAATAAACATGGACGGGGGACTGAAGCCGATGGGGATTGGGGGCCTTGTCGGCAAAGAAAGACTTTTGGGGGGGTGCATGATGCTGAGGGGGATTGTGCACCCCCTCAGCATAAATGGGAAGGGGGCATTATGCCGATGGGGAGTGGGCTCCCCCTTTGGCAAATTAAGTGGATTGGGGCACTGTGCACAGCGGCAGTCAGTGCCGCCATGTTGATTGAATGGTTTCACCAGGATGGCACATCAGAAGGGTGTGTTATTGTGCCACTGCATGATTGCAGAGGACCTTTTCTTAGATCTCATTGCCACTTGAGGTATGCCTGATGTCAGTGCCTTCAGCTGCCTTATGGGGGAATGAGGGTCGCACCTACTGATGCGTGCCCTGCATTCGCTCACAGTGACCACGCCTCAAAATCTGCTACTAATGCAATATGTTGGCTGTCATGCACATGTGAGCCAACATAAAAAGTGACAGTTTCCACAAACCTAGCATAATTACTGTAGGATTTTCAAAAGTCATAAAATAATCAAATCTCCTAGTTGCATCAAGTGAGATTTTCAAAAATCATAGAATGAGGGCAACTCCTAGTTACATTGGGTGGGCATTTCAAAAGCTGTAACATGGGGCTGTTTTTAAAAGTTCAATTTACCTGTACAATTTCTAGCTGTTTTATTGTATTTTGTATCCAGTTTTGGGATATACAAATGCTAGACATAGATTCAAATGATAGACTTAGTTACTCTCAGTCTGAAAAATGTTCACAGGAACTATTATACCTGAACTGTCAAATTGGAAATAATTAAGTCTGAGTTTTGAAAGTTGGACATATCGATGTCCTAGCATTGAAAACTGGGCAGTGGGGCAGCTTTGCTTATGTTTAAAGTTATGCAATAGAAAATTGCATCTAGATGTTGGCTTTCACCTCCTCCCCTTTTTGTTTATAAGCTTTCATATGAGGTTGCAAGAGACTAGATATGACAGTGTGTGGAGACAGATCAGCCAGGGAACATATGGGGAGACTCAGTGGATAAGTGATCCTTTTCTGCCAACACATTTTATGTTTCTATGCTTTTGCTGGCTCTGTGTATTTCTGAAAATGTTTACTTATATTACAGTTAAGAACGTTTAGTTTTAAAGCAGCAGACTTTGTAAGTTGGCCAAAAAAAATCATCACTCAGTTGTTTTAGCAAAAATATATTTGTGACATCATTAGACTCCTCCTCAGTTTATTTTTAATTTTCTCAAATATTTTAAACAGCTGTTAAATTAATTCTGTGTTTAATGACTCAAGTCACTAAAGATGGCCCCACTTCCAATTTTCAAAAAACAAATCCTTCTGTTGAGGCGACCTTTTGAATTTACAAATGAAATTCGTAATGTTAATTTATTTACTCTAGGGTGGTGTTAATGCATGTGCCTGAGGGTAAACAACATACAGTGACACCAAGATATTTTTTTTTCATGGTGGGCATGGCAAGGGAAACATATTTTAAAAATTTCAAAATCCCTTATCTCAGTTCAGAAATGAAAGCAAATGAAAAGAAAAATGGACATTTTGATTTTGCTGTGCCATGAAAACATTATTACTGAAAAAATACATGGTGACTAATAAATACTGTTGCAGCAATTAGCAGACCATTTGTAGAAGTTCTGCTGAGATTAGTAGACCGTTTGCAGAGATTCTGCTGATTAGCAGACCGTTTTTAGAGGTTCTGCTGTGATTAGTAGACCGTTTGTAAAGATTCTGCTGTGATTAGCAAACCATTTTTAGAGGGTCTGCTGTGATTAGCAGGCCGTTTGTAGAGATTCTGCTGAAATTAGCAGACCATTTGTAAAGATTCTGCTGTGATTAGCAAACCATTTGTAGAGGTTCTGCTGTGACTAGCAGATTGTTTGTAGAGATTAAACTTTGAACAAATTAGAGAATAAACTACGAACAAATTAAACAACAATAATTTCTTGTTATTATTTGAAACATGGGAACACAGACATTGATGGCAGAAAAAGGACCAATGGTCCATCCAGTCTGCCCATGATTGACTGTCAGCCTGGAGACTTATCATCTATCCCAGGATCTATCTCTTCCCTTCAGCTCATCCTTCCCCCTCCCCTTACTTACAGCAGAGCTTGCAATTTGCATCTGTGTGATGATGGGGGGGGACATCATAGATTTGAAACACGTTACTGTCTACACACTATATAAAATAACAGATAGGAAATTACCATGCAGTATGTGCATAACAATACATATGATCTTACCTCAGGATTCCAATACCATCAGAGAACCACTCAAGATTTGCTCTTGTGGTTCTGATGGCATCAGATTCCCTCAATGGGAAACAGCCATTATGCATGGTTTTCTATCAATTATTCTATACACAGTTGCACTGGGACTGGGGGCGAGTACCACTGGTACCAGTAACTAACCTTTTATTTGTGCTTGTACTAGGACTGTGGTAAAGAAGGTGGACCACTGGCACTGGGTTGTGTGTGGGTAAAACCCCACCAGAGAACAATGCCACTGTGTGACCTTAAGCAAGTCACTTGGCCTCTCAATGTTCCAGTCCATGAACCGGGCTGCAGCAGGATACAGCCTCAACTGAGTAATCCTGCCCTGCTTAGAAAAACTACAGTACAAAATAATAAAAACATTTTGAGCTGTACAGGGCTGTGTTACGCCAAAGTGCTCAGCCTCCATCACACACAATCAAAAGAGCCAAAATGGCTTCTCACATTGCAGTGAGGTCATAATGAGATGCAAATAACCTGTCAGGGCACTGGCTGTGAGAACAGACCACTAACATGGGAAGTTTTGAATATAGCAATTCAGTGCAAATCATTAACATGTCTGGGACACCCTAACTGAGTTTGCTCCTTCACTACTATATGTTTTTAATGATCACATGTCTCTACGTGGCCAGCAGGGAGATGTGTATTGTGCTTAGTGCAAATTTAGAACATTGGGCTAACTTGTACTCAGGATAGGGACTTTGCAAGGAGCAAACAGAGACCTTTGGACATGAGGCCCAAGTGTTGCAAAAAGCATCTGGACTGTCCCCACCTGATCTTGAAACTGTTGTTTGTGACATTACAGTCTGTTGTCATGCTGAGTACTGAATATATGTTTTTTTTATAAATAAAGGCATTAGAAGGTCAGTTGGGGATGTTCAACTGCTTTTGTATACAAACTTTTTGAATGGACTACCAAGATATGTTCTATGCCCTGAAATGGAAAACTGAAAACAAAATAAAAATGTACTCTGTAGTAATTTGTAATAACTGAAACATCATGGTTATAAAAGTACATGTTAAAGTTTTGAGTTGCTCTATATCTCTTGGAATATTTTATTTATTTATTTATTTATTTATTTATTGTTGGAGAAGAAATAATACATTCTCAAGGGTGTTACAGGCCTCAGAGGTGTTGAGAAGTTAAACTTTGCCTGCAAATTTCATGTGAAATGCCAAAGATTCACACTTTGCGAAATTTGCGAAGTTCTGTCTGGCTGCCCGAAATTCGCTTTGCTCAGTTTACATGATATTTGCACCATATTTCAGAGTTTTTTTAGTGCAAAGCATGCAATTTGTGGGTGAAGGGAAAATTTGCTGGTGAAATTTCATGATTCAGCTGTGAATTCATGCAATTCATGGGTCACAAGTTGCATGAAGTGCATGAAAATTGCTCCACGGATTCCATGAAAGTTGTGAATTCATTCGCAGAGCAAACTTCATGGACTTCACACATCTCTAGTCTCAGTCATATATAAATGTTACAAACAACACAAAATGATTTACATAAAAAGCATGAGAGTTAAACATTATTATTCACAAAGTATGCTCAATGCATGTACATGTTTAAACAACACGTAGATACTTTCTGTAGTAATTTATTGTTGTTCTGACTGAATAATACTTGGTGAAGACATTATGGGGTTCCATGATGTGGTAGTATAGTATGCAAATGAACTATGTCCATGAGATGTTCTCATAAAAGGAGGGGAGTAAGTTAAAACAATCTTTTGACTTTGTAGAGTATGAATTATCACTAATGCTAAATACCTTCAGAGTGAAGGTCATACTCACGTCTATAAATAGTTTTACAATCACTGAATCAGTATAACTTCCTATCATTTATTCTAATAATTAGTGTCTTTAATCAAATAGCAGGCAATCTACTAATGTAACATAAATCCTAGCCCATTTTTTGCCTCCTTACCCTGCTTCTCCTCTTTCCTGGTGATATGGAACTCAACCCTGGTCCCCTCCACCCCCTTCTCAAGGCATTATAGTTTTATATTTCAGTGTTAGGGGTCTTTTCTCTAAACTGGATCTCCTTACTGTATGGGTCTCTCATAACTCTCCAGACCTCCTCTGTATCACAGAATCCTGATTTTTTCCAAGATTCCTGATTCCAGCTTGGCCATTCTAGACCACAGCCTCTTTAGTCTGGATGAGGAAAATGAGGTGGTGGGACTGCCCTATATACCCACCAGAACCTGTCCTGCAACATCACTCTCACGGAGGTTGCACCTTCCTCCCACAAGTTTCTGCTAGGTAAACTTTCCTTTCCTCATCACTACCCATTTTTATTGGTGTTTTCATTTCCTTTCTAAACATTTTCCCCTCATCTCTGATGGACTGACTTTCCACTCTCTCCTCACACTCCTCTGCTGGTGAACTCATCCTGCTGGGTGACTTCAACATTAATTGACTTTCTCTGACTTCCATGTCAACCACCCACAAGACAAGACTGAGGCCCTTAGCCTTTCAAAACTCATCATGAAACCCACCCAACTCAGTCTCCACTCATCAAACCATACCCTCCCGGACTGGGTTCTTACCTCACACCCCCACTGCATTATTGCAGCAGATATATTGCTGGATTCCTTCAGTGACCACTGCATGATATTTTTTGTGTCAGAAAGGTCCTGCTCCCTCCATTTTCCCCAAAATATATTGTGTCCAGGCCCTCTGGTCAATGAACAAAGAAGTGCTACAGAGTAACCTAGCTGCAAGTGACTGGTCCCCATGCTCATCACCCCTGACATTGATATGGCCCTCTCCCTCTTCTACTCAATATTTACTTCTGTCTGGGACAAGCATGCTTCCATCAGGAAATTCAGGAAGTGCCTCCCTCCTCTTTATCTCACCCTCCCTGGTGTTTGATTCCACCCTCTCTTCCCAGGTCACCCTGCATGCCCTTTCCTCATGCAACCCTTCCAAATCTAATCCAGATGGCTTGGACCCTAAATTCCATCTGTCAGCTCCAGCCATCACCTCCTCCTTACTTACCACTTAAATATCTCCTTCACCCTCTGCACTGTCCTTCAGCCTTGGAAGATTGCCAAGTTTCTCCCATTCACAAAGGGGGTGAGCCCTCCACTCCTGGCAACATCTGCCCTATCTCTTTCCTCCTTTCTCTTGCAAAGTTACAAGAGAAACTAGTATACTCTTCTCTTACCACCTCTGGATCACATTTGATCCACTGACATGTGAAAGACTCATGACAAATCCTGGGCCAGGTATAAATTATCCCTCTCAGACAAAATTGAAAAATGGGGCACACCCCTACAGTGAAGGTGTTGCCCTTACAAATGACTGCCAAATTTCCTCAGAAAAGAAAAGGACGTACACACTGAGAGAATTAAGTATTGCTTGACATAATTAATTTGGGTGTATAAATAAAATGATCTTAATTCCCCAGCCAAATTCTGGAAGGTGAATCCTCCCTTTTTGACCCCTTCCCCAGACCTGTCCACTCCCCCTATCCTCATGGTTAATGGCTTACCAGTGTCTGACCCTCCCTCTGTTGCTACTCATTTCAAAGAGTTTTTTACTACTTGAGCTCTCCCCTTCTTCCCACTTCTTGACTCCTCTCCACTCCTCCTTCTCATTTCTCCTCTTTACCTCACCCCCCAGGTGTTTGATTTCCCCCTCTCTCCTCAGGAGACCATGATTACCCTTTCCTCATTTAACCCTTCCAAATCTAGCATGAATTGCTTGGACCCTAAACTTCTCCATCTGTCAGCTCCTGCCATCGCCTCTGCCTTACTCACCTCCTAAATCTCTCCTTCACCCTTTGCACTGTCCTTCAGCCTTGGAAGATTGCAAAGGTTCACCCTCTCCACAAAGGGAGTAATCCCACCACTCCTGGCATCTTCCACATTATCTTTCACCTCCCTTCTCTTGCAAAGGTGTTGGAGAAACTAGTATACTCACATCTTGCAGACTTTCTCTACTCCTCCAACTTCCTCTCCCCCTTCCAGTCTGGCTTTAGGAAGGATCATTCCAATGTCTTCTCCCTATGTAGGGTAACTCTGCATCCTCTCTGGGATGGATAAGGAGAACATCACAGTGGTCATTTTTCATTGATCTGGCCAAAGTCTTTGATTTAATGTCCCACTTACTCCTCCTGGATAAGCTGAGCACTGCCAGCCTCCCAGCCCCTTCTGTTGACTGGTTCTTTTTCTATCTTGGGCTATCAACAGTTGGTACAGATAGAACCCACCCCTCCCTCCCTATACAGGCCAGGGTCCCAAAGGCCTGGAATCCATTCTGGGTCCATTCCTCTTCTCCATCATCCTAAACAACCTCGCCTTTGCCTGTGCCAACTTGCATATTTACATGTACTGTATACAGATGACATGGTTATCTACACCTCCAGTCCCTTGACTGCATCTCTGGAAGTCTTGTTTCAGCTAGACTTTTGCAATGTTCTGCACTGGTTCCAGTCCAACCAACTTTGTGTCAACACAAAAAAGCATGTGTCTATGACCTTTTGGCACCAGCAAAAAGTTGGCACTGCTCACCACCCTCCATGTCTTTTCCAGGCTGGATGGAACACTGTTTGAAGTAATCCCAACTGTGAAGTGTCTTGGTGTGTGGTTAGATACCATGCTTGATTTCTATGCTCACATTGACACCATCTATGCCAAACTCTGCCCCAAAGTTGGTGCCCTGTACCACAATAAGGGCTGCCTTTCCCCCCAGGTCCACTGGAAGCTGGTCACCAAAATGGTTCTCCCAGTTTTCAACTATGCAGATGTGATTTATGGCGCTGCCTCCTCTACCTTCCCTGCCAGACTGGACACTCTCTGCAATGCCTTCTGCAGCTTTGCTACCAACTCTCCCTCTTGTACTCACCACTGCTTCCTTTACTACTTCCTATTCATCCTCCTTCTCTCTTCACATCACCAGTCTCGCTGTGCTTTCACTCATCTCAAAATACTGGTTTGGGTCCCTTCTCGCATAACTATCCCATCTCCTCTCCCCCATCCCCTCCTTCTCCTATTTCCTGTGCTCAAGGGACTCACACACATTCTCCCTTCTCTACCCACATTCCTCAGCTAGGAAATCAGCTTTCTTGCACTGCCTACCCTCCCTCTGGAACCAGCTACCCTCCTCCATTTGACTCCTCTTTCCCTTCCCTTCCTTCCTTCCCTTCCCTTCCTTCCCTTCCTTCCTCCCTCCCCTCCTTCCCTTCCCTCCCCTCCCTCCCTCCCTTCCTTCCCTTCCCTTCCCTTCCTTCCCTCCCTCCCTCCCTTCCTTCCCTTCCTCCTCCCTCCCTCCTCTCCCTCCCCTCCCTTCCCTCCCCTCCCCTCCCCTCCTCCTCCCCTCCCTTCCCTTCCCTCCCTCCCCTCCCTCCTTCCCTTCCCTTCCCTTCCCTTCCCTCAATTAGATGCCAGCTAAAAACTCCTCCCTCTTCCCTCCTCCCTCCTGCTCCTACCAACCCTCTTCCTAAATGCTTCCTTACCCTTGCCTGGCTTTTGATCACCACTTGCTTTTCCCTCCACCCTAACCTTATAGTTCTGGCAACCTTGTTGAAGTTTATCAACATATTTTGACTCTTACTTTCAGAACCAGCTCAAGTATGAATTTCACAGCATTGAACAGGCAATGCTTTTCCATACATTTACATCAGCCTCTCTATCTTCAGTAAACAGTTGCAGTAAATGTACTACTATGAAAATCACATACTAAATGTAACACTACTTTTATCTTGAGCATGCTAGTGTCTTGTAGTTAATTTATGTACTTCTCTTAATTAATGTATACTCACTAGTGTTAAAACCTTTCTACAACTGTGATCATGCACCTTTAGCATTTATATTGACTAACGGCACAGTACCAGTTGTGGTGTGGTGTGGGGCATCGTTAGATAAGGCCATGCAACTACTAAGTGTGGTACGTTGTGTGCAGCTGCAATCAGGGATATGTACGTTTGGTGTACATGGCCTCAGTTTTGCTGTTGATCTCCACTGAGCATGCAGTACCTGGTCAGGTGGGTGGGGATGTCTCGTAGTACATTTAGACAATTGTTTGTTGTTTCTGTCACCTGCTGCTGGATGTCTGTCATTGGTTGTGTTGACTTGGTCCTCCCCCATACTTGCATGTGTGTGTGTGTGTGTGTGGTGCTGGGGGGGGTGAATTCGGAGTTAGGGTTTTCAACCCCAACAGCCAATTTCTCACTTTTGTTGCTGTGGAACAACCCTAACTAATGCATTAAATGGAGTTTTTTGCCTCTAATATATATATATATATATATATACATACATACAGAATAAATAGGCTAAAACGTTCAATGGCAATTATATTGTATGAGTGACCCTTTTAGCAGAGTAACAGAAACAGATAATTCTTGTGCAGATAAACAAGCAAACCACATGCTTCCCAGACTTAAAGGACAGTAGGCAGTGTCATTAGAGCCTGCAAGAGGGATTGCAGGGTTGGGTGAGTCCAATTTAGAGACCAGGTTAAGGTGACTTGGGACACCCACACGCAGAGGCCAGTTTCGAGTGCTCCCACAGGGAATTCTGGTGACTCAGGTGGGAGGGGGAGGAATGAACATGGTCAGGAAGGGAGTTCCATAGCCTCAGAGCACACATAGCAAAGTCCCTATCCCCCGTTAGGGTAAAAGTATAAGGAATTTTGAGCACCCCAGGACCCTGAGACCTGAGGGAGTAGGAGGAGGATTCAGCAAGCATGAGAAGCTGCAACAGCCCCGGAGGGGTGCCAGTTCTGAGCACCTTTCTTATGAAGTAGCCCAACCCATAGTTCAAGTGATTGGCCAGAGAAAACCAGCCCAGGTTGTCTTATAATTTACAATGATGCGTAAGGCATGGGGCTGCCAGGGCAAAGTGACAGATGTTGTTGTAGGTCATGTTCCACCAAGTGAGGAGGACTGTGAAGGTGCTAGTGAATAGGAGAAGGCCATAGCTAAGTGAAGGGAGCAGCACACATCTGGCCAACGCCAAGTATACAACAGACATCAGATTTTTCTTTGCCTGGTAGGCAAGACCCAGTTTACAGTTTACAGCTCTGCAAACATTTAGGATGTGACACCCCAGGTTGAGTTGGGGGTTAAGTGTCACCCCAAGGTATTTTATAGAAACTGTGGTTAGGAAGGCAGCACCGTCCACACCACTGACACACAGAGGGGCAGGGGAGGCTTTGATCTTGGCTACTGACCCAAAACACATTGCCTGAGGTTTTTTTTAGGTTGAGGACCAGCTTGAGAGATGTTACCCAGGACTGAATATTCTTAAAGTCCTCACTCAGCTGAAGGTTGAGAACCCCAATGTCCCGGGAATGTGCAAGGACAACTAGATCATCTGCATAAAGGGTGGTGCTACAGTTGGAAGCAGCAGCAGGGAGGTTGTTAACAAATACAGAAAAGAGAAGGGGCCCCGGAACTGATCCCTGTGGGACACCAGAGGTCACCAGAGTGGGGTCAGAGAGGGCCTTGTTGAATTTGGTCTGTTGTAGTCTGCCCTGGATGTAGTTTCTACGCCAATTCAAGGCAGGAGGGGGCAGGCCAAGGGACTGCATCTGTGAGCAAAGTAATACATGGTCCACAAGGTCAAAGGACTTAGATAGGTCAATGAAAATGGCCCCAGAGTGTTTGCCTGGTCCATGGCTGCCCTGATGCTAGTTGAGACAGAGACAAGAGCCGTGGACATGCCATACCCTTTTTGATAGCCGTGCAGCACAGGGGGACAGCAACTTATGAGCCTGAATATATTCTGTAAGCTGTTCGGCCACAACTTTCTCTAGGAGTTTGCTAATGGCCGATAGGATGGCAATTAGATGGTAGTTGTCCAGGACTTTGGGGTTACCTTGCTTCTGAACAGGGACAATCCTCGCCACTTTCCAAATGTCAGGGATAACACCAGTGGCAAGGGACAGGTTGAAGATATGTGCCACTGGGAAGGCAATGTGGGGAGGACCCAGATTCAGAAGCTTGGGCTCCATGTTATCATGGCCAGCAGTGGAGTGTGGGGAGAGACCAGAGAGAAGTCTCTGCATCTCCATGACAAACACGGCCCTGAGGTAAAATAATTGGCAAGAGGAGTGTACCTCCTGAGGGACAGAGGCTGAGGGGGCCACTGATATTCTGTACAGCAGGGAAAAGGGAGGTAAGCGTGAACAAGTCCAAAAGTGGGAATTAAAAGCATTTGCAATTGTAAGTGGATTATTACAACTTGACCCACCAATGATCATATCAGATACCCCAGGGCTGGAGGAGCTGCTGACTAAGTTTTTATGTTCCTCCAGAACCTTTGTGAGTCCCTAGCAGAGCTAAACAGGGAGAATTTACACTATTCACTTTTTGGCACCCTGATGGCTTTTTTGCACTAATTTCTGAGCTTCCTATACTATTGGAAGATGGACTGATCTAATGCACCTTTAAAATGAGCCCAACACTTGTCTCTTGCATGCATGAGGCATAAGAGACTCCTGTGCAACCATTTTGTGGCAGACCCCCTTACTCTCCACCTAATAAGGAGGCATACTTGTCTTGCAGGGCACCAAAAACAGTGAGAAACTGGGAGACAGCAGTAGAGGGTTCATGGGCACTAAGCACCCCTGACCAGTCAGTGATCCTCAGATCCTCATGAAATGACCCCAGATCAAACCTAGAAAAATCCCTAACATGAATGATTTTGTGGGGAATTTTTGGTGAGGGGTCTTTCCACACATAGAATACTGGGGAGTGATCTGAGATGGAGTCAGGTAGGGTTCTGGTGGAGCTGATTCTCTTGGGATGATTTGATAGGATCCAGTCCAGTAGGGAGCTAGTACCACCATTTGCAGACCTTCTAGTGGGCTCCTGGATAAGCTGAGTCAGGGCAAGACTCACCAGCAGAGGTTCAAACTGCTTGGAATTACCTCCATTCCAGTTGAAGTTCACATGCCCCAGGACCAGAAGTTCATTATTCCCAACATTAGGACCAATGGTATCCAGGAGGTGGGTAAGCCCAGGCAGACCACCCATGGGGGATTGTATGTGTATACAACATGCAGCTTCTTTGTATTTCTGAGCAACAACACAGTGTGCAGCAGCTCACAGGAAGACAGGGAGGACTGCTGATGAGTTACCACAGACACTCAAAGATGACTCTTATAATAAATTAGAATACCACCACCCTCCTGCTTTTTTACCAGCCAATCTCGTCTAATAAACTCATAGTCAGAAAGTGCACAGGCCAAGTCAGATACTGAGGGTTTTAGCCAAGTCTCTGTAATGCCTAGTATGTCAGGCTTACAGTGCATGGTCCAGGCAGAAAGTTTGTCAAGGTTGGGCAGTAGACTGCGAATGTCAAGGTGAGCAATTTTTAACCTGTTGCACAACTTCTATCCCACAGGGAATGAAGCGGCCTGATAGGCCGGACCTGGGTTTAGCTCAATGTCACCAGCAAGGGCCATTAACAACAGGAAGAGCCAGAGGAGATACCTTATGGGCGGAGGGGTACCTCTGCCCAAGGGCCTATGGGCTGGTTGTCTTCTCACCATGGCAGTACACAGAAGGCGTTTGAGGTCAGGACAGCAGGTAGGACAGGGAGGCAATCTATCATGAACTAGGAGGTTAGAAAAGGTGAAATCAAACACCTCATGGGGAACAGTCATACCCCAATGGTCCCCAGACAACCGAGAAGAGTCAATGATCATTAGGGAGAGAAAAAGGCCAGAGAGGAGACCAATGGAAAGGACAGCACAAGGTGAGGAGGGCATGACATCTTCCCTAGCAGGCCTGGGATCCTCCATGTCAGATCTGAGCTCAGCAGTGGCCAGTGACACCCAACTCAAAGTGACAGCAGGGACCGGTGGGTCAACATGAGAGGAGTCAGGCCAGAGTTCATAGTGCTCTAGTACAGCTAGTAAGGACAGTGTCTGCCTGACAGTGTATAGGCATTCAGCGTAGACAGTCAAACAGTGAGCCAGAAGTAATTGCAAAACATTCACCCTGGCGATTACAGACAGTTAGGTATATGCTAGCAGAAAACCTAGAGAACACTAACTTTTGCTGTTGATAGCCCTGCAAACACCCAAAGCAACATCCCAGGGTAATTTAAGAGAGTAGGCAGGAGTATGCAATAATCAAATGGTACAGGAAAAAGTAAGCAGCTCAATGCAACAAACCCCATGCAATGTGAGATATCAAAAGCTAGTGAAAAAAGTCAAAGACAGAAAACTGATTTTCCAGCCACACCCATCCTGCTAATAGGGTCCCTAGTCATTTAAGGGAGGGGCATACAATCATTTAAAGGGGAGGAAGGAACAGAAAGAAAATTGTCCACCTTTCTGTCTCTCTGCGGTCCAACTCCACGTAGCAGGAGCCCCACGGGAGAGTGCAGCACCAAGTCCGTATCCAATTTGGGGAAGGATGGGGTCCCAGCGAGGACCAGTCCACACTTCCAAACCTCGGTGCCAAAAAATCCAACTGCCTTGACTGGGGCTGAAGATCTGCTATTTAAACTGCACCAACAGTTTAAAAGTTGTCGCCTTTTTTTTATTTCTGAAATCTCTCTCCGCGGCCCGACTCCACGTAGCAGGAGCCCCATGGGAGAGTGCAGTGCCATGTCCATATCTTAATTGGGGAAGGAGGGGGTCCCAGCGAGGACCAGTCCAAACCTCCAACCCCCGATGCAGAAAATCCAACTGCCGCAACTGGGGCTGAAATAGAAAATTGTGTCTAGATATAGGCTTTAACCCCCCCCCCATCAACATCTTTAATCGTCACTCTTTAAGGGCCAGATTTTCAAAACTGTTTTTGCCATCCATGAGGAAAAACCTTGATGGTCTGCAAACATCCTCTGCAGCTGCACCTGCCATTCATGCTGCAATAAATGCTTGGTGTCAGTGCAGAGTTTTTTTTCTATACTGGTGGCAATAGAGTGGGACTCACTTCCAAAACTGTCTGAAAATCCAGCCCCAGATGTGTTACACACACGCTACACACACACACACACACACACACTTTGGGTGGGAGGACCCGAAAAGGTCCTGATCCTTATTGTAAGGATGGTGCGGGACCATGAATCGTGACCACAGCTGGACATTGTTGTGCTTGAAATGTGCTTTACACGGAGGCTGAAAACAAGATGGCTAACTGAATTTTTCTCAACATTCCATGCCTAGCTCTGAACATTCCATTCATGGGCATTGATTTAGTTACCTGTTCTTTTTTTTCTGTATGTGTAATACATATTTGACACCTCATTTCGGGCCAATCACAATGCTTCTTTTTACATGCCCATTTTATAACACACATCAATACACATTTAAAAAGATAAAAAGCATAGTCTAAAAAGTAAAACCCACTTAATAAATCTATCACCCTGTTCTTTTTTCCTTTTACTTTCCATTCATTATTTTTGGAAATGGAAATGTTTGCTATGCAACCTTTAGTACAAGAAGATAATTTTAAAAGACATATAGGAAATCCAGCATTTTCATTTTGTAAAATGATGAAATGAATTTCTGACAGGACATATTTTGTCCAATGCCTCCTTGATTCTACTGCAAACTACCAAACCCTTACAGTATAAAACATTTACATTATCAGGCTTGTCCACAAGTCAGGACATAATCCGTGAAGGCAGCATGCACGTGTCCTTTAAATAAATAAACCAACCAAACTCTTCCCCAAAGGCCAGCCTGTTCAAAAAAAGCATTGCTCCTATTTTATGTCTGTGACAAACACATATAAAAGGACAGAAAATCATGGTATAAATTCAAGAGCAAGGAGTAACAGGACTAAAGTAAACATATGGACCAGACACGGGGAAAAATATGTAGCACATCTGATCAAACTTTCTCTACACAGCAGTACATGTGAAACAAGGGTCTGTTCCACGTTTCTATTTCATTTGAACCTTGTGGAGGCAGCTCTAGCTTCCCCAAGGCAATGTTTTCTTCTAACAAATCCTACCTTATCAGGGGGTATGAACTGCAACTGACTGACATCCAGGGATGTGATCAGCGGGGTGATGTTGAATCCATCTTCACAGACTGGTAGCCTTGTACCATTTGTTTCAATAAAATTAAATACCCCTCCTGCCACACACATACATGCACTTGCAATAATATCCCCCCCAGCCCCTGTCCGCCTGCCCACAGCTGCCCAATGCACTGATTTGGGGGGAAAAAAACATTCTTGGCTCAGGTCAGGCCTCCCTTGGCCTCGATGCATGTACCCAATACAACCGCCATCTCTCTGTCCACTCCTGGCTTCACTCTAACCGGTGCTACAGCACTGCTGCTAGCATGCACACTTGTAGCCTTGTGGTTATATGATGGGAGAGCTGAAAAGGTTGGAAACAATAACAGCTCTTTTTTTGTTTGTTTGTTTTCTTGTAGAACGTGGGGTGGCTGGGAGGGAAGTTTTTTTTTGTTCAATTTAAGCCCATCTGAAAAAGTGAGGCATGCACAGTAAGGCGGAGCTGGTACACCTTCAGAGAAGTCCTGATTTACCCGGGTCCACCAAACACTGAGAGATCCAGGGGAAGGGGTTCTGATTCCCTTTGGACCGATCTGCCCATCCTTAACACACACACACACACACACACACACACACACACACACGAAACATTAGGTTTTGGCACCAGTACAGCCCCTGTATCTGAAGTGCAGTGCTGTACTATTTCCAGTACATCAACACATAGGGGCAGTGAAGCACTACAGAAAGTGGGGTTTATTGCAGGCAGCCTGCCTCCCCCTCCCCTTCCCTCCTGTGTTTTATTACTGTCCCTCTACTGTCATTTGACACTGAAAGTGCACCGCAGCAAATGATAAGGAGAGTCTACACTGGGACTGAAAACTCCTACAGCATTTAAGCTCTCTCCACTGCAACATCTTGTGTAATTTAAACTAGTAGGAAGGAAAGGGCCACCAGCAACTACCGCATCTTATGGACCAGCTGATGCCCCTCCTCCATCATCAAACTCATCAATGGCACCAAACACTACATCACAACCACCACATGTGACAAAGGTTGGGGAAGTCCACAAAGATGTTCCAAACACACTAGAAAAGGAAAGTGCACTAAGGACATAAAATGTAAACAGAGTAACCGTGCAGTAAGTGGGACTAACCAGGAATCGGAGACCATCTGCATTAATGCTCATAGCCTTCAAAACAAAATCCCAGACCTCTCTGCCATGGTGGCCGAGGCCTACCTTGACTGGATCACTATCATGGAGACTTGGTTCATGGAGAACCACACCTGGGACATTGCTATCCTTGGATATACTCTCTTCAGGAAAGACCACAAGGGAAAGAAAGGTGAGAGTTCGCTATGTATATCAGAGATGAGATCAATGCAACTGAAATCCAGGGACTGTTCAGTGATGCAGAGGCCCTATGGATCATTCTGGGAGCTGGTAACATGGACCCTATCCAGGTAGTAGTTATCTACAGACCCCCTACCAAGGAGACTGAGAAGGATAAAGACCTCTTGGAAAACATACTAAGGATGGCCAACAAAGGTGAGTTACTACTGACTGGGGACTTCAATCTACCATATGTAGAATGGTCCACCTTCACTGCCTCCTCAGAGAGGAGTAGAGAATTCCTCATCACACTACGGGGGTGGGACTTGATCAATTGGTAGAGTCACCCACTAGGGAATCTGCTATTCTGGATCTGGTACTCACAAACAGTGCCAGGGAGTCAGACATGAAGGGGGGGATCAACCTGGGCACCAGCATCCACAGGTCAGTGTGGCTCTTGATTAACAACACAGAGAACCCTTGTCAACCGAACTCAGGGTGCGCGATTTCAGAAAAGCAAATTTCCCAAGCATGAGGGAAAGTATTTAAGAACTGCTGGTAACTGATACCATAGGGAATGTGGAAGACACCTGGATACAACTGAAAAAATGCTGTAATTACAATCACCGCACAAAGCACAAAACAAATAAATCCAGAAAATCAAAGAACCCACTCTGGTTTTCCAAAGAGGTGTCAACTATAATGAGAGATAAGAAAAAAGCTTATAGAAAGTACAAGGAGACCAACTCCAAGAAGAATAAAGAAGAATACAGGATTAAATTCAAGAAAGCAGGAAAAGCAATTAGGGTAGCCAAGGCCCAGGCAGAGGAAAGAATAGCACAGGGAGTGGGGAAGGGGGGCATTCATTCATTATATAATGGGAAAAAAAGAGTAATGGAGGAATAACCAGGTTAGCAACTAAAGAGGGATAGCCGGTGGAGAATGACAAAGACAAGGCAGAAGTACTCAACGAATTCTTCTGCTCAGTCTTCACCCTTGAAGACAAAGGTAATGGTCCAGCAGTAGCCAAGGCACATCTGGGTTTTAACAAAGACTTTGATACGGTTCCACATAGAAGGCTAGTAAATAAGTTGGAGCACACAGGCATAGATCAGAAAGTGGTCAACTGGATAAAAAGCTGTCTACAGGACAGGACTCAGAGAGTTATGTTAAATGGCGCCTTGTTACAGGAGGGGAGAGTAACCAGTGGAGTTCCACAGGGATCAGTGCTTGGCCCAATCCTTTTCAACATATTCATCAGTGACATAGCTAAGGAACTGAAAGGGAAAGTCTTCCTGTTCACAGATGATACAAAGCTCTGCAACAGAATGGACACAAAAGAAGGGGTCCAAGGAATAGAGGGAGATCTAAGAAAGCTAGTGGAATGGTCCAAGAACTGGCAGTTGAGATTCAATGCCAAAAAGTGTAAGGTAATGCACTTGGATAAGAGGGACCCAGGAAATAACTATGTCCTGGAAAGGCAGTAATTGGAAATGACAAAGATAGAATGGGGTCTAGGAGTTATGATATTGGATAATTTAAAGACAGGAAAGCAATGCAAAAAAGCAGCATTAAGGGGAAGCGACATCCTTGGATGCATAGGTGGGGGTATTATTAGCAGCAAGCATGAGGTAATCATTTCACTCTATAGGTCCTTGGTGACAGGAGTGTAGCCAGAAATTTCCATTTTGTACACAATCTCCAACAGTTACACCCCCCCCCAATTAAAAAATGTACACATCCTTTCCAAATGGCACCCCCTTCCAAACAAGTCAGATTGTTGTCAGATGACTCCTCTACTCTCTAAAGAGGTTATACATGTATTGGACACTCCTCAGTGGCCTACACTAACCCAAATACTACAGATTAGAATGATAATATTAACAGAGTGGCTTATGGTTTATGGCAGGCACTCAACAAAACTGTACACAAATGTGTACAGTGAGTATGCCTGTCTACACCCTTGCTTGGTGAGGCCTCACTTGGAGTACTGTGTGCATTTCTGGAGGACACACTGAAAAAAGGACATGGACCATCTGGAATCCACGTAGAGAAGAGCCACCAAGATGGTGCAGGGACTACATGACAAACCTTATGAAAATAGGTTCAGCCAGTTAAATCTGTTCTCCCTAGAGAAAAGAAGGAACTGAGGAGACATGATAGAAACATTCAAATTTGTTAAAGGGATAAACGCAGTGCATACTGATAACCTCTTTCAGGAAAATAGGACTGTGCATACAAGAGGGCACAACTTACGCCTGGTTGATGGTAAATTCAGAACCAATGTTAGGAAGTAGTTTTTCACAGAGAGGGTCATGGACTCTTGGAACAGCCTGCCACCTGAAGTGGTGGCAGCTAAGACTGTTAGAGAATTCAAACAGGCATGGAGCAGTCAATGTAGTCACCTCAGCAAGAGCAGTAGATGGGGGGTACACATCTTGGGCAGTCTAGATGGACCACACAGTCTCCTTCTGCTGGCAAATTCTTATATAATTTTATGTTATTATATTCCTACAGGAGCTATAACTCACTGACTTGCAATAAACCCAGATGCGCCTACACTTAACTGCTGGCAGTGGATCAACAACCATACAACTCTTCCAATAGTGCAGGGTGCGATGTGTAAACAGGCTATAAACCAGCAGTGTTTGTTAGCTGGCAAAAAATTAATTATCTAATGTTTTAGCAAGACATTCTTAGGTTTTCCATCAGTGTATTTTCAATTTTTTAAATATTTTTAAAACGTTTTTATTACAAATTAAATGATTAATGACTCAAGTAAATAAAAATGTCAGCCATGGTCACATTTTAAACATCTCTCCATTTGAGGTTATTTTTTGACTGTATAGATTACTCATGCTGTGTATGCTGCTTGTCTTACCTGTTGATGGCTGTCTGTGGTTGCGCATGTGGTCTTGTCCTTTTGCTGCTTTGGAGGTGGAGTGGGGAGTTAGGGTTGGAAACCCTAATGCCACATTTCCCTACTTTTGTGGGGCTAAGGTGAACCCCAACTGGTGCATTAATACAGTTTTTTGCAAATAATTTCCTTTCCTTTAGAGGTACTGGAATGGTATTCTCATTCATACAGGTCCCTTCAGGACCCATGCTAACAGATGCACATATATAGGGCCTGGAGGGCTATCCACCAAAAGAAGACTCCATCTGCCTATGGCATGTTTCTGATGGCAAATATCATAACATCACACCAAGATTTTTAATTTATGGTGAGCATGGCAAGCGAGCAGAAACTTCAAAACCATATATCTCAATCCAGGACTGAAATAAAATGAAAAGAAAAATGGTATATTAATTAATTTGCAAGAAATACATATTTAAAATGTTGTTTGTTGCTAACAAATAGTGCTATTTTAAGTTTCCTGTTATCTAGATAATCAGCAAACCAGTTTATTTCCTCTTTCAAATATGACGCATTCTACCCAAAAAATTCCCTAACAACTAGTTTTTAACTAAACTCGATAGAAGATGAAAACTTTTTAACTCAGGTCTAAAAAAGCAGCTGTAGCAATTGCTTCAGTATAAAGATTTTGTGGCATAATTAAAGATTTAGGTAAAGGGCAGTTTAACACTCAGTCATTAATAAGACAGCCTGGACTTCTGAATCAAATGATTCTAATAGAACGTATCAGTTTGCAGTATGAATAACACCAAAAATTAAGCCACGTAATTCCCAATGGAGATAGCAGTAGTCAAGCATAGACCAGAGGCCAAGATGCA
This sequence comes from Neoceratodus forsteri, assembly GCA_016271365.2. Taxonomy (NCBI): domain Eukaryota; kingdom Metazoa; phylum Chordata; order Ceratodontiformes; family Ceratodontidae; genus Neoceratodus; species Neoceratodus forsteri. Next base: position 1,092,066,098 of record CM057456.1, read on the forward strand.
TAAGATTCTTGGGTCTGATACCCAACCCGACCCATCAGGGAATGAAAAAAGGAATTCTGAATATGTTCCTTTCTCCAAAACTACCTGATGGGGTCTGGTGTGCAACCCAGCTTGTCAGCAGTAAAATTAATAAATCTGTCCCCCTTCCACAACAACCTGACAGATCTAGCACTCAGTGTGGTCGGTTAAGGAATAACAATAATCTGTCCCTCTCCGCAAACGGCCTGAAAAATCCAGTGCCCAACCACACCCATCTAGGAATAAAAAAACACCTTCCCCTCTCCAAACAACCTGACAGGTCTTGTGTTTAACCCGGCCCATGAAAGAAATTTGAAAAAAAACTGACCAACAAAATGACAGGTCTGGTGCCCAACCTTGTCTGTTAAGGACTAATAAAAATGTGTCTCCTCCTAACTATCTAACTAATCTAGTGACCATCATGGACTATCAGGTAAGAAAAAAAATCTGTTTCTCCAACTACCTGATGGACCCCCTGACTAACCTAGCCTGTGTATTAAGCCAAATGGAGCTAAGGAGCAGCACTAGAAATATGGAGAATAGAATATGGAATAGGTAGTAAAACACTATTCTCCCCATGCCCATCGACTCAGGTCACATTGAGGGTCTCAAACACTACAGGGTAGTCTTGGGGCTGCTGCTGCACTGCTGCTGCTGCTACCAGCCTGTTCAGCCATCTCTACCTCCTTCAGCCCACAGCACACTAACGTTTGAGATCGGACTGAAGGGTGACGGTGATGTATACTGCTGAGGCTGTAACCCCAAGGGCCAGTGATCTCGGCTTCCCCGCCTGACTCTCCCTTTCTCACTCTTTCCTTCTCTTGGTGCTCAGTCTAAGTTATAAACTCTTCCCAACACCTACAGGGGATCATACTGCCATGCACATTACAACCCATCATGCTGGGCAGAAGGACATACAGTGCCCAACCCTTTTTTGGCCAGGAATCAAAGGATTAATTCCCTCTGACACTCAGTGGGGCTTCTGCAGGGTTGGTAGGTCACCACGGGTGTTCAGGGGTATATAATGGTGTTTGTGCGGGAAGAGGGGAGTCTGGTGAAAGAACCAAAAGAGAGCAGGACTGATTGTCCCCTCTAAGGGAATTAAAGTGTTTCATTGGTTGAACATCTGAAGAGAAAGGCAGGTGGATGTGGTGGCAGCCATCAGCCCTGTCCACAGTGTGGGTCCTCCAATATGTCCCCCCCCCGAGGAGTAAAGTGTAATCCATGGGCCAGGGAGCAAGTGAGCAGAGAGCAGAGATGTTGGAAGCCCAGCAAGAATGGTTCAACTCAATTTCCCATGTCAGAGAGAGGGGAGAGAGAGAGAGAGAGAGAGAGAGAGAGAGAAAGAAAGGCTGAAATGGAGTTGCCAAAGTGGATCTGTGGGCTACAGCCATGTGCGAGTGTCCATGGGGAAGATTTTGGAGTTTGCAAGGTGGAGGGGTCCAGTGGGAGATGGGGTTTGCAGCACAGCCCCAAAGCCCAGTATGCCCAATCTGGCAGTGCCAGCCAAGGTGGGGATGTTTGCCCTTACATCCAGGGTGAAGTTACCTGCTTAGGCCTAAGTGTTGAAAGAAGCCTAAGAGGAAGGGTAGCCCTGTCTTGAACTGGCTTGCCATTTTGGAGTCCAAGAGTCAGATCATAGTGAGCAGAGAGAAGGAGGGGAAGAACAGTTTCTGCCTGCTGCCTGCATTTTTGGAGGTCATATCAGCCCCGAGTAAAGCTGCCTTAATGCCATATGGCTATCTCAGTCCAGAAGAAAGCTGCCATAGTTATTGGGGCCATATCGGCCAAATGGACACTAGCAAACCCTGTGACCCCTGTGGTCAGGATTGAATATTAACGTTGTTTGTGAATCTGCTTGCTCCATAGAGTGGTTCAGGAGGGCATTAAATGGGATCCCCCTGGTTAATTCTACTTCCATGTGGTCTTCAGTTATTTGATATGAACTGTTGTGGCTACTAATGGCAAGTTTATTACAGCCCAGCACCTGAAGATGCCTGCAACCCTGCACAAATGAACTCCATCAACGGCAGCCATCCTGGTAAGTTTATGCTGTGGTATCTGCTGTGAGTGCCCTCCCCCTCCCCCTTCCCCTCCCCATGGACATTTCCACCTGGCATACCCCTAGACACTGGGGAGGGGCCGCTTACATTGTAATCTCTCAACTATCAGCAGATCCATAAGGTGATCACTCCTGGAGGTTATGAATCGGACACCATTTGCTCTGAAAAGTAAATTACTTTAAGTCCTTCGGTTGCTTCATGTAGAAAAGGTTGTTAAAGTGCTTGCTCTATGTCATTTAGAGGGCTGCATGGAGGTAAAATAAATCTGAAAAGTGCAAAAGTGCCAGCAGAAGAAATTTGTATTAAACTTGGGTGCCTATAGAGGCCTGAGATAGTGAGAGTTCAGAAGGTGCTTAGTTTTAAATCAAAATAAAATGCAAATGGAATAAAGGAGCTCTTGCTGGAAATTCTATTGTAGTATTTTGATAAATTACTAGTAGTAAAGGAGCTCCAATTGTTTCAAAAAGGCCCAGGCCTCAAAAAGCAGTATTAATATGCTTTGCATATTTTAAAGTTGCTCAGAGAGTAAAAATAAGCTATACTAATAAAGTTTATGACACCTGGAAGATATCCTGTGATATTGGTGCCATCAAATTGAGTGACTCAATATGAGCTACTCAATTTGACCACCCATTAGAAAAGCAACTATGGAACAATAGTGAGTAGGGGAATAGTGAGGCAGTCCGACAACAACAACGAGTGTAGGAATGGGCTGCATGTGGGGCAGGGGGAGGGTGGTAAGGCAGTAAGTCTGACAATGCAATTCTGAGCTGACCGTCTTGCGTAGTGGTAGAGTGTACACACCTACTGCAGAAGGCTCTGGGTTCGGAGCTTGTGGTGTGTGATGCATTTTGCCGCATGTAATTTTTGCATTTTACCCCAGTGTCAAGCCCCCCCAGTAGTTGAGAATCTTAAGTATGGGGGGTGCGGTGGGAAAAGGCCCCCACATGGGGGGTGTGGGGGGGTTCAGCCACCCACATAAAAAATCTTGTTGTCTGTGTTAGGTCTTGTAAATGGAGCTGAGTGTCACTGTTGTGCCACGCACTGTTGTGCAAGTTGCCATTGTGGTTTTCAGCGACTTGCACTCGCCATCATTGTCAGCACTGTAAAAACTTCCCTGACATGATGTGGAACCCTCCTAGAAGATGAGAGGCCATGGGATCTGGTAGTATATGTTACCCACCATGGTAAGCCAGGACCCGATCCTCTTCCATTCCTTCCATGACACTATCTTCTGTGCAGCCAGTGATGTTATTCTGGCTACATACCGCACAACTGTCCCTCATTACAAGGGATGACCCTCATTTTATCCATAAAAATTGTCTTTACCACATCTGTCCCATGTGGAATAGGTACTACCCTCACTGAGAATGAACTGTAAACTCAGATATTAAAAGCATAAATTTATAATATTCTATAATGCTAAATAAAAATTTTACTTTACACATATAAAGGCACTGTTTTCCAATTTATCTCCATGAGTAATGACATGTTTCATGATATGAGGGCAAGTGCCCCACAATGTACCACATTTTGTGTGTCTGTGTCCTATATTTCAATGACAAAAGATTGAATGATATGCCAGGTACTGCACTTCTTATCTGATTCTATAGGATTTACCATGTTCTGATGGTGACTCTATCTGTAATTTCCCCCTACAGTCACATTAGGGGGCGCGATTCTGGATGGTTTCATTGCTGCACCACGGTTTATAAATTTGCTGCCACTTCCTCTGGTTGCACAGCTACCTTTAAATGTATTTTTTCATAGGAACCTTGTAGGGTAATAGCAGCTACTATACATTAATAATCTCTATCCCCCCCCCCGCATGGTAAATGAATGTGCCTGAAAGCATTCACCATAGAGAAATAACTACTTTTTTGGCATCTGGAGATCCAGTACAGATGTTTGGGCAGTTCCTAGTGACATACTGGGGAGTCCATTGGCAAGCTGGTGGTACATGTAGCCATATTGACCTAGCTGCTTCCTGTACTGAGAAAAGATGTCACAGATTAAACCATATAAATGAGCCTCAGCACAAGAAACTCTGCCTTCTAACTAAAGACTACAAACACTGGGCTTGATTCTCAAAGAGCCCTTAGACTGTCGCAAGCTGCAGCAAAAGGCAGCTTGCATTCAAGCCTGGGTGCACCAGGGACCCTGTGCCTGATTATCTATTGGGCAGGGTCCCAGTGGGAATGTCCCATGGCTTGCAGCAACCATGGCCATCCGCTAAACAAACATCACATCTGGAGGGTTTGCTGCAAGCTGCAGGGTGGCTATGTGCCCCTCTAGGACATCCCTGTGGTCTAGAGTACCTCCTAAGCTGTGATCCCCTTATTATTATATAAATCAGTCCCTGGTTGCCTAGCAGGCCCCTCCCAAACTGCAATCCCCTTATTTTTGTATTAACCTTTCCCTGGTCATCTAGTATACACCCCCCAAGCCCTGATCTGCCCATAAATTAAACTGTTGATACAATTTTTCCCTGGTGGTCTAGTGGACACCAACCCCCCACCCCAGCAGATAGTGCCCCCCACTAGCTCCCCCTTCCCCTTCCCATTCCAAACCCCGACCCGGCAACTGGCGGCCTCCTCTCACCAGCAGGGCCCACCACCGACTGAGCTGTCACTGAACTCATACTGTACAGGGTATACGCTCACTGATTGACAGCTCAGGGTGAACTGTCAATCAATGAGCACATACTGCACACAGTACATGCTCAGAGACAGTTCAGTCAGCAGTTGGCCATGGTGGTGGTGAGAGGAGGGCTGTGCCAGTTGCCAACTCAGGGTTCAGGATGAGGGGGAGCGGGTGGTGGGCACTACCTGCTGTGGGGAGTCCACTAGACCACCAGGGGAAGATTGTATCAACATTTTGCTAATACAGCTAATATTCTTCAACTGAAACTACCTCTGGCTGGAAGCTGCAATACTGAGCATAGGATTTGCAAGAAAGCGAGTTGTGCTCACAACAGAGGGAGGTGAACCTTACAATTGTCTTTGGTTTGTAGCAGATATTCTGCAGGTGGAGGATACTTCTAACTGAAAGGTGAAATAAGGAACTTAGAATTATCAGGAAAAGACAGTCTTTCAAGTAACAGAGGGAGGTGGATGTAGCTTTACATTTGTTACAATTATTAAGATTTTCAGTGCAGGAATTGTTTAAACTCAGGGCTAAGAATGTGTCATAAATCCTGAAATAAGTGCAGGTACAGGTTGTGTATTTGACCCAGACAGTGCCCTAGGGGGTGGAAACAGTTTTTTGTGTTTATCTGTGTGAGCCTTATAAGGCCAGACCAGACTTTGTCAGGAAGTGCTTACATCATAGCTACTTATCAGCCAATAGCTTTGGTAACAGACCTGAGAACAATAGTATTATAAGCAAGTGTTTTATAGCAAACTCATCAGAACAGCTGATATTCTTCAACTGAAACTACCTCTGGCTGGAAGCTGCAATACTGAACATAGGATTTGCAAGAAAGCGAGTTGTGCTCACAACAGAGGGAGGTGAACCTTACAATTGTCTTTGGTTTGTAGCAGATATTCTGCAGGTGGAGGCTACTTCTAACTGAAAGGTGAAATAAGGAACTTAGAATTATCAGGAAAAGACAGTCTTTCAAGCAACAGAGGGAGGTGGATCTAGCTTTACGTTTGTTACAATTCTTAAGATTTTCAGTGCCGGAAGAGTTTAAAGCACAGCTGACTTATTTTGGGGCTGACTGCTTTCAGAGCACAAACCACCAGGCTGTTTTGGGGCTGGAGAGGTTTACCTGTGCCTGACTTGGATGTCTGGATTTTTCTCTGTTTGATTAGCAGGGTATTTTCTCTGTCAAATTGTTGTGTAGGGCATCTTGCTGACAGGAAGGTACTCATCGCAGCGGTGGGTCAGAGCTCTTAGCTGATTGTTTTGTGAGGGCACAGTTTAGGCCCAATCCCTTCCCACGCCTCACCATACCCACCCCTGGAAATAGTTCCTTTATACCTGAGGTTCTGACATCATTTCCTTAAGAGTGCAAGGTGCATATTACTGTCATATCCTCTCTAGCACGCTGCACTGACAATATAAGCATACACATTGTATAATATATATATTTCTATATAACAAACCAATCACACACACAAACACACACACCAAAAAAAGTAGATAAACATGTGGGGAGTAGTGCAATGTAATGGCTGCGGGGCAGAAGTCTTCCGGGAGTCTTTCTGGAGGCTGAGATGCTGTCCTATTTGCAGACAACTCTCTTCCCTGAGGGAGGAAGTTGCCCGTCTTCAGGCCACACTGGACAGTAGTAAGGGAACCTTCCCCCAGGCCACACTGGATGGTAGGAAGGGAACCTCCCCCATCCAGGGAGCACCAGAGCCACCACCACTACCTCACGGGTTGCGAAAAAAGCACAGCAGTTGGACCACAGAGGGCTCAGGAGGGTGAGGATGGTGGAACAGAGGCACACCCAGTCAGTTGTTCCACTCCACAATCCATACACCATTCTGGGGGAGCATAGCTCTCCTATGGATGCACCCGCAGAGGAGACTATGGAGGCTGAGGACAACTGTCACAAGGGAGGCCCACAGGAAGGAGGCAGAGGACACCACAAGGAAAGAAAGCAGCTCCTGGTGGGGGACTCAATTATTAGGGGGATAGAACTGGGGGGAGCAGGAAAAACTGAAGTAAGGTGCCTGCCTGGTGCCATGGCTTGGAGGGACAGGAAGCGCATCCTCAGGATCACGAGAACAGCTGCATGGGAGTCTGAGCTGGACATCATTGTCCACCTAGGGACAAATGACTTGGCTTAACATGAGATTAGAGCAGTGCAGAAGGACTTTGTAGAATTGGGGAGGGGCCTAAGACAAGTAGCACACACAGTATCCTTCTCAGAGGTGCTGCTTGTCAATGGCATGGGGGAAGGCGAGGGTACTTTGCAGCATGCAATTTAATGAATGGTTGAAAAAATGGTGTGGAGCACAGGGGTTTGGCTTCATTAGGGACTGGGGTTCCACTTGGAAGGACACCAGCCTATACTGGCAGGATGGTCTGCATCTGTCCAGGAAGGACAAGTCTTTTGAGCAATCGGTTTAAATGCTTCATTGGAAGCTTTTAAACTAGTCAAGGAGGAGGCACTGATAAGCAGCAGGAAAATCCCAGCCTCTCCCTACAAAACAGAGTACTAAATGAGAAAAAGACTGAGGTAGAAAGGTCAGTGGGGGATGCTGCAACAGAAGGTAAAGCCATCAAAAAATGGAGAGCAATGAGTACCAATGTCCATAGTCTGAGTAACAAACTTCCTGAATTAGTGGCCTTGATGGAGGAGGAACATCTGGATATCGTGGCAGTCACAGAAACATGGTACACACAAAACCATGACTGGGACGTAAGCCTACCAGGATACACTATCTACAGGGGGCAGAGGAGGGTAAAGAGGAGGAGGAGTAGCTCTTTACATAAGGGAAGGAATCAAAGCAACAGAACAAAAGGGAAAACAGGGAGGAGAAGAAGCACTGTGGGTAAATTTGGAGACCAGCAATGGCACCACAATCTGCACAGGGGTTGTATACAGACCCCCTTCTCAGATGGAGGAAATGGACAAGGAAATGATAGAAAGTATATTTAGAATTGCAGAAAAAGGGGAGATATTGCTGATGGGTGATCTGAAAATGCCAGATGTTAACTGGAGTGCAGTTGCAGCAGCCACTTCGAAGAGTGGGGTTATTCTAGATGCCCTATGGGGGCATGCCTTAGACAACTAGTATTGGAGCCCACTCGAGAGGGAGCAATCTTAGACCTGGTCCTCTCAAATGGAGATGAAGAGAGGATCACAGATGTAGAAGTGGGTAGCCATCTGGGAACTAGCGACCATCGAACAGTATGGTTCACAATAAACACAGCAATAGAGTCAATGCATACAAAGGCAAAAGTACTGGACTTTAGGAGGCTGACTTTGCCAAAATGGGTGAGTGCCTAAGGAATGCACTAGCAAATGGGCAGGAAGGAGGGTGGAAGAACAATGGGAATAATAAAAACTGCCATCACAGAGGTAACAAGCCTTTGTGTGAAGCAAATAAACAAAATGAAATGATGTAAGAAACCACTATGGTTCTCAAAGGAAGTGGCAGTGAAGGTTCAAGAGAAAAAGAAAGCATTCAGGAAGTACAAGGAATCACAGAAGGAGCAGGACAGAGAACTGTATCAGTTAAAGCAAAAGGAAGCTGGGAATTCAGTCAGAACAGCAAAGGCCCAAACCGAGGAAAAGATAGCTAACACAGTTAAGAAGGGGTATAAAACCTTTTATAGGTACATCAGAGAGCAAAGGAAGACCAAGGGAGGGGTAGTGAGGCTTAATAAAGGGGAGGGAGGGTGGGCAGAGGGTGACTGTGAAAGGCAGAGATACTAAACAAATATTTTGCTCAGTATTTACAAAGGAAGAGGGGGAGGTACCTAAAACAAACAGTAGAAACACTCTGGATACAGAAGTTGATACCAGCCCATTTGCAGAAGAAAGGGTTCTGAAAGAACTCTTAAAACTGAATGTGGACAAAGCAATTGGGCCTGATGGGATTCATCCCAGAATTCTAAAAGAACTAAGGGTAGAACTAGTGACACCACTGACTACCCTCTGTAACAAATCATGGGAGGATGGGGTGGTACCCGAGAACTGGAGGAGGGCAGATGTGATACCCCTTCACAAAAGTGGGAGCAAGGCAGAAGCAGGAAACTACAGACCTGTTAGTTTAACCACAGTGGTAGGGAAAATGATGGAATCACTTCTGAAGGAAAGAATTGTCGAGTATCTAGAGGCCAGAGGGGCACAGGACCCAAGGCAGCATGGATTCACAGAGGAAAGGTCATGCCAGACAAATCTGATAGATTTCTTTGACTGGGTGACCGAAGTAGTAGATCAGGGAGGGGCTGTGGACATGGCCTACCCAGACTTTAGCAAGGCATTTGACACAGTCTCACACAAAAGATTAATATACAAGTTAGCCAGCCTGGGAGTGGGTCCCAAGATGGCAGCCTGGGTAAAGAATTGGATGGAGAATAGGACACAGAGAGTAATAGTAAATGGAGTCCACTCTGAAGAAAGGGGGGTTACTAGTGGGGTACTGCAGGGTTCAGTATTAGGACCGGTCCTCTTCAATGTCTTTATAAGCGATATTGCAGAGGGACTGGAAGGAAAAGTATGTCACTTTGCAGATGACACAAAGATCTGCAACAGAGTTGATGCACAAGGTGGGGTGGAAAGGATAAGGGACTTGGCAAGGTTAGAGGAATGGTTAAATGTATGGCAGCTTAGATTCAATGCTAAGAAGTGCAAGGGAATGCACCTGGGAAACAAAAACCCAGGGGAAGAGTACACAATGGGGTGAGATACTAACAACAACAAAATGGAAAGGGACCTGGGGTAGTCATATCAGATGACCTAAAGGTGGGCAAGCAATGTGAGAGGGCAGCAAGGAGGGCTGGGGGGATACTGGGATGCATAGGGAGAGGCATCACCAGTAGAAAACAAGAAGTTATTATCCCTTTGTACAGACAGCTGGTGAGACCCCATCTGAGTACTGTGTGCAGTTCTGGAGACCCAATCTCCATAAGACATAGACAGGATGGAAGCTGTCCAGAAGAGGGCAACTAAAATGGTGCAGGGTCTGCACGGAAGACATGAAGAGAGACTTAAGGAGCTTAATATGTATAGCCTCGAGGAAAGGAGGGCGAGGGGGACATGATAGAAACTTTCAAGTACCTCAAGGGAATCAACAAAGTCCAAGAGGGTAGCATCTTTCAAAAAAAGAGGTGTGCAAGAACAAGGGGGCACAATTTGAAGATGGAGGGCGGCTCAGAGGTAATTTAAGGAAGTATTTTTTCAGAGAGGGTTGTGGATGCATGGAACGGCCTTCCAGAGGAGGTTGTGGAGTCAAAAACAGTGGTGGAATTCAAGCATGCATGGGACAGTCATAAGGCAATTCTAGGGGGTTGGGGTAGGAAGAAGTAGGCTGCTGGTTAACTAGGATCTGCAGCTTATCCATTAGGTAGGGAAATGGGCAGACTGGGTGGGCCAAGCGGTCCTTATCTGCCATCAAATTCTATGTTTCTATGTTTCTATTTTAATGTATGAGAAGACCAGGGCTGGGGGTTCCCTAGATCACCAGGAAATGGTTCATTTAATAATATGGCTATTGGGGCTTGGGGGATCTGCTAGATCACCAGGGAATGGTTAATATAATAATAAAGGGATTGGGGCTGGTGGGAAGCTGCTAGATCACCAGGGAATGATTCACATAATAAGGGTACTGGGGCTGGGGGCTGGACCAGCAGGGAATGATAATATAATATAAAGAGGATCAGGGCTGAGGGGGCTACTAGACCACCAGGGAATGATTTTATAAACATTTTATGATATGGGCACATCAGGGCTGGGACGGGGGCCCACAGCACATGGCGAGGAAAGGTTCTGAGAGTGGCGCATGTGGTTAAACCCTCCCAGAGGGTGAAATTCTTAATACCTTTAGACCAGCCCTGGCTGGTCTAAGGGTACTTAGAATTTAACCCTCTATGAGGGTTTTGAGAATCAGGGGATGTGGCAGCTTACATCTGCTGCATTCCCCCTAGCGCAATGCTGCAGCCCATTTTGTGGGGCATAGATTGTGCAAGACCCCTTTGATGCATGCAGCCTGTGGTTGATGCAGGCTGCATTTGTAAATTGCTCCCGGTGCATCATTTGGTGCAAGTAGCACTTTGTGCAATTCTTTGGGGTGCAAGCTCCTCACACCATGCTGAGAGCTTTGAGAATTGAGCCCACTTACTACAACACAAGAAACTAGAAAAAAAGAGCTAAAAATCTGCATAATGTAAGGAAGTTCTCACTTTGAGAAGACCCACTTTATGTCTGCTATACCCTGGAGGAAAAAAACTGAGGGTTTGAGAAGTAACAGTAGAGTATACCTAGGGGGAAGGGTTCCACCTACCTGTCAATCATTTAGTTAGGTGTGCCTCTGGATCCATGAGGTAAGGGGTGAATACCCCTATGCAAGCAGCTACTAGATGAAAGGTGGACTGATATAGGAGTGAGAGGGAAAGTTCAAATTACAGCCTTTTGCCACAGACCCTGAGTATGCCTTTTGTTTTCACTAAAATCCTTCAGTTTTCACTCTATAGCATCAAGCAAAAGTGTGAAGGCCCAATGAGATCCCCATGGACCTGAAGCTGAGATGGGTTCAGAGAGGTATGCAAATGGAGGCATTGTGACAGCTCCCTATTGTATGGCACAGCCCAACTGCTGTCTTGTTTTCACATCCTCAGAAAAGTCTTCAAACAATCAGTAGGTGAGAGAGTGAGCAGATGTGTCCAAAAATGAAAACGCTACAACTGGCAAAGGTCAAACTAGAATGCAAAGATCCATAGAAAAAAGGAAAAATACAACTCAGCAGAATAAAAGTAAACAAGTATTTGTCAATGCTGAATGTTGTCTTGCTGATGTTGGCATTGGTAGTGCAGGAGTTATAGAGATGCATAATAGGAATGGCAGTGAAGTATGAAACTGATGCCAACCCCACCCTGCAGAGACTGACAGGCACTGGGGTGTGCCTTTGGATCATCGGCCATAACGCTCATGCCATTTCACCTCACCCTACCCTGCAGACTCCGACAAGTGTCACATTGTACCTTAGGGTCACCGGGCCTTATGCTCACCCCATTCCATAAGGAAATATGTTGAGATGGGTGCAGTATAGGAGAATGAAGTGAACTTCGGGGCTGAAGAGTCCAAGGCACACCTTGATGCCTGTCACTGGCTGCAAGGTGGGGATGGGGGTGGAATGGCATGAGCATTACAGCCAACAATCCAAAGTCACACCCCTGATGCCTGTCAGTCTCTACAGGGTTGGACGTTATGGTTAGAATTCCTAATGCCCCAGGCGTTTGTTGGTATTTGCACTTCAAATTTTCAACATGAGCTTTTTGTGACCCCATCTCATAAAAGCATTTGGGACCTCCGCTCATGAACAGTGGCACTGCGATTTTGTTAATCTGTCTTAAAAGTTGATTTCCTACAGCAACTGCGCCATTGTACACCAGATGTGTGAAAACACATTTCAGGAAGGATGTGAAAAATGACAGCTGTACCATTCATATGGAGGTGTGAAGAAATAGCTATGTTGAAAATCTGGAGTAAAAGATTAAAAATTCTCGCAGTTACGAGTGTGTGTGGAAACTGCACAATGCACGCTCGTCACACATTCATTTGTGGAATTTTTCACCAAATTTTCAACATAGGCATTTTGGGACCTCTGCTCATGACCAGTGTCACTGTGATTTTCTTAATCTGTCCCAAACGTTGATTTCCCACAGCGATCGCACCATTGTGCGCCAGATGTGTGAAAACACATTTTAGGCAGGATGTGAAAAATGACAGCTGTATTGTTCATAAGGAGGTGTGAAAAAATGGCAAGGTTAAATACCTGGAGTGAAAATATTAAAATTCTCAAAGTTACGAGTGCATGAAACTGTGCAACACATGCTCGTATTACCTGATAAATAATTGGAATTTTTCACCAAATTTCAACATAGAGCTTTTGGGAGCCCACCTCTGAAAGTGTACATTGTTTTCATTAATTGGTCCTGAAAGGTGATTCCGCACAGTGACCCGAAATCACATTTTGGGACCAAATAATGAAATGACAGTGACTGAGTTAATGAGGTGGGGTCCCAAGAACCCCATGTTGAAAATTTAGAGCCAAAAGTCACAAAAATGGCCAAGATATCCACCTAAGTTGAACCCCTCCCAATTGATGCTATTATACAGCTTACCATGATTTTCTTCAGTTTGCAGACGTCTCCCACTCCACCAAAGATCGTTGTACCAGGCTCCGGAGATAAGTATGGGGTGGGAGGGTGTAGGGAGGTGAGGTGTGTAGAGGGTCAGTGCGGGTTGGGGGAAGGGGGCATCGTGGCCATGAGGGACCATTTTCTGTTTTACAGGGAACAAAAAAAAAAGGACGTCATGGGAACATTTTTTATTTACAGGTTTGCTTTGGGCACACTGGGGTGGGCTCCCAGTGTGCCACCTATGTTTTCTGAGGGAGAGGATGCAGCCAATGGGGTCTGGGCGCCCTGTCAGCAAAGAAAGCATGTCTGTGTTTGGGGAGGCATGATGTTGAGGGGGATTGGGCATCTCTCTTTGGCAGACAAATCAAGGGGGACATTATGCCAACAGGGATTGGGCTCCCCTGTCAGCAAATGAACTGGGGAGGGGGCATGCTGACAGGGGATTGGGCACCCCCAATGTTGGCTTTATGGAGACTGTGAGAGGTGGATGTCAGGAGCCACTGCCATGTTTATTGAAATGTTTCACCAGGGGCACATAATGGAAGCGTGTGAGATCTGCCGCTGCAATGACAAGTCTGTCTCTCATTGCAGTGGTGGATTTCTTTCAAGTAGGTGGCACGCTTCTGAAGTGCTGTCTTAGACAGCGTGCTTATTCATTGGTGCCACAGAGACCAGCCCAAAAAAGCAATGGTGCCACTGGCCACAACACGGCTGCACCTCCACAACCCGCTTCTCCAGCAAGCTGTCACAAAATGTTGCTTGCACTGCGCGAGCAAGACAACATTAAAATGCAAAGTACATAAATATAGTATTGTACTAAAGATCTAAAAAACAAATGTAGTAATCAGAAAATAAAAATAACAGACCAGGGTCTCAAACTCGGGCAGACTTAACAGGCCAGAAAGTCAATTGCCTATGCAATATCAAAAGTTCCTACTTACTAATATATTATACTACTACTGTAATCATCTATGTAAAATGTTTATTACAGTTTCATCCTTTGTTTGCAGTATTTTAATAAAATTGTAAACTACAGAAACAAAAGAAAATTAAAATCAAGTTCTTGTTCGGGGTATTGTATGTACTCTGTGGACTACACTTCTTTTTGTGACACAGTAATTGTTATACAAATACCTTAAGTTGTTCATGCTGAGGTATTTCTAGAGGAAATACTAGGGGACTTTTTTAAAAATATTCTGTTTATCCTCCCACTCCAGTGCGGCCCAACTCCCTGGCCCATCCATCCCTTCTCCATCAATTACCTGCCTGGGAGGGGAGATGGGGGCACAGAGCATTCCCCTCTCTATGGTGGATTCTGTTGGAGATGGAGGCAGACTCTGCTAGTGCCAGCTTCCATACAGCTTTCAGTGGACTTTCCTTAATTTCTCTGAGCCCTATAGGACACCGGCAGTGTTGGTGCCATGTCTGAATGAAAGATAGAAACAGAACTTGTCAGCAGAATAGGACCAGTAGGCCTATCCAGTCACCCCTGTCCTTCCCTGACTGTTCCAACACCTCAGACCCTGTTTGGTCACAGGTGTCCCTCCCACCCCTTCCCTCTACTTATTGTATCTGTGTGCCTATCCCATGCACACTTGAAACTCCCCACTTTTTTGACCACACCACCACTTCTGGCAGGCCGTTTCAGGCACCCACCACCCTTTCTGTGAAGAAGTATTTCCTCACATCCATCTTAAACAGTCCGCCTCCCCCTGCTTCATTGCATGCTGATGTGTGTCCACACATGGCACCAATGAGCATTCTCCCTGCCTTGAGCACATCTGACTGCCTCTCATCTGTGGGCACCTGGGTGGCAGTATTGCAGCAGGACCTATTACCCTTCTTCCCCAGAGAAGGAGAGTATCCTTTGAGGTGCCCAACCGTTCCCCAGCTAACTCTGATGACCAAGGCATATTCCCAAACCTGGGTCACCAGTGTTGCAAGCAGTAGCCCTGTCACTGATCCAATGGACCCGACCCCAACTAGGAGTTTTTAGTTACATAGGTAGCCAAATACTACATTACTCTGCAACCAAAAACTTCCACCCAAAAGGAATTTCTATGGCACCGTTTCCACTTTCGTAACTCCCTTCATTTTGACCATTGGGATATACAGTACTGTATAAAGAGACTCAAAGAATTTCCCATTTTTTCTAGCTCCTGGTATACCTGAGAATTCTTAATGAGACCAAACAGTCTGACTGCGGGTATGTGTATCCAGTACCAATTTCCTACATTACTGGGATCGATTGTTTTTTTTTAAATGTATTTTACTGGAACTCATTTTCACAAGAGTGACACCCAGGCCACAACAGGAAGCTATGATCTTTCTTTTCAGCAATCTGTATGACACGTTTCAAAGCCAGAGGCAGCATGTGCTCATAGGCGTAGATCAAGAAATGAACTTATGGGCGATATCTGCTGTGACTTTAACAGCAGGTTTCACTGGTGTGCACAATGATTGCTCTCCTGCATATGCATATGCTCATGCAGGTGTAGGATGGAAAAATGTCAGTGCGTGAAATCCCTCTGAGAATTCTTTATAAATGGCACGAAAACAATGATACACTGTCATGTTTACTGACCTGAAAGTTTAACATGCTTATGACTATGAGTTGCATCTTCAGGAGAATGTGGTTTTATATAGGGTCAGCAACTAGATGGGTTGGCACATGTTTTTTTGAAAATTGTATTCCCCCTCATTATATACCCTCAGTGTCTACTTTTTTTTTCAGCCAGTGCCAAGCTGCTTCCTATCAGGAATCAGTGCTGGTTCTGGGGCTCAGAACAGACCTCTGCCATAGTACCATTCACTCTACAGGACACCCTTGGCAGCAAGACCCAGCTGGACACAACCCAGGAGCAGGAATGTTCAAAGTGGAGAAGGCATGGGGGGGGGTATCGGATCTATTGTAGTGAGCACAACATAATGTCATGTCCTGACCACATTGCGATTTTCTCTATTTTTGCATTCCTACCTCATGGTGAATGGTTCTCCCACGCTTTCTCTGCAATGGGCTCATGACTCCACCACCCCAGTGTAGGGAGCTGTGCTCAAACTGCAGACCCGGGTCTCACATATAGCAATGCATCATGCTACCATCAGTAGGCCATTATACACTTTTGATTATGCTCTGTTGATAAGGAGTTTCTATGGTAAAGTACTGCCATTCCAAATTAGTTATTTATTTGCAGTATGTAGTTATTTATGTTGATTGGGAAGGGAGGGTTAGGCAATATTATCTATTTTCAGCTTCATCCTGGGGGGGAAGGAGCACATGCAAACTAGATACTGAAGCAGGTTCAGCTTTTGGTATATTAGTGAATGGGGAAATGTGGCCAGGGTACTGGGAAAGTTCCCTAACTCTTTTTGAGATGCACTATGGTATCTTTAGCATCCACCAGAACAACAACAGAACAGGCAGATGAGATCTTGGTATAGCATCTCATCTGAAAGATGGCACCTCATGACAGCTGTGCCCTCCTAACACCATACAGGAGCACTGGTATTGTAACATCCAGGACTCCTAGAGATTTCTAGCAAGTAGGGCTGGGTGGACTGTTCCACAGAAGTTCTGAACCCCTTGATCAAACCACAATCCATGGACCCAGATAAATATGGACTTCATTGTAGAAGTCCAGTTCCGGGTCTCTGGAGTGACATTTAGTGTATTGTTGCCATGGGGATGCCATTGGCATGCCCCCTCCACATACAGGCGACTGGTGGCATCCAGTTAGGCAACAGACAGTCACATGATGCACTCATGGTATATAACCATGCTGAGTGTGCAACGTGGCCCAGATGAGTTGGAGGACAGTTGGAGGAGCACCTTGCTCACTGCAGCAGAGCCACCAGAAGCAGTTGCTGAAAAGAAATAACCCACATGATAAAAAAAATATACATGGGAGATCACGTGATGCGTCTGGCTGGCTAGCCACGGCTCCCCTAAGCTCCCGCTCTCTCTCCATACAGCCTACTTAATTTAATAACTTTTGGAGTTATTTACGTGGAGCCCACCTACTTGGCATCGACCTTTTACCTGAATAGAAGTTCTTTAAACCCTTTTTGGGGATCATAAACGAGACCAGCAAGCCAAAAATGGAGGCCAACATGAAAGCAGCCCTCCCCAAGCATACACCACCGGTCTCGCCTGACCAGCAATCCAAGAAAGTGAAGCTGCACCAGCAAACACCTTCGGCTAAGCAATTAAGTGCCCTCTCTGCCCCGATGCCGCTGTCTGAGGAGCGCTTCCTGCAGGAAATACAACCATTTAAGGAGTCGCTGTTAGATATAACAACAGAGCTTAGAAGTCTTCGAAGTGAAATGTCTGATCTGAAACTAAGAATAACGGATAATGAGGCGCGCATTCACTCCCTAGAATTATGGCAGGATAAGACCGATCCGGAGTTAACAAAACTAAGGCAGCAAGTATCTAAATTGCAGCAGAAATACAAGGATCTAGAAGGCCGTAGCAGGCGAAACAACATCTTAATCTTTGGTCTGCCAGAAGGGATGGAAGGCTCTTCATCCATTACTTTTATACAGTCGCTGCTTACAAAGATTGTGGGACCTTCACCGCATAACCTTATCTACCTAATTGAGAGAGCACATAGGTCACTGCGCCCAAAACCAGAAGCATCTGCTCCTCCTAGACCAATGATTATCCACCTACTGAATTACCTAGAAAGGCAACACATTCTTTTAAAAGTCGAAGAACTGCAACCTATTCTGTGGGAAGAGAAAAAACTGTGTATTACCCAAGATCTGCTGCTCGAAACCCGGCAGGGAAGAGCCACCTTCCACCCTGCGGTCAGCAAATTAATAGCAGAAAGTATCAAATTCAGGATGACCTACCCTGCCCATCTCCAGGTCTCATTGGAGGGCAAATGGCAGTCATATGAATCAGCCTCTCATGCCCAGGCTGATTTAGCAAAGAAACTGCCCTCCCTGTTTAAGGCCCCTTGAAATAATATAATATGAAGGTCTGGCAGTGATGCTAGCTGCTGGTATCTCCTCTGGTTCTCCTTTTTCCTCTCACCACGCTTTTTAAAGCATTATTTCATTGACTACTTTCTCCCTTTCTCTGAAATTAGTGCTGCTTACCTGAAGATTGCTACTATGGGAGTGGCCCTCATGGAATACCCTATCGTCCCTCACGGGTGACCCAGCAGGATCAGATTCTAGCAAGTATTAAGGGAGCCCTGTGCGGTAGAGAACTGCGTAGCATCGTGCTGTCTCACAGGAGGACTCTCTTCCAAGCGCTACATGTTTCCAGGGGACTGATGCACTGCTACGTTACCATGGCATCTGGCCACTGATACCTAGTGTCCCCAGGGAAACAATTTGTTTTCTACAGACCGGATCACTTACCCTGTATTGCTGTGGACAAACTGTCCTCAGTTTATTTTATCCCTTTCCTCTATTTCTTTCCTGTCAATTTAAATCCCTAAAGCTTCTCGTTTTGACCCCTTTTTTTTTTTACCGTTGTCTTGCTGTGTTTCCAAGGCTGGTGTCGATGGTGGGCTTTGGGGGGGAGAGGGGGAGGGGGGGATGGCATTGAATTAGACGTGACCAACCACGCACACTGGAATATGGGGGGGGGGGTACCCTAGTCTCTCTCATAAGTGCTACCATAATTATTGCTATAATAAACCTAGATGTATGGTCCCTTGCGAGTTGCACTATGATAGATACCATGGGGGGACGGAAATATGATAACTTTGGACCGGTTAACACTTTTAGGTCACTCCTAAATGCGCCTATGGAGACAGTACCTACTAGGGTGCCAAAGGGATCTGTATCGAGTAAAAATACCATGAATAGTTTGTATCGCGGGCTTATAAGCAGTAAGACTGTTGCAAATAGTTATCAGTGGGTAAAATTTGGGAGGGGGTGGGAAAGCTGGACTGGGATTATTCCAAGGCCTGTTGTTGTAACCTTTAGATGGGACTTTCAGGTTGTGATACAAGTTCATCACTTTAGGTATTCATTAACTGTTTATGGGATGTTGACGATCATCAATATCATATTATTGACAGGTTATGGGTCCGGGGAGGGAGCTGTGGTGCATTTTTTCCACTTAGTGTAGAAGCTATACAAGAGGTATTGGAAAGCGAATGCCCTATAGTCTTAAAAAATTTGTAACATGGAATGTGAGAGGAGCTCGTATACCCAACAAGAGAATCCAAATACTTAAACACCTAGCTCTGCTGCAAGCTAAAATCCCCTTTATTCAAGAGACCCACGTCCTACCAGGGAAGCTATTAGCTTGCGCAGACGGGAAGTTGGACAAGTTTTTGCATCGGGTATGTCGACTGTATCTGAGGGAACAGCTATCTTAATCCACCGATCAATAGCTTTTTAAGCCAAGACAACCATTATGGATCCATTTGGGAGATATGTATTAGTCCATGGCCTTCTAGACCATACTGAGGTGGTTCTAGGGAGCATATATGGTCCTATCGGAGGGAATCCCGATTTTTTTTAGATTTACTAGGCAAGCTACAGATGTTCATGTCCCTACCACTGATACTTGGTGGAGACTGGAATTTACCCCCCACACAGGATCTAGATAGATCAAATCCTTCACTTAAACCCCTTTCCATTGCTCAGAGGGCACTTTCTGACTTCATAGAATCCGCCGGGTTATGTGACCCATGGAGGCTACAGAACCCTGTGACTCGCACTTTTACTTTCCAATCCATGGTACATGCCTCGTGGTCTAGATTAGATTATATATTACTCAGTCATTCACTGCTGCAAGGTATATGTGATTCAACTATAGAACCAATTGTTATTTCGGACCATGCAGCAGCTTGGGTGACCATTGCATTAGACAGAGATTTCCACAGAGACCCGGTCTGGTGGTTAAATACGCAACTTCTGAAAGAAGATTATATCATTATCAGAATTTCAGATTTGATTCATACTTTTCTCAATCATAACCGGGGTTCTGTCACAAGAGTAGACCACAAGTGGTGTGCACTGAAATGCTATCTGAGAGGAGAATTTATCAGACTAGCCTCCACGCGTAAACGGAAGAGAGAGGCCGCAGCCACTTCACTTTTAGCCCAAATTAAAGTGCTCGAGCAATCTTCCCCCTCCCCTTTTTCACCAGATACCCTGAAAACACTTTTTCACTTAAGGAATCAATACTCCCTGTTGCTACAGGAGAAAGCTGAATTTGCTATATTAAGAACTCGTGCAAAGTACATTGAGCAGGGTAAAAGAGTGAGTCATCTCCTAGCCTTATGGCTAAAGAAATTAGAAACTTCCAGACTAATCACCTCCATTGAAGACCCTAATGGAGTTGTTAAAACTCACCCCAGAGACATTGCCTCAGTATTTAAACATTATCTTTCCTCCCTATACAATAAAAATACTCTGTCTCCATCCCCAAATGAGATGCTGGACTACTTGAGCTCATCCCCCTTGCCATCTCTTTCCCCTGAGCAGCAATCGCTGTTAATCGCCCCTATCTCCCTCCAGGAAATTCTGGCTGCTATCAGTGACCTTGCAACAGACAAAGCTCCAGGCCCTGATGGCCTACCGTCAAACTTCTATGAACTATTTGCTAAAGACTTAGCACCAAGCCTGCTCTGTCTATACCAATATATGCTGTCAGGACAAATACAAGACCCAACCTTATTGGAAGCTACCATCATTCTCCTTCTTAAGCCAGGTAAACCATCACACTCCCCAGTAAGTTATCGCCCAATCTCCTTATTAAACTGTGACATTAAAATCCTAGCTAAAGTATTAGCTAAGAGGGTGGAACAAGTCTGGACTTCTCTACTTAGTCCCTAACAAATAGGCTTTGTGGCCAGTAGAACCCCAGCAGATCACCACCGCAAACTCCATTGCATTATTAATACGGCGAAACTGTCCCCTGTTCCAATGGCGCTAATCTCGTTGGACACAGAAAAAGCATTTGATAGAGTAGACTGGAATTTCCTGTGGGTCACACTATGACCTAACCTATTCATAAGATGGATCCAAGCCTTATACTTTTCCCCTAGATCCAGAATACATTGTAATGGAGTAATATCTGATGCTTTTCCCCTCTTCTCAGGCACGCAACAAGGCTGCCCACTCTCCCCCTTTTTATTTAATTTGTATCTAGAACCTCTTATCAGACGTTTAAATTCCTCCCCTCTAATTTCCGGCATCCCTATAGGTAATAATATCCCCAGAATCTCAGTTTACGCTGATTATATACTCCTTCATCTCTCGAATCCAGTCTCCTTCTTAAAAGAAGCCCTGGCAATAATCGATAACTTTAGCAAATACTCGAATTATAAACTCAACATTGGTAAAAATGAAATTTTCCCCCTCAATCACGTAACATATAGCTCAACCTTCAGTCAATTTGGTATGAAATGGGCATCATGCTCCATTAAATATTTAGGGATTTATATTACCTTGAACCCAACCCTGTCGCGGAAGCTTAATCTGGAGGATTTATGGCATAATATCCAACAAGATTTAACAAGATGGAAAAATCTCCCACTCTCGTTCTGGGGTAGAATTAACACTATTAAGATGAACGTTCTACCCAGATTATTCTATCCCTAAACATGCTGGACATCTGGCTACCAATATCCTTTTTTCAATGCATTCACTCAGGAATTAACTCATTTATATGGCGTGATAAAATAGCTAGAAGATCGTATTCCAAATTGTCCCAGTCTAAGGACTTCGATGGGCTTCGTCTCCCCAACTTTTTATTTTACTACTGGGCCTCACATCTACATAAATGTGGGAAATGGTTATCTCCTCCCGACTCTCTTACCTATCATGGATATACCCCATTATGGCTACAAACGGAATTAGAATTGCTCATGACTCATAATATAGGCCCGGCATCTCTTTTCTACATATTAAAAAAAATATACCCAAAGCTTTCTATTCCCTCCCGATTGACACTGCCTTAAGGGTTCTCTCTCAGCTCTTCAGGTATTTCAAGGTATCCCCAACTTTAGATTTCTCCCAACCTTTATGCGCCAACCCGAACCTCCAAATAGGTAACTCCTTTATAACTGGAAGATGGTTGCCAATTTCTCCCGAATGCACTGTCGCTGACTTCTACTCACAGGACCACATCCTGACCACAGAAGAGATCTTATCCAAGTTTGGCTGGCCGCCATTGGCAGCTTTTAAAATTATCCAGCTTAAACATCTTCTAACCAAAATGTTTGGGTGCAAAACCAAAACCTCCCATTTCACTGAATTTTTTCAGCAAATCTGTATCTTGGTTAATAAACCACATGGTATCTCAAAGCTGTATGGATTACTTCATACATTCCCAAAGAACCCGTCAGCTGCTGGTTTGAAAATTCGGCAAAGTCTCTTCCCGAACAAAAATGTTAATTGGCAACGTATATGGAGGGATTTATACGCATACCACACTCAGTATCGATATAGGATAACAAAATATTGCATCATAAATAACCTCTACTATACCCCTATTAAACTGACACAAATGAAGCGTATAACCTCAGCTACATGTTCCAGATGTAACAAAAAGGAAGGCTCACTGTTGCATATTTTATGGTCATGCGACACAGTATCCCCCTTATGGAAACAAATAGAATTAACTCTGGATCCGATGCTGGGGTTGCAGGGTCTCTTCTCTCCAGAGACTTGTATTTTTGGTGATTACTCCGAGATTCAAGTGAAGGAAAAAAGATACCACTTGGCTCTAATATCAATGGCAGTTAAAAACTGGTACTCAGACATTGGAAGGATCAAACCCTAATATCATATACGGAGTGGCTGCACAAAATGTCTTTTGCACTTCATGTTGAGCACCTAATAGCACAAGTGAATCACCGTCAGCCCTCCTTTAAGAAGAAATGGGGAAAGCTATATGCCCTTTATCTGAACTGATAGCTGTACATGAGCTGGGTCGCAAGACTCTCTACCTCACTGTTTTCTCATATTCACCTCTTTTCATGTTGCCTTAAAAGAGAGGTATATCCCTTCATACAGTCACCTCTCCTTTTACACGCTACTTCGCATCCTTTATTTTGCATATTAGTATAGCCCTGCAAATTGTCATTTGTATACACCACAGCGGGGTGGGGGAGGGAGGGTGTTTAAATTGTTAAATTCAATTTTCTTGGATGTACACTTTACTGGTCTATTGGTCTTTTGCCCTTATTTCTTCTCCTTTTACTAGTATCTGCTATGTTACCTTTGATGAGCTGTTAATTTCCTGCTTGGTTAAACTGTGTTATGACTCTGTAAAACAATAAAATATATTAAATTAAAAAATATATATATATATATATATTTTTTTTTTTGAGGGGAGGAAAGAGAAACTAGGCAGGAGAGAGAAAGGAGACTTACTGGGGTGGGGGTGAGAGAAACTGATCAGGCAATGTGGCAGTGTGTACATGAGCAAGGACAGGCTGTCAAAATCTTTGACTTGGGCCATTCCAGATCCAGAGGAGAAAGGGAGAGACTACTGGGGGTCCAAGAGAAATTTAACAGTCCCAGAAATCCCAAATAAAACATTTTTTTCCTGGCTTCAATGTGGCTGTGTGTACAGGACAAGGGCAGCAGGCTGGCAAAATAAATCTTTGATATGTGCCATCCAGAGGGGAGAGGGAGACTGCAGGGAGGCTCACAAGAAATTTAACAGTCCCATATATCCCAAATAAATGTTTTCCCTGTCTGAAGTGTGGCTGTGTGTACAGGGCAAGGGCAGCAAGCTGGCAAAATATATCTTTAACTTGTGTTGTCCAGAGGGGACAGAGGGAGACTGCAGGGCGGGCCCATGAGAAATTTGAACAGTCCCAGTAATCCCAAACACATTTTTTTTCCTTGTTTCAGTGTGGCTGTGTGTACAGGGCAAGGGCAGCAGGCTAGCAAAATAAATATTTAACTTGTGCCATCCAATCACAATCACTTCTTAACATTTATTCACAATTTCATGTATTAAAAAAATACACAGTTTGGACAAACAACATACAAGCTGATGCACCTGTGCTGCTGGCTGTGGGTGGCTCAGGTGATAAAATCTGACTTTGTGACTTGTAGCAGGCTGTTTACACTACAAGACAAGTAAAGTACAACTACACACAAGTGTCATCATCATCATCATCATCACTCATTCCCCATTATCCCTCCTTATTATCATTAGTTTTATAGTATATCACGTTACATTATGTATAAGCATTAACCAACCCCAGTGTGGGATTGTGCTGCATGTGGCTATGCACCAGATGTGTCTGCATCTCCAATTCAAATACTGAGGCACACTTAACAGTTGCTGAATTTGGTAACTTAACAATAACTGTATTGTAGGAGTCAAGTAATCTTGGAAGGGAGTGGTGGTAGACTGCTGTGCTGTCGGTTTGCTGTGTACAGTCATGAGTCAGGACAGTAAATTTGTCCCTGGCCTGTGTGTGTGTGTGTGTGTGTTTGTGTGTGTGTGTGTGTGTGTGTGTGTGTTCAGAAGGACATCAAGTTAGGTAGAGGGATCTTTTTTTACTGGTTAAAATACTAAGAAAAAATGGATCAAAGTGTTGATGAGATGCATTCTATTTCTCAGGTAGGCAGTGGCACTGCAAAGGACAGCAATCAGCCTGAAAAGGAAAAACAAAATCAAACCCCAAAAAGTGATTTTTTTCACGTCTAAGGTTTCGTCTTCCAAGTAAATGCTTGAATCTAAAAAAGGTGCATCTCTAGGATCATCAGTCTCAAGTAAAGATAAAAAGTTATGTAGTTAAAACCAAAGGCTTGGTGGGTGGCAACATCATTAATAAAAAAAATCTTAGCTGCCTGGCAGTGCCTGCAGTGCTTGGTGGCACTATGATATAGGTATTTGAATCTGCCTCTCTCTCTCTCTCTCTTTCTGTCCGTCTCTCTCTGTCTCTCCCAGCACACGCATGTTACAGACCCAAGCCGGATATGCCACCATTACAGGCCAGGTATGAAGGGGCTAGTAGTGAGTGCTTGCTTTTTTATTTAGCAGTTTTACATTAATTTTTACAAATAATCCATTAAATTATCCCTGTGGGTCTTTGTGTCAAATGTGACTGACTGGCCACTTTTATGTTTTTCCTTTTTTTGCATTTTTTCAAATATTTGTCAATAAATCAGAACTAACAAGAACAAATCAGAACTTCACTGTGTTCTTGTTGTTTGTCAACAAAACAGAAATAATCAGAACTTCACCATGTTCTTGTTCTTATTTAATAAGAGTCAGAACTTCACTGAGTTCTCCCAGCCCTGCTGGAAAGATCCTTTTGTGTTCTAAAGACAGGTTCTTTGGGACTTCAATCAATCCATCAGTCAATCAAAGTATATTTATCTAGCACTTTTCCAAATGATCAAAGCGCTTTACATCCTATTACACAATAAAATATATAATGCAAACACAAACAATAAATAAAATCACAATTACTAAACGTATCATGATAAAACATTAAATCTTAATATAGTGTGCTTATCTTTAAAATTCCTCAGGGAATGCTTGGATAAAAATATATTTTTTAACTGAACTTTAAAACTGTCGACAGTCTGGCACTTCCTAATCCAATGAGGTAGGCTGTTCCATGGGGTCGGGGCCACAAATGTGCGGGCCCCAGATGTCTTTAAGCAAACTCTGAGAACCTCTAAAAATCCCTCATCAGTGGAGTGGAGTGGGCGGAGGGGCTGGTAGAGGTGCAAAAGTCTTGCAGGTAGCTAGGTCCCTGTCCATGTAGGGACTTGTAGGTCAGCAAGCCTACTATGAAGGTAATCCACCAATTTACCAGCAGCCAATGTGGATAGCACAGTACAGGCAAGATATGGCAAGATCTTGGTAAGTCGGTCAACAGCCTGGCAGTGGCATTCTGCACTAACTGCAGTCGGTGAAGATCAACCCCTGGTAGCCCTAGGAATAAGGCATAGCAGTAATCAAGGCACAAGGTTATGAAGGCATGAATCAGAGTTGGCATCTCGCCAGGTGGAATCATGCTTAATCCGAGCAATGTCCCTCAGATGATCAAACAAGATCCTGACAATGGCTGACACCTGAAATTTTAGTGTAAGGCCATTATCAAGCACAACACCCAGATTTCGCACCTGATTTGAAGAAAGCAGCTGGACATCTCTGAGCCGAAGTTGAGATTTTTGACCAGCTTGCACCCTCATGTGTTGGTGACCTGGCTCTACTACCAACACATCAGTTTTGTCCGGGTTCAACCTTAATTAGTTGGCACTTATCCAGCCCCAAAAGACCAAGATTGCCCCATTTTGCTCAGGCACAAAGGACATGTAGAGCTGAGTGTCATCTGCATAGCAGTGAAAACTCAGCGCATACCACCTAATAATGTCCCCTAATGACAGCATGTACACTGCAAACAACATGGGGCATAAGATTGAGCCCTGCAGGATCCCACATAACAAGGGCATAGGCACCAAGGAGTAAATCCTTTGACACTACCCTCTGTATCCTGCCAATAATGATCTAAACCAACTGAGAACTGTACCCGACGGTCCACAGAGGAACTGCAGGTGCTCAATGAGCACCCCATGGTCCACAGTGTCAAATGCCATGGAGAGATTGAGGAGAACTAGGATGGAATGACTCCCTTGATCCCTCACCATTAGGAGATCATTCAGAACCTGAACAAGGGTGGTCTCGGTACTATGCCTCTTCCTGAAACCAGACTGGAGAGGATCGTAGACATCATGCATTGTTAAATGGTCATCCAGCTTCGAGGTCACCGCCTTCTCAATAACCTTGCCCACAAAGGCAGGTTAGAGACAGGTCTGTAGTTTGCCAGGCAGTCCGGATCTAGAGAAGTTTTTTTCAGGAGTGGCACTACTACCACCTCCTTCAGGGGTTCTGGAAAAAAATCTGTCTCCAGCAAACACTGGACTTTTCTAGTGAGGACTGGACTGATGGCTTCAACATATCCCACTAGGAGGAGTGTCGGGCCTGGGTCCAAACTACAGTAGATTGTATGCAGCCCCTGGATGACGTGTATGATATCCACAATCACCAGCTGGTTGAAGTTGGACCAGACAGACCGACTGGTTGCAACCTCGACCCCATCACCACAAGGCCCATTTGAGGGCATTGAACGGATTTCCGATCTGATAGTGGCTATTTTATTGGCAAATAACTGAACAAACTTGTCACATATAACTTGTGAAAAAGCTCCCCAGGCCTGAAGGCAGGTTGAACTGCACAATCTGTTGACAGTTCAGAACAGCTGAGCTGGTCTTTTCTTTGCTGCAGCAATCTCGTTAGACAGGAATTCTGCCTTCTTATAGAAGATTGCTGATTGATTGTCTTTATAATAGGCTATCAGTCTAAGCATGTCATCTGCCAGACAGGATTTCCTCCAATGCTGCTCCAACCTTCAATCCCCTTGCCTCATCTCCTTCAGAGTCCCATAGAACCTGGTGAAGGAAGAGGAGGTAAACACGAATAAGTGTTATGGAATCGGGGACCTCAGTCACAGCCCTGTTATAAGCTAGTATTAATTCCCCCGGCTCCTCACATACACTCGTCAAGCCTGATAGGTCCAGTATCTCCATAAGACCATCCTGGATCAAGCCCCTTAAAGGACGATACCGGACCATCTCCATGGGGGAAGGTCTATGGGGGGGGGGGGCCTCGAACCTGAACTGTATAGTATGGTAATCTGACCAACTAACTGGTTCCACCATCAGGTCAAAGGCTTCCATCCCCAGTAGGAAGACCAGATCCAATAAATGACCATGAATATGAGTTGCAGTGGTAACCACCTGTGTGAGACCCAACAAACTCATTAGCTGAAGGAAGTCTTGTCCAAATTGCCAGAGTTCATTATTGACCCAGGCATTGAAATCCCCCAGAACTATCCATCTTGGGAATTCTAGCACCTGGTCGATGATGAAGTCCATGACGTCCCGCAGGAATACCTTCCCATCACCAGGTGGATGGTAGATGAGAAGGATCCTGCAACCTACACCTGCAACAATGATATATTCAAAGGACCTAGTCTCCCCCAACGGGATGTCTACAAGGTCCAGGTACATTTTAAAACAAACAGCAGCTCCCCTGCCCTATGATCTTTTCTTAGGTGCTGTATCACTGAGTACCCAGCTGGAATTGCTGATTCCAGTACCGGACCAGCATTCTCATGCAGCAAGGTCTCGGTGTGCAACCCGGATCCGTTGTTCCAACAAGATCAGCGATAATCACTGTCTTGTTTTTCATCAATCAGGCATTACACAAGACCACCTGAGAAGGATAGGCAGACGAGGTAGACCCAGTGTTCTGCCCATATGTGGAGCCCTTGGGTATGGGAACCAAGCAAGGAGGACCCCTTTCCTCAACCCATTTCGCCCCAAGGCATTTTCTCACAACTACTACCCAAATCCACTCACCCCCCCCACTACCACAGCAGGCCCAGTTAACCCTAGTTTTCTCCTCCTTCTGACAATCCCAAGTGCCCTGCAATGCCTGTACACTTCTGATGTTAAGGGGGGACAGTCAAAAGGTTGGAGATCCCTAAGACAGGTGAGAGAGTAGAGCGTGAATGTCAATGTCCTAAGCCAGCACATCCTGACTATCTACCAGATGAACAACTACACAACACTCAGACACTCACCCTTGTACACCCACAATAATTCAATCCAATAACATATAAGATGATAATATATCAGCTCAATACAATACCACACCTAGCACTCACTCAATCACACACTCAAAGCAAACTACTTTAAAAGAAAATATAATACAATAAAATCCCCCCAACCTTCCTATTTAATAATAAATAGTATCAGGAGAGTTCGTGGGCAGCTAAATAACCAGCAAGAATGGTCCAAATTTATAAGTCTTTGTTTAAAGTCTTATTGAGAGATTAACTGTGCAGGCAGTAAACGTCTGGGAAAATAGTCACCTAAGGAGCTCTCACCTCCTTCAGCAAGGTCCAACAACCACTCAGCACTAAGATACTCTCACTGCCTAGTACTGGGTGTTTTCCAATAGAGAAAAGGAGAAATTAACTGTTCTTGGTACTCTCACTACCTGTTCCCAGAACATATGTGTCAGTTTAATCCAACTGTTACAAAAGGTATTGAGCCGTGTTTAAAAACTGTGCTGACCTGCTCCATTTCCCCAGTCACTGTTGTTCCTCAAAATCACAACTCTTATCTATCTTCTTGACCTGTTCAGGGTATCCAAAAACAGGACCCTCTGTTTTTTGAACCGGTGAAGCAGCCCACTGCTCCCAGACCCCACATACTCCATCAGTGTAATAAGACTGCAGTGGCAACCACACAGTAGAAGTGCCACGTGAACTCCACCAGCCAGAGAGCAGTCCCAGAAGACACTGAACGTCTGCCTTAGATAACTTTCTGGTGGCGGGCTATCCCCCAAAACCTGGCAACCTCCAAGACTCATATGCGGCAATCACTGCCCACTGGCAACAATGTGGAGGAACGTACCCAGGTGGGTGAACAAACCCAGCAAGACAACCCCACCTTTCACCACAGGGAGGAGCCAGGAAATCAAGGAAGAAACACTGTGGAGTAGAATATTCAGTCCAACAATTAGCTGTCTGGTTTAAGTCCTCAAGTTCACAAAGTCCGCTGAATTCTGCAACAGTTCATCTTGGCAGTACTTCCAATAGCCAGACAGATTCCTCTGGTTCAGGTCAGATAAGGTTTGCAAGAAGGTAGGGGAACAGGTGTAAAGTCAGCAAGTCCAGGAATCAGATGTTACTCGATACAGCTAGAACATCAAGCCACAGTGAGCCGCGGCAGTACAGCTCATAATTTAATGATCTGTCTGAACTTAACTTAGAGATTTTCGTAACAAACAAGCAAACTCCATAACTACAAAATAAAACCTACACTACCTACTCTTACTAACTGAAATTCCCTCACTAACCTTGCCCCAGTCCTATTGCTATTACTAATTAATTAAAACAAAAAATGAAAGATGAGCAAATCTAAAATAAACATACAGGCCCAGTTTAAAACTGAAAAAACGCACCCCTGCAATGCTGGACAGCACAGAACCAACCAGACATTCTAGCTTTAACAGAAACCTGGCTGAAAGCCAAGACCCCAGACTCATTTGTCTCTATTCCTGGCTACTCTTTTGTTAGGCTTGATCATAACGGAAAGAGAAGTGGTAGCTGTGCCTTCTATGCAAATGACTCACTGCATTACCAAGCCCTGCTTGCACACTCCCTAGACCATGGTGCCCAAGCCCTCTGAATAAAACTCTGTTCTGACCCAAACAGTGGTCCTCTTATTCTCACCATCACCTACATCCTACCCCACAGCCAATCCCCTGCCTGTAATGTGCTCTCTGACTACCTAGCCAGCCAACTCCACAAAATGGAACAAATCCTAGTTGGGTATCTCAACATAAAATGTCTGGCAAGCTCATCAACACACGCCAAAGATACCTTTGCTGCTTTAGATATGACCCAACTGGTATCCCAGCCTACCAGGGCCAACACCACTAATGGAACTCACACCCTACTAGATATCCTGCTCACTAATCGTCCCCACCATATTGCCGACCTGGGTGTCCTACCCATTGTCTTAAGCGACCACTCCCCAATCATCTTCAGCTGGTCCTGTCAGCTACCTAAACCACCACCAAATATCACCTTTTGTCATCGACTATGCCCAGAAGGCATAGCCAAACTCAAACAATATCTAATTAACTGGGACCGGCCCCCTATTTTCTAAACCCAGCACATAGATGATGCATTGCACTACTTCACCACCACCTTTAATGCTGCCTGTGATTCTTTTGCACCGACCATCAAAGTGACCACTAAGAAACATACTGTCCTCTGGATCACCCCAGAACTCCTGCAACAGTTCAAAATGCGTGACAACCTCTGGCATTGTGCCACTGCCTCCGGTTTGCTCAGCGATAGGCAGGCCTATAATGCTGCCCGCAATAAGTGTACCTGGGCAATCTGCAAGGCTAAGGTGGAGCACCACATAACCACCCTAGCCATCTCCTAGGGTAGCACAAGAAACTTCTGGGATAACATCAAGGAGCTTAATGATAAATCCTGCCCCCCCCCCACAACTTAGCATTAATGGTACTACCACCATAGACACACTTCACATAGCTAACTGCCTCAACTCCACCTTCTCAGACCTCAGCTCAGTCCTCCCTAGCAACTTTTTCGATCCAATTCAGCCTACCTCACCGCCTGAACTCCTCCACTCCCCTTCAAACTCAGTCATTACCCCTACAGAAGCAAAAGCCTACCTGTCCAAAGCCCTCCAGAGCTCCAATTACTGCAAAGACGCCTTTGATATGCGTATCCTATACCTTGTGCTAGACTCAGTTATCTCCCCACTCACGGACCTTCTAAATCTGTCCCTGCGCCTGGGCCAGTTCCCAACCTCATGGAAAATGGCAGTGATAATACCAATATTGAAAAGTGGTGACAGCTCCCTCCCAAACAACTACCAGTCCATCTAAATTAATCCCCCACTCTCTAAAGCCCTTGAAAAGATCATGGCCAATCAACTCACTGACTACTTCCTTGCACAACAACCTCTTATGTAGGGAGCAGCATGGTTTCAGAGCTGGTCATAGCATTACAACCGCCCTCACAGAATTCACTAACTTTCTGCACTCCACACTTGACAAGGGGCACCTCACAGGGGCCATGTTTATAGACCTCTCAAAGGCCTTTGACAAGGTTTCTCACCCCCTCCTTCTTAGCACATTACAACAAATTGGGGTCTCTCATTGTCCACTGTCATGGTTCTCCAGCTATCATTCATCTAGAACCCAATGTGTTAAAATTAATAATACCATATCTACTATGCTGCCTGTTGTGCTCAGGAGTTCTCCAGGGATCTACCCTGGGCCCGCTGCTATTCAGCATCTACCTCAACGCCCTGCCTAAATCCTGCCCCAGCAACTTTCTCCTTTATGCAAATGATGCTGTTCTTTACGCCACACATCCTGATTCTCTCTCTCTCTCTCTCCAGCGTACCTTACAAAACTCCTTCTCTCAGATTGAACACTGGTTTGCTGAACACAGATTGGTGGTCAACATTAAAAAAAACTAAGACAATGCTCTATGCCCACTGCCAAAACAGATCAAAGGATTTCCCCCTTGAAATAATCTCTGCCTCTCTCATCCCACTGGAACAGGTCCAAAAGTACAAGTGTCTAGGTATTACATTTGACTCTTCCCTCTCATTCCACAAACATATAAAAATCCTCACCTCTGCCACCAACACCAGCACTGATTTCCTGAACAGACATAAAGACTGCCTGCCACCTGAAGCACTTCACCTAGCCATTACCTCCTCAATCTTATTGCTGGTGGACTTTGGCCTCACAATCTATGCTGCTGCTGACCCTACGGTGCCTCATCAAATACAAGTAGTCATCAATAAGGCCTGCTGGCTCCTCTCTGGTGCTGACAGAAATACACATACCTGCACCCTATACGCGCTCACCAATATCCTCTCCCTTGAGGAAAGACTATTATATCAGACCTGTCTCTTCACCAGAATAATCCACCTGGGTTTAACCCCAATAGGTGTCATGGGTTCTCTTCAGGCAGTCACCATCTCAATGTCCACATGGGCCACCCTAAAAACTATCTGGAAGGTGCCTTGGGTCAGGACTACCCTGGCCCAGTGATCCTTCCCCCTTAGAGCTTCATCCTGGCACAATACCCTCCCACCGGCCAACACATCATTCACCAATCTAGGTCCTTTTAAAGTGGCCTTAAGGGCCCATATCCTCTCCTCACATCAATGCCAGTGCAACCAGTAACCTGTGGATCCTGCACCACGCCGCTAGGCCACGCACCCACCCTTGGCCTAGCAGTGGAGAACCCTCACTATTTCTAGCCTACAGGCTCCTCACCTACCTCGATTACTATATAGTTGTACTGGACTATGAATGCATTGTATTATGTATAAGACAAGGTCTCCCTGAGGTGGCTTACTACCAACTCATATCATGCATTGCTTTAGCTACCAATTGTATAGGTCTTAACCACTCATTAGGTAAATATGTCGATAGCTCTGCCCTGTTTAAGCTACCAAATGTATAGGCATTAACCAGTGCTCATTGTACTTATACTCTGTGTGATTGCTCATCCACATTTATTCTATGTATGTACTGTATGAATGTCTATGTTTTATTCTGACGTGGAGCCTTTGGAAACGACTCTATGACTCAAAGGGTTGTAATTCCGATTTCCTAAATAAATAAAAAAAAAATAAAAACATAAAAAACTTCTCTCCTGCTAACACATGATGGTCTGCCCATTATGGCTGCCAACTGACTACTTGCAGTGCCTGTCAAGCCCAGGGGGAAGTGATTGACAGGTGGAAGGAGTAA
The DNA here is from genome assembly GCA_016271365.2 of Neoceratodus forsteri. NCBI lineage: Eukaryota > Metazoa > Chordata > Ceratodontiformes > Ceratodontidae > Neoceratodus > Neoceratodus forsteri. The sequence continues at coordinate 1,092,099,338 of CM057456.1, forward strand.
ATAGGGGAGTCATCATGTTTGGCAGAAGAGGAGAGAGGGAAACAAGAGGAGGAGGAGAAGGACATACAGCTCTCTGGGAGCCAAGTCTAACAGGGCACCTGCCCAGCCATAGAAGAGAACAAAGGTATCCTAGACCCTGCAGAACCGTGAATAACACCAGGGGCTTCTGCCCTGCACCTGGATTCTTATTCTTTACCACAGGACACAGGGGAATGTCCTGGGTGGGACTGTGCTACATTTAAAGGCCCATGCAGAAGACCTGAAATCAGGACACCTTTTGTGGGATTGCAAATATGGACCTTTTTTAAAATAGTTCAGTATTTTTTTTTTCTGAAACAGTTTTAACAAGCATGCTAACAAGCCACTTACCTTGCTAGCTATAACTGCGTCCCCATTGGGGTATGCACTGCAATGTTAAGAGTGCTCTTGCCAAGGTCTTTTAGGGGGGATTAATGCCAGGTGCACCCACTTGTGGGATTGTGGAACTATTGGGGAGTGGGTAATTGTTGGGGTTATAGAATACAATTTCTTAACAACTTCCCTATTTCTCCAATTTTTCTTACTGTCCATTTTTCCTTTTCTCCCCTTTCAAATGCATTGTTATTACTTTTGTTTTATATTTTCTTGATCAGGGTTATTATTGTATTACAGTGTCATCTGCTGCATGGAAGGACAATGGGGGCCAGGGTAATTTATATTTCCCGGGGGTGATAGCCCTGATTGTCAGCAGCCATATACCTTTACTGCCTGAGGTGGAGGCACTGTATCACTCAACTTGCATAATTAGTATACCACAACTTTAGTAACACAGGCCGGCCCCCTTGGAAAGTTGGAAAATGAAGTTCATGAGGGTTCCTGGCAGGTGCTACATAAGTTTATATTAAATAGTTTGACACACATAACATAGAAACATAGAAACTGATGGCAGATAAGGACTGCTAGGCCCACCCAGTCTGCCCGTTTTCACTACAGTACCTGCTGCAAAAACCACAGACCCTACTTGATCTTTAGCTTTGTTCTCTTTCCTATTGCTAGGGTTCCCCTATGCCCATCCCATGCATTTTTTAATTACCCTTCCAAATTTGCCCCCACCACCTGCACTAGGAGGCTGTTCCATGCATCCACCACTCTTTCTGTAAATAAATACTTCTTCACATTACCCCTTAGTCTACCCCTTAATGCCTCATGTCATGACCCCTTGTTCTAGAACATCTCCTTTTCTGAAACATGCTACACTCGTGTACCTTATTTATGCCTTTGAGATATGCGAAGATCTCTACCATATTCCCCCTCTCTCTCTCTCTCCTCTCCTCTCCTCCAGGGTATATATATTGAGGTTCTCCAGTCTCTCCTCATATGACTTTTAGTGCAGGCCTTGCAGCATTCTTGTTGCCCTTCTCTGAACTGCCTCTACCTTGTCTATGCCCTTATGGAGATGCAGCCTCCAGAACTGGACACAGTACTCCAGATGAGGTCTCACTAATGATTTGTACAAAGTCTTCACCACCTCCTTTCTTCTGCTGGTGATACCTCTCCCTATGCACCCCAGTACCCCACCGGCTCTCCCCAGAGACATAAGCTTACTGTAGCTGCAAACTAGTCATCTTTATCCATAGCTCTTAATGTAAAATGAGGGACAGAGGAGAGTGTGGCTAGTAAGAGTGCATGCCCTGCCTAATGAGGGTCTGTAAAGAAATATAGCACGTCATGTAATCACACTGTGTGTTTTGTTATTTATATAAAACAAGCATTTGTCAATGCCGAATGTTTGCTTGCTGGCACTGGCATTGGTAGTGTTGGAGTTACAGAACCTCATAATAGGAATGTCAGTGAAGTATTGAACTGAAGCCAACCCCATCACCAACCTGCAGATAGTGACAGGCATTGGGGTGTGTCTTTGGGTCACCAAGCATAACAGACACACCATTTCACCACACCCTACCCTGCAGACACCGACAAGTGTCATAGTGTGCCTTGGGATCTTTGGCCATTATACGCACATCATTCCATCAGGAAATATGGTGAGATGGGTGTGGTATAGGAGAATGGGGTGAACTTTGGGGCCGAAGAGTCCAAGGTACACCTCGATGCCTCTCAGTGGCTGCAGGGTGTGGGTGGGGGTTGAATGGTATGAGCATTGCAGGCAACAATCCCAAGTCACAGCCCTGATGCCTGTCATTCTCTACAGGGTGGGGCGTTATGGTTGGAAACCCTAACACCTCAGGCATTCGTTGGTATTTTCACTCCAAATTTTCAAAATTTTTTTTTGCGACCCCCACCTCATGAACACTGGCAATATCAATTTGTTAGCCGAAAGTTGCTTTTGCACAGCGACCACGGCATTTGTCACCACAGGTGCAAAACACATTCCGAACAGGATGTGAAAAATGATAGCTGTACTGCTTATAAGGAGGTGTGGTAAAATGGCAATGTTGAACATCTGCAGTGAAAATATTAAAAAAACTGGTGAAGTCACGAGCGTGCATAGAAACTGTGCAACGCACACCCGAAATTTAATTAGTTTGGGGATTTTTTACAGCAGATTGTCAACACAGGCATTTTGGGACCTCCGATCATGGACAGTGTCACTGTGATTTTCTTTATCTGTCCCGAACAATGATTTCTCACAGCGACCACACATTTCTGTGCTGAAAGTGTGAAAACACATTTTGGCCATGTTGTGAAAAATGACAGCTGTACTGTTCATAAGGAAGTGTGGAAAAATAACACTGGTGAAAATCTGGACTGAAAATATTACAAATTCATAAACTTATGAGTGTGCATGGAAACTGTGAAATGCTCACTCATAACACAGTCATTTTATGGACTTTTGTCACCAAGTTTTCAACATAGCCATTTTAAGACCTCTGCTCATGACCAGTGTCACTGTGATTTTCTTAATCTGTCCCAAACATTGATTTTGCACACTGACTGCGCCATTGCGCGTTACATGCATGGAAACACATTTTGGGCGATATGTGAAAAATGACAGCTGTACTGCTCATAAGGAGGTGTGGTAAAATGGCAATGTTGAAAATCTGGAGTGCAAATATTAAAAATTTGTGAACTTACTACCGTGTGTAGGAACTGCCCAACGCACGCTAGTAAAACAGTAATTTTTAGGAATTTTTTCACCAAATTTTCAACATAGCCATTTTAAGACCTCTGCTCATGAAGTGTCACAGTGATTTTCTTAATGTGTCCCATACATCGATTTCGCATACCGACTGACCATTGTGCACTACATGCGCAGAAACACATTTTGGGTGAGATGTGGAAAATGACAACTGTACTGCTCATAAGGAGGTGTGGTAAAATGGCAATTTTGAAAATCCAGAGTGCAAATATTAAAAATTTGTGAACTTACAAGTGTGTGTAGGAGCTGCGCAATGCACACTCGTAAAACAGTCATTTTTAGGAATTTTTTCACCAAATTTGCAACATAGGCTTTTTGAGAGCCCACCTTATGAACATTTGCACTGCCATTTCCTTAATCAGTCCCAAAAGGTGATTTTGTGCAGTCACCATGAAAATCACCCTTTGGGCCTGATTAACACCATGACAGTTCAAGAATTCATGAGGAGGGGGTCCCAAAAACCCCATGTTGAAAATTTGATGCCAAAATTCCAAATAATGCCTGAGATATGCATCAAAGTTGAAAAAACCCTGTTTATTACATTATACAGCTTACCAGCATTTCCTCACTTTGCAGTCAGATTTGAAGAGTGCAGATGTGTTTCTGGTCCACCGAAGATCATTGCGCAGGACTCTGGAGGTAAGTATGGGGTGAGGTGGGGGTGTCGGGAGGCAGAGTGCACAGAGGGTGGGCACAGGTGGGCAGCGAGACCACCAAAGTAACTTATCTGTTTACAGTTTTTTTTGTTTTTTTTTAGGAGGCTGATGCGGGACGTTTGCCACGCTGGGGTGGACTCCCAGCATGGCAGCTGGAAGGCTGTGTGGGAGGGTCTGGAGCCAATGGGGGATTGGGCACCCCGGTCGGCCATAACAATTTCTGCCACGCTGGGGTGGATCCCAGCGTGGCACCTGGAAAGCTTTTTTTGGGGGGGCATGAAGCCAATGGGGGATTGGCCACCCCCATCGGCCATACAGTGTGTGCATGGGGGCAGAGGAGCGCATGAGCATGCAATATGCATGCTTGCATGTGTGTGTGTGGGGGGGAGCACTACTCACTGAAACTGAGCTCTCCCTTTCAACTGTACGGCACTTCAGTTTGAATGATTGCACTATGCTTCTTGCACATGCGTGCAAGCAAACATAAAAATAAGATGGAGACTCTTTGCCCCATCCTGATTGTGGGACAAAGGAGTCTGAGGATTGCAGTTGAGACAGCACTCTCAGAATCACAGGGTTGGGGGGTGGTTGCAGCCCCCCCAACATAAGTGCCTCCAACAGACTAGGAATGGCTCAGAAAATTGTGGGTGATCACACAACATTCTGCCATCCCTCCACAGGTGTGGCATGGTGGTAATTAGCTCCATTCAAGAGGAGGTAGGAGGGAGACAATGAAAGGCACAAATGCCCCAGATTATGGGTGTCAGCATGAAGTAATTTTTACATACCATTTGTTGGGACAGGTGGAGGCTTTGCTTATCATATCTGTCCTACTGTTCTTGCAGGGGTTAAAACATTTTACTTTTTTAACTAGACCATATTTCACGGTCTAAGGGTCTGTTACTGAATAAAAGCTTCCTTCCTATCAGTCTGAACAGTTCTATCCTAGATCCCTTTCCTCTTCTCATACTCTTAGTCCTATTATGATCAATCAGACCTGTGCCATCCACTAACAACCCTGTGACTTTCTCTAGGGCCCCTGTCTCCATGCTTGATCCTGAGAGAGCTGACTAGGATACTTGCAGCAGGAGTGCAATCACAGGGCACACTATAAAGAGGGTTGCCAATTAAAGGGGCGGACCCCATTGTTCCAAGGCCCTGACAAAAAGTGTGGGAAGCTCAGGAGAGGAAGAAGGGGGGAGTGGGGTGGGGAGAGGAATGAGGTCATGAAAGGGGAGAACCTGATGAGATCACAGAAGGGGTGGACAAAAGGGAGTGGTGGGAACAGTAAAGTGGCAACCTGTGATTGGCCGAGGTGAGCTAAGAGGCAGGACTTAAGTGGGCAGTTATAAGGGGCTGCACAGGAAGGGGAACTCACAAATTTGTTCCAAGAGTTTTTTCTCTGGAAGCACATCAGTTTGGCAAGGTCTTTGAGCCAGTGGATATTTGGATAGTGAGGTATTTTGAGTTAAAGAAAAAAAAATTATATGTAGAAGATAATACTAAGAGTAAAAATATTGCAGTTAAAGTCAAAACTCTGGGAAGGCTGAGCAGATTTTGGAAGACTACAAGTGAGTAAGAGGCGGTGGTGACTCCCCTCTTGAAGAAAGCTACTTTGGCCCCTGGCTGTCTCAAAAACTGCAGACCTATCTCTAACCTTCCGTTTGTTTGGAAGGTGATTGAGAAAGTAGTGGCTGCACAACTGGAGGACCACTTGACCATCCACGACATCTATGAACCCCTCCAGTCCGGATTTCATAAAAGACATAGTACCGAGACAGCGCTGGTTCGGGTGCTCAATGATCTCTTGATGGCTAGAGATCGGAAGAGCCATTCTATCTTGGTTCTCTTCTCCTCTACCTTTCTTCAGCATTTGACACCGTAGATCACATGATGTTGATAGAATGCCTGAGGCTACTTTGTGGAATATCTGGAACCATCTTAAGATGGTTCACTTCCTTCCTCACTGTGAGATCACAAAGGGTTGTGACCGGGGTTTTTTCCTCGGATTCAATGGCTTTGTTGTGTGGGGTGCCTCAGGGTTCAGTATTGTCACTCATGTTATTTGCGGTGTATATGCTACCCATCGGAGACATTGTAAGGAAGTATGGGCTGAGGTTTCACTGTTATGCAGATGATACCCAGCTCTATCTTTCTTTTGCCCCTGACCAGGAGGGAGCTCTCTCAGTCTTTAATAGCTGTCTAAGAGAAATCCAGCAGCGGATGAATTCCAGCTGGCTGAGGTTGAACTCGGATAAGACTGAGGTAATGGTTGTGGACCCAGGCTGACAAATAGGGGGGTCGGATAGTGTTGCATCCTCCGGACTTTTTCTTGGTGGCGTTTCTCTCCCGATCTGTGAATGGGTACGGAACCTGGGGATAGTTCTTGATGATAGGTTGACACTGCATTCACAGATGTCGGTAGTCGTCAAGACTTCCTTTTATCATCTTAGGAATATCACCAGGATTCGGCATCTTGTTCCATCTGCCGACCTGCCTTCTTTAGTCCATGCCTTCATGTCCTTGTGCCTGGATTATTGCAACTCCCTTTATCTAGGGCTTTCTGGGATTGAAATCTGACATCTGCAGCTACTGCAGAATTCTGCAGCCCAGCTTTTGACGGGTTCTAGAAGATCCTGTCATATTACCCCAGTGCTGCGCAAACTGCACTGGCTGCTAATTCGGTGTGGATCACCTTTAAAGTCGGCTTGCTGACTTTCAAAACCCTACATGATCTGGGCCAAGTCTATCTGAAAGAACTTCTAGTTCCCTATTGCCCTGATCAGTCTTTCCACTCAGCTGATGAGGGGTTGCTAGAGGTTCCAAGGGTGAATTTAAAATCTTCTGGCGTTCGGGCATTTTTGTATGTTGCCCCCACCCTTTGGAACTCTCTAACCCATCGGTTGTGGGAGTGCACTTCTGTGGAGGGTTTTAAAAGGGGTCTGAAGACCTTTCTGTAGGAAATAGCATTTCCTGAATATTGATAGTTTTAATTGTTTGGTCTGTTGTATTTTTTATGATGCTAATTGTATTAATTGTTATTATGTACAGCGCCTTGATACTTGAAAGGCGCCCTATAAATAAAAATTATTATTATTATTAAACCAAGCAAACCACAGTGTGCAAGGTAAGGAACCCAATGGTTGATTTATATGCAAGATGGACTATGCTGCTGAGCAGCAGGTGAGGAAGAGACTGTGGAGGGTCATGATGGTGGGGTGGAGTAGACTGTGAATGGGATAAAAACAGGAGCTGGAGGCAGCATTCTATTCAGCACCCCTTTAAGATTTCTGCCATCCCTTTTTAAGCATTTGGCTGAGGATGAAATTATTGTGCAAAGTAAAGATTTCAACCCGCTAGTTTCCTTTCTGAGCAGGCACCCCCAAGAGAATAATTTAAAAGTAGCTTGGTTTTAATGGCTTCAGTCTGGGCAGTTTGGTTTGTGACAGCAGGGCGCTGCTAGTTTTGTTTCTGAGCAGGCATCCCTTAGAGAATAATTTAAAAGTAGCTTGGTTTTAATTGCTTCAGTCTGGGAGGTTTGGTTTGTGACAACAGTGCTCTCAAAGACCACGTGGTGGAGGAAGCAGGGCTGCGGGGTGAGCCACCAGGGAAACCAGAGTGAATAGCAGCTTCACAAGCCATTGAGCAAGGAAGCAGCAGCCACGATTAGGGCTGCAGCAGAGAAATGAGCCGAGTGCTCGGGTAGCACTCAGGGGAAGATTTTTTGTGCTGAAAGCAAAGTTTTTCCTTGCAGGGAAGTGAGATGCAGGGAGGCATGCAGTAGTGAGGGAGAACAGGGGATTCAAAAGCTGGGCGTGGTAGGAGGCCTGGGCCTACCATGTGGGATGGCATCTGAAGTCATCACCATGCAGTGCAGGGCAAGGGGGTGAAATAGCAAGTAGCTGACAAGGGACAACAGGGGAGCAAAGGGCTCCAGTCCTACAGCAGGGGTTTCTCTTTTCATTTCTGGGGTGATTTCAGATGAAAAGGGACAAAAGAGTTGATGGTTTCTTGTGAGAATTGAGGGGGGGTTCTTGGTTAAAGAAAATGGAGCACCATTGAAATACGAGCAGTAAGGGTGGCTAAACTTGGAAGGATGACTGGGCCCACCATGTGGGATGGCATCTGATGTGATCGACATGTAGTGCTGGGTCAAGGGGTGGGAAAGTGACTAGCTGGCAAGGGACAGTGGGGGAGCAAAGGACTCCTGTCCTACAGCAGGGGTCTTTCCTTCTATTCTGGGGTGATTTCATATGTAAGGGGACAAATTTTTCATGAAAAAAAGGTCCGGGGTGAGACACCGCATGGCATGGTGTCTGATGTCATCACCACGTGGTGCAGGGCCTAGAACTAGAGAGACAGCATCGGGGGGCATCAGGAGAACAGGGGATCCAAGAATTTGAGAGAGCCACCTCCTTTTCTGCAACAGTCATGATTTGGGGCATGAATTACAAATTTTTAAGGGGCCTACGACTTCCCTCCGGGGCAGGTTGTTGTTGGCACCGCTCAGGGATTTTAGGACAAGAGAGAATGGATAATCGGAGGCAGCTGGGGGCCAGCAGTACGCTGGGTAGGAAATGAAGGCCCTCCTTGTACTGCAGATTTTTGGGCATAATTTTGAATGGGAAAGGGCACAGTAATGACACTGTGAGGTGATGCCAGCTAACAGCACTGCCATGTGGAAGAAGTGCTAGGTGATGGGGAACCCCATGAGGTGAGGGGGGCTGGCCTAATAACTCACACCACAGCACAGCTGGTATCAAGGAGTCAGCTGGCTGAAAATCCCAGGAGACCTTGGAGAGACTTTTTTTGGGGGGACGATGGGGGTGTCGATGGCATGGCACAGCAGATAGGCCTGAAAAAACAGGTTCACAAGTGATATGGGGGAGTTCATGGGTGGGGGGGTACAAAATTGGCAGTATAGAGCATGTTAAAGCTCCGGGAGGCACACCGGGGCATTGGGGCTGACACGACACTGTGGAAAAGGATGATCTTTTGTGATTTTCTTTTTATTAGATACCTCGGACTGGAAGGATGGCATCAAAGAAGTCAAAGTCAAGCAAGGAAGACTGCTACCGGGTGGTAATGGACCTGGTAGACAAAACAAACCGGCTGCTGGAGGTAGCGGAGTCGGATGGTGGGGAAAAAGGCATGAAGTGAAAGGGGAAACAAGTGAACGGTCAGGAGAAGAATAAGAGGGTGCCAAAAGGGACCAGAGTACTAGAGCCCAGGACTGTGGTCTCACTGCTGAAGCTGACAGCTCCTCTGATTCCACATCCTAGTTACCCTATCCCGGAGCTGACTCTGGACCCCTTGCCAGCGCCAGGTCCAGTGCCAGATCCACCCACTCCTGTGTCTCCACCTCCCCTGCCAGAACCAATACTGCCGCCACAGGTCCCAATACTCATACCCGGCCCAGTGGGAGTGCCCCAACTGGGGACTGGCACCCCATAGCCAAGCACAACAGGTAATTAGGTGGTGACACTGGAGAGCAGTGTCAAAGAATATGTTGAGCAGATGTTGAAAAGTATGGGAGATAATGGTTTGGGGCAGCTGGAGAAGGCATTAGAAGAAACAAAAGGGACAGGAGCATATGGGGAAGCGGGGTGGCACCAGGGAGCCCCATGATGGAAATGGAGATCAGGGCACCAGGTGTGCGGCTAGCAGACCACGTGCCTGTGGCCATGAAAGAGAAGACATGGAAAGGGGAATACATCGACATCTTCACCTTGGTGAATGTTGACAACATGGATAAGTATGAGGAGAAGGACAGTCTTGAGAAGAAAGATATGGCGGTGGTGGTAGTTTTGTTAGGAAAGAGAGAGGACGACAAATCTTGGAAAGGGAAAACCTGGAATAATTGGTCCATGGGTTTCACTTATTTCACTACCATTGTCATTGAGATGTGGTCAGAGTTCACTACCCCACTCTTGACCTGTTCCCTCATTATAAAGAATGCGTATAAAAAAGAAGGCCATGATTGGTTAAGCTATGATGAGAAATTTAGGAAAGGAATGGCACATTTTTGGGGATGTGAAATGGGATGCCAGGCAGATGGACCTGTGGCTGGAAATTTACATGGGTCCAACTGAGAAGGAGAGAGAGGGAGACAAAAGACGGGGGTGGCATTGAAGGCCTGTTGGGGATACAACAGGGTGTTCTGCTTGAGGCCTAACTGCCATTTTTGACACGTATGTTCTAAATGTGGGGGGCACCATTCAGTGTGCAAATACAGATACAGCTGGGAAAAAGGCTCTGGCAGTCAGGACAACTCATACCAAAAGCTCTTTTGGACCAACCAAGGCTCCTTTAGGGGCCAGCAGTGGGGAAGGGGAAAGAGAGGAAGGGCATCAAGGGGGAGGGGGCACACCTACTAAATGTGGCACCAGGACCATTGAAAGCCCAACTGGCAGAGGTTTCAAGCTGGCCCACACACCCATTAGAGTGGAGGCAGTTGAAAGGTGGTTGGGGGACTATCCAGACCAGGAGGCTGCCAAGAAATTATAGACAAGTTTTCGATTGGATTTTAATCTGCAGTTTCAGAGAGCTAGGAAAGGGATGAGGGCAAAGAACTTCAAATCCACACAGGGGAAGGAGGCAATTCTTATGCACAAAATTCAAAAGGAAGCGGCAGCAGGGAGGGTAGAAGGCCTATTTGCCGCCCCCCCATTGGCGAACCTGTGGATTTCCCTGTTGGGCCTGGTGCCCAACAAACAGCTGTCGGAGTACCAGGTGATACATCACCTATCCGACCTGGAGGGGGATTCAGTTAATGACTTCATTGGGGAGGAAGACAGCAAGGTAACATACGCCACCCTGGAGGAGGTGGTGCAGCTCATTAGGTCTAAGCAGAGAGCTTGACTGGCTAAGATGAACATAGAGTCAGTGTTTTGGTTACTTCCAGTCAGGCCAGAGGATTGGAATGTGCTAGGCTTCCAGGTGGGGGAGGGGCTGTACTATTTTGACAAGACCATGTCTATGGGGTGCTCAATAGCATGCAACACATTTGAGATGTTCAGCACCTGGCTGCACTGGGTGTTTCAGAAATAGTAAGGGCATAGGATGATAGTGCACTACCTTGATGATTTCCTGTTCATAGGGGAAGGGAAAAGGGAGACTAAAGGAATGTTTCAGGATTTCAAGGAATTATGTTGTTGATGGAAGTAAGCTGTTGGTTAACTAGGATCTGCATCTTATCTGTTAGGTAGGAAAATGGGCAGACTAGGTGGGCCAAGTGGTCCTTATCTGCTGTCAAATTCTATGTTTCTATGTTTCTATGCCATGTATTGGGGGTGCCACTAGCAGAGGACAAGATGGAGGGGCCTAGTCAGAGGCTAGAGTTTCTAGGGTTGGAGCTGGACATGATCCAGGAGCTGTACTGATTTCCAGGGCAAATGGTCAAGAAGTTACAAGAGCTAGTGGGGACAGTCACAGGCCACAGGACGGTGCAGCTTCGGCAGGCACAGCAGCTGCTGGGACATCTGAATTTTGCATGTAGAGCCATTGCCACAGGGTGCACATTTATGCGGCATTTAGCCTGGGCAACTCGGGGAGCAACACAGCCACAACACTTGGTAAATATTAATAGGGGGACCAGGGAGAATATGATGGTATGGGAGCATTTCCTCGAGGACTACAATGGGCAGACTATCTGGCAGAAGGACTGGCTATACAGTACTGACCTACGTTTGTATACAGATGCAGCAGGAGGGATTGGTATGGGGGGTTATTTTCAGGGAAAATGGTTTGCCGAACCATGGTCTGATGAATGGATGCAAGAAAAGGTGATGAGAAACATTACCTTCCTGGAGCTGTTTCCCATATGGGTTGCGATGCTAATCTGGGGAGAGAACTCAAGAATATGCAAGTCACGTTCTGGAGTGATAACCAGGCAGTTGTAGAGGTGCTGAATAAGAAAAGAACAAAGTCAGAAGGAGTCATGAGAGTGTTGAGAAGGATGGTGTGTTTAGGTCTGACCTTGAACATGTCATTTAGGGCCAAGCACATTGATGGTGTAGACAATGTGATAGCTGATTGCCTCTCCCAATTGCAGATGGACAAATTCTGGACTGTCGCACCCGGAGCAGAGGTTTGGCAGATCACCATCCCGACATACGTATGGATGATTGGATTGGGGGAGTCGAATTATTGTTCCACAACTCCTGGGCCCCCAGGACTCTTAGAGTTTATGAAACCTCTTGGACGGCATTTCAAAAATTTTGAGAACAGTACGGTGGACAGGTAAGTGGGGCAGTGACCAGGGAGCAGGTGGCCAGATTTATTGTGACGGGGTGGAAGCAGAATATGGTGCAGACAACCATGGGGTTCATCTGGCAGCTATAAGGCAAATATGCATGCTGAGAGGGTGGGAGGACCATACAAAAAGCAACCTGGTCTGCAGAATGATGCAGGGTTGGCTACTAGGGTCAGATAAGAAGCAGAACAGCAGGAAACCAGTATTTGAGGGTTTGATGGCAAGGTTGATGGGAGTGCTATAACATTTGCAGCTCAAGGAGTGAAGCCGTGCTGTTTAAAGCCCTGTATGCTATGATGTACAGCAGGGCTTTTAGATTGAGTGAGGTGTTGGGCCAATGCAGGAAGAAGGATGGAGGAGGGGTTACAATGGGAAGATGTGGAATGGACCAGAGAAGCAATAGCAGTGCTATTAAGGAAATCAAAAACCATCCAGCAGGAGCAGAGCAGCAGGGTGTGGTTACGGAAACATCATAATTCAGCCATTTGCCCTGTTGGGGCTCTGCACGTGTATGCGGTAGACCACCCAAAAGTAGGAAGTCCACTGATGTTCATACATGGGGAAGACAGGCCAGTTTCTGGGTACCAGATGACAGCGGTGCTGCACAAGATCATCATATTTTTGGGGCGAACCAGAGGAGGGATATTTATCCCATTCATTTCGGATTGGGACTGCCTCAGTGATGGCAGCACAAGGCAACAGGCCTGGGGAGATCAAGCAAAAAGGCAGGTGGATATCTAACTGGTAAAAAAGTACACACACAATATAAAACAATAACGATATCTCTGTTTTTGTTTCCCATAGCAGATGCAAGAGATAAGGGAAGAGGGATGGAGTAAGGAGGGGGACTCGGGGGGGGGGTTGAAGAGGTAATATACTAAGCAGTGTGTTTCTGGTTATACAGAGATGGTCATGAAACTTGAGGCATGGATTTGCGGGGATTCATTTATTCACTGGGCAGAGAAATGGGCAGCCAGGAGACAAGGGGGAAAGCAGCTATACCTGAATAGTGATACAGTACGTTTGATGTGGAAAGGCTGATGGGGGATGAAATGGGCACAGCTGCTATCAGAGCTCAGGGAGATCAGGAAGGACCATAGATGGCCAGATCTAATCATGATACATCTGGGTGGCAGTGACCTGGGGGAGAAGGCCTTGGCTGGACAGATTTTATCAAATGAAGCATGATTTGCAAAAAAATAAAGGAGTGGTGGCCGGAGGTTACTCTGGCCTGGTCTGAAATCATGCCTAGAAGGGTTTGGCATCAAGCGGAGAGGCACAAAGGGATGCACAGGGCCCAGAAGCACATGAATGCTTGGGTGGGCAGATTGTTCGAGGGCATGGGAGGATTAGTCATCCACCATGGAATCCTGGACTGGGTAGATGAATACTACCGAGGAGATGAGATACACCTATTAGGCCTTGGCCTGGTCCTGTTCAACACAGAAATAGTGAATGCCATCAAAGCATGGCTGAGCCAGAGATTATATAGATGGTAATAGATTGGATAAAAAGGGCAGAAAGGGGGTTAGGAGGGGGGACGGGGAGGGGGAACAAGAGTGAAGTCCACTGTCCATCACAAGCTGGAGACGGACTGATAGAAAAAGGGGGGAGGAGGACAGGAAAGAAAGGGGTGAATGGAAAACACTAAAAAGGACACAGGATTGATAAGAGGCAGGGGCATGGTGTGTAAGCTTGTACTGCTTTACAACATAAGAGGAAGAAGCCGGGCCCCCCGTGATATTTGTCTGGGGGCCAGAAGAAAAGAAGAAATTAATAAGATGGATGAATTGAACAAGAATGGGGCTGTATGTAATGTATATAAATATTATTGGGAAGAGATTGTAAAATGGAAATTGTGGAGATGTACCACGTTATTACCATGGTATTGTAAACAATGATATATTTGACTATTCAGTAAATTAATTGCCAAACTGAGCAACCACACACAATCTTGTCTATGACTTTATTGGCGGGGCTCGGGGGACAAAGAGGGTTGCCCAATTAAAGGGGCAGATTCCATTGTCCCAAGGCCCTAACAAGAAGTGTGGGAAGCTCAGGACAGGGGGAAGGGTGTTGGAGGGAGAGGAATGAGGTCATGAAAGGGGAGGACCTGATGAGATCACAGAAGGGGTGGGCAAAAGGGAGTGGTGGGAACTGTGAAGTGGCAACCTGTGATTGGCCTACGTGAGTCAAATGGCAGAACTTAAGTGGGCAGTTATAAGGGGCTACACAGCAAGGAGAATGCATCAATTTGTTCCAAGAGTTTTTCCACCCACCCACCCTGAAGGAAGAGCAGAGGGAACTGTGGTAGGTGGAGCACAGTGCATCACTGTGGCAGGTGGAGCACAGTGGCAGGCTGCATGTGGACTGCCGACGGTGGATGGCAGGAAAGGGGGGAAAGGGGAGGAGGACAGGAAAGAAAGGGGGGAAAATGGAAAACACTAGAAAGGACACAGGATTGATAAGCAAGAGGCAGGGGCATGGTGTGTAAGCTTGTACTCCTTTACAACATAAGAGGAAGAGGCTGGGCCCCCCCATGATGTGCATCTGGGGGACAGAAGAAAAGAAGAAATTAATAAGATGGACAAATTGAATAAGAATGGGGCTGTATATAATGTATATAAATATTATTGGGAAGAGAATGTAAAATGGAAATTGTGGAGATGTACCACGTTATTACCATGTTATTGTAAACAATTATACCTTTGACTATGCAATAAATTAATTGCCAAACTGAGCAACTACACAGAGTCTTGTTTATGTCTTTATTGGTGGGGTTCTGGGGACAAATAGATGGTAGGCTGAAGGGCCCTGAAAGATTGCCAGTGTGTGTATCAGAATCTGAGACTTGACTTAAAACTCTATCTAATCTCTACTACTGCTACTGCTGAGCCCATCTTTTCCATGCTTAAGAAACAGTTCTCTAGTAAAATAAAAAAGCTAAATCTATTAGATGTCCCAAAATTACATTTAACTTCATGTTTTTTGCTCTTTTTACTTTTTGTTGGTGCAGTTGGATTACTATAGTTAGGGTTGAGGAAGTACTCTCCATGAAGAGAAGGGCTGGCTACATTATCTATCTATCTGTCTGTCTGTCTGTCTGTCTATCTATCTATCTATCTATCTATCTATCTATCTATCTATCTATCATAGTGGCTCAGTAGAACCATTACAGTTAGGGATGAGGACACACTCTGAGTGAAGAGAAAGACTGGCTGCATACAGTATGTGTCTATTTGCCTGTCTATTTGCCTGCCTGTCTTCATGCATGCATGTGTATGTGTGTGCATCTGTCTGTCTGTCTATCTATCTATTTATCTATCTAGCACTGTTTTTGGGTGTTATTAACTCAGTTGTTCTTAGACGGACTAACATGAAATTTGGCTTGTGTAACGTCTGAACCAGAACAGCTACATCACAGAGATCTGGATTTCACCGGTACTGGAAAACAAAAAGAGCCTGATCAGGAAATAGCCTGTTTCTATTTGAGTTGTCTGAAAACAAAAACCCAGGATAAGTAGGAAAAAGGAGGCCAATCAGCCAAAGTAAAAATTTCAAACTAAATTTATTGCCAACAGAGTGTGTGTATTATGTACAATACACAGTTACCAACAATTTTGGGAATAACACCTTTCTCAGGATAGATTATCTTACCCATTCTGTACCCTTGGGTTTTCCCAGAATATTCACAGCCTGAAATTTTTGTATGGGTTGATGATGCCACTGAAAAGTTTTAGAAGATTTAAAATGTGTAAAAATGTGCTTTTCAAAACTTTTTTTTACTCATCAATGACTAAAGACTGCTGAAAATTGAAACTTAAAAAGTACAGGTTCTATAGATTTGTGGGCTAAGGTCTCCCTTTTACTTTTTTTTTAATTTCCTTTTTATTAAGAGAAGCATAGTGATAAATGTTACATACATGGTCATACCATCCATGTTATAAGAAGCCAAAGTTATTAAATGCATGTTTACATATTAGTTATGCTCATACATGCATAAAGATTAATTGATTCATGTGATAAATAATGAATATTATAGGCTTACTTACATTTCTCATGAAATAAGTAGATTTTCGAAGAAGGAATCCTTCCACAAAATATGTAATGGTTGCAGTCCAAACCCCTGCCACAGACCTAAAGTCTGAAGAAAAAGGTGAGGACACCCTGGGGTGTACAGGGTTACTCCCCTCTATGTCTGAGCTCCGACCAACCCCCCCCCCACAAGGAACAAAGTCTGGGTCATGTTGTGCCATATAAAATATAAATTTTTAAAATTTTTCCCTGAAGACTGTTTGCTTATTATGTAATTCAGCCATAAGGCCCTCTAACCTATAGATATGAAAAACGTGTCACCATTCAGAGACTGTAAGAATTTTGATGTACATCCATCTACGAGTTATGTCTTTTTTTGCTGCTAAAAGGTAGAGGGGAAGTAAGGTACGATGCCATAAAAGTCTGTGAGGTGGATACACTGACAATACAACCATTTCAACTGTAAGTTAGACCTGTTCCCCCAGACAACCCTGTAGCTCCTTCTGAAGGATACACCAAAATTATATTAATTTAGGGCAAAGCCAGAACATATGGCCTAAATAAGCTAGTTTACAGTTGCAGAACCTCCAGCACTTAACATATGAAGCAGGTAGGTATTTAGCTAAAATTACTGGGGAGCAAAATAATCTGGAGTGGCACTGAGTGGCACTTCCAGGTAAATTCCCTCCAAACATGTGAGGAGGTGATTATAATGGCCTTTAAAGATGAATCGTACCACAATGCTGGTGGAATCTCCAAATCCATGTCTTTATTTCAGCCTTCTATCACCAATTGAGAAGTATCCCCCAAATAGTCCCATAAGACTTTATGCAAGTGACGAGTTAGTTTTCCCCAGGGATGACCCTCCAACGTATCTTTAAATAAGACCCATAGTTCACGTAAGGGAGCAGGTAGTCTAGAGCCTATTTCCCTTTGCGGCAATATGTAGTTACTCACCTGGGTATAGCAGAAAACATCCCTGTCAGGAAGACCATATTTCTTTTGTAATTCAATAAAAGGTATAATTCCTGAAGTTGTAAGAAATTGATGAAAATAAATAAGCTCCATCCTCCTCCAAAGTGAGAAAGTTACATCTAGTCTGGGGGGTGGGGTGAACATTTTCAATTTCTGATAATAATGTATGAAAAAAGGTACTTTCTCTAAGAGACATTTTTTGTTTTAGCTTATTTCATGTTTTAAAAATTTGGGCAGCATAATTGGTAAAGTTGCAGAGTGGGGGTGCCCGTCCCTTTGAAGCAAATGCGATTCTTTCCACATCGCTCTCTATCTTTCCATGGGGCCAATGAGGTGGGATACAACCAGATGAAGAAAATGTTTAGGAATGCTGCTGTTGCATAAAGCTTCAAGTTAGGTAAATTAACTCCTCCCTGGGTCATCGAGAGCTGAAGTAAGGAAAGATATTCTGGGCCCGCTGACCCCCCCCAAATGAAATTGGAGATTAGTCTATTCCAGTGTTTAAAGTGAAAATCAGATAGAAAAATAGAGGCATTCTGAAATAGATATAGAAGATGGGGAAGATCTAAACAATCCCTATACATTGAAAAAGATAAAAAGCAGCTTTCCCCACCTAATTAGGTCACCTTGAATGAGAACCAATAATGGTTCATAATTAACCTGCTCTAGATGATCCGGGTTCATGGGAATATGAATCCCCAAATATTTAATTTTAGTACAGTACCATTTCAAGGGAAAAGATTGTTTTAAGGACTGAGATGACTAGAAATATAGTAATAGTACCTCTGCTTTGGTAATATTTATTTTAAAATTGGTTGCTTCTTGGAACTCCTGAAGGATCTGCCATGTTGCCCGGTATTGATTGTTCAGGAGATAGGACAGTCAGCAGAATATTATCTGTGAACAAGGATACCTTATAGGATCATTGTCCCAGGGAGATCCCCTCAATCAGGTTGTCTGTCCTCAGAGCTGTGGCCCAGGGCTCCATATAGAGAGCGAATAATAGAGAGGAAAGAGGGCAGCCCTGCAGTGTCCCATGCTGCAGTAATATCAGAGAGAAGAGGGCACCACTCACACAAAAGTAGGCCCGGGGTGGGAGTAAATATTTTGGAGTCATGTCATAAATGACTCAGGGAATGATAGAGTTGCCAGAGTGTCCCAGAAAAAGTCCCATGGCATACTGTCAAAAGCCTTTTCGGCATCTAAACTCAACAGGGTGGATGGGATTGTCTAGAATGAATATGTTCTAATAATAACCTGGTTTGGCGGATATTAACCATGGTGCTCTGGTTGATAAAGCCAGATTGATCGGAATGGATAAGTGTTGGGAGCAGCAGTTCTAATCTTGAGGCCCATATAGCCATATACATTTTGTAGTTCACATTTAATATAGAAATTGGGAGGTATGAAGCTGTGTCAGTGACATCTTTTTCAGGTTTAGGAATTGGATATATAATGTCATAGGTCTGGGGGGGGGGACTCTCCTTCCACTACCACCCTAAAGGCAGACAACAAAGCAGGAAGCAAATGTCCCTAGAACTTTTTATACCACTTGGCTGTGAAGCCATCTGGACAGAGACATTTTAAGGGCTGCAATGCCTGACTGTGATGTAGGATTTCATTTGCACTTATGGGGGTTTCCAAGGTAGCCCACTGGGATTCAGAGAGTTTCTGCAGAGGGAGGAGGGACAAAAATTCCACTCTTTTGTCAGCCCTGTTGGGAGAGTGGGAAGCTGCGTATAGAGACTGTCAATAAGAAGAAAAGGCTGAACAAATTTGTTCCTCCTTGTATGAAAGTAGTTTTGAAACTTGATGTTTAATTTATCCCTTTTACTTTTGATTTGTCAACAAATGTTCACATTTCAAATTAATAATAAAATGAAAATACCTTCATAAGTAAATAAGGTGTCATGGACAAAATGGTGTCATGAAACTGGTGCCATTATTTATGTTAATAATTTCCTGACATGACTGACAGCAACATCAGATTTACTAATGCTGTTTTCTTTTTTTTTTTGCTCATCAATAACTAAAACACATGATGAGAGCTGAAACATGAAGCAGTCAGATTAGTTGGATTCTGGCCCAAGGGCTAAATATTTAACATTTGTTTTTGTCAGAAAGCATCTACATATTAATTATAATATCAACAAAATAAACTAGGTAAACTTGGTGTCTTGAGACAAAATAGAGTTGTGAGACCAGTGTAGTGAAATATGTTAATGCTTTTGTGACATGACTGACAAGAGCATCACGCGATAGATTCTCGAAGCTCTTTAAAATCCCGCAGCTGTGGGAAAAACTTGGCGCAAGTGGCTTGCCACTTGTGGAACTGCAGTTTCTCCCGTAGCTATGGTATTCTCAAAAGTGGAGTTGGTTTATGCCCAGCTCCATGACTTATGGCAGCTTGTGGGGGGTGTTTCCATAGAAATCCCAGCAGCTTCAGAAAAATGTTATGGTCAATGGTACCAGCTGTAACATCTTCCAGAGCTGCAGCAGATGAGAATACCAATCTCTGTAACTGCAGAGATTTCAGTCCGTAACTAAAGTTGTGGTGTGGGACTTAGTCCCAAATCCTTTTGAGAATCTGGCCCCACTTATACTGATTCTTTTGTAGTTCATGATGCCATCTGAAATTTTACATTATATTATTATAGTATTGTATGACTTTCACACTATCATGATGGTTTGAAAATGTTTGAAATTTGAAGCCCACTGATCGGCACAGCTGTAGTGCTACTGCTCGTGATGCTGGCAGCCTGCATTCAGGAATGATCACAGGTCATTGGGGGCCAGCCAGGGGAGGATAACTGAAAATCCCAGAGGACACTGTACTCCTCCAGAGAGGGAGGGTTGGAAGCTGCACTACTCTACTGCCACCTTGCTGACCACAGGTGGCAATGCAGTCAGAGTGGCATAGGGGGAAGGGGTGGGGTAGCACAAGCTGGTGCCATGCTAAGCATGGTCACATATGTGTGCATGCACACCCATACCACCTGCATCCAGGAGTTGGGACCAGAAAGCAGAAATACCTGGCAAGGTCGGATGAATACCGACTACCCATGGCACAGGGTCATAAAGTCGCAGACAATACCACGCATATGTCCACTGCACAGAAAGAAACAGTGTCCAGCATAAACAGATAGCTGTTCTTTAGTTTTGCAGGGGGGCTTCACCTCCCACACCACCCCGGAACTAAAATAATCAGCTCCTAGGGAGTGTGGACACTGGGGCAAGGAAGAAAAAAGAAACCTAACAGATTCCACAGCAGGAAATCGAATGGTGATTTCCCCAACCCATGCACTGCAGGGTCTAGCCACTCCACCAAGGGAGCACTCGACCGAGCAACTGACTAGCAGTGCCTACACACACTTACTCCTTCCTGGTGAGTGACAGGGGATAGCCATAGTATCACATCACTGATATTCCCCTGTTGATCTAATCCCCTATGCACTACCTGTAACATGCTCCTGCTCTGTGTGGGTTAGCATGTGTGGTTATGACCTGGTACCCTTCCCACAGGCCCTGCACTGGTGAAGAGGCTGTCCTACAATCTGGGACCTGGTCCAAGCAGTGCAAAGTCTAGCCTGCCACCCCCTGCCAAAAGGGTATGACAAGTGAAGGATGGAGTTGGAAGGTAAGCCCATAAGAAGCTGGGTGACAGGGCTGGGGAGCCGGTGTGAAGAAGGGCCTGGCGAAGGTGGTGAAAAAAAAAAGAAGTTTTGATATTTTTTGCATACATTTTTATGACGAAAACCATTACAGTGTTTCTGTCAGGTAGTCAGGTTGGGGATGCGATTAAATGTGTTTTGTTTGGTGATTTAACATTCAGGCCCAGATTTTCAAACTGCGCCATTCTGAGGCGCAAGCCCCTGCGCTGCTCAAAATAGTTGCGCAGGGGTGTGGCCGGGGTGATATTCAAAGGAGTTGCGCTGCTGAGCAACTCCTTTGAATATCACCCCAACCATAGCACTTGCGCGATGGCGCAGTGGAACTTGCACCACCGCAAGCTGCCAGAGTTGAGCATTAAACTGGCGGTATGCTGAAGTACCATTGCGCCATGCTCAAATTTCCAATATTCAAAGGTGACATGCAAATGGGGCCATAATTTATGCAAGGTGCCGGGGGCCATTTGCATCTATTTATATTTGTTGCATACTCGTACATGTAGGTGCGCTGATCCGAGGACTTGCTCCTGGCCACCCGACATAAAATGCAGCCCGATCGCTGGCATCACAGTTACGAAAACCCCCACACATATCCCACAGCCCGATCGCGGGCATCACAGTTACATGAAACCCCCACACATATCCCACAGCCCGATCGTGGGCATCACAGTTACATGAAGCCCCACACATATCCCACAGCCGATCACGGGCATCACAGTTATGAAACCCCCACATATCCCACAGCCCGATCGCGGGCATCACAGTTACATGAAACCCCACATATCCCACAGCCCGATCGCGGGCAGTACAAGTACATGAAACTCCCCACATATCCCACAGCCCGATCGCGGGCAGTACAAATACATGAAACCCCCCACATATCCCACAGCCCGATCGCGGGCAGTACAGGTACATGAACCCCCACACACATCTCCCACAGCCCGATCGCGGGCAGAGCGTGTATGAACCCCCAGTGCCCGATCGCGGGCAGAGCGTGTATGAACCCCCAGTGCCCGATCGCTGGCAGAATGTAACCCTCCCCCAACCTGAATAACTCCCTGGTGGTCCAGTGGACTGTAAAAGCCGATCGCGGGCAGAATGTCTCGCACAACCCCAAACATCTCCCTGGTGTCTAGTGTCCCCCCCACCCACCGAAGCCTCACCCCGCTCCCCCGCGGCGGTGGGCGACAGCATCCACCACCTGCCGCCCCACCATCGCCGACTGACTGTCCGGTAGGGCTGCCGCCCGTGGTGCAGAGCTACAGCCAATGGGCGTGCAGCCCATACCGTACCTTGACAGTTCAGATTTGTGAATGATGTTCGTTCACCGTCTGAACTATCGCTCTGACCATATTTCTGCATGTCTTCTTTCTTCTACCTCAACATTTCTTCTGAACAATCGGCGGGCGAGCGGAGGCTGCAGTGGTGATCTGTCGCCCGGCCAAGCGGTGAAGAAACCGTGGTGGGCCTGGGAAGGCAGAGACGTGACATTACCAGCGATCACTAACCACTGGACCCTGAGCAGAGAATTACTCTGCCAGCGATCGGGCTGGAGAAGTTCGCCTGCGTTCTGCCGCGATCGGCTGTGAAGATGTGGGGTTTCATGTAACTGTGATGCCCGCGATCGGGCTGGTGAGGGCACAGGGACCGAGTTGGGGGCCAGCCAGGGGTGGCAGCTGCTGTGTTGCGCCTGCGCATGCAGCAGCTCACCTGCAGGTGGCCCTCAACCTTGATCCTTTTTTGGCTCAAGGTTGTGCAGGTGCAGGTTGGGGTTGTGCATGCAAACTCTGCACAACCCGACTGAATATCGGGTTGCGCAGATTATGCATGGTTCCTCCCCCTCCTGTTGAGCATGCATTCATTTGCATTGCTCTTTTGCGCAACCTGTTGCCAGTGGAGCAACTGTCTCCTGCTGAATATCGCAGAATGGCGCAATGTAGGACTTGCGCATGCGCAACCCTGTTGCGCATGGAGCAACCCTTTTGAATATCTGGGCCTCAGTGTTTATTGATTAAATACATTGATAAATACAACAGGTCTATGATGTTGTGGCTTTTCACATCATCTAAAATTTCACAACATCATGTCATATAATATAATATAATATAATATAATATAATATAATATAATGTAATGTAATGTAATATAATATAATATAATATAATATAATATAATATAATATAATATAATATAATATGATATTGCACCCCTATAGTTAGTGTTGAGTAACTTGTTTAATGTTAAACCTCAAATTTTGCACATCAATATCTTTGACTCTCTTTGACTGAATGAGCTGAAGTTTTCTATGTATTGTCTAGGAGGCAAAGTCTTGATGTATGAACATTTTTGTGATGACAGCTTGTGCGGTTTCTGAGATCTGATTGTGTCATTTTTAGGGGGAAAATAAACTATTTCTTTTGTATACTTAACATTGTTTTTTTATGGCTGTGGGCGAGCCTACAGCTGTTTAGTTATCATAGCCTTAAAGCGGCTGATCATGGCATCTTCCGTTGGACTTTTGGAAGTATCCTTCCAAAAGTCCAATGGAGCTTGTAACACTCCACCATGATCGGCCGCTACTGAGTAACAGCCACACTATTTTGGCTGTTACTTCTGTATTGTGAGACAAGAACTGTGCATGCACATCTTGCATGCATGTGCAGTTCTGCTGGCATCACCATATTGTGCATGGTAGACTGCCACTCACTGCAATTATACATGCATGAATGCCACGGATGTGCAGTTGCGTCACTGCCATCTTGCGGATGGAATTCCTCCAGCACCCTCCCACTGCTCCTGTCCTCCCCACTCCCTCAGTTCCCTCCCAGCGCCAGCATGAAATAAAACCCAATCGCTTCTTCCTACTTCTGCTGTCCTCCCCACTCCCTCCATTCCCCATCCCCATGCCAACATCAGGGATCCTAATCCCTCTGTTGGCATCATGTACCCCCCAACTCATGTGGCACACTGGGATCCTACCCCAGTGTGCCCAAATTTATGTTTCTTTGTTTTCCCCCACGCCGACATCGAGGTGCCCAATCCCCATGTCAGCATCATGTACCTCCCCCAACCACATGTGGCACATTGGGAGCCCATCCAAGTGTGCCCAAATGTATCCTTTTTTTTCCTTCTCCTGATGTCTTTTTTTTACCTGTAAAAAAGAAAATGGTCCCTCATCGTCACCCTAGTCCCCCTCCCCAATCTCCACCCTCCCACTGAGCACCCACCTTCCCTTGCTCCCCTTACCCCATACTTACCTCTGGAGGTCAGTGCTGTCATCTTCTCTGGACTGGAACACATCTGCACTCTTCAAAGCTGAACTGCAAACTAAAGAATCAAAGGTAAGCATGTTATAATAGCAGTCAATGGGGTTTCCAACTTATGTTGATATATTAGCCATTTTTAGGAATTTTGGCCAAAATTTTCAACATAGGGTTCTTGGGATCCCACCTCATGAACACTGTCACCATCATTTCGTTACTCTGTCCCAAAAGGTGATTTCACAGTCTCTGCATGGAATCACCTTTTTGGACTAATTAATAAAAAGACAGTGCCACCATTCATGAGGTGGGGTTCCCAAAAGCCCATGTTGCAAATTTGGTGAAAAAAGTCCAAAAAATTATTGCGTTACTAGCGTGTGTTGTACAGTTTCTACGTACTCTCCTAATGTCTTCAGTTTTTAATATTTTCACTCCAGATTTTCAACATTGCCATTTTTGCATGGTTCCTTATTAACAGTGCAGCTGGCATTTTTCAAATCCTGCCCGAAACATGTTTTCACACCTGTGGCATAGAATGGCATGGTCACTCTGTGAAATCATCTTTTGGGACATGTGAGTGAAATGACAGTGGCATTCTTCATGACATGTGGTCCCCAAAAGGCCATGATTAAAATTTGGAGCCATAACTCTAAAAAATGACCAAGTTATACCCGGTCATTTAAAATGTACTACGCATGTGTGTAACTTTGGTCATTTGGCAGGTTGCCACAGCCATATCGGCTCTGGCTAGAGTTTGTTTGTTTTGCTTTCACCTACAGCCTACATGGAAAGGAATTTTTGCCCCAAACTTGCAGGGGACATGTGTCATGTTCAAAGATAGTGCCTTGGAGAGAGGCGGTGGCCACCTATAATAGGGTGGTTGCCAAAGTTCTAGATGACATTGCATCAGTTCATATATGATCCAGATCCTCTCACTTGAGATCCCCTTGGTTTGATGTTGATCTCAAGGCAATGAAGATCAGGGGTCAGAAATTGGAGCATTGCTGGCAGAAGACCTGGCTGGAGGCCAACAGACTGGCCCTACGTTCTCACTATGTTGAGTACCAGGGAGCGATTTCCCATAAGAAGGCAAAATTTCTGTCTAGGGAAATTGTTGCAGGGAGAATCAGACCATCTCAACTGTTTTGGACCATGGACAGGCTTTTACATCTTGCTTGTCTTTGACAGAAAAAAGCTTTTTCAACTACTTTATGTGAAGAATTTGCTCTGTTTTTCTCCAACAGAGTCTCGGCCATCTGGTCAGGGATTCTGCCAGGGAGGCTTTCGCCTCACAGTGATTGAGTTGGATATTTCAGAGGCACTCAGCCTGCCTGGAAGGAGTTTAGGCTGGTGGAGGTGTCTGAAGTGACTAAGGTGATCTTAGAGCTAAAGCACACCTTTGTGAACTGGACCTGGCGCCAACACATTTCTTAATGCGATGTGTCGGTGCCATTGGCCCGGTGTTCACCAGGATCTGTAATTGGTATGGTAGGGTACTTAGTGTTAACATCATTAAGTTTTGAGTAGACTCACATAAAATACAGGAGTTTACCACATGGCAATTGGAATTCCCAAATCATAGTTCTATGTAATTTTGGTGTTCTTGATGCTGGAGTCCATGGGCCAGGTATTCAAAACTTAGCATGGCCGCTAACCGTTTGCACAGGATTAATACAGGGTTAGAGTGGGACTGCCATATTCAAAGAGGGAGATAGCGCGAGCTAAATGCAATAGCACCAGGCTAAAACACAATGTATGCAAGGGGCAAAGTGGAGGGGCGGGAACCTGCATATGGGTGAAATGGGATATTTAGAGACATAGCGTTGTGCAATGCACCATCGTGTGGCACTTAGAGCAGTGCTACTTATTGCCTATAAAAGGGAGGCCTAAACCCAGGGCAATCCACAAAAGAGGGAGTGGCCAGACCAGGAAGTTTAACACAATGGCTTTCTTTTGCAATGCTGTAGTGCTGCACCTGATGGAGCAGGCTGTGGAAGAGGATGAAAGAAAGCAAGCCCAACAAGGCCCATTACCTAGACAAAGGAGGAGATATGCTGCACACAGATGGTACCGGCCCAGAGTCTCCTTTGAGACCCTGCCTGATGACCACATCGTTGGCTGGTACAGGTTGGACAGGGGAATGTTGAGGCAGCAATGCGAACTCCTGCATGAGAAGCTACAGCTGACCACCAGGTACAGCCACACCATGTCAGTCGAGGAAAAGGTGATGGCAGCGATGTGCATCCTAGCCACTGGCATATTTCAGCACCCAATGGGGGACACCATTGGGATATCGCAGTCCACCACATCGTGCCTCCTGAGCCAGTTCCTTGATGATCTCCTGCCACATGCTGGTGAGTTCATAGTATTCCCCAGCATGGCAGCAGAGCGCACAGCAACCATGCAGCAATTCCATCGAGTTGCACACCTACCCACCGTACTTGGTGCCATTGACTGCACCCATGTCCCCATCTGTGCACCACCTGGTGATGCCAGTGACCTGTACATGAACAGGAAGGGCTTCTACTTAATTAATAGCCAGGTGGTGTGCGATGCGACAGGGTGCATTAGCAATGTCTTTGCACAGTACCCTGGCAGTGCCTATGATGCCTTCATCTGGTACCAGCCCAAGCTGTGCCAGGCATTTGAGGAGGGCAGGATTCCAAATGAGCATCTAGTCAGTGAGTATGGGCAGCTACAACAGGGTGATAGCACAGGGGAGGGGGGATGGGCAAGGGTAGCCATGGGAGGGGCAGGGAGCAATGGTTCAGAGCAGCAGTGGGCACTGTGCAGGACAGCAACACTAACACCTGATTTATCTCCACAGGGGACAATGCCTATCCCCTACGACTCTGGCTGCTGACACCAGTACCTCAGCCAGCAACAGTGGCTGAGGAACGGTACAATGTGGCACATGCTGCTACAAGGAACATCATAGGGAGGGTCTTTGGGATGCTCAGGATGCGGTACCGTTGCATAGACCAGTCAGGTGGTGTCTTACAGTATAGCCCTCAGAAGGTATGCCGTATTATTCTGGCCTGTTGTATGCTACACAACATGGCACTGAACCATGGGATACATGCATCTGAACCTGAGGTACATTCTGACAGTGAGCCAGAGCCGGGGTAAGGGGCATAGTAGAACAACTCAAGCGGTGGGATCCACGCATGGCCCGCTGGGCCATAGAGCACAGGAGCAGCATCATTGAGACACTGAACCAGGATGGATGGTGAGTACAGATAACACAGACAAATAATATGGTGTCAAGAGTACATTTAATGGTACTGCATATACGGTACAGTGAAATCAGTGTAATATATAGGTGCTTTACTCGTTGCCAGTGTGGTGATGTGATGTGGTGTGGTGCGTGTGATGTGTGCGGTGCGTGTGATGTGTGTGGCCCACCACCATACCCCTCAACTGTAACACAGTACGAGAAACAGCACTACAGCTATGCCACTGCAGCTCCCTATTCCAGAGTGTGAGGACCTGTCCCACACTCAGTGGTAACACTGTAAAGAAAATCCCCCATTGTAGACGATGCCAACAAAACAGGCAATTAAGAAAAGACAGGATGAAGAGATATGCAAAGAATGTAACAGTCCAGTTAGCTGCTGAGGGAATGCAGTGAGAAAGAGGTCCACATTCTGCTCAGTAGAATCACATCCTGAGAGGCACTGTTGTATGGTTGGGGGACAAAAGGGTGAGAAGTATGGCCACCATCCAGGTGCACACAAGAAACAGAAATGTATATATGTGATGGCAGGGGCTGTGACATGGGAGTGAACAAGGGCCATGGAGGACTGTGTGTGTGCAGGGGACATGGGATGTGGCTGTGTGCATAGGCATGCAGGTGAGGGAGACAGGGTCACAGCACGTATATGGTGGAGCACATCAGCTGCGCCTGTCGCCACACAAATGATGCACACCCTGTGTACAGAGCAAACTGCTGAGCAAGCTACTTGCTGAGGACATTGTTGGGGTGGATTGAGGTGAGGCTGGGAGGGCAGACCATCCACAACCATGCCTTGAGGCCTGCATAGGAGTGAAGGGAGGGCAGCCATGCCACCGTACATGTCCTGTGGATGAACAGAATGTAGGGGTTGAGGAGGTTGCACCTCCCCTGTACGCACCCCTGCCATGCTGCTGCCCATGTGAGGCATGGTTGCACTGGCATCTGGGTACACCCTGCAGTGCTGTGGTGATAGAGCCCCACAGCACCACAGAATGGGCCTGCACAGCAGCAGTTAGGCCACCAAAGCCACACTCAATGGTGGCGAGAACACGGGTCATCCTCTTCTCCGACTGCTGCTCAGCACGGGCAAGACCGGTGCTCACTGTCTCCCACAGCTGTGACAGCTCGTGCCACAGCTCCCTACGGAGATCATGCAGGTCCTGCTGGGCTGCATGCTGTGAGGCCAAGGCCTCCTGGAGCATGGGCCATGCACCCTGGCCATCTTGTGCAGGTGCAACATCAGCATCCTGAACCTGTGGCAAGGGTCGTGGCTGGTGCTGGGCAGTGTGTTGTGGATGTGAAGGGACCTGTGGGGGAGGCTGGAGGTGCATTGGCTGCTGCAACCATGGCATCACAGGTGATTGAGCATGCTGCTGGACCAGCCCTGTGGTCAGTGCCCTGTTGGACATGTCCAGTGGGCATGACTGTTCAGGCAGAGGAATAGCAGCTGTGGGCAGAAAGGTGTCATGTGCCCGAGTACCCCTTGTCCCCAATTCAGGCATGGTGCCATCCCCAACTGCACCAAAACCTCTGGTGTCACTAGCCACACCCAGAACTGGCACATCAGGGTCCTCCCCTGCATCCTCTGAGCCATGGTCACTTGTGACAGTCAGGATCACCACCTGCTCCCCACTCAGATCCTCCACCTGGGCATATTCAACTGGATTCAGGGACTCCGGGAAGGATGTATCCTCTTCTTCTGATGTTCCTGCATATACCATTGACTCATAACATCTGTGAGCAGACATAGTGCTGACTGTCATGGTCACTACCGGTCTAGCTGTGGCTGCCATGCCTGATGTGAATGGCGCACCTCTGCTGTGTACGAATCCTCCACTTCCCCTACGATTGTGCCTGGCCCAACCTGGGACATAGCTTGCTGGGCATGTAATGCTGAAATGGAAGAGACAGATGTCAGTCACCGCTACATTGACCAGACCACCCACCTCATCCCACTCCCAAAAATGCCACATGTACCCCCAGCAATGTGTGCCCTCCAGCATGCCCATGCAGACCCAAGTGTGCATCCCATGCAATTTCAGCCTGTGCCCTAAAAGCCCCTGCACCATGGTACACATGCACTCATGACATGTGCCTGCCAGCAGATGCCCACCACTGTGCGGCCCCAACACCACTCTTACAATGGAACATACCCATGTGGGCCCTATGCATGCATCATGACAGTAGTGATGTGTGCCTCTGTCCCCATGGTGTTGCTGTCCACTGAGTGGTGGATACATGCCATGAACTTACCTGCTCTGGTTGGTGTGAGAGGTGTCTCACACCCACCACCTTCAATCCCACTGACTGCCACTGGCCACAGGGTAGAGGCTACTATGGCCATCAATGGGTCCCAGTCCCACTGCTCCAGTGGTTGTGGACCACCACCGGTCCACAGTCTATCCTGGATCTGCTGTGCCTCCTCCTCCTCCTTCTTTGCCCTGCACAGCAGGTCATTCCACTGTTTCTGGATGGCTTCAGTGCTATGGCCACGACCACCTATGGCATTTACTGCTGTGGCAATCTCCTCCCACATCAGCTGAACAGTGGCGTCCGTCAACTTGTTATGGCATAGGACCATCTCCCGCTCCTTCACAACATGTACCAAGGCACATAGCTCATCTCTGGAAAATTTGTGGGACCTGAGCTACTCCTATCCTGCATCCTCACCTGTGTGGGACAGAAGGCAGAGAAAGGGTTATACAGAGTTGTGAAAAAACATTGCACAGCTGTAACAGTATCTTATGGCCATGATGCAACACACAGCTGCTATACATGCTCCCACCCCCTGAGGAACGCCAACAGGACATGCAGGATGCACCTCAGTGTTGTGGAGTGCTGCAGGCCAGCACATGTGGAAGCCAGCTGTGTGTGTGCAGCACACAGTTGTGCGGCCCATGCTGCTGCCTGTGGCATGCGAGAGGTGGCCTGGCTGCACATGTTGGCATGGACATTGGTGCACTGCAAGGCAATCACAAGGCCTACAGCCACAGACAGTGTCTAATGTGCACATGTGTGGGACTGTGCAGTCATGGCTGTAAATGCCTGACTCGTGGTGCCCCCTCGTCACACCCAGTGCCATGCTGGGCCTGTGAAAACCCAGCACCATGGAACACATGCTGTGGAAGCATGGGTTGACTCTCAACAACAGGGCTAGATGGCTGACCAGGACACATGTTCTGCTAGGGGTGTGGCCTAGGCACCATTGCATGTGCCAGAGCATGTATCAGTGTAGCTACATTGCACACATTTACAGGCATGGTGTGTGTATAGGTGATCCTGGCACAGCTGTGCACAAGGCCTGTGTGTGATCCACCATGTGTCGCAGTAGTGGGTACTGTACAACAATATAACTGGAGTACTGCACCCCCAGCATGTGTGTCAACACATGTCACGCAATGGCTAGGATGTGCACACTGTAGATAGACCGGCTTGTCATGAGGGTAGACACCCTGGACCACAACAACGTTGGTACTGCCCCTGCCCCTGGCTGCACAGCACTGTGCACAGACAGACAGCAGCCGGGACTGCAGTGTACCAACATTATTAACCACAAGAGTACTGTCTGCCATGACTCACATGTACACATCACACAACACAATACGGGGGGGGGGTTGGCTGTCTGTGGTGCAGATGTCAGTCGGTGACATGGGTGACAGCACGGGCACCTGTGTCAGTCGTCACACTGCAGTACTTGTACCCCTACAGTCACAGTGGACTACTGACACACTCCAGAGTGCATCCTTCACACTGCTGATCACATTCCACTGCCATCTGCAGCACCACAGCATGCAGTCAGTCAAGCATGGCCTGCGCAATGGGTGTTGGCCAGTGCATAACACTGGTGGGGCACCACTACCCACACAGGGGCAGCCAAGAGGGTCAATGGTCCACCCAGCTCCCCCCTGCACCACTACGTACATGCCTAGCCACACTGCACCAATCAGGCATCAGCTGCAGTCCCAAGGTCATTACCAGTACTCCACTGTTGGACAGTTCACAGATACCATAGCCTGCCACATACAGGCAATACAGGAGCAACCTGTGTGTGGCAGGGATGATACTGCCACACATGTGGTTCTGCTACACCTTGAATCAGGTCCTGTCCTGTCAGACAAGCAGGTGGTTGGCATTGTCTGGGTCAGCCTATCGTCCATGCAGAACAGGACTATAAAGTATGGGTAGCCCTGATTACCCACTGACATCCAGCAGATTACAACCCTGGCATCCCAGTGGTGTGATGTCAGGACCATATGAACTCATCTCAGCTATGTCTTAGCAGTAGGTTAACAAAAGAGAGTGCCACTGTTAGTCGGTATTCTACACACTTGGAATGTGCTTGGAAGCCTCAGTGCAGTAGTCCTATAACAGTCCTGTTGTCACAGTGTACTGTCACTGAATCTAGCAATTTCCATGTCTGATAGGGGTTAGCACTGGTATTATGCTGGCCCACTGTCATTTGGTCCATGTATCCCAATACTGTGTGTACAGTACCTACACATACATGTGGCTGCACCGCAGGGTCAATACTAGGGTAAGGCCCACTTACACATGTTGGGGGGGATTCCCATGACAAATCCCATCTACTATACCCGACAATGCCTGATGTACAGGTGATAACCATGGTATAATCATCTCTTGTGGTTGCTAGGGCAATTGTAAACCTCTCGAGCTGCGTTCTCTAGGTTTACTGATGTCCTAGAAACCACTTGAGGCATTTACACCATGGTTAGCACCTGTACATCAGGCATTATCCTCTATAACATCACACAGATTGCACACAGTACTATACACTAGTAATAACAGTGGCTCACCAGGTAGCACAGATGCCCTGAGGCCGGGAGATCAGAAGGCTGTGGGTTCTAGCCCCTCACAAGGCTCTTGGGTTAATATCCTACAAGTGACACTTCAGTGCAGCATGAGGGGGGTGCTGCACTCCTGAGGTGCCATCTGTCAGATGAGATGTTAGACCGAGGTCCCATCTGCCTGCTCTGGTGGTAGGTCAGGTGGATGTAAAAGATCCCATGGCACTTCTCAAAATGTATAGGGGAATATCCACAGTGCTGTGGCCATGTTCCCCCCATTTACAAGACTACCACAAGCAGCATAATCTGTTTCAAAGACATTTGGCATTCACCTGTATCCCCTTCCACCTGGGTTATGGCTGAAACAGGCAGGATTTGTCTACAGCACATACCCGGTCAGCAAACACTATAATAATCAATATATATGGCAAGCAGAGCAGTGCTATGCACAACCAGCGTGCCCTGCCAGGTCGGGATTCTGATTCCCATGGACCTCACGAGCTGTGCTGTTGGTGTCATCGGGCCTCAGAATTCTTCTGTGGCAGAACACACTGGCACTGCAGAGTTGCCCATCCAGTATGCCCTATGTGCTGCTGTAGTTGTGCTGTCATTATGATGTTCTGTTGCAGTACTGATGTCACCACTGTTGCAGGAGCGCATGGCTTGCTGGCACAGTGTTACCAACCTCACAGTACCGCTGTGGTGTCAGTAGTCTCGAACCACTTGAGACATCACATGTTGGTGTCAGTATGGAACAGAGTGCAGAGTAACATGCTGCACACTTGACATGCTACATCTATACAATATATCACATGCATGATGCCACAGTTATACACAACCTGTGTTCTGTCACCTCGAGCATCTGTTATTTCGAGGTCACAGAGACTGAGAACCCCTCTGTGGCACTACATAATGATTGTGCAGACCGGCCCATACAACAGGCAGAGTAGACATGTGTTACAGCCCTGACCTGGATGTCTGCCATCATCCAGTGCTATCAAGCTACACACACATGACATGGGGATGCCCAACTGTTGTCAGCATGGTGACTACACAGATCATTCATGAACAGTGGCCTCATCCAGGGCACAGTCAGTTAGCAGTCATCTGTATCCCCCTTCCCCAGCTCCATACCTCTCAACTGTATCACAATACGAGGAACGTTCCTCATTGTACGTCACAACAGCACGCTGTTCAACATTGTGAGGAGTTGTCCCACATTCAGTGGTAACATTGTAAGGCACTATTCCACAGTAAATGATGCAGGACATATGTAGATCAATTACTAACTGACGTTCTGAATATAAATGCAAATAGTTTAACAGTGTTCTGGGCCTCTGAGGTGAAGTCTGATTACATGTTCCACATTTTACTCATGTGTTCCACATACTGAGAGGCAATGTTCCACATTTGGGTGACATAAAGTTGGGAGGTATGCCCAGGTTGTGCCTGGCACTAGGCACCCAGTCAACATAAACCACATCACAAACCTACTGCTATGTCCCTGGAAATACACCTCTGTGTCAGCCCACATACAGTACATACCTTACTGGCTCTGTGATTGTTCCAATGACATCCTGTGCTGCAGCAGTAATCCCACAACAACATGTATTACTGATAAGCAACACAGGTGGGGCACTGTTAACCCTTATATAGTACAGTCGGGCAAACAAGCCTGTTAAGCATGCTAATGGGCCATTAATGATATGTTAATCTTCATGTTAGCACCATGCATACACAATGACTATCATCTGCATATGCCATTTGAATATGGCAGATGATAGCGCTGGGCAAAGTGTTTAGCGCCGGGCAAACCATATAGTGCTGGGCTATCTCGGCTATGCTTAGTGCAGTGCTGTTGCAATAGCTCCACGCTAGGGCCGATTAGTGCAGGTACAGCACATGCACAAGTTGGGGCAGCCCATGCTAGACTGGCAGCGCTATTGTGCCTTAACGCTGCACTAACCATGTTAGCGCGCTGCCACTGCGCATGCCTGGTACGTTTGCACCGGGGTCATGGCAGGGTCTTGCATGCGCAGTGCACACACTTCTGGGTAGCACAGCGCTATTGCATAGTTCTGCATGGCGCTAGGCTGAACTGTTTGGGAGTGTCAGGGTGTGTGGGCCATCTGTTGCCAGTACAGCAATTCCTTTCCCTCCTCTTGTGTCAGCCATGTCTGGGAGATGTAAGCAAAGGACAGTGGTGGGCCGTGACAGGCGCTGGGATGAAGTGGAGATGGCCAGCCTTGTGCAGCTCACACAACAGCACCATAGGTGCCTGTTTGGAGAGGTCCGGGAGGGTGACCACCCCCGTAGCCAGGTCTGGGCTTCAATTGCCCATCTCCTCACAGCACTCATGGGAATACCACATGATGGGAAGTTCCACCACCAATATGTGGACCTCAGACGCAGGCAGCGTCCGCTGCTGGAATGATGCCTAGTGATGATTCGAGAGGGGACTGTGCCTGTGCTAGGTATGAGAAGCCTCTCACCACGGTGGTGTCATGGGGGTGGAGATGGTTGGTGTGTGAGTTGTGTGCTGCAATAGTGAATTACTGGCCCATTAACATATCATCTGAGGGCTGTGTTGTTGTACTGGTGGGGTTCAGCACATACCTACCATGCTATTAATGTTGTGCAACTTGTGTAATGATATGTGACACAGGTCCATTTTGGACATGGGTTTATGTCCCAATGAAGTATTACCATTTGCTACCTGTACAAAAATACACTTTTACTACTACTGCTACTAGTATATGTTGGTCTTCTGCCATGAGGATCTCCATTCAGGTGTGTGTGGACTGTGTGGGCCAGGGGGGACGTAGCATCTTGGGAGTGTTGTCTGCAATGTCCTGCACTGCGGTGGAGCACTGCCCCATACTGTGGTGGCATGGACCCATGACACCAGGCCCCCTGCCACTTTCACTGTATTCTGCCATTCTGCCAGGGGGCTGCGTGCAGCTGTACTTACTTTGTACATCCACAGTATGTGGTTGGGTATGTTGTCTGGTTTAATCTCCCAACCATTTCTCACCCACTTGTGGTACATTGCCTCTTACAATGCGGCATAAGTGGGCCAACTGTGGAACACTTACACATAGCTTCACCTACACTGCTCAGAACACTGTTGGCAGTTATGTTCCAGAGGTCTGTTATTCATTGTATGGTATATGGTTCGCATCATTTACTATGGCTCTGTGCTTTCATATGTGTCCACTGCATGTGGGTCAAGTCTTCACAATGTGGTACAGGGTGCTTCTGTGGTGTACACTGTTGACCGTTCCTCAGAATGTGTTACTGTTGAGAGGTATGTGTCTGGGTGTGGTGCACTCCACCTCCACTGCTGTGTCTGTGCCATGACACTGGCCAGTGGCTTGTGTGACAGATCCATGGCATTGGTGCCCTGCTGTGCTGCACACTGTCACAGTTGTGGGCAGCATACGCACTGTACTCAGTTGTGTATGGTCATGCTGTGTGCATGTCACATCCTGTATGCCTTTCTGTCATCAATGTCATTCTATCTGTAGCCTTTGGGCTGTTGTATGCCACTGGGTCGTGTCTGTGCATCCACATCTGTTGTTGAGGAGTTCGATATTTGTGTTCCCTCATTACGGGTTAGGGGAACCCTCTGCTTACAGTCTGCCTTGTTTGTGAGGGGGTACCATCCAGAGGGGCTGTGTACATGTGATGGAGGGGGGGCTGTTACAACTTGTGTGTACAGGATGGCATTGTCAGGCTCCACCCCTGCACACAATGGCCATGCACTTTGTGGTCTGCAGTGACCTGTGTCATGCTTGGCATGGCTTGGGTGGTGCACTGTCCTGGGTGCCAGTTATACGTGTGTTGTGCCATGCCTCCGGGGTCAAGGGTGGTCTTTAGCGTACCGTGGTGGCTGACATTGTAGTAATGCTGCTGTACTATCTTCCCACTACAGAGTGCAGAGACCACGCCGGAGACAGGAGGGGTGAGCAGCAGGCCGGCCAGAGGCCCACCACGGACAGGTGGAGGGTGCCATTAATGGTGTGGCGTGCAGCGGACAGCAGTGATGAGGATGGGAGTGTGTTGCGTGAGTACTGTGTGCCATTGTGCATTTCTACTATGTGTCTGTGTCACCACTGCAGGCATTGGAGTGCTGTGTCTAGTGTTGTGGCACAGTCGCCTAGGTCATCCAGGCCTGATGTGATTTAGCTGTGTTGCATTTGGATTCCAGGGTGCTCACTTAAATGGACCCCTTAGACATTGTGGCTAAAATATGTACAGCCACATGGGGCTACAGGGTTCACGGCCTATGTGCTGGATGGGGGCACTGGATGCTGGACACCAGTGGCACCATTCAGCGCACCCATGACTGTCACATCAGTGGGGCCTGATATGCTAGCTGCATGCATTTGTGTTGTCTTCCATGCCTCCAGTGCCTTGCCTTCTGCTGCGCGGCCTGTGACATGGCTGGCTGTATGTCTGGTCTACTGTTGCCATTACTGCCATGTGCACTGCTATCTGCCTTGTACTGTCATATGCAACATGTTGCTGTTATGTCCACCATTGTGGCAGGATGCAACAGGTCTGTGCATGGCCATTGGCCATTCATTATGCCTGGAGCTGCGGGATTACTGTGGTCAGCCTGCTGTACTGGCTGTTTCTGCTGCTGCTGTTGTCCTGTCTGCCATGGCATCACTGTTCTGCACTTCTCATGGCATGTCTCATTCACAGTACCATGCATAGTGTGTCAGTGTCTATGCAGGACATGTTGT
This sequence comes from Neoceratodus forsteri, assembly GCA_016271365.2. Lineage (NCBI taxonomy): Eukaryota > Metazoa > Chordata > Ceratodontiformes > Ceratodontidae > Neoceratodus > Neoceratodus forsteri. The sequence continues at coordinate 1,092,136,113 of CM057456.1, forward strand.
TGGTGCCTGCCAGGGCTATTCATGCTATGGCAAACAGGGGGCCACAGTGTCACGTGGTGCCTGTATCTCCCTACCAGTGTGTTGCCATTGTAGTGTGGACACTGGTATGTTTTTGTGTGGTCTTGTCTGATCTCCGTGGCGTACATGTACAGGGGTTGTTGGGGGGGGTTCTGGGCCTATGGTGCCACATGGGCCTGTGTGGCTGTGCACGTCATGTGTGCCTGTTGTGGCATGGGAGTAGGCAGGCATCCTCCAAGCACTCCATGGTGTGCTATTTTATTTCTGGGGGGAGTAGCAAATAGGTTCTGAACTGCTTCTTTTTTCCATGAAGCCTAACAAAGACAATGTTGTACCTTTCTGTGATTTCATTCATGGGAGTCTACGCTAGGAGGACTGGTCACTAAGACTGTCTTTGTATCCCATGGACAATACAACTTTACAGGCTGTGGGCTGGTATGTGGGTGTCTTAGGGAGCAATGCATGGCATTTGTATTTGCCCATGCAGGGCAACGCCCATTGTCATGAGTTTCATAAGTTGTATTTATTATGCCAATGGTGGCAACAAACACAGTCCTGGTGTACATTTGTATATTGTCTGGCTACACTCTGGGGTGGGGTAGCTCACCCTAACAATGGGGAGAGGGGTAGCAGTGTATCCACTTGGTGTGCAGATGTGAACTTCCTGGCTACACCCCTGCCTGTTGGCTCCAGCTGTGTTGTGGGGGTGTTTCTGCATAGTCTGCATGGTGTTTCTGCATAGGTTATGCAGGTGTGCTGTAGGGGTTGTTCTGTGGTAGCATGGTGTGATGGGTGTCACACCCTATGGCATATGCTGCTCCCACAAGTGGTAGTGTGTGCCTCACCATGCCTTGGCCACCAGGGTGGCACTGTTCTGTGTATATCATTGGCCTACTGCTCCCCTTCCACTGGTGGACCATGGCCTCTGTCCCTGTTTCACATGTGTGTCTTCTTGCATGTGTGCCTTCAAAGTGCTGCCGCTTTGGGTCGTGGCACAGCCCCATGCCATGCCCTTCACCGGTGTGGGCTCCTCATCCTTCTGTTGTGGCAAATGGGTGTGGGTGGGCATTGGCACTTTCCCTGGTTGTGTACTGCTTGGGTACCTGTCCCACAGTCCCTACTATACTGTTGCCAGTGTCATTGTCCTCTGTGGTCATTGAGTCTCTGTGGTCCATGTCAAGTCTCTATCTGTGTCACTTGCCACTGTTCCACACTTATGTCAGTCACCCACCTGTTCAAGGCTTCCTGACATCATTTGTACAGCTGCTATGTTATGGCATTGTAGGTGGCAGTTTGGCTGACTGTACAGTTCTTGTGGGGGGGGCAGCAGTGAGGGTGGGCCACTGTTGCGGGGGTGTATGGGACAGGCATGTCTGGTTACATACCTGGTTGTAGCTGCGGCACCTTCTCCAGTGGGTGTCATCTGCATTGTGTATCATAGCTGTGTGACTGTGGGCAGCAAGTCCCAACATGCGTCATCCCATGTGCATGTCATTCAGTGTCCACTTGTTGTTCACATCTCAGGGGGTGGCTGTCTGTTTGCACTGTTACAGTTTGCATGCCGCTGTGCTGGCTGGATTCCACTGTGTTAGGTTTCTCAGCATACATCTATGCATGTCCATGTACATTGAGGTGGTGAATACTGCCTGTTATATACTGCCTTGCCATGCAGGCACATGTCAGTGTGCATTGTGGTTTGTTCTGAACTGACACATGGGCATGGTTGTTGGGGCACGCTGTCCACCATGTGGTGGTACATGGTGCCTTTGTGTCATCTTCATGTCCTGATATGGTCCCCCTTTCTCCTGTAGGTCCACGTTGGGCATCACTGTGGGCCACCCGTCAGAGGAGGCTGAAGGCAGGGATGAGCTGTTGAGGAGGGTGGTGCAGCAACAGCGCATGCTAATAGAACAGCAGGCTGTCTTGATTGCCGAAACAAGATGGGTTGCAGCCATCCTGGAGGAACATCTGCCAGCACCTGCCCACACCTAACTTCTACCTCCCATTCTGTTATCCTGCTTCCTGTCCCTGGCCCACTGTCCCCAGCCCTATTTCTGCCAACCTGTTTCCCTCCATTGCTTCCTGTGTCCACATCCCTCTCCCTTCCACATTCTTTCCCCATTCCACTGTAAATATTGTACATAATTGTCTTTTTTGCACTATTACTGTTGTTTTCTCCATTGTTTTCAGTCCCTTTGTTAAGCCTGCCCTTTTCCCTTTCATTATGTTTGTGTTGTATCCCATTTTTGCATATTGTGTTCTGCTGTGTTTTGCTTTGTTTTTCTGTACATTTGTTCCTGTTGCCTTTGTGCCTTACCTGTTCCCTTTTTGAATTATACTTTGTTATGCTTGACATTCCTGTGTCGTGTTTTTTTTTTGGGGGGGGGACTCAGGATTTAACAGTGTTCTGTGGTATTCTGATTTCACTTGTGGGTCCAGGTTATTCCATGCCATTCACTAGTACTGCAGTTGTGTCTGGCAGGGCTATTTTGCTTTCCTGTGTTCCCCGACAGCTGCTTACACCTCTAACAACTTTGTTTCTGTAGATGTTTGCACTGCCTCTGTCTGAATGCTATATTCAGTGCTATCTTATCTGCTATATTCAGTGCTGTCTTAATCCTGGGCAATTTTTGCCCTGCACACCTGGGTCTGTTTGCCCGGCTTCCTTAGCTTACTATATTCAGCTGGTTTTGCACCGGGCTATTTCCTTTTGAATATAGCTATGTTTTTGCTGCTGGCAAAGTTTGCCCACCGGGCAGTGCTAATTTAGCCTCGTGGCAAAGTTTTGAATATCTGGCCCTATGTCTCTTAAACATGAAGTCAAATTAAATAGATATGGTGTAATAATGTAGAAAATGTGCATAATCCTGTATAAGTGAGAGTACAGCTATTTTTATGGGGTATTTTGGTAACTATTTGGAGCTAATTTTGTTTCAGAAAGCTTTCATGAATGTCAGTAGAATACTGGTATCCATTATAAATGATTAATTAGAATTATGTGCCAATGATTTGTTTATGTCATAATGAATAGACTATAAAAATGAACTGACGTCTTTGGAATGTGACCCCCTCATGAAGCCTTAGGGAGAAGGCGAAGTGCTGGGGTATTCCTTGTAAGTGTAATTGACCAGCATCTACTTTAGAGCAAGTTGGCTCAGCAATAAATATTCTAAATTTGTTACATCTTATTTTGTTATTGTTCTCTATCTCTGGAGTGCAGCTAATAATTTTTCTTGGTCAGGGATTCTGCCAGGGAGGCTTTCACCTTGCAGTGATTGAGTTGGATATTTCAGAGGCACAGCCTGCCAGGGAGGAGTTTAGGCTGGTGGAGGTGTCTGAAGTTACTAAGGTGATCATAGAGCTGAAGCACACTTTTTGTGAACTGGATGCCCGCTCATCATGGAGACCTACCTGCACCCACAACCCTTACACAGCTTCTCTGAGTGCCATCTGGCTCTCCATGGAGGCCTGCAGGAGCCGTGTGCTCCAGAAGCTCATTGACAGGGGACATGTGTTGAAGGTGGGCTGCCAAGTGGGTAGGGTGTAGCCTGTTGTGTGACTGCCACCTCCTATGGCAGCCACACATCTGGCTGATGTTGGCCTGCTGATAGGGTGCATGCACCCATGCTGTGTGCTGTGTTCAACTGACCACACACCTGGTAAAGCTGTTGGTGGTCCCCATTACCATGTAGCAGGGTGGTGCTGCACCCTTCCTGCACAGCAGCAGACCAGCGCTGTCCACCCACAGCTTGTGCCATGTCAGTCTGCATGTGTTGGCCCATCTGCTGCACTTGGGATGGTCCAGGACTGCTGTTGGTGTCAGTCGCGGCCTGTGTGGCATCTGGAATGGCATTGAGTTGGATGGTGTTGGGGATGGTGCTGTCAATCTGGGTGCCATCATCATCCTCAGTGTCTGTAGTGAGCACCTCAAGATTATCAAGGAAGTCGATCCCAGACAAGGAGATGTCATCAACATCATCATCAACATCCCCACCACCTGTGTGGGTGCATCCACAGCAGAGACCTCAACATTGGCCAATGCTGTGGACACAGGTATGATGCCCTGCTGTCCATGTGGCCATACCCATGAAGCTGCACTGGTTCCAAGATGTGATAGGGCTGTGGAAGCAAAAGAAGATCACATGGTTAGGGCTGCATGTCTATGGTGACAATACAGTATCAGACAGAGTGAGGTACACATGAGTGTTACAGACCTTTAGGTGGTAACAAACACAGGCAGGATACTGTTTGTGGGACAAATGGAAAACACACCATGCTGCACGGAGGGGGTTGTCAGGCAGGAGATGTGTGGTCACCAGTGCACATTGTGAGGCACAATCAACAAGCCCCCCCCCGCCCACACACAGCCCCCTAAATGCATGCCCTGGAAGACTGCACAGTGGTCATCATGTGACACCCCAACCCACAGAACATGCTGTCCACATATCCACACCACACACACCATAGAGGTCAATACATACACAACACCCAGAGACCAGCAGTATATCCCAGACACACTTTTTGCAAGTGACTGCGGAACAGACAGGACCACGGATGGTACTGGCCCACATCATGGCCGGACACACCCACGTACAGAGCCCATGCTACCCTACACCACAGGCATGCAAAGCTGCACAGTGGCCACAGCTCCATGACCACTCAGTGCCATGACTGTGTAACATGCCACACACCAGCTGTGAACACCACATGCAGGACTGTACAGTAGTACTAGTAGCCACAGACATGGCCAGATATTTCCAGATATTTCACAAAATGTCTAAAGAGTTTCTCTCTGCTGCCCCTACTGTGTAAATGGAGAAAGCAGGAGATTTCTCTCGAAATCACAGACATTTCAGGAAACTTCTGGCCATGTCTTTGGCTGTGACTGTACATGACCTGTGTCTTGCATACTCACAGTGCAGTGATGGACCACCACCGGTATCATATGAACATATGAATGTGCCAGCAGAAACAGATTTCTTGGTCTATCCTCTGCTCGAGTGTGCAGCTAGCACCCCTAAGTTGCAGCTGCCCCTGAAGCCATGTATCAAAGCCATCTTCAGCTATCACTCAATCAATCAATCAATCAAACCTTTATTTATCCAGGTGAACACCATTGAGCATAGCTCATTTACAAGATGGACCAGGTTAGCACAGGAACGCAAGTTATACAATATATGAACAGTCACAACATTACACCTCAGTAATATTATACAATACAAAGATACAATAGTTAAATGTAATCATAAGTGGAGAACAGTTTGGAAACAGTGGTTTAATTCCTTTGTGGTGTATAATGAGTCTAGTAACAGAAGCTGGAAGTACTAACGAGGACAAATGTTAGGTAATGGTATATTACATATAATGCCATAAGAAACAAGACAGACAGTGAGTTAAAAAAAGAAAAAAACAAACAGTGTAACAGGGTAGAAGGTGGTGTGTGGTAGGTGAGGCAAGATAGGGTACAGGCAGGGTGGTAGGGGACAGATGAGGGACAGATGAAGCCTAGGAGAAGGCACAGGACAGGAGGATGGGGAACACAATTAGGTATTAGAGAAATATAAAGGAGAAGCCACAACAGCCACATGGCTGAGGGTTGTGGCCATGAGAGCCTCATGTTCCGCATGGCAAGGACTGTGGATGGTCCCCCACCGGTGGCACTGCATGAGGCATGGGCCTGGGAAAGTTGTTCCCTGCAACAGAGATGTACACCATTAATTCGCATGATGCACTCTTGTGGTGTCCTGTTGTGAACCCCCTGCTCATTAATGGCCTCTGTCACCTCCACCCATCCCTGTGCCCATTTCTGCTGGATCCTGGTCTTCCAGCTCAGGTGGTCCTCACATATTAAGTAGGCCTCAATGAAGGCCTTCAGCTCATCTTTTGTGAAGTTGGGTCATCATCGACATTTACCTTTCTCAGACTCCATACTGGTGCCTGGGAGACAAACAGATAGGGACAGGGACAGGTACAGCAGCAGTGGTATATGCTGTGTAACATGCACAGTTCCAAGCAAGCACATTGTAAGAGGAAAATAACCTACCTTCAAGGCAGCAGTACCTCTCTCGGTCACCTGTGTTGGGGGTAGTGCATGGCTACTCTCTTATGGTCCATCACATGCAGATGAGCTAAATAAATTCCAGTAATGAGATGCAAATGTTCGAACTGAGCACAGATTGTGCAATGAGGCAGTTTGTGTATCCTGGCTGAAAATTGCAATTTCACACCAGGCACATCCCAATGTGCATTGTGCATTTAATTGTGCATTGTGTACTCACATCACATATTTCCACTGACGCATGTGAGATAGCCACAACACATCAGTACATTGCATGGTTGCAGATCACTGACACTGGTGTCAATGCATTATGCAGATGCAACTGCATGGTGCACGTGCACAGCAGGCCTTTATGACACATGGTTCCTGACGTGCGCAGTACAGAAGGCTGTAGATGTGGCATCGGCTGACCTTCCCAGTATGGCATTGTGGCACAGCTGTGCATGCATGGATTCAGGCAGTGTGACCCATTTCCTGTGTGGCCTGTCGCTACCATGCATGAGCGGTAATGTATCATGGCAGTCCTTGTGCGAATCCCAATGGTGCACACACCAGCTGTGTGGGACTGACCATGTGTAGCCATTCGCGCAATGGGTATGGCTCCCAGGTCTGACCAAAGGTGCAGAAGGGAGTACCACTGCAGCTGAAAGCATTGCCATGGCACATGTCACATGCACAGCAGCCATGAGCCTGCACTCCCAGAGGTGGGGGGAGACTGAGCTGGCACATCAGTTTGACCTGGTGGTCCCCGGGGAAGGACAGCTCTTTGGCCAGGAGGAGCTGGATGTGGAGAGGTCCCAGGTGTGGGCCAAAATAGCCAGATGCCTCACATGAAAGACTGGCATGCCCCAAATGGGGGAATAGTACTGCCACAGGTTTGGTGATCTGGGACGCAGGGACAGGGCATGGCTGGACTGGCTTTGGGACATGGTGTGCAGGGGAACAGTGCCATGCCCAGATATGTATGCCATGTGACTGTATGTCATTCAGGGTACTGTACACTGATCAGTGTGTGGGTGTGGCAGACACTGTCCAATGTGGACAGTGGTATGTCACCCATACTGGATGGCAGCTGTGTACCAGTGTGGTGCTGTGCAGTGTGCTGTGTCTGCCACTGTCTGGCCCCAGAGCCCCTTGGGGACATGTACACAGTGCTATGGGCCCATGGCCATGCCACAGTGGGCAATACTTTCCAACATTGTCAGGGCATAGCCACCTACAGAGGTGTCAGATAGTCCAGTGTGAGCCGTGCATGTGTACCACTATGCAGGCATGTGCATCCACTGTAGGCTGCACGTGGATGCAAGCTAGGTACAGTGGCCAGCACTCATGTATGGTGTCCATGATGCACAAAGGTGGTGTTCCCCATGGTGGATGCCACACATGAATACTTTCCCCATGTGCCATGTGCTAGGGTACACATGCCATGTACCGGATACACAGCATGGGCCTAGTGGCCCACCACATGGTCTGGCAGGGCAATACAGTGCACACACATCAAACGTGCAGTGTCCTTCAACATTGTACTGTATGGGCACTGGTGGAGGGTGGTGGATTGTACAGCCCTATATCATGCCACTGTGCATGTACACTGGATGGCACGCAACAGTGGGGGTACGTGCATTCCTGTGCAGGTGTTTGATAGGTGTTCACATGCCTGTATTGCTCATGGTTGTAGTGGGGGAGGGGGAGAACAGTGTGCTACAGCATGTTGCTAATTGTGGCCTTGTCATTGTGATTCCATTACAGACAGGGAGGTGGTCCAGCAAGCGTGATGTGATGCCCGCAGGTTGAGGAGGACAGTGGGAGGCAGACCAGGCAGCGGAACATGGCATGTCTTTTGCTGCGCAGGGCATCAGGTGAGTGTGCATGTGGTGTTTCATGTAATATAGGGACAAGGGGGATCTGCAATGCCCATTGTGGTCCATGGCATGCAGCATGTACATGCACATGCACATGCGACACAGGTAAAGCACACATGTGGTGGCAATGTTGTGCTTTTGGCCAGATGTGCACCACTGCCAGCCCCTGTGGAACCTGCAATGTCCACTGTGTCTGGCCATGGTCACGGGCCAACTCCTCCAGCCACACAGAGTATGCCACAGGGCCATCGGTCATGGTGCACCAACTGCTGCTATCACCCATAGTGTGGTCAATGAAATGTTTGTGGGCCTGGTCTGCATGCCATTCACCCCACTGCTGTGCAGCATGTAGTTGCGCTGCACCACTGACATACATTTGGCCACATCCCACCCACACAGCCTCGCATGCTACCTGGCACACATTACCCCATTGCTGTGGCCCATGGCAATGCCACTGTGGTGCAATACAATTCCGGTATGGCACTGTGTATTGGCTGTTTCCACCATGGCAGGCCTTTGGTGTTGCCATGGCCATGTCTTGTGTGTGACACCTGTCCGGTGTGGACTGTGGAATGCAACAGGTGGTGTGGGGCTGCCCTTGAGTTCCTGCTTCAAGCAGTTTGTGGTTTTGCACCACCACACACCACCAGCCCTGTGTCGCATCTAACACTGCCCATGGCTATGTGTTGCTGTTGTCCATCGTTCACGGTAGGCTGTTGACTGCCATCCATTCATGCTGGTCCACACCACTGTGTCACAGAGCAACATGTATATGCTGCACAGATGAGGGTGAGACACTCCCTGGCTATATCAGGTGACACAGCCTATGTGGCCATCTGTGTTCCTGCCACCATCCATTGTGCAGTGTGTGGACAGTGTTGTTTTGTCCTACCATGTCACCAGGCCATATCCATGTGCACCCCCTCCATAGGGCACCTGAACATCACCTGGACTCTGACTGTTAGCCTTCCCGATACCTGTACTGCTCATCCTATTGTGTTTGTGGGTCCCTGGACATTGATGTGTGCTGCTGAGACAGTGCCAGGGTGTTTTGATGATGTTGCCTTTGGTTCTGTGTGTGGTCCTCTGGGCCATTGCCTTACACAGTGGGAACCTCTGCCATCAATCCATGACCCCTGTGCACTGGTACAGCCCTGGGTGGTGTATCAGTGTGCAGACGTTACCACTACCATTGCCTGTATCCCCTGCAGTGGCCACCTCCATCCACAGTGTGTGGCTGCCTATTGCAGACCCTGTGTGCAAGTTGTGGCCAGTGACAGGTGTCAGCCGCCTGGCACCCCCTCTGTGTCAGGGTCCTGGGCATGCACCCTGTTCACCTGTGGGTGCCCACATCGGGGACAGTGTTTGGGTACATGCCCACAGACACGCCCTTTTCCAGGGCTCTTCCAGTGTGCCCCAGGGGTGTCTCCCTGGCCCTTGCATGCCCAGTGGTCCTGTGTGGGGCTGTCCCTCCATGCCTATGCACCAGTCACCTTCGGGTTACTGGCATGCTGATGCCATTATCTTCACCTGTCTGTCCATCTGTGCAGCTGTGCCCAGGCCTGCATGTCTCTGTGTGTTCCCCTGGGGTGTGGTGGTTGTGGTTGGACCACACCTGTGTGCATGCTGCATGCCATTCATATTTGCCTGCATGTGTGGTCCACTGTGGCCAGTTTCATACATCTGTGATGTTGCCTCTGGTACACCTGTGACGGGGATCACCCATCCATGGGTATCACACACACGCCTCTGCATGTGGCCAGTGAGCTGTTGCGGGGACCACTGTGCCTATGGCACATGGTCATGTGGCACACATCCACATTACCCTATGCCATGTCTTCTTCATGTCCTGCATTACCATTGCTTGTTTCTGCACCCACATCCCATGCTGTGTGCTGTGTGTGACACATGTCCACAGCATAACAACTGTCACTTTTGCATGTAGCACTGTGGTGGGCCTGTGCACTGCCCCACACATCTGCATATCACCATCAGTGCTGGAGGGATGGGCCTTTCTGTTTGGGCATGACTGACTGTTGGCACTGAGGCTATCTTTAGTTTGTCTGTTATTTCCCCAAGGATGTGTTTGCACACCAGCAATGGGCGGAGGTGTCTGAAGGACCTGGGGACAGCTGGCCATACAGAGGACAACAGCAGACACCAGGGAGATCCTGTGGGCCATATATGACTTGCTAAATGTTGCAGTGAAGGCCATCCAGGCAGTCAGCTGGATGGTGATGGCCATATGGGCTGGCAGTATAGCCTAGAGGTTAGAGGAATGAGGTGTGAACACGCTTGGCACATCCAGCAGACCAGACCTGAGTCTGATTCTCAAAACCTCCACTTGCATACTGTGTGACTCTGAGCAAGTCACTTAACTGCCCAGTGCTCCCAGGTTGCCCCTGAAAACAGGCACTTGTGCCTAGTGGGCCATATCCAGTTACCAAAAGACTAAAAAAAAAATATGCATACATTTGGGTCGACGTGCCCCTATGCCACACTGAGTGGCCCATTTCCCTGACCACCCCACGCTTCCACTCAGGCCCCATTTGATGTACATACTTCAACCACTGCCTCCCATGTTCACCCTTTCCCCTAATTCCCCAAGTGCAATATTGTAAATAGTTTTACCCCTGTTTCTGGACATTGTTGTTGCTTTTCTTCCTACCTGTACATATGTTCTGTTTTGTTCTACTGTTGTTGCTTGTTCTATTTAGAATTTTAGTATACATTTAATTCCTTTTTAACATGGCTGTGTGTGCTGGGTTCTTCCATGGTTGTCATTGCTTGTTGTTTGGCACATGTGCCCCGCATCCCTATGACCACTGATGCACAGGTGGGTACAGACCTTCACCTCACCCACCGCACCCTGTCCACAGGGTGTGGCCCACACTGTGTCTGTCCCTGTGTCCCCTGCACTGGTTGCATGGTATTTCATGTTTCACATCATTGTGTCCCTTCCCACTGGTTCCCTGTGGTGACACTGTGCCCCTCTATGGTGTTGTCACTGGTCATGTTGCTGTGTCCTGCACTGTCAGCGGACATGGGTCACTGTCAGTGAGGGCACCCTGTGTGTGTCCCTGCCCCCCTGCTATTCTACTGGTGTGCTGGTGGCACACTGTGCCACGTTTCTCACAGGCACATCTGCAGTGTTATTGCTCTGCTTCAGCATTCAGCCCTGTCCATTGGCATGGCCATTGCTATGGTACCCTATCCTTGGCCATATGTGTTGGCACTGCCCAGTGTGCATTGTCTTCCCCATGGTTGGCAATGTTTGTCTGGTGCACTGTGCTGGGCACTCGATGGCCCTGCTTCAGAGCATTTTAGCCACTGCGGTGTGCCACTGTGCCTCCCCTGTCCCCTGGGATGCTGCTGTTTCGCGACACCACACATCCCACATGCACCGGTGCATTGCACTCCATTTACTGTTTGTGTGCATCAGTCCCTGCCTATTGTGCATGGTTCCCCCATATTCAAAAGAGCCTTGCTGCAACACACATTTTCTGTTGCAAAATCACTCATTGTTCGGGATATTAAGTTGGATATTTGCAATCGCATCTTAAGGTGCATCTTCTGAAAAGTCTGTTATTTTGTGATGGAGCATTTCAGGTGTGCAGCAGAGTGACTTGCGCGATGCAGCCTGCCACTTTTGAATATGGAGCCCCCAGTCATTATACAATGTCACCAGCTATTTGTTATGTAATTTAAAGTAAGGAAATTAATTTAAAAAAAAAAACAATGTTAATACATCAATTAGGGTTTAATCACAAACAGTCAAAAGTAGGGAAATGTAACATTAGGGAAAACATCTCCACTGATCCTTGGTGGATGTTTGGCATGGTGTTATTCATGGTTTCAAAACTCACACAATTCAGTGTTGGTATTGCCTTAATGTTGGCACCCACTCTCCAAGCATTGCCTTGTGAGTATATTTCTGTGCTTGGACTGACACTACCATAGTCAGGGTAATACAAACACTGAGTCACATATCATTCAAACCCTGAGGAGTACCCCACCAGAGATTCACCAAGGCTCAAGGGACTTTCTACCCAAATGTTGCATTTCCCTACATTAACACTGTTTGCATAAATCCTAACTCATGCATTCATGTAGTTTTTTGAAATTATATACTATAGTGGTGTGGTAAACAAAGCCATCCCTAAATGGATTAACCTGATAATTGGTTTGTGCATAACCAATTCCAGGATCTCTGGTACTATACCTAGTACTATACTGGGTTCAATACCTGGTACTATACCTGGTACTATACCTGTACTATACCTGGTTCTATACCTGTACTACACCTTGTACTATATATGTACTATACCTGTACTGTATCTGGTACTATACCTGTACTATACCTGGTGCTATATGTGTACTATACTTGGTACTATACCTGGTACTATACCTGGTTCTATACCTGGTACTATACCTGGTGCTATACCTGGTGCTATACCTGTACTATACCTGTACTGTCCCTGGTTCTATACCTGTACTGTACCTGGTACTATATCTGTACTATACCTGGTACTATACCTGTACTATTCCTGGTACTATACCTGTGCTATACCTGGTGTTATACCTGGTGCTATACCTGGTACTATACCTGGTGCTGTACCTGGTACTATACCTGTACACTTGGTAATGGTCAGTTTAGTAGCTTAAAAGTTCTAGAAGGTTGAAAATACATAAAATATGAAGTTGAAGACCTTTTATTTGCTCTCCAATAGCACAAAAATGACTGTGAAACCTAAGTTTGGCCCAATAATAATTGTTTGGTAGGTGGCTTTACAAGAAAATGAAAAGATGCTAAATTATTGAGAAAATACAATGCAGTTTTCATGCATGAGCAGTTCGTTTATTCAGAATTGTTTTAAAACTAGATTTTTCTGAAACTGACAACTGCTTATTTCATGACTAGGCACCCACATTTGTGAGATAAGACTTGTGCATTTGTGAGCCTTAGCAGTGATGAAAGTGAAAACAACAAAAGAAACCTTTGCACATCAAAAAACAAGAAAATGTGTTGACCATCAAGTCTGAAACGTATGTGGTTGATAGTGTAGGGTGTAAGGTTAATTCTTCAAGTGTTATTATTATTTGTTTGTTTAGATTTGTTGACCCTGTAAGCCCACTGGGCCTAGAAGTCCTTTTTTCAGGGGCCACTGCGGGGGGGGTGGGGGGAATACAGACGCTAAGCAACTGAGATTGAACCGGATTAAGCAGTTGATGGCATTTTTAGTGAATGAGGGAAAATTGGCTAGGACACTGGGGGAAATTTTCCTGCTGAGCTGTAGGGGGACTTGCTGTCTGCTTGCAAGATGGCCACTCGGTTTGAGACTCCAGAGGAAGAGGATGTTCCTCAGGTGGGAGAGCAGGCCTCCTTTCCCACTGAAACTAAGTCAGAGGCTGGTCTAATTTCACATTTGGAAACTGATTCAGATGAAGAACTTCAAGATATATTTTTATTTATGGAGGATTTAAGTAAAAGTTCAGACCATCCGGTAATACAGGATCAAAAAAAAGCTTTACAGTCTCAAGTATCTTATCAGCAGTTGAATCAGTGGCAAACATCTCAGGAACACAGAGAACAGCTTTTGATTACTGCACCGGTTGAGGAAGCAGATGACATGCTACCTGTCAAGTGCCCCGACCGGCCTGTCAAATCTACGGATGATGCAGTATCATCAAAGGCCCTGCCTGGGCCAGGTGAGTCAATTCCTGTTAAAACAATTATTACTGCATCTTCATCTACGGATAATATGCTTATTTTGGCCTGCAGTGATATTGTTTCAGCAAGCGATTGCCTAAAGCCTGCAGTTATCCAGGATGTGTTTAAAAAATGTAACAAGGTGGAAAAGCAGCGGAAATCAGTAAGGCAAGAGGGGCGGGGAGCAGACGAAATATCTTACATGCATAGCGTCTGTGCTACACCAAGAACTCAGCTAACTAAATCAGCTGGGTTCGAATTTAAAAAACCTATTTTTTCTTCACCATCAGAGACTAAAACACCTAATACGATATATCAATACAATCCTGATTCTTAGAAAGGGGTGACTTGTTTTACATTCAATAAGAAAGGGGGAGACATGGATGCAGTGCAAGTTATTGGGAAACCTGCCCCTAAACTTAAAAGTTTCCCTGAGGAACCTATTCCTTCAACACCCCTCGAGACTACTTATACTTCAGTTTCTGTTTCTACCATACCATCAGGGCCTTGGTCACCACAAAAGGCTCTTTTAGGAGCAGGATGGCAGCAAACTCCAAAAGGCATTTGGTTACCTGACCCTGCGTGGGATTCCTCATTAAATTTCTCACAATCTTCCACAGATTGGAAACCAGGGACTAAAACATTATCAGAACAGGGGGAAAAGGTTAAAAATACTACCAAGATTCCAGCTTCTTTACTAAAGGGTGCCACAGAAATGGCTTAAAAGATCACTGAACTACCTCTTGTCGAGGGCACAAGGCCTTCCAATAACACTCCTGAACCTTTACATATTACGAATTTACTGACTGATATAAATTCTCCTGATTCAGAACACACTGAAGCACCTAGTCAGAAACCTCTTATGTCTGAACTTTTCACCAAAGCCAAAAAAGAAGCAGCTCCTAGAAGAAATACAGTTCACATTAGGTACAAGCGAGGTTTAGAAGAAAGACCAGACTGTCATTATGTTAGGAAATGTTTGTTGAAAGATTCATTACATTTTCCCCCAAAGAGGTTTTTGCCTTCATTAACATCTCTGAGGAGGACAACTTTGATGTTAGTTTTTGAACAGCTTATTCCTTAGACCTATTTTGGGAAAGATACTGCATGGACAGGTGAATTTTCCCCCTGCATGGCCCCCCTTTTTGGTTATTCCTCTTACTAAGCCTTTAATCAAATATGTTATGGTGATGTTTCAGAATGAGGGGGTCCATGTAGAGGATATCACCTACTGGTTATCACAGAAATGTGAAGTGTCAAGTGCACCTGAACCTATATTAAACACTGAAATGTTCTGGATTAGAGGTGGGAAATACAAAGTTAAATTAAGACAGACAGTTACAGGAGTTGAACACATTCCTAATTATTTTATGTTAGGCAGAGACAGGGGTGTCTGTTTTTATGGGGGGCAGCCTAGGGCCTGTTATAAATGTGGCTCAAAGACTCACCTCTCCAGTGTTTGTGACAAGCCACGATGCAATAACTGTGGTGAAATAGGACATGGAACAATGCAATGTGCTAATTACACAAGTTGTGACTTGTGCGAAGATTTTGGACATGTGTTTGGTGAATGCCCCTGGACAGTCAAGAATAAGGCCTCATGTATCAGTCCAGATCTGTTAATACAACAAGCGCAGGAGGCAGCTCCCCCCCCCCGAGTCAGAAATAAATCTTCTTTAGAATCCTCAGACTTTGGATTCAGACCCCCTCCTTCCCACTTAGAGGTGGCATCTTTGGTAGTTTTACCAAAGGAAGAAGCCTTTGTTTTGGATTCTACTCCCCATCATTCTCTTAATCCAGTGTGTTATGATGACCCAGTTTCCACGGATAAAATTCACACTGTTCCCAGCCTGCATCTCCTCAGGCTCATAGGAGATCATCCAGGAATGTTAAATGTAACCCCCCACATCATCGGTTTCCATTGAATCAAATAATTCTTATGCTGCTCTTTTTACTACATGGGAAGATTCAGAAATGGAATTAGGAGATTCAGATTCTCAAAAATCAGTTTTGCCTGTAGAGGATTATAAAGGGAAAAAGAAGAAAAAATACAATAAATAATGTAATTAATGCTAGGACATGGATTTAGCTGATCCAAATTGGGGTTCTTTAAATACACACAGTCTGTTGAATACTGCTAGAAGACAAGCTATTTTACAGTATATTTATGATGAAAACATACATGTTTGTTTTTTGCAGGAAACTTGGATGTATTAATTCGAACAAATATCAACATTCAAAAGGGACTGGCCCTGGGGACCTTCTTTCCGGTCATTTGGTACTGATAGTGCGGATGGGGTGGGAATCCTCTTTAATGCTTATAATTTCACTTTGTATAAATTAATTGACCCTTTTCCTGGTAGAATATTGATTTTAGATAGGAAATGGGGAAATATGGAATGTAGATTTATAAACATATATAACTCACAAACCAAGGCTGAAAGAGTGGCATATATGAAGGTGGTACAGCCATATTTAGTATCCTCTTATAGGAATTTTTGGGAGGTGACTTTAATTGTAGCCTATCAACAAAACACCAAACAGATAACAAAAGAAAAAATTATTGTGATTCCAACACTTTGGGGAATGTAATTAGACTGGCAGGCTTAAAGAGAAACAATGGAAAAGACAAAGCTTTCCTCAGACACTACAGAAACTCTCAATTAGTGCTTTCAGACAGTAACAACTTTATTTACTGGATTTAGAACAGCTACCACAAATTAATCTTCTGTTGTTGAGAAAACATGAGTAGTAGTGAGTTTCCCAAATTACTTTATGCTAATATACCTGTTTGACCTCAGCTGTTGGTTGACAGGACATATTAGCATAAAGTGAGCTCAGGAAGCTCTCTGCTACTTATGAAATGGTGGCTGCCAGCAGCAGAAAGTGAAAGTAGAAGGCCACTGTTTAAATCACTAAAAAATCAATTAGAGTAATTTTTTAAAAAATGTTACTGTCTCAAAGCACTAATCAGGCATTTTTGTAGTGCCTGGGTAAAGCCGTGCCTTTTCCTTTAACTAATTGTTCTAAATTTCAGTCACAAGGCCCAGGATTTACCTATAAGTGAGGTAAATACAGTAGTAGCCACAGACACTGCCAGCTAGAGATGCAGCAAATTTAAAATCTGCTGGCGAAGTGCACACGAAGAGGGCACTTCGCGTTGCCACTCCACTACGCGAAAAGGGCAATGCAAACTGCTCACTTTGCCTTGTCATTACCACTTCACGTTGGGCACAATGAAAATGTGAAGTAAGGCAAAGTAATTGATTTCAATGGACTTTGCTTTCCTCATTATGATTCTAAATGATCCACTTGGTGTTTCAGACTTGGCAGCCCCCCACCCACCCACACATCACATGGCTTACAGTACTGTAAGTCACATGCTTTCTAGCCAGGCAGGAAGGAAGTGAGTCACACAGACAGTTTCACTTTCTCCTGTGCAGACTGAGAGAGAGGAGTGTTTTGATTGCTGAGGAGGAGAGTTAAAATTTGGTACTTAACCCAAAAGCTTTTTTAAAAGCTACATTTTTTGTCTTTTCTGTACTGTTTTTTACTTAATTTGTTCTTTCTGTAAATTTTATTTTTCTTACCAATTTAGTTGTTTGTCTGTGTGTGTGTGACTGTGTGTGTGTGTTGTGCTTGTGTCGTGAGATGGAGCAGGGTGTGGGAATGTTTGGGTGGCAGCAGCTCTGGGAGAGCATGGTAGTACACGTCATTGTACTGTGCGCATGCGTGGGGGGCATGGGCGCCCATTTGTGCTGGACCGCTCTAAAGTTATGAGTGTCCAGCCCCCGGAAGCAGGACCAGCACCACCTCCTGACTCTGAGGCAGTTCAACCACCACCACCAAGTCCAGCACAAGGTCCTTTGGAGCAGGATGTGCCTGTTCCCCCACGCCCAGGTGTGGATCCCATCAGTACTGTTGAGCAGTGTGAGCAGCCTACTGCCAGTTCATCTGGCCATCTCCTGCCTGTGCCTGGTCCTCCCTGCACCTCCGTTGTTTGGCAGCTTTTTGACTGTGTCGGGGGGACAGCAGTGTGGTGAAATGTCGCCTATGTGTGGTGGAGGTATCCACCGTGGCCCCAGGGGAGTCACCTGGGGACTGGGGGCCAGTGCACCCATTTGCTTAATCACCACCAGTTGGAGTGGCAGGCTACCACAGAATGGGCCATGTCTGCACCTGCTGGCCATTCCGTGGCAGAGGGTGCCACTGTGCATAGCAGGTGTGGCATCCCTAAGAAGAGAGGGACACAGCAGCACCTGTTGCTCCACCAGCACCCCCACCACCACCACCACCACCAGCAGGTCAGCCTGTCGAAGAGTGGACACCAGAGAAGTGAGTGTAAAACTGTATGACTTGGCAGTTCTTTGGAGTGCTGTTGAGGAGAACAGAGAGAGGATGAGTGCTGTGGAGCAGCAGCTGGATTTACTGGATAAAATTAGAACAAAAGAAGGCACAAGGCCCATCTGAATTGTCCTCACACAACAGTGGGATGTTAAACAGATTATTGAATGAGTAACCATGAATCAAGCCTAGTTTTAAAGGAATCAAAATTATCTGAGCAAGTCACTTAACCTCCTTGTGCTCCCAGGTCACTCCTGTAAAAAAGCTTTCAGCTTAGTGTGCTATACCTGGTTAAACAACTAAATAAATTAAAAAAAATTAATAAAATCTGCCTCTACAATAGTAGGAGGCAGGGAGTTCCAGGATTTTGCTGCTCTTATATTGAAAAAATTGTCATTTTTTTTGTTGTTAGCCCACTCAATTTTTAATTGCTTAGTATGTAATCTTCCCACAATTCTCTTGTTAGCAAATGATAGCCCACGTACGTTAAACAGCATAGGATTATGGACTAGTTTATACATAAGAAGCAAATCTCCCCTTTGCCTTCTCAGTGACATTGGATAAAGATTTGTCTCCCGTAGCTTAATCTCATAGCATTTGTTTCTTAATCTGGGGATAGATTTAGTTAATCTCCTTTGTATTCGTTCAAGACTGTTTATATCATTTTTAAGATAAGGGCTCCAAAAGGGAGAACCGTAATCCAAGTGTGGTCTAATATAAACTCTATACAAGGGTACTAAATTATGTTCGGGTTTGCTAATAAAAGTTTTTTTGATTTGTCTCATAGAAACATAGAAACATAGACTTTGACGGCAGATAAGGACCGCTTGGCCCACCTAGTCTGCCCATTTCCCTACCTTGAGGATAAGCTGCAGATCCTATTTAACCAACAGCCTATTTCTTCCTACCCCCCACAAAAATTGCCTTATGTCTGTCCCATGCATTCTTGAATTCTCCCACAGTTTTAGACCCCACAACCTCCTCAGGAAGGCTGTTCCATGCGTCCACCACCCTCTCTGTGAAAAAATACTTCCTCACATTGCCCCTGAGCCGTCCCCCTCTATCTTCAAATTGTGTCCCCTTGTTCTTGCACATCTCTTTTTCTGAAAGATGCTACCCTCTTGGACTTTGTTGATTGCACTGAGGTACTTAAATGTTTCTATCATGTCCCCCTCCCTCCTTTCCTCAAGGGTGTACATATTAAGTTCCTTTAATCTCTCCTCGTATGGCTTCTCTTGCAGACCCTGCACCATTTTAGTTGTCCTCCTCTGAACTGCCTCCATCCTGTCTATGTTCTTGTGGAGATAGGGTCTCCAGAACTGAATGCAGTACTCCAGATGGGGTCTCACCAACTGTCTGTACAGGGGGCATAACAACTTCCTGTTTTCTGCTGGTGATACCTCTCCCTATACATCCCAGTATCCCCCCAGCCCTCCCTACCGCCTTCTCGCACTGCTTGCCAACCTTAAGGTCATCTGATATGATTACCCCTAGGTCTCTTTCCATTTTTCTTGTTGTTACTACCTCCCCCCCATTGTGTAATCTTTCCCTGGGTTTTTGTTTCCCAGGTGTATTACTTTGCACTTCTTTGCATTGAATACAAGCTGCCATACTTCTGACCATTCCTCCAACCTTGCCAAGTCCCTTCTCATCCTTTCCAAGCCTCCTTGTGTATCAACCCTGTTGCAGATCTTTGTGTCATCTGCAAAGAGATATACTTTTCCATCCAGTCCCTCTGCAATGTCACTTACAAAGACGTTAAAAAAGGACTGGACCCAGTACTGAACCCTGCGGTACCCCACTAGTAACCCCTCTTTCTTCAGAGTGGACTCCATTTACAATTACCTTCTGTGTCCTGTTGTTCAGCCAATGTTTTACCCAGGCTACCACCTTGGGACCCAATCCCAGGCTGGTTAATCTGACTACTAATCTTTTGTGTGGGACTGTGTCAAATGCCTTGCTAAAGTCTAGGTAGGCCATGTCCACAGCCCCTCCCTGGTCTACTACTTTGGTCACCCAGTCAAAGAAATCAATCAGATTCATCTGACATGACCTTCTTGCTGTGAACCCACACTGCCTTGGGTCCTGTGCCCCACTGGCCTCTAGGTACTCAATGTCTCATCATTATTTTAGTTGTTCGAACTACTTTACTACAATGATCACCAGATGACAATTTGTTATTGACCAGAATGCCAAGATCTCTTTCGCAGATAGATGCTTTCAATTCTTGCCTATCTAAGTAGTATTTGTTGGATGGGTTATTCCTACCAAAGTGTAAAATTTTACTTTTATCAATGTTAAAAAACATTAAGTTTTCATTGGCCCATTGCTCTATGAAATACAAGTCCTGTTCAAGAAGTTTGAAATTAGCTGGAGTGTCAACTCTACCACCAAGTTTTGTATCATCTGCAAACTTTGATAAATAATTATTAGAGTTGATAATCATATCATGAATAAAGAGATTAAACAGAAAAGGTCCCAACACAGATCCCTGGGGAACTCCATTCATAACAACACCAGAAGTAGATAAAGCTCCATTAATTCTAACTGACTGGGTACGATTAAATAACCATTCTGATATCCAATTAACTTATCGAGAAGAAATTCTCAAGTTATGGAGTTTGTTAATTTGGGATGACATACAGGGACATCAGCTTCAAATTATGTCCATGCTGGAACTGCTGCTGGATCACCATAGGATCCCACATTAGTTTTGTTTCCTCACACCATGTCCCCCCCCCCACCTTCCTTGCTGTGCCATAAAATGTATTCCTCCACCATCCCTGACCCTTGCGTGTAATTATGCCCTTTTTTTTGTTGTCTTCAGTATGCGTTACACTTTGTATTCTGGGGCCCCTTCCTTCTGTTAAGTGTCTGTGTGTTTCGTGTGTGTGTGTGCTGTTTTGGTGCCTCATTTTTCTGCATCCGCAAAAGGCGTCTGTCTTGTGTCCAGAAAATTGACAAGTGGTAACACAGTGAAATGAGAGTGTTTCAGCACATACAAAGTCCCCCCAGAATTAATGGCGCACTCAGTGATGCGCACAAAAGTGGCACAGAGTACCCAGATTTTTTCTGCAGCCCCAGAAACGCCATCCTCCATGTGTCCAGAAAATTGACAAGTGCTAACACAGTGAAATTAGACTGTTTCAGCATATACAAAGTCTCCCAGAATTAATGACACACTCAGTCATGCTCACAAAAGTGGCACAGAGTCCCCAGATTTTTTAGACAGGCCCAGAATGTATCCTCCATGTGTCCAGAAAATTGGCAAGTGGTAACACAGTGAAATGGAAGTGTTTCAGCACATACAAAGTCCCCTAGAATTTATGGTGCACTCAGTCATGCGCACAACAGTGGCATAGAGTCCCCAGATTTTTTCTGCAGGCCCAGAATGCATCCTCTACATGTCCAGAAAATTGACAAGTGGTAACACAGTGAAATGAGACTGTTTCAGCACATACAAAGTCCCCCAGAATGAATGGCTCAGTCATGTGCGTAACAGTGGCACAGAGTCCCCAGATTTTTTTCTGCAAGCTCAGAATGCATCCTCCTTGTGTGCAGAAAAGTGAAAAGTGATCATCTCAACTGGATTGAAAGGTGCCCTTTGGATGTACAGTAATAGTAGCCTTGGTGAGTGTGTATATATATATATATATATATATATATATATATATATATATATATATATATATATGTATATAGATAGATAGATAAATGGTTGTGCATTTTGTAGGTGATGATGAGGGGGGCTGAACTTGACAGGGACATGTATTCATGCTATTGTTCTGCATCACACACAGGTGACTCCATCTCCAAACTGTTGCTGTGCACCGTCCAGTGCTCAATGAGAATTTTTTGCACTTAAATGGAAATGGATAACTCTCAAGCACATGAAGCTAAGTATTTCTTTTTTTTGGGGGGGAAGGATCATATATTCAGTTTTGTCTGGAATGGTTTCTTATTTTTTTATTTCTTCACAGATTTCATCAGCATCCTTCTGGAGTCCGGTTCTTAATGATGGTCATGGAATGAAAAAACTTTTGCGTGTTGCATGTGTGCCCAAGCTTGGGTCAGGGAGGGGTGTGCTGATCATGTTGACGAACTTCTTTGGATAAGGCCACTTTGACAGAACAAAAAAGTATTATGAATTGTCCTAAAAAAAGAAATGAATGACTTCTTAAAAGTTACAACTTCATTGTTATGTGTCCCTCCCTGGTTCTCAAATCTCAGTCCCTATTGTTAACTAAGTTACATTTCAGAGACACATCTTGTCAAGTACTAAGGCAACCTGTTGTTTGCAATATTTGCAGCAGTCTTTACAAAGCAATGAAATGGATAAAATAAAATCTTCATACTTACTAGAATGGATTTCACATGGACATTACATCGCTTCCTCTCTGTCTGTACGGTATAGCTACAGCATCTTTCCCAACGAGTAATATTAGCAATGGAGCCTGTTTTTGTTCTCCTGTAAAAGAAACAAAAGAAGTGTACTGTATGTGCTTTGCCACTGCAGCTCTGAAAAGCTACAGAAAACAAAACAGACAACTTAAGGAAGTGAGGCAGCATAACAAACATGAGTGCACATACTCACTTTATGGTTTAAAAATTTAGAAGCTTGTGGTGGTGGTGCACTGGTAGACTGGTGGTCCATGGTGGGCAGACAGACTCATGGTGGCAGCAGACTTGGATAACATCAGTCCCGGTGGTGGTGGTCCGGGGTTGGCAGACAGACTCAGGGTGAGACAAAGCCTCCCAAAGTGGGTTGACGCCAACCACTTTGGATGACAGACCACCACTACAGTCCCCTTACTCTTGCATGATATGCTTGCTGGTCCTCCAGCTACACCTTCAGCTGGATCATGCTGCTGAGGTTTGCAAACCTTGGCACGTGACTTCTGTGCCCCATGAACCAAGCGAACCAGTTGACCATTGATATTTTTTACCTGTTCAGGCCCTCCCTCCAGTACTGATGCAATTCCACATTTGTATCGTGGATCCAGCATTGTTGCCATGGCAAAGCTGTCACTACGCTGAATGCTCACAATGTGATGATTCTGGTCAAATACTGTCAGCATGTGTTGCAGCAACATACTGCTACCACCGTCTCTGGCAACATCAAGGCTATGCTGTAAATTCACCAATGTCTAGCTCAGCACCTGCAGCAGTGGAATTGATTGGCTAATGGAGGCAGACAGACTCGCCACTCACTGCCTGTGTGGTATGTTCAAAAGGCCACAAAATTGTTATTACAGAGTCCATGGGATGCCACTGTTCAGTCATCATAGACATGGAAGCCCCAGAACTGTAACGGCTAGTGTGCATAACAAGATATTCTGCGATGGCTTTGTATTGTTCATACAACCTCTCTGCCATGTATCACGTGGAGTTCCATCGAGTGACAACTTCAAGCGATGCTGAAGCAGGCTGTTTTGTATCTGCAACTGCCGCAGTTGGTCACGGGCCTTTCCAGATCTTGAAAAGTGAGAGCAAATACGTCATGCAATAGTCAGCATTTTCTTTATGTCAGGGTGCTGCAGAAACTCCTGAACCACAAGATTTAAACAGTGGGCCATGCATGGAACACGAAAAAAACACCATTTGTGATGCATTTCACCACATTTGACCCATTGTCACTTGCTATGAACCCAGCTCTCAGGGACAGAGGGTTTAGCCATTTGTCAATTTCAGTCAGTACCATGTCCAACATGTTCTCATCAGTGTGTGAACAGGTCGCACTGCGAATAGCAATTGTTGTATGCTGGCGAATTCCAGGAAGATTGCTACCGTGACAATCCACCTTTCTGCATTGATTATTCACACTACCAGCACCACAAACAACTCCCGGCACCTGCGCCCAGTGTGCAGTTATACACAGATATGAACTCCCAGCTGTTTTGCCACTTGTCCACATATCCATACTTAAATGGATGAATGGAGAGGAAGAATGTTGAAGGGCATGTCTTACTGAGTCTGAGACAGTGCGGAACAACTCGGGAACAGCACGAGTAGAAAAGTATGTCCTGGATGGGACTTTCCATTTTGGACAGGCATGGGCAGCAAACCACCGGAACCAGAATTCTTCACAAAGGAAGGGCAAAAGATTGATTGCCAGCATTTCCGCCACAGCAGCATTAAGTTCATGTGACACTGTATGATTGGGGGGGGGGTACTTCAGCTTATGCGCAAAAACACTCTGTAACGTGGGCTGACTTAAATGTTTTACAGGGTGTGTGTTGTTGGCCACAAATGGTTGTGCTCTGTGGTGAATGGCATTTGCAGGGGGTAGAGTGTGGACATTTGAGGAAGACGGTTGCATAGGTGATGATGACAAACCCAGAAATGATGTTATTTTTCCGGATTTGTTAACTGGGGTTGATGTACCACTCGCACTAGACGTACTGCATTCACCACCACCACCACAAAAACTGTTACTCTCAACAGCACTGGACAACACTTCAAAGTCATTATGCTCCTCCACCTCATCATGCCTGTAGTAATCCTCTGCTCTTATTACCACACTACTGCACATTTTTAATTTCCTACTGGGCTTAACAGTTATGGAAGGGGATAACATGCTGGCTATGGTTGCCGCCGGTGATACAGGTGAACACACAAGTCTGGTATTAGCTGCCAGCTTCTGCTGGGTCCACAGAGCCAAGTGCCTATTCTTAAGATGCGTATGCTGTCCTCCTGTCCTAAGATGGCTTCCCTTTTTACCTCGACTCACACGCACATGGCAAACCTGGCAGATTGCAACTGAATCATCATTCGCATCTTGAACAAAAAAATCCCAAACAAGGGACTGTGATGCTCTGCTTTTAACATGTCAATGATGATGTAGCTTATTTAAGTCTGTTATTTTAAGCACTGAAGTGGGGGGGCACATGATGTTTCTGGCACTGCACACCTGGACTGCAACTGACTACCATGACTACCTATCATATTGAGTACTGGGTTGTCATCATCATCATCATCATCCACTAAAACCGGTAAATCACATGTTTTTACAGGGGAGGAGGATTCCTGCAAACAGATTCAGAAATTTCAGACACAGCCACTTTTCATTTCTTTTTCTCCGGTTCCCAACTGGGGTCAATTAAATCATCATCATATTCATCAACGTCACTGTCATATGCATCCACATCTTCTGCTTGGATGCTAACATTGGACTGCATGTTGCAACAACAGCAACATCATCATCATCACATCATCACATTCATCATCAGCATCTACACCACCATAACCTGTTATTTTTTCACCACACTGTGAATCACTCTTGCATGGATAATGAGTGACGTTAAGTACCACAGTGGATGGAATATCACATTGTATGCTATCATTGACATGAGCATCTGAATCAGGTTCAGTTAATAGGATGTTACTGGGAAGTATGACATCATCTACGCTGTCACTCATTTGCACTGCTTCACACTCAATATGTTTGGATACGGTACACTTGTTGGAATTAGAACTTGATGCAACAATGCTAATACTACCTCCACCACCACTAACACCAGTAAAACTAACACCACCGGCTGGGAAAACATCATCTCCTCCAACTATCAGTGAAGCTACTGCTTAGGCTATAAAAAACATTGCAGGAGAAATACCTTTCCTCACATCAGCAATGCACTTCTCTGTCTGCGTACTACTACCATGCCCACAAACCCTCTTACTGCCAACATTGCCATGGCCAGAAACAGCTTTACTTGCATGTCTCTTTGCAGGCATTTTGGGGGATTAACCACTAATATTATTACCAAATTCAGATTTTGATACATTCACTTTCTGACTAGAAGGTCGCTACTCGCTACTGTCGCTAGCTGGATGTGAAGCAAAATAAACAGCAGTGGCTTCAGCAACAGATAATGGACTACTGTGTTGTGACACTGTCATGGAATTAAAATAACTTCAGTAACCAGTGGTGCTGATGGGGTCACAAAAACAATCCAGTCTGGTAAAAAATACCTTTTCAAAATGGGGGGGCACTGAATACAGACAGTGCTGATTTTTATAGCACTACAAGCAGCAACACTAAGAACAGAGAACACGATCACAGTACAAAAATCAGGCAGCTGCAGTGGATGGCAGGTTCACACTGCTGTGCTTAGTTGCACATACACTGATCTGTGTCACAAATTTGAAAGGGTGTATTATATTTGATGCACGCAACACTGCACACACAACACAGAACACTTTGTGTACAATGCTGAATGAGGAATGCAATGCAAATGCAAAAGTTCAGTGTACTCAGTGCCACGTAATGTAAATTTGTAATTTAAACAACCTGACCTTATGAAATGCTGCACCACATTCACGCAACAAGCAGCAAGAAAATTAGTACTATCACTGACAATTTTACTATGTGTACAGTAACACTGTCAGTTATATAACAAAAATATTACCAAAACACAAAGAAATCACTAGTTCCCTAACTTAAATCTACCAACATACAGATACACCCCTCTCCCACACAGCACACTTCACTGTCTTTCACCACACACACTCAAAGTTGTAAATTTACATTCAAAATCCACACACAAACAAAAACGCTCGATGATGTGAACACAGGAGGGTTTCCTACAATAGATGAACTACAGTTGGATCCCCCCAAAAAAGCAAAAATGTTTTTTGAACAGCTTTTAAAAGATTCCTACGGACTGCTATCAGAGCACACTGTCTCCTACTCCTTCCTACTCATACTACCTCAAACTGAGGCTATGCAGATCAAGATAGAGCCCATGTGACCTGAACTCCCATGAATCACTGCAAAATCCTCCTTCAGAGCTCAAAAACAAGGCGAAGTGAGGCAAAGTGAACTGTCACCAATGTACTTCATCTTAAAAATTGAAAGAGAAGTGACCAGTGGAGGCGGAGTAATGCGAAGTAGCTGTTATCAATGCACTTCATGTCCTCATTATAATGCAAAGTACTCCGCTTCACATTGCAGAGCACTCCGTGAATCCACCTTTGCTCTGTGAATCACTTCACAGAGCGGATTGAGCCCACTTCACCCACTACTACTGCCAGCTATTTCCAGAAATTTCTGTGATATTTCCAGAAATATCTCCTGCTTTCTGTATTTCCACAGTAGGAGCAGCAGAGAGAAACTCTTCAGGCATTTCACAAACTATCTGGAGATAGCTTGTAATGTCTGTGGATACTACTGTATAAGACCACTATAGACTACTTATTTATTGCTTCTAATGTACCTACTGGTACTTTTTCAGTAAAACCAATGAAATTTTCAGATCATTTAATTTTGATTTTTTCGCTTAGCACTAAATCAGTAAAACCTAGGAAAACAAATAGATGGTAACTCAACACAGTCCTTACAGATTCCTTAGTTAAAGTAACAATTCTAGCTATTATTAGAGCATGACTCTCAGTGGCTTTTTTATATACAGATTTAGGAGAGTGGTGACTGGACACCAAAACTGATCTCAGTACTTGGTTCAAAAAATTTGGGAAGAAAACAAGAATTATCAAATTCCATAAATATGTAATGCTCAGAAATCAATTTCAGAAGCTTTATACTTTATCATGTACTTCACGTTTCAATTACACAGACCAGATTAATAATATTAAAAAAACAAATGCAACAATATCAGTATGATAGAGCATATACAATTTAGGCAATGCTATCTAACAGCACTAAGAAAACACCAATTGGAGATCCTTTTGAGGTCTGTAAAAATATTAAGGATTCTATGCATATTGATTTTTTGATAGACAGGGAAGAAAAGATGGTGAACTCAGTTGCTGACATTGAAACTTTAATTAAACATAATTTCAGCTTAATGGCCCCCTAATTTTCCAATTTTACAGTCAGATATTGAGAATTATTTAAATTCCTTGAGTTTTCCATCCTTACCATTGGAAGTGATGAAATTACAAGTTCCAATTACAAAAATGGAGATAGGATTAGCAATTCAACAGTTTAAAAATGAAATTTCACCAGGTTTGGATGGGCATCCTAACAGATTTTACAAATCTTTTGCAAAATAATTAGTGGTCTGTTTACAGATGCTTTTTCAATATTTTTTAGATTCCAATTACATGTTTACCTCTTTTACAGATGGGTTAATGATACATTTATTTAAATCTGGTGATAGGCATGATATTAAGAATTGTAGATCTATTATGCTTTTAAATACTGATTACAAAATATTTACAATATTGCTTAATAACTGTCTTAAGCTGTATGCAGTGCAGATCATTTCCCCCTATCAATTTTTGGGTCTTCCGGACAGACAAATACAAACAGCACTGATGGTTATAAGAGATGTGACTGAGCATTTAACACTTCGAGGGAGTACAGGTTGTATTAGAGCAGCTAATCTAGAAAAAGCCTTTGACAGAGTACATCTCCCTTATTTATTTCAAGTATTAATCAGTTATGGCATTCCAGTTCAATTATTAAACCTTACTCGACATTTATATAAAACCACAAAGGTTTATCCATTGATAAAAGGAGAGATAGCACAAGGTTTTTCTATGTAGACAGGAATAAGACAAGGATGTCCTTTAAGTCCTTTGCTATACATTTTCTCTTTGGACCCCCTTCTGCATTCCTTGACGGATATTCCCAGATGGACAGGAATATTTTATTCCAGTTCATGTCAATATTTACTTTTACAGGCATGTGCTGATGATGTTTGCATCTTCATCTCAGATCCTGAGTAATTAAATGAGTTCTTAATTGAATTTGAAAGTTTTTCAGCTATCTCAAATGCTAAATTGAATATCGCAAAAACTAAGGGGTTATTTATTGGAACAGGAAGCCAGTTGGATAGATGTCATAATGGTATTCATATATCAACCACACCTCTTACAATTTTGGGTGTTCTTTTTGGACCACAAAATCTACCCACTGAAAATTGGGACATAGTGATTAAAAAAGTAGAAGGGAAGATAACAAGATGGAAACAGTGGAAGCTATCTAAGTAAAAATGAATTTTTATATTGAAACAATTTATCATTCCCTGTTTACAGTATATTGCAATGATTTTTCCATTACCCATACATCTTGAAATTACGATATACAGTGCATTTTTTCAGATGTTATGGGGGAATAGGTTGAACCCAGTAAAAAGGTGCTATACTTATTTAGAGAAAAATAGAGGGGGTCTAGGAATGATTGAGCCCATAGTATTTTTTCATGCTTTATTTTTTTCACAAATGATTAAAAGTGGTCTCATAAATATAGGGGGAGGAGGACGTGAATGGGTTAAGGTAGTTTTAGGGAGATATTTTTTGGTTTGGCACAATATGGCTCCAAAATTGAATGCTCATGTTCACATTCCACTTTATTTTGAACCTGTGGTATAGAAACGTTATAAGTGGTAGATTACCAAAGAATTGATACAGATAAATACTGCACATATTTTGTACAAATCAATAATAAACAAAATCTACCAGACTGAACCCAGTTTTAAAAATTGTCCCACAGTACAGAATCCTTTTGTTTTGGCTCAGCTGAATAATAGCAGAATCCCCCCTCATATGTGGGAAACCCAGTGGTTAACAATGTATGGCAGATTGAATGTTAGGGAAAATGCGAAATACAAAGCTAAGGTTGAAAGGTCCATCTTGTAAATGAGCTATGCTCAATGATGTTCGCCTGATTAAATAAAGATTTTGATTGATTGATTGATTGATTGAAAGAAATTGTCCACACCCAAATTGTATTAATTTGGAAGAAACCATGAAACATTTTTTTTATACTGTTCGTATACTAAATCATTATGGGTCTTTTTAGGGGATAAATGAAATTTGCCATGGTTACAATACCTTACATATGACATTCTCATATTGGGTATATATATATCCCTCTGGATTAGCTCATTTCCATCAAGATACCTTAACTGTTTTTTTATGCTGCCTTAGATTTTCCCTCTGGCAAGCGAGATGTCAATGGGTGATTTATCAAAACAAAATGTCTTATGAGGGACATTGTCAAGTAGTGGTCCAGAAACTGATGAAAATATATCTAAAAGACAAACAGTTATTTACCTCTGCAAAAGTTAATCACTGGTGGAAAAGTTTTCAAAGATTCATTAAGTATAAATAGTTTGTTCATTTATATCTGAGAATTGAGCATCAATATTTTGTTTCTGTGTATTAGGGTTTGAATGCTGGCTTTCTTTCTTATTTTTCCTTTGCAGTCATATCAAATTACTTATGTGTTGTTCTTTATGTTTTCATTATAAAAAAATCTCTCCTACTCTTTTTTGATAAGTGCCATGGGATCTTTAACATCCACCTGAACTACCACCAATCCAGGCAGATGGGACCTCGGTTTAATGTCTCATCTGAAAGACAGCACCTCAGAAGTGCAGCACTCCCCTCATGCAGCACTACAGTGTTAGGATTGGGATATTAACCCAAGTGCCAGATGTGGGAACTGAACCCACAGCCCTCTGATCTCCCAGTCTCAGAGGTGAGTGTGCTACCTACTGAGCCACTGACACCATAGAAAAGGAATCGTTTTTAAAATAGTAATGACATTGGACTGTTGTGAATCATGGAAACAGGTTGGTCTTTCATCAATTGAGAACATGTTTTCATGACTGACAGATATGCTTTATTGAGTTTTACTGGGTCATGGCATGGGAAAATCATTGAAAACCATGCAGTTTGCATGAGAAAAAGAGATTGCCATGCAGCTTGCATGAAGAAGTGTTTTTTGCAGCACAAATGAGTTCTCATGCAAATGGCATGAAAAGCTTTTATTTTCATGCAGCTTGCATGGAAAAGTACAATGTGTGGCATCAACTTGAGTTTTCCATGTAAGCTGCTTGAAAATTAAACATTGTCATACATCCAGCATTAAAATAGTGCCCTTGACCATTGGGTGCCCAGTTCATGGGGCTCTATACAGACTCTCCTTTTAGGTTCCTGACACGGGGCCCTGTCTTGCAGTTGGACAATAAGTATACAAACCCCCAACCCACTAGCACATATGCCACCCTCCTCCTCCTCCATGCAGTTGAAAACTATACCATCCCACCAGCCCATGTAGCACCCAAACACACTCTCTTCTTACTGGCACCGACTTTTAGAAACAATTTTCCAGTGTGAGATAACTAGCACAAGGCACACTCCACCTTGGCCAATTGCTGTCAACTAAAGAAAAGCAACCATGCAAGAAAACTGGTGGAAGTCCCAAATACCCTGGGACTTAGCTTTGAAGTGTTTTTTATTTTCCTTTACTCATAACTTGCCTAGTTTTGAACATTTTAGGCCCACACTTGAATATATCCCAGTTTCTAGTCCCTCCTCATGACCACATAAGTGGCACATTGAAAATCTGACTCATTTTTTTTTCAATTTTGAAGAGCATGGTGTGACCAATCAATTAGTACCCTTGAATTTGTTCCCAAAATACATTTTTGGGGAGAGCAAATGCAACCCTTTATTTGTGCACAGGTTTTTTTTGCAGACTTAGTTTTTCTTGATGCACACCACATTAGAAGATGCTGACCATCCAAGGTGGAGGGAGGGCTGTGCTGCTCACTCACCATGAAGCCATTAAAGAAGTGTGAACTGCAGTGGCCCTGGAGGTGTCATGGATGACACAGTATGGGTGAGAGTAGGGGATTCATTTTACATTATGTGTTTGAGGTGGGGAAGAGTGTGGAAATGTATTTGACAGTGGGTGGGGAAATTAATTTACCTATATTTTTAAGTCCTGCACTGGGGTCAGAGTCCCAGTGTCAGAGGGGGCTTAAACATTGGAACAGGGGGCCCATTGTCAGAATTAGGGTGGTGAGTATAGCAAACTACTAGGTTTGGACACTTAATGGCAGCAGAAAAAAAGTATTTTTTAAGAAAAAAAATGAAGAACCAACACCAGGATTGGTCACCTAGTGTCAGAGAAGATGGACAGGTAATTCTGACACCAGGAAGGGACATCCAGTGTCAGAAAATGCATTGGAAGTGGTGATGGCAGCGCTCCAAAATCACAAGCCTGTTTTGCATTTATGATTCACTTTCTGTTTAAAGGCTCATATTTTTTCTTATCTTTTGTCACTTTTATAAAATTATTTTTACTGATTTTTCAGCATGTTACAAAGAAAATTTCAGATTTAATCTCGTTTGCATAATTAAGCAATAATGCTCAATAGGATGTGGTATATCATGGGATATCATCATCCCTCAGGTGCATTGTTAAGTATAAGGCCACAGGCCACATGTCTCATGCACCTGAGAACTGATAATATCCCATGATATACCACACCCTGGAGTGCATTATTGTTATTTTGAACTGGCTTATAAGTATATAAATAAAAAAATTAAAAACTATTAAAACATTTTAAAATTAGATTTTGGGGTACTGTAGAAGTACTTGTTAAGAAAGTAGTTCTTGGAGAATTGTGGTCAGCAGGTGGCACTGTTTTATTTGGAGCTAATACAAGAGGTGGAGGTCTTGTGCTAGTATGAACTCTCTCCCTCCCTCATCCCGGATGTGAATTATGGTGCCCTTGTCTCTCTTCCCATTTGTAGAACTAAGGGCATAGAAGTAGCATCTTTCAGTATTGTTTTGCATGGGCACATGTACAGTTGGAAGCAGTGGACAGAAACAAAGAATTTGGTAAGTGCAGCACATGCTTTCCTGTGAGAGATAGGAATGGTCCTGGAGGATTCTGCAGTATGCCACTCTCAGTGATATTTTGGTTACCAGAGTGTTAGGAAATTTATTTGCCTGGTTTTTCACTTCATTGACTATGGGACACGATCTGTGGTTAGGCATGAGGTACACAGACTGTGAAGGGTTTGGTTTTATTTTTGGATTTGGCACTGCTATCACAGAGAAAGAGAGGGAGACTGTAAAGCCGTGTAACAAAAAAAAATAGCCGTTTGGGTTGTGGCAGTACATTTCGGCAGTTTAACTGCCAAAATAAAAATATTTAAGTAGCTTTCAGACAAGCGGGGTCACAAGGGTGTTTGTGAGGCAAATCCAACTAACAGGAAGCGGATGTGTTTTGGGTAGAGTGAGGAGGCTGATGGCTGGAGGTGTTTTGGAGCTGTGATTATGTTGTGAGATTTAATCATGGCTCCAACTACCTCTCAGCCAGCCAGCTTCCTGCATGCTTTCCAGCCAGTTCATAATTATAAATAATGAAGCTCATTTTATAAGACAAACATCTCTTTCCTTTGCATTGATACAAATAATTTAACAAGTAGATAAATACGGAATCACGTACAAAAGCATGACAATAAAGAGAACTGTTATTTATTTTTTATTTATTTTTATTTTTTTATTGAGATATCAGATTAAACCTTTGAGTACAGGCTCATTACATAGGTTCCACGTCAGGGTCATAAAGTAAACAATAAACAACAGCTTTCAGATATGCCGTAAGAAAGTCAACAACAATTGAGGCAAATGAAGCAACAAGTTACATGTCAGTGACTAACATTATAACACTAAATTCAATGGGACTAGCAAAACACAAAGGAAAAGGGAGAGAGAGAGAGTGACAAAGGGAAGGATAGGCTCAGGACGAGAGGGACAACAGAGAGAAGACATACTGCAGAGAAAGAATATATAGGAATCAGCCCAGATGGTGGACCTCTTAAAGGGTGCAAAAAGATGCTTATTCCAGGCATATTGGCAGTACTAGTAGCAGGTAAAGGTTTAGACAGAGGTGTCAGATGTAGGAGCAGAGCAGGATCAATACTGGAATGTCTGTACAAGCAGGGGAGGAGGGAATTTGAGCTGGCAGGGAGTGGCAGAGAAAGGATGAGGGGAAGTAAGGTGGATGAAGAGGGGGGGAGGAGGGAGGGACAGATAAGGGAGGGAACCAAGACACAGCATCATGCTGTTCATTAGACTAGAACAATATAAGCATCATATATCTCAATTGTTGACTTTAGACCAATAAGAGTGGCATTTGGGGGCACTCTCAAAAGTAAACAAGGTAAGTACTCCGACTCTGTAGACACCTTTCATCCAGCTCTGTTGAGCACTTTCCTTTACAAAACTTGCTAACCTTAGCTAGGCATGTACAACCTATTAATAAATTAATACTGTAGTTCTTCATATTTGTTGAACACAAAAAGTTCCATGTGGCTATCATACACCAGTGATCAGCCCTCATTCATGTGCTGGACATTAAGGTCTCACTTCCAATGTTGTCTCACTTTCAAGGAGTAATCTGCTTCAGTATTATTTAGGATTGCATATGCTTTGGTTATCATCCTCTTTGTCTGTAGCCTAGTCCATAGATTCAGGGATTCTCTGTTACATAGGGGGAGTCTCCTGGTAATAGCCTTTTGGATTATTCATGTAGTCCCTCAGCTGTAGGTACCTGTATGCTGCATTTGGAGAATTACATTGTTCATCACTGGCTCTTCAGATTATCTCAGCCCTGTTTGGATAACGAGTCCCGCAAGGAGTGAACTCCTCTCACATGCCATTTGTCAAAGACAGGATCTACTATGCCCAGAAAAAGTTCAGGGTTAGTGTAAATGAGCAATACAATAGTAGTGTCTCCCTGTACCTATTTACTTGTTCTTATGGCTTTCCAAGCTTCCAACATACCTTAAGCTATTGTATTCTTGGTGGGTAGTGTTTTGAAGGACAGTAGACATCTCAGGCGAGATATTCAAAACTTAGCCCGGGGCAAAATTAGCACTACATTGTGTGCAAAAATAGCCCAGACTCATTTGCATGTCATATTCAAAGGAATAGCTTCGGGGCTAAATGAGTTGAATATAGCATGCAAATAGGGCTGAGAGTACAGTGCAATAATAGCACAGCAAATAAGACAGCACTGAATACAGCAACTGAGAGCAGTGCAAACTGCAACAGTGGCCCAGTGCACACAGAGGTGGAGTGAGTTAAGGCTAAATTATTTGAGCAAAGTGTGTGCTAGCAAAGCAGTGGAGTACAACAGCAAACAACAGTGCAGACCAAACACTACCCAGAACCATGTAATAGAACATTACAAAATTGCACAGCATTAACCTGCGTTTAAATGGTGCCAACCCCACATTGCCTAGGCATAATCACATTTGCCTGTGCCAAGGTTTGCTATATTCAAAACTGCTATGCAAATGAGCCCACTCAGGCAGTCTGAGGGCAAACATCCACATTAGCATCTTATTACAACCTGCTTTGCATGTATCATTATGTGGATTGCCTGGTGTTATACCATGGTGCACACAGCTCCACCTGTTGGTCCGACTGGAATTACAGGTCAGTAGTCACTTTTCTTTGTGTGCTCACAGCTCCACCTGTAGGTCCAACTGGAATTACAGGTCAGTAGCCACATTTGTTGTGTGCACACATCTAACAGAACATTAGCTGCAGTCTCGGTTTGGACACAGGTGCAAAGACTAATATGGTCCAGGGGAGTAGCACTACAGGAATGGGTGGTCATGCTGCATGAAGGAGGTAAATCATTGTTCCTACCACAGTGGTTATCAAGTGGTACAGTACCATAGTAGGTGATACTGTGTGGTACACAACAATGCCTATGGTGTGTCAGGGAACAGTGACTGGTGCTATCCACACAGTGACATGCACAGCTGGACAGTGTAGTCTGACAGTGGACACCACAGTCATACTGTCCTGTGACCCTCATGTGCTGCACCAGTGGCATGGGATCCCACACTACCATACACATGGCTATCCATGTGTGCAGGAATCCTGGACAGGTGTAGGTATGTGGCCCTGGAAGGGGGGAGCCACACATACTATCATACTTGCACACTTCTGTCAGGGGCATTCCCATCAGTGGAACATGTGCACTGTGTGAATGGCCCCAGCCATGTGGCAGTACCTACTATGTGGTGCATCCTGGCCATCTGTACACCGTCCCCTCAACACCCTCCATTCCCCCAGTGCAGCATGTGTCTGCTAGATTGTGTTCGTGTACCCCAGTGGGGGACCTGGAGGTGTGTGCTGCATGGACACACTGCCATGATATCCACTGGGTGTTGGAAAACCCAATAATGCCGGTCAGGGTTAGGACTGGTGCCAGATGATGGCGACATGGGTGGTGCCATCTGTGTGCAGCATGTCTCTGTCATGTATGTTTTATGTTTATTGTTCTGTATCACTTTGTTAACCAGGTAAGCACACTGGGTCAAAAAACAGTGTCAGGAATGACCTGAGATACTAACTGTGTGGTCGAGATGCAATGGTGTACGATATAGACATATGATGCACAGTAAAACACAATACACAAATATCACATTAGTACACATTACAATACATTACAAATAGTTTGTCATTGCAAGTGGTGTTCTAGCTCAGTTGCATCATTTACATGAGTGTTCACTTCACAGCAATGTTGAGGCATTGCATTCCATAATTTGTGTACTTGTGCATATGGAGTGGCCCAGGGTGGTTGTCTGCCCACACTGCCTCCTCATTGGATGCATACAGCCTTATTCCCTGTTGCTGCTGTGTTCACACACCCCCCCATACTGGATTTGCCTGGAATTAAGACTACATTTTCATAGGTGGTAATTTGCACCACACTACATGTTGCACTAATGCATCTTGCCAGGTGCTATATGTTTGAATATACCATTGCAGCTGTATGCATTTCCAGGTTCCTAACTTTGTACCTTGCATACATTATCTCATAGCATCAGTAGCATCACGTTTCATCGGTGCTATCTGGCCTTTTGAATATACCAGTCTGACGCAACTGTGGCACAATTGTGGTACAATCGATTTGCGCCAGGTGCAAAGTTTTGAATATCTGGCCCCTCATTCCCAAATAGACCACCAGCAGGAGCTTGGCTTGTCTCATTTCCAAATTTACCCAGCTAGCCCCTTGAGCACCTCTATGCCATTCTCGTATGTATCTCACCTAAGCTGCCAGGTATAAAAATTTGAAATCTGAGTACTTTAGACCCACTGCCTTGTTTGCCCCTGTAATCCAAGAAGACTTGCCTTTGAACTCTTTCTACCATAGATAAATTTGGTATACTTTGCATTGAGAACTTGCAGATCTATTTTGGATAGACCAAGATGGAGCATCTGTAATGTACAGAGAACCCTTGGAAGAATGCTCATCTTTTATTATACGTATTCATCCCAGACGCAAAATGGGAAGTACACTCCATCTAGAGGGGTCTGCAAATATCTTGACAAGTGGAGGTACATAATTATCTGCATATAGCATACAGTATGCAAGGTTGGCCCTACATTGATCCTAAGATATGTTTTTTTTTCTCTGTCTTATAGGAAACCTCTGCCAGCTATTCCTTCCATCCATCCCATTCACACAAGAGTATGACTTTGTGAGATATCCTGAGAACCTTGAGAACTGAGTCTCCAACTTTGTTATAGCTGGATTTGAGGCCTTAGTGTTGGTTATAGACAGTAAGATATCATCTGCATATCTTGCAGTTTTATGTAGTGCTCCCCCCATCCACTACCCCTGCATTTTCAGGGAAGTCCCTTACAACGTATTACCAGAGGTTTAATTTCCATGGCAAATAGAAAAGGGGAGAGGGGGCTTCCTTCCTTAGTGCCTCTGTTCAAAGATATTTTTTCTTTCAAGTCCCCATTCATCAATCCTTTGCTAAAGAGGATTTCTATAACATTTTGATCTATTCTATGTAAATGTTACCCATACCAAACTGACCCAGTACTTCAGACACAGAATGCTACTCAACTCTGTTGAATGCTTTCTTGGCATCCAAGCATTCACAAGATTTTGAGAACCCCACAGTGCCATTTTAAGTAGGAGCCTTATGCTATGAAAGGAGTAGTGTCCCTCTATGAGGCCAGTTTGGTCCAGGTGCACTAGAGAGGGGAGAACTACCTTCTGCCTACTGGGCAAGACTTGCCAGTATCCTGATGTCACAATACAGGAGTGAGATCAGATGGTAGGATGAACATACTGTATCCTGGTATGCCTCACCAGCCTTAGGCAAGATTGTAATGGATGCTTGGTAGCATGATTTTGGCAGTGCCCCTTCTTCCAGTGCCTCTTCATACATCTTTCTCATGCTGTCCCCCAGTGAGCTACGTAACACCTGGTAGTACTCCACTGATAGCTCCCAACAGTTCCATCTCTTTCAGTTTCAGCTGTTGTCCTCTTTACAGGTAAAATGGTTACTTCAGAATCCTGAACCCAAGAAAAGTGCTGGAGCTGATAACCTTGAACCATTGTTTTTAAAAATACATTATCCTGCTTTAACCACTCCCAAAACATATTCTTTTAATCTTTCAGTAGCTAAAAGGCCCATTCATGGTCAATGCAATATGTTATTTTAATATTGGATTGTGTGTTCATGAATGACTTATGTACAGTATGTATGCTGGTATGCAATGCTATGTATGTACAGTATGTATGTTGGTATGCTATGTATGTATGTGCAGTATGTATGCTAGGATGCTATGTATGTATGTACAGTATGTATGCTGGTATGCTATGCTATGTATGTATGTTGGTATGTTATGTATGTATGCTGGTATGCTATGTATGTATGTATATATGTACAGTATGCATACTGGTATGATATGCTATGTATGTATGTATGTATGCTGGTATGCTGTGTATGTATATATGTATGTACAGTATGTATGCTGGTATGCTATGTATGTATGTATGTACAGTATGTATGCCGGTATGCTATGTATGCATGTATGTATGTATGCTGGTATGCTATATATGTATATATGTACAGTATGTATGCTATGTATGTATGTATGTATAGTATGTATGCTAGTATGCTATGTATGTATGTATGTATGACTCTTGAGCCTTTGAAAATAGACCCATACCTGAAGGATTTTGTGTGCAATTAAAACCAAACCAAACTGATAGTGAGATCCTTTTGCTGTGGAAAACCGCTCACGTAATTCCTTTTTTCGAATCAGGTGATAAGGCCTTCTTAAGCAGTTACCAGCCTATTTCCATCCTCCTTGTCCTGGACAAATTGCTAGAAAAATCAGTGAGTGAACAGCTTAGACAGTATCTTGATAACATTAATATATCTCTCCAGCTCAATCAGGCTTTAGAGCTTGGCATAGTATATCAACTGTTCACCATCATTGAAGAGCAGACTAAATGACATTGTCCAGTTTTTGTTCAATATCAGGTGTTAAGTGCCCATCATCATTTCTGTTTTACTGTTCACCTACCAATTTCCTGTTTCGTAACTGTGGGTGTTTCCCCTATTTAATTTACCTCATGTATGTAGGTGAGAGATGAGATTAAGCTAAGGGTTCATTTTTTTCAATGAAGGGGTTTAAATTTCTTTCAAATTGTTTTAAATTTCCCACCAAGCTATAACAAATTCTCTCTAATAAATCAAAAAATGTCCTCTGCTCAGTAATAAAACTGCTGTACCGAAATTCACTAATTAAAAAAAAAACAGAACAGTGTGCAGAAACAAAGCAGGAGCAGATGAGTAAAGCTCTTGCAGAAAAATTGGCTTTATTGTGTAACTCACAGAGAAACAGAAAAGCTGAAAACAGCCCTGGCCATTCAAACTCCTGTGGGTTCTAGTGTTTGTTTAGGATTTAATTGCTCTCCTAATATTTAATCACTTTATTACTTTAAGATGCTTACTATTTAAGAGACCTCAGAAGCCTGTGTGGACCCTCTCCCTGATGAAAAACTAGCAGAGATTTGAAGCACTGGGGCAGTTTTTCAGCTTTTCTGCTTGTCTGTGTGTTACACAATATAGCCACTTTTCCTGCTAGAGCTTTAGCCATCTGTTCCCACTTTGTTTCTATTCACCATTCTGTTTTTTTTTAATATACTTTCTCTAGCCTGACAGTATCCAACATCAAGTTTAGCTATTCCTTTAATGTTGGTGGAGTATTACTTTTCCATTTTTTAAATATTAATTTTTTTTCATTTAACCTAGCAATCCAAGTAAAAAGAAGACTTTAGGTATTATCTCTGGCTTGGATATTTGGGTATACTCTCAGCACGTGTGCTGATGCAACAGTGACATTTCAACAGTGAAGTACATTACACCGGCAATTCAATTTTGCTGCTGTAATGTACCTGTGGGACCCCAGCACTGCTTCTACGAGTCTTGCAACCTCTCCCTGAATCAACTCGGACTCGGAGTTGATTATATTAAAATACGAGGGGTTCAAGGACGAAGCCCCGCCTAAAAAAATTAACATTTTTCTTTATGGATTTATGCCAACCGTAATTGTGGTTGACATAAAGCTATCGCTGTAATGCCAGTTGAAAAAATGTTTGTCAAACCAGCATTGTAGATCCATCCCAACAATATTCCACCAAGGTGAAATGGAACCTCAATTCGCAGAGTGTTTGTTACAGATTCTTTAATTTCCTTCCAAATAGTTGTTAAGAATGTAAGGTTACAAACAAGTGGGTCAACTTTCAAATCCTCATGAGGTATTTAGGACAGAATTCAGTTGTAATTTCACTTATTTTATGTAATTTTGAGGGAGTATAATAAATTCTGTGTAACAGATTACCTGTATATTGTATTTTTTTTAAATTTGGGGCCCAATATTCAAAAGGTTGTGTGGCTGCTAATGGGTCTTTGCTCATGCAAACCGGGGTTTGTGCTGCATCCCCATATCCAAAAGAGGCTGTTGTGTAGGCAAAGAGGGTGAATGCCTATACAACATATTTAATAATGTATGTGGGTGGGCAAGTGGAGGGACATGGCCATGAATAGCTGCATTACCCAATATTCAGTGAATTTGCACAGTGCAAAAGGGTGTAGTGCAGTCCTTTTGCCTAGCGCAAATACTGCCAAACAAGACTCAAACTTACTCCCTAGCAGCTGCCAGAGGTAATGCAGTCACCTAGCTGGTGGGTCATTGGGGGAACACACCTACCCTCTATGGTGCCTGGCACCCACCCTCCAATTACCAGTCTGTAATGTAATGAAAGGCATGGCAAGGCAAGGCAAATTTTATTTTAAGGCACCCAATCCCTGCAGCTCTGGGTTCCGTACATACAAAAACACAAATGAGAAAACAGATAAAACAAACACAGCAATAAATAGCACAGCTAGAAATAAACAAAACAGGCCACAGTGAAATAGAAAATAGCCTGGGACAGAAAGCTATTTCTAAATATATCTAATACTAAAAATTAGTATTTAAAAGTCGGTGTCCAGAAAAGCCTGATTAAACAAGAAACACATCCTCCATGCTAGTGGCCCCCCCTCTTCCCTCCCTCTGATCGAAAATGTCCCTGTTGCTAGTGGTCCCCCTCCCTAAGATCACCAGCCCATACTTCAGACACAGAATATATCCTTGGTGCTAGTGTCCCACCTCTCTCCAAACACTGTCCCGTACTGTAATAGATTATATCCCTGGTGCTAGTGGTCTCCCCACTTCAATCCCCAGCCCATACTGTAAGAGAATATATCACTAGTGCTAGTTGTTCCCCCATGATCACTGGCCTGCACTGTGGTAAACAATTTCCCTGATGCTTGTGGTCCCCCCCAGTTGCTTGCTCATACTGTAAGAGAATATATTCTTGGTTCTAGTGGTACCCCCTCCCACCTCCCTCTGAATACCAGCCCGTACTGTGATATCAAATATTAATGGTGCTAGTGGTACCCCCTTCCTCTGATTGGTGGCCCATACTGTAATAAAAAAATCCCTGGCATTTGTGGTTCCTCATCTGATAAAGAGCTATCATCACAATGCCATAATCCCGCATCTAGAGGCTCTCTACTGTGTCACCAAACATCCACCCCATCACTATACCAGTCCCTCAGTGCTGCTGGCTCATAAAGTGACCTGCACAGCCCTCCTCACACCTTATCAGCCAGCTACCATATGAACTGGCAGGCAGAGACCACTGCACACCAGGGCTTTTTTTTATTATAGTACAGGCTGACGATCGGGGAGGGACCACTAGCACTAGGGATATATTCTATCACAATATGAGCTGATGATTGGGGGGCACCACTAGCACCAGGGATATATTCTACCACAGTAAGGAATGGCGATTTGAGGGGGGACCACTAGCACCAGGGATATATTCTATCACAGTACAAGCCAGTGATTGGAGAGGAGGACCACTAGCACCAGAGATATATTCTCTTACAGTGTGGGCCAGCGATTGGAAGGAAGGGGAACCACTAGCACCATGGATATATTCTAACACAGCTTGGTCTGGTGATCAGAGGGGGAACCAATAACACCAGGGATGTCTTTTCTTACATTACTGGACAGCAATCGAATCAATCGAAGGGAGGAGAGGGGAGGACCACTAGCACCAGGGATATCCATATATGTCTGGAACCAGATAATTGGGGTGGCACCATACTAACCTGCCTTGCTATGCATGCAAATGGCCTCTTAGGGCCTTGCATGCCCAATGTGCTCATTTTCATAGGTCCCATTGAATACTGCAGATAGTGCTCTGGCACTGTCCATTCTGGCAGCATACTTTTGGATCCAGGTTGGGACAGTTGTACATGACATGGTGCTGCACCAATATGGCCCTATATTGAGTTGAATAGCACCATTGTGCTCTTCAACTGACTGTAGCATCCTTGGGCTCCCAGGCAATTGCAAGGTGTAGTGCAAAGTTTTATGCTTCACGTTGAACTTTTTCAAATAGCAGTCCACTGATGTTTTTGGATACTTTATGTGGGAAAATCATAGCATCCATCCATCCATGTATTTGGATCTAGCTCAATGCCCAACTCCCATTCCCATGAATTCTTTAGTAATGTGGGTGAGGACTGACACTTCTCTTTTAATGAGTATATTTTTCCAATTATTTTATGTCCATTTTCCTTATTTATATAAATAAAAAAAATCATGGAGTTAAAGGTATTTATTTTTTTTTATATCCCAGTGTTTTTAATATAATCCTTCAGTTGTAAATAGGGTAGACAACCTCTGTCAGTGAGATCATATTTTTCTTTCAACACACCAAAACCTATTATTCCATTACTGGAATAACTGTCTCCAAATTTGATTTCACCTGTTACCTACCATATTTTCCATATGTAATAGGAGCTAATGTCTTTAAATATATGTTTTGTTTTGTTTTGTTATACGTAGGCATATAATTTGAAGTTGTAGTCTTCAAATTCTTCTTGGACCTGGAATTTATTTGTGTGCTTCCAAATTTTGTGTGAGTTTTTTTAGAAATGATAAAGTACAGTATGCTCAAACTGAGAGCCTGAAATGATGGGCATAGTCATTACTGCACTCATATTTGATAGCAAGGAAGTATTTCATTCTGTCTCTATCCATTGCAAACAGAATGCCTCCCAGGAGTATATTTTATGGAATCCTTTAAGCTGGGATAGCAATATAGTACCATTTAAATTTTAGGTGATTATTCCCAGCAAGTTTTTCTGAGATGTTTTATTTGTCTATTTTTAATCTGGATTTTTTTTTATTTTGCCCTAGAAAATTTCTGAGTTTCTTCTCAAAGTCTGAAAAGAAATATTTGGGGACACTAATGTATTGAT
The DNA here is from genome assembly GCA_016271365.2 of Neoceratodus forsteri. Classification (NCBI taxonomy): domain Eukaryota; kingdom Metazoa; phylum Chordata; order Ceratodontiformes; family Ceratodontidae; genus Neoceratodus; species Neoceratodus forsteri. The sequence goes on from CM057456.1 coordinate 1,092,179,524, forward strand.
TGGTATTACTCCTACAGTAGATATCAGAATCAGTCATATTTTTTCTGCTATGAAATTATATTGTTACGTCGGTTCTTTATTTAAGTAAGTAAAGTAAAACTTTTTTTTTGTTTAAAGCACCATTCTAAAACCAAGGCACTTGTACAGTTTAAACATCATATTCAATGCACACACAATATAACAACAAATAACATTTAAAATGTATAAAATCCCATAATCGCGAAAAATTAGCAAAATTGTCTCAGTTTTTTGCCAGTTTACCTTATATCACACTAATTTTGCAAATGTGTCTACTAATAAAATAATTTTTTTACTTGATTTACTCAAAATTTCTAGGTATATCAAAATGTCATCTGCATAGAGAGAGATATGTGATATTCTTTATCAGCCATTTTTATTCCCTGCATATCTTTCCTTAAATTTTGAGCAAAAGCCTCCATAGGGTGAATAGCATAGCTAACATGGGTGCCTCTTGTTAATTTAAATGTATCTGATAGCAGCAAATTTGTCTCTGTTTTGCCTGTTGGAGTTCTATAAATAGCATCAACCCATGTCTGTATATTGGGACCCATGCCGACCTTTGACAGGGTGGACCTCAAAAAGTCCAATCCACCCTGTTGAAGGCCTTTTCTGCATCAAATGCCATGAATGCTGATTTAGAATTCACAGCTTGTTCCAGTATGTTTAATGTCTTCCTTATTGCATGTATTAACTTTCTTCCCTTGTTGAAGCCCACTTGATCAGTGTTTACTAGAAATGGTGCTATTTTATTTAACCTTGTTGCCAGTATTTTGGACAATATTTTGTAGTCTCCATTTAACAAGTAGATGAGGTAAATTTGGAGGTTTGTTGTCTTGTAAGATCAATATTATGTGAGTTTCATCAAAGGAAGGGGGTGTCATGTGTTTTTCTCTTATCAAGTCGAACATTTTAACTAAGTATGGTTCTAGAATTTCTTAATATTTTTAACAGAATTCTAATGTTATACAATCTGTACCTGGTGCCATGTTTGCTGGAAAGTCTTTTATTGCATCATATACATCCGTAAGAGTCATTGTAGTCTTCAGTTGCTGATTTCCTAATTCCGTCATTTTTGGGAGCTCTATATTAATGAGAAATTCTGATATCTGTTCCTGTCATGGACTACTTTTAGGGGTATATAAAGTCAGGTAATAGTTTTTTAGCACTTGTAATATATTTTTCTGACCTATATGTGTATTTCCCTTATCATCTTTACTTTAGGCAATTACTTTGCTGGCCTGTTTGCTTTTGAGTTGCCACAACAAAAGCTTATTTAGATTTTCTCACAGGTTCTAATATTTTGCTTTTGATCTCTTTAATGCAGGCATTGCTTTTATTTTCATTAGTGAGTTATATTTATTCTTAATAATGAGTAATTTCCTCAAATCTGATTCTGCAGATGCTGTTATGTGTACTTGTTTTTCCTATTTTATTTTTCTCTCTGTTTATGTTGCCCATTACAGTATGTTTTTATCCCTGTATGTATTATATGAGATATCATGGGCATGGTGGGTATGCTTAAAAGCTTCCCAGATTGTATATTATGAAACATTTTCTTTACAATTTTCTTTAAAATTATTTCCTAATTCCACTCTTAGAAAGTGTTTGAAATATGGATTATTTAATAGTATTTATCAAGTCTTTTTTTGTCCATCTCTAAAAGTCCTTCCAGTGTTGAACTCCAAAATAGTTGTAGTAGTCTTTATTTATATATGGCTCCCTTACTTGGAGGCTCAGGGCAACGTTACAATAAGATATAACAATATTAAAACTCATCAACCAACTTATATAATCCATCTAAAATTATTTAAAACAACAAAATGTTTCAATAAATACATAGATAACAAACAAATGTTACTATGAAGGATGAAAATATTAAGGGACATTAAATCCTAAATGTCTGCACAAATAGAAAGGTTTTCAGACCCCACTTAAAGGCCTCCACTGAGGGAGCCTTCCTCAATATTCTTGGCAAGGAATTCTAGAGGACTGGATCTGCCACTTCAAAAGACCGGTCCCCCCACAGATTTCAACCTTGCACTATAAACTACCAGGAGACCCTCCTGAGCAGAGCGGGGAAGGCACACAGGTATGTGAGGATGCAGACACTCCTCCAGGTAGCCAGGGCCCAGCGTGTATAGGGCCTTATAAGGTAGAAGTCTAGCTTTGAAGGAGATAGGCCACTTGACCACCAGCCAGTGCAGATTGCACAGTGCTGGAAAGACATGACATGTCCTCAGAAGGCAAGTCAGCAACTGAGCAGCTATATTCTGCAACAGCTGCAAGCATTGTAACAAATCTCTGTTGACCCCAAGGTAAAAAACATTGCAGTAGTCAAGACTTGAAGTTACAAATGCTCCAAAATAATGGAGCGTCATCTAAAGTTATTATTGAGCCATGATTAATCTCCCACATTTTTTCAATTGAGCCTGCTGAAGTTAACATGAAGTCTTTCTAGAGTGCACCGTGTGTGCATGAGAATAGAATGAATAGGTTTCTCTGTCTGGGAAGCTGTATCTGTAGGGTCTACTAATCCATGATCTTTCATATATTCTTGTATTATATGAACTGATTTTCTCTTAGTTTTTTTGACTTCCTATTGATCTGAGTCTTTTAAAGTCTAATTATAATTTCCTACTATCAAAAGGGAGAGGGATACTGAGACATCATATGGTGCATATATTCCTACTAACATAAATGGTTTATTTTTAAATTGTATCTAAACAATGACATATCTTCCTTCTATCTATAATAATGTTGTTAATATGTAATGGTGATCCTTTCTTTATTAGTACTGCATTGGGAGTCATATACTGTATAACATCCATCAGCCTTAAATACGTTTCAAGAATATTTCCCATTATAAGTCAAAAAATGTGTTTCTTATAATATCAGTCCCTCTCTACCCATGGCATTACAATTCACTATTTATCTTATTTTACTGGGTCCCTTACCTCTTTTACATTCCAGGAAGTAACTTTACTTATTAGCTGTTCATTTGTTTTCCCCATTTGTCTTCTTGAAATGCATAATAAGCAGCTTAGATTTTAACAGGCACTTTTTATAATTTTATTTTGAATCTCTGTGTATTTTTTCCTTTTCTTTTTGCTTCAATTTTTTTGTTTTGTTTTATTAATTATATGTTTCTTAGTTAAGTCTTCAAAGACAACTCTTTCCTTCATACCCATTTCCTGATGTCCCTTACTATTCTAACTTCCAATTTTCCAATCCAAATACATAGGAGGCTTCTTTATATGGAGTAAAGAACAAGGACTAAGTATGCTCCCTGACCATCTTTTGTCTAAGATTATCTGTTTTGAAAATGTTTGTGCCTTTCTTCCCTCCAATTATAAGTTGCATCCAAGTAGAAGACAACATAATGAAAAATATCCCAGTTATCTGTGGCCATTGCAAATTTTTATTTTGGCACCACTCTGTCTTGTGGCTAAAATCTTCAATTTCATTTTCAAAGACTTTTATCCCTCACTTTCCATCTTCCATATGTCTCATCCATGTAATGCTTGCTTGACGAACAGTATCCAGACTATCTGCAGGCACTGAACTATTTTTCCCCCTCACTCATTTACCCTCTGCCCCCCCATCTACCTTCCTCCTGTACTCTCAATATGGTAGGTAAGCACATTTATGCTTGTTAAATGAGTGTCTGAGAGTCCCATTGGCTGCAGTATTTCTATAAAGAAGTTAAAGCAGATTATTCCCTCTGTGCCTCTCTCTTTTTTCTTTTGTTCTTCTCTTCTTCTTTTTATCTTTCTCTTTCCCCTTGCAGGTCTCTTACTCTTTCTTTTTCCCCTTGAAGTTCTCTTTTTGTGATTCACCATCACTGACTGTGTCTTGTTCTTTTTGATTCTCTTCTGCTGGTGCACCTGCTGTATTTACATGCCCCCTGTCAGAGACATGGCTGTTATCCTCTTCAGTTTCATTTGAGTGTGGCATTTCTGTGACATTAGTTGATTTTGTGGCTGTCATCTTTTCTTTTCCTTTCCTTTTCTGAGAACATATTTTTCAGTGAGTTGAAACCATTCCTTAATTTTTTTTAATAGGGTATTACTGTGTCTTCCATAGTATCTTCTCCCTCTTGCTATCTTCTTCTTTCCCCAGAGCTTGGGTCTGCTTAGTCTTCTTTATCTGTTTTTGGGTTGGAGGCCATTTTAATTTCTGTTTTTATTTTGTTACCTTTATGTACAGTCATTCTATTACTGCTTGTGCTTCTTCTTTGTTAGAGACTATACTCTCTTCCTGTGTTTCTATAGATTTTGTTAGTATAAAATGTGTGATTTTATTAATAATACATTTCAAATCTGCTAAATTATTCTACTTCTGCTTTTTTAAATCCAAGTGATCATTTATGGCGCCTGTGGGAGTGTCTGTTTTCCTTCTCCTTATTTGTTTTTCCACAGCTATCCCAGATTTGAACCAAGCTGCTGCTTTGGCTACTCAGTGAAATTTCTGTGACATAACCCTCTCTCCCACTGGACTACTTCTCCTTTTTTGTTCCCTGTGTCCTTTTTTCAAATCTTGTTATTTCCTCTCTACCTCGATCAAAAATGAGCGGAATAAAGTTCTAATGGTACTTTTGGTAAACTGTCAGTTAGTCAGTGCATCTCATCAATTCACCATGATTATTTATACTTCCTAAGCATGGTAAGGGGTATGGTTGCCTGATACTACTACAATATTGACTGAGGTTAGAGCAATGAGCTGTGAATGAGCTTGGTATATCCAGTAGACCTGGGTTTGATTCCCTCAACCTCCACTTGCATACTGTGTGACTCTGAGCAAGTCAATTAACCTCCCCAGTGCTCCTGGATTGCCCCTGAAAACAGGCAGTTGTACCAAGTGGACCATACCCAGTTACAAAAGAATTATATATATATATATATATATATATATATATATATATACACACAAAAACACATGTCCACCCAATGCAAAGAGCATCATGGGCTGCATATGCAAATCACCACTGAATGTTATGCTGGTTCAACTTTAAGCAGAATTGCATGGTGCCAAAAGGCCTCTCACGCAGTTTGCAAAGGGTGCTAACAGATGAAATAGACACGTGTTTCATCCTACCAGGACTCATCAGTATGCCTCGTCTGTTTGACGCCCCAGTGGAATGAACCAGCTACCCTAAGATGGTCTGTCTGGGTTGTGTTGTAGTGAACCCATTAAAATAAAAAACTATTTAAAAGACAAAGAACCTCTGTGTGCAAACACTGAGGCAAGTATATATTGTTTTCCTCTGTCTTTGCTATGGATAAAACAGTGGGCTTAATTTTTAAAGCCCCTGATTGCTGCAAGCCCCAGATGTACCAAAGATATGGTGCATGGGGCTTATAGCAATCACCCAGCCTGCAACTGAGAGTTTCAACATATGTGACAGGTGCTGCAAGTTAGACCATCTTTTTCTGGTCTAACTTGCAGCATTCCCAGTGGCTGTTTTTGTACAGCTTGTGTCAGAATACTTGGTGCAAGCTGCCGTAAAATGTGGAAACTGTCACAGTTGCACCTGAGATTCAAGAATCGAGTGCAGTTGTGGCAAAGGGGTTCAGCACACTGCCAGCACCTAGGTGTCATGGTGCAGGGCTTGGTGCAAGCCCTGTGCCATGCTTTGAAAATCCAGCCCAGTATTTAGTTTTTGCCTTTAGCTTCTTTGCTCAAAACAATATGGAATTGACTGTACAGCTTGAAAATGCATTTCACCTTTAAAAGATCACCATATTTGTTAGATTTATCTCTCACTGTTTGGTTTGATTACCTAGTTATACAGGTGCCACAACCTGGAGAACAAAATAAAAAAAAAAACAGTTTGGAAGACAGTTCAGAAAACAAACGTAGTTGGAAAAAGGCAGTTCAGTGCAGCATCAAGTTGAAAATTATTTTACCGGTACACTCTGTGAAAAATATGGGAAGGCAATACTTATCCTTTTCAACAATGTGGCTTAGTAATTTCATACAGCTTTCATACAGTTTTCATCTGTTTCTTTTGTGTTTCATCTTGCTTCTGTTTTTTTCACTCTCTGATGTTTAATTATGAAGGATATTTTCCTGTAAAGGCCCATAGTGAATTCGGACTTACTGCACAGCTTGGCAAAGACCACCCTTGCCAGAGCAACTGCAACTCCTTCTGGCTTGCAGTTGCAGGCAGATTGATTTTTATAGTCTTTCACAGCTGCAGTTTGTGGTCGTCGTGCTACCGCCATATCTACAACAGTCACCTGCTGATGCCGCTTTTCTTCTCTGTCATCACAACCTGAGTGGCAAGCAAATTCGGGTCTTATTCTGTACTAGACCTCATGAATGCCGTGGCACCACAGCAACACCAAGCACAAGTGTTGATAGCAGAAAAAGTTCACTGAGGCAGGGTTACTGTGCTTTTCACCTGATATTAGAGTCATCTGCACAACACTGCAGCACCTGCTCACAATGGATCATCCACACGGGTATGTTAAGATATCTTTTAATATTTGCTGGACAAGACTTAGTTTCTGAAGAGGGAACATTTTTATGTTGAAGTTGGAGAGCTGTAGTGGAGCTCCCTCTCACGTGTCTAACATGTCCACTATCTTGGATCAACTGTCCTGGTTAATGTTACCAATGACTGTCTCACAGCCCATGATCACAAACTCCGCAATGCAGCAATCATCCTTGATCTCAGTAAAGCCTTCAGTACTACTAATCATGATATCTTTCTGAGTAAACTCATAACTATGGGCATCAGCTCCACTGCTGTGGTTTAATTTAATAAGTATCTTTCACGGCAACAGCAAAAGCTGAAGCTGGAAGGTTTCTCATCCTCCTGTGTCCCTATCTGGAATGGAAAGCAGCAAGGATTTATCCTGCGACTGCTCTTTTTTATGATTTACATCAAAAGTCTAGGGACAGACATTGTAAATGTTAAGTGACATTTTTATGCTGATAACGCTGTACTGTATGTTAAAGTCCCACCCTTACCGTGGCAATAGATGACCTGCAAATTGTGTTCCACCATCTCCAGACCAGGCTCTGAACAGCCAAGCTTTCTTTAAATGGTTCAGAAACTAAACATATGGAATTCTCCTCTAAACAGTATCTGAACTCCTCCATTCCTGGTATCAGCACCCTGCTGGGTAACAAACTGTAACTTGTAAAGACTTTCAAGTATCTTGGTCTGTTGCTGGATAGCAAGCTATCCTTTAACAGGCATACTGAGAGTCTGTGCAAGAAACTGAGTCTGTGACTTGGCTTCTATTGGAACAGATTCTATTTTAGCTGTGAGGCAAAAAAAAGGCTACAACGGGCAACATTCCTTCCATTGCTCGACTATTGTGATATTCTACATGGAAATACCTCAGTTTCACAATTGACCAAATTAGACATGCTTTATGATTGAGCATTCTGTTTTAACTCTGGCCTTCTATTTTGAACACATAGAGAATACTGGATGGCCAACTATGCTCAACCAGTGTGTTCTGTCACAGAGGGGTTCTGATTCTCTCTGAAATTGGGAGGAAAGGCTCGAGAGGTCCATGGGAATCAGAACCTAGAGGTGGCAGAACACATTGGTTGTGCATAAAGTTGCTCATCCTGTATTTTTCATAGTGTATAGTACTGTGTGAAATGTGTGCATGTCAGTTCTTTTGTATTCAAAATGAAACTGACTCATGCAGTCTCCAGAGGTTTCAGAATGCTATTGTACCACAGTAGGGTACAATCACCTTTCATGACCATTGAACTGTGGTACAACAGCATTTTGAAGGGGATGGAATTCTATACAGAACAACACTGTCCTATACACTGTACCATTGTTTCCTCTATGCAGCAGTTGGTTGGACTTCACTTTCTATAAGGCTAGGAAATGTACATTTATGGTCCTATAAGGCTCTTCACAGCTTACTGCCACAATATATTTCAAATGTCCCCAAGAGGACTATCTGTCTGTACAATCTAAGCAAAAACAACATTATTCTTCATGTTTCAAGGCACTCCACAAGATTTAAAAAATGGCTTTTACTTGGCTCACCCCCACATTTTGGAGCAAATTGCAAGAATTGGTTCAACTGACTTTACCAGTTTGCCTTTATTCCTTGAATGTTTTACTTGGTCAACACTGTGTAGACAAATATGCATGCTGCTAAATTACCTAGTAAATTTTGTTTTTACTGAACTGTTACAAGTTGCACGGGTCCTGACCCCCTGTAAGCTTTTATCCCCTATCTTGCCACTGTATAATTTATGTCTAGTCAGCTCTTTCATGTTATACTGTTTCCATTTTGCTGTGTTATTATGCTGTTTGCTTCCTTGTCTATTGTACTGTTGCTTGTCCTAGCTAGGACCTCCTTGTAAATGAACACTACTCAATGGATCTTTTTTCCTATTAAAATTAATAACTACAAATTAAACTCCTCTCCGAGTACTGTAAGTTGGCCCATACACTCAGGCTGACACTGGGACTATGTAAGATTGCCTCTTCAGCTCTTTACTTTACCTTCCATTTAGGCCAGCCTTTCTCCTTTTTCTTTACCCTGAAGGCTATATCTGATATAATAGACATCTCCAAAAAATATTTCCCTGCCTCTTATGCCCTCTGATGGGGCAATTGGTGCATTCATCTCTAGATACAGGTTTGCATCCATAGATACTGCTGGAATTTCCCATCTGCCAGTACAAAGTACAAAAACACCACCTCTGGTCCTCCTAGGTACACCAGTAGGATGAAGCCCTAAGGATACCCAGGTGTGGTCAGCAATTGTTATGGGGTTTATTTGGGGGACCTCAACCCCAGTACACAGACTACTAGACATGAACAGATAGCCAATCATACACCATGTTCTGTGGGGGGTTGGAAAAGAATGTGTATTTGTAAGGTCCCAGGCTGACTTCTCTCCAGAAATCAGTTACAGTAACTCCAGGTTAGCCAGCTCCTGTCGCAAACTGACTATTCCAGCATTGTGTCTGGTATTCTTTGTTGACCTATCCAGTGAGGTATCATGTGCACATTTGAAATCCCCTCATATAATTACATTTTGGAAGTTTGCCATCAGTAGAAGTGCCAGTGTTTGGTGAACATAAGCAGCCTCAAATACTGTGGTGGCATTGATGTTACTAAGTGTTACCTACTCCCCATGCAGTGTCCCTTGCACAAATATATAGCTCCAGTCCATAGGGCCTTGTACCACACATGTGGCAGAGAAGGGTAGTTGGCATTCTATGGTATTAGTATCCTAACCCCCTTTAATGAGAATTACATGACACAAAGCAACACTGTACAACCCATTCCCTGACCAATTTTCTGTATTAATCTGAGGTGAGCTGGATCCCCTGTAACAGGGCAACCTGTATATTGTATCTTTTTAGTAATGATCAAATTTTCTTCATTTTCACCAGTGAGGTCAACTTCTGGATATTCCATGTGCCATATGTTCAATTTACTTGTGATTTAAAAGAGGGTCAAGTACTTGTTGGGAGGAGTGCTGTCTGTTACAGCATCATCAAGTCTTACAGTTACTTTTTACCTGCACTGGCTGGTCTCTATTATGCCAGAAAATCATATTCATACCAAAGAAATCTCCATGGCTATGAACTAAGAATCATGAACAGTAATACCTGAACACATTGTTGGAACATTGCAGCTTTGACAAGAGAGACAAGTAGCCCTGTTGAATTGTGACAAGACAGTGAATGAAACTCATCTAGTAAACTGCAGTGGTAGTTTTCTCAAACCCTCTGTGACCACTGTCATGATGAGCACCCCCGAAAAGCATATTTTCAGCTCTATTGACATCCCTCCTGCATGAGCTTAATAGCATTCATCTCCCAGTATTGCCTCTTCAGACATCTACCTGGGAGAGTAAAATATTTTTACAGGTTAACCTTTGTTAATTAAAATTTCCACAGTAGACAGCCCCATCCCTAGGAAATTCAGCCATGGTTTGTCTGCTTAGTCAGATCCCCTGTCCCCCACCCCCATATCCCATAGATCTGTGCTTAGCTTGTACAAGCCCCAGAGTGCATTTCAAAGCAATTCCCACAACCAGATACTTGTCTGACAATTGTTTTGTGTCTTATATTACTTACACTTCACCCCAGACATCTGAGTTTCCTGTGTGGGGCCACTGAATGATGCCCTGCATGGTGGTGCATTCTGGGAGTAAATCCAGGTCCTCCATACAGTTCAGTGTCTTACTCAACAATATCAATATCCATTCTTGATGGCGGGAAAAGAAAAGAAAAGTGAATGTTGCTAAAAGCATATGGGCATTTACTCCATGCCCTGCTGCCTGACACATGGCAATCTACAGTGCCTATAATTGAGCATACCGCCTGAGTGACCATGACCCCTCTTGGGAAGACAATAAACCCCACCATACCTGCACATCAGTAAAGAACAAACTTATACAGTCACAAGTGAAGGTGAGCACTGGGGCGGTGGTGCCTCTCTTCAATAGGATAAATTCAAAAAAGCAGTAGCAGAGGGTACTCACCCCTTGTCTCAAAGAGCAGAAAAAAAACAATGCAATAAGCAAGTTCATTTTATTTCTTAGCTGAGAATGTAGGTGAAACACAGCAAATACCGGTGAGCTAGGTGCTGGGTGCCAAAGCATCTGTATTCCTTACGTTTCACCCCAGCCAATCAGGGGTTTTGTCAGAGGACAAGTTAGCCATACCCGTCATCAATTAAATGCCCAATTCATGCATATGTATAATAGTGTCACCAATCCCCTTACAAGATGGTGTATGCATAGTTATGAACACTTCTTGTTAAGGCTAACTAGAATATCAAAGCATCAAAAATATATGTGCACTTACATAAAGAAGGTGTCCCCTAAGCCCTACTGTAAAAGCATTTAAAAAAAAGTCCATGGTTCAGCACTTTTTTCTTGTGTTGGTAAAAGGTGTCCTTTTGTTCCGTTATTCCAGGCTGTGATGATTTCTCTGACATGCAGGAGGTCTGAAAAAAATCTGAAACAGAGAACAGGGCCTAGTATGCTACATATTTTATCTATAAAACAACAACAATCCATCCTTTCAGTTACTCCACCTTTGTAGCTGAACATGATTTACACATAGCGGCACGTTACCCATAGAAAATGGGGGGGGGGTGAGGTCAAAGGGGCACGTAAGATATAAGCACCTCAGTGGTTCCCATTTTCATTATCCCACAATTTCATTTTGTAGTAAAATAAAGGACGGTGGGTATATGTTAAACAGTTGTTTAAGCAATTGTTGATCCAGTTCATTGCCTGTATATGACGCTCATACTTTATACATACAAAGATATTATTTTATAGTTTGGAGGGTGACTACAGAGACAGGCCAGTAGAAAAAACACCATCAGTTCTGCCTGCTGTTAATATAAAACATTTGTGTTTAATCACTCTCTATGGTTTAGAGAGAGAAAGTTTGTCAAAATGAGTATTAGGTTAGATGGGTAACATTGTGCATATTTAAAAGAAGGAATATCGGCATGGTCACCATCGTTTTCATAAGGGTGACATATTGTATTCCATAAACTCTATTTCAACCTTGGTATTATTTATTTCACTTCAGTACCATTTATCTATTTAGCAGGAAGAGGCTTAGCTCAAATTTATCATTCAGCCCTGGTCTCTACAGTCCCCCCTAGTTTATAAATCCATTCTTGTTCTCTCCTGTTCAATACATTTTCAAAGTTACCTCCCCTCACATCTCTGGCTACTTGTTCGATTCCAATGGCCTTAATAGTATGTTTATTTTTGTCTTTCACTTCATGTACATGTGCAGCCATGGCATATTCTAGGTTTATTCTTTTTAATCACCAGGAGGTGCTCGTTAAGTCTCATTCTAAATTGCCTTTTGGTGTGCCCCACGTAAAATTTTCTGCACGAACATGTAAGTAAGCAACAATACCTGACAAGGTGGGCATTATTGGGAAATACCGGACCACCCAGGGGCGTAATGAGGACAAACGCTGCAGGTAGAGGGTCTTATAGCCCCTGGAAAGTCAGGTATTTTCCAATAATGCCCACCCTGCAGGGTATTATTGCTTACTTACATGTTCGTGCAGAAAATTGTACGTATTATTGCACTTAGAAAACGGTCAAGTAAGTACATTTTTGTGAAATGTTAAAATAAAAGGGGAAATCAATGTCAAAAATGTTCAAAACACTGTTAAAAACAGTGTTCATTGACAAAGTAGTGCACCAGCTATTCTAGGTGTTGTTACTCCTCCCTGCTGCCTACAGTGCCGTTCTGGTTTCCTGCCCCCCCCCGACACACACACACGCAGATTGAAGAACAAAAGAGAAGTGTGCCTTAAAAGAAATTGAATTAACAGTGTGTCGGCTGTTTATATTTCTTTTGAATTCTTAAGCGATGTTTTGTTTCATTTCATTATGGTCGCAGCTTGGAACTCGGAAGGTGTCTGTTGAGTTCATGCCCTTTGACCTTACTGGAACTGAATGCTGCATTTTCTGGGAGACGCGTGAATGCAGCTGGCTTTTTCGACTAATTATTGTGCGTACAGCTACAGGTTGTTGCAGCAGCTTGTGCAAACCGAGCAGTGCTTAGCCAACCAGGAACAGAAAGGCAATGGAGAGTGGCAGTGGGACCAGCTTTGACCCAAGCGGTACTGTATGCCCTCTTTTTTTTTGAAATGGCGCATGCAGGATGAAGCTGACGCGAATGTCGGCTTTGGGAGTATGGATTGCGAGAATGTGGTCAGGAGACTGGTGTCATTTTTAAATGAGATGTCTCTTTTCAGTCTTCTGACCGCAAAATGACCGGACAGAGTGTTAGTTTTTATTTATTTATTACCTGCTACTGAGGGAAAGTGGGGAGGTGGAGGGGTAGTTGTCTCTCGCTAAGCGAGAGTAAAACATGTCGGGGATTTTACATTTATGAGCTGCTTTCAGCCAATGAGGAAGTAGGCTGGGCAGCAGAGTACATCATGAAGTGGACTTTGGTGGCACTTGTTTTTGGCTGGGCATCTATTGAGAAATAAATGCCCAGCTTGGAGCCAGTGTCAGCCAATCAGGAGTGAGAATTCTTTCTTGCCATTTTCTAAGGAAATATACTGTATACCACCCCTTCACTAGCACAGCTAATGCTCCCTTTTACTTTTACACTTTGGCCTATCATTGGGTTAGTAAAGGTTTCACTTTTAAGCACTACACTGCATACACGGCAATTACCCCAGGGTTTACATCCCTGTCATATGCAGGTTTGGGTTGGTAACTGTGTACTAGATGATGATTCAAAGTTGCTACCCCTTTTGAAAGAAACTGAGAGGTTTATTGATGTAATCTTTTTGTTGTGGGACTCCTCTAAATATGCTTAATTTTTTCCTAGCAATATCCTAAACTTCTCTGGCACCTCCCCCATAGGTGGTAACAAAGGTGAGCTGTTGTTCTGACCTCCTGCTTCTTTCTTTCTTTCTGCCTGCTTGCAGAGGTTGGGGGGCACTGGTGACTTGCAGCTACTGTTGTTGCTGCTGTTGCTGCTGCTGGCACTTAACCCAGAGGAGGAGGAGGAGGAGGAGGAGGAGGTGAACAAAGAGGTGGAACTGACCCAATGGGCAGTCACTGCCATGTAACAAGTAGTGTGACCACTGGTCCACATGCCAGTGGGGATGTGAATGACTGTAGCAAATTTCGCTTTCAGGGCATGTGACACAGTCTTGTAAATTCTTGTAAACACTCTGATACATATCAGGAAGCACCACTGTGAAAAGGTAGGTATGACTGGGCACTTGATACCTTGGCACAACAATTTGCATTAGTGACAGAAAATCAGTGCTGCTCACAAAGGAGAATGGCAGCAAGTGGGTGGCTAGTATTTCCGCAGCTGGTCTTGTTAATCTTCTTGCCTTGGGTATGTTTATTTTATATTTCTGGCCCACTTCCAGGGACTGGACCAGTGAGAGTTTAGTGCTTTTTTTCCTGGATGTGACTGTTGGCTATTACTTTTGCCACCACAGGGGGTGAAAGTGTCTTGGGATTTGCAGCCCTTCAGATGTATGGGAGTCAATTGGCTAAAGAACCAATGAATGGAAGATGTTGGAGTTGTGCTTCAGCTACCACTTGAAAAACGTTCTGTGTCTTCCTCTCTACCAGGTCTCCTAATGTTCTCCTGCCTTGGCCATCATTATTATCATCATCATCAGCTTCACTGCCTGGTGGTGTTGCTGCTGATGCCATGTGTTGGCATGCCTTCTCATACTGAGATCTGTGAAACATCTATCATGAAGGATTTGATGAAGTCCCACAGATCTCATACTGAGATCTGTGGGACTTCATCAAATGCCTTTTCATGGTAGATGCTTCATTTTCATTTTTATTTTATTTTTATTTATATATTTTTATACTGGAAAGGCATGTGAGCAAAACTGCCCATTTTCACAAGTGTCCGGTGACAATACATCAAAGAATACAACACAGGGTCAGGAGTTATACAGACAGCTATTCAGGTAGTCACAAACCACAAAACTCTAAATGTCAAGGCCAAGGGTTTGACAAGTACACAGTCAAGATTAAAACAACAATGTTTTAAGTGCAATCACATACTGCATTGTCCCAGATGTATTGCTTTAGCTTCAGTTTAAAAAATCCAAGGGAAGGACATTGGGCCAGAGAGGGGAGGAGGTTATTGAAAAGTTTTGCACCCCTGAAAGAGAAGGAGTGCTGGCCTTGAGAGGTGTGGCAGAAAGGAACAGTGAAGGAATGATCAGAGGTGAGTCTAGTGGTTCAAGCATGGGTGGGCCTCTGGAAAATGGAGACAATGCTATTGGGAGGGTGGCCAAGGAGGTCTTTATAGAAAAAAGTCAGGATGTTACTGTTTAATCTGTTCTTCAACAATAACCAGATTGCTGCCCTATAAAGGTCACAGTGATGGGTACTTCTATGGAGGCCAGTGACAAACCTGATAATGTTATGATATTGCCCTTAACCTATTGAGATTTTTTTAGGAGGTAGATGGAGAGTATACAATAGACCCATAGTCAATTAGCAACAGCAAGAAACTGTTGGCTACCAGTGCCCTGGTTTAACGAATGAGGAACTGATTAATGCAAAAGAGCATTCCAAGTCATTAGTGTAACTTTTGATAAGTTGAGTAATGTGGTTCATAGGAAAGATGGGGATCAAGATAAACACCGAGGTATTTAAATTCGGTGATTTTTTTGATAAGGTTACCATTGTTGTCAATTAAAGTGAAATCAGAGTCAGTGGTCTTTCTAATACCCGAGAATAAAATTAACTTAGTTTTTTGGCATTAAGGACTAGTCCATGAGAGGAGAACCAGGAGTGCAGTTTACTGAAACTGCTGGAGTTTGTTTAGGAGGGCTGAGGAACACTTGTCTTTACAGAATAGTGCTGCATCATCTGTGTAGAGGATTAGGTCAGTGTGATTGGAAATATCAGATAGGGAATTAATGGCAGGTGACAAAAGTAAGGGGCCTAAGATGGAACCCTGAGGTACCCCCTACTTAATGGGACACGAGTCAGAGTATACTGTAGTTCACTAATCAGAATTTTGTGGAATCTTGCACTTAGATAGTTCCTGAAGCAATTCAGTACCTCATCAAAAACTTTTAGGTGGAGAGTGTGTTAAGGACTACCTGGTGGTCTACTAAATCGAAGGCCTTGGTGAGGTCTCTGAACACTAAGCTGGTTTAGAAACCTTCATCATAGGTCTTGTTGATAATGTTTAATGCATTTTACTAGTGCTGTCTCTGTGTTGTAGCCAACCCTAAAGCCATGTTGGGATTATGTGAGTAAATTATAGCTCTCCAGAAATCAATAGTTTGATTGAGAACAATTTTTTCCATAATTTTAAAGAGTGAAGTGAGTAGTGAAATTGGCCTAAAGTTGCAGACATCATTTTAGATCCAGATTTATGGAGGGGTTCTATGCTGGCACTTTTTCATTGCTGGGGAAGACACCTGTAAATAGTGAATGGTTGAGAATGTTGGTGAGGGGAAGAGCTATGTGCTTAGCAACCAGCTTAAGTATTCAGTAGTCAATGACATCAGAGCCAAGACTGGGCCTGGGATTGTCAGTTTGATTGTAGTCAACCACCTGTGAATGGTGAGGGACAGCGAAAGAAAAAGTTTGGGCAGTTTGTGGCAGGAATGGACTGGTTGAGGGGGTAGTGGGTAACATCTAAACTGTGCTCATTAGGTAAAGGAGCTATAGACTTATATTTATCAAGGTAAGAAAAATGAGAGTTAAATAGGTTGGCAACCTCTTGGGTTTCATTTATGAGTCTACCATCCAAGTTGAGGGTAATTAGCGCTTCCTTAGATTCCCTCCAAAACAACTGGTTTATGGTTTTCCAGGTGAGGTTAGAACTGTCCCAGCTGCTGAGTTGTTTATTTCTCAGGGAATTGACTTTGGCTGCATGAACAGCAGTTTTACACTTGTTACGAAGGGTTTTATATTGCTGTAGGAGGTTAGGGAGTTTAAGTTTTCTATATGATGTCCATGCTTTTTCCCTCTTCTTCATAAGGTGTAAAGGATCGGCAGTAATCCAATTATTTATTTGACTTTTGACTCTGAGCCTTTTGAAAAGGATGAGAGAGTCACATATGCTAAGGAAGTTTCTATTAAGAGAGTCCAAAGCATCATTGATACTTTTGAGGTTTCTGGTGAAGGACCAGTCTCTGGCTGATATGGCTTTGGCAATGTCTTCAGTGTTCAGTTTTTTCAGTTGTCTGGAGAGAATGTACTTTAGTTCACTTTTGAGACCTTTTGCAGACCGTTGACAGAAGACTGCACTGTGGTCACTAATGGAGTCTGGGAGAACACTGGATTTGATGGCCCAGTTGGGGTTAAAGACAATAGTCCAGTTTCGTAGAGATTATGGAGTCAGGGAGAACACTGGATTTGATGGCCCAGTTGGTGTTAAAGACAATAGTCCAGTTTTGCAGAGATTTGTAGCCAGAGTTATAGTTTATGCAGCTGGTTGCTGAAACAATCTGATGCAGACCAAGCCCAGATATAACATCTCTGACTTTGTCAGCTTGGTTTGTATGCCAGTTCAAACTGAAATCACCCAGTATGATCCATTCACGACTCTTGGGGAGTGAGCTCTTTGTGTCAAGAAGTGTTTCTAACTCACTGCAAGGGGTGCCTGCAGGTAGGTAGGCAACAGTTAGTATGAGGGTTTTGCAGTTACCTAGCACAAGGTTTATGGAGAGTGATTCAAGGGTGGAAGTTTTTAGCTTGAGATTATGTTCCATAAATGTAAGGTGACTGGAGACAAATAAAGGCAACCCCCCTTACCCAATCTGTCCATTCTGAAGACTGAGTAGCCAGCAATGTTAATTTCAGAGGATGAACTCCTATCAGTGAGCCAAGTCTCAGTTAGAACTATGATATCAAATCTGTTGGCTGAGACCCAGGATTCAAAACTGGATTTCTTTGCCAGTAGGCTGTGACTATTTAGGTGGACAATAGTTATAATGTTGCCTTCCTGTTTGGGGGGGGCAGGGTTTGGGCGAACAGAGCCAGAGATCAGTAGAAGCAGCAGGAGAAAGTTGTTGTGTCTACAGGTAATCTGCTTTGATAGTGAAAGGGGTATGGATAGTCTGTTTCCTATGGTAATCTCCCAAGAGGGAGAAGTAGCTGTTGATAGCAGCTGAAGAAAAATACTTCATCTGAACCACAAAGATTGGATGTCCCAAAAGGGTGCTTAGAGGGGTAGAAGGGGGTAGTAGTTATGAAAAGAAGTGTAGGTATATACAGTAGGAATTCAGAAAATTTGGTGTTGCACTGTGTGTTGGCCCCAGGGGGTCACTTATCACCAAGGGACATGGTCCCTGTCAGGGGCCATGGAGAGTAGCACACACGGCAGTAGGAGTATAGAGTACATGATGGGATACAGTTTGGAGAAGTTTGGACTGGATGGATGCAAGGATGTGTGTAAGGAGCATAGATGCAATATTTCAAGTTTCCAGTTTATTGTTTGGCTTTTGGCCTTTACAAGAAAATTACAAAACATTTAAAATACAAGGTTCATAAATAGCACCAACTTGTACAGTTATATTAAACATTTTAAAATACATATAATATCTCATTACAATGCATCATAGAATCAGTAATAGGTTCTGTTTATATAACAAATGATCTCTAAGGACCACTCTCAAATATGCACACTCTCAAGTCCAGTACCAGTTAAAATATAACATTGAATAATTTGAATATGCAGAAAGGCCAGCAAAATTACAATCAGAGTATAGGTAAATGTAATTTTAGATAATTATTTTAAAGGTATATATGATGATGTAAGATAAGGGAAATACAACAGTCTGCCATACTGTGCAACTAATCAGCTAGATATAAAATTCACAGAAAAGGTAAATCTCAATCATTATCAACAACATCTGAAGATTTAAGCATTTATTTATAAATGCCACAAATGATCTATTTAAGTATACCAATATAATATTTAAAAAAAGATGTAGGAAATAAGGGTACAAAGGAAACAACAATCTTTAGCAATCCTGAAACAGGAGTAAACAGGCCTTGGATGGGTTCAAGTCTGGTTAACTACACCCTCATCTAAGTATCATGTCATAATCTCAAAATTGCAAATCAAAAAACTATTGCATATTGAAAAAAAAGCCAATTTGTGTCAAAAAAAGAAGTAAGTCTCCTATGTTCCCTATAGAATATAATTGCATAAATTATTATAACTAGTTTTGCCTCCTTCTCTCAACCTCCTTTTACGTAGATTCTGCTATCAGTGCCTGACCTGCCCCTAAGCAGGTTACATCATCCTAAATGATGCCTCGGGAGCTCTTCTTCTTGCTCAGCTGCACCTTGTTTCTAATCCACATAACAGATCAAATACCAGCTGCTCAATCACACCAAGACCAGTGCTCCCTCCATGATGGACACCCAGTCCTACATCCTCATAATGGGACATAGCCCCTACTTCAGGAATGACTTCCCCTCTGCCCTGCATGCCTTTTCATCAGTCTTTGACTAAAGAATATGGTAGAAAGTCTTTGAACCTGTCAGTTAAAACAGTTATATATGTCCCATTTTTAACCAACCATTCAAGTAGCCTTTGCCCAGCCTCCTCAAAACCTCTCCATGCCAAATGGCATAATAAAAGCTTATTCAGTATGCTAATAAGTTGCCTTAGGAAACTACTCTTACTTCTACTACTCTTCTCTGGAAATGTTGAGCTGAGTCCAGGCCCACCGGCTCCTATAAATGGCCCTGCAGACCTCCCACATCACAAGGGCATTAGCTTTCTCCATCTGAATGTATGTAGTCTACTCAGGAAGCTTGACCTGATTCAGACATGGTCATTACTTGTTTCCCCCAACTTTCTTATGATATTGGAATCATGGCTTACACACCTGACCCCCCAGACAAAGCTATCAATATACCAGGGTACATCACCTACTGGTGTGATAGACCAACCGGGGTAGGGGTTGTAAACTATGTTAAGAACAAATTCTCTGTGACAGTTATTGATTGTACCTCCAAGGCTAAAGAGTTTGAATGTCTTTCCCTAAAACAATCACTTTCCAATGATAAGGCACTCTTCATTGCTGCATGTTATTGACCACCCTCTGGCAGCACTGCCCTCCTACCTCATCTTCAAAGTCTAATTGACATGGCTAACTCTGAGTGTATTATACTGGGGGACTTCACCCTAAATTGGAAGGATGAGAGTTCCAAGAAGCTTAAAGACCTCTATGATATGTGTGGGTTGGCTCAGATGACCCCTGCAGTCACCAGACCTAACAGAAAAACCCCAGAGCATAGCTCCCTCCTGGATCTAATGTTAGTTAACAAAGCCCACAACATTTCACATGCCGGGGTGTTTTTCAATGACTTTAGTGACCATTGTGCCATTGCCTGCATCAGGCACTCTCCCCAATTAAAATCAGCCCCTAAATATAAGCTAAAAAGAAGCATGAAAAAGTTTTGCCAGCATGCCTTCCTGAATGACCTGAGCAACATTAGATGGCAAGACTGCTACCTGGCCTCTTCCCTGAGTGAGGCATTTGATATCTTTCATAGCCTCCTAGTGGGCCTTCCAGACAACATGCCCCCCTAAGACTGATGGTTCTCCCCCATCCTAAAGAAAGCCCTCAAAGACAGAGACTACTGGTGGAAAAGAGCTAGGAAGACACACTCTGACGCTGATTGGCTTTCCTTCCATGTATCTCGAAATGCCTACACCAAACTAATTAGGACAGAAAAAGCTAGATTTATCCAATCAGCCCTGGACGACAACAAAAACAATGGTGCCAAATTCTGGAGTATCCTCAAAGAAGTTGAGGGTCATCCCTCTGACACCTCCATTCCAACCAATCTAGTGTCTGGGGACACCATTTTCACAGATAGAATGGATATACTTAAACAACTCAATGAACACTTTGCCATAGCGAGGCTGGCATTTGACGTCTCTCCATTCAGGAAGATCAGCCGACACAGGGATAACACTGATGCCACAAGCCCCAACACCAACACCAATCAGAGCTACTCTTCCCCCTTCAGCTTCCACCCTATATCCTTTAAGCAAGTGGAGAACCTCCTACTGTCCTTAGATTCTAAAAAGAGTGCTGGTGCTGATCTCATCAAACCTTTCTTCCTAAAATTAGGCAATTATTTTCTAACCACCACCATTGTCCATTTATTCAACAGCTCTCTATCTCAAGGTGAGCTACCCTTACCATGGAAAACTGCTCACATCATCCCTTTGTTCAAGTCCGGGGACCCCAGCGACCTGAACAACTACCGGCCTATTTCTATATTATCCTCCCTTTCAAAATTATTGGAAAAAATCATCGACACCCAAATTAGGGAGCACCTGAATTCACAGAAACTGTTAAATTCTGCTCAGTCAGACTTCAGAGCCAAACATAGCACAGTGTCTGCCATTGCTAAAGTAACCACCGACTGGCAAATTGCTCTGGATATTAGGAAGCATGTGTTTGCACTCTTCCTTGAACTCAGTAAGGCGTTCGACACTGTGGATCACAACATTATGCTTAATGCATTAAGTAACATAGGTCTTAACAGCTCTGCCATTAACTGGTTCACCAGCTACCTTACTAATAGACTACAATGAGTCAAAGCTTTGGGAGAACTGTCCCCACTGAAAATACTACCAAGAGGTGTTCCTCAAGGCTCTATTTTGGGCCCAATCCTATTTGCAATCTACATCAATAACCTTGATTCACACCTGTGCACAGCTAAAGTGCACTTATTTGCAGACAATACAGTCCTCTACACTGCTAACTCTTCCCTAGGCATGGCCCATGAGGATTTACAGCCAGATTTTATTTCCCTCCAACTTAATCTTATGAAGCACAAGCTACTGCTTAATGCCAAAAAGACTAAAGCCATGATCCTCTCTCTCTGAATGCCACCTCAGGGCCTACATGCAACTTGAAGATTCTATCCTTATTAGGTGAACCTCTAGAAACCATTGCTACCTTTAAATACCTAGGATTCTGGCTGGACAACAAGCTTAATTTCCTATGCCACCTGAACGAACTATCAAAAAAACTAAGACAATGCTTAGATATACTCTACTGCATTAAACATCTTACCATCAAAACCAGAAAGAGACTAGTGCAATCTACATTCCTGCCTCTACTGGATTACGTTGACTTCCTCTACATTAACTGCCCTTCTTCAGTGCTCCGTAATCTTGACACTCTTTATCACAGGGCCTTGTGGTTCATTATTAATCTGCCTCTTCGCACCCATCACTGTCTGCAGTACCAAGAGTTGGGATGGACCTCGTTCACTTCAAGGAAGAAAAGAAATGCCTTCCTTTGGATATATAGGGCCTTGTCTGACAAGCTACCAGCATGCATCTCGAGCTTATTTGAGTGTGTCAAGGGGTCGTACGGGCTGAGACGGTTCTCCTTAATCTACTTTCAATTATCTAGAGTAAGATCACCCCATGGCTCCGCTGCAATCAGCTTTACCCTTCCTTCCATTTGGAATACTATGCAAAGGTCACTAAAGCTCTCAACCCTCCCCGGTCCCCTCACCTTCAAAGCACTGCTTACAGAGTACCTAAAGGAAACCTGCAACTGTTATAGATGACCAATGCATCCTTATTTGTTTGCTGTATCCCCTGACTCTCAAGTAACTTGCAGCTCCCACCTTCCCTATCAAGGGACCCCCAGCACTTTTAGCATCCTCTTCTCCCAACTCCTTCTACCTACCTTACCCTACCTACCCCCTGTCTTCTATACCTCCGCACTCTATACCCCTCCTTCACACAAGCCCCATATGTAAATAACCAGTGGAATATAACCGCCCTAGCCCTAGATTCAATATGTTTGTTGTCTCATGTGCATTAGCTCACAAATATGTTAGACACAATTGTTAAGGCCTGTGTTAGCCCTGCATATGTTTATTGTTTGCCTTTTTGTACTGTACTTTCCTGTGATACATTTGTCTATGTCCAGGACCACTTTGAAAATGAGTTTGCTCAATGGTGTTATGCCGGGTTGAATAAAGTTTTGATTGATTGATTGATTGATTATTTACAGTTTCAAAAATGACAAAAACCAGATAACCTGCATAAAACTGACACATCTCAAGTATTGTACAACACTGAGATTAATTGGTCCAAGGGAAGACTGTGTTCAGCAAGTATATGGACTAACCAACCACCTATTTTCTTTGAATACAGGGCCATGTCAATGTAATATGCTTAAGGTCATCTTCAACCTTCATCCCACATTTACAGTGGGGAGTTCTAATGCCAGGTCATCTCCATTTGAAATGTATATAATTTGCATCATGAAGTTCCATTCTGAACCTAGTAAGAAGTTTCCGATCAAATGGATTAGATAGGTTAAGCAAGGTTCAAGATAGCATACAGTTTTAAGATGGTTATACCATTTGAAATTTTGAATAGAAAAAAAACAGAAGAAAGTCCCTCAAAATAGATGTATCTCTAAACCTTTTCTTTATTTGAGGAATAACTTCAGAATTTGGTCTGTAATAAATGTCATATAATAGATGTCTCCAAACCCAGTGGAAATAAGTTCTCTTTAATAGTGTTATTCATTGGACAAGTAAAACCTTTCCTCAAATATTCAATTTCTTCTTCCAGATGTTGCCTAGGGAGTATCTCCTCAGATAATTGGAAAAGATTAAGGAGAAAAATCAGATGCCTCTCTGTGACGAGAGTGGAGATTGAGAATTGACCAAGTTTCAGTCTTCAAACCTCTGCAGGAACTGACTGAGAGATATACAATACATAGGGAAATATCTTATTTAATGCAACCTCCAATGATTTTCTATTAGAGAAGGCCCAGATTTCAGCTGCATATAGCACACTAGTTTTTATTTTGGCATTAATAATTGTGAGTATACCCTAAACTGTACCTTTTCCCAACCTACAATTAAATCTTTTAAATGCATTAAACATTCTTTCTAACGTAGCTTCAGTCGTTGAAAGATGCCTGTTCTAGCAAAAATTATCTGAGAATCTTACTTCCAGGTAATCATAATAATTTTGAATTTCAATCTTTGAATTTTCCATAAATTGCCCAAAACTACTAATTTGGTTTTATCTACAGTATATTAAATAATCAATCTGCTATTCTTGCATAATGCAACAAAATTATTCATTTTCCTTTGTAAGTCAAATAATGATGTAGAAATCAGTACTATATCATCTGCATAAGTTAGCAGCTTACATTCCTCTTTGACACACTTGGAGAATTAAATTCAGGAAGATCCAACCGTTCTATTATAGTATTGATATACGAGTTAAATAAAGTGGGGGCAAGAATACATCCCTGTCAGACTCTGAGAATAGTTCTAACAACAGATGTTAATCCTCCAGGCTGGTCATACTCTACTCTTACCCAGGTTTTTATGTAACCTTATTACAGTATCCAAAAGGAAGGGGTCTATATTATAAACTTGCAATTTATGCCATAGTAATTTAAGGCTAATACTGTCAAAGGCAGACCTGAGGTCCACAAAGCAACAATAAAGTTTCTGATTTCTTAATACATTTGTATTTATAAATAAGATGTGTCAAAATGTAGCACTGTTGAATAGTAGATCATCCACTCCTAAAACCATTCTGTGTCACATTCCATAGCTGATTTTCATGGATCCATGACTGTAACCTCCGCAATATTATTTTACCAAATACCTTCTGAGATGTATCAATGAGATTAATGGGTCTATACATACTAGGTTCAGAAGCTTGACACTTTTTATATATAGGAAAGATGATACTTCCCTTACAGCTATCTGGAACATTTTCTCCTCGGACAAATCTAATAAATACTACTAAAAAGATAGGAAGCCACCAATCAGGAAACATTTTGTAAACATCAGATAGAATTTTATTTGAACCTGGAGCTTTATTGGATGTAATTGAGGACAAAGCTTGCTTCATTTCTTCCCAATATATACAGAAAGGCCTTGGTGAGAAATGTAAAAGGGTTTCGTATCTCAGTTCATTGACATAAAAATTCCCAATGGGCCTGATATTCAGACATGTGCCTGGCAATGACACAAGTGGTTGAGCAGTGCAACTGAGTTGTGCTGGAGCAACAAAGGGATGTATTCAAAAGAGATGTACCACAGTTCATCTCCACTAAATATAGCAAACAAAGCATGTGATGCAACTACTGTGTGCTGGTGCATCCCAACAAACAGGTCTGAGTATCAGGACTGGGAATGCTCTAGCACAACTGCAGCTGCGCTCTGAACAAAATCCAGATATTCAGACCTGGATATGCAAATGGAGCCATTATAAATGCATGACACAAATGGTGCCATTTGCAAGTCGTTATGGCCTCATTTGCATGTGTAGTGCAGGGCCGGCAGACAAAATGCACCTAGCGCCCTGCACAACATGTGGTCCCTGTACCAGGGACAGCAATAGTACCCCTTCCACAACCTGTAACCCCGAGCACTGATATACCACTGTCCACAGATCTCTGGTGGTCTAGTGGTCCCACCGGTACTGTACCGCCGATCAAGGTGAAAAAATAAAATACGTAACCCTGGTGGTCCAGTGGCTCCTCCCTCCCCATTCTGACCCTCTGATCACCAACTGTAGACCTCTGTAAAATCCCTGGTAGTCCAGTGGTACCTCCCTCCCTGTCTGAATCCATGATCGCCATCATATTACCCAAACAGATTGCCCTGGTGGTCCAGTGGGTCCCCTACTCCCACCCACACAGGACCACTGGCCCACCCAGCTCACCCCCCGTCATCAGCAGGCAGCATACCCACCTGCATACCACCACAACTGTCCACTGAATGACAGCTTGCAGTAGTTGCCGAAAAATCATTGGTCTACACTGTGGACCAATGGGCTTGCAGTGCATACTGTAATACTTCATAACTTTGAGAATGAATTACTTCATTCACAAAGTTGTGAAGTATTACAGTATGTATTGTAAGCCCATTGGTCCACAATGTAGACCAATGATATTGGCAGCAACTACTGTAAGTTGTCATTTGGTGGGCAGCCACAGTGGTATGCAGGTGGGTACGCTGCCTGCCAATGATGGGGGAGCTGGGTGGGCCAGGGGTCCTGTGTGGGTCTGGGGTGTGGGGACCCATTGGACCACCAGGACAATCTGGTTGGGTAATATGATGGTGATCATGGATTTCGGCAGGGAGGCGGGCACCACTGGACTACCAGGGATATTACAGAGGTCTACAGTCAGTGATCATAGGATCGGGATGGTGAGAAGGAACCACTGGACCACCAGGGTTAGGTATTTTATTTTTACACCATGATTGGTGGTACAGTACAGGAGGGGGGACCCACTAGACCACCAGGAACATATGTGGGTGCTTGTGCATGGTGTTCTGGGGGGGTAGCCACCCACGGATGGAAGCTGCTGTGTTGCTCACTGCAATACAGCAGCACACCTGTGGGTGGTGGGCACTTGAGCCTTTTTCTACGGGCTCAACTTTGAGCCCAGGTATGCGGAACATCTCTGGGTTGTGCCTGCAGATACACTGCACATCCTGGGCTGAATATTGGGATGTGTCGCATATGCATGGGCATGCCTCCTGGAGTTGTGCCACATACATTATCTTTGCACCCCGGTGCATTAGGAATTGCACTGCACAATTCACCCTTTTGAATATTACCCCGGGGCACAGTTCTGGGGTTGCACTGGTGCAACTCAGCTGTGCTAGGTGCAACCTCTTTGAATAGCTAGCCCAATATCTTCTGTATGGGAGAAGTAAAGTGATTGAAAATGTTCCTCCCATAACTGTGTTGTAATATATGCTTCCACTTTCCTTGAATATTGGTTATTGCCATGGCTAACCAAAGACCAGAAGGCTCTGATGTCTTTGGCTATAACTGTTCTTCTTAATTTATTCCACATACTTTTCTGGTATTTTTCCTTCTCAGTGTCTAACAATTTCCTTTATTCCTTTCTTGCTTTATTAAGAGAACTAAGACTTTTCCTGGATTTATGTTTTTTACAGTATCTAACAAGTCTATTTAATTTATGTTTGGCTATCTGGCAGGTCTTATTGAACCATGTTGGACAAAAATGCTCTCTTATCCTATTGGTTCTAAATAAGGGTGCAATGTAATTATTAATTTCCATCCTTTTACTGATAATTTGGTTATTATCGGAAACTGAAACTATTTAATTGTGTAAAGATATTAAGGGATCAATGTAAAACAGTTCTGAAAATAGATTGATAGCTTCATTGTGCCATCTAATTCTTTTAGAATTATTTCCACATTACCCACATTTCCAGCAAACTGGGTAAAGTTACCACCCATTCTTGATGTTTGCAAAGTTATAAGTAATGGTGAATAAGCATAATAAAGATGATCCTGGACCTCAAAGTCAAACAAAAATTTTAAGGCACCCTGATTAGCCCAGGCTAGATCAACAATAGAAGATCCCATATGCCCCATAAATGTTTATAAAATATGTTGAGATTTTTATGGTTCCTGATTGGCTGAAAGGTACATTTAGATGTGTCCTTATCAATGCATAACCTGCCAACTGGTACCTCTTCAGCACTCAAGACTCACCACACCAGAGAAATCACACCACTAACACCATGTCTGAACTCTCCACCTGCCTGTCTCCCCCCCTGCCAGCTACACAACATCCCTCACTGCAGCCACACTTACACTACACAACATCACTGCAAACACTTTTTTATTCCTTTCCCCGTATTCAAAAATAAGAATTCACCTCAGTAGAAACCAATGCAGTGAGAGTCTGGCCTGCCGCAGCTTTCAAATAAAGCCCATACCTGATCCTATCCTCCACCGGATCTTTTGGACAATTATATTGTTTTTTGTTTGTTTATCATTCCCAATTTCTCTCTTCAGTAACTATAGCAGAATAGACCAAACAGCTGAAACTGTTATCGGGGATTAGAAAATGGGTGGAGAGAACTCTTAATGCTGATTTTCTAAAACCAACAACCAGCTGGTCGGGTATGAGGCAACAGAGACCGAGAAATAATAAGTCCCAGTCTCTGTGTCCTCATTTTCTTCTAATATTGTGCTCATAGAATGTTAAAAAAAAATCTGCTACCAAGTTCTCTTTTTCCGTTAGCGAGGGAAAGCCTCCCCGACCCGACTCACTTCACTAAAATTCCCACAAGGGCAGTCTCCACATACAACTAGCACAAAGGCTGAAACCCACACTTTTTTTTTTCACGTAATCAACAAATGTACTTGCCGGCACCGCACCCGCTCACTTGTGGTCAACGATCGCAATGTACGGTATTTGAAACTCTGACTGTTCCATATTAAAAATGTTTTTCTCAGCTTTGTGTTTTTAGCAAGAGAGTATAACCCCACACCTGTCACAATAATAGCTTCCAGCAGTTGCTCAGACCTTCTCGGGTATTTTGAATAAAAATAAATAAATAAACATTCACCTTTTTGGCTTCATCATGGACTCTGTACTGCCTGGAAATCTCGTTTCACTACGAGAGCATCTCACAACACCAGAGATCAATATCTGCTGAACTGCTTAAATCGAAACCTGCTTAGTGAGTCAGTTTTAAATCTAGTAAACCGTATTCACACACCCCACCCCCAAAAAAGCAGTGATATAATGAAAAAAGAAAACCGTCAGCCAGATCGGCATCTGACAGCATGGAATACTGTATTCAAAAGGGCGTCGCGATGCTGTTTAGCAGCTAAATGCACAATGCTGCTTCCCTGCCATACACTGCTACCTGCCAGAAAAAAAAAATATTAGCGAAAGCCATCTCTCCACAGCTTACTGTGATCGGCGACAGAAAGCAGGGAAGGATTTGTGTCAGTCACAAACAGTAGTGCTGTTGTGGGAGATAGACTTGTTTCTCTCTTTCGCTGGCTCACTAAACTAATTTTGCCGAGCACCTCTGTCTCCCAACCTAGTCTATGGTGTGTCAAATATTAAACAATAAAACGCTACACTAACTCTTGCTGCTCCCAAAAGCCCTGTGTGTGGGGGTAAAGGAGGGGGAACTATGGCAGGGGCTGTATTAACACGAAAGTCTTCCTTCTAAAAAAAAACAGCATTCAAATGCAGGTGGAGGAACTATTTTATGACAAAATTTATTTGAAATTAATTTTTAATTAACATTTTTTTATTAAACAAATTTTTTTTCTCAGTGCCCATTTTCTAAGCGCAATAATACCCTTCAGGGTGGGTGGTATGGGCAATACCGGACCTTCCAGAGGCTATAAGGCCCTCCGCCTGTGGTGTCGGGCCTCATTATGCCCCTGGGCAGTCTGGTATTGCCCAATACCGCCCACCCTGTTGGGTATTATTGCTTACAGAGCCGAGCCATCATGGAAGTGCTAAATACGATGGCCAGCATGCTCACGTGAAATTAAACAGCCCATTTGCTCACAGTGAAGGAGCTGCACTGTTCTTAGTTCCTGCTTTGAGAGACGATGTCACCGCTCTGACCTTAGGGGGTTACAAAGGGACTCACTCGCAAACCGGCTTGGTCCATGTAAAACAATAACAACCACAGGAAAATGGGGGGGGGAAGATGACACTAAACCCCCTGGATATAGCCACTCTCCTCACTAATGGATTCCTTTTACATGAGCTGCAACTTTTGTACCAAACAACATGGTTGCTGCTCTGAGCTATGTGGCAGTAAAGGGACTTGCTCACTAACAGACAGGGTCCCTGTAAAACACTGACAGCCACAGGAAAATAAAAAAAAAATTATATTAATAAAATTAAAATAGTGTATGCCTGTCGGGGGGGCAACATAAGCACTGTATTTTTGGGGGGTCCTCTACTAGTCAGCTAGCCAAATACAGGACACTACAAGTAATAGGGGAACTATGTTTCCTATTACCTCTATTAAAAAGCAACTTAAAATTTTTTTAGACATTTACATTTTCTTTCTTTTTTTTTATATTTACTTCGGGGACCCATTTTATAACTGCAATAAAACACTCTGAGGTATGGGTTATGGTCTGATAAGAGCACTTCCCATGTGCTAAAGGCACTCAGCACAAGTACCTCATGCCTCACAATGCACCTGAGATATGCTCTTATCAGGACATAACCCACATCTCATTATATCTTATTACTTGCATATTCACCCTCCAAATCACCAGGCAAACAGCCATTTACCAAACATAAACTCAAGTCTGACATTATTTTATACAATATCTTACCCTGATGATTAAGTTTCTTATCCTTGGAGTGTCTAACATTACTTACTTTAGGGTTAATCATGTTCAGGCACTGAAAAAACTCAATATAAGGGGTTTCCATCTGATTATTGATATGGATTCTGGCATTAAAGTCACCAATAATAAGGAAGGTGTAAATTTCATGTTTAGTTGTTAAATCACTTAATAATTCAGAAAATTGCAGCCAGATAATAGGTGAAGAAATGGAACCAGTTGTAGAGGGAAAATAAGCATTATGAATAATTATTTTATTATTACTGCTTTCCAATTTCAGAGCAAGTATTAAAGATAATTGATAATCCAGAACAATAATCTTGTAATTTAGGTAAATCTTAAGATATGTGGCTATAGCAGCCTGATTTCTACCATGTTTCTTGATTTTTTATGGCTGGAAGAGCAAAAGTTGTGTATCCAGGGATCAGTGGAGGCATAACATCCTGTCACCATGTTTCCTGTAGACACAAAATATCAAAGGTCATTAGAAACTCTTTAATTTCATCATCATCATCCAGTTCACTTTCTAAGCGACATTCCATAATAGAACAGTTAGCATTCCCAATGATTTATCAGACATTTAAGCAGTACTTAAACTAGATTATTGTCATTAAGAGGTAATATTTTGAAGTACTGAAACATGATTGCTAGTTACTATTTCTGAATGGTCCTTATTTACTAATGTATGTCTATTTGTAGTCTTCTCTAGCAATCTCTTCTGCAAGCTATTTCTGGATGCAGCTTGTTTATTAAACCCCACAGTATTTACAGTATGTCAGTTAGAAGGAAACAAAGTCCATCCCATCCTGTGGAGGCATCTAATACTGATGCTGCCAATCTAGGGTTCCTAAAAGTAATACCAATTTGTGGACTATCCATAATCCTGCTAGATATTGTGTGATCCACTAAATTCCCCTTAGTTATAAGTCTGTTTTAAGGGTGTGGGACAGAAGGGAAGCAATATAACATTTAATCAGACCAATTGACTTTTTTAGAGACTTTCCAACCAAAAAGTGAAAGAGTTTAGTTTCACAAGTTTGTGATTGAGCCCCAGCAAATTTAGAAATGACCTCAGAGCCCTTCTTACCCTTCTAATATCCTCCTCATGGCCCCTGCTGCATATCATAATTCCTGACTCTCAGGTTTAACTGGAACTTTCTGAGGGGTAAAATATTAATGCCATTTAACTTTTGGGACCAAATACAAGATGCTGTACTAAAGGATCTACAGTTAAGCAGAACACAATCAGAAAAATGCAAATTAGGTGGATGAGTAATAAAAATACCATCAGACATGGAAGGGATATGTAACAGATAAATCCATTTTGTAAATGTTTCAGTTTTGGCATCTACTTTATTAATTCCATACATTTCAATTAAAAACTCTAACTCTATCTCAGGCTGATTGTTATAAAAGCCAAAGAAATAGCATAATTCCAAGGCTTATCAGAAACACTTATATCATGGGGAGATTCCTTCTCAGTCTCCCCTTGGATTATTTCAGGCATATTAGCCTCAGAGAAAAAAGGAGGCAATTGTTCTTTATTTATTTCTGCCATAATTGAATGAGCTGGTCAATTCATATGAGGTTGTACTGATTCCATATTATCACCCCCTTCCAAATCAAATTTGTCAGACCCAGAGAATTTGTTCTGTATTTAGTACGATGTTTTTGTGTTATATTTTCCTTTTTATTCTCCTAGGATTAGATTTTTTATTTTCTTTCATAGTCTGGCTTGATTTTGTATATAAAATTATAATAGAATTTTCCTTTGAAAATAGAGAAGGAAGTTTCAGTGAAATACCTCTATTTTCTCTAGAGACAGTTGGAGCTATCTGGCAATCTTCAGTAAAGCCCTCAATTTATGCCTGAGACTTATTCCTAAATTGTGTTAACAGGGCTTAATTATGAAATACATCTGCTCTGAGGTCCGCTATTTCCTCCTTCAAAGCCCACAAATTCTCCAAAATTACTACATTAGCATAATATGGATTTTTTATCATTTCCAAAATTTGCTTAGACAAAGAAGATTATAATACAAAATCTCCTTCGTTTGTGAAATGCTCCTTATAATATTCCACTGAATTCTGAGGAGAAGTAATGATTGATCTTGCTGGTGCTAGCTCTGGAGTTGGTGACAGATTCTTTCTCTCTCCAGGTCCAGATTCTCTTACATCAAGCAAGTTGACTGTCACCAATTTCTTACGTCCCTTAATAGTGTTCCTAAGATCTTGTATTACTGAAATTAAATTATCTGGATATGAAGATCATTTTAAAGTAGCTAATGTTCCCTTCACCCTAGAATCTAGGGGTGGGGAAAAATCTACCCGTCTCATAGAAAGGTAAGACTGTGAATCATCTGGTGAAGATTCTTGAGGAGAAAAAGTAGTTAAGTTTGAGTCTGAATGTTCTACCAGTGCTGAAGAGCTACAATCAAGGGGCTCCACAGAGATACCTAAATCAGAAGGTAATATAGACATTCATTTCACTGGAGGGGAGCAAGGGATGTTCATTTGGGACCTAACCTTTCCCAGATTTTTAGATATATTAAATTACTCCTGTGAATTAACAATAGGAGTTGAGAGGGCAGATGGAATGGGAGTCAGACCCCACTGGAAATCCATTATCCTGGGTTGAGTTGAATCTCCCTTAACCAGATCCTCATCAGTACTTAAAGATTTAAACCTTTTTAGCTTTTTACCACTTTGAGTTTTATTACTTTGAGGAGAACTGATTATCAAAGGTGGAGAATTGTTTTTTCCACTTCTAGTGCTGATCTTTGTGATCTCTAAAAGGGTTAACCCCCAAATAAATCCTATAGATATTGTCTAAGGTACTGGTTGTCATGTCCTTGATTAATTAATTCATAGGTTTCATAGGTAGGTTCGAAGCATAGGAGACATTAGTCCATATAGCTTGCCTCTTATTATTTTCTAGTTTTAATACCCAACTATATTCTCTTGTTCACAATATTTGTCTAATTTCCTCTTAAAACCTTCCATATTGCTACATGTAACAATTACTTCTGGTAGGCTATTCCAAACCAATATTACCCTTATACTAAACCAATGTTTCCTTTTTGTTGTTTTAAACTGCTGTCCTATTAGCTGCATCGCATGCACCCTGGTGCTATAGTGCTGCTCCCTAAGAGTTAGTCCAAGTTTGGCCCTGAAAGCTGGATCCCTTGTTGCCCTATAGACCAGGCACATGTCGCCTCTCAGTCTTCTATATTCCAGTGTAAACATCTTCAGCTCATTCAATCTCTCTCTGTGTAGTTTTTATTTCTTACATCAAGAATTAATCTTTTTGCTCTCCTCTGAACCCCCTCCACTCTCCTGATGTCAGTCTTAAATCCAGGTGATCAACCTGGGCACAAAACTCCAGCCTCGGCCTCACCAATGAACTGTAAAGTGGCACAACCACCTCTCTCCTCCTACTTTTAATATGCCTACTTATACTATGTAATATGCCCCCCTGCAACCTTTATCATCTGACCACAATGCTGGTTAAATTTTAGATAATTTGATACCCTGATTCCCAGATCCCTTTCATCAGTTACCTTCCTCAGCTGTATTCCATTTAACTCATAGTCTGCCAGGATATTATTCCTACCAAAGTGCATCACTGGATATTTGTCCATATTAAAGAAAAGCTTGGCATCCCTTACCCAGGTTTCCATTTTATTTAATGCTGTTTGTAGCTTCTGCATAACCCCAGTGTTATCAGTGGTAAAGCCAATCCTGGTATCATCTGCAAATTTAGACTCCCATACTTCCCCTCCTCCTGTCAATGAGTGTATATATATATATATATGTATATGTATTATATATGTATATATATATATATGTATATATATATATATATATATATATAGATATAGATAGATAGATATTGAACAAGTAGGGCCCCAGGACCGATCCCTGAGGGAACCCACTCTCCACGCTTAACCACTCCAAAAACTCACCCTTTAAACAAACTCTCTGTTTCCTATCTCTCAGCCATGCATCTACCCATTTAGTAAAATGCCCAGGGATATTATGGTATATTAAGGCGTCAATTAGTTCTCCATGAGGGACTTTTTCGAATGCTTTGGAGAAGTCTAAGAATATAACATCAGCCCCCCTACCTTCATCTAATGCCTTACTTACATGTTCATAAAATTCTAATAAGTTTGTTTGGCATGAGAAGCCATGAAGGTGAAGGAAGGAAACATATTCAATTCAGTGCTTCAGAGTAACTGGTAACTGGTATTTTTCTTTTAAACTTAGATTGTAGGCTTGTAGTGACACTATACTTTCTTTCTGTGTTGTCTTTACTTATAATTGTTTTTGGGCTGTTGAAAATTTAAAAAATAGTGGTGGTGTAATTCTGTGCTGTCTTTAATTGCTGCAAATTTTATCTTGGCTTGTCTGACTGTCCTGTAGCTGGGTGAAGGGTGTTAATTGTCTGGCCTCTGACCTCAGCTACGTGATAACTGGAGGTGGGACTTGTCACAGTTAAAGCAGCAAACAGAAGTTCATCTTCTCAGAAGAAGCCAGAAGGTGAAGGAAGGAAACATATTCAATTCAGTGCTTCAGAGTAACTGGTAACTCCCACCCCTTCCCCCAACTCTTAATTATATGCCCTGATAAATCTGATTGACAGGAGCTAAACACAGGGTATAGTAAGAGGTGTGAAGTAGGAGGGGCATAAGGGGGAAGAAGACCACCCTCAGCACGACAAGTTTTTTGACTCATTTATTTATTTATTGGTTTCTTTTTCCTTAAAAAAATATGTATCTGAGGATCAGTTACAGGATTTTTAGTACTGTAAATAAATAAAAAGAGAACTAAGAGAGCTTCAGTAGCAGATAAGTAGTGGAATTTCAGTATAATGTGGGGAGTGGTGCAATGCAGTGGCTGTGGGGCAGCCATATTCAGGCAGACCTTCTGGACACCGAGGTGCTGCCCTATCTGCATGCATCTCTCGGGACTGCGGGATGAGGTAGCCAGACTCAGAGCGGAAGTAAACTGGGTCAGGAATACCAACACCCCTGTCCAGGAACCACCCAGTCCAATGCAGCTGCCTCAAAGGATGCAGAGCGAGGAGCACTTGGATGACAGTGGGCTCAGGGAGGGTTAGAGCAGTCAGGCAGAGGCACATCCCAGATCCTATTCCTCTCAAGAACTCATATGCCACACTGGCAAATGAGGACAACCAAATAGAGGTACCAAGGGAAGTGGAAGGAAAGGATGTGGAGGTTAGGCAAGGAGGTGACCTCAGTGGGGAAAGCAGTGGACCCCAGAGGAGGAGGAAGCAAATCCTGGTGGGGGACTCCATCATAAGAGGGATCCAGCTAGAACACAGGAGGGAGGACAGGAGGTGAGGTGCCTACCGGTGCCACGGCATGGAGGGAAGGAAGGAAGATACTGGGGATCACTGGAAGGCAAGACAGGAGGGTGAGCTGGATGTCATTATCCACCTAGGTACTAATGACTTGGCAAATGGGGAGCCAAAGGAAGTTCGGGAAGAGTTTAGGAAACTGGGAGGGTCTCAAGCAAGTAGCTACTTCTGTCACTTTCTCAAGTACTACCTGTGAGAGGCAAGGAGAACATAGGAGTGATTGCACCAGAACTTTAACTCATGGTTGAAGAACTGGTGCTGTGAGGAAGGGTTTGGATTCATTGGTGACTGGGACCCATCTGGAGGATGGAGGTTTGTTCAAGTCTGCGGCCTGCATCCATCCTGGAGGGGAATCCAAGCACTCAATGATAAGTTTAAATGCTACATTGACAAGCATTTAAACTGAGCAAAGGGGGTGGCAGGCCAGCAAGGATGATACCTACTTGCTCACCCCACAGCTAGTAATGGAACCAGTGAACCAGAGGAGTGGCTATCTCTGCAAAGCAGTGTGCAAAAAGATGGAGATTAGTGTCCAAAAGGTGGATAAGCAGAAAAGGGCAAAATTCAGCAGAAGGACAGACAGCAAGGAGAACCAGGGATAAATGACAACCAAGAAAGGGGCTGGAGTAGAACAGTGAAGCAGTCTAGGGAGGTCAAATCATGGAAAGCCATGTGTGCAAATGCCAGGAGCCTAGCAACAAGATGGAAGATCTGGAGGCTGTCATGGTACAGTCAGACCTGGACATTGTGGCCATCACTGAAACCTGGTGTAATGATAACCATGACTGGGAGATGGCCATACCTGGCTACAACATATTCAGAAGAGACAAGAGCAGGCAGGAAGGGAGGAGGAGGGCACTGTATGTGAAAATGAAATAAGGGCCACACAGATCCAGGAGGAACAAATGGGGAAGATACTGTGGGTTAGCTGGAAAGGAAAATGGGGCCAGCCATCCGCACAGGTGTGGTCTATAGACCACCAGCCCAGGAGGAAGAAACAGATAGGGAGTTGATGCTAGCCATCCAAAGGATGGCAGACAAGGTGAGGTAGTACTGGTTGGAGACTCAATATACCAGGTGGACGGAGCATCCCAGCAGCAGCATCAACTAGGAGCAGATTTAT
Source organism: Neoceratodus forsteri (assembly GCA_016271365.2). Lineage (NCBI taxonomy): Eukaryota > Metazoa > Chordata > Ceratodontiformes > Ceratodontidae > Neoceratodus > Neoceratodus forsteri. Next base: position 1,092,215,693 of record CM057456.1, read on the forward strand.
CCTGGACTCCTTTCAGGGTGCCTTCCTCAAGCAACTGGTCATGGAACCAACTCGGCAGAAGGCAATACTGACCTTGTGCTCACAAACAGGGACAGTGTGATGGGGGTAACAGTGGGGGAGCACCTGGGGAACAGTGACCACCAGTCATTGTGGTTTGAAATCACAGAAAGAGCAGAACCAAACCACACAAAAACACGTATCCTGGATTTTAGGGGGGCAGACTTTGGGAAAATGGGGAGATGCTTGAAAGAGGCATTAAGGGGAATGGGACAGGAATCAGGGATTGAGGAACAGTGGGCAGTATTTAAAATGGGGATTATAAGAACAACAGAATTATGCATTAAGCAGGTTAGCAAGAGGAAAAGAAAGAGGAGACCATTATGGTTTTCCAAAGAGGTAGCAAAGAAAGTGAAACCAAAAGATTGCATTCAGGCAATACAAAAAGACACAGGCCAAGGGATAGGGAGAAGTACCAGGAGAAACAAAGGGAGGCAGGAAGTCAGTAAGGGAAGCCAAAGCTCAGACAGAAGAACACATTGCAAAATCAGTGGTTAAAGGGACAAAACCTTTACAGGTACATAAGTGAAAAAGAAGGACAAAGGGAGGGATAGTGAGACTGAAGGGGAGGATGGGAGCAGCGTGGAGGATGACAACAGTAAAGCTGACATATTGAACAGGTATTTCTGCTCAGTCTTTACTAAGGAAGAGGGGGTAATGGGTCTGAAGGAGTACAAGGGTGAGAATGGTGCAGAAATGGACACAAGTCCCTTTACACAAGAAAGGGTCCTGAAGGAACTGGAAGTAATAAGAGCTGATAAAGCAATGGGGCCAGATGGGGTGCACCCCAGGGTCCTTAAAGAACTAAGAGAAGTGGTGGCTGAACCTCTGGCTATCCTGTTCAGCCAATCACTGGAAACAGGGAGGTACCCAAAGACTGGAGGACAGCAGATGTAGTCCCCTTATACAAAGTGGGAACAAGAGGAAGCAGGGAACTACAGACCAGTCAGCCTCACCTCGGTAGTGGGAAAGATCATGGAAGCACTACTGAAGGAGAGATTGGTGGAACATCTGGTTGTCAATGGACTACAGGACCCAAGGGCAGCATGGTTTCACCAGGGGAGGTCAGTCAGACCAACCTCATTGAATTTTGACTGGGTGACTAGGGAGGTGGATCAGGGGAGGCAGTGGACATGGCCTATCTGGACTTCAGCAAGGCCTTTGACACTGTGCCACATAGAAGACTATTACACAAACTGGGAATATGGGTGTGGGCAGGACAGTAGTGTGGTGGGTAGGTAACTGGCTGGGTGGCAGGACACAGAGGGTGGTGGTAAATGGCTGTCACTCCACAGAGGGAAGAGTGACCAGTGGGTACCACAGGATCAGTGCTGGGACCGGTCTATTCAACATCTTCATCAGTGACATTGCACAGGATATAGAAGGCAGAATTTCACTGTTCGCTGATGACACAAAGCTCTGTAACAGAGTAGACACACCAGAGGGGTAGACAGAATGAGAAGGACCTGCAGAAACTTGAAGAATGGTCAAGGGTTTGGCAGTTGAAATTCAATGCAAAGAAGTGCAAGATAATGCATATGGGGCACAAAAACCCTGGTACAATATATCAGTTGGGGGGTGAGGATATAGCATGCACCAAGCAGGAAAGGGATCTTGGGGTTGTCATCTCTGATGACCTCAAGGTGGGGAAACAGTGTGACAAGGCATCAGGTAAAGCAAATAGGATGCTGGGATGTATAGGCAGGGGCATCACCAGCAGGAAAAGGGAGGTCATAATTCCGCATACAAGACACTAGTGAGGCCCCACCTGAGTACAGTGTACAGTTCTGGAGACCATACCTACGTAAGGACATAGACAGGGAGAGAAGGTTCAGAGGAGGGCAACAAAGATGGTGCATGGGTTGCATCACAAGTCCTATGAAGACAGGTTGAAGGAACTGAACATGTACTCCCTGGAGGAGAGGAGGAGAGAGGATATGATAGAGACATACAAGTATCTTACAGGGAGGAACAGGGTGCAGGAAAACACTATTTTAAGCGAAAAAGATGTTTCAGGACTAGAGGGCATGGAATGAAGTTGGAGGGAGGACGATTCAGAGGAAACATGAAAAGAATTTCTTCACAGAATGGGTGGTGGACAAGTGGAACACCCTGCCAGAGAAGTGGTGTGGGCTGAAACAATCACGGGATTTAAGAATGCATGGGATAGACATAAAGGAATTCTAGAGGTCAGGGGTAAGGGGAAATAGACTTCTAGGAAAACAAACTGAACTTACAAGCTCAAATGGGCAGACTAGGTGGGCCATAGGCCCTTATCTGCCGACACTGTCTATGTATCTATGTATCTATGTAGAAGCCTTTCTTGAAACCATGCTGTGCATCATCTACATCTCCAGACATCTCCATGAACTCCCCAATATACTCCTTTATGATGGTCTTTAACATTTTTCCCAGGATGGTAGTCAGACTTACAGGTCTATAATTTCCCGCCTCTTGTCTGGATCCCTTTATATGCATAGGAATGACATTAGCCCTCCGCCATACCTCAACCACCTCCCCTTCATCCAAAGAGGTTTGGAAGATTTCTGTTACAGGTTCATCCAGGACAAGTGCCAATTCCTTTAGGACTCTAAGGTGAATTTCAATTTCAATTAACCTAAACAAAGGAGGTCAGGTTTATAACAATATACCAAACTTCTTTCTTTTAAAATCCTGCAGTCACTCTATTAGTTATAACCAAATGAGCAGCACAAAAAGAAGACACTTAGGGCCCCACTACAAATACACTAATCATCTTAAAAGTAATAACAATAGCAGTAATCCCTTGTAATGTATCCTGGTGTGTCCTGGTCGACTGAAATTCAAATTCTGACTTTTGGTAGCATTAAAAGCCTTCAAAATGCAGCTTCTGGAGCAGTTGTTATTCTGGTCGGTTAGATCCAGAGGTGTAGAGGATCGTATCAGTGCTCTGTTTATAAACTGCAACACTTGTTCCAAAAGTGGCAAGAGCCAAGTAAAAAATCAGGCAGGAATAAGCGGCTGCTGTTGCTTCTGCCACAGAGGACCAACTGAAGTGAAGAGGTCTCAATACACTGTTGATGCTTAGTTGTGGGGATCTGCTCTAAAAAGCGTGAGGATTAGCGGTAAGGAGGAAAAGCATGCTGTTGCTACTATGCAGATACAATAAACATCCAGGAGAGAGGTGGACAACAGAGAAGGAAAGTAGCATTGAGAGATTGCAAGTGAGATGTAATTGAGAAATAATGTGTAGTCTTTCAGTGGTGTAGCAAACAGTTTACTGGAGGGTTGTTGGTTAACTATTAATATAGGATGAGACAGTAGCAGTGGTGCTGGTGAGACATGAAGTGTGAGGGCCTGATGTAGAGTTGTATAAAGCTGGAGTGTTGAGCCTGGGTGGGAGAATGGTGGGCGGGTGGGCGAGATATACAAGCCTTGTTCCCTCCTTACCTCAACTCTGCCTGTCTTTACATAAAAGACACATTACATGTGTTCATGATTTATTTAGTTATTTATTGAAATGTTTCACCATGAGGGTACACTGCACAACAAGTTACTCATCTCACGGTGCAATCTGGGGGGGGTTGGGGTACATGAGAATAGACTACAGAGATTGATACAATATCACAATATTCACATTTGGAATGGCATATAATTAAGAAACAAGTAGACAGTATGATTATACAAATGATGTTCAAGGGGAAGGGGAGCAAAGGTGGAGCTAGCAGACAGTGCATTAAATAGAATGCAACAATTTTGTCTAAGGAGTACTGGTGTACAACAGCACAGACAGCACAATAAGCTTTGGTACAACAGATTTGCAAATTAAATGCAAGTGCAGTTTAGATTTAGGGGCTAACAGTTTAGTGCAGAGGAGTTCAGTGGGGGAGGAGGGAGGTGGGGTGGAGAAGAGGGGAAGAAGGGGAAGGGAAGGGAGGTGAGAGGCATATCAAGAACTGACCCTTTCAGGATGCTGAGAACCCTGCCATGGGGTGGAACAAGGCAGAGACAGAGGTGAGGGAGAGAAGATAGATAGGTAGGGGAACAGGAGGGATGTAGGGAGAGAGGGTAGGTAGCAGAAAAGGGGGATAGAGGCAATGGGGATAAAATTTAGAGGAGTGGGAGATTTGGGGTGAATACACTGGAGCAGAATTTTAGGAGGACGTTAAGGTGGATCAAAGCAGGAAAAGGTAGAAGAGAGGTAGTTGTGTTAGGCAGATCCGAGGGAGTAGTAGTAGGAGGAGTGGTGTATTTGAAGGGGGAGGGAGTTCCAGACTTTAGGGAAGTAATAGGAAAAACCAGACTGTTTGATGAGTGTGGAGCAGTGGGGGACCGTCAAAATATGAGTGTCAGTAGATCTGAGGGAGTGGAAGGGTGGAGGTGGGATTGAGAGGGATGTGGTGAGGTAAGGAGGGAGTTCACCAAGCCAATATTTAAAGGTGAGTTTGGTGCAATGGGAGAGGTGCCTGTTGGCATATGGGGGAAAGGACAGGGCATGATAGAGATCACAATGTTGAGTCCAGGAGGGTGCATCAAGAGCAAAGTGACAGGAGTTAAAGAGAGTGTGCAATCTGGTCAGGGAGAACTTGGGAGCAGCATCATAGACTACATCGCAGTAGTCAAAAATGGGAAGTATCATATTCTGGACAAGTATGCCTGGCTGTAGGAGGGATGCAACTACAGTTCCTATATAAGACACCAAGCTTGGAGTGCAGTTTTTTCTGGATGGCATCAATATGTCCAGAGAAGATGAGGTGTTGGTCCAACCAAACCCCAAGGTATCTGAATGAGGTGGTGTCCTCAAAGATCATCCCATCCAGGGTATGGAAAGAGGGCAGGCCAGGGATCCTTGAGAGTCTCTGCCTAGTGCCAAAAGCCATGGAGACTGGCTTCTTGGTGTTTTAGAAGAGCTGATGGGAGGCAAACTAGAGCTGAACCTGGTGGAAATCATGCTGCAGGGTGGTTGCAACATCAGCTGGTCATTTGCCGGAGGTATTTATTTTATTTTTTTTTGTTTACTTATTACTAGGATTACAATATCTTTGAACCAGAGGTTCTTTTACAAAAGTTCTGCATTACGGAGGTATACAAGACAGTATCATTGGCATACACGTGGATAGAGAAGGACGGGAAGCAGACTGATAACAGGTCATTTAGGAAGATGGAGAAAAGAATGGAACCAAGCACAGAGCCATGTGAGACTCCTGTGGTGATAGGGAGGGGAAGGGAGATGGACTCCTGGACCTTGACAGATTGGGTTCTGTCTGTAAGTTAGGCCCTAAACCATGCTGAGTCGAGTTTAGACAGACCGGCTGCCGAGAGGTAGTTAAGAAGGAGGGCATGGGAGACAGTGTAGAATGCCTTGGCAAGGTCAACAAACATGGCTGAGGAGATGAGGCCATTATCCATCCCAGTAAGGATGGAGTCAGTGAGCCTGAGTAGAGAGGTGGTGGTGGAGTGATTTTCTGAAATCCAGACTGGAAAGGGGTGAAGAAAGAGGAGTCGGTTAGAAAGGAGGTGAGTTGGGAGAGAACCAAGTGTTCTTGGAGCTTAGCGAGAGTGAGAAGAAGAGAGATAGGGTGAAAGTTTCCAGGAGAATTAGGATCACCACTCTTGGGAAGAGGGAGGACCACAGCATGTTTCCAGGACATACTTTAGGGACGGATGAAGATGAGAAAGAGAGGTTTAAGATTAAGGAGAGAGGGTAGGATATAGCTGGGGCTGAGAGGTAGAGGAGCTTTGGGTCAAGGCCATTGGGTGAGGAGCCTTTAGAAGGGTTAAGAGAAAGAAGGGCACTTAGTGTTTCATCAGGGGTGACTTCTGAGAAGGAGAAGGAGGAGATGGCAGGAGGGGGATGCAAGAGTGGGGAGGGAAGGGGGGACTTTAGGAGGGCTTAGGAACACAAGGTATAATAGGAGTTAAATTCCTTGGCCACTAAGCAGGGGTTGGATACAAGGGAGTTGTTTATTTTATGCATGGGGTGGGAGGGATGAGACAGGTGGGAGAAGAGGGCTTGGAACACTTTTGCAGAATTTGGAGGGGGCACAGATATTAGAGATGAAAGTTGATCTAAAAAACTCGGACTTGGCTAGTCTGGTTGCTTTAGTGCAAGAATTTCTATGCAGTATTTTGCTTAATCTTTGTGTACTCTAAAGATATCCCACACCACTGACATCACCAGTTTGGTCTTTCCCACTGGCACTGTCGGCTGTTTTCCAATGGGTGAGCTACTGTCGGCTGCTTCCACATCATCATCATTCTGATCTTCCTCTACCAGTTGACTAGAGTCAGGGAATGGTTCTTCTTCCTCTACCATGTGTCCAGGGTCATCAGTTTTTCCTGTGTCCTCTTTATTTGTTGTCATTTTGAATGCTTCTTGTGTTTCCCCTTGTTATTTTGTGGCCTTTTTTTTTTGTTGTACCACCACTTTTGGTCTTTTTGCATCTCTTATGTCTACCTGCCCCAAGTCAAACTCCTACCTGTTCCACCTCCTCCTCCTTGTCCCCAGAACTGCTGCTGCTGCTGCTATCAAGTTCAAGTTTCTTTATTGTTCAGCTTTTTTGTTTAAAAGTCATTACAATATAAATATTACATAAATAAATCCTCAGAATACAGCTTAAAATAATCACAATCTATATGTGTATTCTCCTGTGCTTCCACAATAACCAACAAAATCTATTCATTTTACTGTATTACACAATACTAAAGACATACAATTGGAGGAGGGTGCCATAAAACAAGCCCTCAATTATTCTCTGTTTTTCTCAGGTGTAATCCCTTCATTTCTACAACTTTAAAGAAGGAGGCCACCACATTCAATTTCTGCACATTATTTGATTTCAAAAACTATGTCACCATAGTTGGAGTCTCATATTCCAATGAACTTAAATAAGGTCTCAACAGTTTCCTTCTTACTTCATTATAGATAGGACACAAAATCATCAGGTGTTTTAGATCATCCACATCATTTTCACATTTACAAAATATCTTCTCCTTATTTCTATTACCACTATACAAATTTAATTTCCAATTTATTTATTTATTTAGATTTTGGTAACCGGGTAAGCCCACTGAGACCAGAGATCCCTTTTTCAGGAGCGACCCGAAGTTAGTTACAGTTAATACATACAAAGGTATCAATATACAGTAATTACAGTTGATACGTATTGGAAAATTGGTATCAAACGTTTAGCACAGAGACAGCAGGCATCACAAGGCTCACAAGTATTAAACAGGTGCACAGTACATTTAACAATTTTGTATAAGAGATTCATGGGGTAAGTAGGCATGGCTAAGTTGGTGATAGCATGACAATCGGCCCAGGCAGGGGGCTAGCGATTACAACCACAGAGACTAAGTTCCAGAAGATACACTTTGAGGCCTGACTTAAACCCTAGGAGAGTAGGCTTGTCAACCAGACTTGCTGGGAGGGTGTTCCATAAGTAGGGAGCAGCATACTGGAAGGAGCACTTGCCTTGGTTGGTGCAAACATGAGGGATGTCAAGGGGATGACTTGTCAAGGATCGCAAGGTACGGCACTGGACTTCTGGAGTGAGCAGCCCACTCAGGTGTGGAGGAGGGCTGAAGGAGGTGAATTTAAAATCTAAGCCTAGTAATTATTTTCCTTAGATCTGGGTTAGTCATTTTGACCAAATATGATTCTAATTCATGAATTATTTTGTTTTCTGATATCCATTTACAAATCTTACTTTGCTTTCCTAATTTCAAATCCCTTTGCCTATAGTTATCTTCCACTCTCTCCTTATTTATTATCTTTACCTGAGAGAATGGCAATCGTAGGCTATCCGTTATGTTGTTTAAAAGTCCTAAAGGTTTAATAACTTTTTGCAATATTACCATACTTGGAAACATTGTATTATGGGACTTATATTGCAAAGCTTCCTCAAGACATAATCTAGGTAAAAAGCTAATGTTCATTTTGTATACCTTCAGCCAATAATTTACTTCCCACTGTTTGATTTGGCACTCTATTAGCAATTGCGCCAATTCTGCTCTTACCAAAGCAGAAGGTACACCCCTTGGGAGACCCAATATCCTTTTATAGAATATGTTTATTATTGAAACTAATTTCTTAGTTTCAATAATTCACCTTTCCCCCAAATTTCTGCTCCATATAATAGGAAACTTTTGAGCTTTGCATTAAGAACTCTCAAAATTCCCTTTACTGAATTGCCTGTGTACCTATAGGCAAAGAGATTTAGGGTCGGAAGGTATCTTTTTGCTTTAATTTCCATCTCATTGATATGTTTGTTCCATGTTCCATTTTGAGACAGGATCAATCCTAAATAAATAAATTCCCTGACCCGTTCTAATTTGTTGCTGTCCAAATAGTAATTATATTCCTTTTTATTACCCCCAAATACCAATACCTTGGTTTTTGCATAGTTTATCACCAAATCTGCCTTTTTACATTCCTCTGAAAACTTATTCATAATTCTTTTTATCCCAATATAACTTGTGGAAATTAATACTGCATCATCTGCATATGCCAAGTATGGACAAGATATTGTACCAATCCTTGGCATATGATAATCAGAATTGTATAAGCTGTTCAATACTGACTGAAAGTAAAGATTAAATGGTAATGGGGATAAAGTGCATCCTTGTTTCCCACCAATATTTGATGCAAACCATCTGGTAATTGATCCGTCTTTCGAAAATCTAACACTTGTATAGTTATTACAGTGCAAAGTTTTTATGATACCCGAAAGTGCTTGATCAATACCCCATTATTCCAATCTAGCCCATAATTTAACTCTATTGATTCTATCGAATGCTGTTTTCAGGTCAACAAATAAACAGTACAGCTTTTGTCCTTTGATCTGTTTATACTTACATACCAGATGTGCCATTGTAAAACATTGATCTATTGTTGACCTTCCCGCCCAGAATCCAGCCTGAGCTGCATCAATTGTCCCTCTATCTTCTACCCACTGACCTAATCTGTTATTGATTATTTTAGTGAACCACTTTTCTGTACTGTCTATCAAACTGATAGGTCTATAACTCTCCGGTTTGCCCTTTCTCCTCTCTTGAATAGTGGGACTATTATATTTAGCTTCCAAATAAGTGGTACTGTATTGTATTTCCATATGGCGTTATATACTGCTGCTATCACTTTTATCGGGTGTACAATCACAATTTGTATCCCTGTCCCCGAGCTCTGCCATACTACTTTGCTCCTCCTCCTCTGCCTGTGTCACTAAATGATGCTCACCTTCCTTAGTCCTTTTTTCTGCAATGATTGCTCATGTTGGAGAGTCAGCAGGTGGCATTGTACAGAAACAATGATGTATGTGCATATGCTTCCACAGGTCATTAAGTCAGTGAACTCCTGTGGTTATCTGGCATATTGCAAGAATTCAGGCTAGAGCACAGTGATGTCCATGACTATTCTTCATGGTCCAGCACTCAAGATAGTGAACTGACACCACTATACTTTTCCTGTGGAGCTTCCTATAAACGCTACCTTATGGCCACTTTGCCCAGCCTTTACCTTCCTCGACAATGGCAACTCAAGTATATAATTGAGCAAAATGTATGGACGTGATTCAACAAAACTATCACAACATTCCACAATCTCACAAAAGCTCATGAAATTCAACTTTAATTACTGATGTTATTTTTGAATCTTTGGTTGCTTATAACTAGTGGTGGGCGCGAAGTGGGCTCAATCTGCTCCGCAAAGCATTTCATGGAGCACAGGTAGAGACGCAGAGTGCTCTGCAATGCGAAGTGGAGTACTTTGCACTATAATGAGGAACGCGAAGTGCTTTGAAAACAGTGACTTCACATTACTCAGTCTCCACTGGTCACTACTCTTTCAATTTTAAGGTGAAGTACATTGGTGGCAGTTCACTTCGACTCACTTCACCTTGTTTTGACCTCCGAAGGCAGATTTTGCAGTGATTCATGGGAGTTCAGGTCACATGGGCTATATGTTGATCTGCACAGCCTCAGTTCGGGGTAGTATGAGTAGGAAGGAGTAGGAGACAGTGTGCTCTGATAGCTGTCTGTAGGAATCTTTTAAAAGCTGTTCAAAAAGCATTTTTCTCCTTTTTTCTTTGGATCCAACTGTAGTTCATCGATTGTAGAAAACCCTCCTGTGCTCACATCATCGAGCGTTTTTGTTTGTGTGTGGATTTTGAATGTAAATTTACAACACTGAGTGTGTGTGGTGAAAGACAGTGAAGTGTGCTGTGTGGGGGAGGTGCGTATCTATGTGTAGGTAGATTTAAGTTGGAGAACTAGTCATTTCTTTGTGGTTTGGTTATATTTTTGTTATATAACTGACTGTGTTACTGTACACATAGTAAAATTGTCAGTAATAGTACAAATTTTCTTGCTGTTTGTTGTGTGAATGTGGTGCAGCATCTCATAAGGTCAGGTTGTTTAAATTACAAATTTACATTATGTGGCAGTACACTGAACTTTTGCATTTGTATTGCATTCCTCGTTCAGCATTGTACACAAAGTGTTCTGTGTTGTATGTGCAGTGTTGCGTGCATCAAATATAATACACCTTTTAAAATTTGTGACACAGATTAGTGTAAGTGCAACTAGGCACAGCAGTGTGAACCTGCTATCCACTGCAGCTGCCTAATTTTGTACTGCGATCGTGTTCTCTGTTCTTAGTTTTGCTGCTTGTAGTCCTGTAAAAATCAGCACTGTCTGTATTCAGTGCCCCCCAACCCCACATTGAAAAGGTATTTTTTCCTATACTGGATTGTTTTTGTGATCCCATCTGCACCACTGGTTACTGAAGTTGTTTTAATTCCATGACAGTGTCACAACACAGTAGTCTCTTATCTGTTGCTGAAGCCACAATTGTTTATTTTGCTTCACATCCAGCCAGTGTCCCTCCAGTCAGAAAGTGAATGTATCAGAATCTGAATTTGGTAATAATATTTGTGGTTGATCCCCCAAAATGCCTGCAAAGAGACATGCAAGTAAAGCTGTTTCTGGCCATGGCAATGTTGGCAGTAAGAGGGTCTGTGGGCGTGGCAGTAGTACGCGGACGGAGAAGTGCATTGCTGATGTGAGGAAATGTATTTCTCCTGCAATGTTTTTTACAGCCCAATCAGTAGCTTCACTGATAGTTGCAGGAGATTATGTTTTCCCAGCTGGTGGTGTTAGTGGTGGTGGAGGTAGTAATAGCATTGTTGCATCAAGTTCTAATTCTGACCAGTGTACCATATCCAAACATATTGAGTGTGAAGCAGTGCAAGAAGTGAGTGACAGCGTAGATGATGTCATACTTCCCAGTAACATCCCATTAACTGAACCTGATTCTGATGATCATGTCAACGATAGCATACAATGTGATATTCCATCCACCGTGGCACTTAACGTCACTCATTTTCCATGCAGTGATTCACAGTGTGGTGAAAAAATATCAGGTGATGGTGGTGTAGATGCTGATGATGAATGTGACGATGCTGCTGCTGATGATGATGTTGCTGTTGTTGCAACATGCAGTCCACATGTTAGCATCCAAGCAGAAGATGTGGATGTGTGTGACAGTGACGTTGATGAATATGATGATGATTTAATTGACTCCAGTTGGGAACCGGAGAAAAATAAATTAAAAGTGGCTGTGTCTGAATCTGTTTGCAGGAATCCCCCCCATAAAAACTTGTGATTTACCAGTTTTAGTTGATGATGATGATGATGATGATGACCCAGTAATCAACATGATAGGTAGTCGTGGTGGTCAGTTGCAGTCCAGGTGTGCAGTGCCAGAAACATCACGTGCCCCCCCCACTTCAGTGCTTAAAATAACAGACTTAAATAAGCCATATCATCATGGACATGTTAAAAGCAGAGCATCACAGTCCCTTGTTTGGGATTTTTTTTGTTCAAGATGCAAATGATGATTCAGTTGCAATCTGCCAGGTTAGCCATGTGCGTGTGAGTCGAGGTAAAAAGGGGAGCCATCTTGGGACAGGAGGACAGCATACGCATCTTAAGAATAGGCACTTGGCTCTGTGGACCCCATCGCAAGCTGGCAGCTATTACCAGACTGGGGCACTCACCCGTATCACTGGCAACCATAGCCAGCATGTTATCCCCTTCCATGACTGTTAAGCCCAGTAGGAAATTAAACATGTGCAGTAGTGCGGTAATAAGAGCAGAGGATTACTACAGGCATGATGAGGTGGAGGACCATAATGACTTTGAAATGTTGTCCAGTGCTGGTGAGAGTAGCAGTTTTTGTGGTGGTGGTGGTGGTGAGTGCAGTATGTCTAGTACAAGTGGCCCATCAACCCTGGTTAGCAAATCTGGAAAAATAACATAATTTTTGGGTTTGTCATCAGCACCTGTGCAACCGTCTTCATCAAAAGTCCACACTCCACCCCCTGCCAATGCCATTCATCACAGAGCACAACCATTTGTGACCAACAACACACCCCGTGTAAAACGTTTAAGTCAGTCCACGTTACAGAGTGTTTTTGCACATAAGCTGAAGTATCCCCCCCAATCATACAGTGTCACATGAACTTAATGCTGCTGTAGCAGAAATGCTGGCAATTGATCCTTTGCCCTTCTCCTTTGTGGAGAATTCTGGGTTCCAGTGGTTTGCTGCCAGTGCCTGTCCAAAATGGAAAGTCCCATCCAGGACATACTTTTCTACCCGTGCTGTTCCCGAGTTGTTCCGCACTGTCTCAGACTCAGTAAGACATGCCCTTCAACATTCCTCCTCTCCATTCATCCATTTAAGTATGGATATGTGGACAAGTGGCAAAACAGCGGGGAGTTCATATCTGTGTATAACTGCACACTGGGCGCAGGTGCCGGAGGTTGTTTGTGTTGCTGGTAGTGTGAATAATTAGTGCAGGAAGCTGGATTGTCGTGGTAGCAATCTTCCTGGAATTCGCCAGCATACAACAATTGCTATGCGCAGTGTGACCTGTTCACACACTGGTGAGAACATGTTGGACATGGTACTGACTGAAATTGACGGATGGCTATACCCTCTGTCCCTGAGAGCTGGGTTCATAGCAAGTGACAATGGATCAAATGTGGTAAAATGCATCACTAATGGTGATTCTTTTCGTGTTCCATGCATGGCTCACTGTTTAAATCTTGTGATTCAGGAGTTTCTACAGCACCCTGACATAAAGGAAATGCTGACCATTGCACAACTTATCTACTGTCACTTTTCAAGATCTGGAAAGGCCCGTGACCAACTGCGGCAGTTGCAAATACAAAACAGCCTGCCTCAGCACCGCTTGAAGATGGAAGTTGTCACCCGATGGAACTCCATGTTATACATGGCAGAGAGGTTGTATGAACAATACAAAGCCATCTCAGAATATCTTATTATGCACACTAGCCGTGACAGTTCTGGGGCCTCCACGTCTATGACGACTGAACAGTGGCGCCTCATGGACTCTGTAATAACAATTTTGCGGCCTTTTGAACATGCAACACAGGCAGTGAGTGGCGAGTCTGTCTCCATTAGCCAATCAATTCCACTGCTGCGGGTGCTGAGGCAGACATTGGTGAATGTACAGCATAGCCTTGATGTTGCCGGAGATGGTGGTAGCAGTATGCTGCTGCAACACATGCTGACAGTATTCGACCAGAATTGTCACATTGTGAGCATTCAGCGTAGTGACAACTTTGCCATGGCAACAATGCTGGACACACGATACAAATGTGGAATTGCATCAGTACTGGAGGGAGGGCCTGAACAGGTAAAAAGTATCAGTGGTCAACTGGTTCACTTGGTTCATGGGGCACAGAAGTCACGTGCCAAGGTTTTCAAAGCACAACAGCATAATCCAGCTGAAGGTGTAGCTGGAGGACCAGCAAGCATATCATGCAAGAGTAAGGGGACTGAAGTTCCTGGTGGTCAGTCATCCAAAGTGGTTGGCGTCAACCTGCTTTGGGAGGCTTTGTTCCAAGTGGGTATTTGTGAAATCAATGATTCAGGGGAACAGGTTGCTGCATCAACAATTGGACTTAGTGTGGCACAGAAAATGGTTGAGTCATATTTGTCTGAAAACAGGCATCTGACAATAAGTGAAGATCCTCTTTTGTACTGGAGTGGAAAGGTCAGTGAATGGCCAGAGCTGACTGCAGTGACACTGAAGTACCTCACATGCCCACCCTCCAGCGTAAGTGTTGAGAGGGTATTCAGCTCAGCAGGTGCAATAGTCAGGGATCGTCAGACAAACCTGTCTCCTGCAAATGTTAGTTTGCTAACATTCATTAAAATGAATGAGAGGCACATACCAGCACAGACTGCAACCTCGGTATTTGTACCCCAGCCTAGTCATGGTAGTCTTGCTGATATGGAAATGGAGCATTCTGGTGGCACTGGCAGTGGCTGCCTGAAATGGCCCACCACTGACGTAGATGATGACACAATGGAGAAAGAATTTCCCAGTGGTCAGACTTCAAACATCAATGACTGTGAGGGCAGTTTTCTTTATGAGGATGATGATGTGGTTAATGTTAGCAGGTTTTAACTGCAGTATTTAAAAGGTGGTGTACCCCCCCACCCCAGACCACCACCGCTGGGACTGATGTTATCCAAGTCTGCTGCCAGAATGAGTCTGTCTGCCCCCCACGGACCACCACCACCACCACCGGAACTGATGTTATGCAAGTCTGCCACCAAGAGTCTCTCTTCCCCCCACGGACCACCACCACCCACCACTGGGACTGATGTTATGCAAATCTGCCACCAACAGTCTGTCTGCCCCCCCACGGACCACCACCACCACCGGGACTGATGTTATGCAAATCTGCCACCAACAGTCTGTCTGCCCCCCACGGACCACCACCACCACCGGGACTAATGTTATACAAGTCTGCCACCAAGAGTCTGTCTGCCCCCCACAGATCACCAGTCCACCAGTGCACCACCACCACCAGTTTCTTAATATTTAAACCATAAAGTGAGTATGTGCACTCATGTTTGTTATGCTTACTCACTTTCTTTAAGTTGTCTGTTTTGTTTTCTGTAGCTTTTCAGAGCTGCAGTGGCAAACACATACAGTACACTTCTTTTGTTTCTATTACAGGAGAACAAAAACAGGTTCTGTTGCTATTACTCATTGGGAAAGATGCTGTACCTATACCGTACAGAGAGGAACCGATGTAATGTCCATGTTAAATTCATTCTGGTAAGTATGAAGATTTTATTTCATCTGTTTCATTGCTTTGTAAAGACTGCTGCAAATATTGCACACAACAGGTTGTCTTAGTAGTTGACAAGATGTGTCTCTGAAATGTAACTTGACAATAGGGATTGAGATTTGAGAACCAGGGAGGAACACATGACAATGAAGTTGTAACTTTTAAGAAGTCATTCATTTCTTTTTTTAGGAAAATTCGCGATACTTTGTTGTTCTGTTAAAGTGGCCTTATCCAAAAAAGTTCTTCAACATCAGGCATACCCCTCATACGACCCAAGCTTGGGCACACATGCAACACGCAGAAGTCATTTCATTTGATGAACATGACCATCATTAACATCTGGACTCCAGAAGAATGCTGATGAAATCTGTGAAGAAGTGAAAAAATAAGAAACTATTACGAACAAAACTGAAAATATGATTCCCCTCCCCCAAAAAAAGAAATACTTACCTTCATGTGCTTGAGAGTTATCCATTTCCATTTACGTGCAAAAAATTCTCATTGAGCACTGGAATGTGCACAGCAAAAGTTTGGAGTCTCCTGTGTGATGCAGAACAATAGCATGAGTACATGTCCATGTCAAGTTCAACCCCCCTCATCATCACCTACAAAATACACAACCATATCTCTATATATAAATATATGTACTCACCAAAGCTACTATTAGTGTTCATCCAAAGGGCACCTTTCAATCCAGTTGATATAATCACATTTCATTTGGTGGAATCATCTCACACAACACATTGGACTAGCAACACAAACCTCACAGTTGTCATTTTATACTGGGGATGGGGTATGTGCTGAAACAGTCTCTTTTCACTTCGCTACCACTTGTCAATTTTCTGCACACAAGGAGGACGCATTGTGGGCCTGCAGAAAAAATATGGGACCTCTGTGCCAATACTGAGTGCATGACTGTGTATGCCATTAATTCTGGGGGACTTTGTATGTGCTGAAACAGTCTCTTTTCACTTCGCTACCACTTGTCAATTTTCTGCACACAAGGAGGACGCATTGTGGGCCTGCAGAAAAAATATGGGGACTCTGTGCCAACACTGTGTGTGTGACTGAGTGTGCCATTAATTCTGGGGGACTTTGTATGTGCTGAAACAGTCTCTTTTCACTTCGTTACCACTTGTCAATTTTCTGCACATAAAGAGGACGCATTGTGGGCCTGCAGAAAAAATCTGGGGACTCTGTGCCACTTTTGTGTGTTCTGTGATTGTTGCTGTGAGCTCATAGTCATGATGTCATAGTGACATTTTTACAATTAAAGCAGCATTGCAAGAATATCCTCACATTTCTGAACTGTACTTTTTTATGCTACTTTAAATTGCCACAGCAACCACTACTTATGTGCGAGTCGTCAGTGACTTGAGTGATACGATTCTTCTCACAATTTATGTCTGCTTCTCTTACTCCTACTTTTTTTCATGTATGAAAACAAAATGAGCACGTCTTCCGACTAGCTTTGTATTTATTTGCAGCTGCTTTTCAATAACTATTGTTCCGTGGTGTCATATAAAACACTGACTGATGCATAACTGTTACTTGATGTAACAGTTATGCATCAGTCTGCTACTTGATGTAATGGAGAAAAGCAGAGGAAAACAATGACAAAGACCTGGTCACACTCACTGTCAGCAGCACCAATTTAAAAGGAATGCTCCTTTCATTATTTCACACATGAAAAAAGGTAGTACAGCAGACTCAACTACTGCAAATTATTGTATCATTCCAGTCAGTCAGGATGTAAGTAAAGGAAGTTGTAACATAGCATTAAAAATATAGGTCAGAGTTATCAACAGATTGTTGTACTGCTGCTTTACAAACATTCACCACATTACATAGTTATGGTGATGCACATAAACTAATATGTGGGGTCATTACACCACTGGAATATTTCTTGCTCCACATAGTGCAATATATTTCTGTAAAAACAACCCATAATTTCATTACAGTGAGTCATGTGACAGAGGAATTACCAATCAGAAAAGCCACCCATACTCTGCCCCCCTTTCTCAGCAAAGTTAGGAAGTGACGCCAGGGGGAACGCAGGTGCATGCTCCACTATACTGAATGTCCAGCAACTATCCCAAGCAATGTTTCCTAATGTTATTAGGGTCACTTTGTGGTGAAATGTGGGATGTTTCCACTACCAAGGCTCTTCTTACTGGAAACGTGGCCACACATTTCACAACAAACTGACCATTAACATAAAGAAACATTCGCAAACCTGCACATTCCGATATTCACTGTAAGGAGCACGCATACGCTCTCTCCCTGCCATCATGTCCTAATGCTGCTGAGAAGGGAGGCAGAATGTGGGCAGATTTTCAGAATGAGAATGCCTCTGTCACATGACTCACTATAATGCATTTACGCATTGTTTTCAAAAAAATGTATTGCACTATGTGGTGCAAGAAAGATTCTCCTGGAAGGGAAAATGTGTATGATTTAATAATAACAAACAAAAAACACACAACAAAAGTACAACACAGTAGTGGGGTGGAGTCGGGTGTGGGGGGTGGGTGGGGGGAAGAAAACAATACCTGGACTTACTATGGCTGTGGGATGCCGTGGTGGTCCAACAGCAGGTGCAGCACTGAAAGTATTTGCTGCTGCTGTGCTTCCACTCTGGTAACTTGCTGCTCCAAATTAATGAAATGTTTGTTGTTTTCCTCCAGTGCTGCCCCCACGAGGAGGAGGTCAGACTGGCTAACAGGGACTGTACCGGGGTCCACTGCAGTGGGTAATCCAGGTAGTGGGGCTGGTGGTGGGCAGGGTGGTGCTGGTGGCTGTGGTGGCAGTGGTGGTGGTGGTGTAGCACCTGATGTAGCCCTTCTCCTCCTGCTGCAGTGGTGACTGCTGCGAGGAACATCTCCCACCCCAGTAGCACCCTCGGCCACTGCCACGGAAGGGCCAGCAGGTGGATGTATGGCCCCTTCCATGGCAGCCTGCCACTATGCCCTGTGGTAATTCATGTGGGTGCGCTGGCCACCGGTCCCCAAATGTGTCCCAGGGGGACCACGGCACACCAGCATACCACACACATGGCACTGCACCACTGTGCTGTCTCCCCCACACAATTTAAAAACTCCCACACTGGGGAGCTGTGGGGGGGAACAGACACAGTATGCACTTGGTGGGCACGAGTTCCACCACCACCCACTATTGCCGGGGCCACCTCCTGTGGCTGTGAAGGTGGTGGAGGGGGTGCTGCTGGAGCCCCAACAGCTTCTGCTAGTGGTGGTGGTGGAGAAGGTGGATGAACAACCACTGGTGGCATTGGTGCTGCTGCTGCTCCTGTTGCTTCCGTGGGGGAAGCAACACTGGCCAGGAGTCTGGAGCAGTCCAACATAACACGGCCGCCCCGGCCCCCCATGGGTCCGCACTCCTCCCCTCCTAATGCTCCCACATGCCAGAGACTTGCCTTCCCCGACTCCAACCTGACCCTCCATCCTCCTGGGCCTATGGGACAACACACCCACACGTACACACACACACACACACACACACACACATATACACACACAGTCAGTCACACACACAAAACAAAAACAAAACTTATACAAAAAAATTCACTAACCAAAAAAACACTAACACAATACAAACTCTAAATAAAATAGCTTTTAAAAAAGCTGTTTGAATTGGATTGGCAGTAACGACTCCAAGAGCCAAGCAAACTCCTCTCATAAAACAATTTTGCTTTCTCCCTGTACAAATGCAAAGGAGAACATGAAACTGCTTCTCTGACTCACTTCCTTCCTGCCTGGCTAAAGCATGTGACTTACAGTACTGCAGGCCATGTGATGTGCCTATTTTCTTCTCACTTTGAGTTACTTCGTGTTAAGGCATAATGAGAATGCAAAGTGGTAATGATAACGTGAAGTGAGCACTTTACAGGGTCCACTTCGCGTCCACTTCGTGGGCGGATTTATAATTTGCTGCAACTCTACTTATAACTTGGCCAGCCGTTGAGGAAGAGATTAGAGAGTTCACACACAGCTTTATATTTACTGTAGAATGTTGCCAACAAAGCTGCCTAGCAATGAGTGGTGCATCCACAAATTCTAGGCTGGCATTATTGGCACCCTTTCAGAGTAAGTAAGCTGTTTATCCCTGGATGTCCTACAGGGTGTCCTATTTATGCCACAGGACATAGAAGAGTTGCAACATCATTATATCACCAAGTGGAGACTACCAAAAGATTAAAAACAGGGCCGAATAATCTATTTTATTCAGCCCTGTTATTCATCCCTTTCATGGTATAAATGCATATCTATGTACAGTTCCTGTGTCTCTTGTAGTTGCTATAGTTTGAGGGAGTGCATGCACTCAGTTAGAGTACTCCATTCCTGTGTGTGGGACACTTTTATTTTCTTGTGTAGTTGCTCTTGTAATGTGCCATGTGGGGGGTCTTTTTTTTTATTTTTGGTTTTTATTTAAAAAATTGTCTTGGTCTCACTTGACCTATAATATATTCATAGATTGTAAGAGGGGTTTGACTTATATTCTTAGGGGGCCAGAACCATTTGCCTTTGGTTTGTGGTTATCACACCTTAAACAAGAATTTGTAGACACCCTAACATAAGAGTACTCGGAATGTTAAAAAACAAACCTGATTGGCTAAAAATGCTGTCCTGATGTGATGCTAGCCCAGTAGTGCCAATGGAGTGTACATTGCATTCTCATGTGGGTGACTAGAGTTCGTTGTACTGACCTGTCTATCTGATCTGGTCTGGTGGGTTCTGACAATGCTCCACTGGCAGTGTTATCAGTCTCTAGGGGGGAATGTTGAGGTGCTTCTGCTTCACAAGTGCCTCCTTTGGGGATATGGGAAGGTACTGGGCTCTGTGGGTGACCATGCACACTTTGCTTACTTTAAGCTGGCATACTCTGAGCCACCTTATTGTGTGAGTGTAAGGTGAGTGGGGATAAAAACTGAAGAAAAAGGGCCCATGCCTAATATGGCATGAGCCCAGCTCATAATGACAATGGGACAAGCTTCAAAGAAGCTCACGAGGTGCTTTCTCCTCCTCCAGGACTTACCACAGGAAGATGTTCCCCATGGAAACACCTGCTGGCAAGTTCTCTGGATGGAGCTTGAGTTGCATCTTGAAAGGCTGTCATGAAGACTGAGATGAGCTGTGGATGAGCTGGGGTACAAAAAGTGAATAAAATAAATGATATGATCATTTATAAAAATCAGAGCACACTGGGAATCAGGCAACAATTTTCTTACCAATGATTGTTAACTAACTATGAAACCATATTGCTTTGTTTACAGAGGATCTACAATGGCAGCACAAAAAAAATGTTGTCGACCGACGTAACAGCAAAACCTTTATGTTGACTGCATTTGCAGTCAGCATAAAGGTGGTCACTGCCTCCCATGTTTTCTTTGGGGGGCTTCACCCCAAACTCCCCAAATGTAGGGCTGTGCCCCTGCACCCCCTCAATTAAACTAATCAACTCTGAGTTGGAGCTGATTAGGGGAAGGGTGCAAGACCACCAAAAAACAGTGCCGGGGTCCAGCGCTGACACTACAGTGACCTGGCACTGCTGTTGCTGTAGTGTGAGTTGCTGTCGACTTGTCATTGTGGGGGATGTATACTGCTTTCAGAGACTAGAGGTAGTTATGGAGATAAACTTAAGAACCCTAGCATTGGATGTCCTGTCTTTTTTTTACTTTTCCTACAGCCTTAACATTATCTCAGTGTCTTTTTTGTGGTCAGCATAAAGGTGGTCACTGCCTCCCATGTTTTCTTTGGGGGGCTTTGCCCTGAATCCCCCAAGTGGGAGGCTGTGCCCCTGCATCCCCCCAATTAAACTAATCAACTCTGAGTCAGAGCTGATTGGGGAGGGGGTGCAAGACCCCCAGAAAACAGTGCCGGGGTCTAGCACCGACACTACAGTGACCTGGTGCTGTAGTGTCGGTCGCTGTTGACTTGTCACTGTGGGGAGTATATATTGATTACAGAGACTAGAGGTAGTTATGGAGATAAACTCAAGAACCCTAGCATTGGATGTCCTGTCTTGTTTTACTATTCCTACAGTCTTAACATTATCTCAGTGTCTTTTTTTTAAAACATTTCCATAGTTTTTATAAAAGTCACCTCCGTTATTGGTCCAGCACTGGAACCCAATCCTGATGGCAGAATGGTATATATATATAGAGAATAAGGCATGGGTGACCATGCACAACAATACTGGGTTTCCATTGAGGGATTCCAATAACATCATAGGGACCTCAGCAGCAAAGCTCCAGAAGTCCCTGTTGTCATCAGAACCCAGAGATGGCAGTTAAGAATATAGGAACATAAGAAGTTTGCCAGCAGAAGAAGGACTTATAGTCTCTCAAGTGTGCCTGGTGTGGAGTCCATGTATTCTAAATTACCTGCTGCTCCATCCCCTTCCTGGGCACTCTTACCATTTCCTTAACTGTATCTCCCACCTCTTGAAGTCATCCATGACTGTTTAGCTGACCAACTCTTCTGGTAGCCTGTTCCACCCCTCCACCACTCTTTCAGTGATGACTTGTTTCTGGCTTGCTTCTGGAACCTAACCCCAGCCTGTTTGTAGCTATTTCCCTCATGTTTTTGTTTTTGCCTGTCCTGAAAGGTTCACTGAGGTCTACCTTGTTGATGCCCTTCAGGTGCTTAAAGGTCTTTATCATGTCTTCTTGTTTCCATCTGTGATCCAGTGACTACCTATTCAGGGTTTCCAGCTTCATTTCATATGAGATCCCCTACTGCCCCGAATCATTTTGTTGTCCTTCTCTGTACCGCATCCTGCTATTTTATATCCTTTTTATGGTTAGTGGTTCCAGAACTGTATGGAGTACTCCAGGTGCAGCTGTACAGGGACAGTATGAGCTACTTTCTTCTGCTTGAGAACCCTCTACTTATGCAACCCATCACCCTGTTAGCTCTCACCACTGCATTATTGCATTGCATAGATGACTTCAGGGTACTAGTAACTGCAATCCCCAAATCGTTCTCCTCTTTGGTCACAATGACGGTTACTCCCCCAGATTGGACTCCACCCTTGAATTCTTCCTTCCCATGTGCATCACTGCTTGATGTTTAACCCCAGTTGGTAGATTTCAGATTATCTTTCCAACCTTTTTATGTCTTTCCTCATATCTTAGACCCTTTACTTTATGTCCACCCTGCCACAGAGCTTGGTGTCATCCATGAAAAGGTATATTCTGCCATTTATTCCCTCCCAAATTTTGTTAACTGTATGAACGCATTGAACAGGACTGGCCTGAGCACTGACCCTTGTGTTGCTCCACTGGTAACTCCCCTACTCTCTGAGTGTTCTCCCTCCTAATCAGTTTGCCACCAGCCCAGACATTCCCCTCCCTCCAGGTCTTTCAACTTCCTAATTAATCTTTCATGGGGTCTGACTTAAAGGCCTTGCTGAAATCCAGGTGTAGAATGTCTACTGCATGGCCTTTATCTACCGCCTTTGTAACCCAGCTGAAACATTTTATCAAGTTCATTCAACATGACCTCCTGGCCATGAATCCATGTTGTCTGTCTTCCTGGAGCCTGTTTGCCTCAAGAAACTCACCCAACTTTTCTTTCTTTTTTTAGTAATTTAATATACTTTATTTAAATTTTTAGAACATAATACACCACAGCATATCAGTACATAACTCAAGTCAACAGCTTCAACAACTTCTCCTCCTGTATACAGAAGACAAACTACGTTAAGTAACTCGGGAGAGCCAAGACTATAACTCAGAAAAGGCCAGGTGATTGTCAAGTCCAGGACCACTACAGTTCTGGCCTCATCAGGACATCACATCCACATCTTAAAGTTAAACCTTCCCCTCTACCCCAAACCAACCCTCGACCAACCTTTCTTAAGAATGGTTTCCATGACTGGCTCCTTGGCACGGTTGTAGTGATACTGCTTGTGATGCCAGCAACCTGAGTTTGGGAAGTAGCTAGGGTTGTCAGTGCCAGTCGAGGGAAGATCAAACATCCCAGGGGCCACTCAATTCCTCTGGGGAGGGGCAGTTGTTGTGGCCACCACAACATTATCAAATGAGTGACCATGGTTGTCAGTGCAGCAACAATGCAGCAGGGAAGAGGGACCCCAGTGAAGCTCCACTCTGCACTCTCAATGTGCCTGATGCCTGGCCTCAAGTGCTCATGTCCCAAAGTGGGAAGGACCTGAACAAGGAAACCACCCTGCTCTGTGCAGGATGACTCCAGTGCACTCAGCCCAGAACCTTACTATTTTTTGCTGCCCCTCTACCCTGGAAACTTCTACCTTCTCACTCAGACGGAAGTGGGAGTTGGATCTGGCTTGGTCAATCATGTGAATGGAATGACCTGGTTTTAGCTACCCAACCCACACTTGGTAGCTAGGTGTGTGGGAAGCAACCTGCTTTATTTTACACTAGCTCAAGAGCAAACCTTAATCCCAGCTATAGGACCTCATATGAATCCCACAATGTTGTGAGTTTCATTGGACAATAAAGGTTTACAATTAAACGTGGTATATCACTCAATAGAAAAGAATGTTCAGTTATTCATTTGGCATTTTATTTAATCAGCATAAAGAAGGCTTGAAAAGGAAAAAAGAAAAATTACTTTATAAGCAATTAGTAGGTAAATATGCAAGTAGAGTTGTGCCTATCTGTACACATTAATTCAACCTTGATAGTAGCAGTCTTTGGGGAGGGTCTGCTGAAAACATCTCATTGCTGCTTGCAACAGTGTGAACATACTTAGTAAAGCTATTCTTCAGAACCACAGCATCAATCAAAGTTGGTATTAGGTGGTATATTGGTGGTAACCTGGCCTCTGTAGTGGATGAAACTCGGAACAGGCAGAGCCCAAACAGTAACAGTTTAACAGTTCTTAAGAACAGCTATATGTACATCTTTCTGTCACTGTTAGCCTTCTGTCCCCAGGTAACACTTATTTCCAGTCCCTTTCACTTGCCAAATATCAAGACATTACTATGCTATTAGCTTTAGGGAGTATTGTTTGGCAAGGGCTCACAATCTTCAAACAGTTACTTAGTTTCAGCTTTGCACTCAGGTATCTTCAAGCAAATGTGAGGTGAATTTCTCCTGGTGGTCCTTCACTGTAGAGGAGGGCTCCTACATTTATGTGCATGGGAGAAAAAGGTGACATATAAGCAATGGATGAAGACTGTATGTTCTTTTCTTCCTTTCATCAACTGTGGTTTGGTGTTAGGATGCTATTGTATGGGAGGAGGGGCAAACCCATGGGTTAAAAGGAGGTTGCAAGCAAGAAGCAGAGATGTGGGAGATGAGGCTGGATCAGACATGGAGGAAGGAACCAGGGCCGCATGTGGCAGCAAAAAACATTAATTAAAAACTGACTGTGTGATGCTGAGGGTTGAGGTGCTGGATGCCACACGTCATATCACACAAATGACCTGAGTTCAGGAGCATGCTCGGGCCACCGTGGGTCAGCCAGGGGGGAGGGCTGGAAGAGGATTGAGTGGCCATCAGGAAGCTGTTTTGTCCTGGATTGGGGAGGTAATCTTTCCTGTCCTTTGACTGTCACCAAGTGGAGGCTCGATGGTAGTGTCAGGCAAGTGGGGGGCTTGTACTAGCTCAGGTGGGTGGAGTGGGGTCGTTGTCAGTTCTGGCACTCATACACGCCTCCATGTGCATGCATGACTGTGTCTTCCAGGATGCTGTGGAGTTAAGGGGAGGAAAAACACATGAAAAAGCCTATGTCCCCTTAACACCATATTTGATGGCCTTCCAAGTATTCCTCTGAGGGCCTGATGGCAGGAGTAGGTGGCGACAGGTGGGAAAACAACACAATGGAATATATATATATATAATTAGAGGCAAAAAAATCCATTTAATGTATCAGTTAGGGTTGTTCCACAGTGACAAAAGTGAGGAAATTCTGTGTTAGGGTTGAAAGCCCCCCTTGGACCCCAGCCCACCCCAACCCGGCATCAGGGTGCGCCCAGTGGGGTCATCAGCTAACTCTCTTCCCCATTACACATGTAAAGAAGCTGAGGTATAGGAGAATGGGGTGAGAGGACCAGCTGACCCCATCGCGCACTCCGATGCCGGTTGGTGGGGTGGGCTGGGAGGGTCAAGGGGGCTTTCAACCATAACAGCAATTTCCTCACTTTTGTTGTTGTGGAAAAACCTAACTGATGCATTAAATGGAGTTTTTTGCCTCTAATTTCCCTTCTTTTTGAGAATGAGGATGATAAATAGTGAATAGAATGCAGTTTTGGGAGTGCGGGGCCCTCCCACCACATGATGTCTTGTCACATAGGAACAGGAACAGAAATGCAAATGCAAGCGGCAAGAGTTATGTACATAGTAACACAAACGTAAATGGTAAAGCAAACGTTAATAGAAACGCAAGCACAAAGTGACGCCAAAGCAAACAGCGAGAGAAATGGAGACACACGCGAATACGAAAATGCAACTGGTAATGCACACAGTGATGGCACCAGTATTTGAAATGCAAATGTTAAGTGTTACTGCAAAAAGAATGCCAAAGGGAACAGAAATGGAAACGCAAATGGAAACGTGCACATAAACGCAAACCGTAATGCGCACGGGCATGGTACTGCAATCATAAATGCAAATGGTAAAGTTAACATGAAGAATAATGCCAAAGGAAACAGAAATGGAAACAGGAACAGAAGCGCGTATGGAAACGCAAACCGTAATGTGCATGGGGACGGTACCGCAATTGTAAACGCAAATGGTAAAGTTAACATGAAGAATAATGTGAAAAGAAACAGAAACGGAAATGAGAATGGAAACACGTATGGAAACGCAAACCGTAATGCTCACAGGCATGGTACCACAATAGTAAATGCAAATGGTAAAGTTTAACATGAAGAATAATGCCAAAGGAAACAGAAACGGAAATGGGAAAGCAAGCATGTACAGAAACGCAAACCGTAATGCGCACAGTCACGTTACTGCAATTATAAATGTAAATGATAATGGTAACAGCAACAATAATGCCAAAGGAAACAGAAATGCAAAAGGAAATGCAAGTGCATATGGAAACACAAACCGTTATGTGCATGGTCACAGTACGGCAACTGGAAGCGCAAATGGTAACGTTATTAGCAGAAATAACAGCAAAGGAAACCGAAATGGAAACGGGAACGCAAGCGTGTACACAAATGAGAACACAAAGCGCAATGCACACGGTGGCATACACGGGAACACTAACGTAAGTACACACCCTGTTTTTGCCCAACAGCTGCATAGAGAAACACATTGTGTACAAAGAATGTATGCATAATAATGGGCCTCAGAGCAGAAAATGAGCTGTTGGAAGACTAAATTGCTTATATCTCAGGAACCGTACGACGTAGAAAAAAAATACCCATGATTCATGCTTTTCTTGCCTGCATTTTGCTGAACTTGATGGCTATGCATTGTTGTGATGAAAATTTCGTATTTCGCACCGTTTCTGAAATACGAGCCCTGAAAGGCGTGATGGACGCCACCATGTTAGTCTATGGGAAAACACCAACTTTGGAGTACTGTAACTTGGCATCCATGCAATATTTTTTCACCAAACCAGGAAAAGTCACATCTGTGAGATGTTGGCTACCTTCTCTCCGAATTTCAGCTCAAAAGACCAAACCGTTCTTTCGCAGCAGGGTGGCAAAGAATTCCTGTCATTTTGCAGAGTCTGAAAAAGTACTTTCGCAAATTGCGACATGTTTCAAAAATTTGCAAAAGTGTCGCAAGTGCGACACTACTTACGACACTACTGTTTCCAGAAATTTGAAAAACACATTTCTGGGGTGTTTAACCCCAAAATAAAGATATGGCTAGCATCCTCAGGGTCCGACTAGGTGAACACAAAAAGAATTGTGTTCCTAGAGGGTCCCAATTTTAAATGCCAAGCATTTTTCTGATCGGTAACTGAAAAAAAATGGCAGATTTGTGACACTACTAGGGCCATTTGCGACACTAAAAAGTGCATTTGAGAAAGTGTTGAACTTTTTGTTAACTTTTCCCATTGACTTATAATGGGAACTTGTTTTTTGAATAACTTTTGAACCATTCAATATTTTTTCACGAAATCTTCAAAAGGCACATTGGGGACCCTGGCAACACATTCCCTGATGTTTGTGGACCAGTTGCACATACCGTGCAACCTGTAGATGTGAGCAAAGAATGCACAAAAAAGTGTAATTGTGCATTCGGATGTCGCTTAATAACTCCACAGCCATATATTTGACCGGTACGAAAGTTGGCAGATACCAAGATCTGCCATGCACAACTGTGCATATCAAATTTCAGGCATATCTGTTGAACAGTGGCAAAGTTATTAAGGTGCAAAATTTCACCCTTTAACCTTAAAAGTGCTACTCAGCCCTAACTATGGTAGCACTACTGTGCTACTGTAATATAAAGGAAAAAAAAGAATGGTTTCCATCAGTTTGCCAGTAATCAATATCAAGCTGACTGGTCTGTAGTTGTGCAGCTCATCCCTAGCCCAGCTGTTATGCAAGGGCACTACATCCATGGTTCTCCACTTTTATGGCTCCAGGCCTTAGTCTAGGGAGCTACTGAACAGGGGTGTGCAGATTGACTTTTCTGGTTCTGACAGGCTGGGTCAGCCAAATCAAAACCAAAACCAAAATCAGAACCAAAAATGCAATATGTAGGGAAAAGAAATGATACACTCTGTATAAAAAAAATAAATGTGTACATTGCCCTAACTTATCGTCTGTTGTGCTCTAGTTTTATAACCTCCTCCCTCCTTCCTTTTATAAAGCCAGCCCACCACTGCCCCAAACACATCTTTTTCTCATGCTCCCTTATCTTTTTGGTGTCTTCAGGGACACTGCATTGTGTGTCCCCCTCCTTTCCCTCTATTACTGTGATATTAGGGGACTGCAAGTCTTGGCAGGCCTGTCTGGGACTAAAAGACCCCTCAGTCTTCAGAGGGCACAGCTGCATACACCCCCATCCTAAATCTGCCACCCAAGAAAGGCTGCCACTGAGGTTCATAATGGCTGATCCCCCAATGCTTTATGTGGGGGAGCAACAGAATAACAGCCAAGTGGTCATATGTCAATGCCCAGGCTAACATAAGGGGCAGGCCTCTACACCCACCAACTTTTGAAAATAAAATCTAAAGCATCATTAGAGGGCACAGCTTTGTGTGCTCCCATCCTCCAACCCCATACGTTTATTGGCTGCCCCCCCACTGCCCTGTTTCATTGAGGGAGCAGCAAATCATCAGGCATGTGGTTTGTGACCAGGCACAAGGAGGAGCAGGTTGAGCAGTGATGGGTCTAGGGGTGGGACTCTCGTTTGAGCACCTTTGGTGATTGCATGCTCTTACATAACTTCCACACTCCTGAGATGTGTAACTGTCTGAATGCTAGTTGGCACTTATCGTCTCATTCTCACACCGGCTGGCCTCATTGTGTATGCTGCTCTCTTCACATACTGGGGCACTGGGGAGAGCAGGCAATTAACCTAAAGGGAGTTTGGAGAATGGTGGTCACACAGAGCTCTGCCCCTGAAGATACTGTAGACAACAATGAATTCATTGCCCTTACATTTCACTGTTTCATCCACTCCAACATTTTCACGGCAGTTTAATTCAGCTGAAGTGGAAGAGCCAATTGTAGTATATATTTTCACTGGATTTTCAAATAGTGAATATAGCAAAAATTTTGTTCTAGCAAAAAATAGGTCCTCTATAGTACAGTAGGCTTGCTTTACTTGTTCCTGTGGGGGGTGGGGTGGATGAGTTTACAAAAATTGCATTACAAGAAAAAAAACTAAAATCAAGCCATGAATCGGGTTGAACTGGCTCCTACCTGATTCTGGCCTGAAAGATTGGACTGGGCAATACCTTCCCAATCTGAATCTTTGACTCAACCATCTTCACTCCCAACTACTAAACAGGTTGGCCAGGGGAGATGGCAGTACTGCTGCCATCTCCCAAAGTACCCTTGGCTGTATACCATCTAGCCTGGGAAACTTATCTACCTTAATGGAGAACTAAAGTCAAAATTTAAAAAAATGCTGTGCATAGTGTTTTGTTTTGTAGGTGTACTCCTGGGAAGTCCTTACCTTTATTTGCTCAAAGGAATTTTTTTCTGAATTTGCTTGCTAGTTTTTTTGGCATCTGGAGATCTCCATGTTAACATTTTTTATGGGTCTTCTTCTTGTTACGGTGCTTCCTGTCTCGTGTGACAGTGATGCCCCCTGGACCATTGATTCAATGATTGCAAGAGTAATCTACTCTTAGGATCCTGGTATTCTGGCTTCAGCTAAATAACTGTCTAATCCAAACTTTCTGTTTTCTAAGTATGTGTCTAGGCCTAGCCAACAGAAGTGAAGGGTTAGTTTTTAAAGAATTTGTTTTCATCAAACTACAAACAACCAGCAAAAAAGTAAACAAATCACCCATGATCACAAGTGCTGTAAACAGTGAAGACTTCAACCATTTCCTTACAGAGTAGCCCACTCAATTATCCCTCAGGGATTTGCTGTCTGTAAATGTAGCCTTCATTACAGCTCCCTGGACAAGGAAAATTAGTAATTATTACAACTCAGCTACTGTAAATTGGAGAAAAAAGCAGCTGTTGTTGAATTAATGGTTCTGGATGCATCACTGTTGCATAGGACAAAAGGCATTGTGGAACAAGAAGAGCCATAAAAATGCTAACATGGAGATCCCCAGGGGCTATAAAACCAGCAAACAAATTTAGAAAAAAATCATTTCAATAAAGGTAAGGACTTACTGTGAGTACATCTACAAATCAAAACACTCTGCACAACATTGTTTTTTAAATTTTGACTTTAGTTTTCCTTTAAGGACCATTAGTCTCTTGCAGAACCTATCAACCATAATCAGCTCCTTCCACATCTACACACTTTTCCCTTTGCGCATCCTACCCTGTGGTACCAAACCATGCTTTTTTTAGCAAATACTGAGACTTTCTTTACTGTCTCCCACCCACTCTGTCCCTTGTCTCAGTTTCACAATGCCTTTTTGTCTTCCTTTTTTCCTGGATGTACCAAAAAAGGTGCTGTCTCCTTTCTTGACTCTCTCCACTGTTCTGAACTCAGATCCTGCTTTGGCCTTTCTCACTTCCCTACTAAGGCTGGGTGGACCAACCCACCCCCAATCCAATGTGATCTGGTGGACCTGGATCAATAAGGACATAGAGTATAATTGTACTGAGACCAGGTCCGCTGTGCCGCTCTGTTGTAAATGTTGGAATTAATAACAATGTTAGTTAACTCTGCTGAAGTCTGTGTACTCTGCTTTTCTTCACTGTAGCAGTCTGAACTGGAATGTTATTTGACACAGGAATCAGCCTGGGAGTGGGACTGGGAGCCTAGGAATGTGAGTGTGAGTGTGAGAGGGGAGTCAGGAGTGGGAATGGCCAGAGGACAAATGGATAGCATCAGGCATTGGCCAGTGGCTACTAGTCAGTTATCATCATCATTCATCACTTGTTTATCTCCTGAAAGCTATTAAGCGCTAAGGCACTTTGCTCTTCTGCTCATTGCTGGCATCATTGGCAGCTGACGTCATTATCAACATGAGAGAGTTTGTTTTTGGTTTAGTTCATTAAATACACTTAGTTCCAATCACTGTCCTAGTCCTCAAGCCAGAAGTTTCTGAATCATTCTCTAAACTGATTCAGGAACATCTGTCTGAACTAGGACACCTGTCAGGAATGAAGTACGGTAGTTTAGTCATGCAAAAAACAAACTCTCTGTGACAGCAGTGAGCGATATCAGACAGTAAACAGACCAGGTAGAACAGAAATGAAATATTTTTTTTTCCTTAATTTTTACTGAAATTTTGAAAGAACAACAATTCATAACATACATACAGATAAGCCCTCCAGGATGAAGCACAGTGTCACAAATTTACTGCATGACAAAAGGGATTAACTCCCATTAAAATTGTATTGTTTACTGCAGTAACTCTACTGCAGAATTCTGCCGTGCCTCGCTTCATCCTAGAGGGCTTCGCTGTATACTTGGATACAGGCTGTCAACAGGAAAACAATTCATAACTATTTACAATATTTACAGTAGGGGATAGCAAGCTGTAAATAAAGCATACATTAAAATATTGTTTTACAAGTAAAGAGATGAAATGGGTTCTGATGGATAATGATGACTGGTATTATCCAAACCTGAACATGTCTATGAAAACTCATAAATGAGTACAACATATATTCAAATAATTCTAACTTTTCCAAAGCAATGTGGCTAAGTCATTCATTAAATACAAGTTTAAACATATACTAAGTCCAGTCTTCTATAGAGGGAATGTAGGGTGATTTCCAGTGTGAGAGTATGTCTCTTTAATCCCAGGAATGCTGATAACAACCAATACTAAGATTGTTTTGGAAATGTATAGAGCTGTTGACCATCACCAAGTACACCTAGAACAGGATTGAATGTATTTGTGAACATGGTTCGACTATTTGTTTCCATAAGCTAGAGATTTTTGGGCAGAACCACAGTATATCAGAGATTCACTTGGTCATTTCCACATCTCTGACATATATCTTTCTTACTTGGAATAATTTTTGAGAGGATTAAGGGAGCATAATATATGTTATGTAATATTTTATACTGTATTGCTCTTCTCTGTAATTCTCTGGAGCTCCTCTGGGCATTATTCCATATTTTTTCCCAAGTTTTGGCATCAATGGAGAATCCAGTTCTTTTTCCATTTTAGCCTTGAATTTTTGGTAATGTCAGTTGTTCTAGAACTGGTTAGGAATTTACGTATTCTCCCTAATGTCCCATTACCTGCTCCTAGCTTAATAAATGTATCCCATTTGGAATCGTATATTCTGTCTGGATCAGTACTGAAAAGATGCTCAGTTGCTTGTCTAATCTGTAAGTGTAAATAAAAGTCCCATGCGTTGAGGCCACCATTTTGTTTTATTTCTTTAAAAGGCTTTATTGTGTTAGTTTCTTTGTCCACATATGCTCAATGTTTGCAGTTCCCTTCAGTTTCCACTTTGTTTCTTTAAGCATCCTTTTTATTTTACTTACTCACTGTTTAATGTGAGTGAGCAAATGAGTGAACAGCACACTGCTTCTCTTCCCTTGGCTATGCATGTTATCCCTCTCTTCGGCAAACTTTCTCCAAGACTGCTGGTAGCCCAGCCCTCTTCCTCCAATCACTTGGGTCGAGACTTGAATAGTTCTCCAAGTCCCCCTCACTTGTTCTCCCCCACAAATCACTTTGCTCCAATCCAGACAGTCCTCTTGCGAGGTGAGTGGTGCTGCCAAAACATTTCCACTTTCTTTTCTGACAAGATGTGAGGTCCCTGCTTGAGTGCTTGTCTTCACTCTTTTGTTGGCAAAGCTGACATGAGGGGGAGGGGTTGAGACTCAGGGAACACAAACAGACAGACAGACGGACCCAGTGAAACATTGCACTATTGATGCACACAAATCTCCATCACATAACCAGCTATCTTGGCCAGGTGGTATATGAGGCAAAAACGTGAGTGTGGCACTGCAGATTCAGTAGTGCCTGTCTGGCAGTCACTGAGAGCAATTGGATAGCTAGCACTTTTCACAGTTGGTTTGGTTCATCCCCCAAATTTTTTAAACTTGCTATGATTTGGAGTCTTTTGGCAAGACAAATATAGATCCTTAAAAGTACCTACTACAAATGAGGAAGGAAGCAATTTAGAACTAACTGAAAGAGTGTGTGTTGGGGGGGGGGCATGGCAGGGGGAAGGGCAGTGACCGATTATCTCAGTCCTGGATTTCAGGCTGGCGTAGGCAGATGGTTGCGCTTTTGATCTGAATCTGTCTGCACTAGTCAAAGTAGTCAAATGTGCTAGTGCTACTGAGTTGGCTTTAAACAATTCAGCAAAGTAAACTAATTAAATGTATTTTTATGTAGACCTAGCCATTGTACTAAATGGAGGCATAGATGTTTCTACGCTTCAGTTAGCCAGTATTACTAAACACTACTGTCTTAACACTGCTTTTTTAATTCTGGAAACTTTTGGGAAGCTAGCAGCAGACTGAGACTACAAGGCTTATACAATGGCAATAATGAGTAACCGTTAGTTTGCTCACTATTTCTTTATACCAAAACAATACTGGCATACTTGCCTTGGCCGGTAACTCACTACAGTATTTCTGAAATATCTGGCTGTGTCAGTCAACTATACAATCTTATAACTCTCCTGTAATAAAAAATATCACTAAAAAGGTGGAAGGCAGTAGCATAGCACTATAGCTGCCTCTCTCTTAATCTCTTCTCCCCTGCATACTGTGCCCCTTCACTGTGTGAAACAGGGGGTCAAAACTGGCACCAGTCCACTGGCCAAATGCTGGTAGATTTTGCAGTAGGCTAGTACAATTTTCCTTTAACTAGGCCTGATGGTTCGTATTACAGAAGGTAACAATTCAATAAATGCTGTACAACAGCTGGGTCAGTAGAAAAGTATGTGGGGTCAGTGGATTTTTCCAGTTATTAGCACTGCTGGCTAGTGGTTGCATTCAACCCCTGGTAAAATGAAAAATCTCACTTGACCTGGTTCCCTGCCTCCTTCCTGACTGGTGGTGTACTGTAAGCTCACCTGGTGTCTGTCCTCAGAGGGAATCAGCTCAGGAGGTGTTAAATAATTGAGAAAAAAAGATTAATTCTTTTTTTTATAGTTTATATTGCACATACTTTGTGCACTGCTCGGTTGCCTCCCTGTGTGGTAGTGTGAATAATTACATATTTGACTCATATCTCATTTTCTTCTACCATTTTTGAGTGCCCCTTTCCTTTTCTTGACCTGGCTGGTTCCCTGTCTCCTTCTAGACTGACAGTGGTGATTACTGACCCACATTCTGTCCCCGGGGGGGGGTCACTTTTATTATGCCCAGTTTGAGCATAATAGGAGAGATTGTAACTAACTAATAGCTCCCTTACTCTCATTTGTGGTCTGGTTTTGCTGTGGGTCTGTTGCCTAGGTCCTGGTCTGTAGCACCCCTGCAGGGTCCCCTCAGTCGATGGCACACATTATACTGCCCATCATTCCAGTACCTCCTTTCTCCCTAGGTGAGTTCCTTGGCTATGCTAACTACCCCTGGGATGGCCTTGCAGTGTTACTGTGAAATGTACCCACTAGTGTATGTATCCATCATATGCATGCTACTTCTTGATTTCACCTTGCTATGTCACTCCTGTGCCTATAGACTCCAATTCACCCTTGGTGAATCACCCTTTACCTCCACCCTACCCCTCCCTATCTCACCCCCTATTGCATATCGCTGTTTTGGAGAAGAGACACTGTTGTCTTCCAGGTGCTTATATTTTCTCCCTGAGTCCCACTCAATGGTCACTTTCACTTGGGGGTGACAGAAACCGTCAGATCCCCCTATTGCTACTTTGAACTGGATGAGAGCATTGAAAGCAACCCTGGACCACTACCTTCCTCATTAAACCACATTAACCCCCATCTGGGCAAAATGCCATGGGTTTAAGATCTCTCACATGAATGTATGTAGCCTCCTATCCAAGATCTCTGAGCTGGAGGCCTAGGCTGCCCTTTACAACCCTGACATTCTTGGCATAATCAAAACATGACTGAAGCCCTTCATCCCAGACTCAAACTGTTAAATCAAGGGCTATAACCTGTTCAGGTGGGATAGATGGGGGAAGAAAAAGGTGATGGGGTGCTGTTGTAATTTAAAGAACACCTAAAAGCCTCAGTTATTTCGAGCAGTGACTATGATGATTCTCTTCCTGAATGGATCATAACTGAACTGACCCATGGGGCCACAAATAAACTTTACACAGGTTGCACATACAATCCTCCTAAGAGTGATCTGAAGGGTCAGCTCAAATAACCCAGGGCACTGGCCACCTCGCACCTTTGAGGAACCTTATAATGGTAGAGGATTTTAACCTCAACTGGTTAAATGACCAACAGCTTGAATGTGTAGAGCTGCTAATGCAATTAAGCCTCACTCAAATTATTTCCTCCCCCAGGAGGCTCAACTCCAAATCCTCCAGTCACTCCCTCCTTGATTGGATTACAACAAACTGAGAGAACAGGATCCTTCAGGCTAGGGTGCTGTCTGATTCCATCAGTGACCACTTCCCCACTTTTTATACATGGTCTTATCATTGTTCACATCCCCCACCCAAGTTTTTGTCCTTTAGAGATTTCTCCAAGTACAACATGGATAAATTGCACTCAGACATTAAGGCGGTAAACTGGTCCATCCTCCTCACCCAAACCAATGTGGACTCTGCCCTTGGATTCCTCACTGCTGCCCTGTTCTCTATCCAGGACAAACAAGTAAGGGTGGGAACTCCAGATGGCTAACAAATGAGCTGCTTACAAAAATAAAACTGAGGGATGCTTTATAGCCAACCTATAAATCCTCTCCATCCCCTGCCACCTGGAACAACTATCATAGGCTCCATAATCTCTGTAAGTAGGAATCCAAATCCCTTAAGGCCTCCTTCATTTAAAACAAACAGACTCACAACTTGGGTGTCCCTCATAGGTTCTGGGTCATGGCAAACTTCCTACCAGGCACCAAGCAGTGCCACATCAACCTGCTCAATGCAAGTTTCATAACTGAGCACTCTCAAGTTGCTGAGGCTCTGAACCACAAATCCACTAATCTAGCTGAGCATCTGGCTAAACTCCCACCCAAGGTTGCCACACCAGCTCCTGAAGAGGGGAGAGTGGATGTGAATGGTATTCCCGCATTCCATTTTAAAACAACTTCCCCTATGGAGGTCCAGCATCTCTTCAGGATCCTCCCTAATTTCAGCAGTGCCAGAAGTGACGGTCTTTGTCCTTAGTTCCTTAAACTGACAGTTGACCTCATTGTTAGGCTCCTTGCTACCTTATTCAATCTGTCCATTTCCTTCTTATCCATTCCTTTGTTATGGAAGCAGGCCAGAGTCATCCCTATATTCAAATCAAGTGACCCTAAACTCCTGGAGAATTACAGACCAGTGTCCATCCTCTCTTACTTAAGTAAAATCCTGGAAAAAGTTGATTTCCAGCAAATCTCAGACCATGTCTCAAAATATAATCTGTTATCCCCCCACCAGCATGGCTTTAGAAAAGGCCACAGTGCAACCACTACTCTGGCCTGTTTCATGGACCAAGTCCTGAGGAATTTGGATGAAGGCAAGCTCACTGGTGCTATCTTCATAGATCTCTCTAAGGCCTTTGACTTAGTTGATCATGACATCTTCCTGGGTAAACTCCACTCCTATGGGTTTTCTACAGGAACCATGGCATGCTTCAGGAACTACCTCACCAGTAGATCCCAAAGGGTCTGTACTGGGGGGGTATCCAGCACCCTAGGAGTGTATAGTAGAGTCCCACAAGGGTCCATTCTAGGACCTATCCTATTCTCTATAATTGTCAACCACCTCCTCAGAGATAGTACAGGCCCTGCCTGATTTTATATGCAGACGATCTTGTTTTATACAAGAGTGATAAGAGACCATAGAATTTATCCCTCTCCCTCTCCAGGGAATTTGGGAATGTCAGAAGTGGCTTGCACCTAACAGATTACTTGTTAATGCCAAAAAAAAATATGAAAGCAATGCTCTTTGGGTCCAGACCAAGGCTTGCCAAGTGCACTGCAGGGCAAAATAACTCCCTGAGAATTCTATCCCCAGATGGGTCCTCTGTTGAATAATTTACTACCTTCAAGGACCTGGGAGTCACCCTTGATTCCTCCCTCAACTTCGTAGATCACATTGAGTAAGTTGTCAAACATGTGAACCACAAACTGGGTGTCTACTACTGCCTAAAGCAATTTATAACCCCGAGGTGTGATTAGCCATTGCTTAAAACCCAT
Organism: Neoceratodus forsteri; assembly: GCA_016271365.2. NCBI lineage: Eukaryota > Metazoa > Chordata > Ceratodontiformes > Ceratodontidae > Neoceratodus > Neoceratodus forsteri. The sequence continues at coordinate 1,092,252,753 of CM057456.1, forward strand.
TCATTCCCATAGACGCCATATGACATCGGAACCATCAATTGCTTGAATGGACCCAAAATGGCCACCTGGAGAGAATGAGTTTTAAGGCACAATTCTATCCCTTCTGGATTACTGCTGTCCTCTCTTCTCCCAGACCTTGAATCAGTACCTTACATGACTCAATACCACCTTTAGCAGTATCTGCTGGTTTGCGCATTTGCCTCATTCTACATCCACCACTGCTCCCTTTACACAATGTTTGGTTGGATGTCTCCTTAGGCCCGCCCTGCTACCTCAATGGTACCCATATCAATATGTCCCTTAGTGATGGGTTTAGCTCTCCTCTAACTAGACACCTTAGTATTAAGTCTGGCACCTGTGAACTGATGTCCTCCTCTCAATGTCACCTTGACTATCCCCAGACTGTAACCGAGATGGGTCTGAGAGCCTTCTCGATCACTGCTCCCAGGCTCTGGAATGGCTTACTGTCTATGCTTCACCCTCTAGGCACTTCCTACCTCTTCAAATTGCATTTTAAAAATACCCCCCATCTACCTTAGCTTGCAAGTTCCCTTCCTGACATTAGACAGGGGCACAGTTTCTTATAGTTTGTTCTCTCACTCTACCTGACTGGGTTAGCCTATCTGCTTGCATTGTGGTGGCTTTTATTTTGCATTGTTGAACTAGGTGTATCACTTCCACTTGTATGTTGATCCTAATGCACTTTTAATCTGAACTGTCTGACTACAAGCATTGCCTCCAATTGTATTGTTGTTACTTAGGTACTGTATGCTGAATCTCATGCATTGTATTTTTTGCATTGTATGTGCCATCTAGATGGCCTAGGTCCTACCTGAAAACAGTCCCTCGGACCAGTGTACCTACCTGGCTATCAAATAAATAAATAAATAAATATTACAGCGCTGATTTTTATAGTTTAATGGTATGTTGTTTTGGCTGTAGAGTATTCAGGAAATAAAAAAACCTACAGAAACAGCAAAATGTGTTACACATTGGATTTTTTATGAAATGTGTTGTTTAAAACCTGCTGAACAAATCAAGATGAAATTTTTGGAGTTTGTAGATTCTAATACCAGCACCAAACCCAGAAACTTTCTATTCAATTTATCCCCAGGTGTTTGAGTTAGAGGTGACAAAAAATTGATTTAACATAGTATTTCCCAGTGACCCTAACTGGTGGCACACCCACACCATTATAATGTGTTCATTTGGTAACTGGGTAGGGCTACTTGACCAAGAGTTTGCCTGTTTTCTAGCATTATCCAAGCCATACAGCAAGGCTGGTTGCAGACAAGGTTACAGGCTTTATGTGGCCTTTTAGTTAGAGCATTATTCTTGACAGCTGTATACGCTCTCCTGCCCTACCCCCTTGGAGCACAAGATTCATAAAAAAACTGTAGATGCCATTAGCATGGGCATAGCCTACTACCTTGCACTACTGCAGATGTTAAATATCACTCAGAGATCAATCATTATACAATGGGGTCCCAAAATCCTGAAACCTGATTGGTTGACTGGCACATTTCAGCCGTGGTAAATCCTGGCATAACCCATGGGAAAAGGTGCCAGTCAGTTACATCTGGAAGCCTCAGCCCCTGAAATCCATCTGACCACTGAAGTTGAGAGTGGAAAACCATCATGTTTAATCCACTGCTAAACCACTGTCTCCCACAACTCATGCCACAACACAGAAAATGAAGTACTGTAAGTCCAGGGGTCATGTGATGAGCTAGCGGAAGAAGGATGTCTCGAGCGCTGTTCCCAGGCCCCATCAAACCCAACAAAGTTTTAAAAAACCTCCGTTTTTTGTGCGGGGGCTGAATCTGCATTGTCCGGCTCTTGAAGGTCACCCGCCGCTTCGGAGGAGTCTGTTTTGCTGATTGGGGGAATACTTAGCAGAAATACACCGCACCAGACCACCGATAGCAATGGAATGCGGAAGCCCCGAGGTCTTAGACGCACGAACTCCGGCATCGAAGCTCCCCAAGCCCCCATCGCCAGTGCCAGAAGAGCAGGAGGACCAACTGTGCATGGAAGGGAAAGGCCAGGCTACCCCTGATGATATACTAGAGATAAAATTGCTCCTGAGGGGGCTAGTGGCTGATTTCTCTACTGTTAAACCGGCATTAAGTGCCCTGGTGCAAAGAATGGGCGATGTGGAAGCCAGAATTGCTTCCCAGGAAAGGAAAGCTTCTACACATGATCAGGAGCTGATGGTCTTGCGGCGACAGATTAAGAAACTTGAAGATCGAGTTGATGATCAGGAATCTCGTAGCCGGAGAAACAATTTGATTATGGCAGGTCTTCCAGAGCAATCAGAGGGCCCTGACTGTATAGTTTTCATCCAAGATTTATTGCTGAGGCTACTGGGTCCGACGCCATATGGAGATGCCTATAAAATTGAGAGAGCACATCGGCCACTAAGAGAAATGCCCCCATCGGGGGCTCGTCCTAGGGTTGTTATCATGCGCTTTTTAAACTACAAGGAGAAAGCTCATGTCCTTAGTAAGGCTAAAGCACTTAAGACCCTGCATTGGAATGGGGCGTCTTTATGGCTATTTCAGGACCAGACACCTGCGATCCGTGAGAAACAGAAAGAATACCTGGACATAAAGAAAAAACTATACCTTGCTGGAGTGAAGTTTAGAATGCAGCACCCGGCCACTCTGGTGGTAAAATTACAATCTGGAGATCGGAGATTCCTGACAGCGAAGGATGCTGCTGAGGGACTGCGAATTGAATTGAAGTGTATTGAACCCAGCCTGGTCTCAGAGGTATTTAAATGGTATGGGGGACCTTAGGCAAAATAGGGAATAGAGTATAATAGTCCATAATTATAGTTGCTCCCTGGTTCTGAGGGGTGGTATTATTGTAATTACTATGCACATGTGGTTGGGTATAACTAGCGATAATAAGACTTTGATTGAGAGAGAATAATAATGGGGTTTACAATTCTAATGAGGGCAGCCTAACCCTACGGGGCACATGGGGGGTAAGAGGCTGTGTGTGTTCATTAGGGGTTTGATGGGCATGGCAGCTCTCAGGGGTTAGCTCATTTCTGCCTCAACTTGTGTTAGGAGGGCGATCGAGGGATCGGGGATTATGGTAATATGGGGGAAGGTTTGGGGGGGGGAGAGAGAGAAACCAAAAAGTAGACAAAAGTACTCTGGCAGAATTGGTCGATGTGAAAGGAAGGGTATGGTATTACTATATGATAAATATTGATATTATATCTTGGAATGTTAAAGACCTCAGAGAGAGGAAAAAGAGGGTAGTGATCTTAAAGCACATATACCAGTTGGGGGCCCAAATAGCAGTATTGCAGGAAACTCATTTACTAAAGGAGGAATTAAGCCTTATGAAAAGACTATGGGTGGGCCAAGTCTTAGGAGAAGGGAAGGCGAAAGCTTCAGGGGGAGTGGCGATCCTAATTGGGAAAAACTGTCCATTCATAGTATTGCAAACTAAAGCAAGAGAGGATGCTAGAGGAATATACGTTACAGGTACTATCATGGTAGGTTATTAACAATTGCCTTTATATATGGTCCAACCCCTGCTAACAGACTTCTTTGCCTAGTTGGAAATAGACTTAGCTACTTTCTCACCTCATCCCTGATTTTAGCTGGCGATTGGAACCTGTGTCTTAATAATCTGCTTGATAGGAACCCCCCTTCTAAAAAGCCACCTTCTGGGGCGCAGGTAGCCATGGCTAGGTTACTTGAAGTAACAGCATTGGTGGACCCGTTTCAGATGTTTCGCGAAGGGGAAGGTAATATGACCTTCTACTCAGGGGCGCACAAAACCCAATCGCGTATAGATTTTTTTCTGGTTAATAAAGAGGCTCTGCAGGGATCTAGGAAAGTGATCACCCATAATAGAATTTTATTGGACCATTCTCCGGTCCAATTGACATGGGCGTTGGAGTCTATTTTGATGAAACCTTTTAGATGGAGGCTGGATGAATCACTGTTTTCAGATGATAATATGTTATTCCGGTTAGAGGAAGTCCTACGGGATATTATTCAGACCCAAATCCCAACACTGCATGATAAGAGCTTAGCGTGGCCCACCTGCAAAGTAGTATATGCTGGGATAGCTCAAAGGTATACAGCTAGAAGAAATAGTATGAGAAAAGCAAGGGAAGAGTTCATATGGGGTGCTATTAATTCACTTGCTCCTTTAGAGGGTTCCTCAGAGGAGGTTGATATTGAGCTTAAGGAATTAAGGGAGGAAATGACAGACACCCTTTTTGGTAAAATAGATTTCTGGTTAGAGAAACTTCAGGCTAACTATTTGCTGCAGGGGGACATACCTAGTCGGCTTCTTGCAAATAGAATTAAAGAATGGGAAGCAGCTCGAACGATTCCTTTAATAGAATACCGGGGGGAAATTATAACAGAACCACAGAAAATGGCGGATGCCTTCGCGGACTATTTCATAGAGATTTATCAAAGGGGCTCTCTTAGTAATGAAGTGGAGTTGCGGGGGTTTCTGGAAAGCATAAGCTTACCTAGACTGGACCAAACGCAAGCCCAGGCATTAGAGGCCCCCATATCAGAATTCGAAATAAGGGAGGTGATTAAGGCACTACCAAGGGCAAAACCCTGGACGGATGGGCTATCAGCTCAGTTTTGTAAAGCCCACTCCCAAATCTTGCTACCCCATTGAAGGATTTATTATCTAATATTATGTCGGAGAGGGTTCCACACTTGCCCTTATATCAGGCTTACATTTCACGTATCCCTAAGCCAGACAAATCTAAAGAATTGCCTGGGAGTTATAGACCCATTGCTTTAATGAATCAAGATCTCAAGCTGTTAACAAAAATATTGGCAAATAGAATCTTAAAGATCGCTCCTATAATTATTAGCCAAGAACAAGTTGGATTTATACCAGGTAGGGCGCATGATGCGCTCCGGAAACTCCACCATGTGCTGAGTGTGGCTTCTAATTCAAGGTTAACCATGGTGTTAATTTCATTGGATGCTGAGAAGGCCTTCGATAAAGTTTCCCATTCATTTCTGTTTGCTACAATGGAGAAGATGGGTTTCCCGGAGGGCCTTCTCAGGGGCATCAAAAATCTTTATGCTGCTCCTACAGCTAGGGTTCTCTGTAATGGCTACCTATCAAAAGAGTTTCGTCTCTACAATGGGACCAGGCAGGGATGTCCCTTATCACCAATTTTATTTAATATATATCTGGAGCCCCTATTAAGTGTAATTCAGATGGACCCAGCAATTCGGGGGATTGTTGTCAAGGGAAGGGAAATGAAGTTCTCTGTTTTTGCAGATGATATATTGCTGCATCTGCAGGATCCTGCAAAAAGTTTTAAAAGGGCTCTTGAGATTATAAAGGCATTTTCTAGGGTTTCAAACTATAGTTTAAATCTGAACAAGACACAGGTTCTCCCCCTTACCCCACATACCTTCAGGGCAGATTTTGAACCTTTACAATTGAATTGGGCTTTAGATAGGATTAAGTACCTAGGTGTCTGGGTCACAGGTAATACAGAGGAAGGAGTCAAAACAAATTTAAATAAAGTGCTTTCTGCAGTTAAAGGCGATATACTTAGGTGGAATAAACTCCCCCTGAATTTGACGGCTAGAATTGGCCTAATTAAAATGAACCTACTGCCTAGATTATTGTATCCAATACATTTGTCCCTGTATACTATTTCAAGGGGGTGGTTTATTAAGAGAAAGAAAATACTTTCTGACTTCTTATGGAATTCTAAACCACCTAGGAGAAAGTGCACTATATTGCATCTCCCCTATAGTATGGGGGGCCTCAAAATCCCGGACCTTCATCTATATTATGTTGCGGGACAGCTAGCTATAATGGGTCGGTCGAATAGGGCTCAAGAGGACGAGGGTTATGTTCCAACCTGGTTACAGATTGAGAGACAAACTCTTAGAGATATGGGTATCTCCCCAGCAGTGTTGTTTCATATCAACCCGGAAGACTTGCCGAAAGAAGAGAAACATACTCCAATATATAAATCTATTCTGGCTTGGTGGGAGTTTTTATCCCTGAACCAGAAGAAGTCTCAGTGAGGTTCCAGGGAACAACCTATCTTGGGCAACCCTCACTTGACCATCGGGGGTCAAATAATTAAGGAAAACTGGGCCCCCCAACTACTTAATTGTAATTGGGCAGATTTTATTGTAGAAGATAGGGTAGTCCTTCCAGCCCAGTGTAATAGCATTAATTTCTTTAAGAGAATACAGATTACCAAAATGGTTCAAAAGATACTGAGGGAGAACAGGGGCGTCCAGGGTACCCCGTTCACTTGGGACAATCTTAAGGAACTTAATCTGTTACAAAAGCCTCTTTCAAAGGTATATAGGGTGCTGCTGGACTATTTAAGTAGAGACACCTCGGCGAGGGGTAACATATTGGGAAAAAAAAATCACTCATCTGGGGCCGGATTGGAAAGAAATTTGGAAGAGCTGTGGTTATATACCTATACCTAAATATAGGACCATGCAGTATTTTATCTTTTCTAATATGTACTATACCCCTTCCAAACTATGTGCTAGAAGGCTTAGACATACAGATCTTTGTTTCAGATGTGGCCTGAACCCAGGGGATATATTGCATATATTTTGGGATTGTCCTAAGATTTACCCCCTTTGGGTACAGGTTAAGCAAAATATGGACCCCATTCTAAATTACTCGGAATTTATTTTACCTGAGATTTGCATTCTGGGGGATATGGCTCAAATTTCTGGGGCGCCATATTAAGTACCATATAGCGTTGATGTCTGCCCTAGTCAAAGCCTTTGTTCTGAGGCACTGGAAAAGCGATTTAATCTATTCGTATGGCCAATGGGTAAGGGATCTATTGAAAACACTCAATAGGATTAGGAGTCAAATGCTCAGGGATGGAAGGAAGGGAGCATATGACAAGAGATGGAGAACCCTGGAGGCAGTTTATTTAATCCAAGTCAAAGGCCCTCAGGCGAAGATCTGTCTGTCTGAGTGTAGTTAGTCTAGGTCTATAGGTAATTAGCAGATGCATAGTATGGACTTGTATTTTTTGTTTTTTTTCACGTTTACTGCAAGGGACTATGTATATTTATGTTGGGTACTTTTAGGATTGTATAGCGTGAAGCCTATTTTCTGCCATGTATTGGGGCTTGAGGGATTCTCTCTCTTTCCTTGGGACACAGCAGCAGGATACACCCCAAATTATGGATCATATATGGTAGTCATGATAGGAGATGGGGGTTCCCATTTAGTTAATGGTCATTTATAATAAGGCTCGATCATTTAGGCTTAAGTATAAAACCTGCTTATCGACTGGTTAGTTCTTTTTCTAGGGCTATGGAGGTGGGTGATTCCTGCAACTGTGAATGTACATAGCTTGGAATGTATATAGTTGCCTCATCCAGTTTGAGGGATGGGGGCCCGGGATCCACCTGGGCATTAATGTCTGTTTGTCTGTATGAATAGTAAAAAAGGCAATAAAGATGGTTATAAAAAAAAAAAGTACTGTAAGTCCCCAAAATACAGACAAAAGTCAGAATGAGCCACAGTAAGTTGCCAGAACACTCGGGCAAGCAAGATATGAACTCAAACCATATTTTACAGAAATCATCTATAACCACTTCCATGTCCTCACAGTTAAACAATTTTTTTTGTTTTTTTACAGTCACCGTAGACTCCGTTCCCACCCTGGATTGCCACGCTCTCCAAACCATTAGTTCCAGTGAGAAATCCCTTTTAAAAAAAATATTGGGTAAAATCAATACACCCGCTCCCCATTTTTTCCATGCCAAAGCCAACCAATAGAAAGTAGAGCACATCAGTCACACGCTCGTCAGCCGATCATCCCACGCTCCCTTGAAACTAGGAACCAGGGGGAGGGCCAAACTTAAAAATCCATTTCTGAGCCACATTACCTGGTGTTCACCAGAACTGTCTGCCAGCTCTCTCCTGAATATCGTTGCTTCCTCTAGTTTTAGTTTCAATGACGCTGCCCCTCCCTAACCTCACTCGCACTCACTGGGTAAAAAGATGCTTGCAGCTGCAACTCCCAGCTGCAGTTTAGTTAAACTGTGAAATTCACATAAGCAACACCCAGATGCAGTTCAGTAGGGCTCCCATGCTACCTAACTATAAAAGAAAATACCTCCCAAAAGACAAACCATAGCTGAATTACGAGAGCCGCTTACACCATGAGCTCTCACTAACTGAACGCCAACCACCACTTGCGCTACTCTCTCTCTCTCTCTCTTGGAAGCAATACTCACAGGTCTCACTGTACTATTACAAAGCAAAACAAACAAACACACAAAAGGACATTAAAACAAACAGCCCAGCAAGTGTGTGTGTGTGTGTGTGTGTTTGGAGGGGGGAAGGGGGTCTGCTGTATGTGTGGGATGGAATCGTGTGGGGAACAACTTTGATCTGCAGGTTCAGAGAACTGAGGAAGTGAGGCAGTGTCTCCCAAGCAACAAAGAACTATTTTTTTCAGGTGGAGGGAAAAAAATCAATAAAAATAATTTAAAAACCAAAAAATAAAGTATTCTCTTTAATTTTGTTGCTCACCAAAAGAAGAGGACATTGTATAATCACAATAAACCACTCCAGAGTGCGGGTTATGCTGGGATTTACCCACTTCTGGTATGGTTTACTCACTCAGCCTGCAGCCTCATGACCAAACCACACCAGGTGTGGGTAAATCCCAGCATAGCCCATGCCCTGTGATAGTTTATTGCTTAATTAACTGTTTCAACACCAAAATATACTAAACCTGAAATTCAAAACTGGCTGCATTATATACATACTTCTGAAAAAGTGGTCTACAAATATGCATTGTGGTCCGTATTTCTAAAAATTGTGGGGCTTGGCACCCCATCTAGCAGCACATGTGTGCTAATGATGGGGAATAGTGTTCATTGCTCATTTGTGGTGCAGTGACAACAGGGCCCAGTTGATGGGGACAGGTCTGATTTCTGCTTAATAAATGCAAGTGTTACTTTAAACCATGACAGTAGTAAAATAAGTCAAGCAATTTAATCAATGAATTTAAATAGCAAAGAAAAGTTTATTTAAAGAAAGTATAAATGCATAAAGATTTACTATCTCACCAACATACTACAAGGTTTTAAAGCAGCAGTGCATCTTACTGTGAAACTTGTATATCTATAGTATACTGCACTTTTTAACCCTGTTTTGCATTTCCCTTTTTCTCCTGTCTTGTAATATGGCTTCTCCCACCAGTTAGAGTGAGCTGTAGCACTTTTTAAGTTCATCATGCGTGCATGCACAGCGAATTTCTTACCAGAAGATTGGCTTTTGAAGGGTGTGACACTGATCTGTCCAATGCAGAGTGGTCTGCAAAGGGTGAGACAGTGCCACACCAATCATCAGCCAGGCTGATTATGATGCCATTTTGCCTTGAGGGGGTGGAAACTTTGTCTAGATGAAAAGAAAAAGTCAAACCAGTCATATGGTGGCTTTTTCCTTTCATCTGTAGGACACCACCCAGCAAACAGCAATTTCGGTGTCCTGATCAGCCTAGCTGATGTCACCCACTCAACTACCTTCTGACCTCTGTTGTCGCATTCTCAGACCTTACTACACATGTACAGAAGTGTCCCACATAACCCCAAAGTCCTTTTTTCAAACCTTCCCAAGTCAAACTGTCCACAGCCTGCATCAGTTTTCTTTACAGAAAGTTATGCATTGTTGAAGGAACTCAGCTAACAAAATTCTCCTACCACTGTTTGAGAGACTGGGTGTCCTGCTGCTGCTTATGCTTCACTGCAATAACCCAGGCAGGAGATGGCCTGGTTGCACTGAGGGTTGAGGTGCTGGACGCCACACCTCATGCCACACCAGTGACCCGGGTTCAGGAATGAGCCTGGGGCACTGGAGGTCGGCAGGAGAGAGAGAGGATTGAGTATCCAGAGGACTGCTCTCCTCTCTCAGGGAGGGATCCAGGGGTAGGCCGGCGCAGCAGTGACCCCCAGTGGAGACCGGCAGCACTGTGATGCACAGGGGCTTGGAAAAATGGGGAAGATGTGGGTGGCTGTCTTCTGGACATGAGTGGGAGCACCCACATCGTGGGCTGAACAGCATTGCACGTCCCACATCTGGGGCATAACTAAGGGCAGAAAACACCCCTCCCACTGGATAGGTGATGGCTCCTCTCGTGCCAAGGCTGCCACATGACTAACGCTGGTTCCTCACCAGTGCCCCCTCTACTTCCCTTGGGTTTTCAGCCCCTCCCGAAACTCCGGGGGGTCATAACGAACTTGAAGGTGGTGGGAACACAGTGGTCGATAGCGTGGTCATGGTGAGAAAGGCAGCCTGAGAGAGTTCCGGCTGGGAGGGCAAGGAAAAAGAATTGAAAAAATAAATAAATAAAAAAATAACCTAGGCAGGCGATCAGCAACCAGTGAACAAATGTTTGCTCAAGAAATCAACAGCACAAATACAGACAGGGCTGGCAGGAAAGTGACAGCAATAGCTGAGTTCTGTGGATGGCTCTAGGGGATATCACGTCAGTATTGGACCACCTGCCCCTTCTTCTACCCCAAAGAGATGTGCATGCCAGCCATGGCCAATCTCTGCCACTAAAGTGAGTGAAGTGCCAGAGAAGGTCTAAAGGAAGAAGTGGGGCCAGGCTGTCTGCCACTGTTTCATATCCACTACCGCCTGAAAAGTGCTTCTGACTGCTGCTTTTGTGCCACAGCCGAGCACCAATCTCAAACTTTTGTAACTGATATGAGGGACTTTCTAAACTCAAAAGGAAGGACACACTGACCCTGATAATGAAGGAAACATTGTTTAATTATTTGTGCTGACATTAGGGGGCCCAATCCCCATGTTGACATTATGAGCCCCCCCATAGTGTGGGACACTGGAGAGCCCACCCCCAGTGTCTCAAAATATGTTATTCCTGTGAAAAAAGAAAACAGTCCCCTGACATCTTTTTTTAACTAAAAAAGAAAACTGTCCCTCATCGTCCCCACTGACCCCTCCCAATCCTGACCCTCCCACTGAGCACCCATCACCCCGCCCCACCCCTTACAATATACTTACTATCGGAGGTCGAACACTATCATATTCTGTGGACTGGGACACATCTGCACTCTTCAACGCTGAACCAGGAACTGAGGAATCAAGGTATATACAGTGGCATCCCCCAGGATGAAACCCAATTATGCAGCACTTTGCAGAATGCTGTAGCAGACCTACTGAATAAAGCAATGTAATTTCAATGGCAATTAGTCCCTTTTGTCATTCAGGAAAATGTGACACTGCCAGGATGAAGTGAATGCCACAGTTTCCTGCATGACATAAGGGACTAATTGCCATTGAAATTACATTGCTTTAGTCAGTTGGTCTGCTGCACCATACTGCAGAGTGCTTTAAAAGTGGGTTTCATCCTGAGGATGCCACTGTAAGTGCCGTATAATGTATTTCAATAGTATTTTGAACTTATGATGCTATCTTTGCCACTTTTTGGATTTTTTGCACCACATTTTCAACATGGCATTTTTGGGACCCCACCTCATGAACATGGCAACTGTTGTTTTGCTAATGAGGCCCAGAAGGTGATTCCATGGTTGCTGTGCAAAATCACCTTTTGGGACTGAATAATGACATTTTTCAGCCAGTGTTTATGAGGTGGGGTCCCAAAAAGGTCATGTTGAATATTTTGTGCACAAAATCCAAACAATGGCCGAGCTAGACGCGCTCATTGAAACTTTCCTATGCACGCACATAACTTTTGTAATTTTTAATATTTTGACTCCAAATGTTCAACATAGCCAGGTTTTCACACCATCTCATGAACAGTACAGCTGTCATTTTTCACATCCTGTCCAAAACATGTTTTCGCACCTGTGGTGTGGAATGGCATTTATGTATTTATTTATTAAATTTTGGTGACCGGGTAAGCCCACTGAGCCCCGGAGGTCCCCTTTTCAGGGGCGACCCAGGATTACATAGCACAAGAGAATAAACAGTGTAAACAATTTAGGCATGGATGTGAACATTTTCAGTGATGGGGTTTATGAGGTGAGGTCATAAGAAGACTATGTTGAGAATTTGAGGTCAAAATATGAAAAATTGCCAAAGTTATAACCCTTCATTGCAGTTTCACTACTCCCACTTGCAACTTGGAAATTTAACATGTTTTAACCCTGTATTTTCAATATAGCCTTATTACCCCACCTCATGTATGTCACAGCTGTCATGTTCCAAATCCTGCCCAAAATGTGTTTTGCACCAGTGGTGCGGAATGGCATTGCAGTTGCACAGAATTACATTTTGGAGGGAATTTGAAGATCTTCTGTACTGGGTACATGAGGTGGGGGTAATAAGATAGCTGTGTTGACAATTTGGGGTCAGATTCCTAAATACACCCCTGCCACATACACCATGCAAGGAAACATTTGGCATTGACAAATGCTTGTTTTTAATTAGTTCCAGGAGCTGAGTGCATGATCTAGAAAATGAATGCTGGGCTTTGTAACAAAGACATTTGTTTGATGTCATAAGATCCCTAGACCAAATAAAACAAATACTAGAAAGATACAGTATTCACAAATGTAATCATCCTACAAGGTACTTGAGGCCTCACCACTGCCAGCATGGGTCCTGTGCCACCTTCTGAAACCTCCTGCTGGCCTCTGCAGTGCTTTCCTGAAAGCAGAATGCCAGGGGAGCACAGATGCGGGAGTGCCATGTAGCCACACTCTGAAAGTGCGAGATGCTGGTTCGCGCATGTGTAGAAGCACATGTTTGTTTTAAAGCAGCTCCTGTGGCAAAACAGAGGTTCGCCCATGCTCTCAGACCTCTGAATCACCTTATTGGGGTCCAGAGACCTGAGAGAAGGACATGAGGGGCCGCAAAAGTTGTTTTTTCTAAAATTGCTAAAAAGCACATGTAAATAAGCCAGCAGCCAAGACTGCTGGAAACTGTAGTCCTGCCCCACCTGGTACAATAGCAACACCAACAGTGAACTTTTGGTGCTGACAAATGCTTGTTAAAATTGAGTTTTAAAATACAGAGCAGTAGGGGACACCCCTTTCAATATGGATATCCTTAAATTTTCATCAGTAGTCTCAGCTGTTTTCAAACACATACTTATTCAAATCAGGGAAGTAAGGGCATCTTAAAAGACAGGAGAAAAAAGCCGTCTAAATAAAATAAACAAGCATTTGTCAATGCCAAATGTTTGTGGTGTGCACTGGTGTCATGGAGAGGGATTTAAAAATTGCTTCAGTGAAGGAATCAGTGTATTAACATTCAAGAATGCAAATTAGAAGTGATGTTGGGCAGTTTAAGTGTCTCAGTTTGGCAATATCTGTGCCTCAAATTTTCAACATACCCTTCTTATGACCCCACCTCATGAACAGGCGCAAAGAACATTTTCAACTCCTAGCCAAAAGATGATTTCGCACAGTGACTGCTGAATCACCTTTCAGGATGCAATAACACATTTTGGCCAGGATCTGAAAAATGACAGCTGTCACATTCATGAGGTGCTGTGAAGAAATGGCAATGTTAAACATTTATTCGCAAATTTCAACATAGGCTCATACCTTTGTTGTTTTTTAATGTTTTTACACCAAATTTTCAACATAGTCTTCTTATGACCCCACCTCATGAACAAAGTTGGAGAAAATTTTCAACTCCTGCCTGAAAGGTGATTTTGTGCAGCGACTGCAAAAATCACCTTTCAGGATGCAAACATTTTTTGGGCCTGGATCTGAAAAATAGCGTCTGTCACATTCATGAGGAACTGTGAAGAAGCTGCTACATTGAAAAGTTCGGATCAAAATATTGAAAATTACCAATGTTACGAGCCTGTGTTTGCAAATTTCAGCGCAGGCTCATAACTTCCTTGTTTTTTAATATTTTTACACCAAATTTTCAATGTAGCATTCTTATGACCCCGCCTCATGAACAAACGTGGAGAACATATTCAACTGCTGTCCAAAAGGTGATTTTGAGCAGTGATTATGAAATCACCTTTCAGGATGCAAAAGCACATTTTTGCCAGCATCTGAAAAATGACAGCTGTCATGTTCATGAGGTGCAGTAAAAAAATGGCTATATTGAAAATCTGGGGTCAAAATACTGGAAAATTGCCAAAGTTACAAGCCTGCATTCGCAAATTTCAACATGGGTTCATAACTTTGTTGTTTTTTAATATTTTTACACCAAATTTCAACATAGCCTTCGTGCAAGGTACCGACACCAGATGGCTCCATGGGGATCTATTCTCTCTAATGAAACACAGGGACAAATGCTGGGAGACCTATAAGGCCTCCCATAGCACCAACGATCTCGCCACCTACAAGTGCCTCAGAAACTCCTGCAAAAAAGCCATCAGGGCCACCAAAAGTGAGTTCTGCCAATCCGCGCTACTCTCTTCAACCAACAGCCCAAGGAGTTTTTGGCAGAACATAAAAAGCGTGGTCGGGAGCTCTGCGAGAGGACAAGTCACTGATCTTCTCATTAATGGGGTCAGCTGTAATAACCCCCACACAATCGCAAACACCTTTAACACTATGTTCACCGAACAGGCCACCCCTCTTCCTCCTACCTCCGCTGTTCCCAAGTCCTCTAACTATAACCCACCTACAAAGTCCCCCCCAACTCCGCTCAACCCGGACCCACACCCAGACCCTCCTTCTTTCTACAGCAGGTGTCTATCTCCGAGACCCAGGGGCTGCTCGCTAGCCTCTCCCCCCACACCGGCCCAGGGCATGATAACCTTGAGCCAAAACTCCTTAGGGTAGGCGCGCACCTCCTAGCCTGGCCAATGACACATATCTTTAATGCCTCCCTTGCCACCGGTGTCATCCCCAACATCTGGAAAATAGCAAAGATCACCCCTGTCCTCAAGCAAGGAAACCCGAAAGATCCCCTGAACTACCGGCCGATTGCTATTCTCTCAGCTGCATCTAAACTCCTAGAGAAAGCTGTGGCCTCCCAGTTAACAGAATACCTACAGGAGCACAGTCTCCTCTTGCCAGCTCAACACGGGTTCAGGAAGGGGCATAGCACAGCTACCGCCCTCGCTGTAGTCACCTCACAGATCCGAACTGCAACTGATCAGGGCAACCTCACGGGTGTGATTTTCGTGGACTTATCCAAGGCCTTTGACAGGGTTGATCACTCTCTCCTCAGCGCCACTCTCCTCTCCCTCGGACTCTCGAACCCCGCTCATGCCTGGTTCCATAATTACCTCACTGATAGGAAGCAATACACAAACTTCAACAAAACCCTCTCCAACTTCACTGCTGTCCCATGTGGCATCCCCCAAGGGTCTGTCCTCAGCCCGACACTCTTCTCCCTCTTCATCAATGAATTGCCATCCATCGTCACCCATGGGCTTGCGACCCTATATGCTAATGACTTTGTCCTATTGGATAGCACCAGAGACATCAGCATCATCAATTCCCAACTAAACGCCAACTTCAAGTGGGTACAAATCTGGCTGAGCGAGCATAAGCTTGTCATCAACCTCAAAAAAACCCAGATTATGCTCTTCAGGTCCCTGAATAGAACAAATTCCTGCCCTGACCCCCTTCTGATACGTGGGGCTGACAACCGGCCCCTGCAGATAGCTGCTGCTGTCAAGTACCTTGGTGTGACCCTAGACCCCCAGCTGGACCTTTCCCTGCACATCAGGAACATCTGCAAGGCTACGAATGTCAAACTTGGACTTGCATACAGAGCCAAAAACTGCCTCACACTGGCTGCTCGGATGGCCCTAGCCAGGGGTGTTCTCCTCCCCTTCCTCTGTTATGGGCTAGTGACCTTCACCCCATTGCCAAAATCCAACCTCTCAAAATGGGATACGGCCTACAACAGCATCTGCCGCTTTGCGCTCTCCGCTGTGACCTTTATACACGCCTTGAGTGGCTCCCCCCTGAGAAACATCGTACCTTCGTAGCAGAGACTTTCATCGACAACATCATCAGAACATCCACCCCCTTGGCCCTCGTCCCATCCTTCTTCTCCTCCGGAAACTCTTCCCACCACCTTAGGTCAAGAGCGGCACTTAAATGCATGGTCCCTAGAACACGCACCTTTACAGGTGATCGGGCTTTCGCCAACTATGCCCCCAAGCTATGGAACTCATTTCCTGCCCTTACTCGATCCACCCCCTTCCATTCAGGGTTCAAAACATCTCTATGGGCATTCCTGAAGGACTCCTTCGCCTGTCCCTGTGCACCGTAGCCCCTTGAACAATCCTCTCTCGGTGGGGTTGCGCACCCCAGGACCGCTGCTCTTACCCTCCTGGTCACAGGACTAGATTTCTTCTTTGATTATCGTAATGTTATTCTGTCAGTACCTGCAACCACCCTTGTATGTAAATTTTGTTAGTACCTGCAATCAACAGTGTATGTAAATTCTGACTCACTCACTATATGTATACACTGTATCGTAACTATCCCGGGCCTTCTGTAACCCTCCCCGGGCAGGTGTCTTTTACTGGTTACCTTCTTTCACTATATGACATGTAACTATCTCTGTATTCTAATACTCTTTGTGTTCAAGTCCTATATGTCACTGTACCTGTTATCCAAGCTTGTAACCCTCCCGGGTCGCACCTGAAAATAGGCACTTGGCTGTCTAGTGTGACTTACCTGGTAAACAAAAGCAAATAAATAAATAAATTACCCCACCTCATGAACAAAAGCGGAGTATAATTTCAACTCCTGCCCAAAAGGTGATTTCGCGCAGTGGCTGAAAACTCACCTTTCGGGATGCAAAATGAACATTTTGACCAGGATCTGGAAAATGGCAGCTGTCACATTCATGAGGTGCTGTGAAGAAATGGCTATGCTGAACATTTGGGGTAAAAATATTGAAAATTACTAAAGTTATGAGCCTGTATTCCCAAATTTCAGTGAAGGCTCATAACTTTGTTGTTTTTTAATATTTTCAGACCAAATTTTCAATGTAGCATCTCATGACCCCACCTCATGAACAAAAGTGGAGAACATTTTTAACTCCTGTCCAAAAAGGTGATTTTGTACAGCACCTGGAAAATCACCTTTTGTGGTGCAGAAACACATTTTTGCCAGGATCTGAAAAATGACAGGTGTTATGTTCATGAGGTACTATGAAGAAATGACTATATTAAAAATGGTTCCATGTCATACTGTCAACGTCTTAACAGTACCAACCATTACAGTGAGTGCAAGTCACTGAAAACTGCAGCGGCGACTTGGACAACAGTGAAGTGAACAACAGTGAGACTTGGACCCATGTACAAAACTAAACACTTACAAAAAGTGTTTTTTATGTGGGGCTATGCCACCCTGTGCCCTGCACAAACCCCATTCTTAATATAATCAACTCCAAGGGGGGTCTGACACAGGGGAAAAGTGCAAAATAAAAAATACAGCAACATTTCTTGCATGCTGCAAGCTCCAAACCCAGAGCCTTCTGCAGTAGTGGCATACACCCTACCACTGCACTAGATGGCCAGCTCAAATTTGCCCCACCAGACTGACTTCTATATCCTGTTACTGCCTTCACCAGTCCCACACTCTACCTATTCCTACACTCTCTATTCTTGTTCCACACCCTCACCATTCCCCCGCTAGCTATTCTTTCACACTCACTTTTCTTACAGGTGGTCAAATTGAGTCACTCATATTGAGTTGCTCAATGTGACTCACCCATATCACTGGATACCATTGAAAATTTGGGGTCAAAATATTGAAAATTGCCAAAGTTATGAGTCTGCTTTCACAAATTTCAGTGTAGGCTCATAATGTCATTGTTTTTTAATATTCTTACACCAAATATTCAACATAGCCTTCTTATGACCCCACCTCATGAACAACGGTGGAGAAAATTTTCAACTCCTGCCTGAAAGGTGATATGTGTAGTGATCACAAAATCACCTTTCTGAACAGAGTTACCTAACATAACTTGAATTGTTCATGAGGTGGGATCCCAAAAAACATATGTTGAAAATTTGGGGCAAAAATATTTAAAAATGGCCAAGTTATGCCACTAAGTTGAAAACCCCATTGAAATACATTGAAGCGCTTACCTCAGTTCACGGTTGGGCTTTGAAGAGTGAAGACATGCCTGCAGTCCAAGGAAGATTACAGCGATGGACCTCCAGTGGGTAAGTATGGGGTAGGGTGGGTGTGGGTGGTGGGTCCTGAGTGGGAGGGTGGGGTGGTTCGGTAACGGCACAATGGACAATGAAGGACTTTACTTTTTTATAGAAAAAAACCCAATGAGGGACAGCATTCTTTTGTTCAGGGACAGTTTGCTGAGCAGATGAGGTCACTGGGGGATTGGGCACCCCAGTGTCTGTATACTGTTTGGAGGGGTTTACACAGTGGACAACGATGGACAATTTTCTTTTTTTCGTAATAAAAAAGACAATAAGGAACAGTTTTCTTTCTTTCAAGGAGAGTTTGCAGAACATTTTGAGGACACTGTGGGATTGGGCACCCCCAGTGTCACTATGGTATGTTTTGTGGGGGGGGTGTAGGGTGGTGGGTGCTTAGAGGGATGGTTGGGTGTGAGGAATAAGAGTACTTGTCATCCTGACCTGTACTTCAAAGGACTGAGCCACATTGCTACTGCGTCGGCTTTGTTCTTTGAAGTGCATGAGCAGATTGGCCCCCTCAGAAAACTAGTGTCATCAGGACACTGCCTGCTGATTTGCCTGCCATAGACCAGCCCCTTGAGCACCACTGTCCATTGGACATGCCCCCCCCACACTCCTCTCTAGCAACTCTCATTCCAACATGTTCGCTTGTGCATATGCGCACAATGAACATGAAAAGTACCTGTACAACAATTTCACCATGACATGCACTGCTGCTTACATTTTTAGAAATCAAGGAATTGTTAGTACAATATTAGCCACTTCTAAGTATTTGAAATTTAGATTGTAATGAAAAACAGTGTGACCTAACTAGGATTTGAACCCAGGCACCTTGAATACCATCCTGGTTCTCTACCAGCTGAGCTAAGAGGTCATCTGGCTAGTCTAAGCTTCCTGTAATCACTGTCTTCCTCAAACTGCAACTTTTTTTTAATGTGTAGGTTAAGTGGAAATGTAGTCCAGAACTCATGTTTTCACACTACTGCAATTTGTGGATCAATGACAACATAACATTTATTTTGTGTTTGTTTCACTGCTGAGGTGTAATTATAACAAAGTGTTGTTTATTTTAAAGAAGTAATGTTGAAGGGGTCCACTAAATTGTGTTTTTGTTACTTCTGTATGAACCTTGAACTCTCAGGGCCATAGTGTTCCATGAGAAATAACATTATGTCTCAGCACAGTCTTCCTCTTGGTTTCTTAGTGCCACTATAAATATATTTCTTATTATTGAACTTTTTAAAAGAAACACTTTTCATAAACTGCTGTGGTAGAAATAATAACAAACTAAGGACTGAAATGACTTCATCAAAGTAGTGAGGGTCAAAGTGATCAGGAAAGGAGTAGCAATAAAAAAACACATTGGTATAACCCCATGGTAAGTCTGAGGAACTTTTTATTTTACTGTAAAACATCTTCGTTTCCATTGATATTTAAACAATACCCCGGCTCTGTTTTTTCAAATTTTGGCCTGCAAGGACAGCTTCAAGAAAGAACCCCTCTGGTCTTCTCTCCCTGACCCATGAACGTGTGCTTCCTGCTGGGGACCCAAAGAAACTCAACTGAATCTGGAGATTCAAACATACCCCTACCTTCAGCTTTGAATGGTCTAACATTTGTTTGAAATCTGGGCTTGGTGAACTTGAAAACAAACACCTTTCTTGTTTTGCAGCAGCGCAGCTAGTAGTCTGGTCTGGTTACCCCAAGAAGTCAGAAAGGAAGAAAGACACTCTGGAACCACAAGAAGAGAACAAGCAGCAAGCAAAAACTGAGTTTGAGGCATCAGGTCCCACCCTCACTTCCTGAGCATGAAATAAAATATATATGCATACATATCAGCACTTAAAATAATTGTTTGATATGGAAACCAAGAGACCCGTATGTAATCAAAGGTTTGTTAAGGTTTTTTTTTTTGTTTTTCATTTGATTTACCTGCAGTTATTCTGCTCTGAGAGATTCAAATAGAGCAGCTCAACAAATGTGAATGTGCTATGAGATAAGCTATTGTAGAAGTGCTTTTGTATTGCATCTATGGGGCATCATTGAGATAGTTTTAATATAATTTTACTTTCTGTTTAGTACCCTGCTACTATTTAAAACAGGAAAGCTGCATATCATTACCTTTTGAAAATAGAAAGGTGTTGTGGTGTAGTGGTTACAGTCATGAACTGTGAAACAGGAAATCACAGGTTTCAATCCCACTAGAATTCTGCATAACCTCTCAGCTGTAACATCTAATTGTTTGGTACTTGGGTTAAAAAAGAAAAGAACAAAATAAATAATTTAAACTCTGCTGCCACATAGTTTATTAGCAATTTTGTAAAGCAAACAAAAATAATTGGTTGCAAAGGTTCTGCTTCTCAATACTCAAAGTAATATACCTAGCATAGAAATATATATATTAATAACTATAATGTCATCTTACCACCTTGTGAGCCTTGTTCTGTAAACTGAATTATAGGTCTGAATGAGTATGTACTGGATATGGGAATTGCTCCTTGCACCCTGGTCCTTAAAGACAATGGCTGTAACCATTTATCTAAAGGGATATTTTTCTGCTAACCAAACAGTTACATTAAGTGCTTGTTCTTTGCATGCTGCAATCTCAACTTTCACCATCAAATGGCTCTCTGAATTGTCTAGTGACTGATTCTGTAAACACTACAGTGACACAACATTGTGATGATGGAAGTGACTTAGGGGTCATGCTTGTCTGCTCACGTCCGCAACGGAGTATCATCAGCACAGCGACAATATCACAGTGAACACCACCACAGTGTCGAATCTTGCCAGGTTGCTGTGGTGGTGCGCTGTACAATGGCACTGCAACTCATGGTGTTCTGCCCCTACGCCTGAAACAACTCAGACTCAGAGTTGTATATTTAGAGATGGGGGTGCAGGGGGCAAACCCCCCCTGCAGAAAAAGATGTTCTCCCAATGGCAGCAATGCCAACAGTCGGCATTGTTCCTGTCGCTGTCAGAGATGTCGGCAGCATTGCCAACATTGTAACTTGGTGGAACCATCTGCAGCAGCATGTTGCCAGCCTGGCTTCTGCTTAGTACATCTATTGGTGCAATGGAAATGACTATGATGTCACAAGCAGATAATTATTATTATGATTATTATTATTATAAGGCAGGACTAGACAAATTATATGGAACATACTGTATATACAGTATTGTCTTCACACAAATATCCTTAATAATGATCTGTAATAAGGTTTGCCATTTTGTACTTGGTGCAGATAACTGCACTCATAGTTGTACCCTTTCCACACTCACTAACTAGCTACATTTACCCAGCAGAATAAAACTCCAGACCTATTTGCTAACTAAAAAAGGCTCACCTGGGCCTACCACCCCTTTTGGGCCTAACACCCTCTGCTTTAAGAAATTGCTTCCACACCATTTCCAACCAATACAACACCAGGAACATGGCTTAGAATGCCTTTAAGTCTTCTTTCTGGCACACTCAGCTGGGCAAGTGGTCATGTGCTATCATGGCCACTAGCTGGTTAAACAAATTGCCTGATACACTGCTGAATCTCCCCCAATTAATCAGTTTAAGATCTATGTGGTCTGCCTTTGCAGTCCAATGCAATTGTAACTGTTAGTTTTATTTGGTTTCTCACCATACATAACTTGTGGCCTTTTTATTCAATGATCTGTGTGGATTTCCTTTCAAAACTATAAATAATTGTTCTGCCTTAAGTGCTTTGAGCCTGACTCAACTGCGTTTGCTCTGGAACTGCTTATTCTACTTGTAATGTTTTTTGTGACTATGCATTTGATGGGAGACTTTTATAAATGAGCACTCGTGCTCAAACGTAGTCTTCAAAGTTTTCAATAACTAAGTAAATAAATAAATGAATATAAAGAAAAATAAGAAAAATATAACTATAAAAACTATATATAAACATGTTTGTTTCCCTCTTTTTTCCCTCCATGGTCCCCCTATTTCCCACCCCTACATTTAGGGCTGCCACTGCTTCACCCCACCTCTAGCAAGGAGGCTGAGAGCAGTCGACTTCACTTCAGGTAACAAATCTGCTCCTGAGTCATCTGGCTGGGGGTACATGAATCTTGGGTGGTTCTTCCCCTACCTCTTTTAAAGCTGAGCATCTCTATGATGCGCCTCACATTCTGGGGACCTTTTCAAAACCTAGTCCCCCAGATGGCAGCAGGATATGTTATTGCTGGTTCACTACTGGCCAAGCCCATATCTTGAAGTTCTCATGTTCAATATTTCTCCTGAAACACTTAGCCCTTGTAGAGATGGCACCTACAGAAGGTGTTTTCCTCAGTGTGCTATGGGTTCAGAAGTGGCCTTAATTTCTATGAATCTTTTTATTTTGTTTTCTACAGCTTGCAAAAAGACACAAAAGGCGTACTCCAATAAATCTGTGTAACATCACAGCTGTTTACAAAAGTGGTAAGCAGCAAAAGCCACAGTTGGGCAAACCATACAACTTTATAAACACATGTGACGTTACTGCTGCTGAGTCATCGAATATAACGTCTACAAACTCTCCACCATGCTGTAAATTTGAAACTCGCAAGAGATGTGTCTTAGTGAACCATTAATTTAGCACAAAAACACTACTTGGGACCAAATAATTTAATTTTATCAGATAATTAATGTTGTTGATATATACATATTAGTGTCTCTGAGTTTTATATATTTAAAAAAAATACTTTTACTTCAATATGGCTTTTGCAATAGAGGTACATTGTTGCAAGAGTCCAGCATTTGTTTTTGTGTGTGCAGCATTGAGCAAACAGAAACACAAGTGAAACTGCACTTCAGGATTGCCCCAGTAAGTTAAGTTACAGACACAGTTTCTGTAAATAAGTCAACTTGTAGCCCAAGTGTAATTGAAACAGTTGTGCTGCATAACCTTCAAGAGCAGAAGTACTAAACTCAGCAGTTTGACTCAGGATGAATCTGAATCACGGAACCCCTGCACCGAGTCAAAGTGCTGGGATTAGTGTGTCTGCTCTCAGAGCTTATGCAGTAAAAGTGCTTCAGTTTCACTTGGGCAACTACTTGTCTTTTTTTACAGAAACTGTGCCTGTAACTCAGCTTATGAGGGCCCTCCTGGAGTATGATTTCCCTTGGTCCTGAGATCAGATTTTCAAAGATCAGGGAAACTGGTGCATGTGTGAATAAATACCCTTCTGCCATTTTTTCTAGCCCAAGCTGTTTTAGGACTGGCTCAGTGATTTATGCAGCTTGTGCCTGTATTTTGGGTGCAGCTGTGTTGGAATGCTATGCCCAGTAACACCAGGAATAACATCCTCCGCAGCTGTGCCTGCTGTCTGTGCACATCATGGGCTGAAAATAGGAATGTCCACTGAGAATGTTTTCCACACCGGTGGACTGCAAGATGGGACTTAGTCCCAGGGCCATTTTTGACCCTTTGAAATTCCGTCGGTGATTTCTGTTTGTATTAAGCTGCACCAACCTGCTTTCCTACTAGCACATGGCTCTGTGTATCAATAGCATTTATCTGCCCCCTGACACATTGCAATAACTTTCAAGTGCCGGACAAAATTCTGCTTTAACTTTTTTGTGCTGTGGGTTCAGTTATTGCACATGATTTTCTAGGTTAGGCCTGAGCAGGGCCCTATATAATGGTTAAATTACATCACTTCATATACAGTATTCCTGATTCCACTTTTTAAGTATCTGGCATATGCTTTTTGGGCAGCTGCCAGACATTAGCCGGGCGTTTTGATCTGTCTATTGTGACCAAAAGATTGCTTTCCTGATGTCTTTCATTCAGCTTAATCTTTAATGCCTGCATCTTGCCTGTCTCTGTAACCCACTTGAAGTTGGGGTACCACCTTAAGGCATGGTTTCTTGGCCTGTTCTGCCCTCGAGACAGGAAGTGGGGGCACCTGCTATAAGGAGGCCAGAGATTCCAGACTCAGGGCTTCCTGCCAGTCTGCCTCTTTGGGAAAATGGCATAAAACACCAAATGGTGAAGATGGAGTAGGAGAAACGTAGCGGCCACGTCTTGGGAGAGGCGATTTCCAACCATCAGTGATCAGCAGTGCCACAGGAGTTTTGCTCATACATTCTACCTGGAGTGTGTACAGATCCCCTAGAGGAACCCATTGTGCTGAGGCTGCCACCAGCTGTACTTCCTACATTAGCGAAAAGGCCATCTTCTTGTCAAGGACCCTCTAGTTATAACAGTAGCTCTCTTAATTAACTGGAAAGTCACTCAACCAACACTGCAAATGCAGGTAGCACAAAATGTGCGGGGAGTTAACCCAATGACCTTGATTCCAGACTTGTGGTCCCAAGGTAATGCAAAAAAGGATTCATTTTTATCAATTTAACAGGCTTCATAATGGTGACCAGTGAATTATGTAGGACCTGAGTGAAATGTGCCACTGCATAAATTTGTGCAGGACAACTACTGAAATATCCACACCATGGGGTGGGATGCTGGTGGTCAGCATCTGTGGTTTTCCCAAGTTTTAACATCAACTTTATGTGTAGTACTGCTTACTAATGGACATGTTTTTCTCAAGCACTATATTTACTATGAACATCAGAAATTCTGGAATATGCCTGTGAGGGGGCAGGTGTTAGTGTGATTCCAATTGTTACACGAGTTCTCTGCACCCTAATTGGTACCCCAGAGGTACACCGTACACAGCTAGCATTTAGGAATATGTTATACTAACATATAGGGGCAAGGGCATCTACCGTGTAAGAGTAGATGTCAGGATATGGATGCATATTATTGTTATACACTTTACTTTCTAATATACATATGTATTTCTTGCTTACAAGATGTTAGGACATTCGTGTCCTTGCAATAGAAATATAAAAACATAGAACTTGATGGCAGATAAGGACCGCAAGGCCCATCCAGTCTGCCCATTTCTTTTTCTACCTTAGAAATGTGCCATCGGCCTTTGCCCTGTCAATGGCCTATCTATTCATACTCATCTGTATTGCTCCCTTATGCTTATCCCATGCCTGTTTGAAGCCCTGCACTGTATTCATATCCATCACTTCCTGAGGTAGGCCATTCCATGCATCCACCACTCTTTCTGTGAAAAAGAACTTCCTCACATTACCCCTTAATCGGCCTTCCTCTAATCTCATGCTGTGTCCTCTTGTCCTGCTATTTTTCTTATATTGAAACATGTTAGACTCTTTCACCTTGTTAATGCCCTTAAGAATGTTTCAATCATATCACCTCTCTCTCCCTCCTTTGCTCTAAGTTATACATATTGAGCTCTGTCAGTCTGTCCTCATATGTTTTCTGATGCAGTCCCTGCACCATTTTGGTTGCCCTTCTCTGGACTACCTCAATTTGGTTAATGTCCTTGTGAAGGTGTGGCCTCCAGTACTGCACGCAGTACTCCAGATGGGGCCTAACCAGTGTCTTGCAAAGAGGGATTACTATCTCCCTCTTCCGACTTGTGACACCCCTACTAATACGCCCTAACATCCCCCTAGCCTTACCTACTGCTTTAGTGGTCTGCTTGGATGATTTCAGGTCATCGGTGATGATGATGCCCAAATCTCTTTCTTCCCTTGTGACTGCCAGCAAATCCCCTACCAGCCAATAGGTGGCTTTCAGGGTTTCTCTGCCCTATGTGCATGATCTTGCACTTCTTTGCATTAAACCCCAGTTGCCACTCTTCCAATCATTTTGCTAGTTTATCCAGATCTCTTCTCATTCTGCCCACCCCATCTGGATCATCTACTCTGTTGCAGATCTTGGTGTCATCTGCAAACAGACAAACCTTACCCTCCAGTCCATCTGCAATATCACTGATGAAGATACAGTATTGAAGAGGACTTGCCCCAGGACTGATCCATGAGGTACCCCACTTGTGACTTGTATGTCTTCTGACTGTATACCATTTACCACCGCTCTCTATTTTCTGCCTGTCAACCAGTTTGCCACCCAGTTGACCAACTCCTGACCCGCTCTGAGCCCACCCAGCTTATTAATCAATCTTCTATGTGGAACAATATCAAAAGCTTTGCTGAAGTCAAGGTAGGTGACATCAACTGCCCCCCCTTGGTCCACCACTCTGGTTACCCAGTCAAAGAAATCTATGAGATTAGTTTGACATGACCTTCCTTTTGTAAACTCATGCTGTTTTGGATCATCCTCTCCTATGGATTCCAGGTGTTGCACTATCCTTTCCTTAAGGAGTGCCTCCATAATCTTGCCCACTACTGAGGTAAGACGGACTGGTCTGTAGTTCCCTGTCTCCTCCCTGCTACCACTCTTGTGGAGCAGGATCGCATGAGCCCTTCTCCAGTCTTCTGGGACCTCTCCTGTGCTCAGAGACTCATGAAACAGTTCTGATAATGGCTCTGCTAGTTCCACCCTTAGCTCCTTTAGTACCCTGGGATGTATGCCATCAGGTCCCATTGTCTTGTCCACCATGAGCTTATCAAGCTCTTGTAGGACCCTTTCTTTTCTGAAGGGACTAGTGCTCACCTCCCCCCCCGTGTCCATGGTGCTGAGCTGTGAGCCCTGCCCTACCTTCTCTTCAGTAAATGCTTAGCAGAAGTATCTATTTAGGATAGATGCTTTTACATGGTCCTCCTCCTCACATGCCACCTTATCTCATTTGATTTTAGCAATACCCCCTCTGAACTTTCTCCTTTCACTAATGTATCTATAGAAAGTCTTGTCACCTTCTTTTACTATTTGTGCTAGTGTTTCCTCATTTTGGGCCTTTGCCTGCCTTACTGCCTTCCCTTAGAGAAGTTTGGTGTGTCTCCCTATCTTCATCCCGCTGTGTTCCCTTATATTTCCTGAAGGTCAGCCTTTTGGCTCTGACCTTTTCTGCTACTGTTTTTGAGAACCAAAGTGGTTTCCTTCTTCTTTTGCACTTCCTTTTCTCTCTAACACAATGAAATGTTGCTTCAAGTATTGCATCCTTAATGCTTGCCCACTTTGCCTGTAGCCCCTCACCTGTATTTCTTTTTGCCAGGGCTAGCTTAACTCTGTTGACCATCTTATCAAAGTCAGCTCCTCTGAAGTCCCATATTTTTGCCTTGGAATGGGATGAGTTAGTTGTAGTGGCCAAACTGAACCATAACATGATTGAACCATAATGACTATGATATATGAGTCAGCATTGCCATCATCTGATGATTTGTATTATTACATGGCTATGTACAAACTGTACCTCTTTGTTTCTGCAAAGCGATGACTACTACAAAATTGTATAATGTTATCTTGGACTGAGGAGCCACCTCTAATTTAGCCAATAGGGCTCATCTCTGTAACTAGACATGTTTCTACCTTACAGTAACCATGGTAATTATCATAGGTGTATAATGCAAGACATTACGTCTTCTACCTCAGAGACCTCAGGAGACATGGAGATTCCTCAAGCTATAGGGAATGCTTAGCATTGGCTCCCAGTTCCTTTTGGTAAGAACTGCTTAGGGCAACTGTGATTATCCTTTTGGTAGTAATAAACAAGCTTTATTACTCTTATGCAATGAGTCTGTGATTCCTTGCATGCTCATTAGTGCCAAGAACGTGAGAGTGAGGTTTAGACCTCCTGACAATTGGCAACCATGTGCAGGCAATATTTGGTGTTTACAAAGTTTCACTTGTTGCTTAAACCTTTTCCCTTCCCAACGGGGACTATAGGTGTGCATTCCTGCATCATCTCTCCCATTTTACTACCGCTTTGTAACTACTTGCAAAGTCTGGCTGCTTACTGGGTGTGGTCAATGCCGACTCAACCCACCCCACAGCAGTTTTGAATTGCAAGCTTACAAGTGCACAGTAGCCCAACTGTGGATAAGTGCACCTGTTGTGGAATGATACACAGTACGGTGCCTTTTCACAGTTTGATGTTTTGTTACCTCCCACACAATGGCCACAGTATCAAATATCTGCACAGACCTGAGACTCAATGTCTCAAACTTCCTTGCCTCCCATGGAGGATGGGCTGACTTCGTGTGGGATGCAAGTCAATCTGACAACCCTGTACTGGGGATTTCAACTCAGTACTCAGAGATGAGACAAACAGCCAGAAAGTGAGAAGCTAAAGGGCTGTTGGTCGCAGCTCTCTATGCTGCTCTTGAAGCCTCCAAAGTGAGGTTTCAAACCCTTGAACTGAAAATCTCATCTCTGAAACAGGAGATGGGGTTACAGGAAACTGAATGTGTGAGAAGAGAGCAGGATTTGGAGTCAGAACTCCAAGCTCTGAGAAATGAAAAGGATTCCCTTTTGCATCATTCTGCTCAGGCAGGTGAGCAGGAACTTGGTATGTTGAAGTTGGAGTGTGAAAGTTTAAGACAGGATAAGGGGCAGGCTTTGCAAATGAATGACTTATTAAGTAGAATGAATGAACAGATACATGAGGAGTTGGGAGAGCTACAGGATGAGATAAACCAGGTATGTAATGACTTAGAAATAGCTACTAGGGACAATCATGAATTGAGCACAGTGTATAGAGTGTTACAGAAGCAGACGCAGGATGAAGTGGATCTGAATGCAGCAAAATTGAGTCATGATGAATGTGATTCTAAAATGGTGAAACTGCACCATCAGCGAGAGGTGCTGGCTGGTCACATCAAGGTGATGGGAGGCTTAGCCCCTGACTTGTTGATGTCATCTGGCAAGAGGAGTCAGATGATGACATCTCCCAATACAACGCCTAGTCACACCCCTATATATCTCAGATACCCCTCCCTGCCATCCATAACATGGCTGTCCCCTGTCACATGACACCCATATCCTACGTCATCGATGGCATGATGCACATCATGGGTGATGCCAACATTGTGACCCCCATGATGGGGGGGAGCAGGCCCAGGTCTAGTCCCAATGGCACCACTGATTGCCGTTATTTCTGTGGACTGTAAGGGAGAGATAGAGAAAATGGTCGATGCCGCCTTAGGCAATGTGACCCTACCTGACAGGAGCAAACGGACACTCTGTACGCAGATCAAACAGATGCTGCAGGAGGCCGCGACTTGGGATGTAATGGTCCAAACTGTGGCTGAGGCCACAGCCCAGGCAGCCCTGGATGGTGCCCGAGGCAATCTACCTCCACTTGATCATCCCAATAATCCCCTACAAATGGCCTACTCTGTTCAGCAGATAGCTGACAGCATTGGTCAGATAAGCCCGTCTGACAACCTCAGTTACCACTTGGAAAAGGTGTGTGCTAAATGTGAAATGCTTAGTCTTGCTGCAGACTACTAGGTCCAGATCCTATGTCAGACCATTGATCCTGGATTGTGGGCAAAACTCCCAGATACCATCCGTCAGGATGGCCATGCCACCTTTGATGAAGGAGCAGTTGAGCTCATTTCCACACACAGCCCAGGTGCAGTAGGAGTGATGCTTGCATACCCTGTAAAACAGAATACAAAAGAAAGTCCAGCGACTTTCCACCACAGGCTCTGGATGACTTACCATGCAGGGAAGCATCTTGCAGGAGAAGCTGCAGATGTGGACCTCATTGAGTATAAGACTCTGTTCCTTAAGAATATGATTCCTGCAGTAAGAGAAAAGGTAAAGCCTACCACCTATCCCACCACAGAGAGGTTTGCCGATATCCTTCGTAAGACTGAGAGAGTTTATCAACTGTACATCCATGGTTCAGGCTCCGGTTACAAGAAAGTAGCTGCTGTGGAAGCCATTCCAGAGGTCACGGTGCACTACATGGTGGAGGGGCAGGCCCAAGAGAAACAGCCCCTTCCCACAGATAATCAACACCCCCAGCAGGCCCAACAACAACAACCACAACAATAACAATCCTGGGGTGGGAACTGAAACTACCATAAAAATGTGAAACACTATAAGAATAATAAGGGTAAATAACAAAGAACAGGTCCTTCGTATAGGGAAATAGCCGATGAGAACCGGAAGTTCCTAGACCTTCTCGGGCAAGTGCGCTCTGTAACAGATGCTATTCCCATTTGGACCCTTGCAGCCATACAACTGGGACAGCAGGCTGCAACAGGCCATGGAGACACCGTAAGTCTAAGCCCTCAGGCCCTTGCAGGCCTGAACTGGGAAGCTGCTCCCTATATAGCGTCAGTGCAGCAGGGAGAGGTGGTTCAAAGGAACCAGGCCCAAGTTCTCTTTCAGGAGCTCCCCCATGTTTCCACTGGTACAGACTGAAAATTACAGGCCCCAGTCTGTATTGTAAACAAGCTGGTCTTGGATACAAATGGGAGGCCCTGCACTGAGGCCAAGTTCGGGGGCCGCCTACTGACAGTACTACTGGATACAGGTGTGGCCGTGTCTGTATTATATGATGACCACCCAGACACATCCCCTTGGTCTACCAGAAGGAGGACCAACATGTCTGGTGTAGATGGAACTAGGTTGCCTGCATATCATTCCCTGCCACTACCTGTGGCACTGGGACACCTGAAGGCCTATCATACCTTTCAGCTGATGGTACTGCATGACCACCCTAGTATAATTGGTATTGACTTTTTGGCACCACACAGCTGTGTGGTAGACCTGGCCAATATATTACTGATACAAATTCAGTCATTATCACACCATCATGATCCCTGACTCACATGTGGTTGCAACAATATCTGCGAATGACAAAGAGTATGACGTCATAGATTTGTTCAAGAATCATGAGCTTTTCCTAAAGCTCCTCCCCATTCTACAAAGACATCTGGAGGCATTTGCCACCAGCAAGCATGACTGTGGCTGAATACACACTGTCATTGAAGTAACAGGCCCAGCACACAACAGGCAATGGCAATACCCCTTTCCACCTGAGGCCTTGCCTTCTCTTAGGGGAAATAATAAAATAACTCCTCAAGCATGGTGTAATTAAGACATGTGTTTCCACTGCAAACTCCCCAGTGTGGCCTGCGAAAAAACCCACAGGCACCTGGAGACTTACTATTGACTACAGGAGACTAAACCAGGTCACCCCCAGTTGTGCCCCAATGTGGCATTAGTACCAGATGTGCTATGATTATTGACCCCTGACCAACAATGGTTTAGTGCCCTGTAAATCTCCAGTGGTTTCTGGTCATTGCCATTGGCCCCCAAGAGTCAATATAAGTTTGCCTTCACCTTTGAGTGCAGGCAGTACACATGGAACTGCTTACCACAGGGGTTTCACAACAGCCCCTCCCTGTTCCATTTACATGTGATGGACACCCTTGAGGGTTTATCTACACCCCAGTGTCTCTTGCAGTATGTGGATGACCTGTTTTTGGCAACAGCCACACAGGAACAACACCTAGATCTCTTAGACAAACTGCTGACCCTCATCCAGAGGGCAGGCCTCAAATGTAACCCTGCAAAAACACAACTATGTCAGAAAGAGGTAATATTTCTGGGCCTGAGGATAACAGACCAAGGCCAAAGCCCTACCTGGAAGAAGATACAAGGATTGCAAGACTTGCCACTGCCCACTAACGTGGCCACTCTTAGAAGATTTCTAGGTATGGTAAACTATTCTAGAGATTTTATTTGTGATTTTGCTCAGAAGGCTGTACCTCTGTATGAATTATTGAAGAAGGACATTCCTTGGACTTGGGGCCCTATTCACACCCCAGCTCTGATGTTACTGAAGTAGGCCTTGGCCTCAACTCCAGCTTTGGTCAACCCCAATCCAACCCTCCCATTCCATCTGGAGTGTGCCATCTCTGACATTGCCATGTCAGCAGTGTTGGCCCAGAAGGTCCATGGCACCCTGAGACCCACTGCATATGCATCACAGCTCTTGACCCCAATGGAACAGAAGTACAGCCTTTGTGAAGGAACCTTATGGTCACCTACTGGGCCATCAAGCACTTCCTGTATATCATTGTGTACTCCCCACTGTTTATCAACACAAACCACACTCCTACAACCTTTTTGCTATCAGACAGAGTAAAGAATGGGTCTGTCTCCAATACCAGACTGACACACTGGTCCCTCCTTCTCCAGGACAGAGACATTAAGGTCCACCCAACCAAAATGCCATCCATGCTGGCGCATGGTCTCCTCTTCCAAGGAGAACCCCATAACTGTACACTGCAACCACCTGATCTACCAGATCCTTTCCTTCCTGCTACACCACAACTACTTGAGAACACCTCACTGTGTTGTGTCTTTACAGATGGCTTAGCTTCCTACTACCAGGGAGAACAGATAGCAGGAATGGGCACATTAGTAATTTACCCTTTTGTTAACACTGTTAAAATTTCTAAGCATTGCAGTGTGGCATCATCACAGTATGCTGAGATGGCAGTGGTGGTCTGCGCCCTTGAGTTCATCCAGCATGGAACCAAGGACACCATCATTTTCATAGACTCTAACTGGGCTTGTTGTTCCATTACAGAATTTCTCCCTTTCTGGCAGAAGAACTCCTTTCTCTCCTCTGATGGCAGTCCAGTGAAACACAAGGAACTGGTAATATACATTCATTCACTGGCACAAAAGTTTGCACACAAACTCTATGTACACAAAGTTAAAGCTCACTCCATACATGACCCCTATCATGCCTTCAATGACACTGCTGACACCCTTGCAAAGGAAGGGACCTGAGGGGGGGACACCTGGATGATGGACCATCCAGAGGCCAGAGCGGCTGTACACATTGTAGCAGTCAGGAAGAAACCTGAACCCTTTTCACCCTTGGATTTGACAGCAGTCCAACATGCTTACTCTGAACTCAAAGATGGGTTCAGATTCTTGGACAAAGGTACAGAGAAAAATGTACCTACCCACAACTCCTACCAAAGGTATGAATGTAAGTTACACCTGTCCCCAGATGACAAGCTCATCTGGTACCAACCAGATCACCACCCCCACCAAATTGTGAATGGTTCCTCATCATCTTAGATCTGAATTTCTGCACCAAGTGCATGACACCCCCACTGGTGGACACCAGGAAGTGGAAAACACACTCCAAAGGCTCAAGACTACCACCTGCTGGCCTGGTGTCACCAAGGATGTCAAACAGTACATAGATAACTGCCTTGTTTGTGCACACAATTATCCTGTCCTTACCAAGTGAAATGCCAAGCTACTACCACAAAGGCATTCTGGCCCTTGGCATGCCATTCAGATAGATTTTATTGGCCCTCTGACCAATACCAGCAGAAACAACAAATACACCCTTGTGGTAACTGATGTTTTCTCGAAGTGGGTTGAAGCTTTCCCTACTAAGGCATGCACTGCTAAAACCACTGCCAAAATCCTTGTGGAACAGATTTTCTCCAGGTGGGGCCTACCTCTCAAGGTAGACTCAGACAAGGGAACCAGTTTTACAGGTGAGTTGATGAAAGAAGCACTTGAGCTCCTCAGAGTTCATCAGAAGTTCCACATACTTTATCACCCACGATCCTCAGGTCAAGTAGAGACAGCCAAAAGACAGATTAAGCAAATGCTTTCCAAATTAATTGAGGATAATACCAAGGATTGGGATTCCTACTGCCGTTACCCATTATGGCAATTAGAGGTACACCCTTAGCCACCACCCAGTTGACACCCTTTGAAGTGATGACTGGTAGAAATATGAGATTACCTGAACACCTGTTGTTTGACCTGCACACCCCCACTGCAGACCATGTCTTAGTGGACCAGTATGTGGAAAAACTCAGACAAGACCTCATACACACTCATTTGTATGCTGCTAACTGCATGAGCAAGGTCTAGCAACAGTTTAAAATCCAATTTGACAAACACGCACAAGAAGTAGATTGGCAAGTTGGGGATCAGGTAATGGTTCTCAGATTTGCACATCCCACACATTCCTTCTCCAGTAAGTGGGAAGGACCCTTTCCCATTGTTAACAAGCTCAGTCCAGCAGTCTATCAGGCTAGACTAATGAAAAACAACAAACTGACTGACAAATGGTTACATGCAAACCAACTGAAGCTGTATAAAGGAGTATAATTACTTTTCCTCACCCCATTGGGTGGAATAGTACTAATTTACTAATGTTTGATTTTCCTTTTCAGATACACTGACAAGATGGCTATCTTGTTCCATTTTCTCCTCATCTCAGGAGTTATCCCCTGCATCCAAGGTATGGTAAAGCACATCCTTCCTCACCTTGATCCACCTGCAACTACCCCAGAAGGAGTCTCCATCAATATTCCCGACAATTTGATTACTGTTCAGGAAGGTTCAGATACCTACCTCACTGCCTCAGTTGTGGCTCCTGATAAATCTACCCTACAGATTGAGTGGGAAACCACATCTCAAGGACAAATACTCCCTGTGGCTAAGCTCTCCAAGGGAACTTTCCATGGTTGGTCCAATGCAAAATTATACCCAAATGGTTCTTTGTCCTTGTTCCAAACCACTCTTAGACATTATGGTTTATACAATATCACTGCCTTAATTGATCCCTCATATTGTAATTCCTTGTCTAAAGACTCTGCCAGAAAATTGTGTGCTGTACATAACATGGCCTCAGCTGCCATGTATTTGTCTGTGTTACCCCCTACTGACAAACAGCTTTTGGAGTGTCTAAAACACACCCCTGGTCCTCATTGTCATCTAACAGCCACTGCCTTACCTGGTACACTTATTAACAACTTACAATTTATGTATATACCTGTGTTGTTTAACTTGACTTACTGGAATATGAAAGAATGTGGTATCTGTCATACTACTAATACGTCATTGTTTTATAGTACTTTGTTACTTGATAGCTTAGCAACTTTTCAGATTCACAGCCAAGACCCCATTGCCAGGGTGCACACCACCAAGCATAGAGGCAATTTTAGGAGAAAACCTACTCCTGATGATCAAAGTCATAAACGTAATCCCCGTGACACCTCAGATGTCACTGGTGCCACAGGCACTGTAACTGGTGTTTCTGGTACAGCCATGTCTATCTGAAACAAAGCCAACATTGCCACTATCAAATCACATGCACAGAAATTCCAAACTGGTTTGGTAAATGATATTCTACCCCCATTATTCCATGGTGTGGATGGCCTTAGTCAGGAAGAAAGATATACTATATATAATATGTATGACATTGCTAAGGCATTTTCAGATTCTAAAGATAAGATTAATGCACTTATTGCACAGAACAATAAAGAAGCAGACAAGCAATATATTGCCTGTGAAATATTATGCTCAGCCTATGGCTCTTACAATATCACTACCATCAACAATCTCTGCAATGATCTAGATTCTGGAAGAATCCCTGATATCATACATGATAGATATATCTCTAAATGGTATTGTCCTCAGTGTAAATCCTCTAACTGTGTTGCCATGTGTATGCTACAGACTTTAACTATTCCAATTGCTAGGAATTTGGGTTTTGTGACCAGGCACCCTAATGCTGGTCCATGATTTACTTCTAAGAAATGTTCAATTAAGGATACTATATTTGTCTCTTTCACTGTTTCTTTACCACGTTTTGATCCCACTACAGCTATATTTGATTAACTGGCATCCGTACACTCCATTGAGCACCTTGATGAAGATGTCTACAGAGAATGCCTCGATTTGCCTCCTCTTTTGGTTTTCCATCCTCTTCTGGATGAATGGGTCTCGCCGCACGCGGACTGTTGTGCGAAGAAAGGGTATATTTATTTGTGTCGCTGTGACGTATTTCATGTTATTAAACCTGTATGTGGCTATTCCCCAGACAGCAACGATTGGTCCTTTTCCATGGACAATGACATTACCACTAAGGGCACAGAATACCAGGACTCAACATCTGCTCCAGATGATTTCAAGATATACCAATCTTACTGGGAGGAGGTTCAACACCTGTCAACACAGATTTCCAAACAGACTTATACTTGCCCAGTACAGTTGCAAAAATGGAGACTGCCTACTGTAAAAATGCAATATAATTCAGATGGAGAATACTGTATAGTTACAAACCATAGGTCATATACCTATGGCCTAAAAACATGTTCTATTGACAGTTCTAACTTTTGTTTCATACTACACCAAAAGACAGTTATTGGGCACACAGTTATTACCCCTGTTCCACTTATGGACACTGACATCATTGATGGTAACCTTGATTATCTGCTCACTCTTTCAGAGTACTTACCTTACTTTAATGTACACATTGATCCTTTAACTTTGACGTTGAAATCACGTTTAGAAAGAAAATACACCCAACTCATCCACATCAGCAACAATGTTTCCAAAGCTACTGAAGCTGTTCTTGCACTCATTAATGATGGTGATATGTATATTGCACTTACTAACACTTGGTTAGAGATCACCTTTAAAGGTTTTGTTATTATACAAGCATTTTTGATATTTTTTCTCATTATCATGCTTTGCTGCCTACGATGCACATTACACCAACACCGTGAGGAGCTGGAGTTCCTTTACAAGGCTCACACGTCTGGTTTGTAAATGACACCTGCTCCCTATCCACTTCCTTACTCTTGCTGTGTTGTCCCTTGTGAGGCAACAAGAGGGGGAATGTTACACAAGGTCCCTGCAGCCTAATTGCAATCCCCAGAGGTGCACCGTAGACAGCTAGCATTTAAGCATATGTTAAACTAACATATAGGGCTAAGGGCATCTACCTTATAAGAGTAGATGTCAGGATATGGATGCATATTATTGTTATACACTTTACTTTCTAATACACACATGTATTTCTTGCTTACAAGATGTTAGGACATTTGTGTCCTTGTAATGACTCTGATATATGAATCAGCATTGCCATCTTCTGATGATTTGTATTATCACACGGCTATGTACAAACTGTATCTCTTTGTTTCTGCAAAGTGATGACTACTACAAAATTGTATAATGTTATCTTGGACTGAGGAGCCACCTCTAACTTAGCCAATAGGGCTCATCTCTGTAACTAGAAATGTTTCTATCTGATAGTAACCACGGTAATCATCGTAGGTATATAATGCAAGACATTATGGCCCGGATATTCAAACTGCGCACAAAATGTGCGCAACAGCAGGAGCAAGCACAAACCAATTGCGCATATGCGCAACAGGTGTGATATTCAAACATGGAGCAGAACAAATTGCGCAAGCAGCCAACGTCTGAATATCGCACTAACTGCGCCATAGCGCAACCAGGAAGGAGAAGCTGAGCAGAAATGTTGCGCTATAGCACAACCAGGGCAGCCCAGCTGAGCAGTCCAGAGGTGCCATAAGCGCAGCAAACCCCCCAGAGCAATGGAACTGCACATCAGGGAGGCAGGCTGGGGCCCACCGCCAACCATGCCACACATGGGCACAGGACCACACTGCAGAACCAACAAGACACCGCACACCCCAAGCACAGCATCACTGGGGTGTGACGGATAAATCTACTGGCCCATGGGACAAGCCAACAAAGCACAGCAGAGCCATGACACCCCAGCACAACCACTGGCAGGCTGAGAGTGCCACACACAGGGGTTGACAACCACAGTGCACATCAGCCCCGATCACGCACAGCACACCTGCACCGTGACCCCAAGACACCACCCATGTGCAGTGACTGGCACTGCAGGAAACCATACATCCCCAGCACCGTCAACCCGTGCAGCAGAGAAGCATACAAGCCAGACACACCCTGTGCACCCAGCAGTGGGTGGCAGCAGACGGCAAGACCAACAGAAAGTCACTGCCATGCCGGAGATACCTCCCCATGCACACACACGTACGCACACACACACACACACACACACACACACCAGGACCATACCACCCCAGATGGCATGTACACCACTGCAACTGAGCACCCATAGCCAGCTGCAAATCAGAGACCAACACAGTATTCATATCAAAATATAAATATGTATTTTCAAATTTTCAAATAGTAAATAACAAAACAATAAACAAGAACTGTTTACAAGGGAGGACGGGTACAGGGTAGGGGTGTTCAAGGGGTAGGGATGAACAACTTGGAGAGGGAAGGCAGGGTGGTAGGGATGGGAGATTTCATCCTGTGCCTGGTTCCGCTGTCCCCTGTGATGCCTCCTCCGCAGGCCATGTCTTCTAATGGACTCCAGGATGGCCTGGTTATCCAGGGACACCTGTGTCAGGCCCCATATGTCCCTATGTATCCTCCGGAGAACTTCGAGGCCTAGGAAAATGGGAACACAGTCAATGGCTGTGACTGACCACAACCCTGAACACCACCCAACCTGCAAGCCATATAGCCCAATGTCCGCACCTGTGATGCATGCACCCACCCACAGTGACATGCATGGCCATCACAAACAAGCGGCACCAGCTATGTGCACCCTGCACACACACACACTGCCCATGTCCATCACAGCACAAACAAGGCTGTCAGAGTGACGTGGCAGCGTGGTCGATGCCAGTTACACAGCTATGTGCCCAGTGCATGCATGGACCACCAGTGACACATACACAGGCGTGCTGTGATACAGGACAGTGATGCATGTCACCTGTGTCGTGCATACATACATAGATACATAGACAGTGTCGGCAGATAAGGCCTATGGCCACCCAGTCTAGCCATTTGAGCTTGTAAGTTCACTTTGTTTTCCTATAAGTCTGTTGCACCTTACCTGACCTCCAGAATTCCTTTATGTCTATCCCGTGATTGTTTCAGCCCCCACCACTTCCTCTGGCAGGGTGTTCCACTTGTCCACCACCCGTTCTGTGAAGAAATTCTTTCTCATGTTTCCTCTGAATCGTTCTCCCTCCAACTTCATCCCATGCCCTCTAGTCCTGGAACATCTTTTTCACTTAAAAATAGTGTTTTCCTGCACCCTGTTCCTCCCTGTAAGATACTTGTATGTCTCTATCATATCCCCTCACTCCCTCCTCTCCTCCAGGGAGTACATGTTCAGTTCCTTCAACCTGTCTTCATCGGACTTGTGATGCAATCCATGCACCATCTTTGTTGCTCTCCTCTGAACCTTGTCTACCCAGTCTATGTCCTTATGTAGGTATGGTCTCCAGAACTGTACACTGTACTCCAGGTGGGGCCTCACTAGTGTCTTGTATAGTGGAATTATGACCTCCCCTTTCCTGCATGGTTGTGTTGTGCATGGCTGGTGGTCTTGCCCCCCAGCATGCAATAGCATTCATGAAGTAATGATACTCACACTCCTCAAGCAGCTGGGTCTGCCGCTGCTGCTGCTGCTGCTGCTGCTGGGGTGCAACACCCACTGGCACCGGGGCCCTGGCATGGCCCTCCTCACCCCGTGCCTGCATCCTCACATCCCGGCCTGTGGGAGACATACGTTGAGACAAACATCAGTGTGACTCCAAAGCAGACTGCCCCCTGCCCCAGTGAGAGTGCCTGCCCACACAGCCAGACCCATGCATCTCACACCTGCACACATTGACACAACCAACCATGGCAGAGCCATCACCTATGCACAGCCAGCAAAACACACTCCACCCCTACAGAGAATACAGGTGCATAGATGGTACACCACCTGGCCTGAACACCATGCCCGCCTGGCACGTGACCGCAGCCAATCAAGAAGATCCGGATCCCTCGCGGGAGGTCACCGTGCAGGTGCGGCACTGCTCAGCTGACCGGCACTGTCCAGTGACCCCCACCAGGTCAGTGGCCACTTGCTGCCACACCTGCGTCCTGCAATGGTGAGGTGCCTCACCATAAAGTACCCATAGTGGGCTCCACTAGGGCCACCAAGTTGGCCAGTTCAACTGGGCTCCACTGAACTGCTCTTCTGTGAGCCATGGTACCAACTTTACAGCAGGCAATATGGCGCCCCGCTACACCGTAACCCCATGTGGAGATGTTGCGCAATAGACCACCACAGGTTCCAATCACGCTGTTCAAACAGCGCCGTTACTTCACATAGCGCTGTCACCAGACAGCGCAATAGGTCTGTACA
The DNA here is from genome assembly GCA_016271365.2 of Neoceratodus forsteri. NCBI lineage: Eukaryota > Metazoa > Chordata > Ceratodontiformes > Ceratodontidae > Neoceratodus > Neoceratodus forsteri. The sequence goes on from CM057456.1 coordinate 1,092,292,642, forward strand.
CATGGCAGCCGAACAGGGCCAGGGGGCCAAGGTCGGACACAAGGTCATGGGCAATGATGCAAGGCCACGCACAGCGCCATCTGACATATACGCATCCTGCGCGACCGACCAGCTGCGTACCAGTGCCACAGTGGACTATTGCGCAGTAGTGCCACAGCGCCATATAGTGCCCAGTGCTGTAGCACCACTGGCACAATGGTGGCCATGGCCTGAATTGCAATCGTGCACAGCCGCGTCAGCAGCGTAAGCAGAACACCTGCGTAAGCTATCTGGGCATGCGCCAATGCAGTGTACCACACAGTCACAGATCTGCACCATTGGCTCAGCCGACTCAACCGTGTGCGTAAGCGCAAATTCGCGATATTCAGCCGACACATACAAATCATCTGATCAGCCATTCAAAGGTGCAGTGGTGCGTTGCATGTCATTATAGTTATCCACTCTAATTTGCATGCATTGCGCTATAAATGTCGCATTGTTAAGATGCGCTGGCAGATTCGGTTACTGCAGGTGAGAGGTGAGTTGCATGCTGTGTGATGTTCTGGACAATGGTCATGGGAAAATGCTGCAGACTGCACAGTGACAGGTGTCCCCACTTTATACAGATCGCCATGACCGAGCAGAGCCAAGGTGAGGTGAGGGCGGTGGGCGTGGGAGGAGGCCCAGCTTACCCCAGAGACAGAGGCCCTCTTCCAGGCCTACCTGGATGAGGAGCCAGTACTGAGTGGATGGAGGCACCCCTCGGTCCCGTCTGCGGCTGCATGGGAGGGTAGCTTGGGCCGTGAACCTGCCGGAAGCCACCAGCTCCATGCAGGAATGCAAGAAGAAGATAGGGACAGACCACAGGAGGTTGAAGGAGAAGGTGGCAGCCTTCAGGGCGGCGCGATGCTGGCACTGGCGGGGCCGCCAGTGGTGTTGGAATGACCCGGCTGAGGAGACACTGGTTGCATCAATGCAGCAGGCGCTATTGAGGTGTCCAGGAGGTGGATTCCAGACAGGTGGAAGCCCATCACTACCTGGTATGACATGGTGGTGGTGTTGGGGGGTTGGGGAAGGTTGTTCACATGCACTCACATGTACTCTCTTTCTGCTACAGATCCTGTTAGTCTTCAGGAGGCGGTGGTGGTGGGTCAGGCAGTGATGATGACCTGCTGGACATGGAGGAGGTCCATCCACCTCTATCACCAGCCAGCAGGCACTGCAGCAGCATGCAGCTGGGCTGCCAACTCTGGTGTCGGTGATTCGGTGCGGGGGTGCTCAGCCTGTGTCTCAGCAGTCTGGCATGCAAGCATACCAGCATGCTGTGACTATGGCTGTAGCGCATTACCTGCACCATTGATGATCTAAGTACTGCAATGGCCAGTGATAGGTGTGTGCCCATGACGGACACACAGCAGCCAGCACGTGCCCTGGGCCTTTCTGGTTCCAACTTGTGTACCAGCATGCTGGCACAGTCCCAGGCTGTGCCTGTCAGCACCGGTGGGGCAGCACCAGTGGCTGTGCAGGTGTCTGGCACTGTTGCTAGCACAGCGGTGGAGCGAGTGGACCCTGAGGCACACAGCAGTTGGTGGGGCAGCAGCAGCATCACCCACCAGGTCTGGGGGTACAGTGTCAGCGGTGGCATGTCCGCCGCCTTTGATCCACCATTCCTGGTCCTGGCGACAGCGCCCACCCTCAAGGGGTGTTGTGCATCAGGACCTTCCACACCCTGGGGGACAGGATGCCGTTGGGGCACAGTACCCATTGGATGAGCACACCCGCCTGCTGCGGGAATCAGTACAGCTGCAGAGGCGGGTTGCAATGTCCATGAAGGCACTGTCTGTGGCTGTGGAGTGGCACAGCAGGGAGTGTGCTCTGGACCGTGCAGATCTGGTTCATATGCGGACGGATGCGACCGCCGCCATTGACAGGCTGACCCAGCAGTGGTCTCTGTCGTGGATGCACTGGGCACACAGTCAGGTGCCCCTGTACCGCACGCCCCACACAGTTCACTCTCCACTCCCCATTCCCAGCGTCGTGCGACACCAGGCCTGTCGATGCGGGTTCTGCTGTGGCCATCTCGAGCACCCCTGGTGTAGGTTTGTTCGCATGCTGCATGCCCTGTCTGCGGGCAAGGTCGGCGTTCGGCGCAGTGGGACCCTGGTGGTGCAACAGTGCCACCCCATGTAGCCCTGTTCAGCCTGCCAGTGCTGTTGGGTCACGGCGGGCCACCCATGCATCTCGCGGTGGCCGTGGGACAGTGCTAATGACTGAGCTGTCTCCCAGTGCGGGCCCTGTCTGGTGCTGCCATGTGTGCAATGTGTGTCATGGTGGGCGGTGCACTGCTGGGTGCTCTGCTCACCCCCATTACGGACCACCTGCACACCCTCCCAGCTGCTGTCCACAGGTGCGTGTGCATGATGATGCCTGCATTGTACTGTACACCAAGGTGCAAGGGTGCCCAGCATCTGACACACGTACTTGGACAGTACAGGTGGTGGGGGTGGTCGGTGGTGCTGTGTTAGCAATGTCGGTTCTGCTGTGCTGTGCATCTGCCCATGTACGCTCTGTGCCTGGTGTGTGTGTGTCCATATGAGTGCTCACCCCTCCCTGATGGTGTGTTTGTATGCCTGGACCCTTCCACTCCCCTGACCGTCATGCACCCCTGGTGTGTTCCCCTGTGTGCCTGTGGTTTGCGCATGGACAGTGTTGGTTGCACATGTCCCCTTGACTTACCTGTGTTCTGCATAGTGCTCCTGTGTGATGGTGTCCCGGTGCAGCTGGGTCTGCCGGATCAGTCGGGGGTCCCGCCGTCCTAGGGTGGGCTGCTCATCACCATCAACACCATCCCCATCGCTGTCCCCCTCTTCAACCTGTACGGCTATCCCATGGTCTTTGGCCATGTTGTGCAGGATGCAACAGGCCAGGAATATCCCACAAGCCTTTTGGGGGCTGTACTGTAGGGCACCGCCAGAGGTGTCTAGGCATCGGAAGCATGCCTTGAGCATCCCTAACACCCGCTCTATGATGTTGCGTGTGGAAACATGTGCCTCATTATAGCGTTGCTGCGATGGGGTCATGGGGCACCGGTATGGTGTGAGCAGCCAGGGACAGAGTGGGTATCCGCTGTCACCTGTGTGGAGATAGTGGAGATCAGTCTCATGTTCAGGTCCATATTGCCCATATCCCTGTGTGCCACTACCATGACACCTGTGGCATTCCCAACCTTGCCCCGAGTTTGCATTCCATATATGTGTACTCACCCACTAGATGTCCTGTGGGGATGTCCCCACTCTCAAATCGATGGCACAGTGCGGACGGATACCATATGAAGGCATCATGTGCTCTGCCAGGGTGTGTGGCACAGACACTGATTATGTGCCCAGTGGCATCACACACCACCTGGCAGTTGACACTGGAGAAGCCCTTTCTGTTCCTATATGTGAGCCCATCAGGGCCAGGTGGCATGCGAATGGCCACATGGATGCAGTCTATGGCCCCTAGCACGCCAGGCATATGTGCTACCCTGTGGAACTCCTGCATGTTTGCCGTACGCTCTGCCGCGGTGCTGGGGAAATGGATGTACTCCGCAGCATGTGGCAGCAGTGCGCTGAGGGTGGGTGAGGATGCATGATGTGGCCAACTGTGTGATGCCTGTGGTGTCCCCTGTAGGCCTCTGGAAGTGCCGTGGCAAGCAGGCATGCAGGCTGTCACCTTGGTCTCCACCGACAGGCGAACTCCGTCGTGAGGGTGCCTGCATCACATCACTGCACAGCTCACAGAGCCATCTCAGTATTGCCCTGTTCAGGCAGTACCAGCCCACGATCTCTACATCTGTGTACAGCTCAAAAGCTGATGCGGGCACCGGTACTACCTGTTGAGGGGCATACTGCTGACGGGCCTTCACAGCCACGTCCCCTGCAGCATGCATTCTCACCCCCTCATTACAGCTTCCGTGGAAGCTGCCACTGTCCATCTCCCTGGCTTCTGACCCCCTGGCTGCTGTTGCTGTGTTACCCCACTGTCCTCACTGCTACTTCCACTGCACCGGCACCCCCGCTGGCCTCTACAGCCTATGGCCCACACTTTCCTTGCCGCCCATGCCTGTCTGTTGTCTGTCTGTCTGTCTGTCTGTCTCTCCCCACTTGGCAGCCTTGCAGCGTTCTTGCGCCCGCTTCCTTGTGCTTTTATTTTGGCTGATTTCCGTGGTCGCGCAATTTCGGCTGTGCATTGCGCTATAAGCGCAGAGTCTTTGAATGCTCGCATTGTATCTTTATGCATGGATCCACCCCTTCGGTTGCGCATGCCTTCATTTTCATTGCGCTGTTGCTCAGCATGTTTTCGGTGGTGCAACTGCCTCCTTCTGAATATCGCAAAATGGCACATTTTTGGACTTGCTTCATGCGCAACCCTGTTGCTCATGGTGCAACTCTTTTGAATATCCGGGCCAATGTCTTCTATCTCGGAGATGCCAGGAGAAAAGTAGATTCCTCGAGGTATAGGGAACGCTTAGCATTGGCTCCCAGTTCAAAGAAACATAGAAACATAGACTTTGATGTCAGATAAGGACCACTTGGCCCACCCAGTGTGCCTATTTCCCTACCTACTGGATAAGCTGCAGATTCTAGTTAACCAACAGCCTACTTCCTGCAACCCCCCACTATAATTGCCTTGTGTCTGTCCCATGCATGTTTGAATTCCCCCACTGTTTTTGACCCAATGACCTCCCTCAGGAAGGCTGTTCCATGTATCCACCACTCCTCCATGAAAAAAAATTTCCTCACATTACCCTGAGCCGACCCCCTCTATCTTTAAATTGTGCCCCTAGTTCTTACATCTCTTTTTCTTACATCTCTTTTTCTGAAAGATGCTAACCTCCTGGACTTTGTTGATTCCTTGAGGTACTTGAATGTTTCTATGATGTGCCCCCCGTCCCTCCTTTCATCAAGAGTATACATATTAAGCTCTCTCAGTCTCTCTTCATATGGTTTCTGCTGCAGACCCTGCACCATTTTAGTTGCCCTCCTCCGGACTGCTTCCATCCTGTCTATGTCCTTGCATAGATGAGGTCTCCAAAACTGCACACAGTACTCCAGATGAGGTCTCACCAACTGTCTGTATAGAGGGATAACCACTTCCCTTTTTCTACTTGTGATGCCCCTTCCGATGCATCCCAGTATCCTCCTGGCTCTCCTTACCGACTTTTCACATTGCTTACCCACTTTTAGATCATCTGATATGACTACCCCCAGGTCCCTTTCCACTTTTTGTTGTTGTTAGTACCTCCCCTGCTATTGTGTACTCTTCTCCTGGGTTTTTGTTTCCCAGGTACATTGCTTTGTGCTTCTTTGCATTGAATCTAAGTTGCCATATGTCTGACCATTCCTCCAACCTTGCCAAGTCCCTTCTTATCTTTTCTACTCCCTCTTGTGTATCAGCTCTGTTACAGCTCTTTGTGTCATCTGCAAAGACGCATACCTTTCCCTCCAGACCCTCTGCAATGTCACCTATAAAGATGTTAAAGAGGACTGGACCCAGTACTGAGCCCTGAGGTACTCCACTAGTAACCCCTTCTTCTGGAATGTGTTCCATTCACTATTACCTTCTGTGTCCTGTTGTGCAGCCAGTTTGCTACCCAGGCTACCACCCTGGGACCCACTCCCAGGCTGGCTAACTGATTATTAATCTTTGTAGCGGACTGTGGCAAATGCCTTGCTAAAGTCTAAGTAGGCCATATCCACAGCCCTCCTGGTCTATTACTTTGGTCACCCAGTCAAAGAAATCAATTAGATTCATCTGACAGGACCTTCCTGCTGTAAATCCATGCTGCTTTGGGTCCTGTGCCCTGCTGGCCTCTAGGTACTCAACAATTCTTTCTTTCAGAAGTGATTCCATCATTTTCCTACCACTGAGGTCAAACTTACAGGTCTATAGTTTCCTGCTTCTGCCTTGCTCCCACTTTTTGAGAGAATCACATCTGCCCTCCTCCAGTCCTCAGGTACCACCCATCCTGCCATGATTTGTTAAAAGCATGGTCAGTGGTGTCACTAGGTCCTCCCTAAGTTCTTTTAGGATTCTGGGGTGAATCCCATCAGGCCCCATTGCTTTGTCCACCTTGAGTTTTAGGAGTTCTTTCAGGACTCTTTCTTCTGTGAATGGATTGGTGTCAACCCCCTACCCAGAGTGCTTCTATTGTCTGGTTTAGGTAACTCCTCCTCATCTTCTTTTGTGAATACTGAGCAAACGTATTCATTCAGTATCTCTGCCTTTTCACTGTCTCCCTCTGCCCACCTCCCTCTCCTTTATTAATCTTCCTATCCCTCCTTAACCTTTCTATGCTCCTAATGTACCTATAAAAGGTTTATCCCTTTCTTAACTGAATTGGCTATTTTTTCCTCAGTTTGGGCCTTTGCTAGTCTGACTGCCTTCCCACTTCTTTCTGCTTTAATTGATACAGTTCCTGTTGTGCTCCTTCTGTGATTCCTTATACTTTTTGAATGCAGCCTTTTCTCCTTAACCTTCCCTGCCACCTCTTTTGAGAACCATAGTGGTTTTTTACTCCGCTTTGTTTTCTTTATTTGTTTCACACAATGGCTTGTTGCCTCTATGATGGCAGTTTTGATTTTTCTCCATTGTTCTTCCACCTCTCCTTTTTGGTCATTTCTAGTGCATTTTTCAGGTATTCACCCATTTTGCCAAAGTCAGCCCTTCTAAACTCCAGTATCCTCGTTTTTGTATGGCTTATCTCCATGGTTGTGCTCATTGTGAAGCACACTGTGCAGTGGTCGCTTGTTCCCAGATGTCTACTGACTTCTAAATTTGTGATCCTCTCTCCATTTGAGAGTACCAGGTCTAGTATTGCTCCCTCCCGAGTGGGTTCCTACACTAGTTGTCTAAGGCCTGCCCCCTGCAGGGCATCGAGAATGACCCTGCTCTTGGATGTGGCTGCAGTACATGTTATCCAGTTAACATGTACTGCAGCCATTCCTTTTGGTAAGAACTGCTTAGGGCAACTGTGATTATCCTTTTGGTAGTAATAAACAAGCTTTATTACTCTTATGCAATGTATCTGTGATTGCTTGAATGCCCATTATTACCAAGAACCTGAGAGTGAGGCTTAGACCTCCTGACACAATCCTTACCCAAGATTGTGAAAATCAATAACACCTTTTAAATCTGACATCTCTTTTTTTTTTTTAAACTCCTCCTCTCCCCTCTGGAGTTGCCTCTTCAGGAGATACCAATGAAGTCTGTCCCTACCACAACCTTACCTGACTGAACGGGGTCCTCCATCATATTGTGGTTCACCCCCTGCCCGGGGTTGGGGTGGGACCACCCCTGAACCTCGAAATCTCATCAGGTCCCCTGGTTCAGCTGGGTAGGCAGCTGTATATCGAGACCCAGCTCGGCACTCCTTCTACCCAACTCCGAAGGGGTATTTTCCTATTTTTATGGCTTGTGGGATGCTGCGTACCCGAGGGTCAAGGCACATACGTTGACGCCTACAACGTCCCTCTCCCTCTTTCCATGAAGGAGCTGCCCCAGAGCTGATTGGCCCCCGACCTTCACCCCAGAGCAATCACACTCCAGTGACTTGACACACTGTTGCACCCCAGCCTCCACCAGGGGGTGCCACTTGCTGACTAGGAAGTCCTCCCTCCACCCCGGAGAAGGTGAGCTGTCATCGGACATTCCAACCTTTCTCCCCCTGGCCAACCCCCTGTGGCCTGAGTTTGCTCTCAAACTCCGGTCACCGGTGTGGTGAGAGGTGTGGCATCCAGCGCCTCAACCCTCAGCACTACTGGGCTGGCTGACATCTGTTTTTTGATGGTGTGCACCTCACTGTTCTTTATTTGCACTATTGATCACTGCCAGGTGTGCCTGAGGATGTTAAGTAGCTTTTTAAAATTTGCAACAAGCATGTACCCCTCAAATGTCAAAAGGTGAGGCTAAACTTTGCACCCTGGGTCTCCCCTAACCTACATAGGCTCAGAAAGACACGGAACAAAGCCTGGGGCAAAGTTCAATGCTGCAACAGCCAATCTGACTGGATATACAGTAGTAGCCACAGACATTGCCAACTATGTCCCGAAATTTCTGTGATATTTCTAGAGAAATCTCCTGCTTTCTGCATTTCCACAGTGGGGGCAGCAGAGAAAAACTCTTTAGAAATTTCACGAAATATCTGGAAATAGCTGGCAATGTCTGTGGCTACTACTGTACAGGTGGACAAGAAACAAATATATTAGCCTCATCATGACAACCAAAATATCCTTTCATGCTAGTACATTCATGAACAACACCTACAACACCACGAATTTCTGAAATGTTGTCACTGGGTTTAAAGCACCCTGAAATGTGATGCATCCCTGAGAATCAATTCTTTGGTTCATCTGGCTGCCACTCACTGTGTAACATGGCAGTCACGTAAACACCAACTCTGAATTTTGAAATGCTTTTAATACAGATATCTTAAAATGCCAAAGGAACTCCACCTTACACTTGGAACACCCAAACCATTTTATCGATCCTTTCCACCCGAGCTGCTTCAGCAGCCAGTGCACCTCCCTTGTCATTCTCTAAAATTGAACACTCAGGTGTTCTGGACCAACTGATCCACTTAAAAGCCAAAAAGTTGATTGTCCAGCTGGACTAGATACCAAACTGCAGAAACTTTCAGCCCCCTAAATCAACAGGCCATTGGCATACCTGTTAATTTGCTTCTTAGAGCTATCTTATGTTACTTCTGGCTGGAAGGCTGCCAGCATGGTGCCTATCCATAAAGGAGGTAACCTGGTCAAAATCAACAATTGTAGATCTATCTCCCTCCTGCCTGTGATCTCCTAAGTGCTGAAGTGTATACTACACAACCAAATAATGAAATTCCTGAAAAAAACTTGCTGCTCGACAAATGTCAATCAGATATTTGAACAGGCTACTGTACAGTCAATACTGTGACCAGGGTTCCCATAAACATCAGTTTGGCTATAGACAGAGGTAAATGTATTGGTGACATCTTCATCAACATATTGAAGGCTTTCAGCTGAGTGGATCATAGAAAATTAGTGTCAAGACTAATAGACTGTCACATGAGCTCAGAGGTAGTCAACTACTGTAACTCAGCAGCTACCTAACTAACCACAAACAGAACATCAGGTTAAGTGGCATGGATTGGAGTGGAGCCTGTATATGCCATTATTGCTTTTACTGTGATTTTGTGCGTTTACACAATACTTTTTGTGAGTACTATATTTTTAAACATTAAAATTACCTTCCACTAAATTATTATGTGTTTGGAGTGCCGATTGTTTACATATTAAGTGGCATCAAGAGCAGCTTTCTCCATGTCATTAAAGGTGTCCAACAAGGCTCTGTCCAGGGCCCCTCACTGTTCTTATTATACATAAAAGACTTGGGTCAGTATATCGCAGTGTGGATTACCAACTTTATTCAGATACTGTTGTAACCTATTCCTCTGGAGCCAACATCCTTGCTGTACAGACTGCTCTTCAAAAGAGATTTCATGACCTGCAGTCTTACCTTCATGATTTCAAAACTGTCTTTAAAGACCAACACCATGACATTCAGCTCTTCCCCAGGACTGAAGAACTACACTGGTTCTGTTCCTCTGCTCGTTGCTACCACAGACTGTACATATGCTTCAATCATGTCATCCCTTTCCCTCTTCTTCTCAAGAGTGTACATGTCCAAGTCCTGCAGCCTCTTGTATGTTGTGAGCCCCTGATCGGGCTGCCAACTTCACAAACCTGTGGTCATGGCTGGAGAAGCCAGCTGGCCACATGCCTTTCAGCCTGCCCATCTGGGATCCCTGCAAGCCAGCTCCGTGAGCCCCTGATTGGGCTGCTGACTTCATAAACCTGATGTCGCGGCTGAAGAAGACAGCCAGCCATGCACCTTTCAGCCTGCCTGTCTGGGAGCCCTGCAAGCTGGGTAAGCTACCGCACAGCCTCAGGGAACAGCTTGGAGCCTTGATTGGTGAACGAGCCACTTGGGAATCCCTCCGATTGGCGGCCGTTGTACGGCTTTGCCTGTGATTGGCCACCTGGAGACTCTGCTCTCGTGGCTTTTTTTTAAATGTCTCTCTTGTTTTTGGCGCACTAGCCTCCTCTGAGATTTCACTTGAAATGTTTTACTGGGGGGTTGCTAAATGTGGTAAAAAACTGTTATAACTAGTGGTACAGCAAATTGTTAATTGTGTTAAACTCTGACTGCATATCTGTCTTCTCCTTATAACCCTTCTGCAGATTCTTACCCTCTCTCTCTTCCTCACCCTCCCGCTCAACCCTCTAATCCATTTCTGAATAACATTTCCTTGGGCTAAGTGGCGCCACTCCAAATTGCACAGCCGTCTGGTTCCTGGCCCATTCAGCCCCCTTCCCAACCGTCTTTTCCCTGCAAATTTACACCCCACCCCTCGATTTATTTATTTTGTGTTTTTCACTTCCCCAACTGTCTCTCTCTGTCTTTGAAAACTCACACCCCCACCCCCGATTTATTTATTTTGTGCTCACCACTGTCCTTTTGCTTTACTTGCCCTTAATAATCCCTTAGTCTGCTATCTTGCAGATCCATGAGCCCCTGATCAGGCTGCCGACTTCACAAATCTGCTATCATGGCTGGAGAAGCCAGCCGGCTGCGTGCCTTTCAGCCTGCCTGTCTGGGAGCCCTACAAGCCAGGTAAGCTACCACACAGCCTTGGGGAACAGCTTGGAGCCTTGATTGGTGAATTAGCTGCTTGGGAATCCCTCCAATTGGCTGCTGCTGTACGGCTTTGCCTGTGATTGGTAGCCTGGAGACTCTGCTCTCTGCTGCTTTTTTTTTTTCAAAACTTCTCTCTTGTTTTTGGCGCACTAGCCTCCTCTGAAATTTCTTCCCACACCACCTGCCCCGACCCCAGCCTCTATTAAATGCTCTCACACTGATAGTAAGCCCAATCCTCTACACACCTATTGGTTTATGGATTGTTAGCCACACCTATCCTATGGCCCCCTCCTCCAGCTAGCCCTGCTTTCTCAAGTAGTCTGTCACAGTTGGTCCCATTAACCTCAAAAACATTACCTCTTCTAGGACATAACTTCCAATTTAAAAAAAAAATGACTTGTGAGGATATTTTCTTGCTCAGCTGCCTCATCTTGCTAATCCATGTCCAAGTCAGAATTCCAGTTACATACCTGCCTCATGGCCAAAGTTCCTCCCATGCTGACTACCAAGTTATGCCCCTTCTTGATAAGCTATGGCAACACATAATGGGGACATCCCCCCTTTGGTCCTGTCCATCCTCTCATCAGGCACTAACAAGAGAACACGTTAGAGCGCCCCTGAATCTATCAGCAAAAACAGTCATTTATGCACTTTTTCTAACAACTCATGCTGCTGTCCATAAGCCAGCGACCACAACACCCTCTCATGCCAGATGAAGCAACAAGAAACTACTTAGCAGGCTAAGACACCTCCTCAAGAAATTATTACTACTTCTCTTACTCTGCTCTGGAGTTGTCAATCTTAACCCTGGACCACCTGTTTCATTCGAAACCCCTTCGGACCTCCCACAATATCAGCTTCCTGCATATGAATGTCTGTAGCTTACTAAAGAAGTTTGACCTAAGACAGACTTGGGCTCTGCATGCATCCCCAGATTTCTTTATGATATCAGAATCCTGGCTTACGCCTTCGATCCCTCACAAATCCATCAATGTACTGGGATACAGCACCCACCGATGTGATAGACCAACCCAAGAAGGGGGGATCGTAATATATGTTAAGAGCAAATTCATTGTCACAGTCATTGATTGCACCTCTAAGGCTAAAGAATTTGAATGCTTGGTATTAAAATTATCCCTCTCCACTGACAAGGCGCACCTTATTGCTGTGTGCTACAGACCTCCTTCTGGTGGCATGGACCTCCTACCGCATCTCCAAAGCCTTTTCGAATCAACTACCACCGAGTGTATTATTATGGGGGATCTTAACCATAACTGGAATGATGACAGCTCCAAGAAGCTAAAAGACTTCTGTGATGTGAATGGATTGGCACAAATGACACCCGCAGTCACCAGACCCAACAGAAAAAAGCTGGAGCAAAGCTCCCTACTGGACCTTATGTTAGTAAACAAACCTCATAACATCTCACATACTGGAGTGTTCTCTAACGACCTAAGTGATCATTGCCCCACTGCCTGCATTAGACATTCTTCCCAAATAAAGTCGGCTTCTAAATTCAAACTGAAAAGATGTTTGAAAAAATCTTGCCAGAATGCCTTTCTGAAAGACCTGGGTAACATCAGATGGCAGGACTTCTATCTAGCCCCTTCCTTCAACGAGGCATTCAGTATCTTTCATAGCCACCTAGAGGGCATAATAAACAAACACGCCCCTCTAAGACTGGTCAAGGTGAAAATAAGACCTTCTGGTTAGTTTTCTTCTATTCTGAAGAAAGCACTCAATGGCAGAGATGCTTGGTGGAAATGAGCGAGGAAATCACACCTGGAGGCTGATTGGCAAGCATTTCGTACTTCTAGAAATGCCTGCACCAAACTAACTAGGTCTGAAAAGTCTAAATATTTTCAAGCAGCTTTAGAAGACAATAAGAACAACTCTTCAAAATTCTGGAATATCCTCAGAGAGGTCGAAGGTCATACTTCTGACATCTCCCTTCCAGCTAAAATAGTGTCCAATGAATCTACCCTCATGGACAGAGCTGCTATATTAGAACAGCTTAATGAACACTTTGCCACAGCAGGACTAGCCTATGACACCTCGCCTATCAGCAAGCTCAATCCGTTAGAGGACTCCACTGTCAATCCTACTGCTAATTGCAGCTCTAACCAACCTCTCTCTTCCTCCTTCAGCTTTCATGCAGTCATGTTTAAACAAGTAGAGGACCTCCTATTGGCACTGGATACAAAAAAGAGTGCCAGTGCCGACAATATTGAACCCTACTTCCTTAAATTAGGCCATTACTACTTGACCGGCCCCATTACCCACTTATTTAACACCTCACTAACACAGGGCGAGCTCCCTGTGTCATGGAAAACTGCACGCATCATACCCTTCTTCAAATTCGGGGATCCGAGTGACCTGAATAATTACTGACCCATTTCCATACTACCTATCCTATCAAAACTCCTGGAAAAAATTGTCAACAGTCAAGTCAGAGAGCATCTGGACTCACAAAAACTACTAAACCAGGCACAGTCCGGTTTTAGAGCCAATCATAGCACAGTATCTGCCCTTGCAAAAGAAACCACTAATTAGAAAATTGCCTTGGATGCTAAGAAGCATGTGTTTGCCCTCTTCCTTGATCTTAGTAAGGCTTTCGACACTGTGGATCACAATATTATGCTTGATGCACTGCACAATATTGGAGTCAATGGCTCTGCCGTCAAATGGTTCACCAGCTACCTTACAAACAGGCTGCAACAAGTCAAAGTGGCAGGTGAATTGTCTCCATTAAAATCACTTCTTCGAGGTGTCCCCCTAGCTCCATCTTAGGTCCAATCCTATTCGCAATCTATATTAATAACCTCAATTCACATCTGCGCTCAGCTAATGTGCACTTATTTGCTGACAAAACCGTACTCTACACCTCAAACGCATCCCTGGACCTGGCCCATGAGGAATTACAGCGTGATTTTATCTATCTCCAATACAACCTTATCAGCCACAAGCTTCTACTCAACACCCAAAAAACTAAAGCCATGATACTCTCCCCAAAGGCAGCCTCAGTACCTACTCACCATCCTAAGATTTTAATGCTTTTGGGAGAACCACTTGAAATAGTGGATACCTTTAAATACTTAGGGTTCTGGTTGGATAACAAACTTAACTTTCTGTGCCATCTGAATGAGGTATCAAAAAAACTAAGGCAACTGTTAGGCTTATTCTACCATATTAAGCATCTACTCACCAAAGCAGCTAGAAAGAGACTAGTGCAAACCACATTTCTACCCTTACTGGACTACACTGACTTCCTTTACTACCATTGCCCCTTAACAGCGCTCAACAAACTTGACACCCTTTATCACTGGGCTTGAAGATTCATCCTTAATATGCCTCCTCGCACCCACCATTGCCATCTGTACCAAGAGATGGGATGGCCCTCACTCTCGACCAGGAGGAAAAGAAACGCTCTCCTTCGGTTCTTTAGAGTGCTGTCTGATAAATTCCCTGCTTACATCTTGAACTTCTTTGCATGTGCCAAGGGAACTTATGGTCTCAGACACTTCTCCATACACTGCTTCCAGACCCCCAAAGTAAATACAACCCATGGCTTGGCTGCTATCAACTTCTCACTCCCATCCCTATGGAACACCATGCAAGGCTCTCTAAAGCTCTTATCCCTTCCAGGACCATTCACATTCAAGGCACTAATAGCTAAGTATCCTGAAGGAAACCTGCAGCTGTTTTAGATGACTGTGTGCCATAGTTCGAGTATCTTCCATGAATCCTTTGTTACTGAGCCTATCTCAACTCACAGCCCCCTTAGGGCATTCCTAGCATTTTGTTAGCCCACCTCACCAATAGGGGGTACCCAGCACTTATTAGCTTATCTACACTTCTTCCGGCCCTCACCATTCTATCCAGGACCACTTTGAAAATGAGCTTGCTCAATGGTGTTTACGCCTGGTTAAATAAAGTTTGGTTGATTGATTGATTGTATGCCTTGCCCACTAGACCCAGGGCATTTTGGTTGCCCTGTACTGTACTGCTTCTACTTTGTCAATGTCTCTCCTCAGGTGTGGACACCAGTACCTTGCACAGTACTCCAGATGTGGTCTCACCAGTGACCAGTGCAATGGGAGGATCACCTCCTGGCTTCTATTTTGTATACCCCTCTCTATACATCCCAGTAACTTGTCTTACCCACAGCTCTGGTACAGTGCACTGTTCTTTTTAGGCTGTCTGATATCATGACCCTTGAACCTTTTCTTCCTTGGTGCTTTCTAGCACCACCTCACTCCATTTCATACTGCACACTTGGGTTCCTTTTCCCAATGTGTATCATCTTACATTTTTTAGGGTTGAAGCCCAGCTGTGGTAAACTGTCTGCCCCTGGGAGACAGGAGAGAACTGCTCTTTATCCTGTTCTCTCTGAAGAGATTCAAAGGCATTGTCTCTTCTTACTTACACTCAAGGCTTACCGGCAAGTTCTGTCATACATCTGTGCTGTCCACAAGATCAACCAAGCAGATGGCCCCACACATATATACAGTCCACAAGTCCCTCGCCTTCAGTCACAGATGTCTGACTGCATGTAACTTCCTACTTGAGTTTCTACATCAGGTAAATCCTCCCTTGCCCTCCAGTACAAAGTTGCATAATGGTTGTACTTAATTTCCTCTGGCAAAAATCTTGCTGGTATAATTTCAGGGGCATAGCATACATAGCCACAGCCTTATGACTGCATCCATACCCCCTCTGCACTAGGTTTTACCCTTCTACTTTAAACTAGGTAATGTCTATGTAAACCTTAAATGCTTTTTACCATGTACATGGTATCTAGCACTGTTTATGTCTGTAACATATTTTTCTGTCATCAGTTTTCCTTAACTGGACACCATTGTAAATGAGCTTTCCTCAATGGTTTCATAGTCTAAAAAAAAGATGAAGTGCCAGATAAATGATGGGAGACTGCAGTTCTGTTTTCATCAGATAATGTCTCCATTGCATCTTTAAAGATTGGTGCCTGCACTCTGTTGAGACTGTGAGGATAGCCAAGCCACAAAAAAGCAATTGAAAGTAACTATGATTTTGCACCATGCAGGGTCTCTTGACACCTCGAGCCTCAGATGTTCACCATAAGATTAAAGGACTCCAGAAAACTCTCACCCAATCCATGGGAAACCAAGGTTAGATCTCAAAGTACAGCAGAGTTAGTGCCAGAGACAAAGCTGAGGACTATACTGTACTTCTGATCATTATTTATTAATTCATTACCAATAAGAAGGTCCTTGTTGGTATTCTAAACCTCCAGAAAGTGTTCCAAGACTACAGTAATGCTAATAAGCATCATTCTAATTGCAAAGTGTTGAATTGGTGAACACAAGGAATGGTCCTAGCATTCTGTTTACACTAGTAGTCCATTCACAGAAGGATAGGGACCTGCATTGAACCAATCAGAGCACAGGGTTTCATGTTCATACTGTAATTCTATGAGGTTTATCATTTACATGTGTCCATGTGGAACTGTGTCAACCAATTTTCTACTTATTTCCCTAGACTATCGAGCTCCTCTTATAGCATATCTCCATCTATCTCGGTATTGACTATGCCAATAAGTTTGGTATCATCTGTCAATTTTGAGATGTAGCTACTTGTGGCCTTTTATATCCCATTTATGAAAATTCTGAACAGTAGCAATCTCAGCACCAAACCCTTTGGGACTCCACTCATTATACCTTTCCATTCAGAATATTCTCCATTCACACAGCCCTCCCATCACCTGCAGCCTAGCCAATTCCTGATCCATCATAGCGCACTCCCACATATACCATATCTGCTGCATTTGTGCACTGCCTTTATAAGAAGTAAATTATCAGATGCCTTACTAGAAGCCAATTGTGTTATATCTGCATCCCCTCTCATCAATTCTTTCTGTCACCATTTCATCAGTTTAATTAAACTGCTCTGGTATGACCTCCCTTTTGTAAACCCATGTTGATTATTGAATTGGTTTCTTACAGTAATACAATTTAATTCACACTAAGAGGGAACTATCACTACAGTATATGCTCCACCACCTTGTCCTGCATAACTGATACCATCATTTTACCTGATGTAGATGTTAGATTAACTGGTCTATAGTTGCCCAGGTCCCTTCTTGCTCCCTTTCTAAATAAAGGCACAACATTTACCATGCTCTAATCCTTCAGTACTACCTTCTTTTTCAGTGAATCTGTAAATACCACTGCTAGTGAGTACCTTCTAGTAAACACCAAAATATCAAGTCTACAGAATGCATTTGATTTCATTTAAAGGTGAAAGGAAATAATTTGAAATGCCTTGAAAACCCTTTTGCTTCCTCCTTGTAATGGTTTCCACTCTTTGGATAATCATTTGCTGGAAATTAGTTTTATTACTTTTGACTGTCACTGGATCTGTGTACATTCTTCCCATTACTGTTTATGACTGACTTGTTTCAAATATTCCTGGGTATTCTGTGATATTAGTCCAACCGTTTTGCACTTCTGAATGAAAAGTAATGAATGAGAAAACTGATAAACAATGCTTAGGTATCCTAGGTGTGGACAGAAGTAAATAGTGGTAGTAAAAATGAAAGTACCAATGGTACTGTACTAACAGGCATCAAAGTATGATTGTAATGAATATAAAAAAAGACACCTGAAGCAAAGGCATGTACTGTACATCATATACATTAATTAAAACAGGAAGATGGCAAAAAAAACTTTGTGCTTGCACTCATTTACAGTGACATCCTGAGATTTAAATACTGTATTTGCAAGTAGAGTTACAAGTTGCTTCGATGTAAAGTTAAATAACAGCATATATTGAAACCGCAATGAACATTTGACAGAATTGGAAAAGAAAAATTACAGTACAAAACCGGTACCAACAAGGATAACGTTAACAGAAGATTCACTATTAGAATCATAACCAGGATCATTTAAACAACACAATGATAAAAGTGGGGGCAGGGGTCCAGGACTAGGTTTTAAACAAATCTGAATATGGTTTGATGCCTTGGGGGCCTGTATAAGTAAAAGTTTGTAAGCAGATAACAAGCTGGATTGTCAAAGAATAGCTGCATGTTTATAGTGTGATTTCACAGCTTGGGATCCAGCTGTCAGACCACATACAATGTAGTCTAAAACTCTATGGTGCAGGCACTGTGAGGTAGGCACTGAAAATAATACATGCATCAAGATAATGATGCATGCATAATTTTTTTACCATTAAGTGAGGGAAGTGTTGCAAATGCATCAAAATGTTTGAAACAAAGCTGAGGCTCTGAGCATCTCACCTGCCATCACTCTGGTGACCAGGGTTTGGAAACAGACCAAGTACACTCAGGGCTGACCTGGAATAGAAAGACTGATCATCCAGATACAGCTCTCCTCCTTTGATGAGGGAGATACAGTGCATGGCACTGCTTGGTTACCACCTAGTGGAGGCTGGGTGGTCCTGTAGTGGCCACCAATCTAGTTGGCTGAGAGTGAGTGCTGTGACATTACTGCATAATCACATATTGCATGAGTGCAAAAGTATGCCTGGCAGTCCAGGAAAAGGGAAGAACTGGAGGAAAAAGTCCCTCAGTGGCAGATGACAGTGACACTCATCAGACTCTATATCACTTCCTGAGGCACCCATCTACACTTGGCAGTTCAAAAGGTGAGGTGAGGTCTCGGGTGGGAGATAGTGCTGGGGATAGTCACCAGAGCGGGGCTACTGAAGGTGGAATGGAGCACAAATACATGATTAAAAAATGTTTGAAACTAGGGCACAAACATTTTGGCCCATTTGCTATGATACAGGTTGTACCCAAGTCCTGGAATTGCACTTGCATCTTAGGCTTTGAGAATCCAGCCACACATGGTTAGTGATGGGGCAAAATGAACTCTGAGGGCCTGATTCTAGAAGGGTTACAGCAGGCGTAACAGCAGTTGTGCCAAGCAGAATGTCACATGTAGTAACTTAAGCCAGCAGTTGTGACATGCATGATTCTACAAAATGACCTGCGCCATGTCACAGGCCACTTGCGCCAAACAGCTGTTACACCACATAACCCCCCTGTTACATGGCGCTAGGGGATTTATGGCAGCAATTGTGCCCCATTCTAGAAGGGCAGCCACAAAGGAGATCCAGCAATGTAAGTTATACCAGCATTTAGCTGGTATAACTTACGGATGCACCCAGGGGTTCCTGTAGACCTGTCGCTGTCCTGTGGATAGTGCACAGATACCCTCCCCATGCCCAGCACGGTGGGAGCCACAGGGCTACCCTTACCCTAGCCCCAAAATAGCCATTGGCAGAAGCTCCACTGGGTGGCTGCCATCCACCGTGCCCCAAACCACGAGGTCACCGCGCATATGCAGCAATATTCCAGCCCTGGTAGTCTAGTGCCCCCCAACTGTACATTAATAAAATATAACAAGCTCCCCCATTTCCTGGTAGTCTAGTGTCCCCTGAACTGTACAGTAATTGAAAACATAATGACCCCCATTACCCTGGTAGTCTAGTGCCCCCCTGAGACTGTACAATAATAGAAAACATAACAATCCCCATTACCCTGGTAGTCTAGTGGCCACCCACCCAGCCATGCCAGCCCACCCAGCACCTCCCCACCCATCCCCAGCCAGCAACTGGCACAGCCCACTTCTCACCTCCACAGCCAGCCACTGATTGAGTACGGTATTAGTGCTACTGCACAGATGCACTCCAGAAATTAATTTCTGAGTGTGCCTGTGCAGTAACTAACTCTACACTCACGCGATAACTTTCGCCCATGGAATGAGAGAGAGTAGGCCATGTAACTGTAACTGAGGGAGGCGGGTGAGGGTACTGAGTGAAGCGCATAACTGAGTGAAAATGAAAACCACTATGAACTACCAGGTGCTAACAGGGATCATTATGTTTTCTATTGGATCAATTGAGACACTGAACTACCAGAAAATGGGGAGTTTATTTTATTTATTAATGTACAGTTCAGGGGTGGAAACCACTAGACTACCAGAGATACGGAACATTTTTTTATTGTACCAATGTACATTTGGGGGCAGTAGACCAAGTCAGGCTGACTCGCATTTGCGGTGGGCAACCTGGGGTTGGGTACGGGTGGGGGGTGCACTTGCGACCTGCGGCAGCTGGATGCAACATGCTGACCAGGTACGCCCTCTGTGCAGCGTACCTTGCCGCATGTCACAAGTCACAGGAATTTACTGCGGAGACCCTGCCCCTTCTAGAATAGGGTGCAGGGTCAATGTCACAGTTGCAGGTGGCATGTGTTGAGTTCGGCGGCAACTTGCACCACCCTTCTAGAATCGGACCCTGAGCCCTCATTTGATCAAAGACTGGATTTAATTCATTTAGCTGTCAAAAGGCCCTCAAGGTAGTCTAGGCCCATTTGTGCATTAACTGCAATAAATGCAGCTGCCAACTGTCAGTGAAAGAAAACCACCCCATTGATCATATAGTCAACAATAATGAGTAAATACTGTAAAGGAGTTACAAGGATAAAATGTGCTAACCTGTTGTAAGGAATATTGAGTTTGTCAGGTAGGAGGCTTGTGCACTACCATATGCTGTATGTACAGTAGTGTCATAGTCAGCAAACTCTGGTCAGAGCCAATAGGGCAGCATGGGGGGAACTTGTGATAAAACTATTGAAAATTACCTAAGTTACAAGCCCTTATTAGCAAAATGTAATGTAGGCTCATAAAATTGTTGTTTTGTAATATTTGTACACCAAATTCTCAGCATAGTCTTGTTATGACCCTGACTCATGAAGAAGGACAGAGACAATGTTAAACTCCTGGTCTAGAGGTGATTTCACACAGGGACTGCAAAATCAACTTTTGAGATGCAAAAACACATTTTGGGCAGGAGATGAAAAATGGCAGCTGTCACATTCATGAGGTGCGGTAAAGAAATGGCTATTTTTAAAATTTTAGGTAAAAATATTGAATATTACCACACTTATGAGCTTGCTTTTGCAAAATTCAACGTAGCCTCATTTTCTTTTTTTTATATTTTTACATCAAATTTATAATATAGCTGCCTTATGACCCTGCCTCATAAACAAGGGCAGAGAAAAGTTTCAGCTCCTGTCTGAAAGGTGATTTCATGCAGGGACTACAAAATCACCTTTCGGGATGTAAAAAAAAAACATTTTGGCCAGGGTTTGAAAAATGATAACTGTCACAATTATGAGGTACTGTTAAGGTATGGCTATGTTGTAAATTTGTGGAAAAAATATTAAAACTTACCAAAGTTATGAGCCTGCATTAACCAAAGTCAATGTAGGCTCATAACTTGGCTGTTTTTAAATATTTTTACACTCAATTTTCAACATTGCCTTCTTATGACCCCACCTCATGAACAAGGGCAGATCATATTTTCAACTCCTGCCCAAAAGGTGATTTTGTGCAGGGACTGCAAAATCACCTTTCTGGATGTAAAAAAAAAAACATTTTGGCCTGGATTTGAAAGATGTCAGCTGTCACACTCATGAGGTGCTGTAAAGATATGGCTGTATTGTGAATTTTGGGGAAAAATATTGAAAATGACCAAAGTTACAAACCTACATTCACAAAATTCAACATAGGCTCATAACTTTGTTGTTTTCTAATATTTCTACACCACATTTTCAACATACAGTAGCCTTCTTATGGCCCCACCTCATGAGCAATGGCAAAGAAAATGTTCAACTCCTGCCCAAAAGGTGATTTTGTGCATAGACTGTGAAATCACTTTTGGGACAGATTTGTCTAATAACAGTGCCTTTGTTCATGAAGTTTGATCCCAAAGAAGGTATGTTGAAAATTTGGGGCACAAATATGCAAAAATGCCCAAGTTATGGCACTAAGTTCAAAACCCCACTGAACTACATTGAGCCGCATACCTGTTTCCTCAATTCATGGTCCAGCTTTGAAAAGTGAAGAAGTGTCTGTGGTCCAGAGAGGATTATAGTGTTGGACCCCAGATAAGTAAGTAAGGGATTGGGGGAGTGGGGTGGTGGTGCTGAGGAGGGTCGAGTGGGAAGGGCAGTAGTGGCACAAAAGTCATTGATGGATTTTTTTTTTTGCAGGTAAAAAACAAAAACAAATGAGGATTCCAGCACTGGGGGATTGGGCACCCACCAGTGCCACTGTTTATGTTTAATGTTGACTGCTACTACAGTGCTCCGAGTGAGCACTGGAATGCACTGCTGACAGGGAATACCATAAGCACGCTATTTCACTCTCTTGATGTGGAGTTACTCTGTCTCTGTCTCTCTCTCTCTCTCTCGCTCTTTCTCTCTCTTCACTTCACTTTCCTACAACAAATGAGTGTCACTGTGACACTGACCTGCACATCGGGGCTGCTGTCTGTTTCAATGGAGCAAATGGCAAAAGAGAGAGACAACAGTGTAAGAGAGAGAGAAACAACAATGCACTACTTTGTCAGTACCTCACAACTGCTCCCTGATTGCACTAAAACACTGCTGCTCTCTCTGCCACTGTCACTGACACTTGCTCTCTCTCAAATACTTAAAGGCTTCTATCATATCCCCCCATCTCTTTTGGCCTCCAGAGAGCACATGTTCAGGCTGGCTAATATGATTTTCCATACTGACCCTGCATTATGTTTATAGCTAGCCTCTGGACAGATTCTTTGTGGTCTTTATACTTTTACAATTGCAGTCACAGTACTCCAGGTGTAGCCTCATCAGAGATCCATATAGGGGCACCAGCACCTCTTTCCTTCTACTGGAGAACCCTCTCCCTATACATCCCAGCATCCTGTCAAATCAAATCAAATCATTTACATTTTTATTTATAAAGAGCGCCTTTCCTAGATTGTTCAAGGTGCTGGTACAACAATTTAAAAATATAGGCAAATCACATAATATTATTAAAACACACTTCAAATATCTAATTCATAAACACATTAAAAACCTTCATAACTTATAACTGTGTTTCTCAATTCTAAAAGCAGTCTGGAAAGGCCAGGCTGAATAAATAAGTTTTTAATGCTGTTTTAAAACTCTTGATGGTAAGGCACTCCTTCACCCAATGAGGTAGAGAGTTCCACAGGGTAGGGGCCACAAAAGCAAAACAATAGGCCCTAGATGTTTTTAATCAGACCCTGGGAACCTCTAGCAATCCCTCGTTGGCAGAGCAGAGTGAGCAGAGGCAATGGTAGGGACAGAGGAGATCTTGTAAGTAGTGGGGTCCTGTTTGTGTAGGGCTTTAAAGGTCAGTAAACCAACCTTGAAGGTGATCCGCCACTTTACTGGCAGCCAGCACAGTCTGCAGGAGAACAGACATAATATGGCTAGCTCTAGAAGAGCCAGTCAACAGCCTGGCTGCTGTATTCTGCACGAGCCGCAAGTGGGGGATATCAACCACCGGTAGCCCTAGGTAGAGGGCATTGTAGTAGTCAAGTCAGGAAGTCATGAAGGCGTGGACCAAAGTTGGAAGATCATCAGGCAATACCAGGTGCTTTACCTGGGCGATATTCCTCAAGTGGTAAAACAAGGTCTTGATGATGGCTGACACCTGAGATTTAAGCATCAGAACAAAAGGGAAAACAGGGAGGAGAGGTAGCACTGTGGGTAAATTTGGAGACCGGCAATGGCACCACAATCCACACAGGGGTTGTATACAGACCCTCTTCTCAGGGGGAAGAAATGGACAAGGAAATGATAGAAAGTATACTTAGAATGGCAGAAAAAGGGGAGATATTGCTGATGGGTGATCTGAATATGCCAGATGTTAACTGGAGTGCAGTTGCAGCAGCTACTTCGAACAGTGGGGTTATTCTGATGCCCTACAGGGGCATGCCTTAGACAACTAGTATTGGAGCCCACTCGAGAGGGAACAATCTTAGACCTGGTTCTCTGAAATGGAGATGAAGAAGGATCACAGATGTAGAAGTGGGTAGCCATCTGAGAACTAGCGATCATCGAACAGTATGGTTCACAATAAACACTGCAATAGAGTCAAACCATACAAAGGCAAAAGTACTGGACTTTGGGAGGGCTGACTTGCCAAATAGGTGAGTGCCTAAGGAATACACTAGCAAATGGGCAGGAAGGAGGGTGGAAGAACAATGGGGAATAATAAAAACTGCCATCACAGAGGTAACAAGCCTTTGTGTGAAGCAACTAAACAAAATGAAACAATGTAAGAAACCACTATGGTTCTCAAAGGAAGTGGCAGTGAAGGTTCAAGAGAAAAAGAAAGCATTCAGGAAGTACAAGGAATCACAGAAGGAGCAGGACAGAGAACTGTATCAGTTAAAGCAAAAGGAAGCTGGGAAGGCAGTCAGAACAGCAAAGCACCAAACCGAGGAAAAGATAGTCAACTCAGTTAAGAAGGGGGATAAAACCTTTTATAGGTACATCAGAGAGTGAAGGAAGACCAAGGGAGGGATAATAGGCTTAATAAAGGGGAGGGAGGGTGGACAGAGGGTGACTGTGAAAAGGCAGAGATACTAAACAAATACTTTTGCTCAGTATTTACGAAGGAAGAGGGGGAAGTACAGTACCTAAAACAAACAGTAGAAACACTCTGGATACAGAAATTGATACCAGCCCATTTACAGAAGAAAGGGTTCTCCAAGAACTCTTAAAACTGAAGGTGGACAAAGCAATGGGGCCTGATGGGATTCATCCCAGAATTCTAAAAGAACTAAGGGTAGAACTAGTGACACCACTGACTACCCTCTTTAACAAATCATGGGAGGATGGGGTGGTACCCGAGGACTGGAGGATGGCAGATGTGATTCCCCTTCACAAAAGTGGGAGCAGGGCAGAAGCAGGAAACTTCAGACCTGTTAGTTTAACTTCAGTGGTAGGGAAAATGATGGAATCACTTCTGAAGGAAAGAATTGTCAAGTATCTAGAGGCCAGAGGGGCACAGGACCCAAGGCAGCATGGATTCACAGCGGGAAGGTCATGCCAGACAAATCTGATAGATTTCTTTGACTGGGTGACCAAAGTAGTATGATCAGGGAGGGCTGTGGACATGGCCTACCTAGACTTTAGCAAGGCATTTGACACAGTCCCACATAAAGATTAATATACAAGTTAGCCAGCCTGGAGTGGGTCCCAAGATGACAGCCTGGGTAAAGAATTGGTTGGAGAATAGAACACAGAGGTAACAGTAAATGGAGTCACTCTGAAGAAAGGGGTTACTAGAGAGGTACCGTGAGGGTTCAGTATTAGACTGGTCCTCTTCAATGTCTTTATAAGTGACATTGCAGAGGGACTGAAAGAAAAGTATGTCTCTTTGCAGATGACACACAGATCTGCAACAGAGTTGATGCACAAGGTGGGGTGGAAAGGATGAGAAGGGACTTGGCAAGGTTAGAGGAATGGTCAAATGTATGGCAGCTTAGATTCAATGCTAAGAAGTGCAAGGTAATGCACCTGGGAAACAAAAACCCAGGGGAAGAGTACACAATGGGGGGTGAGATACCAACAACAACAAAAATGGAAAGGGACCTAGGGGTAGTCATATCAGATAACCTAAAAGTGGGCAAGCAATGTGAGAGGGCAGCAAGGAGGGCTGGGGGGATACTAGGATGCATAGGGAGAGGCATCACCAGTAGAAAACAGGAAGTTATTATCCCTCTGTACAGACAGCTGGTGAGACCCCATCTGGAGTATGCGTGCAGTTCTGGAGACCCAATCTCCGCAAAGACATAGACAGGATGGAAGCTGTCCAGAGGAGGACAACTAAAATGGTGCAGAGTCTGCACCGGAAGACATATGAAGAGAGACTTAAGGAGCTTAATATGTATAGCCTTGAGGAAAGGAGGGAGAGGGGGGACATGATAGAAACTTTCAAGTACCTCAGAGAATCAACAAAGTCCAAGAGGTAACATCTTTCAAAAAAGAGGTGTGCAAGAACAAGGGGCACAATTTAAAGATAGAGGGAGGCAGCTCAGCAGTAATTTAAGGAAGTATTTTTTCACAGAGAGGTTGTGGATGCATGGAACGGCCTTCCGGAGGAAGTTGTGGAGTCAAAAACAGTGGTGGAATTCAAGCATGCATGGGACAGTCATAAGGCAATTCTAGGGGGTGGGGTAGGAAGAAGTAGGCTGCTGGTTAACTAGGATCTTCAGCTTATCCATTAGGTAGGGAAATGGGCAGACTGGGTGGGCCAAGCGGTCCTTATCTGCTGTCAAATTCTATATGTTTCTATAGGCCATCATCACAAATAATGCCCAGGTTCTGCACCTGGTTAGAGGTCATCAGTGGAAAGCTCCTGAGCCAAAGCCTGGAGGGTTGTCCAGACGACGAACATACATCCCGATGACCTGGGTCCACGACCAACACCCTGGTTTTAGCCAGGTTCAACTGCAGCCAGCCGGCACTCATCCAACACTGGATCTCAGAGAGGTAGTTATTAAACACTGAGAGGACTCCATCCTGTTTGGACACAAAGGACATGTATAGCTGAGTGTCATCTGCATAGCAGTGAAAACTCAAGCCATACCATCCAGTAATGTCTCTCAATGGCAGCATATACACTGCAAACAACATGGGTAACAAAATGGAGCCCTGTGGTACCCCACAGGGTAGGGTGAGAAGGGCTGAGAAATAAATCCCAGGCACCACTCTCTGGGTCATATCCTTGAGGAATGATCAAAACCAACTGAGGACTGTTCCAGACAGTCCACAGATGAACCACAGATGCTCCAACAGCACACCATGGTCCACAGCACCAAATGCTGCAGAGAGATCAAGAAGGACCAAGATCAAATGAGTCCTCTGATCTCTCGCTATTAGGAGATCATTAAGCACCAAAACAAGTGCCATCTCAGTGCTGTGCCTCTTCCTAAAACTGGACTGGAGAGGATCATAGACATCGCGGATGGACATATGATCATCCAGCTGCAACACAACCACCTTCTCAGTAACCTTACCCACAAAGTGCAGGTTAGAGACAGACATGTAGTCAGCCAGACAGTCCGGGTCAAGAGAGGGCTTTTTAAGGAGTGGCAGTACAACTACCTCCTTTAGGGGGGGTTGGAAAAAAAACCCTCTCCAATGACCTCCAGACTATCTCAGCCAGGACTGGACCGATTTCCTCAATGCACCCCACAGGAGGCAGGGTTTGGGCCTGGGTCCAGACTACAGCAGCTTGGTCGCAATATCTGGATAATCCTCACAATGTTAGTGATCGCCTGCCGGACTAAGTCAGACCAGGTAAACCAGGCACTCGCATACTCCTGCCGACCTCTGCAACACCCAATAGAGGGGGCTGAGCAGTTCCCAGATCTGATGGTGACAATCTTGTCTGTGAAAAACTGAGCAAACTCATCACACTTTTCCTGTGAAAAGGTTTCTTCAGGCTGAAGACAGATTGGATTGCACAATCTGTCCACAGTCCGGAAGAGCTGAGCTGGTCAGTTCTACACAGCGGCAATCTCCCTGGACAGGAATTCTGCCTTCTTGTGCGTGATTGCAGATTGATAGACCTTATAATGGTCCATCAATCTAAGTCTGTCAACAGCCAGATCATTTTCCACCAGCACCTCTCCAGCCTTTGCCACACTCTCCTCAACTACTTGAAGATCACATCACACTGACAGGAGCTATGGAATCCAAGGTCCCTGTCTGCGCCTTATTATAGCCATGTAGCAGGTCCCCTGGATACAAGCATTTACTCTGTATGCCCTATAGGTTCAGCACTGCCATTAGGCCATCTGGGGTCATGCCCCTTAAAGGGCGGTGCCAGACCATTTCCGTTAGAGCAGGCCTATTGGGGGAGCCACAGAACTGAACTCTATGGTGTGATGGTCAGACCACATAACTGGTTCCACCGCCAAGCCAGAGATCTCTATCCCCAGGAGGAACACCAGGTCCAATGAGTGACCATGAATGTGGGTCATGGAGGTAACCACCTGTTTGAGGCCCAACAAAGTCATCAGCTGGAGGAAGTCTTGCTCAAATTGTGAGAGTTAACCATCGATGCAGGGATTGAAATCCCCTAGAATTAACCATCTGGGGGATTCCAAAACCATGTTGATGATGAAGTCTGTGACTTCCTGCAGGAACTGTTTGCTTTGCCATTGATTTGAAACTACCACCAATGGTGATCCCCAAATCCCTTTCCTAAATAGTCAAACTAATTTTTTTGCTCCCCAGCCAACAGCCAGTCTTCAGAGTAACCTTGCCTATGTTTATAACTTTGCATGTTTTCATATTAAACGTCTGTTGTCATAAACAAACTGCTGCACACACAGGTTAGAACAAATTTATATAGTGAGGCAACTTAATAGTTGTTTTAGAAGTGCAGCTATGCAATTTAAACAGTAGAGTGGCTACTCTCAGACAGTACTTATAGCTCACAGCCTAACCACAACATTTTGAGTACAAGACTCTTTGACGGGGGTGAATGTTAGGGGCAATATGCTACTAATACAATGATTCATTACACAGTTCAAATCTGATCGGTGGCTGCATAAAATTAAGGGGGGCAACTTTATAAAAAGTGCACAGCCTACCTCTAAAAAGGTGAAGCTAAATATACATAGTTAAAAACAATGCAATTTCATCAATTAATTAAATGACATTTTATTGCAAAAGACAAATGTTGAAGACATGACCACATGCATTAGTTTGGAAATTAGATCATATTTAATTAAATCTTATCTGCATTCAAAATGATGCTATAGGATGATATGTTTCGCTAAGGCAAAGAAAGCAGAGTCCAGTTATTAAATACAGACTCATATGTATAAAGTGTGATCGGTACATAAAAAAGATATTTCCATCTCATGTGCATAAAAGACAAGTTGTTCAAACCATTAGTAAAATATTCAATTAATGTTCATTTTCTGAGGGTGGTAAATTTTCAATCCAAAAATTCAGACGAGGTCAGTTTTACGCTGCGGGAGTACTGACAAATGTCAGTGCATCAATCCCTTTTCTTGAGTTTTTTAAAGAAAACTATATAATGACCATGCCTACAAATTTATGTGGGGGGGGGGCACAAACAGAACCACTGTGTGCATTGCAGAGGAAAAACTACCTATGTGATTAATATTAAAAAAAAACTGTGGTTTAGAAAGTGTTGTCTGTCATGTGAGATGAAAATGAAGCTGCAGGGATACGTAGACTAAGAACAAATCAATCCAGAAAGAACATCATGAAAAACATCTGTTGAAATAGCTTGGACTGCCCTCCCAATGTTTCTAGGTCCCTCTTCATATCCCTAACCTCCACCTTACAGACTACTGTGCCACAGAGTTTAGTATCATCTGCAAAAGCAATTGTTTCCTTCATCCCTTTCCCAGTGTCACAGGTGAACACATTTAACAGTTCTGGCCTCAGCACTGACCATTGTGGTACCCCACTTGTGATCTCCCTGATGTCATAATGCTCCCTATTTGCAGTCATCATCTGGGTACTCCCAGCTAGTCAATTTGCTTCCACCTTTTATTAGGTTTGTCCCAACCCCTGGAGCCCAAGGCTTCTTGAATAGCCATTCATGGGCTATCGGGTTGAAGGCCTTTCTAAACTCTAGAAACAATATATCAACTGCCTGGTCCTCGTTCACTGATCTTGTTACAGAGTCAAAGAGCCGAATCAGGATAGTCTATCACAACCTTCACTTCATGAAGCCATATTGGTTCATGTCATAGAGCCCATTCACTTAAAGAAACGCTTCTGGATGCTCCTTGATAATAGTCTCCAGGAGGTGTTCCACTATAGTTGCAAAGCTGACAGGTCTACAGTTTCCCAGATCATTCCTTCTCCCACTCTTGTGCAGGGGGACCACATCTGCCCTACTCCAATCCATTGGGACTAACCATCCAGAAAGAAGTTGAATAGGATTATGATGGCAGGTATAGACAAGCAGCCAGAACAAATGACATCTAATGGACAGTGTAAGTCTAAATGAATATTCATGAGTCTAGCAAGGCTAATCATTGGTTATTGTATCAGTCAATCATGTCTTATTAATGACCAATGCAGCTGCCATCTGACACTGTGAAACACGCATAAGATTTTATTGTACCTCACACCACTCTTTGGCAAAATTAAGTTTAAAAACCTCCTAGCATGAAAGTTGTTATTGTGATTAGGCGTATATCTGCAGTAACATCAGTGCTGGACATTTCCATGGTTTAATTATTGGCTTCTCAATCATTATTCTCAGATTTATTTTTTAGTAGTGAGGAAATAAATATTAAAGGGATGGAAGACTATGATCAGCTACTAAAATAAGTTAAATGGCTCTCACCATAGATTTTCAATGAAGACATATTGTAATTCAAGCAATCCAGAAAACAAAGTTAATGAGCAGCAGAAGCCTCAGGAACAAGTTTGAAAAACACATTTAGGTACAATTCAGCAAGCATTCCATCCTCTATAGAGTTCTTCTTACTATTTATTATTGACAAAAGTTGCATGAATACATGACACTTATGCCTCTGTATCCTATTCCCTACTTGAAATTATAATCCTCTGTTGTGACATCACAATCTCTTTCCTGCTGAGAAACTGTTATTCCACAAGCAGAGTATTATTGGTAGGTAATAAGCAAAGTAATAGCTGAACTGTTCAGGAGCAAAGATCCTATTCTCATGCAAACAACCTCAGCAGTAAATAATAGGGAGATGAAATACAGAGCTAATCTGAAATATAAGCTGAACTTAGTCTAAATATTACGTTTTATTAGAAAATTGATTGAAAATTTCCCAGCCTCTGATAGGCTGAGATCCCTGGCAAGGGGAACATTTATGTACCAACAGAGACCAGGAAGTAACAAGTCCCATGACAACCTGCCTCACCACCAAGTAAATCACTGTACCACAAAAGTTTTCAGAACTGAAAAACAGCCATTTTTTCCAATTTTACCGAGCAACTGACCCCACCCACAGACTTGTAGTCCTTGAAAGACTCTGGCACAAACTGCACCATTTTTTAAAATTCTCTCCTCTAATACATACAAAAAGACCTCTTTCATTTTACAATTGCTGTACGCTTGGGCTTACTCACACAATTTAGCGATGGGTGGGTCAGCTGTGACCTGGTTCTTATCCCGACTTTGATTCGAAAAGATTCTAATTTACTCTGATGAATTATAGACCTATTTTAATCTATTTGAGTATGAGAAATGCATCAGTATTATTCTTTTAGATCCCTCTGCTAAAAAAAACACATTTTTACCTTTAAAAAAAAACAATAATTTGTTTCTGCATTTTCATGTCGTTTGGTCAACAAGCAGCTGGCAGCAATAAAAAAATAAATATATAACAGTCACTAGTACTGCAGTAGTGAGTCACTGAATAGGGAAGTCAGAACAGGGTACCCAAACATAAAGCGGCATGATTCGTGACTAAGTGACGTGAAGCAGAAGATTCATGTACAGGTTCACACCCAAAAATTAAGTGGCATCAGACAGAAGATTCAATAACACTGAAAATTACCAACAGTGCTACAGAAAGACACTGACAAAATGGCTTACTTAAACAAGGATATGAAACGGAAGATTCAGTAAACAAACAGGATTGGGCTGCACCCAAAAATTAAGTGGCATGATTCATGAGGATCGTGACTTGAAACAAAAGATTCCATGAACAGGTTTGCACCCAAAAATTAAGTGACGTGATTCCTGACTAAGTGACGTGAAATAGAAGATTGCTTGTTCTCGTTCTGATGTTGAATCTTGATATATTACTGTACCATCCTCTGTATTTTACTGTACCTGTTGTTTGTTCTCACTCTGATATGAAACCTTTGTAAAAGAGCTTGTAGCTCAAAGATTGTAATCTGAGACAATAATATACAAATAAATAAATCAAATAAATAAATATATAGGCATGTACTGAGAATCTGAAATTTTGTCTCTGCATCAATCAGTAGAGTGGGATTAGGACAGTAATCTCTCTCTCTCTTTTTCTTTTTTTATTATTTTCCCTCCAGTCACGGCTTGTGGGAACTCTCTCAGGCAACCTTATCCTTGTGCCTGCCCTGCCTGAGGATTGCTGTGGCCTATGCTCTCTCCCCCCCCCCTGCAGCCAGCAGCCCCAGTTTGACCCACCCGGGGAGGGTAGCCTGACTCCTTCCTTGGGATCTCTTATCAAGACAGACTTTGGTGTGCAGGTGGGGCCCAGGTGGAGGAGAGATGAGGCTGGCTGGGATGAACCTGGCTCTTGGCATGGAGGATAGGTGCTGTCGCCTATCCCATCAAGCCAAGTTTTTCACTTGATCTGCCCATCCCCTCCATCCTACATGTGCAGTCCCTGACGCTTGGTGCATGGCAACCCTGCCAGTGTTGGGCATGCTGTTACATGCCATCCATGCTTCTGCAGTGCCCCTGATCTCCACCAGAGGCTGCTGGAGTACCGGGTACCCCAGCGCTCTCCCCCAGGATATGAGAGCAGCCCATCAGTTGCTCAATCCAATCCCTCCCCTGCCGACCCCCAGCACCTGTGCTCGCTCCCAAACTTAGGTCACCGGCATGGCACTAGGTGTAGCGTCCAGTGCCTCAACTTTCAGTGCCACTAGGCTGGGTGACAGTAATCTCTTTTAACTCTGATCCAAGAATGAATGACACTTTTTCTCTTGGACTCTTCAGATTTCTATCAGATAATAGTGTTCTCCTTTTGTGCACTGACAAACAGGTACATTACTCCTCTAGCGGCTTGGTTTCTCCATATAAGTAAAGATGTAATGTTTCATACAGGACTGGGCAGTTTTCTTACTGAAATTTATCAAATTCATAGAGAAGATATATGTGCTATAATTAGATATAGATTTAGAATGGTGGCTAAGCAAATTATTTTTAATAACAGATTTACAGAAGACATTATATATTCCTTGTCATTAATCCCAAAGAAAGAGCTTTAATTGCAAAACTGCATTTTGAAACTTATAATGGTAATGTTTTGCTTTATAAAAAAAAAGTAATGGCACATTTTTGCTTTATAAGCAAAAACAGGTGATGTTTTGTCAACCTAGTGTAAGTGTGAATAAGGAGACATTGACAATTTGAAACATTTAGTTTTATTTTGTCTGCTGTGTCCACTGTATAAAAGCAGTAGAGATAGATAGTTGACACCTATGCTTGAAAATGTTTAGGCCTCCAGAAGATGTTCTCTCATATGTATTTAATTTTACTAGTGAAGAAAACCTAACATGTCTTTATAAATTCCTTTATTCAGTACAACCATGATATTGTATGATCACTTTAAGAATCTACAGTATTTAGATGTGCTACCCTGTATGAAGATTGCCCTTTATCATTGAAATGTAGGTAACCAGACTGAAACCCTGATGTTATGGGGTTCATACCTTAAGGTATTTGCCAAAGGTTACTTGTAGAAAAGGCTTCGAGCACATACAACTCATAAGAGAAACACGTAGTATAAAAAGCTTTATTTTACAAAACTCCTAACATGTTTCGGACTGCTTTGATAAAGGACTGGGGGAGCAGTCCGAAACATGTTAGGAGTTTTGTAAAATAAAGCTTTTTATACTACGTGTTTCTCTTATGAGTTGTATGTGCTCGAAGCCTTTTCTACAAGTATTCCATTGTTGGTTTCTGGAGCACTACGTCCCAGTGCGCACTCAGTTGGTTTGTAAAATTTGCCAAAGGTTAACCTTTCTTGGATATTTTAACTGTTTTTAAAAATGATATACTGAAGTCTGTAAAGTAAAGCACTGCTAGGTAAAATTGTCTAGATCTTTTTTCCGGAAGAACCCCAACTGTCAGCCTAGTAGCAGCTAAATGCTGACTTCATATGACTGGGTGCTACTAATGTATGAAATTATGTGTACGTTAATTATTTAACCAGGGGCTGTTCTTCTTTTACTGGAGTTATTGATTTGTTATGTATATATGCAGTTTGTTTGTCTTTGAAAAAACCTTTTGGCCTATCAATAAAGTTGAACTGAACTGAACAGTCATTATTGTTTATGTGACCCTGTTTCTATGTTGTGGTACATCAAGAAAAGGAGAAACTTAATACAGACACTAGATGAGATAAAACCAGAAATGTGTCTAAAATTATATTTTGCAAAGTTTATATGTGATGTTTGGGGCCCTTTAAATAATCATCTTCTTCCTGTGCTGCATTATCAAAACTATTTGACATCACAGAACTACTGCAGTTATATGTCATACAACTTCTTTCACAGAGAAATGGGAATGGTGCAAGGAATGCTGTAAAACTGGGAAGAAAAGTTAGGGTACATAAGAGATTGGAAAACTAGACAAAACAGCTCAAACCACTCATGCAGTGTGTACAATTCAAAAAACTGCATACAAAATACAAAAAATAGCACCACTCAGGGACTGCTATACTCAGCTTTAATGAAAATACAAAATACTAAATTACTGCCAGAAGTAAAACCCCATCCAATGCATGCAAGACCTCTTCCAGTTTCACACTAGCTTGTGTGTCAAGTTAGTGTGAAACCGGTAGAGGTCTTGCACGCACTGGATGTGGATTTACTTCTGGTGGTTATTTTGTATTTTATATTTTCATTAAAGCTGAGTATAGAAGTCCCTGAGTGGTGCTTTTTTAAATTTTGTATACATAAGAGATTTAAATATGGAAAGTGAAAGGAAATGGTGGAGGGTAAGGGGAGAGTGCAGTATATATTAGATACCTTTTTAAAATGCATACATGGAAACATAGAACCAGGAAGGGCATGAAAGCTAACATTTGTAGGTGGGTAGAGGCTAAACAAAGAGATGTGCAGATGAAGCACGGGCTCTGCAGTAACTCCACTACAGAATTATGTAAATATTAAGAGTATTCCAATGCCATTTACAGTATAATGTTTATCTCACTGTCTGTTGATTTTAACAGATACAAGGCATCAAAAAATAGGTTTTTGTGCTATGTGCTAAACACAAAGCACATAGCTAGTGTAAGGACAATTTGAAAGTGAAATTCATACAAAAACTGAATGTTTTAATATACCAAAACAGTTTATGGTAAGAGACTGATTACAGACTTAGTGCAGAAAACCAATCCCAAATAAATAAACAACTGTCTGATTCACAGCATGTAAAGTAAAACAATGGGCCAGATATTCAAAAGAGTTGAGTCATGCGCAATAGGGTTGTGCCTGTGCAAGTCCGAATTTGCGCCATTCTGCGATATTCAGAAGGAGGCAGTTGGCCCCCGGAATCATGCTGAGCAACAGCGCAATGATAATGAAGGCATGCGCAACCAAAGGGGGAGGAACCATGCATAAATGGCACAGTGTGATATTCAAAGACTTGTGCAATGCGCAACAGTGGAGCCAGCGGAAGTTGCGCCATAGCGGAAATGAGCCAAAATAAAAAGGAGCAAGGAAGAGGCACAAGAACGCTACAGGGAAGCCACATGTGTCAGAGGCAGAGGCACAGACAGGGCAAGTGGCAGGAACAGGGCAGGCCAGGGAAAGGCCACAGCAACAGACAGGCACAGGGAAGGTGTGGGGAGCCACATAGCTCGGAGGCCAGCACAGACAGGTGTACCCGGGGCAGGGGAGGAAGCAGCCAGGACAGTGGGGGGAATAAAGTAACAGCTGCCGAGGGGGGGAAACGCAAGCTAGGGATATGGCCAGTGCCACCTTCCACATGGAGGCCTTAATGAGGGCGGTGAGAAGGCAGGCAGCAGGGGGACGTGGCCATGGAAGGGCCCGTCGGTGGTATGCCCCCAACAGGCAGCACCGAGCCTGCACCAGCTTTGAGCTGAACACAGATACAGAGATTGAGGGCTGGTACCACCTGAACAGGGCAATACTGAGGTGGCTCAGTGAGCTGTGCAGTGATGTGATGCAGGCACCCACACTACGGAGCCATGCCCTGTCAGTGGAGACCAAGGTAACAGCCTGCATGTGCTTGCTCACCCCGGGTACCTTCCAGAGACCAACTGTGGACACCACAGGAATAACCCAATTGGCCACGTCATGCATCCTCACCCAATTCCTCAGCACACTGCTGCCACATGCTGAGGGTTACATCCATTTCCCCAACATAGCAGTGGAGCGCACAGCAAACATACAGGAGTTCCACAGGGTAGCACGTATGCCTGGCGTGCTAGGGGCAATAGACTGCACCCATGTGGCCATACGCACACCACCTGGCCACAAGGGGACCACATACATGAATCGCAAGGGCTATTCCAGCATCAACTGCCAGGTGGTGTGCGATGCCAGGGGGTGCATCATCAATGCCTGTACCACGCACCCTGGGGGAGCACACGATTCATTCATCTGGCACCAGTCAGCACTGTGCCACAAATTTTTGAGTGGGGACATCCCCACAGGACACCTAGTGGGTGAGTATGCAAACCAAATGGACAAATCTAGGGTCTGGGGGGGCATGGCCAGAGGTGCCATGGGTAGTGGCCTACATGGCTTGGGGCAGGCTGATGCTGATCACCAAACTAACCTCCACCCTCTACACACAGGTGACAGTGGATACCCACTCCGTCCCTGGCTGCTCACACCCTACCTGTGGCCCATGACCCCATCGCAGCAACACTACAATGAGGCACACACCATCACATGCAATGTCATCGAGCGGGTGTTCAGGATGCTGAAGGCATGTTTCCATTGCCTGGACACCTCTGGCAGTGCCCTACAGTACAGCCCCTCAAAGGCCTGTGGGATATTCCTGGCCTGTTGCATCCTGCACAACATGGCCAACGAATGTGGGATAGCCGTACAGGTCGAAGAGGGGGACAGTGATGGGGTCGATGAGGATGCCAGTGACAATGGTGATGGGCAGCCCCCCCTTGGCCGATGGGACCCCCGACTGATCCGGCTGGCACAGCTGCACTGGGACACCATCACGGAGGAGCACTTCAGCCAACCCAGGTAAGTCACCACCAGCGGCTAAGGCACAACCCACAAACATGCATGGACACGCACCAGGGGTGCATGCCATCAAGGGAAGTGGCAGGGCACAGAAGCACACACACAACCAGGGATGGGTGAGGATTAACATGCCATGTGGACGGACACACACACACACGCACACACACAATGCACCAAACATACACAGAGGGCAGGAGGCACACTGACCCAGAACGCCAACCCTAGCAACACACATGTCCACAGGCCACCACACCCACTGCCTGTCCATGTGCGTGTGTCAGATGCTGGGCACCATTGCACTTTGGTGTACACGCAATGCAGGCATCATCATGCACATGTAACTGTGGACAGCAGCTGGGAGGGTGTGCAGGTGGACTGTGTGTCCACATGCAGGGCCGGGTACCCACCCATGCACTGCCCACCGAAACACACAATGCACACAGGGCAGCACCAGACAGTAGCCACACTGGGAGACACGTCAGTCTCGCGACACAGTTCCATGGCTGCCACAGATGCATGGGCAGCCCCACTGAGACCCACCAGCACTGGCAGGCTGACCACTGGCCTCATGGGGTGGCACCGATGGTCTCCCAGGGGTTCCACTGTGTGAACATGACCATGCCCGCGCAGGGGTCTGCAGCACACTGAACATGCCTGCACCAGGAGTGCTCGGGATGCCCACAGCTGAACCCGACATTGACAGGGTGGGAGTCACACAATGCCGGGAACGGGGGGTGGAGAGTGCACTGCATGGTGTCCGCTACGCATGGGCACCTGACTGTGTTCCCATTGTGGCCATGACAGCAATGAACGCCTGTGCATGCCTGTCAATGGAAGTGGTCACATCCTCCCGCAAATGGGCCATCCGTGCCAGGATCCGTTCGGTGTCCCTGCTGCGACACTCCTCTGCCCACTCCAGAGCCACACACAGTGCTTCCACGGACATCGCAAGCCTCATCTGCTGCTGGACCAATGCTCGCAGTAGGCGGTTGTGCTCGTCCAAGAGGTCATCAGCCTCCTCGGCATCCTGTCCCTCAGGGTGTGCAAGGGCCCGATGTTCAGCACCCCTTGAGGGTGGGTGCTGTGCACCAGGACCAGGTATGGGCATGTCCACAGGTGGTGCATAGATGCCTCTGCTGAACCCTGCACCCCCAGGCCCAGTAGGCAACTGCTGATGCTGCCCCAATGGCTGCCACACACCAGGGCTCAGTGGTGCCACCACAGTGGCTGCAACAGTCCCACTGTCCTGAACAGACACCAGTGCTGCCTCACTGGTGCTGACAGGCACAGCCTGGGACTGTGCTGACACACAGGCCCCCACAGTGGCACCAGCCACAGCCATGGGCACGAATTGCCCTGCTGTGTGTCCATCCTGTGGCACACACCTGTCACTGCCCATGATGGTCGCATCATCATCACTGGTGCCGGACTCTGCCCTGGCCACAGCCACAGTGTGCTGGCATCCATGGACACCAGCATGTTGGGACATAGGCAGGGCTTCCTCCACACCTGTCTCAATGACATCAGTGTGGACAGACAGGCGGCCCCACTGTCGTACAGACCCACACATACCTGTGGAGGTGGATGGTCCCACCTCCCACTCCGTCCAACTGTCTGCAGTTGACAGGCCCACCACCGCTGACCCATGCAGATGCTCAGGATCTGTAAGGGAAAGCAAAGTCACGTTGCTGCATGTGACCTACCCGGCCCCCCCAGACAGACCTTGACTTACCATGCAGAGATGGGCCACCACCCATCTGGAAGCCAAAGCCCAGAACTCCCTCTATGGCACTTCAGTGCATGCTTGCAGCAAGCCTGTCCTCCGCTGGGGTGAGCTGTACCACCTCCGGCTGTCCCCCACCTGTTGCAGCACGTGCCGCCCTGATGGCAGCCACCTTCTCCTTTACCCTCCTCCTGTCTGTACCCATCTTCTTCTTACACTCCTGCACGGAGCGCTGGTGGCTGCCATGCAGGTTCACGGCACATGCCACCTCCTCCCATGAAGCAGCATGGGCCTGAGTGGTGCCCTGCCGTCCACTGAGCAGTGGCTTCTGAGCCAGATAGGCCTCAAAAAGGGCCTCGGTTTCGGCCTTAGTAAAATTCGGCCTCCTCCTCCTCCCACCACTGTTGTCCTCCTCTCCAAGAATGTGCTTGGTCATTATGTAGCCTGTAAGAATGGCAGTTGTTACCTGTGACTGTGCAGTCCCATGCATGTCCCTGAATCCACAGTCCACACTCCCACACAGCATGCAGCTCACCAATAAACTGCAGTAACCGACTATGGCCACTGCAGCACATTGTTGCACCTTTATAGTGCAATCCATGCAAATGAGGCGAGAAGCAACTTTAATTAGATGCAAATTGCAGTGCTGCGCCATTGAATGGCTGATCGGATGATTTGCATATGATGGTTGAATATCGTGCTGTTGCGCTTTGTGCAATTGTGTTGAACATGCTGAGCCAATGGTGCAGTTCTGTGGCATGCATAGCACACCTCACTGCGCATACCCAGGTTGCTGACGCAGGCATCTGCCATGCTGATGATGTGCTGTGCATGGTAGGCAATGCAGGGCACAGCCACCATTGTGCCAGTAGCGCTATAATGAAGGTCACTACATGGCGCTGTAGCAATGGGCCTTCATAGGTGCAATGGCCCAACTGCCCGATAGTCCGCTGTGGCACTGGCACACAGGCAGCCAATCACACTACACACATTGTCATCTGATGGCGCTGTGTGTGGCCTTGCACCAGGGACCCTTGACCCTGTGCCTGACCTTTGCCCCCTTGGCGCCATGCGTCAGGCATAGGTGCTCCTCTATCGTGCTGTTCGGTAACAGCGCTATAGGGAATGGCAGCGCTGTACCATGCAGCATCTGCATGTGGGGTACCGAATACAGAGTGCCATATTGCCTACTATAGCAAAGGCAATGGCGTGGAGAAGGACTGCTCCCTGGTCTGCCACTGAATTGGCCAATCTGGTGGCCACAGTAGAGCCACACAATGGGCCTCTCTTTGGGGAGGTCCCCCTGGATAGGGCAAGGTCCCAGGTGTGGCAAGAGGTGGCCACAGCCCTCGAGGCAGTGACAAGCAGGGACAGGACAGCTGAGCAGTGCAAGCACCTATATGGTGACCTTCAGAGGAGGGAGCCGGAGCTACTGGCCAGACTAAGGTCACATGCCAGGAGGGGCACAGTACCACGTCCAGGTAGGGGTTCCATCAACACACTGTTATCGTCCATATGAGTCACATTGTTGTTTGTGTCCAGCACATAGGGGAGGGACCGTATGGGGTTGGCCGTGGTGGTGTTCACAGGGTGTGGGGTGGGTGGATCTGGCTGGGTGGGGGGGCACACTCCTTGGGGCAGGGGGACTTTGCTTCAGGAGTGCACTGATGTTCTTCTCTCCTTTTTGTCCCCACAGGCCCGGAAGAGGTATGCCGCTTGCTAGCAGAGCGGAGGGCGGTGGTAGCCACAGCCAGATGGGCCGAGGGTCCACAACGGCCACCAGACCATCCCGATGAGGGTGAGTGACAGACATCCATGATTAATATTGCATGCTGTGTGACAAGGTGGGCAGCGGGGCATGGCCCCCAGTCATTGACATCACTGCCGTGCACACCACTGGTTACAGTCAACACTGTCCAGTGGCAATGCATGCCTGGGTGTGTGTCACTGGTGGTGCATGCGTGCATCAGGTGCATGGCTGTGCCACTGCCTTTGCACCACATAGCCATGTCACTAGACGGCCATGGTGGTGCTGTGCGTGACTTGACTGGTGGGTGTGTGCAGCATTCTGCATGGCTGCATGCACCTGGGTGGGCATGTCCTGTGGACATGATCACTGTGGCTGGTCACACACCATCACAATGGTATGTCCCATGGCCATATGCCATGCACAGTGGGCGGGCTGTTTGGGGCTGTGCATTCACACATGTTGACTGTGCTCCCTTGTCCTAGGTGCGAGATATCTGAGGGAGATCAGAGACACCCTGAGGGAACTACTCACCCTGGCACAGGAAACAGTGTCCATCCTTTGGAGGATTGACAAGTTGGGGGTCCTAAGGAGGTGCAGAGCGAGGGGGAGCCAGAGCCTGGACCAGCGTGGCCAACATTAGTCCCTTGTCCCTGACCTCCCATCCCCCCTTGGCCCCACCCTCACACCCTCCTATCCCATCCCATTTGTCCACCCTTCCCCCTGCCCACCCCCACCTTTTTGTGTCCCCAACCACATGTATATAGTTGTTATTCATGTAAATAGTTGATTTATTTATTTTATAATATATTTGACTTTTCTATGAATACTGTGGTGGTCTCTGATTTGCAGCGGGCTATAGGCACTCAGCTGCAGTGGTGTGCATGGCATCAGGGGTGGTGCAGTCATGGGTATGTGTGTGTGTCTGTGTGGAGGTGTCTATGGTGTGGGGGTAGATATCAGTCAGTGTCTGTGTTGTGTGTGTTGTTCCCCGTGCACTGGATGACTGTGTGCAGTGGTCCATGGTGTGTGCTCTGTGTCCATGGTGCACCCATCGGC
Source organism: Neoceratodus forsteri (assembly GCA_016271365.2). Lineage (NCBI taxonomy): Eukaryota > Metazoa > Chordata > Ceratodontiformes > Ceratodontidae > Neoceratodus > Neoceratodus forsteri. The sequence continues at coordinate 1,092,333,670 of CM057456.1, forward strand.
CCATCCATGGCCTGTGCAGCCGATACCCATGCCTGTCTGTGACCTGCATGATCTGCTGGCATGTCAGTGGTGGCATTCCCTGCTTGGCGGACACTGTACCAGTCACTTTGCTGGGTTGCCCATGTCACTGGTGTGGTGCATGCCTGGCTTAGGTGGCACTGTGGGCAACACGGTCATTGTCCCACCTCCATGCTGTGGCTTGTGTGTGTTGCAGGGGGATGTGCCCCACTGTCTGTGACTTGTGATCTGAGTGACTCAAGGTGGGGTATTGGTCCATGGTGCCGGCGCAGGGTGGTTGGCACTCCAGTGCCATGGTGGACTGCAGGTTGTGTGTACATGGCTTACATGGGCCCACAATGGGGTCTTGGTTGCCCCACCACTGTGTCCCTGTGTTGTTGTGCCCTTAGGTATGGGTGGGTGTCTGTCCAGACCCTGTGTGGCATCCGGTGTGGTGTATGCTTCCACACACCGCTGTGGGTGTCTGTGCTGGCTATTGTGGCCAGTGGTGGGCCGGAGTGTGTTACTGGAATACTGTGCAGAGCACTGTACCACTGGGGGAGGTGTCACTTACATGACCATCCAATATGGGGTCACTCTTGTACCAACGCATGGTCAGTCTCTCAGCAGTACCTCGGGGGACTGTGTGTGGTGGCACCTTGTCTGCCGTTGTTGCATTGCCATGTGCTGCAACCTGCTGATGGGTGCTCATGGTGGGGCTGGCTTGCATGGTTCTGTGGTGCACAGGGTTGCATTACCACTGTGGGGGTGGTGGCATGCATGGGGATTCCTGCAGTGCTGGTCACTGCTCATGGGGGGTTGTCTGGGGGTCACAGTGCAGGGTATGCTGTGCACCGGGGGGGATGGTGTGGCACAGGGTGGTCCACCCTCCTCGGGTGCCAGTCACAGCTTGCCGGTAGGTGTGATGGGGCACCATGGCCAGGCTGTGGGTTGGTTGCTTGACTCCATGGACCAGTGGTTATTCCAGCCCTCCCTGGTTGTGCAGTGCTTGGGGTGTGGGGGGCGATGTCTGTTCTGCTGTGTGTTCCTGTGCCCATCTGTGGCATGAGTGGTGGGCTCCTACCTCCCTGATTGTGCTGTTACATTGCTCTGCAGCTGGGGGGCTCCCTGCTTGCACTATGGCGCCTCTGGACTGCTCAGCTGAACATCTCTTGTTGTGCCATAGCGCATCATATCTGCTCAGCTTCCCCTTCCTAGTTGTGCTATGGCGCAGGTTGTGTGATATTTAGATGTTGGTTGTAGGCGTAATTTGGCCTGCTCCTTTTTTGAATATCGCTTCTGTTGCTCATGGGCGCAATAGACTTGCGCTTGCTCCTGCTATTGCACACTTTTTGGGCGCAGTTTGAATATCTAGGCCAATGTGTTTTAATGCTTCTCCTTAACTACTCTACTTTGCAAACTCTTGGGTTGTATCTGAACAAATAGCTACATACTTGTCTAGTGTGCCTACTTATTCAATAAAAAATAAAGAAATATTAAATAAATACAAACTAACTAATTTTCACTTGTATTTAGAAATAGGCATTCATTCTTGTGCCATTTTCTTATGATCAAGAACAGATATTACACATTGATTGAGACCTGATAGGCTCATTGAAGCATTTACAAATCAGAAAAGAATGGCCCTGTGAATCAATGCAATTTTTACATAGAAGTAGCAATTAGTTACAGTAGTTTTAGAAATGAGTTCATAGGCATTTTACATGTATTTTAACACATGTACAATACATGAAAAGCCAACCAAATATAAAACATACACATAAACAATGAATGCTTGCATAATAGGATGGCAGTGAAATTAATCAAGGCACCAAATCACACAATACAAATACTACACCAATGTTAAAACTACTCCATAACCACAACAACCTTCTAAAAAATGAAAATAAACTCATGAAAGTTGTTTTGTTTTAAGGAATATATCTGAGCTCAAATGACTGTCATCTGCAATGCTCAGGAGCTATGGAGAATTATGGGATCAGATTGGATGACATACACAGTATAGTTGCATGTTTTACATTCCTTTTGATGATGTGTTACCTCCACAGCTAAACTTACTAAACACCCCACTGACCATAATCACTGTGGTCAAACTGTATCAGAGACAGGCCACATTGCTAATACAAGATGCAAGGTATCTGGGACCTTTCAAAAGCTGAACAAAGAAACACAACTGATGCTTTAGCACTTGAAAAAGTAATGAAAAATAGTTGCTTTGACAAAAAACAAAACCCAGATCTTATTGGTAGAGAGGGCACAGTTCTCAGGAAGAAACAACAGGGTTTTCAAAGATACACTTACTAAAATGGTTTCTTGCTACTGTTTATTATAGACAGCATTGTGAGAATACATACATTTCTTATTACATTGCTTCTGCTATACATTGCTGATGGTATGCCTTTTTAAAAATTCGTTCAGTGGCCTATTTGGTATCCACCTATTTATGGATTTTATACTAAAGGATATTTTTTTCTAACCAACTTTCTTCACAGACACTCATCTCAATGTCCTCATTAGGTGGTTTTCCTTTCTGTTCTTTTTGAAGGCATTGCCCGTGCCCTAGGTACTTTCCTTTGTTCCTTGCAAAAGGCATAGATTTAAAGGATCTCTGCCTCTCTCCATCATGTCGAACTTTTTTTTGTAATTAGCTTCATTCAAGCACCAAAAAGGCAGAAGACTGGCAAGAAACATAAAAAGTGCTGAACAAAAGAGAAGATGTTCTTTTCTCTAGCCATATGCTGCTTGAATCAAGTACAGTCACTGGTATCATTCACATGGCTGTTTTCAGTAGTCATTTCAGCTGTAGGACAGTGTCAAACTTGCAGCAAAAATGTCTTCTATTATATATTCTACATAATAGAAAAATACCCCATCAATAAGTCATTTTTTTCAATTAGGTGAGAGGAGAGCAGAAAGGACAAAATATTTAGCTTTGCAACCCTATCAGAATGATTGCATCAAGGAAAAGTACAGATCCTGAAAAGGGAATACTATCCTGCAAAAAGAAAAGAACTAAAAAAGAAAAGGGTTTGTAAAATTTCAGTTCTTTGGGCTCCTTGAGGCTCCTTACTTTAAAACAATATGGGAGGCTCCTTATCTTAAAACAGACTGGTAGGCTCCTTACTTTAAAACAAACTAGTGTTATGTTTTTGCTCTGAATTAAACTGCTGTTATGGTTTAAATGAGTATTTTAAATAAATGAGAATTCTTTCTGGTTTTGTATGTATGTTCTGGGTGTTAGTAGTATGGAATTTTCTACATAACTGTCATAAGCTTCTGAAGAAGGACTTGGTTGGTCCGAAAGCTTAGGCACTTTGTTATTTTTGTAACATCTAAGTTGGTCCAATAAAAGGTAGTAAACCATTTGTTTCTGGATCTGTTCTTGCAAGGACCAATATGACAACTAAACTAAATCTGTTCTTTGAGGGAATTCAGCCCAAGGAGAAAGGGCTTTAGTGCTGTGTGAAATTCTGCTGTCAGAATTAGTGCAGTATGACCATTCTGCCAGCTGAATTTCTGGTGGAATTTTGCTGGTTCTTCTGGAAAATTCCACCTGGTGTTGGCAGATCAGCATTTTTCCATAGAAAATTATTCTGCAAACATTTCTGTGGAAAATACTGAGATCTGAAGAATAATATTCTGTACAAATGTTGAGGAAAAACTCATTCTGCATTTTCTGCTGTGGAATTCTGCTGTTCCACTTCTGGTGAAATTCGGATGAATTTTGGAGGAATGTAAAACTTTCAGCTGAATTTTGTTCCACCAGAATTTGAAAATTCCAAACACTCTTGCTTCTGGATTCTTTAAACTTATTTCATTATGTGTAATTAACAGATCCTGAAAACTCATCATGGGAGCAAAAAGACCTTCTTAACCAGAATGTCCATTTGCAGGCTCATGGCGTACTTGTATCGTATAAATAATTTTCTATTAAAATGTTACAACAATTACTAAAACCAAATGTTTACTCTACATGTCTGCAGTTTTATTTTATTTTTATTGTTCTGGGAGGGGAGGGGCTCATAGTACCTCTTTAATGATCTTAGAACTGCCTGTGAACTAATAACTCAAAGTTGCAAACAAGTAGGTTAACACTTAGCCCTGCAATTATGGGTAAAGGACAGATCTTCTTTTATTGAAAAATAAACACAACTGAAAAGTGCCAAGATCATGAAACAGTATGCAGTTTCTGTATTCTTCTCAGTTCTGGAAAATAAGATACTTAGATGAAAAGTTACCATCTACTGTATGCAGAGTGGCAGTATTGTCACCTTTTTATGTTGGGTCATTTGCGCAGCCAACATCTTGGGACAGTGCAGCTTTGGAGGTGTGGTCGCTGTTCGGCAAATGGAGGGCACACACCAGTAGGTGCGGCCCGCTTTCCCCAATCAGCCTGCATGCCAGCGCCACACCATGCATACATAATGTGGTGAGCACATCTAAGAAAAGGTCCTTTGCAATCCGAGCAAAGCTTGTTAGATGCAGCAGTCCTTTTCTTGCTGTGCTCGCTGCAATTATGTACATGGCAGCACACTGGCTGCTGAACTGCTGACTTCAGGGGTGCCCAATCCCCCTGTCAGCTGCCCCTGCCCCCTGTGAATGTGCCGACGGGGAGCCCACTCCTGTTGGCATAAAACATTCTCCATTTGTAGATATGCCAGGGGATGTCCAATCCTCATGGCTCTTACCCCACCCCCACGTAGGCAGAAATAACAATAACCTCCGTGTTGTTTGCCGGTGACGGTGCCCAATCCCCCGCCGGCTACAGACACGCCCAAAAGCAGTTAGGTGGCACGCTGGGAGCCCACCCCAGTGTGCCAAATCCCCTGCAAAATAAAAAAAAACTGTCCCGTGATGTTTTTTATTTTTCTGTTTTGAACCTGTAAAAGGAAAATGGTCCCTCATAGTCTCCGTGCCCCCTTCCCCCACAAGCACCCACCCACTGTGCACCCTGCCTCTCCACACACACCCTCACCCCATACTTACCTCCGGAGTCCGGCACAATGATCTTCGGTGGACTGGGAACACATCTGCACTCTTCAAAGCTGACCATGAACTGAGGAAATGCGAGTAAGTAAGCTACATAATGGAATACATAGGGTTTTTTCAACTTTGCTGCATATCTCAGGCATTTTTGTGAATTTTGGCCCCACATTTTCAACATGGGATTTTTGGGACCCCTTCTCATGAATTCTTGCACTGTTATGGCGTTATTCTGTCCCAAAAGATGATTTCACAGTCACTACCCAGAATCACCTTTCGGGACTGCATAACAAAATGACAGTGCCACTGTTCATGAGGGGGGCTCTCAAAAACCCTATGTTGCAAATTTGGTTGGAAAAATCCAAAACATGACTGTTTTACGAGCATGCGTAGCAACTGCAAAATGCACGCTCGTAAGTTAGCAAATTTGCAATATTTTCACACCTGATTCTCAACATTGGCATTTTACCACGCCTTCTTGTGAACCGTACAGCTGTCATTTTTCACATCCTGGCCAAAATGTTTTTTTCTCACTTCCGGCGCAGAATAGTGCAGTAGTGGTGTGAAATCAGTGTTTGGGACACATTACAAAAATGACAGTGACACTGTTCATGAGCAGAGGTCCTAAAATGCCTGTGTTGAAAATTTGGTGACAATATTCCATAAAATGACTGTTTTACGAGCGTGCGTAGCAACTGCATAACGCATGCTCATAAGTTAGCGCATTTGCACTATTTTCATGCCAGATTCTCAGCATTGGTATTTTACCACACCTTCTTGTGAACTGTACAGCTGTCATTTTTCACATCCTGGCCAAAATGTGTTTTCGCACTACTGGCGCATAATAGCGTGGTTGCTGTGTGAAATCATTGTTTGGGACACATTACATAAATGACAGTGATACTGTTCATGAGCAGAGGTCCTACAATGCCTGTATGAAAATTTGGTGACAATACTCTGTAAAATGACTGTTTTACGAGTGTGCGTAGCAATTGTGCAATGCATGCTCATAAGTTAGCAAATTCACAATATTTTCATGCCAGATTCTCAACATTGGCATTTTACTACACCTTCTTGTGAACCATATAGCTGTCATTTTTCACATCCTTGTCAAAATGTGTTTTCACACTTTTGGCACAGAATACCACATTCACTGTGCGAAATGAGTGTTTGGGACACATTACAAAAATGACAGTGACACTGTTCATGAGCAGAGGTCCTAAAATGCCTGTGTTGAAAATTTGGTGACTGTATTCCATAAAGTGACTGTGTTACGAGCGTGCATTGCGCAGTTTGCACGCATGCTCGTTCACAAACTTCTAATATTTTCACTCCAGATTTTCAACAGTGCCATTGTTCTGCACGTCCTAATGAATAGTACAGCTGTCATTTTCCACATCCTGACCAAAATCTGTTTTTGCAGTTCCAGCGCAGAATAGCGTGGTCGCTGTGGAAAGCCCATGTATGAGACACATGATGAAAATGACAGTGACACTGTTCATTAGCAGATGCCCTAAAATGCCTGTGTTGAAAATTTAGGAACGAAAGTCAATAAAATGAGTGTTTTATGAGCGTGCATTGCACAGTTTGCACGCACACTCATGACTTTGTGAATTTGTAATACTTTCACTCCAGCTGTTCATCTTTGGCATTTTTCCATACCTCCTTATGAACACTACAGCTGCCTGAAATGTGTTTTCACACATCCGGCACAGAATTGCAGGGCCTTTGTGCGAAATCAGTTTTTGGAACAGTTTGAGGAAATGACAGTGACACTATTCATGAACAGCAGTCCTAAAATGCCTATGTTGAAAATTTGGAGCCGAAACTCCATACAATGACTGTGTTGCAAGCGTGCATTGCGCAGTTTCCACGCACCCTTGTAACTTCGTCAAGTCTGCAATATTTTCATGCCACATTTTTACCACTGGCATTTGTGCACATCTCCTTATCTACAGTCCAGCTGCCATTTTTCACAGCCTGCCCAAAATGTGCTTCCACAGCTGTGGCGCACAATGGCATGCTCGCTGTGCAAAATCACCTTTTCAGACACTTTCATAAAATCACAGCACTATGCGTCTCTAGCTCCGCAACTCCCACTGCCAATGCCAGCGCGACAACATTCAGCATGGACAAATGCTTGTTGTTTAAAGGATTTTACATCAAGGAGGCATAGTTATCATTTACTTCAACTAGGGAAACTTTTTCAAGTACAGTACTGAGATGCAACTCTGGGTGTACAGTAGTTCATTAATGATATGCATTTATTGCACCCTCATTCATTATTACTAAGGTCATTTAATGAAACCAGGGTCTTTATCTCTGAGAGTTCATCTTATCTGCCATCATTTCCCTCCAATAAAATACTAATTTTCTATGTTTGACAACTCAATCATTTTCATAACATAGTGTGATGTCACAAACAATGAATTATGACTTCAGTGGGGAAACAAAGACTTTAGCAGTGTGTTCTACAACTTTAAGATACAAAAATCTTGGTTTTCATGCAAATGTCCTCAGCAATAAAGAATGACGGGAGATAAGTGCAGAAAATGAAGGCATTATAAACTGAATTATGTTGGAATATTTTATTTTTAAGATGTTTTCCTGATACTGGAAGATTACTATAAGTAATGGTACAGAATTTAGACAGCTAGCACAGTTTTAAATTGTTATTCATTTTAAAAAGTGGCTAGCTGAACTATTTTATTTCTGTGGCATTTTTCTTTCATCAGCTAGTGAGGACAGTTTTCTATTTGACAGTGCAGTGTGTGATACTGTACAACTGTGCTTTACTTTTGAGGTTGAATATCTGGTGCGAGTCTGCTTCACATTCCAACATCATTTTTATCTCACCAATTGTGATATCACAATTGATTAAACCTGTGGAAGGATGTGTGGCTCTACTTGGTAATTTATCATATTCAACCAGCGAGATCACAATGTGGTATGAAAAACAGCACTAGAAAATTCAGCCATCAGGTATTGTAAACCAAAGTTGTGCACACCACACCGCAGTTTATACTGTGAGACAACCAACTCATCTGACACAAAAAAAATTTCAGAAGTAAAAAAGTAATTCCTATCTGCTTTTAAAAATTAGTATGTTCCATTTTCTGCCTGAGGGTGTGCTATGACTTTAATTTCTTCGGGTGACTTTACTCTAAAAAATGGCAAAGAATTACAACAGAGAAAATGATACATGAGAGAGATTGATAAATAGTAACAGAAAAAAATGAAAATCCATTTTCAAAACATGGGGCCAGATATTCAAAACCTAGCCCTGGGGCAAAATTAATACTTCACAGTGCGCAAAATTAGCCCAGACTGATTTGCACATTATATTCAAAGGAATAGCCCCAGGGTTAAATCAGTTGAATGTAGCGTGCAAATGAAACCATGCAAACAGGGCTGAGAGTGCAGTGCAAAAATAGCCCGACAAATAAGACAGCTCTGAATATAGCAACCAGGAAGGCCAAACTGCAACAACAGCACAATGCACAGAGAGGTGGAGTGAGGCAGAGGTGCAGTAGGTGGCCAGTGTGAGTGATAGCAATGAAATGTTGCACAAGAACTGCAAACAACATTGCAGGCCAAACATAGCAGAACTGTGCTATGGTTTTGACATGCTAGCCTAGGGCAAACTCATTAGCCTGGCACTAACACTTGCCCTGGGCTACCACGATAGCCTGTGACAAAATTTTGCTATCATCAAGGCTTCTATGCAAATGAGCCTTCTTAAGCAATCTGTGTGCAAACAGCCACATTAGCGACTCAACATAGCCTGCTTTGCATACATTACCATGTAGTTTGTCCAGTGCAATTGCATGACGCACACAACTGCACCTGTAGGCCAGACTGGAATTACAGATGGGTAACCACAGACTGGGAGGTGCACACAGCTCCACCTGTATGTCAGACCTGGAAAACAGCTCTAGAGCTGCAGACTACCAGTGTACACAGCAACAAAGACTATGGATCCCAAGTAGAAACAATCATAGTACCTGGTAGCATACCTCTCAAGTGTCCCTGATGTCCAGGGATGTCCCTGAAGTTGCTTCGCAATGTACCACTGTCCCTCATAAAAGTCATGGATTCATGACAAAACAGTGGGGATGACAATCACAACATAATGATTACATGAAAGTGACAGGCATGTTCCTCCTCAGAAAATGCATTGTAACTCATATCCTTGTACTCCATGAGCTGTCTGAGTGAATAGTAGCAATATGTATTATGTGTATTTTATACTGAAAAATTGTATAAAGACAAAATCCAACAAAGAAAGAGACATATCATCATACAACAACAACAACAAAAATAAAATAGATACCCTCATCCCCACATCCAGTGTGGAATACATTCAAATTAACAACAGTATGATCCAGTAATTGAAATACATTTTATGTTGTCTGGCATGCAAGCACAAACAACATATTGTGGTAGCTTGGAATAGCAGATTTTGGAGGTGTGGTAGTGTTGTGTCCAGTGGTGCCACTGCTTTTTCGGGCTGAGCTCTGTGGGATAACTGAAATAGCATGCTGTCTATGACAGCCTGCAAAAGCATGCCACCAACTTGAAACAATTTCACCGCTGCAATGAAGGAGCAACCTGTCATTGCAGGGCATGCCTTGCCTGGTGTAACATTTTAATAAACATGGTGGCTGCTGTCGCCGTCCACCTCTCACTGTCCCGAAAGCCAACATGGTGGTGCCCAATCTACCTGTCAGCATGCCCCCTTCCCAGTTCATTTGCTGATGGGGGAGCCCAATCCTCATCAGCATGATGTCTCTCTAACTGAATCTGTCTGCCGAGATGGTGCCCAATCCCCCTCATCATCATGCCCCCCCAAACTCAGACCCATTTCCTTTGCTGATGGGGTGCCCAATCCCCATCAGCACCAGTCCCTCCAAAACATCCAGGTGGCACACTGGGAACCCCACTCCCAGCGTGCCAAATGTAACTGAAAAACTGAAAACCTTCCTGCAAAGTTTTTATTTTTTTTTAAACCTGTAAACAAGAAAAAGGTCTCTCGTTGTCTGCAGTGCCCCCCTTCCCCAACCCGCATCCACCTTTGCTCACCTCCCCACACCCCCCTCACCCCATACTTACTTTTGAAGACTGGCTCAATGATCTTTGGTGGAGCGGGAACACATCTGCACTCTGCAAAGCCGACCATGAACTGAAGAAATGTGGGTAAGCTGTATAATGGTATCAATGGGGGGGGGGGGGTTCAATTTAGGTGGATATCGCAGACATGTTTTGTGACTTTTGGCACCAAATTTTCAACATGGGGTTCTTGGGATCCCACCTCATGAACTCAGTCACTGTCATGTTGTTGTTAGGTCCCAAGAGGTGCTTTCGTGGTCACTGCACAGAATCAACATTTAAGACTGATTAATGAAATTTCAGTATCTCTCTTCATGAGGTGGGCTCCCAAAAAGCATATGTTGCAAATTTGATGATAAAAGTCCAAAAAATGACTGTGTTATGAGCATGCATTTCACAGTTTCCACTCACACTCATAAGTTCGAGAATTTTTAATATTTTCACTCCAGATTTTCAACATTGTCATTTTTTCACACCTCCTTATGAACAGTACAGCTGTCATTTTTCACATCCTGCCTGAAATGTGTTTTTGCACATCTGGCACACAATGGCAAGTTCACTGTGGGAAATCAATGTTTGGGGACAGATTATTTATTTAGTTTTTATTGACCGGGTAAGTGCACTAGACAAATCCTGCCTATTTTCAGGCACGACCCAGGGGAAGGGGTTACAGATGAATGTCAACTAACCTTGAACCAGATTAAGCTGTTGGTGATATTTTCAGTGAATGAGGGAAATTTGGCCAGGACACTGGGGAAATTCCCCAACTGCTTGGCCAGTAGGGGGACTTGCTGACTGTCAGGATGGAAGGCTCAGTTACCGAGCAGCCTTTGTTGCAGCAGGACGTGCTGCAGGCCGTGGGGCCAGTTACAGTTTCTGCAGTAGAAAATACGGAATCTGAAATTTTCTTTGAAGCACCTATGGAACCCAGCTCACATGCTGACATGGAAGTTTCTGTGGATGTTTCGACTATAATGGGAAAACAGATTGTGAGTTTGTTACCTACTTCAGAAGTTTCTGCAAAACACCACAAGGAGTTAATTTTCTGTGCTTCAGAGCAGTCTTTGCCTTCTAACCAGCGACGGAATGCGGAACCGCCATTTGGAACCCTTGTGACAGCTGAGGAAACGCAGTCTGACAGCGAGGTTGCTATGCAGCAGGAAAATGAAACTAACCTACAGGTTAGTACAGCTTCAGCCACAACGCTGCAAACATTTTGTCCTGGAAAGTCTGTCACAGGTACCGTTTATGCTTCTTCTGCTTTAGACCAGCAGCATGCAACAGTTTTTTCTTTTAGTGCAAAACAATGGATAATTAAACCAGTAACAAAAAAAGCCCTACCTGACCAAAAACGCTCCTGGGCTGACCAGGTTGATGACGCTGATGCTTCGTGGTCGGTTAGCAAAGCCCTGACATCAGCGGGGTGGGCGCAGCTCCCAGAGTCTGGCAAATGGATTTCTGGTTTTTCCCCAATCATAATTCCAGGGGTAAATATTAAGGAGTCTAGTATATCTACTTCACGGCTCGCTGAACCTACGATTTCTAAGGTCTATCAGGCTAATACAAAGGAAACACACTCTGTGGACATTGCAAATTCTCCTTTGGCTCTTCCTCCTGAATTATCCTTTTCACAAAACCCTGAACTTGGTTTTAACCCACAGGGAGGTGTTCTCCTCCCTGAAGAACTTCCACCTGAGCCATTAACCTCTTCCTTAGAGGAGCGTATAGATGGCCAGGCCCCTTTGGACACCCCTGTAGGCCCCTCATCAGAAACTGTGTTTGGCCTAGAAACAAACTGCATCGCGTTTTATGCCTCTTTTTTTCGCTCTTCCACTTATTCAGCTAAAAGACATAATGCAGTTCGTTTTGTTTATAAAGGAGGGATGGATGTTTTCCCTGATAGGAAATTTTGTGGCAAAAACATTACTGAAAGATAGCTTGCAATTCACTTCCACTGAAATGTATGCTTTAATACATGTATCTGGAGAGAAGACCTTTGATGTTAGTTTTAAATTAAATAGCGGTTTAGAAAAATTTTGGACTAGATATCGTAAAGTACGACAGACCCCTTTGTGGTCCCCTTTTGATGTTTTTCCCCTCACTAAACCAGCACATAAAACAGTTACTATTCTCTTTAGAAATGAGAGCGTTAGTGTTACAGATCTAGTTTATTGGATGAAACAGAGGTGCATGGTATTGGGGCACCCAGAGGCAATCTTTGACTCCGAAGATATTTGGACAGGGGGTTGGAGAATCAGGGTTATACTACGTTCTACAGAAAATGGTTTACAGCATCTTCCTAATTGTATTTTCTTGGGCAAGACAGAGGGTTCTTTCTATGCAGGCCAACCTAAATCTTGCTTTAGATGTGGGAAATCAGGTCACATTAGTAGTGCCTGTGACCGTTTATGCTGTAATCTTTGTAATTCTTTGGGAAATGTGAGTGAACACTGTAGAAATGTAGCAGTGTGTTCCTTGTGTGATGCACTCGGGCACACTTATGCTACTTGCCCTGAGGCAGCTCATCGACAATCAGACCCTCAGGACTCCGAAGAACAGAGACTGTTAATTGCAATTGCACAGCACTCCAGAGCTGCTCTCTCTATGGCTTCCGCTACACCTTTAGTTCCTACTCCTTTGGTTTCACCAGGTTTGGAACTTTCTATTGCTCAGGAATCTCTTACCTCTACTTCCCCTCCCCCTTTGGATACTGACTCTGAAATACCACTACCTGACCCTCCACCCCAGGTTTCCATTCCTCTTGATACCCAGTCCATGCCCCCCCCAGCTTCCTCATGCAATTCCTTTTCATTCTAGAGAAACAAGGAGTAAGACCTATCATACTCAGCCAGCTTCGAAAGTTCCTAAATTAGTTAATACCTCTACAACTAACCATTTTCACGCCCTTCTCCTTGCACAAGATGTATCAGATGATGAACCTGAATCTTCCCAGTCAGGGGTAGACCCCATGGGGAAAACTTCGGATGAAGAATCTGAGGGAGATCCATTCCCGGTTCTCCCTTCTAAATCCATCTCCGCAGTTGCTAAGAAGGGGAAGAAAAATAAACGTAAGCCACCATGACATTGATCTCAACTAACTAAATGCTTTCTTCATTAACTTTCTGTTCACTTAATGTGAACAGCATCAAAAACCAGTTAAGACAATGTGCTTTATTTTTCCTTTTAAAAATTTTACACTGCAAAGTGTTCTTTTTACAGGATACGTGTTTACTTACTGTTGCTGAAATTGCTGGTGCTTCAAAACGATGGCATACGGGGGTCTCATATTGGTCACTGGGATCAGAACGATTTACAGGAGTTGCAATACTTTTTGAGCTGGATGTGAAAGTTTTGAAATTGATAGATTTGGTTCCTGGTAGGGTATTAATCTTGGACATAGTAAACCAGGGGGCACGTTTCAGATTAATCTGGCCTAAAACTGTGGGAGAATTCAAGAATGCATGGAACAGACATAAGGCAATTCTTGTGGGGGGTAGGAAGAAATAGGCTGTTGGTTAACTAGGATCTGCGGCCTATCCTGTAGGTAGGGAAATGGGCAGACTAGATGGGCCAAGCAGTCCTTATATGCCGTCAAAGTCTATGTTTCTATGTTTCTATAATCAATGTATATGCACCTCAAACTAAAGCAACTAGGGGGGATTTGTTCCAGCTCCTACAACCATATTTGCACACCTCCTTTAATGTTATCTGTGGGGGGTGATTTCAATTGTGGACTATCTAACAGATATATGGGTAAGGGGGTAAAAACCACTAAAGTTTTTTGTGACATGTCTTGTTTGGCTAAGGTGGTCCAAACCGCAAGTTTGGTTGATGCATATGCTCGTCTGCATGAGAATACTATAGCTACCTTTCACAAAGGAGTCCTAGCTACCAGGATAGATTTCTTTTTCATTAATAAAATTTTACCTTTGCAGCCAGCATGGGTTACCCCGGTTGAATTCTCTGATCATTGTGCCTTGTGCATAATGGTTGGGTCTACAGCAGCATTCTCTTTTGGTAGGGGCCTCTGGAGGCTCAACTCTGAATTGCTATTACATCAGGACATTTTGTAACATTTACAATATTTTGTAACGGCAAAGAAGTCTCTCTTTGAGATGTATGAAGACCCCCTTCTATGGTGGATGGATACTAAAACAGATGTTATTTCAATGTTTAAATTTTTTGGGAAATCTCAATGTTCAGCTACCTATTTTTCTAATTTACAACTCAGGAAACAGATGCAGAAATTAATGTCCATGGCCAAGACTACTAAACATGACTTTTCACCCCAAATAAAAATTCTTAAGGAAAAAATGGTACCTTTTCATAAACATCAATCAAAAGTTTTACAATTTCAACAACAATTTGGTACACAGGGAAACTTTGCCACTGTTTGTCCCTTTCTTGGTAACAAGGAAAGGGTAGGCAAAAAGGTTTTTGTCAGTTTACTGGGGTGTGATGGTCAGGAAAAACTTACACAACATGATTTAATGTCTGAAGTGACGTCATACATGGCAACACTCTTTAAAGAGCAGCCTGTAGATTTGGATTCTTCTCGGGCTTATCTACGCAGTGTTGAGGTCACAGACTGTCCTCCATCTTTATTATCTAGTTTTGTAAATCCTATTACATCACAGGAAGTTCTCACTGCCATACATTCCCTTTCATGCAACAAAGCACAAGGTACAGATGGTCTAATTGCCGAATTTTATAAACTAATTGGAGCTATATTGTCTCAGGAACTTGCAGATGTTTATAATGATTTGTTGACACATTCTGATTTTCCTTTAGAAATGATGAGGGGAATTTTAATTTTTTTACATAAGAAAGGTGATAAGAAGCTCCTTTCTAATTGGAGACCAATCAGCTTATTAAACGTTGATTTAAAAATTCTAATGAAAATTTTGAATACAAGACTTTTGACTGTATCTTACCATTTAATTTCTCCTGCACAGTCTTGTGCAATCCCAAATAGATCCATAATTGATCAGTTACTCTTTTTACGTGAAATTTTTGATAGATCTAATACAATTGGATTACCTGGGTTCGTTTTATCTTTGGACCAAAAGGGGGCCTTTGATTCTGTGAATCATGAGTTCTTAAGGCTTACTTTACAACATTATGGTATTCCATCTACTTTTACTTTTTGGTTACGGAAACTTTATAAGTTCACGACAGTGTCTCCTTTGGTTAATGGGCACCATGGGCCTATGCTTCCGGTACAGTGGGGAGTTCGGCAGTGTTGTCCAGTTAGCCCGTTATTATATGTGTTTAGTATAGATCCGTTGTTACGTACTCTGAATAAATTGATACCCCCATTCCAGTTCCTGGAGTCTTAATACCTTTTTCAGCCCTTGCTTATGCAGATGATATTTGCATTTGCACCCCCACTGTTTCTTCAGTTCACTCAGTTGTTGACGTGTAACTTTTTTGACTCTCTTTCTGGTACATCTTTAAATATACCCAAATGCCTTGGATACACTCTGAGTGGAAATATCCCTGCACAGGCACTCATATGTGATATAAATTTTACGTCAAACCCCATACGGATTATGGGTATATTTTTTGGTTCCCCTACACCAGCTATTTATAATTGGGATATTCAATTGGAGAAATACAGAATTATGGTACAGAACTGGTACAAATGGCAGTTTTCCAAGCTTAAACATATTTATTTGATATGGACATATTTGATACCTTTATTTTTATTTTTGAGTAATATTTTTCCCCCACCTAAACAAAGGGAAGCAACTTTGTTTAGCATTTTTTTTCAAGCTGTTTGGGGTAGCCATCTTAATCCTATTAAGCATAATATTCTTTACTTGCCTGTATCTTGAGGCGGTTTAAACATGATAAATCCTCTACTTTTCTTTTACTGTCAATTCTTTTTTTCTATTTTTTTACCATTATTAAAACATCTTCCTAAATTATGAACAAGTCTCTTCCTGCAGACAATAGGGCCTTGGTATAATGAGTGGGTGGTTGGCCGATTAGGGTGTCTTAGTACACGTGACACTGTGAAACCCTATCAGCGCGAAATTTTTCTTAAATTGAGACAGTGGAATATACCCAGTGAACGGATACTCTCCAAACATAAAATTTTTTTATACCAGCCTGTTCTTGACTCATATTTTTCTGAACCAATTACATATCCAAAATGTCCAGATGAGCTGCTTTTGTCCCTCCAGGGTTTAATAACCCATAATCGTATTCCTCCTAAATTATGGGATATAACTTGGTTGTGTGGTCATGAGAGGCTTAATGTTAAGGGAAATCAATTTCATAAACAGTTACAGGACCGCAACTGTTCCTGTCCTGGTTGCTTTCAAGCTTTTGAGATGATGCAGCACTTATATTTTTTATGTCCGTATATATCCAACTTTTGGGGTTATGGTTGCTAATATTTGGAAAGAACCAGTTTTTAAACATGTAAACTACAATATTTTGATTTATGGTTCCTATACTCCAGACTGGAGAAAGTGGGATACTGGTACATTGCATGTTATTTTTGCCATCTTTAAATGGTTCATTTGGCAAAATAGGTGTTTTTTTACTTTACAGCAGAAAGATCTTTCCTATACAGAACTTTTGCAGAAAATACACTCTGAATTGTTAAATATTTATAAATACGAAGCAGAAATATATAATTGTGCTCAATTAAGGTTGAATTGGAGGAATTTACCTTGGTGACTGACAATGATGTTCCTGTCACATGATTTTATAATGTACTACCTGAATTTGGAATTGTTCTCCTTTTTTTTCCTTATTTTTCTTTTCTTTTTCCATTTCTTTGGTTCTCTTAATTATTTTTTTTGTTGTTATCTATTTTTCCTGTAAATATTGTGAATTAACAATGTTTTTGATTTTCTTTTCTGAAGTTCTGTTAATAAAAAATTCCCCTACTCTTTTCAATAAGTGCCATAGGATCTTTAACATCCACCTGAACTACCACCAATCCAGGCAGATGGGACCTCAGTTTAATGTCTCATCTGAAAGATGGCACCTCAGAAGTTCAGCACCCCTCTCAAGCTGCATTACAGTGTCAGTACTGGGATATTAACCCAAGTGTCAGATGTGGGAACTGAACCCACAGCCCTCTGATCTCCCGGCCTCAGAAGCAAGTGTGCTACCTGCTGAGCCACTGACACTGCTAAGATGAACAGTACAGCTGCCATTTTTTACATCCTGCCTGAAAAGTGTTTTCACACATCTGGTGCAGTATGGTGCAGTCACTGTGGGAGATCAACATTCAGGATAGATTAACAAAATCACAGTGACACTGTTCATGAGCAGAGGTCCCAAATGCTTTCATGAGGTGGGGTCACAAAAAGGCCATGTTGAAAATTTGGAGTGCAAATACCAACAAATGCCCAGGGCATTACTGTTTCTAACCATAACATCCCACCCTGTAGAGACTGACAGGTGCCAGGGGTGTGCCTTTGGATTGTCGGCTATAATGCTCAAGTCATTCCACCCCCACCCCCACCTTGCAGCCAGTGACAGGCATCAAGGTGTGCCTTGGACTGTTTGGCCCCAAACTTCACCCTATTCTCCTATACTGCACCCATCTCAACTTATTTCCTTATGGAATAGGATGAGCATGAGGCCCAGTGACCCCAAGGCACAACACTCCACTTGTCAGTGTCTGCAGGGTAGGGTGAGGTGAAATGGAATGAGAGTTATGGCCAACAACCCAAAGGCACACCTCAATGCCTGTCAGTCTGTGCAGGGTGAGGTGGGGTTGACATTGGTTCCATACTTTACTGCCATTCCTATTATGAATCTCTCTAACTCCTGCACTACCAATGCCAACGCCAGCAAGACAACATTCAGCATTGACAAACGCTTGTTGTATACATGATATCAGTAAGTAAAAGACATCAGTTAAATCAAAAAATGCCCTGAGCATAGTAGTACAATGAATACAATTATCAAGAAGACATGACTTATAATTTCAGAGTAAACACGTGACAAAATGAAACAAACTCTGGCCAGACCTGATAGGGCTGCAGCTGAGGAATTTTGGGTTAAAATATTGAAAATTGGTAGTTTAATATTTTTACACCAAATTGTTAACATATCTTGTTATGATCATGCCTCATGAAGAAAGGCAGAGAAGATGTTCAACTCCTGGCCTAAAGGTGATTTTGTGCAGGGACTGTGGAATAAACTTTCAGGATACAGAAACACATTTTGGGCAGGAGTTGAAAAATGACATCTGCCACATTCATTCATTTATTATTTATTTATTAGCTTTTGTTTACCGGGTAAGCACACTAGACAAGGAATGCCTATTTTCAGGTATGACCCAGGAGATTACAAAAGCATGGTTTACAAAAACAGTGTGAGGGAATTACAGCAATATACAATACAAACAATGAGCAGAGTGATTCAAAGAAACAGGTACAGGATGAACAGTTAAGCATATACATCAATGGTAAGAACAAGCAAACAGTTACATTTCGTGGAAATAATACAAGTGCAATTTGTCTCATTTTGAGGATGATAAATGCTGAGGTGAAGGGCATGCAGAGCAGATAATTCCCCTTACTAGAGCTCAGAGGGGGTAGGTGACCAGGGAAGTGGAGGGTGAACACCAGGGTTCAAGCAGGGGTAGGGAATATCAAGCAACCATGAAACAGTTACAGATTGAGTCAGACCTCAGGTGCAACCAGAGGGAGCTCTTAAAGATGGGATGGATGGGGGTACATCTGGTGGTTGCAGGTAGGGTATTCCAGAATCTAGGGGCACAAACAGCAAAGGCACGGTCACCTGACAGTGTATGAGTTTTTGGGACAAGGAGGGGGTGCAAGTCAGCTGATCTTAGCTGGTATGATGGTAGAGCTGGATGAAGGAAATTGGATGGGGGATGGGGTGGCATTGCGGATGATTTTGTCTGTGAAGCAGCCCAAGACAAATAAGCAATAATTACCTGGGGACAACCAGTGCAGTTGACTGTATAAATCACAGTGATGGGTGAGTCGAGGGACGGCAAGGGCAAAGCAGCAAATATTATTATAGGCCACATCCCATTTAGCAAGGCTAGTTTTTGCAGTGAGGATAAAGGTTGTCAGCCGATAGCTGAGAGAGGGAAGGAATAAACCTTTAGCAAGGGCAAGCCATGCAGTAGCAGTAAGGGACCCTCAAGCCCGGTATGCAAGTCCAAACTTGATGTTTGTTGCCCTGCAGACATTTTGAATGTGTGGAGACAGGTCTAACTGGGGTCAAGAGTAACTCCCAGGTATCTAAAGGAGCATGTAGTGCTAACTGGGACACCATCAAGATTTAAGACATTGAGTGGGACACAACACGGTTTGAGTTTAGCAGAGGAGCTGAAGAGTATGAGTTGAATTTTCTTCAAGTTCAGCACAAGCTTATTTGTCAGGAGTCAATGTAGGTTTATGGCACGGATATCACCTGACCTAGCTAGGAGAACCAGGTCATTGGCATATAGGGTTGTGGTGCTATGGGTAGGGGCTGTTGGGAAGTCATTGATGAAAAGAGAAAATAGGACAGGGCCCAGAATAGATCCCAGAGGGACACCAATAGTGACAGGAACAGGTTCCGATAGAGCTCTATTTTACTTAACAAGCTGTAGCTTGCCAGTGAGGTAGTTGGAAAACCAGTTTAGGACTGGACCAGCAACACTGAGGGAGTGAAGCTAGGTACAGAGTAGGGAGGGATTCACTAGATCAAAGGCCTTTGAGAGGTCCACAAAGATAGCCCCAGTCAGCATACCCTAGTCCATGGCAATCCTTATATCAGATGTAACTTTAGCAAGGGCTGTACCAGTGCTATGTCCTTTACAAAATCTGTGCTGTTCAGGTGACAGTAAGGTATGTTTAGACAGGTAGTCCATCAATGGCACTTCCACCACCTTTTCCAGTATCTTGCTAACAGCAGACAGGGTGGCTATAGGACAGTAGTTTTCTATGCATTTCTGGGCACCCTGCTTAAAAACAGGAACAACTATTGCTACTTTCCAGATTGCAGGAATAATTCCAGTGGTGAGGTAGAGTTTATGAATTTGAGATACTGGGAGTGCAAGTAAAGAGGCCTCAATCTTTAAGAGTTTTGGTTCAAAGTCATTGTGACCAGCACTCATATAAGGAGAAAGGTCAGCAAGAAGCTTGTAGGTTTTCCTCACAAAGATTGGCTTAAGATAGAAAGGTGGGTGAGACAGAGATTCTGGAGGGGAGGAATGGTTAGAGGTAGATGACTCATCATTATCAGTAGTAAACAGAGAGGTATGTGCCGAAAGAAAAGAGAATTGCTTGTTAAAGGCATTGGCAATGGTAGTAGCATTATTGCAATTTCTACCATTGACAGTAATATCCATAGTATCGCACTGGCTACAACCCCCCACTATGGTTTTACTAGTGTGCCAGAAGTATCGCAGGTCCCTAGCAGAGGATAAGAGGGCAGCCTTGCAGTATTCACTTTTGGCATTATGTATGGCTTTTTTGTAGATGTTGTGGAGCTGCCAGTAATCATGGTAGTCAGACAATTCCTTTGAGGCTTTAAATTTACCCTGGTGCTTATCATGGGCTTTCATGAGGGAGAGCAAGTCCCCATGTAACCATTAAGTAATAGTGCCTCTAACTCTCTTTCTGATGCAAGGGGCATGCTTATCCTGCAGAGAGGGGAGGATGTTTAGAAGGTTGTCAAGAGCACCTGTGACATCCGTGGTAGAGAGTATGGGGGCCCAATCTGTGGTTGCAAGACCTTGAAGAAAGAGAGCAAAGTTGAAGTGGGAGAAGTCTCTCACTTGTATAATTTTATAGGGCACTTTGGGAGAGGAGAATCTCCAAACACAGAAGATGGAGGAATGGTCAGATACAGAGTCAGGAAGGACTCTAGATGCTGAGATACTATCAGGCCTGTTTGTCAGAAACCAAGCAAGGAGCGTTCTTCGACTCCCATTGGGGTGGTTTTGTGTAGGGTCACTGATGAGCTGAGGAAGGCCGAGGGACACCAGCAGAGGTTCATACTGCTTGATATTGTCACCAGACCAGTTTAGAGTGAAGTCCCCACATATAAGTACCTCATCTGAGGTGATTTTAGGCCTAATGCTATCAAGCAGATAGGAGAGCCCCTTGACACCCTGCTTTGGATGGTTGTAAGCGCAGATGATGTGAATTTGTTTGGCATTCCCTAGTAGGAGGAGCTCATGAAGGAATTCACAGGTGGAAGTGGGGGGAGCTAAGTTGTACTGGATCGGGGATATGTTAAGGTGACTTTTGAAGTATGACAATAGACCACCCCCATACTTTTTACCCAAGCAATCGCAGTGCAGGAAGCTAAAGTTGGGGTGTATGAGGGCTGAGTCAGAGGTGGTAGGTTTCAACCATGTTTCAATGAGACACAGAATATCAGGATTATAGTGGTCAACCAAGGCAGTTAGTTCAGCATGATTGTGGATGAGACTGTGAACAATAAGATGTGCAATTTGAAGATCCTTAAGAAAGGACTAGGAGCGGGTGTTAAAGGTCTGTTGTGAGGTAGGTCGAGGGTTCAGATAAACATCTCCATCAAAGAGGATAAAGAGAGCAGAGAACCAGAGAAGGTGGCAAAGCCAGGTCCTCCTATAAGGTATTTTATGAGGATGATATCGTGAACATTTGAGCAGTCTAAATGCAATTTTCATAGAATTTGGTGGGCAGCACCAGAGGGCACACATGTTTGCTTGCCAGGAGGCTATAAGATTGGAATAAGTATAGTCATTAGTGTGGTGCATCTCCATAGGGCCTACATATGGTGGGAGATAGACAGTAGTGAAATACAAGGACCACAAGGAGCAGAATAGGCAGGCTAGGAAGAACACTGCAGTTTTTTAGTAGTAGGCACCTCAGGAAGGAAGTATTCATTAATGCCTAATTAAGTGACAGGTCTAAATAAGGTGAAGTAGAAGTCATAAGTAGAACCTAGTTAGGGTGCAGCTGAGGTAGTAAAATTGAAGTAGGCAAGGGCAGGACAATTTCTTATTGACAGCCTGTAAGCTTTATAGTCAGGTGATGTGTCAGAAATATAGAAAGATTATTGCCCTTTAAGTAAAGCTGGCTTAGGAACAGTGCCCTCAAGTGGTAGAGATGTATAACTTGTAAATGGGAAAGTGGGAAGAAGAAAAAAAAGGGGGTGAGAACAGAGAACTAGCACAAAATGGAGATGTCCTGGAGACAGGGGCTTTCCCTGCCCAAACAGTGTCTCCAAAGAAATCAGAGAAAAACTCTTTTAAAAAAAAAGGTATAAAAAGTTTTAAAACATATACAGTTAAGGACTTCTAAGCAGTAAAATCCATCAAACAGCAATGCAGTAGCCTACTAACTGAGCAGAACAGCCACTGTATCCAAGTTAAGAAATTCTTGTCCTTAGGCAGAACAGGCACCAAGATTAACAAGCAGACAAAGCTTTGCTGGCTGGAAGACCTCTACTCTGTGTCTTAGCAGTACCTACAGTTTCGGTCAGAGGGAGACAGTGGCTGACTCTGGCACAGTGGGTGGGCTCTGCAGCCAATTTAACTTGAAGCTGCAGTTTCGGTCAGAGGGGAAGAGGGGACAACTCTGGCACAGCGGGTGATCTCTGCAGACAATTCAACTTGAAGCTGCAGTTTCGGTTAGAGGGGGAGAGTGGCTGACTGGCACAGTGGGTGGTCTCTGCAGCCAATTTAACTGAAAGATGCAGTTTCAGTCAGAAGGGGAGAGTGGCAGTTTTTCATGATTACTACATATAGAATATTGCTCAGAGTCATCAGAGCATAAGGGCCCCTAAGATAACATCATAGTGACAATTTCTCTCAGCCATTCAGTTTACACGATTGTTAAGCTATAGAAATTTTACCCTTGATAACATGTTCCTTTAGCCTTACCTTCAATCACCCCATCCCTAAATACATTTTTACTGTTATAAATAGCATTTTGGGTGATAACCTCATTTTGTGTTCTGTTTTCCTGTATGGGTGGTAGGTGGCCAGAACTACAATAAGGGTAAATAAATGCTAGCACTGCACCTCTTAGGTTACTCTCCTGTTACAATAGCGTCACTGAAAAATAAATGATATGTCCACTTACTAACAAGTGATCCAGTCTCTGACTGCTCATGGAACACTGGAACAGTATTCTAGGGTCCTGGGTTCAAGCTGCAGTTGGAACACATTATTTCTATTTCACTGCCATTTGCATTTGATTGCCTAGCTGTGATAACACTATACTAACATCCTTCTCTCTGGTTGAGTTTGTGACATTTATACTCTGAGAATCATGGATAGCAGTTTCTCCTCAGGGCCAGGTAGTTGCATATAATCAACCCCACACCTTCAATCCATGCCCATATCCAAAGCTGTCATTGTAGTGGTATCCTAGGGGAGCTGCTACACTGCTGGGGATATGTACTTCAGGTTAAATTCTAAATTGTGATCTTCTACACATTTCTCGTGGTTTTCCAGGTAGCACTAAGTCCGCATGAAAAGAATAGGAAAAACTATTGTATGTGTAGGGGCATTCTTCTGAAAAGGATGCTTACATCAGGAGCTCTGCTGTGAAGTGGGACAAATATAAAATATTTTCTGCTTTACTGTATATGTAAACTGGACAGGTAAAACTGTCAGACTGACAGCAAATGAGACCAAAGCAGAGAAGATCCAGTGATATGCCTTGGCTGGAATTCCGGAAATATTTTATTCTTCTAGTCACCATCCTCATGTTATACCCCTCAAAATAACATCTCTCATGTCTCATCTGTCTGAATGGGCACCTTTCTTTGCTTTTTCTGTTCTCAAAACATGCTGTGCAGCTTGCTTATATATCCTAGCTATGGGATCAAATTATATTTTATTAGCCACTTTCAAAGTACAGTACTGCTCTTCTTAAAAAGCAGGGTCTAAAAGTGACAATCACTGGCTCTGCCTACTGCTCTGGAAGTTCACAAGCCTCCCTACTCCAGTTTTTCTTTGAATGATATCTAACTCTTTCTATTTTACCACCTCACAGATTCTGAAATCTCATTTTACACTTCTAGTCAAATGGGAATAGTCTACAGCAATAGAAATGTTTACCTTGATTTCCATGAATAAAGTTTTTTTTTTTTTGCATGGTTTGAAATTTAGCTGTGATGCAGTTCGAGGAAGCCAGAGGAAGTGTTTTAAACACATGCTCTGATAGGACCAAACATGGCCACAGTCATGCAGTGTGATGTCAGCATAACTATTATTGCATATTCCAGAAGTCAGGGCTTGTGTTAATCCCCCACTGAAGTCCCTAAATGGCAATTTTTAGGATTTTGAAGCACAAAAATGAAAGCAGTGCTTCAGCACTGACCGTCTATATTGAAAGGTTTGCATGGATATTATTAGCAGAAAAACTATTGGTTAATGTTGTACAAAGTCTTTGCAGCACATTTCTGACCTCAAGATTTTCTGTGCTGACCCCCAACATTTGAAGCAAGGGTCAACCTAACTGCCATTGTACTAATGCTAATGCAAGCCCTGAGAAGCCCTCCTGTTATTTCTTTTTCATTGTAAAGTAATAAAAGTGTTGTCAGCATATTACCAGATGTCTGTATTAGACAATTATGGGCATTTTGTTGTTTTCTTTTTTTTTTTTGGGGGGGGGGGGTATTATAGGTCAAGAACTAACTACTGCAGGACCCTTCTCATAACCAGGCAGATTACTGTTCATCAACCACAAGTCTGATGTCTGTTGCGAAGGTACGGTCTAGAAAGTTTATGGTTCATTGTCACACATTTGAAATTCACTGGCGAATTAGATTTAGCTATCGAAATAAGATCAGGCCAGCCCAGTAGTGCTCTATATGTAAAGGCATGTCTAAATGTCATGTATGTTTTTGCCAAGATTCCAGACTGCAATCAGCTTGGCTATGGTATATTTTAATTGAATTTTATTTAAACCCATAATTAGTAATGACAGGTTGTTCAACGTATACATATAAAGGTCCACATATACAAAAGATAAAGAACTTCAGCACAAAAGTATGAGGCAATCGTTATTGGGAAGGCATACCCCCCCGGACAGTGACACCAATACAGCGACCTACATCACTGCCGACAAAATCAACAGTTTGTCGACAGGTCACTGTATTAAAGTGCCAGAGACAGTGGCACACCGTCTTCCAGTCCTGCACCACCTCCCCAAATCAACTCTGACTTAGAGTTGATTATACTTAGAACAGGGGGTGTGAGGGGCAAAGCCACCAATAGAAAAATGGACTGGGAGTCCATTGGGATTTATGTCAACAGCAACTTGTGGTAGACATAAATTCTGTTGCTGTTATGCTGGTCGATGAAACTGTTGTTGAACCGGCATTGTAGAGCCATTCGGAAAGGGCACTGACAATAAGGCCAGAAACAACTCACACATATCACAATACATGTAATTCAAGTTATTTTAGAGTGGGTCTGCTTTAAGCTGGAGTGTTTGGTATGAAATGGTCTCTGTCTCATACAATCTGCAAACATAAACACAAATACACATTCAGAATTTTTAAAATACTGCACTGCCCATAGCTTTAAATTGGAGTCAGGCCTGTTTGTCAGGATCCAACCCTCAACCCACAACTTTGTTCTTCTAAACATCTGGACAACTTACAGTGCTAATTTTATTTTTAACTTGCAGAACTGGTGACAATATAAAACATGCTGTTAACCATGGGGAATGATTTAAAAAAATCTGGGTTGCAATGTCATTTCAGGTATACTTCCAGCCCCATGAACCGTACCTGAAAAAAACCCACATCATTTCTTCATTAACTACAAACCATCAAACTGGTGTAAAAAAAATTAAAGATGGCATGGAGTTTATAGATACATGGAGACATTTTCTGGAAACACCCAGCTATACTCATGTAAGCAGACTTTGGGGCAGTGTCATTGCAAATAGAATCAATTGCATTCATTTAAACAGATTCAGTCAGGCAGCGGAGAACTTTGTCGACCACCACCGGTCATGAACAAAGCAAAATACGGCACTCAGCATTATGACGAGACTCCTTCAGACAGGAAACATCATGATAACAAATGAAAATGTAACCCATATCTCTCTATCTACTGACCTACATGACTACCTACCGACTTATCTCTCTCTATCTATCTATCTATCTATCTATCTATCTATCTATCTATCTATCTATCTATCTATCTGTTTGTCAATCTATGCACACACCCACTGACCCATCTATCTATATGTATCTCTATCTATCATCTATCTATCT